>JAWNOC010000068.1:10000000-12400000 GCA_035046325.1 Drosophila niveifrons
ATTTTTCAAATACTCCACTAACTGACAAACGCCTCGAGCTTAGCCAAGCCCGCTGGCCAGTATCCCCTTCGTGTTGCCTCCTTCCCTTCTCCTCTCATTTACAACCGCATTTGCAGTCACTGAGGAGCCTTTTCAAGCTCAAACACACACTCACACACACATGTAAGCGCTTAAAAAATTACGTTTTCTCAATAAGTTTTGATAAAAATCAACATCATTTGTGGTCGGCCCAGTTGGGGGGAATTCCAATATGGTAGCATAAACAGCCAAACAGAAACAGCAGCTGAGCTGAACTGAGCTTTACTTGTGAGCTTTGGCTTTGGTATGACAACAACAGCTTTAGGTCAAGTCGAAAAAGGAATGAGCTACCTTATTCTTCTTAAATGAATTTAAGTCAAATTTAAAATCAACGTATATCATTATTTCATGATTTCCCATCTGCCTAAATTGGTCCTTATTTCAGAAATTGATTAGGATTTAGTATTCAGCATTTAATTAAAATATTAGTTAAAAAGCGATCAATTTATTTATAAACTACCAGTCGTAAACTTGTAAATATTCTACTTACAAGTAGGCTAAACATTTCAAAATATAATTCCTCATTGTTTTTAGAAATTACAATTTTGATAAACTAATACTTCGTTACAGATAAATATTGTAATTTGTTAGATATCTCAAATTAATATTCAAATAATAGTAAACATTAAAAATAGGTCACCCCATTGAACAAACTTTGAAGAACAAGATTCTGCAAGGGACTTAAAATGTAATATTTTATTCTAAACTTTAATTTATATACTGATAGAGACTATATTGACTGTACCTCGTAGATAACTTAAACTATCTTAATATATTTCTTATAAACTTTCAATCAAGTCAACCTTTTTTTTAACAGACTTCTGAGAACGGAATTCTGTTGATGACTTTAAAATAATTTTATATTATTTATAACTTTCCAACACCTCAATTGCTAACTGCTTGCCACACATATGCCACAGCAATTGCGATGTAGCGCATTCAATTCAGAGGACCGTTGCTCATTAGGCTACCCGTACGCCCCTTGTGAGTCGAAACCAGTTAAAAGATCATATGAGCAGCTCCTCAGATACATTCATACAGATCAGATACCTCCTGCTCTTCGGTGCTGCTTCTTTTCGCCAGGTCCATCATTATTGCGCTCGAGTGCTGCTTGCTAAGCGACGCTGTTGTTCTTATTGTTGTTGTCAGCTTAAGCTAAGCAGTCGCCACACATCCGCAGCATGATCTACAGCTCCAGCGCTCCTCCACCTCATCATCGTCATCCACACACACACCGAGACAAACACATTCATATGACCATGTCTTACGCTCGTCATTTGCGCGATTTTTAAGCTGATGATCAGCGACAAACGATCTTTCACTCGCGTTATGATGGATTCATACCACCAACAAATTTGCCACTGATGAATGGATTTCTGTCTGTCTGGCTATCTCTGCCTCCCTCCTCTGCTCTTTCACTCGCTGCTGTTGCTGCTTTAGCAACTCTCCATGTCCATGTCATTCATGCAGTTGCGCAGTCAGCCGATAAACGCCAACATGGTGCAGAGATTTTGTTCAGCTTCTGGAATGCGTAGCAAGTTGTGGCAGACACGAGACAGTCGAACTCGAAGTCGGAGTTGGAGTCCCAGCCTTAAATCAGCCAGACAAGTCGCAAGTTGAGAAACTCTTGACTCTCCTTTCGTGTGTGTAACGCATTGTAACAAATTGATTTGGCATTTGTAGCGACAGCCACAGAAGCTGACAGTGCAGAGCACTCTCTCGCATAATGTCTAAGATTAGAGGCCAAAATAAAAGCAAAACTCTTTTGCAGCTAAACATCAGATAGCATAGCAAAGCAGCTCTACAGCTCTACTCAAATAATCAATATCAATCAATTAATCTATATAGTGCGACCACCCAAGCTTTATAACACAATGGTCATCAATTTGTTGGCAGCACCTTTGACACTTTCTCCAAGTATTTGTCTTTGATTTCTTTTGATATGCAAATTGAGGCAAAAAGCTGCATAAAGTCAAAATGCCGCCGACAATTGTCAGTGGGGCATTTCAAGCTGCGGCTGTCTGTCACAATTGTCCGTTATTGAAATAGGTAATTTACCAGGTACTGTGAGTCTGAGTATGAGTGTGAGTACATTTCCCATTCAAGACTGCCCCAAAGGCTAATGTCGAACATCAGACGAGAAGACCGACGACTGAGCGCGTTTAATCGCCACTTTTGTCAAACGCGTCAATCAAGTTTTGATGTCTAGTTGAGCTCACCACGCCTACTCCCACCGCCCATTTCCAGGGGATATCTCTTTCTCCCTACATTACATTGTGCACAGTGGTTTGATGTAGTATAAAATTGATCTAGAATTTTTACTTGTAGCTTACGCTACTTCTAAGACATTCAGTATTAATTTGTTACTGAAGTATTCTATTTTTGGCATAGTTTTTAGTATTATAATTGTACTGAATAAATATATTTTACAATAAGCTACCCCCAATATGACTTAAAACGTATAAATATAATTTATTTTTTGGCATAATTGTTGGTATTATAATTATACTGAATAATTATATTTTGTAATAAGTTAATTTAAGTAGTTTTTAGTATTTTAATGATACTAAATAAATATATTTTTAATAAGTTACCTTTAATATTACTTATATCATTTAATTACGTGGTACAAAAATAATTTTCTGGTTGTGGCATAGTTGTTAGTATTATAAATATACTGAATAATTATATTTTTTTATAAATTGACTTCAATAATACTTACAAAATAAAAGATATACTTTATTTCTTGCTGAAATTTTATCAAAGTATTTATTTTATCAGAGTATTTATTTTTCATTTTGATAATTTTTAAAACTCTTTACCTTTTACGTATAACAAGGCTTAATAAAACCAAGAACTCATTGCAAATAAAAGTGTTTTATTGAATTCAGTAAAAAGATTATTAGCGTCTTACAGTTTTTAATAAAAATATTCACAATTTTCAAAATAAATATTTGACTAAATATAAGTCAGTTCTTCTCTTTCATATTAAATTACTAACAAAAGCTTTAAATAAAAATATTATTAATATATTTTCTTCTCATATTTAATATCTGGTTTCACTGTGCTTTCTGCTGTTAGGCAAAACCAGAACCAGTCAAATTAGTAACGTTTCCAATTACAAACGTAGCGCGGTCAATAATGCTCTATAGAGGGCATTACAACAACACTCTCAATAAGAGCGTGTGTGTGTGTGTGTGTGTGTGTGCAAGTGTGTGTTGATGGGATATACTAGAGTGTCTATGTGTTGGCGTGTAAAAAGCGCCGCGCGTTGACGTGTCAGAATTTTCATATGCATGTCAAGTGTCAAATGCTGGAAATCACTCCATAAATGGCACCGCACAACACCACAGATGACCCCCACCCCCCTCTCTCTACCTCTCTCTCCCTCTCTTGCTTTGATCTCCCCTCTCCACAGCTTCATTGCACGCACCTACAAAACGCTGATTACAGCAACTGTTCCGCTGTTGACTGTTGATTTCGTTTGATACGTTACGTCGCTTGTCATGTCAGTTTTGACAGTTTGTTTGTTAGCCCAAAAACCGAAAAACCGAACAAAAAAAAAAAAAAAAAAAAACCCGAGCAATGATCGAAATGATGCTGGTCCAGGGTTGGAATTGAAGTCAAAGAACTGGTGACTGTTTGCTGGTAGTGGACTTTGCTCATTCGTTATGCTTAACTTCAATTAGACGAATTGAGGTTTCTCTTCACACATGCATCTGCAGGCAGAAGCCGAAGCTGAAGCTGAAGCAATGAAGCCTGTGCCTAGGGGCCTATCGGTTAGAGGCTGAAGGCAGGAGACGCGTCCGTTATGGCATTATAATTGCCATTAGATTAGCTGTCATGTTTTAGCGCGAGATTCTTTGTTTTTTCTCAATGCTCTGCGATTTGATGACAATGACACATTTTATTTTGTTGTAGTGATACCCTGAGGCTTGTGTGTGAGAATGCATAAGTGTTAGAGATGGGTGTCATGTCGTGACACGAAAATTGTGTTAAAAAAATTACTATTTTTATTTAGGAAACTAAGTAAGTAAATTAAATATAATTTATATATTACTAGACATTTTTTATAATATTTGTATTATGTTTTGAACTTTATGATCCATTTTTAAATATTTAAAAGTAATTTGTTAGTATAAATACTATATTAAGTATAAGAATATTATAAGTTGCGAACCCACAATAAGGTGTAAAAGATTATATTCTTAATATTTGTTGTATATAGTTTATTAGACAAAATAGGCAAAATAGACACATAGAAATTATTGCATTTCTATTTCTCTATTTTGTCTAACGATGCATTTTTTTACAATCTTCTGTAATATAAATAAATAATACACATTTAAGGCATTATTAATAGGTTTACATTTTCCTCTAGAAATCCAGCACATAATAACATCTGAATTTACTTATTACAAATCGCTTAGTTACAAATCGCTTATTACAAATCGCTAAAATATTTAATTTCAGTTTCTGTTTTAATATCGCATCGCTCCCATCTCTAGCGACCGCTTGGCTGCTGTGGATTGGCTGGCTTTTGGCTTGATTTTGATTTGACATTGATGTGTCAGCCCGTTAAATGAGCAAATATGACAGGGCTAACGGGCTTGCTTTGTGGTTTTGTTTAAGCACCCTTAGCTCATAGCTCGAGGGGTTGATTGTGCATTGTTTGTGGTTTGATTTTTTGCTTTTTTTTTGTTTCTCGTGCTCTCGCTTGACTTTCTCAGGATTTGTCAGTCGTTGAGCTTGATTTGATTTGATTTGCGCAGCAAAAAAATAAAAATAAAAAAGAAAACCGTAACTGAGCCTAACCTTGAAGTCAAAGTTAATTGCAGTTGAAGCAAATTTTTGCTTTCTTTTACACAACAAGCAGCAAGAATTAGACGACTCTGTTGAACCTTTCAATTGAGGTTAGATTGCAACTTAGGAACTACTGAAGCATATTTTAATTTCTGCATTCTTCGCATGTCCAGGTCAGTTTTAATTTAACAAGAGTGTCAAGAAATGAAATGTCTTGTATACTTTGAAAAGTTTTCCCATCACCTTTTCAATTAGTTTCCTTAATTTAATTCAATATAGTTTGTTCTTCTGCTCACCATATAGGAACATAATCGAGTCAGCTTAATCCTCAGTAGTTACGCCGTAAGCTAAGCCAGCCTAAATCAATAATTCAGCTACTCGTTAAGCTGCCACACCCAGTCCAAAAGATTGGGTCACATTTAAAGCATATTAGATAACTAGCTTGGGCGCTTGGGACATGGCAAAGTAAAGCGGAAAATTTCGATTTCATGGCGATAATCATGAATCGTGATTTATTTAGCGGAACAATTTGTCAGTGTGGTGGCGTCGGCGTCGGCGGCGTTCTGATTTCCCTCTGATAGCCAACGGCTACAATCACGTACCCTTGGCAAAGTGCCCTTTTTAGAAAAAGGGGTGGCTCTCTCTCTCTCTCTATATATATATACTCGACCATTCACATTCGTATTCTCGTATTCGTACTGTTGACTTGTGAGTGCTTTACACCCAAGCGAACCACGTACAACGAGAAAAAAGGATATTCTACTGCGCAAATTCGCGCAACTATTTGTGAAATTTCGGCAAACATAAAATGTTGTTATCTATGGTCTCATTATCATCAACATGAGACAGGCGGTGGCGAGGGTGCGCCGCCGCCCCTTCTACCCCCTTCTATCCGCTATACAACAGCACCCCGGATGCAGTCAAGTTGAAAATTAATTTTGTCACAGTTGCGCATCGTCGGATAGTGTCATTATGATATCGACAAGCGACAACCCGACGACCGATGATGCCACGAGGTTGTCGCTGTGGACGGCGACAACCACGACCACGACAACTACGTTCACGACCACGACCACACGACCATGAGAGCCATGATAATGATGAGCCTGTCTGTCTATCTTTGGTCTGGTCTGGTCTGCTTTGGTTTGAATTGGTTGCAACGAGGGTCGCAACGAGCGTTGCCAATTGCAAAGCATACGCCGTTAGTTACGTTGCTGCAAATTGAAAAGATTTTTTTTTTTGTTTTTTTGGTTAGAGGCATGCGTCAGGTCGCGTGATTTCACTTTTTAAGCCAATTCGATGTGCTCGCAAAGTTGTTTGGCATTTAAAACTCGCTCGCGTCACAAAAAAATGTATTGAACTAATTTTGAGTTGCGCGTTTCGAGACGTGGGAATTTGTAAATTAATTTAAATGAAATTTTCATTTTATTAGCTGTGCAAATTGGCGTTGAAATGTGAGCAGGAGGCGTGAGAGCAAAGTTGATAATATAGCAAAAGAATATTAAGGAAATGTATCTATCCTTTGTTCTATCCTTTAGAATTTATTCATCTAAAATCAAGTGCTATAAGCGGGCGAAAATCTAAGAAAACATATAAATCTTTACCTCTCACTTTATATATTTTTCTTTAGAATTAATCCAGCTAAAACCAAACGCTGTTGAGCGCCTTTAACAACAATCCATTCCCAACTCAAAACGCGTTGTCAGCGGCGGCACCTTTAAGAAAGAGGCGCGCTAGCTCTCAAGTTAAGAACTACTTTACACTTCAAACTAATCGCATCTAATTTGACAGATTTACATAGGGATTAGTCGAAGGCAAAGAGCAAGACGAGGTCAAAAGACCCCGGTCATGGCTAAGTACATATTGATGACTTGACACTGACTGACTGTCAAATGTCACTCACAGCCAAAGACGAAAAATCGACGCTCATCCACGATACGAAAGTGAAGGATTAGAGCAAATTGGTAAGACGAGCAACCAGACGAAAAAAAGACCCAAGACCAAGAGCAGACTGCGTTGACAGTTGAGACGACGCTAGGGTTATATGTGTTGGCAGTAAGTGGGAGTTGAAAGGGGGGGGCAATACACAAGTGGGCGTTCAAGCTCGGCGTAATTCACACTTTTGTCACGGGCAGTTGGCCAGACTGCACAGAATAGAAGCAGCAAAGAGTGTTGGAAGTTAGCATTGGAACGGATATTGATGACACAATGTTGCACATTAAGTCATTCAATTCGAAATGTTGCACAGCTGTGACGATTTTTAGCACCCATCAGCAGCAACAACAAATCAACGACACATCAAGCGCGAAATAAAGGGGTTGGGTTCGATGCGATACGCGTGAGTTTTAGTCTTAGAGATGGGATAAAGTCGTGAGTTGAGCTTAAATAAACTATTTATAAAATATGTGGAAAAACTAGTAAACATTTATCTTTAATATATTAGAATACTTTCTTACTATTTTTACTTAATTGGAAGATTTCTGTCTTAATTTTTAGAAAATCCGAAAATAAGAATCGTGTAAACATAATTCAATAAAATAAATAATCTATACTAATCAACAAAACATTTAGTTGTTCTAATATATAAAATTCGAATATATATGTTTTATCTATTTTCTATTCTCTTTTTACATTTATTATATTTTATAGATCAATTGCTAATTTTTTTATTAAATCTATTATTCTCTATATATTTTATTTTTATCTTTTTTGTAAACGTTCATTTTATTGTATTCTATTGATCAATTGCTAATTTTTATATTATATTTTTTTTCTAAATATTTTCTTTCTATCTTTTTCGTTAACGTTCTTTTTAATGC
Source organism: Drosophila niveifrons (assembly GCA_035046325.1). Taxonomy (NCBI): domain Eukaryota; kingdom Metazoa; phylum Arthropoda; class Insecta; order Diptera; family Drosophilidae; genus Drosophila; species Drosophila niveifrons. The sequence goes on from JAWNOC010000068.1 coordinate 10,007,701, forward strand.
ATTCTATAAATCAATTGCTCGTTTTTTGTTACCCATCTCTAGCTATTTGTCAGTTACTAAGCGAGGGCGCGCTGGCAACTTCATTACTTTGCGTCATTAGGCACTCAAATTGTTCTTGCCATAGAGTTCAACTCTTTTGTTATGTTCACGCTAAAAAAAGTGAGTCAAAAAAAAGTATTGAAACGGTTGCGCTTCAATGCTAAACGGAAATGCGCGTCTCCAGCCGCCAATTTTGAGTTGTTCACTAGTCTATAGTCTGCGTTCGTTTATAAGGTGCGTCTCTGCTCTATAGAGTGACAAAAGGTTGCGCTTGGTCAGCTCAATCGTCGAACAACCATCATCCGTCCTATGTTCGGCCCGTCCCATATCGAACACTGCGTTAATATTGTCAAGTTAACTGGCGTTGTTGCTACGTCTGTTATTAGTATTGTTATTGTTGATTCTTGGCTGGTTTGGAACTCGTAATTTGCTTTTAATTTTTATGACTTTTGCACCCTTTTTTTCCCTCGTCTTTTCCATTTGCACAATGCTGTCAATGCGTTGCCATCAGAGAGTGGCGTAAATTAACAGCGTTAATGATCGATTTTATGGCAATCGATACTTTGTAACAGACGCCACGACTATTGACAGTTGGTCAATTGTTAAAAAGGGTGTGAGACGGTTGATGATAATGCATTGCTGAAAATATGACTGAAGAAGATGATATAAATCTATGTATTTGCCAACTAATTCCTGGTTTAACTAATCACTTAATGATCCTTTGTTCCCACTCAATTAAATTGCTAAATAATTCTCAATTGCAATCAATATTTATTTTTGCATTTATTCATCCTTTATCTAACATTCTCAAGTCATTAAACAATTTGAATTTCGCATACAAATCAATATTTTAAATGCATTATTCAGTTATGTAAAATAATAATGAATAGCTGTAGAAATCATTTATCATTACAAATCAATTATTAGATATTATACACTCACAAGTGTTCTTGCTGATTTATGGGACTATCCACTATGAATTATTGCTTCACACAATTAAAAATTGCATTGCAAGTTAGATGATTGCAATTGCCCCCCGAAATTAACTTGAGTAAATGGTTGACCTAGTTTTCTGTAGATTGTACAACGAATTTGCCATGATAGAGCCATTAATACCCATCCTCTTTCTCTCTATTGAGAAAAATATTCTTCTATTGCATTTTGGTATCTGCTGTTGATCGGAAAGTTGCAAATAATGCGTCGAACTAGTTCTGAACTGGATTTTCCGCATGTTGTCGTAACTCGTTCCATTAGACTTAAACACTTCCGCAGCTTCTGTTCGCTGGATGTGTGTGGCAACCGGCTTCAAATTGTGGCAACTTTTGCAAGTATGCGACTAGCAGATACTCAGTAAATTTAAAGCATATGTAATAACTCAAAATTCTCCGGTAGTTGTTGCTTAGTTGCGAGGTATTTAAAGTCAACTTTGTCGGCATTGAAATTCTAGAAACTTTTCAGCAACTAACGACAGTGCACGATACTCTAATTTGCAAAGACACGTACCACAAAAAAAAACAAGAAGTATTAATCTGAACAAGAACCAGAAGCTGACTCGCAATTCGAGTTGCAGTCCAAGGCGAATCTGTGGTCGCCATCATTTGCATTTTGTGTGAAGGAGCAGCTGACAACTTTATTTTGTTGGCCAAAATGGCCTCAAATTACAAAGGCCAGAACCAGGCCAGAACTCTACGCTGCATAGAGAAGGCTTAGAACAGTCTTTGCTTTACTCGTTTTTTGTGTTGCATTCTCTTGTGGATTTTGTCTGTGTGGTGCAGAGTGGCGCAGGCGCATAAATAAAGTTAGCGCCCAATTTATCATATTTTCCATATCTTTGTGTTGCACAAACTGGCGCCCAGACTGTGACTGAGACTGAGACCCAGACACAGACAGAGACCGAGACTGAGACAGCGACTGCCACTTTGTTGGCTTGTTGAAATCATGTGCATACGCTTGTCTGGGCTTTCACAAATCGTTGCTGGCCAAAAGGAGTTGAGTTTGAGTCGCCACACAATGGGTGGTGGTTGGTGGTGGGGCACTTTTTTTTTTTTGTGAATGCCACTTAATTACACGGAAGTTTGGCTCAGCTGGCAGCACACAACTGGTAGCTGCCACAGCCGATTTAATGCCGAACAGCAACTGCAACAGTTGGCGGTTCAAGGTTGAGACGTAAACTGATATGCAGCATCCGCCACAGGTAACAGATACAGTGACAGCGAACAGAAACAGAAAACTTACTCGCTGGGTGGTGATGCAAAAACTAATTGCAACAAGCTTGCACCAAGAATACAACACCCATAAAGTGACACGCACATGCAACACACTCGGAATACACACACAAATTTCCAAAGAGCAGCCCATCTACAGCCAATAAATCAGCAAATATTTCAGCAATAATTCAGGCAATACTCGCAATGCAATCCTGGGGATCAGGTGCTAGCCTGTTGACGCTGGCATTCACGCCTTAAGCACGCGTCTTCTCACTGCACTGATCTTCTCCTGTTCTCTGGTCTCTGGTCGCTAGCTACACATAGGTAATTAACAGCGACCAGATACCTTGCACACTCAATACACGCAAAAAGCGGAATGCACTGTGAGAAAACTGACAGACTTTAAACACACGCTGTCATTTAAATGTGAATTTCAATCAAAGAGAAGATTTCATAAATAAAAGTAAAGTACACAATAATATAAATCTGATTAAGCGATTATAGCATTTAAGTCAAATCAAAGTTGTAAGAGACAAGATAATAAATATATTTTAAATCTCAAACTTTTAATTTAAATAAAAGTTGACAGCTTGGAAATAATAATTACAAATTATTTAAAAATGCATTGTCATTTTATATATTTATTTAAAAATGTAAGTTATAATTAAAATTGACGCTAACTTATTTCTAAAGCATTAACTGCAAAGGCATTCAGTAATATAAGTGCCACGAATTATTTCTTAGAAACAGTAAAAAGTTTGTTCTATGAAGTACATAATAAAATCATTTAAAAATGCTTGGCAGCATAAAACCTTCTTTTTGATTTGTTAACTATGAAAATAAGAAGCATTTCTATTAGTTTTTAAGCTTAAAATTTTTATCAATTTTAAAGAATTTTGCTTACAAGATGTTAAGAAACTTTTCTATATTATTTGATTAAAATTTATTCTTTGGTTCAAATGCTAAACATAAAGCTAGGTAGAATTTATTTAAAGCTTCAATTGAACATTTAAATGATAAAGTAATCTACATATTTTGCGCACATTTCCATATTTCGACACTCAGTTTTTCTCAGTGTAGAATGCCATTGCATGCGACAACTGCTAGGACATGCAGAGAGAGAGAGAAACCTTTTTCACATTTCGTTTCTCGCACCTTTGGCGATTAATCAAGCCAGCTATCCTCCAGCCAGCCTCAAGTTGAGCAAAACAGAAAACAGAACAGTCAAAGAAGAAGAAGAAGAAGCCACAAAAAAAACACATCGAGAGCTTCAAGTTGAGCTCCAACTGTAGCTCCAGCTGTGCCTTTGACACTGGCTTCAAATGTAATGATTTAGTTGCATATTCATAATTAACGTGTTCAGCGTGGGGCAATCGCATGAGTCATGCTAAAACTCAGAGATGCTGCTGCTGTCGCTGTTGCTGTTGCATACAACATTTTCCTAAAGCCAGCGGCAAATCGCAGTCGTCGTCTCATTAACTTTCAACTTGTGTGTGTGGGGCATTAGCGGCATTTTATGTTTTTGTTTTTGCCAGCTTTGCAGCCTAATTGAATGTCGGCATCATTTCAAATGCCCAGCCCCATCATTCAGAGGTGGAGTTGTGCCCTAATAGCCGCGCTATCTGCCCCGAAAAACCGATGCGACTTCAAGTCCAAGTCCAAGTCCAAGTACGAGTAATTCCGGTGTTAATTTGTGCGCAAGATGCCCATCAATCATGTGTGTGAGGTAGAGGTAGCTAAACTTTGCTGCTGCTGCTGCTCCTGGGGGCACCACGAAAAAAGGAAGCGCACTTTTGTGGGCGTTGTCGGTTGAGCTTTTTGTTGTTGTTGTTGTGATCGACGGCGGCAAACTGAAAGATGCGCAACAGAAAAAGCAAAAAAAAAAAAAAAAAAAAAAGGAGTAGCCAGACACAAAAAGAGCAAAGGAGGCAACCACAGTCAATTGAGAAAGATCGTGAGAAATTTAGCCACCAAAAAAGAGGAAGATGAAAGTGAACGCAGTTTAGCTTAATAATGGAATTATGGAAGTTGGACAACTAAATGCCATAATGAGAATATTTAAAACTGAAAAAAAAAAGTTTCCATTTTCAAAGCAAAAGTTTTTCCATAGAAAAAGCTTTGGCAGAGGGAGTGTAAAATGTCAGCAGCTGTGATCGTGTCAATGATGTGCCACACACACACACACAGAATACACACAACATACAACAAACAGACAGCAGAACAAGACATGAAACATGCAGCCAAAATAGGCACAAGCCAAAACACAAAACACATGAATGAATTGTATGGACTAACACAATCAAGTCAAATAATTAAACGACTGTCAGAAGAACATGCGGTGTCAGACAGTCCACAAGATGGAGAAGGGCGGGCCACACACACACTCTCACACACACACACTCACACACACTCTGAGACAAAGTTGACACAATGCTGCGATAAATTTGCTCATCATTCACTCATTCAGTCGGTAAGTCATTCACGATCGCTGACTATAAATAAAGCGGGCCTCATCAGTCAAACCCACCCCCCTCAAAAGAAAAGCTAAAAATCTGAGGTGCCAATGATAGTGTTGCATTGGCATAGGGAAAAGCTGAAGTCGAAAAGGCAGGGCGACAATTTCCATGTACGAATGCGTTTGAGTATTTCCTCATACCAACGAAAGCATCGCATCCAATTTGCGGTGATCATTCATGTAATGTAACAAGATCATTTGACGTTGTGTGTGGCACACAAACGAGTAAAAGTGTCAACATTTACAAGCAGCAAATGTCAAGTTGCCCGACAGCAGCAACAACTACATATTGCCAATTGGCAGCAACTGTTGCACACACTCACACACACACAGAGGGGAAACATGCAACTTGAAATGGAATTGTTACATCAATTTTACCTTTTAATTACAGAACACTTTTCAGTTTTACAACCATATGCTGCACCCACTTGCCACACAGTCTTCATCTCAGTTGTTGTATTTTTTTGTACTTCTTTCTTCTCGTTTTTTGCATTTCGATTGAGTTAATTGTTTTTATGCCCGGGGTGCCACTGACTGGGGTATGTCAAACAACTGTCAGTTAGTTCGTCATCATCATCATCATCAGTCGAAGCAGCAGCAGCAACAGCAACAGTCGCAGTTGAAGCAGCAACAGTTGGGCCCCGAGAATCGGTTTTGTGATCGTGAGGTTTTGTGATTAATTTGCAGTCATTTTAGGCAGACGATCGTCTTATTGTTTAAACAAAATATTGACTCATAACTTTGTTGATTAATTAAATTCACCAATAAATCAAAATATATAGAAAAATGAGACAGCAAATGCGGGACAGAGAGAGAGAGAGCAGCAATTCAGCTGATGAGCTTCAACACCGCTGGCAGTGTTGAAATATTGACACCACAGGTGATTTTATATGGAAGTCAATATTTTTGTTTGTTTGCCTTGTTACACAAATTAGGCACAGCGCCAGACGACGACGACGACGACGACGACGGTTCTCTGACCCACACACTCACAGGCTTCTCTCTCTCTCTCTCCTTGACTTCCTCTTACTTACTGTCTCTTCCAGGTGAATAAACCAACAACGAAACATTTGGCTGAGGGCGCCATACGGGCTTGAACTCAGAGTTCACTTCGATATCAGTGTAGATCGGAAGTCTATCGAATGAAGCTCATTAATTTCACACTAACGACTGTCTCTCTCTCTCTCTCGACGTTATTGTCTTTAGAAAAATACTTAATTTATTGTATTTTAATAAGACATTTCCTTTTAGCCCGAGTGTGAAAAAGCACACATTTGCCAAAGCAGCCAGTCAATAATTATAGTTTGTCTGTTTTGCACAAAACTTAATTTGGTGAGGGCATTAAATACCACAACAAAAATGTATTGAAAGATGAGTATTAATGGCTTATTAATAATAATAATAAATTGATATATACAAAAGTTGAAATATATTAATTATAAATTTAAAACAAAAAAAAATGTTAATGTGCGAGGTCAATAACGAAGCAAGTTAAACCAAACGTTTAGTCGACTATGAGATACCCTTTTTCAACAAAAGCAAAACAGTGAAAATTTTCGTTAAAAATTTTCAAATTATAAATTAAGAATTTCCAATAATATACGATAAGTTTTATTTGGTATATTTATATACTGCATAAACATTCAAATGTAAGCATCTAATATAAATGCCGAAGAAATACTAAAGTTATACCAAAAGTAATATTTGGTATACTGATATACTACGTATACATTCAAATTGTTATATAATAAAAAAATATACATTATTGCTGTATATGTATAGCAATATACTGCCACGTTCAAAATATACCATACCCAGTAAAGTATAAACCAAATTGTCAAAGAAAGTAATAAAGACCTGAATATGGTATATATTTCTTTTAATAGCTTCTATCCCATATGTATCGTGTGCAATAAATGAGAAGCAGATAACATAATTTAAACTGATTTAATTTATTTTTGCTTTGATTTTGTTTGCTTCAGCATGTGCTATAGGAAATTACATAAATCGCCAGTTCCTGGCAGAAATTAATTTGCCAGCCCAATTTTCGTCAGCTGCTGGCAACTTGTTTGGCTCTCAGCGAAACAAGCGCGGCGCAATTTCAGGCCAATTTTAATGCATTTTTAAACACTTGGCAGAGTCAACTTTGGGAAGTAGCCACTAAGACTGTGTGCTGTGTTGTTTGTTGTCCAATCCACCCGCTTAACGCTGCTAGTTAGTTGTGAGTCAGATAGCTAATTATCTCGCCATTTTGTATTGAAATTTTGAATAATTCAGTTGGCAAATTAGCCAAGCTAGTTGACAGTGCGACCAAGTATCAAATACACATGACAGTGTGACAAATTTCGCATAAAACAATTGACAACAACAACGATCAGTTTACGATGGACAGCAACAACAACAACTGTCGCTAAATAACAAACGACAAGCAGTCAACGAAAAAATATTTAATTGAATTAAATTGTTTGCTGCTGTTACCAATCGCAATTGGCCAATTTAGCCAAACAGCGCTAGACAGACAGACAAAAAACGTAAGCGCAAAGTACAAATTGTTAGCCAAATGAAAGGCCCACCGAAAATAGAAAAAAAAATAAAGGTAGAGAGGATAAAAAGCGAGAGAGACACGATACACAAAGGTGGAAAGTGGCGTCGAGTGTCGCTTTTATTGTTTACTTTCAATCACTTTTCGTCACGAAGTAACAACAACAACAGCAACAACAATAACAACAGCAGCCGCATAAATAAATAATGAACATGACGGCGTTGAGGGAGTTGACTAACTGTCTATAGTGAAGCAGGGGGGCGTGGGTGTAGGTAGCGGATAAAAGGTGGGAGGCGGTGCGTCATTTGCATAGAGCAAATCACAGCAACACACACACACACACACACACACACACACTCTTACGCCTGAGTGACTCTGTGGACATTGTTGACAAATTGCACATAATGACATTAAATTGAAAATGATTGTGTGCAATTGTTGTTTTATTTCTATTTTGTGTGTTTGGCTTTTTTCCTCTTTCTCTTTCTCTTTTTTTTTGTTTCTTCATTTCTTTAGCTATCTCGCTCATCCTCTGCATACAAATTAAAATTAATGGGCAACGCAGTGGCGCGTAAAATGCCCAACACGATACATCACAAAAGTTCAACAGCAACCAAACACACCCACAACAACGAACAACACCGATGAACAACAACAACACAGTCCAGCCATAAACAGAAGCTGCACTTGAGATCGAAGAAAAACTACCCAAGTATCTTTGCCCACCACTTACACGAAATCATTTCACTTTGCCTAATGTGCAATTAGAAAACGCATTTTCATTAGTTTTTATCGCAAACCATTTCGAATTTTCAGCTTCAGCTGGTCCACAATACACAAAAATCTATATAGCACGTGTTCTCTTTCCGATCTTATGTAAATGGATGCGATATGGTTTTCAATAAGGCATCCCGCATCTCACATCCGCAAGGTATGTTGAAAATGCGCTTCATTTTCTTATCGCCACAAAACGATTTAGTAAAGCAACAGCAAGCGTTAAATCAAAATTCAAATTTTGTACAAATTCTCAAAAAGAAAAAAAAAAAACCAGATGACTAAAAGCATTTGGCGTCTGTAATGACGATGATAATAATAATGATTGGGGGCGTACTTGAGTAGCTGAAATTGATTGGCCAATTGAATAATTGGCGAGTGGCCTTTTTATTTAAAGATTTCTCAAAACTTCAACTCTGACAACTGTTGAAGCTTAATTTAGAGTCTATTCTGAATGTATTTAATAATAATAACAATGGCAATCAATTTAACGCTTTATAAACTATTGTAAGTAAGAAATATATCAAAAATATATAATAAAAAAAAAACAACATTTCAGTTATTGAGACATGATTAAACAATTATTAGTTAAGAAACGTTTAATCAAAATATAGTTATTAAGTAAAAGCAAAACAGAGATATACCAAATATTACTACAAAAATACTAAATTATACCGAAATTCATATTTGGTATATCCATGAAGTTCTTCATTCGAAATATACCATATATACATACATATATATAGCAAAATTTAACAGACATGCAGCCAAATCAGCTAACATCCAATCTTAACTTTCAATGCAAAAGTATTTCTTAAGCAACTTAAACAATATTTATCGGAGCAAAATCATATTCTCAGGTGTCAAAATTCGCTATATATATTATATGTTAAAATACATTTTTTCACATTACTTACAAATTTGTATAATATTATTTTAATTTATCGCTTTTACCACTTTGTTTTCTTATATACAATTTATTAATTTATTTAATTAAAGAATTCTCTATTAAACGCCTTTTGACTTATAATTAACAATTTTAAGGCTAGTCGCGATTTACATATTCTGATTTTCTATTATTAATGTAATCAAAATGGTTTCATATTCATTCGAATGTTGTTTTTAAAACACTGTTAATAATAGACATCAAAGGGAATTCTTTATTTTACGGCTGGTTTTCATATTAAACGTATTTTCGTTACCAATTTTTATTACTTTCACCCCTTGACTTCCTTATAGACCGTATAAATATTGCATTACATTTATTGCCTTTAAACATACGATTGAATATGGTTTGGGCATATTTGCTTAGCTGGTGCGCATACAATTTCCACATTTACTTAATAACAGTGATCTATCCATCCATCTACTCGACTCGTGTGTTCGTTTGCCATTTTCCATTTCAATTTAGCAGCCAGAGTTCAATGTCTTTGCTCTCACTTGGCTGAAAGCAGAAAACAGCTTTCGCCACACACTCAGCTCAAAGTAGTTGGCAAATTAGCAACGGCAGCGGCAGCAGCAGCAACAATCACAGCAGCAATTATAGTACAAGCAACAAAACAACAACAACAACAAGTCGCATTCGTATTCATATGTAGTATTATTAACGTACGTTCAATCATACGATCGTGTGAAATGATTTTGATCATTGGCCATCTATCAATATTTCAATATATGCACAACAACAACAGCAACAACAACAATAATAATAATAACAACAGTTGCTGGCAACGTTTAATTAACGTGATAAATTGTTTGTAAATTTCTTAATTATTACGTAGCCGTCGTGTGGCCAGAGTTGAAGTCTGGCTCTGAGTCAGGCAAAGCAATTGTTGCTGTTGCTGTGGTTGCTGGTTGCTGGTTGCTGTGGTTGCTTTTGCCATTCACCTTAGCACTTGCACGCGTATTTATTTTATAATAATTTGCCAACCGCCAACTATAATTAATTTAATATGCAACGAATCGCCTCAAATTGTTTTCTCTCTCTATCTCTCTGTGTGCCAACAACATTTGAATTAGTTGTCGAGTGTCGCAAATTGTTTATGAAGTGCACAACACAACAGTCGAAGCTATAAAAGCAAAGCAACAACAAAACAATTATTTTATAATGTTTTGCTATTGAGAAACTGTTAACAAGTTAATTAATAATAAAAACAAAAAACAACACATATAGAATGTTATCTGACTGTGTTGTTGACTGTTCTCGCAAACACACACACACACGTTATACTATATGTTAGTATGGGATCGGGGCAATTAAGCTTGTGCAATGCACATTACATAAAGCCTGGCATTTTATCTAACTGCTGCTAAATGTACAGTTCAAGATGCTTTAACTGCTGCTAAATGTACCTATTAGATGTGCTTTACAGTTAAACTGGCTGTGAGAGAGAGAGTAGAATGCAATCTCCAGCGAACATTATGTTGCATTAACTAAATCGCATTCGCATTTTCTCATACTTTTAAAATATCAATGCTCATGGAATTTTATTACTCAACTTAATTAAAGCGCATATTTAACTTTTTGATTTAATTTTTCGATGCAATCATTTTACAACCTGTTTATTATATGCAAACTACTTCAGCATTTAATTTATTCTTATTTTGTCATACTTAAAATATATAATTCTTAATGCAAAAGAGTCATTTCATAACATAACTTAATTAAAGCTCATATGTAACATCTATTACTGAATCATTTTACAACTTTATTTATTAAATTCTAACTTCTTTAAAAAGTAGAACGAAAAAATTGTCTGATAACTTAAGAAGTATCGTTCTCACTGTAAACATTGAATTCTTAACATTTCTTAAATTAAACCCAAATTAAACTTGACTTTAAAATGCATAACTTGATTTAATATTCTAAAATTTTGGTAAATACTTTTACAGCCTTATTTATTAAATGTTAACTATTTTAGAAAGCAGTATAAAAAGTTGGCAATCACTTTCAACCATTTGATTTATAATTCTGTATAGTGTTTTTTTCATAATTCACTGTATAACTGTGTATAACACTAAAGAACATTAACATGAAACAATAATAATAATAAAACATACATTTCTGCTCATCATAAAAGAAATTCAAGTAGTTTCGGAGAAATTCTTCAAACAAATTCATTTACGACTCCTAAATCTCCTATTGAACTGCAACTTGAAAGTTTAGTAGTTGAGTAGAGAAAACTTGTAAACTATAAGAAAATCGATCAAATTAATTTCAGCATCCGAACTTGCAAGCAATTTATTCGATTTGGCCAAATTCCAAGACAAGGCCAATAAATGCAGCTGCCAAAAGTTTTCCATCGCAAGCATAGCAGTAAAATGTGTGTACGTATGTTTGTTTGCTTTGTATGTATGTACGAGTATTGAAGGAACTGAGACTAATTAATTAAAATGAGACAGAAGCTGGCAGCAGTCGAAGCAGCAGCTTGGGCCTTCCATTGCCATCCATCCGCCCACTTGTACAGCAAACTGCCTTACTAAGCGCCTTGTGATCCTTTCTTAATTGAAAAATGTCGTCGCAAACAGCAGTCGCAAAGAGAGAGCAAGAGAGAGAGAAAGAGAGAGAGAGAAAGAGAAAAGGAAAGGCAAACATTGCCAAGCATTCAGTCAGCCCAACCCAAGAAAATCCTTGTTAATCCTGCACTGAAATTGGAAAAACCTGCAGAGCCACAGAAAGTCTACTTCAACACACACACACACACACTCTGATTCCCTCTTGTTTCCCTACGAGTATCATTCAATTGACTCTGCTGTAGACTTTGGCTCGTAAATCATCTCTTGAGCCGCACACGCAGCACCATAAAATTTCAACGGAAATTATGTAATAAATGCAACATAAAATTTGGCTTTGCCACACTAATTGGAATGCAATGCAGCAACAATTTGTTAAATAGAAACATTACAAGAATAGAGAGGAGAGCAGAGCAGAGACTCGCTCTCTCAAATATTGCCCTCATATATAATCCTTTGCGCACAATATAAAGTGTCACAATATTACACTTTCCACAAACAAAACAAAACGTTGCTGGAAAAACAAATCGTTAAGATTTTTGACTCATACACAAAAAACACGCATTTTCCTACACACACACACAAACAATAGAAAACGTGGCAGACTTTATGTCTTCTGCTCTCTCAATGGGGGAGACTCTAGAGAGTACTCTAGACTAGGGGGCTACTACAACCCGGCTTTCATTCATAAATCGCCCAACTATATTGCCCGTAGCTTCGGTCTGAACAAAAGAGGTCGTCCGTCACACCTTTCTTTCTTTCTTTCTTGCTTTCTTTCGGCGGGTCTTCGACTTCTTCGCTTTGGTAGGGAAATCAATATCTAAACAATGCGCTCAACGATTTTTCCGGCAACGAGAAGTTTGACACTTTTTATGACTGTGAAACTTTTGTGTGTGTGTGTATTACGAGAGGTATTATAAACTTTGAGCCAGCTACGACAAATGAGCCCGCCCGTGTTGGCAACTGTGGATAGTTGTGGACCGCCGCGTCGCATTGTCTACTACGATGCTGGTCATCTGTTTGTACCCAAAGAGAGATATAGAGAGAGGTAGGGGAACTTCATTCAACTCTCATTTGCATGAAAATTTGTTGAAAACACATTTAACTGAAATCGAATGCTTTTGAAAATATGTTGAAACGGTAATTTGTTGACCAGTTTAGATGTGTTATTAGCAGCGTTTATATACAAGTTACGCCCAAAAACCGTAGAGAATGAAACACCAACAACAAAGTATCTATAAAATATCAAGATATTCAGATACAAACAAAAATATGCCTGGATTTTGTTACGATTTTGTTTCGTTTGTGCTCTAATTTATGCATTCGAAATTGGGTTGGCGTTGTGCTATTCAACGGCAGTGTAATGTCTGTATTCGTCTGTCTGTTTAAAGTGCAATAAGCAAAGTCTAAGACTGATCTATGAGCCAAGATATTGAAGCTCAGATTCAGCTTGAATTTAGATGACAGTGCTTAGCTTAAGCTTACACACATATCTGCTCTTTTTCTCGATTTTTTTGTTATTTAAAATGTGTCTGGAATTACCAGATAAGATGCGAGACTTGAGGTTTTGTAGTTTGATATTATAATTTATGATTGTTGATCAATCAAGAAGCGAATTGGAGCTGACTTTTGTAGTACAATAACTCCATCGTATCGCATGCGATCTCTAATTGATGAAAATTCAATAGGAGCTATGTCAAAGTAGAGTATGTAAGATTCAACTATAAAATTTCATTTGGTTTTTCTGAGTCCCAACTTGACTCTGTTTCCTTGTGCTAAACTTTATGAAATACGCAGGAAACATTCGTGTTGAAAAATGTGATGTTTAATTTCGCACATTAAAATCAGAAAATTATCAGACACGAAAAGTCATAAACCGCACACCGAATGCCAACATAAAGGTAGCAACAAAAACAAAATACGAAGCTTGAAGTAAATCGAATGCTAAATACGCTGCACAGTTTTTAAAACATTTAATTAAAAATTGAGATAAACTATTGACCCAGTAAATTAAAAAATTGTTTATTTCTACAATAAACTTAAATAAATTCTTAATGATTTTAAAAATTGTATAAGTTATTTAAGAAATATCACTAAAACAGCTGCTACAGTCGGGTATTTATTTGCTTTAATTGACAATCTGGTATATTTTATACTTGATGGTATACTTTGAATATAGTAGAATATATACCAAATTCAACCTTTGGTATATTTCGGTATATTTAAATAATACCAAATACAGACTTTGGTATATTTAGGCATATTTAATGAATATTAGCAACCTTTGGTATATTTCGGTATATTAATTTGGTATATTTAAAGAATACCATATATTTGTCGGTGTATTAATCAAACAAAATTAAAGAAAAATACTGCCCTTTCTTGCTTTATTGAAAATGAGTAGCGGGTATTTCACCGTTGAGCATACTTTTAGTTGTTTTAATTAAAGGAAAAATGTATATAACAACAAAAATTAAATTTTGTACACATGAATTGTTCCCTTCAAATAATTGCTAATTCAATTTGAAGGGTATATGAAATCCTCGTCAGTAACTTTCGATCGTATAAGGCGACAAAGACGGAAGCACAATGCAAAGAGAGGGAAGCCAAAGAGTCTGCAAGTCTACCACACAAGCAAAAAAAAGCGTAGTGAGCAAGATTAAAATCTTCTGAGAATTGTGTACAAAGCAAACAGGCAAAGCAACAAAAAAAAAAGGTAAGTAACATAAATGAGCAAAGGGGCAGAAGATCGAACAGACGGCAATGGAGGCGATGCCAGAGTCAAATCGATAAATTGGCAAGAACCGATGAGAGACAGAGAGTGAGAGAGAGATAGAGAGAGAGAGAGATGGAGATGGAGTAGGATAAGAGACGACAAGGAGAATGGCATGTAAACAAATCGATTTGTTTCATTGATGACATTCTTGCCGAGATTTTTGCAAAATGTCATAAAGTTTATGACTTAAGTCTTTTGTTTGACGCTGACTGCAGCTCGGAAGACTGAAGTGGAGAAGACTGAGCCCCCAGTCTCGCACAAAAATATCATTATTAAAACTGATCGAACCGTACCCAACCAAGAACCGGTTGCCCCAGCTTGAGCTTCATATCGCTGTCGTGCAGCCAGCCCATTGGAGTTGGCCAAGGCACCTTAAGTTTATATGCAGATTTTCCAGACTTTTGCATTCACACCTACAAAAGTGTCATCCGCTTGGCATTTAGCTGCGTCGATTGTGTGCGCTTCTTTATTTATTTATATCGTGTTTTTTTCTGTCGTTCTTTTTTTGCGCGAGCACTGAGCAACAACCACAAATTTAACGATTAAGACGTGTTAAATTGTTAACAAGCCACTTGCAGTTATTGCCAATAAGCTGCAAATTTACGAGTCTTGCGTTTTTTTTTCTTCTTTTTTTGCTTTTTGCTATGATGTCTCTCGCATTCAGTTTTGCCTTTGTCTGTGTGTTCTTCTCTAGACATTTGCATGAGAAAGCTCTCGAGACGTTGCAATGAAGTCGCGTTTTTTGTGGTCTCTGCCCCACAGTTCAAAATGCTCAACTCAAATATTTAAATGCTCAATGAGACATCGACACAACTGATAGAGAGTAAAATTTATGCAGCTAAAGTGTGGCCTAAGTTACGGTTTGGACAGATTAAGGAATTGTTAAGCAACAAATGTTTGTTGATATAGAAATTTCAGATTATCGTAAATGCACAAAAGTTGCTCTAAATAGGATCAAAGTTGAATAGCTTATTTTTGTGTGTAGCTTACTTTTGTCACGTAGATCGAATCGAAATTAAACAAAAACTAAGAAAATTCTTTGACTAGCGGCAATTTGGCAAACAAGCAGCAATTTAGTATGATTTAGGAAACCAGTTTTGATAATTTAGCCATCATCAATTCGAATATGTCATTTACATATTTAGCCATTAAAATTTATACCCTGCACCCCCCCAAGGAAAATCGTAATGCCCGCGGCAATGTTAACATATGTAAAAATGCAGATGGAGGGAGGGAGGGAGAAAGAAATGAGCTAGAACTTTACTGGCTGGTTGACTGAAATTAATTTCAAAAGCCCAAAATAAATAAACAGTCACAAATTATGGCCAAATTAGCAAACAACAACCACTTGGCCATGACAAAATACCCAAAGAGCGGGATAGAGAGTGAGAGTGAGAGAGACAAGTGCGTATGCGTATCTATGAGATACGTGTTACATGTGTTGCATAATGCCAACACAAACACAATTACCAAGCTGCGAGTCAAGGGGGGAAGGCAATAAATACAAGCCGCATATAAAGCGACGCGGCGGTCGCTTAATCCCAGCAAAAGGCAGCAGCAGCACCAAGTCACCCCGAAAATGTTATTTATACACCCAACAACCCATGCCAACAACAACAACACCCAAAAACACCCACACACCCCTTAGCAGAGTGTCGAGCTGGATCAGCAGCAGCGACGACCAATTACTCAACATGATTTCAATGAAATTACCACAGAAAACAAAGCCAAACACTGGTAGGAAACAGAGTCAGCTACACAACTGTGGAACGCAGAATACTATGGCATACGGTAGACACAGGGTTGTGGCATTCAGATACAGATACAGATACATCTACAACAGTAGTAGCAACAGCAGTAACAACAACAGGGACAGCAGCCGTAGCAGCAACAACAACAACATCAATCTCAATAACAATTCATAATTCATGTTTAACATGCGCTCCCCGTTGGCTTACCCGCTGAGCAATTTTGGGCAGAGCAACAACACACCCCACCTCCCACCTTCCACCTCCACCCCTCACCAGTCACCACCCTCTAGGCAAACACCCCTTTGAAGTGAAGTGCACAACAATCATACACCCCTCCTCGGCTTGGCTTCGCATAAATTGTTGATTGTTTGTCTATGCTCGGCTGTATTTATGAGTCGAGTTGAAGTCAACTTTTTTTTGTGTGTTTGTTGTCTCAATAACAAATGACAGCATCGGGGGTTGCCCGACGACAACAACAACAACAACAACAATAACAAGTGACTCCCAAAATCTTCACCCCCCCCGCGCCACCTGGCTGCTGTTCTGCTACTACTGATGATCATCCCTAATTGGTGTTGAATGGAGTTGTTTTTTTTTTCTCCTCTGTGTTGCTAAGGGTGAAAGGTGGCAACCTGCAGCCGGTGGTTGACGGCTTGAGGAAGCTGCGTGTCACATGGCAAGTGTATTTTGTCTTCTTTTTTCTTTATTGCTTTATTGCTTAGCGACATTTGGGGGGGATTTTGTATTAGCCAAAATGCTGTGGATGGGCGTGAAACTTATTAACATAATTGAGCTGTTTGTTTAGCCAACAACTGAAGCTGTCTAGATTCCTTTTTTTTTTTTGTGCCAAGCTGACAATAAATTGTGGACTGCAAAGAACTGAAGAGAAATTTGTGGGGAAACTAAGCCATTGAATCCTTTTGAGGAATATTATTGGAATTTTATGAGTTTGATTAAAGGTATTAAGAAAGAAAATAGTTTTTTTTATAATAATAATAATGATGATATTAATAATAATAATAATAATAATAGTAATAATAATAATAATAATAATAATAATAATAATAATAATAATAATAATAATAATAATAATAATAATAATAATAATAATAATAATAATAATAATAATAATAATAATAATAATAATAATAATAATAATAATAATAATAATAATAATAATAATAATAATAATAATAATAATAATAATAATAATAATAATAATAATAATAATAATAATAATAATAATAATAATAATAATAATAATGATGATAACAATAATAATAATAATGAAATATTAATGAATTTCATATTTTATATAATTTGATAATTTTAAATGTCATATTTTCAGCCCCAAAATAGGATTTAATTTTCAAGTATCAACAGCAAGCAATCTATTTAAATGTTTATTGAAACTTGCGAAACGCATTGTTAAAATCATGAAAATACGCACATTTTCAATAAGTTCAAGTTGAAGTTGGCAAAATTTAATGCAGAGTTTCATGTGCGACATTTATGTGTTTTCAGTGTAATTTTGTGAAATTTATAGGCACTTTAACTTACGCACAAAGGAAACTGCCAACGCCCGACGAAAGAAGGAGGACAAAACAAAAAAAAAACCAAACAAGATGAATAAGAGGAAGAATACAACACAAATAAATACATGGAATGATATAGGCCGGGGCAAAGAAATCGAATGAAATCGACAGAAATTGTAATGAGAATAAGACAAACGCCGCGGGGGAGATTAATTCTGTGAGTAAGTGTGCGATTTAAATGTCTCTTTTATTCAGCAGTTCGTTTTTTTTTTTTGGCATCGGCATCGGCAGCGTTGAAGTCGCTTTGTTTACGATCTGTAAAAATGTGAATTTTATGGAACATTTAATTTGCCAAACTTGCCAAAGAAACCGCACAAAAGCACAAAAAAAAAAGCAGTGAATTATGAATGAGTGGGAATAACTTTAGTATAAACATGTTAATTCTATGGGGCACGCCCACAACAAACAGTGTGACCATATAAACCCAGAAATGTACGTCGTCCAGCGTTGCCAACTGTCTGCAAACAAAATATAAAGTGCCAACCGCTGCCACCCAATTACCAAATGACATGACAAAACCGCTTTAAGGCGTCACTGGATGTCCTCTCTACACTCCAACAAAATTGCAAATTAGAAACCGAGCGCAAAGCAAAAGCGCGACAAAATAACACATAAAACTTAAACAAAGGCAACAAGATAACTGCCAAAATAAGGGAACAACAGCAGCGGATGAGGAGGAAAAGCAGAAAATATATAAACAAATAACATAAAATGCAAGCAATAAAAGGAAAAAGAAAAAAAAAACCCAGCGGAAAACCATGAAAATGTAGCAGAAAAACGAGGGAAAACAAGCGAAAAGTCTTTATACATAAGGCAGCTCGAATAGACGTTGAGCTGTAAGCAAAGATTTTTTTGTTCCATCACTCAAATAAAATACATTACTTTTCTACTACATTTTCAGTTTTACTACAATAAAATTCTGTGGAGTTACTTCAGCACTCCCTTTCTGTAATTTGGCTGTTTACAGGGTACAATAAAAAAAAAAAACATCATTGCTCCCGTTTTTTTGTACGTTTTTGCTTATCTTTAACTGCCATCAACAAGATGGCAACTTCCGTTCGCGCGCCATAATGTTTTCTCTACATAGAAACAAACACACACACACACACACCCAAACACACACACACACACAAACACACATACACAGAGAAAGCAACGCGAGACAAGTCACGCACACTGAGCCGCATCCTGATCCAGTTCTGGGCAAGCAAAAGCTCATGGGGAGGAGGGGTTGAGGAGGAGAGGTGGAGTGGGGCACAACACAAATGGTCACCAGGGCGTGTAATTGAGTGCTACAGGACCCTTTTAACATTTTTATTTGCACATTAGCGAGGGTGGAAATGGCGAAATTTGCGCCCAAAAGTGACAGCGCGTTGAATGTGGGTGGCAAAAAAGACTGCAGAGATCTCTTTATGCTCCTCTCACTCTCTCTCTCTATCTCTTTAGCAGACGTTGTTGGCAATTTGTGTGTGTGTGTGGGGAGTTTGCCACGTCCTTATTGACTTTCAGTTAGATGTCAATATGCTTGAATGTTTGCTCTTTGTGCGTTCATCTCTGAAGTCGTAGACAAATTTGTCTGCGGTTCAATATGCGACAGTTGGCGTGGTGTGAGTTCGATTGGGTCAGAAATGATGTGGTTGCGGTGGTTAGAAAGCAATTCAGGGTGGGTTATGCAAACATATGCTGAAATGCTGCAGAGCAATTGAAAATTGAAAAAACGCAGATTTGATTGGAGAAAATGTAATTACAGAGGAAAAACATATTTGGAAAAAATTCAATTCTCAAAAACTTGCATAGATTGCAAATGAAGAGTAATTCTAAATTGCAAATACAACTAAAGTTTACAATGAAATGAAAAATTTATTTATGAAATGGAAAAAAAAAATAATAATTAGTATACATATATAACTACAGTGGCGACCACATCTTAAAACACGTTTGTTACTTCTGACTTCAAGGTGTTATAAAACTCTTAAAAAAAATGTGTTCATCGACTTCATTTCTTTTTTCAATAATCTTTATAAATTTCTTCTGTATATTAAAAAATTTAATATTCAGATCACTTAAGAACTATTTATTATACTTTTTTATTGTACTTTTGCACAATTTTTAAATAAGCAATGGAAAAATAAAAAAGTCTGGCAATGTTAAAATAATTAAAGGCACTTTGTAGCTTAGAATTTTGATTAAAAGTGGTTTTAAAGAAAAACATAAAAGAAAATGTAGTTTGTTACTTTTAGCAAATCGCATCTTTACATTTTTAGGCTTTTGCAGAATCTTAATTTGATTTATAGACCAAGCTCAAGTTGTTTAAGCTGTAATCCTCAAAACTCCACATATACAAAGCTGCTGAATTTTTAAAGGCAACCCTTAACTAGTTAGCGTCAGCTAGTCCTTTTTTTTTCTTTTTTCGCCACAACATATTTGTAACTTATAAATCAAATTTGCTCTTCACACCACATTCGACCGCAACGCACAATATGATAAAAGCCGCAAAAACACAAGCCGCAAAAAAAAAGAGAACGTAAACCCCAATCTCATAATTCAACAGAGCGAGCCGCATTCACGCAGTTGGCCAAAAACCCTTTTTCATACAACACGGCGTATGAGTAACATGGCAAATTTCATGAATAATTCGACGCCGCAGCTGATGATAAAACATGAAAATGGGCAAACATAAATCTAGCACAAGAGATGGGCCATACACAGGAGGGGAGGAGGAAACTACTTAAATATTACACAAAATTCAACTGTTATTCGTTGGCTTATTAAAGTTGCCACTTTCACTCTTTGTGTGTGTGTGAAAGTGTGTGTGCCAACTTTTCTCCTCCCTCATTTTTGGGGCAAGGACTCGGTACTCGGTACTCTGTCTCTGTCCTCGAGAGTCGTTGAGCAAAGTCAACTTTCGTTTAGCTTGTAAATAGCTCGTTTTCGCAGACTCAGTAACTCGACGCCATGTTAATATATAACAATTAATCTTGACTAAAAGTATCTTCTGAGCCGCCCACAGGCGCCACACGAGCAGCAGATCCTTGTTACAATCTCCTCTCCTCTCTTTCAGCTCGTGCTCATTGTGCATGGCAATGACTTGGACGCCACTGTTTGCCGCCATGTTGTTTTCACACTCACACACACACTACAGCAGCGTCACCCACACATACATGCGCACATTTTGCACATTACAGTGTTAATGTGCCTCACTGCCGCATGTAAAAACCCAAGTAATTTGAGAGCAGCACCGAAAGAGATGGAGCGAGTGTGTGTGTGTGTGCGAAAGGGATGGCGACTAAAGGCGCTACGCAGCTCTTCAGCTTCAGCCATGCTCCACTTCTCCCCCCCCCCCCTCTGCTTCTCTCCTTTCTCTCCTTTCCTTTCTCGTTGTGGGTGTGCGTGTTAATGATTTTTTGCACACAGCTTCACAACTTGACGCGTTGGCTACCCAGCTCACACAGCTCTTGACTTGTAGAGCTACCACTTGTGGGTGGTTTATGTTATACATATACTATATATACACAGCTTTACAGGTAGATATAAAATTATATGGGCTGGCAGGTGCAGTCAACGCTTTTGGGTTATGTCTACACGTGTGTGCTGGCTGACTGCCTCACTGCCTCACTACCTGAATGGCTGGCCCCCTTTGGTCAGCCACAGCTGATTAACAGATGCAAAACATGGCATAATAAGCTGGTAAATAAAAACGGTGTAGAAATTAAGATTAACATTTAATATAGTTGAAAAAGAATAAGGTGTAATAAAGAATATAATAAGATGACTTTAATTTGTATGATGAGTAACGTTACTGAGCAAATAAGAAAGCTACCAAAATATACCGCAAAAATACTAAAATATGCTAGAGTCTACACTTCTATATTCAAAATATACCATCAAGTGCAAAGTATACCAGACTAGAGTCAGCTACTAAGACTCGTAGTATTAACATTTCTTAAATAAGTTCTGTAATTGATCCGATCGCAACCAAATTTTTAGTAATCATAAAAACTATACTTGTTATTACAAGTACAAAAAAACATATAGAAAATTGTTACGCTACAAATAAGATATAATAAAGGTCTTAAAAGAATGGATATAAATAGACATTACAAAGTCATTTTAACACAAACCTAAAAATATAGAATTTTTTACTCACAATCATTTTAATGTACAATATATAAAAAATACTATACATTTATAATGTTATGATAAATAATAAAAAAGGATAAAATTGCAGATTGCACAGTAATTTTAACAACTAAAAAATATGAAAAATTTGTAAGCTAGAAATTAGATAAATTATAATAATTTTCAAAGCAACATACATACATATGTTATGTACATAGAGAATCTTAGTTTGCAGTTGGAGTAATATGAAATTTTTCATTTCGATAAGGATCTCTCCCTTCAAAGAAGTCATAAATCTATATAAATTGTAGAATTCATTTCATTTTAACTATTCAGATTTAATGGAATTAAAGAGAGCGATATATAAATCGATCGCTTTCGCAATAAATTCTTTCAAAATCAAGTGCAGGTGGAAGTTGATAAATAATTTATGACGATTCATGACTTAAGGATCACTTACTAAAGCGCACGAGCAGCTCACAATTCTTATGATCATTTCATAATTCAAAGACTAAAATGTATTCAGAATTAAATAACAGTGTCTTGCTTAGTTTTCACCCAAACTTCTAACCCAGTTAAGCAGCTAAGCCGAAACACAACGCTATCACAATGTTTTCATCTGCAGAAAATTGCCCCCCCCGAAAAAAAGAGAAGAAAATGTATATAAAAGTGTTTTGTTAAACAAGAAAGTCATGTAACGGATCGCGATGTCAGCTGGCGATTGCAGCTCTGCAATGCTTCGCTAACTGCGAAACCAAGGAAATGTCAAGTGTCAATCAAAAGCGCCGCTGGAGACTCCAACTCCGATTCAGACTCAGACTCTGTCTCAGACGATGACTGTGGAGCGGGTCGCATTGCCAAATACACAATACTTGGTACAAATCCTTGGCGCCAGCTTGAGTTGCTCTTGTTGTTGTTGTTGTTGTTGCTGACTCACCAACGCAAAGTTGGCGTAAAAACTGTTTATCATTTGTAAGTCAAAAGTTGAGGTTGCTGTTGTTGGCTAATAGAGGCGTTCCAAGCCGGACAGCAACACAACTCCAGCTGGACAGCACCAGGTTATTAATTACTCTATTTCCCAAACCAAAAACCCAAACAAAAAAATGCCGCCCATTTCCATAAGGGGAAACACTCGAGAAGCTATGAATGCTGCTCACTGCTTATTACAATTTAATTGTTTTACAATTTTCGGTGGCGCTTATTAGCATTTTGGTGGTACACCACACGTGGTGCAATTCCCAAAAAAAAAAAAACAACCTGCGCTTGGTTGACTACAACTACAACAATAGTTGAGCATTCCATAATGAATATGAAGTACTGCGTACTGAGTACTGAGGAAACCGTTGTTGTGTCTGATTTTTTACCATAAATTATGCAGATAAGCATAAGTGCCGGGGGAGGTACAAGAAAAGTTCCATTTTGTTGTAGTTGTTGTTGTTATTGCGTTTAATTGTTTCTTTTTTGTACTCGGAAAAAAAGGGCAACCATTTTTGAAAAGCGTGTGCAGGGCTAATGAACAGTTTTGTATTGTCGTTGTTGTGCTCTCTGTCTGTTTGTGTAACTTAACTGTTTAAGGGGGGGAGAGTCAACGCAGGTGGGTGGGGCAAGGCGCGAGAGGCGTGTAATTGCCAGTTGAGCTCTGCTCGAGCAATGATATAGATGTAACATGTCAGGTAAAAGCTAACAGGTGATTTGGGGATACTCTAAAGAACAAGAAAATTAAGTTTCTCATGCTTATAACAAAATTACAGCATTTTAAAGCACAACAAAATATTAAATTATAATTTTCATAAATCATTCAAAAATTGTAGAAGTTATCAAAGAAATGTGGCCTATTGCTATAGAGTCTTAGCCTCATTGGCTGACAATCTGGTATATTTAGTACTCTGTGGTATTATTCTTAAAATATACCAAATCAACATAGCATAAAAAATAAAATATACCTAAGGCTATATTTGGTATATTGATATAGTACGACATTCTGGTATAAATTGTATGTAGTACTATATTAATATACCAAATAAAGCCTTCGATATATTGGAATGTTTTCTATACTGTTATAGTTCTAGACTCTTATATACTATGGACCATTTAAATATACCAAATATAGCCATCTTAGTATTTTTACGGTATATTAATATGGTATATTTTAAGAATAATACCGCACTGTTTTTATCTTATTCAAAATTAATAGCGAGTATCTCACAATCGATCACACTCGACTTTTTTATATTTGTTAGTCAGAGTTTTACTTATTTCTTAATAAATCATATATAATTATAATAATAATACATATTTCATATTCTTTAATCATAAATAATTATTATCAACTAACTAATATACCCTTTAAAAACACTGCTAACAGGGCATGTAAAAGCTTCACTCTTATGTAAGCAACTCAGCGCTCAAATTTAAAATTCACAGCACATTTTCTCAGCGCTGCGCTGCAAGTAACAATATTGACAAAAACACACACACAGACACACACAGAGACAAACATACACAGCAGCACAAAACGAAGCTGCAGAAGTGGAAAAGTGGCTAAAAGGACGAAAAGGAGTCGCTGCTGTTGCTGCTTAAAATTCCGTGAGCATCGTTTCACAACTTTCCAACTTGCCAAAAAATCGAAAAAAAAGCCAACAAGAAAAAAAAATACAAAATACGAAAGAAAAAAAGCGAAACGAAAAGAAAAGCAAAGAAAAGTGGAGGGAAAAAGCGCATAAATTGCACGTCCTGGCAGCATTTGGGGCATGGGTGTGGCAAGCAAGAAAGACAGAGAGAGGAAGGGATAGAACGAGTGAGAGAGATAGCGACGAGTGAGCTCGAGCAAAATGTGCGGAAAATAAATGAAAATGCTCAAAGCTCGTTCACAAGAGTGCTTACGGCACTCCGCAAGGAGCTGTTGAAGTGGCAAATTTGCGCAAGCGACACCCGAGGCAGCCAAAGAGGAGCGCGAATGTCGAGAAGACGACAAGCGAGAGGTGAAGGAGGAGGAGGAGGAGGTAGAAGTGGGTTGCCAAGGCGTGGCGACTCTGCTTTGCTCTGGCTGCTGCTGCTGGCTGCCATCGTTACTTACAACAACTACATGCCAGTGTCAACACATACTTGGCCATTTAAGTGGGCAATGGCAAAAACGCCCCAAATGGAAAGCACATACATACACAGACAGACAGACAGACAGAGAGACAAACTGACAGTCAGACAATGCCGCCATATTTGTTTGACTCCTCTTCTACACACACACACACATTTTTATGGCTTTGACATAAAAACCAAATGCAGACGAGCAACAGCAATGACATTTTTACTAGGGGCCTCTCTCAATCGCCATCTCATTCAAACCGCTTTTGGCTTTACTACTACTGTCTCTACTATAATTAACCCCTTTTCAGTTTCATGATTTGACTCGGTCTCCCTCTCTCTCTCTCTCTTTCTCTCTGTCTGTGTGTCAAGTCGCTGAGAAAAAGGCTTTTTTAATGACTTTGGCGACAAAAAGTTTTGCAATTTTTTCGCAATTTGCCGCCACAACAATTTGCGTTTAATTAACCAAAAGTTAAAGTTTTCCATTTGTAATGCGCTTAGGAAAGCTAATGAACTTGCCAAATTGTTGTCGAAAGTTTTTGTCTGGCAATAAAATTAATTTTGATGACTACAGCAGTTACTACAACAACAACTGCGTCTTCAGCTTGTTGTTTGTTTGCTGTTTGCTTGCTGTCGTTTATAGCCCGAAAATAATTGAGAAACCAAGTCCAAAAATCAACTGGGCAAATGCTTAAAACGCTTAATGAGCACGCTACTAACAAACATTTGCCGGAAAAGTTGTGGAAACTGAGTCAAGGAAACGCATTAAGAGCGCTCGCTCACTTAATAGCTAATAGCTGTCGACTTTATAATCTAGCAAACTGATGAAGAACTCGGGAAATATTTATTTCGAAATTGTTACTTGATTAACTGAGGAAAAGTGCCAAGAACTCACAGTGCGAATTGTACGAATATAATAAAATTATTAATACTGAATTAAGTAGCTTCAAATAAAAAACAGAAATTTACAACTAACATTATAAAATTCCAATTCTATATTAGTCAAAAGTTAACTTTAATTATTTTGCTCTAAAAACAATATCATAACAAGTAAAAATACCGAAGGCTATATTTGGTATATTGATAAAGTAATACGTTCAAAATATACTATAGAGTGCAAGAGATACCAGTTTGTTAGTCAAAGCAACTAAGACCCTCTAAAATTTGCGTTTTTCCCCTATTCAAACCAATTTTGTTTCTGCTACATAATTCAAGATTATATAAAAGATCTTATTATAATAATCAACATTATTAACTCCAATTATTTATTTCTAAAATCAATAAAATACTCAATTTTGTAACTGCTACAATACGAAATGAATGATTTTTTTTGTAGAGAAAATCCCTTAAGCTTCGGGAAAACCTCAGCCAAAGTTAATTTTAAATTGAGCCGTAAAAGGATTGTTAAACCAAATTAAAGCATACAACTTAAGGGCAGATCTTACCCCTCTCAAAAATGCTACAAAACTATGCACACACACAAAAGTAGGGAAGAAGAGCGAGTGAGTTCGTAGATCAACTTTAATCTGAAATGCGGCGTGTAAATGATGCCATCATAATATTTTGATTTGTGAACGAAGGCAGACGCGTCACATCATCAGTTAAGGGGTTAATAAAGCGCATAAAATGCCTTGAAAACGGATTTTCCGGCCACAAAATTTCACCCCCTCTCTTCCTCTGTCTCTCGTTCTCTAATCACATCCGATTTGGCGGCAGCATAAGGTGCGCATTACTCATAATGCGAGCGTGTGATATCGAGGACAAAAGCATGCAGCGTGTGGACACCTTGCTGTCTCTAAACTACAGCCCCCAAAAATCAGGAGAAGACTATAAAACCAGACTAAAGAGTGAGTGATAGAGAGAGAGAGAGAGAGAGGGAGGGAGAGGGAGAAGCCACCCTTTGCAGCATGGCCTACTTAACTCACACCCCTACAGAACGCCAATCAGCCTAATCGCTTTCGTTGCGCCGCATGGCTTAACTTTTGCTGTATCGTTGTTGCTGTGTGGCACACTAAACTGGCTAAAAGTTTATATTGAGCGACTTTCAACTTAAATGGAAGAGCATGTGTAGCACGAGTGCGAGTGTTGCATGATAATCAGCAGCAGCAACAACAATTTCCTCATCATCATCATCATCATCTTCCTCGTCGTTGTCAAGCTCACTTTCTGTTCATCTCCACACACACACACACACACACACACACACACACAGAGAACGTGTGTCGCCATATTTGTTTTTATTGCTCTTCCTTTGTTTATTATGTGATTTTCCTCCATATGGCCAAAAATTGTGTGTGCGTGAGTTTTCGAGTTAATCGCACAAAATTTTATGTTAATTTTCATAAATTTTATTGCCGCCGCCCAACCCCAACCCCCAACCCAATCCCACCACAAAAAAAGGTCTTTTTAATTAGTTTTCCTTTTGTGTGGGATTTATTTTATGTGCGTAATAAGTTCTTTATGGCATCAGCAGCCATTGGGAGCAAGGCGAGAGGGAGGCGCTTGTTTTGTTTTTTCTTTCGTTTTTTAAGAGTTGTAACCCATAAAGTTGACACAACAAAATAGCAAAATACTCGTGTTTTCATTTAGTGTTATACGGTCCCGTTTTTCTCCCCCTTCCTCTCTCACTCCGATTTTTTATTTGTTATATATAGTCTTGGTCATAGTACTTCTATTTGTTTAACTGCCAGCATATTTCAGTTTTTTAGAGGGCGCAGTCAAGTGTCAAATTATTTTGAAGGCGCTTTGGGAGCTGTTAACATTTAGTCTACAACCAAAATACTTTGAGTTAAAAACACATAAAAGTAGCAACAAAATAAAGCAAACAGGTTTCGTGGTTGTGGTAAGTAGAGAGAGAGAGAGGGAGTTAAGAGCTCTAGGAGCACTAAATTGGAAATAAAAGTGTGAAATAAGCCTATGAAATTATTATATGATTGAGATACACTTAGTGTAATGTTAATGTTAGTGTTTTTAAATATAAATAAGCCTTTGAAATTATAATATGATTGAGATACACTTAGTGTAATGCTAATGTTATTATAAATAAGTACTGCATTGCTAAGAGATTGAATTAACAAATTAGTAAAAGATCAAACTATCTCTCTAACCAAGACATTAAAAAAATCTTAAAGAAATTCCTAACATTTTTAAATATAAATTCTACATTTATAAAAGAATGTAATCCTTCAGTTTTCATTTTAAACATAACTTATCTAATCATAGGAATAGTTAGGAATCGTAAAATAAGGAAAACATTTTAAAAATACTTAAATACTAAATTTTTAAGTTATATTTTATCAATGTTATAAAAAAGTTAAGATCTAAGAAAAATTAAATTAAATTAAATTAATTAAAAATACATAAATTCTAAATTCAAAAATTATATTTTACAAATGTTATAAAACAAGTTGGGATGATAGCAAAGATAGCAAAATTGTTTAACACATAAATTCTAATTTTTTTATTATATTTTTCAAATATTATAAACAATTTCGGATTTTAGATAAAATTAAGACTTAAAATCAATATTCGAAAACATTTAAGTTAGGATTTTAGAAAAAATCAAGACCTAATATTAAAATACGAAATCATATGAAAATTTAAATAGCTGTCTACCATTTTTAATCTGTTAAAATAAATTAAATAATACCCAGCACATAGTGAAAAACAGTGAACACTATGCTAAGAGAGCAAGATGAAGTGACAAAAATCGCTTATGTGTGTATCTGTGTATGTGTGTGTGTGGCCAGCGAGTGGTGAGTGTCAAAGCGTCGATCGATCATCGTCAGCCTGATTTTTGGCATATGTGGTAAACAGAGAAGAAGGATGATCCTCACAGCCAATGCTATGCTGAACCAGATCGATCAATGACGAGCGAGTGAGCACACAATAAAAATCAAAGCAGACACACATTAAACACACACAAATGTGATTGAATGTAAACAGAATGATTTGATTTGAATACATGATGGACGGACGCATTGTAGTTGCAATCGCAACAAAAGCAACCTGGTTAGAGCCATAATGAACAGCTGTAGAATCGTAGATCGGAGACAACCCAGAGACATTACCAATATGATAGATGGACGAGTTAATTTGACTGAGTGCGTGGCGAGTTCGAATTATCGAACAGCGGCTAATGTAATTACAAAAACAACAAGAGAGAGAGATAATAAAAAAAAGGGCAGCCAAGGGCAAAAGTCGAGCGCATCAACTTAATCATTTTAACTAATTGCCAGAGCTAGAGCGAGAGAGCGAAAAAAAATAAAACAAAAAGCGCTTAAAAGGCTGAAGTGGGCCCAAGGGACAAAACCGAAGCAACCAATTATGTTGATGGTAAACAAATTGCGCACGTTCCACGTTGGCATAAAAATTAGTAAAAAAACGAGAGAAATACTTACTATATATAGTATAGTATATAGCTAAAAGGACACGCCAAGCAACTGGGAACTGAAAGATCTAATTACACTAATGACAGCCAAGAGTACATGCGAGAGAGAAGTCCTGGCTCCTGGCTGTTGTCCTGTGCTGTGTGTTGCAATTAAACGTTTGAATTGTGCTGCGTGCAACAACGACATAAGGTCAGATGCGAGTCAGCTGGCAAATGAATTGCACGAGTGTATTGAGTGTATTCATTCATTTAATATCGAACAACTAGCAGCAGTCATTTAAACAGCTTCTGTCTGTCTGTGCAACGTGTGGCACACGCAACGCTTGGCATCAGCTTTCAATGCAGTGTTGCCCCTTTTTTTTCTTGACAAATGAAGCAGTAAGCCAAAGGCGACTTCTCTGGCTCTGGATCCGGCCCAGAAGCGATGAAGAAGAAGAAGAGAACTTCCGTCACACAACTTAAGCGGATTTAAGCGCCTGTTGACGCCTCTCAAATTTCCCAAAAGCCGCTTGGACACATTGCACACCACAGCGACCACACACAACGCTCCTCATTAGCCAACCAGAAAAACACACACACACACACAAACCTTAAAGAAAACTGATCCACAAAAGTGTATCCTTCTGCTTGAGAATTGCATCAGCAGCAGAAGAGAAAAAAGGGTCAAAACCTAGAAACCCTAAACGTGCTGAATCAACACACAAAATGGGGCGTTACACAGACCTCACATGAGGTCGAAGAATGTTGCCTATAAGGATAAATCTCTCTTTATTCCGCTCATGTGTGAAAATGCATGTCGAATGTCTGTGATATTTAACACTATTAGTTGAAACAATTGAGAGAGTTATTAGACTATGAATTGGGGATTAAGTTGACATTCAAAATATTATTAAATTGAACAGATATTTATTTGTTTTGATTTAAAGATTATTAAAGGAAACAGACATGCATTTCTTTTAATATAATGATTATTAAATTGAACGGAAATTTATTTGTTTTAATTGAAACAAATGCGAGAGTTATTTGAATATGAATTGGGGATTAAGTTGACATTTAAAATATTATTAAATTATACAGACATTTATGTATTTTAATTTAAAGATTATTTCTCAGTCATTTATTTATTTCAAGTTAAATGTAACAATAGTTTTTCAATATGGATTTTTAAATTTGATATGATGATAGTCAAATATTACATATCATTTGTGTAATATTATAAAATTAAGCAGACATTTAATTATACTAATATAATTTTAAAAAAGTTTATTCAGTACTGATTTAAATATGCAAATAATTCGAGTTGATGTGGGACAAATATTGAAAATAAATCATTAATAAAGTTGAGCTCAAAACCATGTTCTATCTTTTACCAATCAAAATTCAAATTTCTTTACTCCTTTTTATGGTACCTTGCAAAATCTTCAATTAATTATGCACGTATTGTTAAATTTTCTGCTGTCTCTGCCCATAAATAAAACCGCACTTATAAGACAGCAAATAAAAATCTCACACAAGGCGTTCTAATTATGATTGATGTGGCAACGAAAAATAAAAAACATATTTCTATGGCCATAACTTCAAAATGTGCTCATAAAAACCGCATCAGTCTAGGACAATGCCAAAAGTCGAAAGGAGTCTTCAAGGAACTCGGAACACACAAATGCAAATCAAATATGAAATTTTTAATATTTTGTTGGCACAACACAACAAATTTCAATATAATGAAAGGAGAAAAAGGGGAACAGAAGAGAACAGAACCACACAGAGCGTGGAAAATGATCTATTGCCGAGACGAGACGAGTCAAAAGAGACCCGAGACGAAGGACGAAGGACGACGGCACAAGGACATGATCTGTGCCTGAGCAGATGCTGCAGCATCTCCTAGCGTCTCCTTGTCCTTGTTCTTGTCTTTTACCCCTGCAATTTGAATTCAATTTAGAGCAGCTCGGTTCGGGTTGACTTGACTTGTGCCCTGTGTCTATGACAAAGGAAGAATGAAATGAAGGCAGCGTTTGGTTTGTTTGCTTTTTAGGGAAATGCATGACAAAAGGACATGTGCAACAGCCGCAGGCTGCTCTTCAATTTTTTAGGTTGCTTTATGGCAGCCATTTTCAAAGTTTCCCGCACTCGACTTCTCGACTCGTCATTAATCAAAGAACGCTGCACGTGTGCCGGGGGCGCTAAGAAGTCAATTTATATCAAGGATAATAGTGGGCAGGACTAATCCGAAAGTGTAGCCTACAATTAGCTGCGGCCTCTATTATGTTGTGCAATGAATGAAAGTGAAAGATTACGGCAAATTCTTTTCGATCCCTTCGACCATTGTTTGCCATTTTAATTGCGCCAACCGAGTGCTTCCCATTTTCACACTGTTTGCCTAAGGCTGTGCACCTGTGTGTACACTACACCACACACACACACACACACACAGTTAGTGGGTAATTCTTATGGTAATTGCAGTTATCCTCTGAGAAGGGCGTGGTCAACCCCTCACTGTGGTGGGTGTTGCGCCTTTAGCGGCTTAAGAGTTTTGACTGCGACTTTAAACGTTGCCGCTTGGCAGTCCTACAAAAAAAAAAAGGAAATGCTGAAAAAACTCCTCTAATAGACACCTCTAAGGCAACCGCATT
This sequence comes from Drosophila niveifrons, assembly GCA_035046325.1. Classification (NCBI taxonomy): domain Eukaryota; kingdom Metazoa; phylum Arthropoda; class Insecta; order Diptera; family Drosophilidae; genus Drosophila; species Drosophila niveifrons. Next base: position 10,039,633 of record JAWNOC010000068.1, read on the forward strand.
CCAAGACTTCTGTGCTGTCAAATTCAGTCGGTGCAAATCTTTGAAATACGCCGTAGGAAGTTGCCACAATTCGACGAATTTCCAGAACAAACGAGCCGACTTGCAAAATGAGGATTAACCACAAAAAATTAAATATTTATTTGTCAAAGCGAGTTGTATTTAATTTACATGAAATTAAATATCGTTAAGCTAATAAATATAGAGAGGAACAACATAGAGAGAAAAAAAATAAAGATTGAAAAGTAGATTGCCAATTTTGATTTAACATTTTTTCGATCTTAGAAAAAAGTTCTATGGTAAAATAAGATTTTTAAATGAGAATTATTATGCGAAACTTGCATTTTAAGTTTAAAAACATTTTATTTCAAGACTCAAATCTTCTTTTCAAAGAATGTTTTATTCTGTATTGAAAAGATGATTGCAAATCTTGATTTAAGAACTTTTCGATCTTAAAAAGAAAATTTTCAAGCCAGATTTGTATATAAGCGAAAGATTTATAATTCTTTTTTACATTAAACTAAATATCAAAAATATTTATAAAATTAAAATATTCTCTTCATTTTAAATACACATCATATAAATATTATAAAAATCGTTGCTATTGATACAACTCTTTCCCATTTTTCTGCTCTTCTACTTATGCAATCGCAGCTGTTGATCGCTTTAAAACATGGCCAGCTGTTCTGACCATGTAAATTTAGTGTTAAGGTGCATAAAAAAGGCGTGGCACATTGACGCTTATTAAACGATAAAAAGACAGCCAGTTCAGGCTGAAGACTAAAAAACAAAAACTCAGCGAAGTCTGCGATCACAAAAAAGATGTTTTGAGTTTCTGTAAGTGTTGTTGCATGAGGCGTGGCACAACGCCTGTTGCAATGACATAAATTTAACAATATAACGAAAAGAGGCAGCGAAACATAAATAAATAAATACAAGCGCGAGTTGTTGTTTTTTTCAGAGAGAGGCCTAAAGTAATTTAACCAAATTACGCATCGTTTAAGTTGTGATTTATGTGGCATGAGAGGCACATAGAAACCGAAACCGAAACAGAAACGGCAACAGCAACTCAAACTCAAACCCTTCACCCTGCCACACATATAAATATATGTATGTGCAGAGTCAGAGACTGAATCTTTGCCTCGGATTGTTAATGAGTCGAATTACACACTGAAAGCGAGCAGGAGAAGAAGTAGAAGACGCAGTCAGGACGAAGAGGGAGCTCTGACTGCTGCTGTTGTTGCTGAGTGGCCGCCGAAAGGTGTGACAATTGTTACACACAAACACACACACACTCTCACATCGAGAGGAGAGGAGCATGACTCTGGCAAGTTGGCAAAGATTTATGCGACTGTTAAAGGAATTCCCAGAAATTGCAGACAATTCCTTGCGGTCTCTCTCCTGGTCTCTCTCTCTTTCTCTCTCTCTCTGCTGGCTAGAGCACCCTTTTTGTCTATTGCGCTGTTTGAGGCTTTTGCAATAAGCAAATTACGAGTACCCGAAAAATGAAACAAAATAAACAGCATTGTGAGCGCACTTTTAACGGAATTGCTACCGGCAATTTTGTCGGCAAAGAGATGAAACAACAGCAAGTTAAAAAGCGGCTCCGGTAGCCGCCAATTCCCTCGAGCTGAGTCGTCGCACATTTATCAAAGCACACGGCGGCGGTTTGCGGTAGGTTTTGAAGATGCACCACAGAGCATTGTGTGTATGTATGAGTGTGTGTGTGTGTGTGTGTGCCCCACAGGTTTTGCATCCCTGGGGCATTGACTTTTTTTTTCGGCCACAAAACGCAATGAGTTTCATTAATAAATTCCAACAAAAAAACACGAAAACAGAATGTCCATGTTCTGTGGGCGTTCACAGTGCAAAGAAAATTGAATGGAAAATATTTGGTAAATATTTGCAGGCTGTGCAAAAGGCTCAAAAAGGTCAAAGGACATTTCAACGTGTGTGAAAGACCAACGAACTCATAATAAAAGATGAGCAATGATTGTCCAAAAATTGCCAGACAAAGCGGCACCAGAAATGTGAAGATTTTCTTTGAGTTTCATTTCAAGAAATAGGTAGAAGTTATATTGTGATTTTTACTTTAAATATATTGAATAAAATTTGTACTACAAAATTGATAGTTCTTTAAAATTATCAATGTAAATTATTAAGTTTTGTTCAAAGTATAATTCAATATTGCCTTGATGTCGTAATCTCTAAAATGTTTATTAAATTTCTTAAAACTTTATTAATGTAAATGAAACTTCAGAAATAGAAATACGTAGGCTTCTTGATATACGATAGTTATATCGTATTCCAAATACTAATTTCCTTATTTCATAAACAAGATTCTTCTTGTTTATATCAAATAAAATATGTATAAATAAGGTCTACTCTTAGAAGAGTAGGAAATTGATGCAAATTTTTAAGTTTATTCCAAGATAACGAAACTGAAGATAATTCTATATATTCTCCTTAATTTGATAATTACTACAATTCTACATAAATATGCAAATTCCTTACCTTATCATGTTGTAAAGTCTCTGTAACAGAAATGACAAAGTATCGCATTATTTTTCGGTAAAATAAAAGTCAAAAATATTCAAATAAAAAATGTATGCTAAAAATAAATATATTCTGTAGTAATTTCCGGCATTTGAGCTTATCGCCCCAGTGCAACAAATCGCAGCAAGTGGCACTCGCCGGAAGCACACGTGCTCCAGCTGCAGAGACGCCAAGTGCTTGTCTAGATTTCGAAACAAAGTCAAGTACTCGTATTTAATTGTAATGAAAATCCACTCGATAAGCAAATGAATATCACTGAAGGGAAAAGCGGATGTGCCGCAAATTGAAGAAGCGCTTTCGAAATAGATTTTTGTGGGGTTCTGTTGGAATTTCTAATCGTTTTCCTCTCTTTTTTCCTAAGCGGAACCATTAACTGAAGTCTTGGCGCTGATCATCAATCAAAAGCGGCAGCAACGTAGGTGGTCGGAATATTTTAGTTATTAAATGACCAACAAATGTCGCATTGTTGATATACGCTGTCGCTGAAGCAGGACGAATGCCAAAAGTCGTCCTTGCGGCAATGTTTCAAAGTGAAAGTGTTCGATTTCGCTCCACCAACAACACAAGAAGACAAAAAAGGAAAATGCCGAAAAGATCTCGTTAAAATATTAATGAGCAATTGAGCGTATTGCCGACAAAGAAGATACTTCAATGAACAACAACAAGGAGAAAGTCAGTGAGTGGACTACGAAAGCGGACTGTGTGACAGTTTACAGCACTAATTAACAAGCGAAATTTTCTGTTTATTTTTACAAGTGCGCCACAAGTGGCTCTTTGGCTTGGGCCTTGTCTCTCAGTCTTTAGCTCTGCTTAAACTGCATCTGGTTAAGAGGAGACCAATAAATTAGGACTGCCAGCGGCTGCTTTGCTTTGCTTTTGTTTTCACAACTTGTGTTTTTCTTTTTGAGCCCCTCTTGCAACATTCTGGTGACAAACGCGACTACCACCGATGTCACACACACATACACACACACACATATGCATGTATTCAAATGCCTGACATCCTGGCTGAAGGAAGCTGCTAAAGCGCGAACGCGGAACACACACGATGTTTTTTTCTTTTTTTTTGAGTATTTGACGCGGCTCCTTGGCGAAAGTGTCACAGTGACAGTGTGACATGCCCACTTCCCTGCCCTACTTGACGCTGCTATGATTGTTCCTACATTACGAGGGTTGCCAGAGTAGTAGGCATAACGAATAAGAATAACCTTTTTAAATTTCTTACAGTTTTGAATATTTTTAAATATATGTAGCACAAATTTTATTTAATGATAGCAACGTTTTAGTGCATATTTTTCTTTAAATATTATATTACAAATTTATTTAAAATTTTGAAAGTAATTTTCAAATTTATAAAACTCCTTTCAGTATCAAATTCATAGTAAAATTAAATAAAAATGAGATAATAAGATTATTATACATTTCATATTCATGCAACTTAAATATTGTAAGTCATTTTTAAGTTCCTAAATGAAGCTAAGATTTTAAATGTATATAAAACCATTATAAAAGGGAACATTTTTTTTTATTGTAGTAAATATTGTTAGTCTTTTATTTTCTAAAAAGAAAATAAGTTTCAAAAAAGTTTTAACATAGTAAAGTAACTATAGAAATTTCATTATATTTTCTATATAATTTTATTGTACATTTTTAAAATTTAATTTTATTTCTCATAATGAAAATGGCAACCCTCGTCTATTGAGTTTGTTGACTCTCTTGAGAGTGTTTTGTTAGCGCATAAAAGTGTCAAATTACTGAAATCATAGGGAGAAAGAGGGAGAAAGCAAATCAGGGCATAGAGCACAGGGCCAGCGGATAAGCGGGATTAGTGCGCTTGTTAGTAGCAGTGACTGTAACACAGTGACTCTTACAGCAGATTCGTTTGATAATTGGCGGATCTGTGACGTGTAATGAATTCTGACGGACTGTCACTTACAAGACACTTTCTTAGCTGCATTGCACACAATATCTTTGGGTTAATTGGCACTGACATAGAACTGCAATTTGTTGACACCGTCGAATCAATGCAAAGGTTTTCATGAAAGTTGCAAAACCGTTGCGTTTCGCGTTTGAGTTGCGTAATTACACAAAATGACAGCGTATGTACTGCAGAGTAAAACGAATGGGCGTTACTCTATTTGCATGCCAGTCATGTCCGGTTTTTACTTTGTTAAGTTGCTCTTTTGGCCTTTTGGTGGTTGCTTTTGTTTCAGCCATATTCCCGAGCACACTCCATATTTACTTATAACTTGAAATTATTTGTTTTGCAATACCACAGCACAACAAAAAAACAATATGCAAACTACACACACACACACACTCAGAAATTGCTAATGTGCCGCAATCAGCATTTACTTGACTTGTAATTAGAGGCAATGCAAACATTCACTTACAGCAGCAAGTCGAGCGACAATTTCCATTGAAATTATTAGTGTTTGGCAATAGTTTCGATAATATATAGGTTATAATCAAGTTTATAGTGAAGGGATACTTAAAATATATTGCTATTTTATTAAGAACAATATGGAATTAGGTATCACTAATATTCATTTAATGTTCAATCATTTGTTAGCCACCTTTTTAACTCCGTTTAGTATAAAAAACGAAGAAACTTTACAATTAAATATGATAATTCAATACTGTTCATCTAACGGAAAATAAAATAAATTTGTCGAAAATAATCAGATAAACACCAAACCATAAAACTTATACGAATCTTAACTACAATAGTATATAACATTTTAAATTGTGCATTTCTTTTAACTTTCAAAAGTTGTCGCAACTGGTAAATACATTATTTAATAACAATTACATACTATATTTGAAAACTTGTATTAATAACAATTATTTCCATTTCAAAACAATATTCTTTAAGATACCTCATATTAATGTTCCGAAATTCAAATAAAGATTATAAAATTAATTTAATATTCATATTAAATTTGAATAGCAACAAGTTGCATTTTAAACATAAGTATAACCTTGAAATTGCTCCCCGAAAGGAAGGAAAAAAAAGGATGCGGCAAGTGCGAATGCAATGCAACTGTTGCTAATTAGCAGACAGGCGAGCCAAAGCGTTAAAAGCACTGCGAGAAACACCAAAAAAATGAGAGACAGGGAACGGCCAAGCAAAACTCACTCAAATGCAGAACACAAAGCGGAACGTGTTGGAATTGTGTGAAACGAAAGGCACTCAATGACAAGAGGAATAGCAAGAGAAACAGCAACAACAACAATAACGACAACGACAACAGCCGCAGCGAGAGATAACAAGAGACGACAACGGCGAAAAGTTGTCTAAAAATGAACAGCAACAAAAACAACAACAACAACTACAGCAAGAGGAAACATGAAAAACCGCAAGCAAAACGTTTGCACTTCATAAATGCCAGCGCATGTGCCAGAACGAGAGCGAGAGAGCACCACAGAGTGAGAGCGAACGCAACGGCAAAGCGCCGACATTTTTAATTGTAAATGAGTTATGACGACGTCGAGCAGAGGCCGCATGTATGTGTGTGTGTATGTGTGTGAGTCTGCTGAGTGGCCGTCAACACGCAGCGACGACGCGAGAGGAGCACAACTCCCACTCAAGCACTTCGCTCCGGCAGCAGCGCATGCGTGCGAGTGCAATGACAGCAGCAAGCACCACGGCACACTTAATTGCCATCACGCTCTCTCTCTCTCACTAAGACATACACTCGCATACACAACTTCCCCCGTTGCCGTTGCTTTTCCCAATTGAAAATGTGAGTTGAATTTTTGTTTCCAGCACAAATTCAACAGCTGCCGCACTGTTCACTCCTATGCGTTGACATTGCGCTGTCTCTTCGATGCGCTGGCTCACTCGCACTTGGGGTGAACAAGTTGGAAAACTGGTTTCCCGCTGCCATTCGTCGTTGCTGCTGTTGTTTCTCGCTGTCGCTGCTGCTGGTGCTGCTGCTGTTGCCGTTTTGCCGCCGCAGCTCGCCAAGTTCCCTCACAATTTCCAACACACAATTCAGTTCGTCGTCGCCTGTCTTACGTTGCGCACACACTCAATCCGCGTTGCGCTGCAGTTTCTACACACACACACAGTTACAGCTAACAGCTAGCTACAACTACAAAAGAGAACTCGCGTGACTTACACAAAGACTAACAGATATTACTGCCTATGCGTGTGTGTTGCATTTACCGTTACACAGTTTTATATACATATATATACACAAAGTGTTTACTTTAGTGCGAAAAATGCTGCAAAATTCATAAGTGTCTCAAGTGCTAACAAGTGCCGCGATCCACCCAAAAGATACAATATCCATCAGATACGATACTATCTGCTGTGTTTTTAACTCTCTCACACATACACACATTCTTAAGCTCTAAAGCTTTGCCAAAATGCTTGTCGGCTCACATCCGTATCTATGCAATGGCGTTTTGCCGCCTGTCTCCGCTGTTGTTGCTCCCAATAGCAACAACAACAACAGCAACAATAATAACAACACAGCCACGGCAACGGCAACAGCAACAACAACGACAAGTAACAAAAGTGCCGCCGGCTCAGCAACGGATTTCTCCATAGCTGCAATCATGGCACGCGAGGATGCCTCCAGTCGAGAGTCCTCAGTGCGCAGTGCAAGTAAGTTGATAAGACAAAATGATAAAGGGGAAACCTCCAATATAAATTATAGTTGACAAGGGCAGCAAATGCTTAAAGTATCTTCTTAAAGTTAAACTAACGAACTTCGATTTAGCCAACAAAAGCTACACCTAATTAAAGAAACTGACTAAACTGAAAGCAAGTTCAAACTTTTCTCATTTTCTCGATCACTTTTTCACACGAGTTTTTCCAGCTAAATCAAAAAGATTTCAAAGCTCATTGCGTCATGTAATTAACCCCATATTAGCAGCAATTAAACTGTAGCACCAATTATCAGCTGCCCATAACCGAAGCCGTCGGCTGGCTTGCAAATTAGTAACTGTTTAAGTCCTATTAGAATATTGCTTGGCAAAGTGCACTTGCCTTTCAGCTGCAACAAATTAAATTGTTGCCACAATTACTCAACTCACATATATGTACATAGAGAGAGGAATACAAAAGTTGCTGTCGCTTGGCGTTGCAATAGAAGAACAAGACAATCTATAATTATATTGGACAATTAACGGTCGGTCAATCGCTGCAATCAGAGTCCAACTTTTATATAGGAAAAAAACGTGTTTGCAACTCGCCGACGGCATCCGCGATTAAATATAGCTCCCAAGTGTGGGGAAAGAAGGGTGTGGCAGGGACTGGGGCAGATACACACAGCACACACAGAACTGTAATAATATTCGAAATCAAAACCACTTATTGAACTTTTGTACTAGTTTTGCGTATTCCGATTAGTTGCAAAGCAAAAACAAATTTAAATATTCATTGATGGCAATCAAGCAGCAGAACAAAAAGCAGCTAACAAAAGCGGCTAATTATGTTAATTAGCGTTCACAATTTTTATTAATTTTACGAGGCGCAAAAATCAGCGACGGCAAATGCCAATGCTTCAAATTATTTATTAAATGTATGCATAAATATATACTTTATTTATGCATTTCTTGAGGCGACTCGTTTTTTTTCTTTCCACTGTCTGTTGACTCAAGCTGCGACAACACACACAACAAAGTCACAAAAATAAATTCAGTTTTTGTGCCGATTTTGCATTTTAACACCCAAAGGGCAAAGGCGTCGGTTGTTTGGTCGACTGCAGAGCACACTATAAAATTGAAAGCTTATTAATTTGAAGCAGCAACGCGAACAAAGCAAATCAGCAGCAGCTCTATAAAGTCGTTAAAACATTTATAGAAATTTTTCAAAACATAATATTATGATTTTTGTTATTGATGGCGATGAGACACCTTGAAACGAAGCGACTCGGTTGAAGAATACGTATTTGAAGAGTGCCAATTAAGCGGCAATTATTCCACTGTAAATGGAAACGTAACGGAAATTACATATGACGCCGCAGACGACGAGGCGACGAAGAAGTTTTCTTCAATTCTTCTTGTGTCAGTGCAACAAGCAACATGTTGCGAGAGTGCAATTAATTAGCAACATGTTGCCGAAACCAAATGGACTGCAGAATTACATGTACTTTCATTCAATTTACTGCCGCTTCATTCATTTAATTTTCAATTTACTAACTCTTTCGTGGTTTCTTTCTTTTTTTTTGCTACTTCCCAGGTCCCATTTCGGTTGAGGATGAGGTTGACGTTGATGTTGTTGACTGCAGCGATGCTGAAGAGCCGCCAACAAAGGCGCGTCGTCTTAACCACCATCATCATCATCATCACAATCACCACAACAATAACAACAACAACAGTGTGGCACACATCAATTCAAATCACAAGAGTCGCCAGAGCAACGGCGCCAACAACAATTCGGCAACTGCTGAATCGCAGCTAAACACAAGCTCCACAAGCAGCCAAGGACGCTGCTCGACGCCACCGCAATCGCCGGGCACCGAGGACAGCGAGGAGCGTTTGACACCCGAACCGGTGCAGAAGGCACCAAAAATTGTTGGTTCCTGTAATTGTGATGATCTCAAGCCGGTGCAATGCCATTTGGAGACCAAAGAGCTGTGGGATCGCTTTCACGAATTGGGCACCGAGATGATCATTACCAAAACTGGAAGGTAAGCAAAAGTAACTGCAAATAGTAAAGAGTAAGAGTGTTGTAGACAATTTCTAATTATATTCCAACACATTGTGTGTGTGTGTTTAGTTAGTTATCTCTCTTTTTTGGTGTGCAACTGTTGTCAGCTCACATTTCACATCCCTCCTTGATTCACTTCTAAGCATCGCAAATTTTTGCAATGTCAACACAAATTTCATGCAGTCGTCACATAAAAGAAACCATTAAACTGTGTGCGGTCCCCAGGACACAGATTCTACCTGTGTGAGGAGAGAGATTTCTTTTTGGTTTGGCTTTGGCTCGTTTCGTTCGTTTTCTGGGCGTTGCTCTTGTCAGCAGGATAGGGCAGGACACAATGACCACGGGTTGTCCACACCTAGCTCCCACACACATCGCTGTGAACTAGTGAACTAGTTTGTGGACCCAGGAGAGGAGCGGACACACGCACACACGCACACACACACTCAATCTCTGCCCTTTAATGATATTGTAAAAATCACACCTTAGAGCACACACACACAATCAGGGCGGTCCCTGGGCTATTCTTTTGGGCCAGGTTATGTCACACGCAGGCTTAGAACGCATTAAAACCACAGGATGCCTGAGCTAAAGAGTTTGTTTCCCCCTTTTGTGTGCACTTGTCAAAGCAGCCAACAAAAAAGTATAGAGCATAATACCAGTAATAATAATATTCCCTCTTTCTGAAAGGGGGGGGTTATAAATTAAAGTATTTACTAGAGAGTGTAATGTGTGTGTGGCTGACTTTAATTAATAACAAACAAGAAGAAATCTTTGTGTACAAAACGAAAATCTTATTTTTATATTTATCCCTCACTCTCCTCTCTCCTCTCTCTCCTTTTGCAGACGCATGTTCCCCACGGTGCGCGTTTCATTCTCGGGCCCGTTGCGTCAGATACAACCTGCCGATCGTTATGCCGTGCTGCTGGACATAATACCGATGGACTCGAAACGCTATCGCTATGCATATCATCGGTCCGCGTGGCTGGTGGCTGGCAAGGCAGACCCAGCGCCTCCGGCCCGTCTCTATTCCCATCCAGACAGCCCCTTCAGCTGCGAGGCGCTGCGCAAACAAGTTATCTCCTTCGAGAAGGTCAAGCTGACTAATAACGAAATGGATAAGAACGGACAGGTGAGTTGACTTCAAGCTAAGCAAAAATTGAGAAAAAAAAACAACCACGAGACAGACATACAGGCAGCGAGAGAGAGAGTAAGATTGAGATCTGAGTTTTGGCATTGAGCATCGAGATTGTAGGCGCGATAGACGCGTGTTAAATGATTGATAATTGTGCTTGGCTTAACGCTGAGCAATGCAATAAAAAATATGTGCATAATATGCAAGCAACAATGCATGTAATAAAAGTAAAAAGAAATGTTTTTAGTATAAATATGTGTACTCGGATAGAAGCAAAGAATTTTAGTGTACCAACTTTACATGAATCAATATTTAAGCTAATTCAATAGACAGTTTGACAGTTTAGCGAAATCTTTTGTGAACATATAATTACCCTAAAACAATTTAAAAATTTCACTGATGCATTTTTTATTTAGATCGCAGACACTTTAGCGAAAACTTTTCTATAAATCAAAGTTCTCTGCAAACTCAATTAATTAAAGAAAAATATATAACTACTCTAAGAATTTGAGTGATATAATTTTGTATGTAGATCAAAGTTAATTTAAAAAACAGTTTAGTTTTTCTATAAATATAAACACTCTAAACCAACTCAAGAATTTGACTGATCCAATATTCATATAGATTACATCTTACGCTAATTTAAAAGACAGTTACTTCATCAACAACTACTATAAAAAAGAAGTCCCTTAAAAACCTCAACTAACTTGACAATTTCCCCGCCTTTCTTCTTTTCCCCTTCACAGATTGTGCTCAACTCGATGCATCGCTATCAGCCACGCATTCATCTGGTGCGTCTGGCCCATGGCCAGAGCATACCCAGCAATCCCAAGGAGCTGCAGGATCTGGACCACAAGACCTATGTGTTTCCGGAGACAGTGTTCACGGCTGTCACCGCCTATCAGAATCAGCTGATTACCAAATTGAAAATCGACTCGAATCCATTTGCCAAGGGTTTCCGCGACTCGTCGCGTCTCACCGACTTCGATCGCGATCCCATGGAGGCATTGCTGCTGGAGCAGCAATTGCGCTCACCGTTGCGACTGTTCCCCGATCCGCTGATGCAACAGTTTGCCGCCCAGCAGGGTGGCGCCGATCCCGCCTCGATGGCGCTGTTCGAGAAGGCGCGCCAGCATCTGCAAATGTTTGGCGGCAATTCGCCGTACGCCCAGCTGATGATGCCGCAAATGTATCAAGCGGCAGCGGCTGCACCGCCGCCACCTGGTCTGGGCGCCTTTCACATGTTCCAGCAGCAATGGCCGCAGCTGACCGCCGGCTTTTTGGCCAGCGCCAATCAGCAAGCGGCCGCCGCTCAAGCCGCTGCCCAGGCGCAGGCGCAAGCCCAAGCCGCCGCCGCCGCCGCAGCGATGGCGGCGAATCGCACACCACCGCCACCGCCCACAGCGTCAACGCCGTCGTCCACATCGTCGGGATCGCCGTCGCCCGATATGCGACCACGGCAATTTCAGCGCTTCAGTCCATATCAGCTGCCGGCGCAGGCAGCGCAGCCGCCGCCGCTGCCGCTGCCGTCACATGGAGCGGGATCGCCGCCAGCGCCCGCCTCTCGCAGCCCCGCCCACTAGACTAAACTAAACCAGGCTGGCATTTGCCCCCCAAAAACAGTATTAATCCAAAAACAGAATGCAAAAGAAATGAAAAAAACTCAACAAAGTAAATGTTATAAATTATTTGTTATACGCTATCTATCTATCTCGTTCTCTCCTCTTTTCTCTCTCGCTCTCGCTCTCGTTTTCTTTTTGTTGTATAAAATTTCATTTTCGACCCCATGTACAGTTAAAATGTTGCGCTAGTAAATTGATTGTGTAAATTAGTTAAAACATATTGTAAAAAAATGTTTCAATGTTGTTCGAAAACTCATCTCAGTGTAAAGTTTAAAGCAAAATTCTAAAAACAAAAAAATCAAAAACAAAAAAAAATTGAAAATTAAATCTGCTTCTTCTTTGTAAACACTAAACGTTAGTTATGCTATCTATAAATATATATATATATAAATAAATTAATAATATATTCATAGTATTAACATAAATTCATAGACGCTTCAGTTAGTTTTATTTATATGAAAATTCTAATTTAAGTCTAAACAAGAACAAAATACAAAGAGAAAATTCAACTAAAATAATACATATATGTTTATTCAATGTGAACAAACACACAAAAAAAAACAAACTATTTAAAGAAAATTTATTAAACAAAAGAAAAACAAAACATAAAACACAATAAAAGTATATAAATATGTGAATCAAATGTATGCCAATGATTTTTACTTAAAAAATATTCCCAGGAAATTTCTTATCTCGCATTTAAACTCTGAAAATAATCTCTACTCGGCTTAACATACTCGTTCAGCTCGTTATCCTTAAAGCCTCCACATAAATTAGAGTGCCATAAAATGCACTTGACTTGCCAACTAGGCAAATATCCTGTGCTCCTTTTTTGCTGCTGCTGCTGTAGTGAGGGAATTTCTCACACGTCTGCACTTGTTTCGTTCCACTTTTCACTCTCTTGCAACGCATATCCTGAGTATCCTTTTGTTGGCCCCCATAGGCGTAATTCCTCTGTTGCAAGTGACGCGTTGCGTTCTCTGCAGCCAGAACAAATTGAAAGCAGACAAGAAACGATACGAAAGAGAAGCAGCAGCAGCCGTCGGGGAAAAATGTTTAACGAATGCATTTTCATGGTCACTCAAAGTGAACAGAACAGTTTTTCATTACCTTCTTTTTGTTGTTGCTGGGCTTGTTCGAGTCAAAGATGGATGATCTTGTCGTTGTGTGGATAAGCGTAACAAAATTGTATTGAAAGTTTGTTTTTTTGGGGTAAATCAGGCCAAGCAAATCAACAGCACACTTGATAAGTTTATTTCAAGCAAAAAAACTACCACCAAAAGACACTTGAGCAGGCACTAATTATAAAGAAATTAACTTTTAATGTGCACAAGGATAAGCATCAAGGGACAAACACCACTTCCTCTAATTATACTACAAGTTATTCAATATATAATGGGTATTATACTTGTATGTGAAAGGTGCAATCGACATTTGTCTATCTGGCACCTAAAACATTGTATCCCTCGATTATTTTAGTTGCGCCTGAGCATTATTTATCAACGTTTGCCGATCTTTTTGGGTGTCTCAGTTAATTACAAACTAATCACAAAAACAAACAAAACATTAGGCTATCACCAGACGCTGATCTTAACAGGAGCCAGCCAACGAGAACAAGACCAGCAACAACAACAACAACAACAACCAGAGGGAATATGTCAAATGTTGAGCTAATTTATAAGCAAGGCCGCCAAAGATCCATGTAGTTCCAGTGTCAAAACAAACAGCTCGACGTGGCCCCCATTCGACTCATTTGTGTCTGAAGTGGAAGTGGAAGTGGAAGTGAGAGCGAGATATAACATATACACATATATATATATATAGTGGACTGGTGTGGACGCTGATGTCGCTCCCTTGGCATAAATTTTCCTTCCTTTGTGGCGTTTTCGTTTTAATTTGAATGTAAATGATGCTGCGACACTCTGCCGGAGCACACAGCACATGGAGCAGCTGTGAATATGCTTTTGTTGCTGTTGCTGGTGTCTCCTTCTGCTTCTGCTTCAGTTCTCCCCTCTCCTCTCTTCACCAACAACAACTACTTTCCTCATGTACACCCACAAATCAGCGTTGGCAGGCAGACAGACAGACAAGGGAGAACTTCCATGAGGTTAAATGTCAAAAGGCGCTACAAACAGTGACAAAATATTTAATTTTTGGGGCGTTGGTAAATATTTGTGGCACTTAATTGGCCGCCGGGTGGCGGCTTCCATTAATTTATGACACCCGAAAATGGTGTGTATAAGCCTTGTCAAGGTGGAAACTTAATATGCTTATTAAATATGATATTGAAATGGAGAAGGCTGAACAAGAAGCTCTTATTTCATTGTCAAATGTAATATTTTGTAAGCACAAATATTGGAGCATTGAACATTTATTAAATTCAATTAGATCTAGATATTTAATATTATTTATAAATATTTTTTCTAATTTAAAAAAGGTTTTTAAAAATAATCCGATTTCTGTAGTTGAAATTTTCAACATATTTCACATTTATAAAAAAAAAAACAAATTTTATGCATTCAAAAGTTCTTAGTTTTTTGTGATATCTATTTATAAATTGTTCAAAAAATATTATAACTTTCATAGTGCTCTATAATCTACTGTACCATCGTGCTAAGCAATCTTTGCAAAACAGTACGCTCAGCATTTATCGAATTGAATATTTATATATCTTAGATATTATATTTCAAAAAAGTTTTAATATTTTTTAAATTTTATTTATACTTATAAAAGAACCCAAATTTCTTTAGCATTTCATACAATTATTTTCAACATAACTTGTAATAGTATTATACTCAATTATCTTCACTTGCATCAAGTTATCCACTTCTTTTATAGATATTACATTATTAGCACACTCATTTTATATAAATTAAAAATGTTTTGCTGTTTAAAAAATGTTGTTCAATTTTAATTTAAATTCTCAGACTTTTGTAGAATTTATTTAAGTATTTGTCGCAATTAAAAAAATTCTATATATTTTTTTTTGAAGTACTCAGATCTTTTTCAGTTAGTAAAATAATTTTTAGATATTTTTAAAAAATCGATTTCTATAGTATTTATTTATTTATCTTAGATTTTTTAAAATACTCAGGTTAAAAAAGTCTTTACTTTTTTCTATTCTCAATTATGTGCAGCTTCATCATGTTAAACACTTTTGGATGCTGTCACTTGGCAGCAAGAACAAGCGATACCACTAAAAGGTGCAATGCCTGTCGGTCTCTGTCAGTTTGGTTCTCTTTTATTGCACTTTATGCTGTTCGGATGACATTACAATGTGAACTAGCAATCAACGCGCTGCTGCCACGCCCCAATCATTAACCCAAACATGACCAGGCAAAGAGTGTTGGCCCTAACGGTAGATGTAGGCAAGTATGTAGCACTTGCAACATTATGCGGCACGTGCTGCATCACACCGACACGTGTGTGTGTGTGTGGAGCCCATTGGGCAATGAGTTAGTGTATGTCTGTCGCTGCTACTGAACTCCCTTTTGCTGTCTACCTTCTCTGAACTCTGGAGCTGAGGACCATGACGTTGCCCTATCGCTTGGCCAATTCCCTGATCGCCCCGTCGAGTGAAAATTTGTAGAAATTAACGTTTTTATTCTGTGCCGAGGCAGTGCAGTGTTGCAAGCTTGATTGTAATTAAATGAAATTGCAGAAAAATCAATAAATAATTGGCAAACACGCAAATTGAAAAAGGGCCGCCATTGCGATGATGTGCAGTTATCGTTGGTAAAGTCTGCCACTTCTTTTGACCTGACTCCTCCTCCACCTCCAAATAAATGCCTCGAACCTAATGCTAATTGAGCTGCCTGATAATGGCTTTATAAACACACAGTCGAAACTCTCGAACTCTTGAACATGTCAAAGGCCAGAAAACTGTCCTAGGCTGTCCAGCTGTCAAGCAACTGGCTACGGCTAAGGCTAAGGAGACGGGTCGAAAATCAATTAGATGGCCAGAAGAAAAACTCATATATCATTAACAATTTTCATGTCATATTGCATTTACGTGTGACGTCTTGAGGCCTTTCGCCTAAGGTTCCCCAACACACAAACACACAAACCCAAAGACATTCTCGTGTCTCCCCCCTTGTTGTCAATTCCCCATCAAATACGAAATGAAAGGCCAGCCAAACAAGGCTGAGACAGACGACAGACGACACCACATTCATCAAATATTCAAATACAACAATTTACACATGCCATACCCAAAAGCCCAGAAGAAAATCAAATTGAATAAAATTTTATACGAAAATTAGGAGAAATTGCTTGTGAACGCCCCTCACAGAGACAGAGACAAACTGATAACTATAATTACATTTTAGACGAGAGGGAAAATTGATTTTTATATTACAAGTTTTGCTTGGGCATTTTATTGGCTTAACTTGGCGTGTGGCGTGTAAGGCCGTTGAGGTCAGTCACAAAAGCTCTGCTCAGAGGAGGAGGTAAAAGGGTTCAGCACTTCTCCCAAACTCCCAAAAATAAATCCCATTCTGTCTTTTGGCTGAGCATTTAATGCTGCTCTAAATGAAAACTTTTTGCCCAAATCCTTGTGGTCAACGTCTGATAAAAGTATCACTTTTATCTAGCTAGTGAATACCCTAAAGAAACCAATCTGAATGTAAACTTTAGATAAGAGTATACACAGTATTTTGTAGTCAATCATTTGCTAGCATTTGCTAAGTTGCTTTGCCAATTGATTAAAAGGCTTAGCATTTAAGACAATTGCCCATTTTGGGGGACTTGCTTTTGGTGTCGGCTTGGTCCAGCAGCTATGGAATTAGTGGCAAATTAGTATCTCTGGCACTTTGTGCACAAAATGCCGTTAAATGTTGGATGCCTAATGTGTGAGTTTATGGCCAAGCAAGAAAATACCACCAGGGATTAAAAGCCAATTGTCGTATGAAATTGTGCAAAAATATTCAAAGAAATCACGAACGAATAAAGTTTCACACAAATTGTAAATTTAACATTCGCATTTAATTTTACTTATAAAAAGCGCATCAATTCTCAGATAGATTACGTTAAGGCTAAAATGTGGCCATAATAAATTGTTATTCATTTCGAATACGCATATATTTTTGTTTTTTCTACATTCGGTTTGAAGTCGAAATTTATTAATTTCTATGATATACGCTGACATTTTGATGAAACGTTGCCATTGAATGCAGATAAGCATAAGATATATGTGATATATGTGTTCCGTGGCGGGGTAAAAAGAGGCATCAAAAAAAAAAAAAATATCAGCAAAAACGAAACCAAAAACAGCAGCAACAAAATGTTTAAAATGTTGAACACAATTTGTAAAACAAGCAAGCGAAAAATACATAAAACAAAACGTGTTATTGGACACATTCATATAGATTGTGTGTTTTCGTGAATACGATTTGAAAATCAACTCAAATTACAAGTGAGGAAAGGAAGTTTGGGAAGCAAATGTTAAAAAAAACCGAAACAGAACGATCGCATAAATATGCATAACGAAAAGAAAGAAGAAGACCAAACATTAAAAGATACAGATACACAACACTTCATTAGCAGCAGACGACACCGCAATGAAATTGTTTGGGAGCGAGTCGAAAAGAATGTTCGTTAAATAAAAAGCTCAACGAAAGAGAAAAAATAATAATAATGAAATGAAATGAAATAAAAACAAAATACAACAAGGTAAGTAGTAAAAATCTGCGGGCTCGACACGAATCTCTGAAAATGTTGAATTTTAAAATATGCAAAAATCGTTAAAAAAGAGTGAAGAAAAAACTCAGCAGCAAAGTCATAACAAAAGCTTAAGAGCCAAATGATTTATGCGTGACTGTGTGTGTGTGTGTGTGGATCCCAATGGATTGGACATAAGAATATCGTAACGAAACGCCAAGACGATGCATAAAAAATCTTTTGTTAATAATGTCTTAATAGAAAAATAGTTGCAGAGAGCATAAATAATATCGATAGCCAGAGGCAGGGCAAAAAAATGGGGGGAAAAAACAGAGCAAGAACAACAAAAAGTTGACAAAGTCATTAAGCATTTCGCAATGTCTTCGAGTTTAGTCGTGGATATATGTACATATATACTACATACTTATAAATGAACTGGGCTGGGCACAACCAAAACTTGAACTTGTCTTTCTCGCTGAGTTGTTGTTCTTTGCCAACGCCCACAACGACGAATGTGCTAGTCAAACAATTTTTTATTGGATTATGACAGTTGACACCAACTTTAGCGGACATTTCACAAGTAACTAAGAATACGACATAGACTTGATATACTTTACGATATGTATATTGATAAAATATTTAAAATATTAGATGCTTAGATGAAACAATATGGGATCACTATATTTAAAATATTACTTATAATCATAGTTAACTTTCTGTATTGAAAATAAACTTTAAATTTCATTTGAAATATACCAAATAAATGTACCACACAAATATTGAAATATACCAAAATATATCTATATTGATATAGAACTTATACAAAATTTACCAAAAAGTACCAAATATCACAGATTGTCAGCCAAAGGTATTCAAAATCTTAGTATATAAACATATACTTTATAAGGTTAGAGATGCCGCCCTTTGACTTTTATATATAGTTCATTTCCTGCAGGTTCAAAGTTAAAATACCCTTCTAAACTTTGACTTTGGAGATTTATTTCTTTACAAAATAAACATGAAGTCATTGTTAACTTTTGGTATTGAAAATTGAGCTGCAAATTGCAATTCATCAAAAAAAAAACTCCCAAAAAAGGATACTATCTTTTCCTCACACTAGCTGCAACTCACTCCAGAATATATGAACATGTGCATGTGGGAAGGTGTGTGTGTGTGTGTGTGCACATCGTTAAGCGATTTGTAATATTTCCCAGGCATTACTCAACGTTTGCCCACAAATGCAACCACCCAAAAAGTAAAACGACTCTGCGATATATAGATGTAGGAATACAAATAAAAATTTTGCTGATGGGAAATTGTCGTGTGAGTGTGAGTGTGTGTTTGTCTGTCTGGGGTTTTCTCCCTGCTCATTCGGAAAAATTATTGACAAACAAATGACATTTTTGCAAGTATGTTGCACTTGTCTCATTATTGCCACATGTGTAGCGAGTGTATGTACGTGCTACACTTTGATGTTCGCCTGAGTTTGGCACTTGTCATTTTTATGGCTCAACATTTTTCCGATATTCGAGCAAACGTGTCGACCGCCCGTTTTTTTCTTTTTTGTTGCTGGTGGGTGTCGATATGTAATTGCTAATTTTTCGAACAGAGAGAACAAGTGTGTGTGTGTGTGTGTGTTTGTTGTTATGTGATATGTTTGGGAAAATACGGAAAATACGGAAAAGCGGAAAATTTCTTTTTATCCACACGAAATTTTTCAAGTGCAGGATATACGGCACAAGTGCCACAAGTTAGTCGCAATCCTTTAGGGGTAATTCATCGTTGACTACATTGTTTTTGTGGGCCGACTGCTGCCAAGCTGTCTGGCGTGTTTTCCTCAGTTGTGGCATTTAGACTTTGAAGTTGTTGAAGATTGCCACAGCAATGTGCAGTGCAGATGTGTTGTGCGACTGTTTATTAACTACTAAAAATAATGGAAACAAGTAGTAAAAAGTATAAATTTACTATGTAAACAACAATTGGGCCCCCTGAATTATGAATGAATGCAGCAATGAGTATACGCCTATACTATATACTATATTTAGTATATACATATATATAGAGTATAGGAAATCATTAAGTAGATGTTTATGTTTCGCTTGTGTCGCTGCTTTCATGTGGTCGTCGTCACATTTCAAGCCTTTGATGAGAGCGCTCCAAGCGTTTGCCAGTAGAATCAGTAGAAATAGGAGTTGGAGTAGGAGTCAATCGAAGGGGCATGCCTCTGATGTGGCAACAACACACATAGCGTAGTTAATTATGGGCGAGTTATGTGAGGCAATAAAATATGAAACCCCAAGGGGTGGTCTATATAACAGACTACTACTATATACACAACATACGAGTAAACTCTGCGATGCACGGAGAAAGTGTATTTACATAGAGCTCAACGGCAATTGCGATCATTAGACGCATAATCAAGTTATTAGCAATTTGTTACGCGTCAACAACTGAAGCAAGAAACAATGCTAAAGTAAAGCTTGAACCACTAAACGATACCCTAAGATTGTCAACCAAGAATGTATCGATTTTTGAGATATAATTTCTTACAGATATAACTTCTTAATATAGCATTTCACTTTAATATATTTCTACTAATAAATTTTCCCATCAGCTATGCCCTTTTACACATTTACCATTTTATAGGGTATTAAATAGAGTTGAACTCTGCAACGAGTCTTTTGGCTTGCGTGCTTACGCAACAACAAATAACAAATAAAATATGAACAAATAATTTGCCATGCGTAATTTGTGCAAATAATATGCGTAATTGCCTTTAAAAATGACACACAAGCGTGAAGCAGCGAAATAGGGCCAAACAAAATGGGGGTCAAGAGGAGTGAGTGAGTGAGAAAGAGTCAGCAAGAGTGCGGAGAGAGGAGCTGATAACCGACGGCAGAACATCAAAGCGCAGTCAATGCAATGCACACACACACACACATACATACTTTTTGTTTCTTTAAACAAAATACGCGCAACTGAAAAATGTTCGTTTCGTTTTTACGAGACCAGCGACAATAAAATTTAAGGCCGCAGGCGACAAAGTAAACACAACAATAAACAATTGATTAAAAAGGGGCAACACAACGAACAATGAGTACACTAAAAAGTAAGAGATATGTAGCATTATTAAAACAAGTGAAGATCTCTTAAAATGTGTATGTAATTATGTTATATTTTACTCTCTTTTCATAATGAAATATATAGTAAAGTTAGCATACTCCAACCAGTGCCGAAACCACATCAAAATGTGTACCGACTTAGCAACTGATTGCTCTACGCAATGATTGACTGACTAACTGCCAGACTGAGGCAAGTGCTTGGTATGTGTGTGTGAGTGTGTGTGGGAGGGCGCCAACTGGAACGGAAGTAGTTAGAGCAAATGAATACATTAGGCGCAAGACCGATTAAATAACTCAATCAGTTGAGTACCATTTGCAGAGCAGAGTTCCAATCTTGAAGAGTCACAAGGATATAGCCGAAAGGCACATTTAATTATCAGATCGAACTGCTTGGGACGACGACCTTGGTGCTGTTGTCAAGGCTGTGGCCATAGTCAGAGTCATTAACTGCGTGTGGCAGCTCATTATGCACATTTTGGTCAAACAATGGTCGCATTGATAGGCCGGCAATGGCTTTATGGCCATCCGCTTTATGACACACTATCGTCCTTTCGTCCTTCGAACTGAGCTGGTAATGAGTTCTACACGCCCTCGCCTCACAAACTCACAAACAAGCTCACCTTGATTTTTACTAGATTTGACATTTGACACGCGCATTTACAAAATTAATAATGGAATCTCACAGAGTTGCACGCGTGTTGCAATCCAATTCTTAAGAACTCTCTCTTGCCATTGACTTTCGACTTTCAACTTTGAGAAGGAACTCGGAATGGATACGATGGCATTGGCATCTGCGGGTGTCGGCAGCGCTTGTAAAATTTTATTGATTTCTTGTTTCGTCTTTTGATTTAGTTTCGAGGCACATTTAACACATTGTTTTGCTATCCTGTTTAAGTAGTCGTCGTGCTGCTTCAGTCGGAGGACACGCGACAGGAGCTGGTGACAAGTTTTTCGCTTTTGTCACAGCCATTGGGAAAGTTTTACAATCCATCTATCTATCGGGAGGAACAACAAACTTCTCAAGGCTGCAGTTTGAAGCGCAGTGAGGGGTGTGTCAATGAAAAAAGATATACTATACATAGGTATAAACAAAACTGGAAGCTTCTTAAAAGTCCTTGACGAAAACTGTTAAGGGGTGCGTCATATATTGAAAGATAGTGCTAGATAAAGAAACCCAGCTTGGAGAAATATCTTTTGATAATCTTTTTTTTTAACTTTGATTGAATTATGTATATTTTTAAGATACAAAATCTCTTCCAATTTATATTCCACTTGAGAAAACAAGTATTTTTCCGTTCTTGGAATAAGATCACATCATCTGCAACTGTCAAGAAGATTATGTTACACGTGTAACACACAAGTTGAAGTACATTATTCAATCACATTTGGGTGCAATATAAAATCGAAGCTACCTGCTTTTTGATTGCTCTCAAAGATCAATACCCAAAATACAAAAAAAAAAAAAAAAACGCTCCGGAATTCTGATCAGACTCTAGACTCCAGATCATTAGAGTTGATTCGGCCCACGTTGACGACGATGTCGACTACTCCATAAGTTGGGTGTGATTAATGATTTGCAACAAATAGAGGCACAAATCTGTGGCCAGCAGCATAACAATAGGGAGCCAGAAGGCACACCTATTAACACCAAAATCGTACGCGGACTGGCACCTACATTAAATATATGTAGAGAGAGAAAAAACTAGCAGAACATGCTTCCACGAAACAGCAACAACAACAACAACAACAAGAGCAGTAGAAACAACATTATTAATTACATGCATTAATTTCTGGCACAATGCGAGGAGAGGTGGGAACTGACAAGTGATGCAATGCCTAACTACAGGCTCTCTCTCTCTCTTGCTCGCAACCAGAAATTGAGCACAAACAACAGCAAGAGAAAACCTCCGGTCAGGTTTTAGGCGCCACTGTTGATGGATTCGTGGCTGTGAATGTGATGCGATGGTGATGAAGAGCCGTCTAAATTATGGAAACGCTTGTCACCCGCTGCGTGTGAGAGCCAAGCCAACAGGAGGCAACAACAAGTCGACCCCACAGGCTGTTTGTTCTACGGCGTTTTCATGTGAAAGAAACCTGTACGTTTGTGTAATGTTCATATACCAAATAACTACTAGTATATCATACACAACACACACACACACTAGAGGAATATATGTATCGCAATACAGCCGCCATGTCGTTAATTTAATTTGTGCAATTTTGCAGCCAAATATTTTCCACACCGCCGTAACTGCCAATAAAGCCCACGCAAGCGCAAACCTGGCAACTTGGTTGGCCAGCCAGCCAGACAGTTACCTAGTCCCCAAATCGCAATCGCAACAACAACATTTTACAGCCATACATATGTACTTTCATACATACATACATACATAAATACATTTAGTGTACATCACCCATCTCTTTCTGGCATAAGTTTTGGCAGCGCATAAAACAAGTTTTTCCAGTTTTTCTGTCAATTTTCTTTAGTGCGCGCGCAATTTTTCATAATTATACCCAGCACTCGAAAGGTGCTAAAGAATATGATGTGTGCAAAATGTATATATATATATATTGTAACATTATTGTATGACAGATCAAATGGAATAAGATTTGTGCACGATTCTTAATAAAAACCGAAATAATTGAATTTTTACATTTCATATTAGAAAGAGTAAAACGAAAGGAGTTAAAGCAAATAATATCTCTTTTGAAATTTTGTATTAGGAAGAGTATTAAAACGAAAGGAATTAAAACAAATAAGATCCCCCGTTATTTATTTCGAATTTAAGCAAAACAGTGCGGTATTATTCCTAAAATATACCACAAAAAATATTGAGTTAAATCAAATGCTATGCTTTTGATATATAATATATCAATATATCCAATATATATTGTACCATTTAAAATATACCATAAAGTGTAAAATATACCAGATTATCAGCCAAATGGCATAAGACTCTTAGTCAGCAGGCATTTTTCCCCATAAAAAAGTGTTTCTTAAATAACTTACACAATTTTTATCTGATTGTTGTCAAATTTTCAGGAATCATAAAGGCTATCGTTACTATTGTATGTACCAAAAATCGTTTAAGGCAAAACAATTATAGGCAAATTTTCATAAATACTCAGACTATTATATTGCAATCTTAAAAACTTTAATTTATTTTGTATGCCACTTCAATTTCTTTTCTTGTAATTCATAGAAACACAAATTCCTTTAATGCAATATAATTATAGTTAAAATTTTAGAAATACTTTTCAAACATATATTACAATCATAACATATTAAAATTCATTCAGCCTCAAATTCTTAATCCTTCAACTCCCAGGGCATTTAGTTAGTTCATCAATTGCACCGCTAAAATTGGCAACTTGTTTTAAAGACACTTTCGACGCTTCCTGTTGGCAGCGTGGAGTACTTGAAGTGCTTTCGCTGCACTTTAGTTGCATTGTTGTTGTTGTGCGCAACGCGCACGCTGCACGCTTCATAACAAGCCAACACACACTCAGACACATCTATACAAATATTTAATTCACAAAAGACTTCAAGCTGTTATTTAATTGTTGATATGGCAAAAGAGGAGACAAAGTGTTGGTCTGTGTGAAAATTGTTGATCGAATTCCTGGAATTGGCCGCAAACAGAACGGAAGCATTTTGGCAACGTCGTCAGTTGGTTTGCTGTTGTTGCTGTTGCTGTTGTCGTTATCAATGCATTTGAATTTGAGCTGACCCAATTTGTCAGCGCTTTGCGCTCAAGTGCAGCGGATATTCCACAAACAATTGTGTTACAAAACGAAAAACGAATCGAAACGAATGAAAAAACGGATAACCTGAGACAACTTTGAGAGTTTGACGCGTGCCCGAGCTGCATGACTCTTGGAAATGTTGTGGTGCGAGTGTAAAAAAGATTTGTTGGATTTTTTTTGTTGTTGTTATTTGTTGCACATCATTGTTGCAACATCAGCGAGCGCGCGCTCGCTCTTGTCGAGTCGAGTCCTCTCGATCGAGTGTCTCTCGAGTGCTAATAAAAACCCACTGAGTGACTGACAGTCTCAACAACAATCGTGAGTTATTGAGTCAGCTAATCTGGGCTGGGCAGGGGCATTGGTATGAACCTTCTTTTTCTGCCACAGCAGCCTCCTAAGTCTGTTAGACAGCCAGGCGGGGACGACAGTCATGAATTGTATGTGTGTGTGTGTGTGTGGGGTGAATAACAAACAAGCTATTTAACACCGCGGCACACAAATGTGCTGAGCCATCGGACAATGAGACGGCACAAAAGTGCAGATCCACACGCAGTATCAAGAAAAAGAGAGATATACAAAAAAAGATGCGAGTCGCAGAGGTGCACAAAGTGTCGAAGATCAAAATCAGCAGCGTTCGAGAGGCGGAATTGATCGCGTCGATTAATTTGTCTTGCAGCCAAAGCTTTGGCTGCCTCCAATGTCCAGCGACTGTTTTGTGGCAGCATGAGTCTGCAACATGTTGCTCGCTCAGCCTCAGCCAACAAATGGAATGCACTTAATCACGATTAGTTGTAATCGATAAGCATACAGCAGCCTCAGCTAATAACTCGACTGACATCAGACAGTTCGTTTTCTTGTTGTTTTGTTTCTCTGCTTAGAAATCAAACGCACTAAAAATTGAGTTGAGCTTCAGTTTTCAGTTTTTTTTTCTCTCTGGGAAGTTGTTGTTCGGGGTGGTCCTCGTTTTGGGCATTTGCATATGAAAAGCTCCACAGTTTGCCTTAAATGGCCTCTCAATGATTTCAACATAATATTGTATGGCATTGTCTTCACCGACTATCTATAGTAAAAAGAAAACGATATAAAGACTCCGACCTCCCCTGCCGCTCCAACCGCCAATCAAATGATAAATGGCGCAATTTATTAAAATCAACAAGCCCACATTTCCACTTTCCGCACCACACACACACACACACACAATACTCTCCTCTTCCTTCCCTTTACTACTACGACGACTACTTACCAAATATCCAACTCAATTCGGGGCTAATAATTTTGAATTTATCAACATTTGTTAGCCACGATTATGAATGACGTGTGAGGCCAGGTAGCCAAGAAGTCGCCACAGTCTCCACACACACTCACACACACACACTCTCACACACAATCAAGCAGTTTTTTATTCATTCATAAAATGTTTCGTTTACCTTGTTTTGCGCTCTGCGGGTCGTCTTTCTGAAAAAAAACATATGCAAAAATTTGTTTTCAATTATTTTGGTTGCCCAAAAACTTGTATTTCGTATAAAGGTATTTTATTTTTTTCGGGGTTTCTTTCCAGGCATTTAAATTGTCCGATCCGCAAAACGAAGCGTGTGGAATGTGTTGTACAACACTTTTTGACAATTGCTTTTAACAATTTGTGCGTGTCGTTTATATAAATGCAATTAATTACACACACAAATATTTTTTGTAATAATTATTAAGTGCTTCACACATTGTGTGTTGAATTATAAATCAGTGTTGCACTTAAACATGAACAGCAATAAGAAAACTTTTAGCAAAGTAATTTTTTATAAACAGTATTTGTAAAATAACTTATGAGAATAAAAGTTCTTAATGCATGCAATGCAATCCTTTGCAACTATTCTAGTTAGACATCTTAAGCATATTCTTAGCCATGCCCTTTAACCAACAACTCATCAAGGAATGCAGCACAATCCTAGCCAAGAAGAAACAAGTAAAAAAGCTTCTTTCGAGTGTGCTCGACTGTGAGATACCCGTAACCCATTGTAAATAAAATCAAAACAGTGCGGTATTCATTTTAAAGTATACTATATGAATATGTCACAAAAATACTTTAAAAATATATATATATTTGGTATATAGTACTACATTCCAAATATACCATTAAGTACAAAATATACCAAAGGAGGTGCCTCCTTCTGCTTGTTACATACATTTGCTGGCCATAAGTTAAAATACCATTCTACCCTATAGGTATTGGGTATAACTCAACAATAAAGGTCGTAAAATCCCCCAAAAGCGATCTACTAAATTTCATACAAGCGTCGGCGCCACGTGTGTTCCGTGTTTAACATGTAGCGAAAAATGCATTAAATCAAACTTTTAAACAAGTGCAAAAATGTCAATAAAAAAGCAGAACGAAACAAGCCAAGCCAAGCAAACGAAACGATCCAAGATCTAAAGCTGAAGCTGAAGCTGAAGCTAATGCCCTTTTTTATATGAGTATGTGAAGCTGGAGACTCAGCATCTTGCTGGACATGGATCGTAGTATGGAGTGGCATGCTGTGCATTTAATTTTCAGCTTTTGACATATTTATGATAACTTGGGTCATTTACGTGCAACCTTTGTCTTGTTGAACATCCCAAGTTGCTTGCTGTTGCTGGCCCGAACGCCAGGTGGAAGGTGCTGCGCCAGCGCAACGTGCCTCATCTCATGCTCATTGTGGCACATTCCACATACATACCCACACACACACACACACACACCAAACTTGGTCAGGGTAGACAGTCAGTCAGCGACGACGCCGCGGCAGGACATCGTTTAATTGCGAACAAGTTTTTTAACACGATGTTGTACAACTTTGGCTTGTTTGCATAAGTCGCAACGCTAAAAAAGTCAGTAAAAAATGAAAAAGAACAGCAAACGAAGCAAACACCAACAATATAAATAAACAGTCATCATCTTGTGTGTGAGTTTGCTTGCAACATGTTGCCAGTTTTTGAGAGCCACGTTTATTCAGCCTGATTATCCTGGACTTTGCGAGGAGTTGCTCTGAACTGTGAGCTGTGAGCTGTGAACTGCGATGGGGGGACGGTGCCTTTGTTATAATGAGTCTTAACAGCAATTTTTATTGAAGGCAGCTGCCCTTGAGCTCAATGCCCGATCCTGTCGCGCTCACCTGATCCTGGCGCATTGATAACGCGCTGAAAGCCACACCACAAATTAATTAATTTATGAGACGACGACGACGACGACGACGAGTCGGGCAGCCAAGGCGAGGCAACGCAATGCGACGCAACGCGCTTTTGTCTTGGCATTGAGAAATGCGACTCGCTGATGAGCATAAAATTGCTCCCATTTTACACACAACACACACTGAGAGAGAGAGAGAACTAACCCACATTCGCATGCGGCAGTCATAAATTCCATGTACAGCAACAATAACAATGAAAATTTTCATGCTAATGAGCAACACGCTAACTGTACAAATGTCTAGTAGTAGTCGTCATAGTTGGAACTGCTGCAACTGCAACATGTCCCTGCCCCATGGCTATAACTATGACTATGACTGCGCCTAGGCTTCTTTTCTAGTGGCGGGGCTTAGCAAATGAAGCTTGGCCTGCCGACACTGAAAGAAAAGACCTGGTTCTAAAATCAGGAAGATTGGCATTCAAAAAACTGTTCGTCAAATAAAACCACTTTAAGAAAGTATTCCTATCATTAGGCTGAAAAATGCCTAATTCTAAAAATACTAGATTTTAGTAACAAAATTCTTACAAAATAATTCTGTAATCGAAATTCCGATAAAGTTTTTATCTAGTCAAGTTATCCGGAACCATTATTCCTTACAGTCTAACGGAAGCAATCCTCGGTTCAAATGCTGAGCGAATCGATGATAAGTGAGAATGATTACTGAATAACTAAATGCGCTTTTTGAATTGAATTGAAGAAAATATTAATAAAATAATAATTAAATCGTAAAAAAACAACAGTAAAATACAATGAAACATTTTTTTTTAACTTATAATACGATTTTTGATCTTAAAACTTTAAGACTTGTTTCTTAGATTAATAAGAACTTGGTCTTTTCAAACTTTTAGATTTACATGTTCTTGACGCACTTTTTTAGATCAAAATTCTTGGTACTAAGATCAAAATATTCATTGTGTACTCTTTTTTTCAGTGCAGCTGCCTGCCTGTTGTCCTTGCATGGCATAACTCATAATTTTCTTTACGTCTCTCTCTCACTCTTTTCGCTCTCTAGATATAGTTTTCTCTCTGTTTTTTTGTTTTTTTTTAGTTTTTTGCACGTCCATTCGTCGCATCGGCCCACACACACAGGGGCACGGACTTAATTTACACTTTTGTGCTGGGGCGCGTGTTTATCGCACACACAAAATCTCTAAAGTTGTGCCAAGAAGCGAGAGATTGAGGGAGGAGGCTCAAGTTGTGGTGCTATATGACTGCATTTTTATAAGCTGCCAACATGCGAAAATGGGCTTTAGCAGTTGTTATGAGTGTTAACACTCTCATGGATACCTGGCACTGGCACTGGCAACAACAACTACAACGAAGAACGAAACTGAAACTCTGGGTTCTCTGCTTTATGATTATTTTTGGACTGCTGATATAATGTCGTCGTTTTTTGTTTTTTTACTGCTCTCTATGTATGTGACTGTTGTAATTTGCTGTAAATGTTGTAAAATGCCTGCCGTGTAATTTAATTAATAACAACAACAACGACAACAACATCGTATAAGCGACAAAAAACGAGCAGTGAAAGTTTTGCAGTTATTAGTACGTTATAAAAATAGTTTTTTTTCTCTTTTTTTTTTGTTTTTTTTTTCGAAATGAAATGGATACGCTTGGCAGGAGCAGAAGAAGGGAAGTGGGATTGTGTGCTTTTATTGTCGTGCTAGCAGGCAAGCATTTTTTATTACCAGAAATGCCAACTTTAGGCAGCTAACACACATACATAGGTGAGGTCGGTTGTAATCTTAATTTTCGTTTTCGTCGTTGCTAATTTCGAAACCATATATCATCAAAGGGCGCAGCAGCAATTCATCAAATGATCATGTGCAGCGATAATTCTGGGAATTTGCATTACTAATTTTGCAGTGTAAGTAATGCACTAATTCGAATTACAAGCACGATATTTTATTTAATCTTTGCATCAATCAAAAATGAGAAAATCAACACGCTCAAGCTCTAAAATTCGATGAAGATCTCTAATAAGCTCAAAAAGAGTTAAATGATTGATTTAAATAATTTATAAATTAATAAATTTCCAAAGAATTTAACGCAATCAAATCTAATGATTTCAAAATGGATATGTTAAATGTTTGTTTTAATAATTTATGAATTAATAAAGCTTTAAAATTTGAATTAATTAACAAAGCTTTCAAAATTTTATAGTCAACTCCTGTAGAACCTTTTTAATATATATTCTCATATATAAATAAACATATATTAAAGAATATCTCAAGTAAGTTTAAAATTAAGTTACAAAAAATAATTTAATACAAAAAATTAGCTTAAATTTCACACTCAGCCACTCTATATTTTTCTGTACAGAATTTAAATGCACTTATAAAATTAAAAGCGATAATATCGAAAATATTTGAGGTATTAATATGGAAATCTATAATAAAGAATATGTTTGATTATTCCATAATAATATCCCTAGCCTGCTCACACTCTTAGGTAAATATCTCAAGTGGCAATAGGAGCCGTTTCTCATCTACATCCTCATTTCCCATCCCGTTGAGCTTGCATGTTTGGGTCTGTTGCATTCACTCGGTACGTGCAGAAAATAACACAGCGATAATATTAAATTGCTGTCAACAGGAAAATATGTTGGTAAGTTTTTAGCCTTTTTGGTATGGCCCCAATTGATTTTCTGTCAGCGCACAAAGTGCATAATGCAAAGCACTTTTGCAAGTGTTGATATGTGTTATATGGTATGGTTCTCTTATCAACAATGCAAAGACTATTAGAAAGCGACTGGACTAACTTGCCTGACTGCCTAACTGACTAACTGACTGACTGACGGAATGATGGACTGACATGCACAGAACAACAAGCAAACGAGAGGCGAGAGGCAAACAAATAATAATCAACGGGCCAACATCAAAGGTGAAACAATTTCAAGTTTTCATGTAATTGCCGACATGCGCATATGCCATAAAGAAAAACCCCATAGAGTGAGAACAACGACAGCAACTACAACAAATGTAACGACGATGAACATTCCTTTGTTTGGCCAGGGCGCCAAACTATTAACCGAATAGCAGTAAATTTGTTAATGCCTTTGTCTAAACATGTGCGTTGGCAGGTGCCTGAAATTCCATAGACCTTGGTCTTAGTTAGTAGTTCATGGCAAAAGCAGCTGAAATCAGCCAAACTCAAACAAAAAAAAAGGGGTTAAAATGTGTTTATTTGTTTATGGGGCAACCTCCCGCAGCTCCCGCTGTTATTACTACTACCACTTCTTCTGCTGCTGCTGCTGCTGCTGCCAAGAATAAAGGGTTAGGCTTATGAGTATAGTTAGTTGATGCCCCAGTGCGTTTGACTAATGTCTCATTTGCATGCCAAAAGCAGTTAACAAGTTTTACCAGCGCAGCGAGCAACCAAAATGATGCCTTGTCTTGCTTTTAAAAACAACTTAGTGGATAATACACCCCTTAGTGTTAAGCTATCCAGTCATCAAGTCATCCAAGCCCAACTGCAGCAAAATATATAAACATATTAAACAAGAGCAACAGCAACAGCAACAGCAACGACACATTCATTTCCTCCTTTGGCGCGCCTCAAGTGTTGTCACCTGTCATAATAAGTGCGGAAGCAGCAAACATCCAAAGGAGACCAACAAATGCAACAGTGAAGAACAAATTAAAACAAGTGAAAAAAAGCTGCAGTGGAGTGTGCTCGGCTGCGAGATACTCACTACCCATTTTATTTTATTCTTAAAATATACCGAATAATATACCGCAACAATATAAAATATTCCGAAGACTATATTTGGTATATCGATTATCTACTACATTGAAAATATACCATTATGGTCATAATATACTGAATTGTATACATATATAATATACCCAATAATATACCGCAGCAATATAAAAATAGACCGAACGCCATATTTGGTATAACGATGATGTACTACATTCTAAATATACCATGGCGGCAAAAATATACCAGATTGACAGCTAAAAATTTGAAATCCGATGGCATACAAAAGTATTTCTTTAATTCATTCAACAACACAATCAACACATTAAAGCTTAGTAAATTCTTGAAATAATTTAAAGTTAAATCCAAAACAAAGTCGGTGTACCTCATTTTGCAGACCATTAAGAGAATATTACTGCATTTGCTTTCAATTTATAATGCAAGTCGACCGCCGCTAGTTTTCAATTCATTTTCATAATTGCAGCAAATGTAAATTGCAATATTATTTTTTTTTTGCTCTCTTCTTAAGTTGTTGCCTCGGCTTTAAGAAAAAAAAAAAGTGCACATTTCTTTAGCGGCATATGCGTGTTGCACTTGAATTTGTATTGTCGACTGTCGCACTTGAGTTTAACCTGAAGCGAACCTGTTTCAAGTGGATTGCTGTGGAGTGGACCGACAGTATATGTAAGTAAGAAGTAAGTATGTGGAGCCCCTGAAACGGAACCGCAAATTATTTTAATTTGCGTTAAATAATGCAACGAGGTGAGAAAAAATTAAGACCATTGCTGAATGAATTGTATATGAAATGCAAAGTGAACAGAAAAATACGAAGAAATATAATAATCATAATAACGTTGAGAGAGTTTAAAAAACTATGGGTTATTTTGACATACGAGTCGGATGAATGAAAGGAACTTGCACTGCTATAACATACCCTACTATATTTTTTAGATTTTCTACCTCCGTCAATATTTCATTTAAATCATCTTGATAATCAGTTCAGTACCATTTATGATTTAGATCTACAACTTGTGGTATACTAACATTTTAATGTCCTTTCCACTTTAGTATGCCCTTTGAGGCAAAAAAATCATTTTAGGTACTGGCAGCAAAAACATTTGGCAGTCGCTAGCCCGGTAACACTCATTAGCTGACAGGCAGCTTCGTATCCAGTGGTTGTCTGGCCCCTTTCATATCCTGGCACAAAGTTAAATGCGCCGACCTGTAATTTGCCTGCAATACGGCGTCGCAATAAACTCAATTTACGCTGCCTTTTGTAAAAAGACGAGTGCCACATGCCCCGAAAAGAAAAATATAAGTGCGAGAGTCGGAGTCGGAGTCGGAGTCGGAGTTTGAGAGCTCCTTGTTGTAACGTGTTCATTGGGCCAACCGACTATCGTAATGTTTATGTGAAATGGCTGTAGGGTGCTAAAAGCGAACAACGCCAGCATTCAATGGCTACAACAATGCCACGCAGTTTAGCTCTTGACATGTTTAGCAACATTGTGGCCAAGCCCATCATTGCCCATTGCCCATTGCCCATTGCCCATGTTGCTAAAGACCAAGAAGCCAAAACCAGGCGAAACTTACGACTTCTTTCCGTCTCGCTCTCTCTTTATTAGTATGTCTGTATATATTTCTGTGTTATATGGTAAGCAGATGTTGATGTTGTGCGGTAGCGACCACAACTTGTTGTTGTTAGTGTTGCGCTTATTCACAGGCAATTTATGCATGTTTAGATCGATCATAACTCTTAATTAGCAGGCAGGTAAACCTTGTCAACTGTTGATTGACAAGACTTTTAAGGTTTCGGCAATCACCGAATCCCCAACATTTTTGCGTAGGTCGCTCAAGTGAAAGGCAAAAAATACTCAAAAGTATTGTGTGTGTGTTGAAATATAGAAAGCGAAAATTTGGCTGAACAAAAACCACAAAAAACACTTTTAGTGCTGATTGCATTAAAATTCTCGTCACATTTCATCAATCTAAAAATCAAATCGATTAAGGCCAAACAAAAAAATTCAACAGATTAATTAAATATTACAAAGACGTCAATAAAGATCTTAATAAATATCTCGGAATCGACAATATGACTAGTTGTGACCATAAATAAAAACTTTATTAAATAAATACAACATTTAAATAGCAATAAAAAAATGCCTACACGTGTTATTTATACAGCTTTTGAGCTTTTTGAATAAGCCAACTAATCCAAATGTTTTCATATACGTAAACCTCATTCTTCTCTTCGGATTATAGCTGACTGCCCTAAGGCTAACCCACACGCAGACCCAAGCAGACACAATGGCTCCAATGACTCAAGCGATAACAACAACCAACCACCCACACACAGCGTTGAATGAGTACCCGTATGGACTCGACTCGAAGTTCGAGTGTATTCATACCTTCGTGAAGTAAAAGCCGCCTTCAATCGAGCTGACAAACGCTGATCGATCGCCTGCGAGGCATAAATCTCCCAATGCTATAAAACTCGAGGCAATTATTTTATGATAACTATAAAAAAGCAAAAAGAAACGAATAAAACAAAAAATAAGAGAACTTGTAAGGACAACAAGTTGTTAGAGTTTTTCATTTGATTTTATCGTTTTTGTTTTTTTTTTTGTTTGTGTGTTAGCCTGTGGTACATGAATCAATTGAATGCGCATTCAATCGTTCAATCATCAATCATAATTTTCAACGATCAACAGTTTTGTAGGCAAACGTTTTCATGTAAAGTCTTAAATATTTTCACACCTTATAAACAATGTGCAGTCACGATCACGCTCAGTTCACTTCGCCTAGAGTTCGGGTAATGCGCCCATTGTCTCTTCAACAATGGAAACTAAGCGACAGTTGAACAAGGCCCCATATAGATCATAACTCGGATCGTTTCACAATATATAGAGAAGAAAAAAAAAACACATAACAAACTATATTTCTTTCTAGCGAATTATGACGCGCATTGAATGATCGATGAATAATATGATTTTATATGATTTGTAAAAGGTCTTTCTAAGACGTCATATTCTCGATGAGTCAGTGCAGCATTTTGTTCAATTTTTGTTCTATGTTGGAAAGTTTTTTGGATGGGATGCTGCCTGCTGCCTTTCACTTTGTCATTGACTCGAACTGCTGACGGCTTCATTAATACTCCTCTGTCAGCTGGTGCTGTGTGTGCTGAACTCTATCTTCATGGCTGCTGGACCACAAGTTATATTATATACATATATATGGCATAGAAATTAGCATTCTGAATGATCACGAGTCGAGTGCGCAGTTGACAGCGTTGACAAGTGAGCTGGCTTATGATTTTTGACAGCCCACAAGGCGTATACACAACATGCAATCAGACAATCTCTCAAATACTTGCTGCATACTGCAACTAGTTAATAAATTTAAATTATAGTTTGTTTTATGCTAATCAAACGACAAACAGAGCCACAGCAATTGCAATTGACTCAGTCATAATTGGTTAGCAATGCGAATCGTAAATCAACACTCACAAACACACACAACATCGTGGGGTTCAATGGCATATAAGACCCGAAAGGAGTGTGGGAGGAGACTGGCGGGGAGGGGCAGAGGCAGAGACAGAGACAGACACGACTGACACCTACACCCGGGCGGTAGCTTGAAATTGAAGCCAGTGAAGCGACTTAAGCAGCTTCCAAAGTTGTCAGCGCAAAATAAGACAAATGTTCAAAGCGGCGACGCGGTGACCAACCGACAAAAAAAGTGAGGAAAAACAAATTAAGAATGGGACCGAGCGGACGAGCGACTGACAAAGAAGATACCCTGTAAGTATTGTCAATAAAATATTGTGAAATAAACTTTAGTATAAGTAGAATCTATTCTTTTATACTTTATCTAAGCAACCTCTTAAAAAGTATTCTCTTCTAACTCTAGCATACCCTTTTTCATCATTGAATTTAACAGGGTAACTACACAAGCATCTGCCTTGCATCGCTGTGTGGTCCAATTAAATATGCAACCGGGTCTGAGAGAGCGCGGTTCGGGGTCTGTGATCGCGTCTGCCACCAATGTGCGAATGATGCGTGAATTTGGAAACCGAGCAAATCTTGCACCAGCCGCAAGCCTGCTGTTGACTGATGAGCGCGCGTGAGGCACATTAATTGGAATTGAGCAGGCCCCAAAGCCCCAAAGCCAGTGCAGTGCAGAGCGAGAAAGAGACTGGCGCATATTTTATCGCTATTGAAGCGTTTGGCGTTAATTAAGACAAAATCAGGCGAAATTTTTGTCACATTGCCGAGTCCCCGCAAAACGCAACGCACTGCCTTTGACTCTAAATCTGAATCTGTATCCGAATCCGAATCCGAATCCAAGTCGGTTTCGCAGTCACATTCGTATATTTGCCGATTCTCAGTTCAGTTACACCGCAAAACACTGTGACCGTGATTAATTGTGCCTTGTGCTGACTGCCAAGTTCTTTTCGACATTTTTGCTTTTTCTTGCTGTTTGTTTTTATTACGACTACAATTCGCCTTTGCAAGCAAAGAAAATGAAAAATTAGTCAAGAAAATCTGGCGAAATAAAATGTCGTCGGCGACATTTTGCAAAGAGTTTCTTTTTATATTTTGTATTCGTCTTTTTTTTGTTTTTTTTGTTTTTTTTTTGTTGGTCGTTTGCCTCGCTTTACATGTGTGCGGTCTGTCAGTGAGTCCGCCGTATTAGTGAGTGGACGAGAGAGGCGCTTGCAATGTGTTGAGGGAGAGAGCTCAACATACACAGACGATATGGTCGCCTTAGACTTTAATCGTTGTGCATTAGTCAGCTGTTTTCTTGAACTGCAAATAGTCTGAGTAGATCTACTAAATGCGCTACTCGAAGGGGTATTACAACTTTGTAACTGCAGGAAACGTATCTAACAGGCAGAATAAAGTATCTCCGACCCCATAAAGTATATACTTATTTATATACTACAGGTTGTAGTAGTTTGGGCTAAGAATCTGGTATATTTTAATACTATATAGTATATTTAAAATGCAGTACTATATCAATATCAATATACCAAATATGGCAAGTTTGGTATATTTTAGTATTTTTGCAGTATATAAATTCGGTATATTTTAAGCATAATACCGCACTGTTTTACACATTACAGTGCAGGTGCACTTGCCAGTTCATCTAGCCGACGCAAACTTGTTGCAAAATTGTTCACCGCGAGAAATATGTTCATATGTTATTGTTGTTGCTATATAAAAAAGATCAAAGCATTGACAAGATGTGGTTGTTGTCGTTGTCACATCAACGCGTTGCCATCGACAACAACAAAAAAATGCAACGAACTACAAAGCCGAAAGACGAAAGAGACTGGCCGGAAAAGCGGCTAATTAATGTGCTTTTAATTATAAATGTGACCGCAGAAAACTGTAAAAACATATACACAAATTATGCATGATGTATGTTATATACGTAGCAGCTTAAATACTATTCGTACGTGTATGCAAAAACCGCAAAAGCTTAGGCAGGAGAATGATATGTAAGGACAAGCAGGCAGGCAAGCAGGCAGGAGGTGTCCTGACAACCGCAACTTGAGTGGCAGCAATAAGCAAAAAGGGTTCAATTTGAGTCGCACACACTGAGCCCCATTGCGACATGTCAGGACAATATAACAATAACTACTCAAGACAGCCCAAAAGTAACACATTCGCATAAGGACATGCAGAGCAAATGCAGGACACAAGGCAGAAGGCAGCAGGTTGAGGGGATAATAAACATGGATATGGACATGTTGGCTTGTTAGCACACGACACGCTGTGGTCACCAAATGAGCCCAAAACAGCTGACCAAAACTGGACCCATCTCTCCATCTCTTCAGCACTCTCTTGACCTCAGTCTCACCTTTGGTAATTGTCGTGTCAATTTTGGGCAAACAACTTGCCAGCCTAACTTGGCTTGGCTACGAGAGACATCGTCTATGTCAAATTTTAAACATTGATTATCTGGAGACATATTCAGCAATTAGCAAATCAACTCGACTGCGGCTTGTGGCACAAGTCCGAATGGTCAGAGAGACCAGCTCAAAGTGCCTCAGCTGCTCCATAAATGACAATTACCAAAAGTGTCAAAAGCATTCTTGTGGTGTGCGTTTGAATGTTGTTAAGTTTTAATATGACAGCAGATAGATTGGATCCAGGAGACACATTGAAACAGTTCAACCATATTTGATATTTAGATGAGATATAGCTACGAATTGCTTTCAGTAAATGTACAAATTGTAATTCAATTGCCTACAAAAATGTAATTCAATTAAAGTAAAACAACCAAAACGAAAGCTTAAAGAGAAGCTACTTTTAAAAAAGTTTTAGTTGTTGTTTTTTTGTAATAAAAGAGCAATAATTGTGATGTACTGAACTTATATCCCCTTGCAGTTAATTTACATATACCCTTGAGTGTGACAAGTCAGCTAGAGAAATCATCGAGCCCATCCCAATGGACATGTTTAACGGCTTCATTTCACACATCATTTAATGCAAAACAAGTTTCAGTTTTCCATTTTTCGCTTCTCGTTTTCGTTTTTCTTTTTGTCACTCAATTTAAATTTATACAGCCAAACAAAAAAAAAGGGAGGATACAAAAGGATTCGATTGATTTATGGCACACTTCAACTGAAAAACGAAAATAAAACCGAGAATGAGAAAATCTTTCACTTGTCAGAGTGTCGCATACAGTTCAGTGATTTTGCATTGTGCAATTACAAAGTGTTAACTAGAAACTGTTTGTTCTTTGGCTTGCAACATATGGCAAGAAAAGCATTTGGCTGGCAAACAATTTACAATTAATTGTGTCTGCGTCGAGCAAACTTTGACACATGGCGCAGTTGTCAGTTTGGCTTGCAACTTGCAAAAACTAAACAAAAACCCGAAAAGAAACGAAACGAAAAGTTTCAATAATTTAGTTTTAATGTGTGTGTGAGTGTGAGTATGAATGTGAGTATGAATATGTGTGTGAAGCGGCTCTTCTGCAAATAATATACAGTAAAATTGACAACACGCAAATGGCTCATTAGCCGCACCTTGAATGGAGATAGGTGTAGCACACCACCACCACCACCAGCTATACAAACGATCCCCACCGCGTCGCTCGAGCGTCGCAACAATTCGCACTGGCAATTAATAAACTTTACAGCTCATTATTAAGCATTATTGTCTTTCAACATAGGCAAAACTCGACAGTCCACTCGCCTCACGACTTCAACTGCAGTTTGCAGTTTGCAGTTTTGCCGTTTACAGTTTTGCCAAGTTTTGCGTTCAAGTTGTTTGTGGCCAACGGGTTTTCTGTGTTCCTTTGGGGTAATTGCCGGTTTTGGGCCAAAGCGGCGACTCATATTAGTTGCAGTAATATTTCATTTTGACTCATCTTCGCGTCAATTAAAAAGTAACATGTCTGCTATCACCTCTCGATCTGGTGATGATGAGTAAATTGCATGCATGTTGATAACGCTTCAGTTGCCAACCGAATCTACTTCGCCGCTTGCAATAAACAATACAATGGACAGTTCCTTAATTCCATCATTGTGTATAGTTTTTTTTTCTCTCTGTTTGCCATTGTCATTTTCATTGTCATTGTCGCTGTCTTTCAACATTGTCATTATGCAGCTCCATGTCACAGACCCGCAAGGAACCCACAAGATACATTTGCCGCTTTCAACACTCTGCAAAATTTTGCTGATTTCACAAGTTCTTCTTTGATATGTAATTACTCTCGAGCAAAGATTAAGTTTATACTATTTATACCTGTAAGTTATAAGCTGACAATCTGGTATATTTTAGTACTTTATAGTATATTTTAAATGTGGTACTATATTAGTATACCGTATATAGCTATTGGTATATTTTAGGAATAATATCGAAGTGTTTTGCTTTTATACAAATAAAGTAGCTGATCATCCAATTGATTTTCAACCTTCCCTTCTCGACTAATCCTACCAATTATCGACCTGAGGTTAACACATTTGCATACATTAATTTTACATGAATTGCAATTAAAATATTTTTGTGTATTATTTAACAGCATTGTTATGACAAAAGTCACATTCGTGGCACATGTTCTATAACAAGTTCCTCAAACAGTTTTGCGAAATGTTTTAACACATGTTCAAAGAGTTGTATCAACAACTTTTTTGATAGAAAACTCGTACAGCGGATGCAAATCTAACAACAAATGCCTTAAAGTCACGTCGACTCAACGTTGAATGTCGATTAAGAAAAAATAATGTTCAAGCACGTTAGTTAACATTGCAAATAATATTTTGTGCACCACAAATGTGGGCCATAACAAATATGTAAGATTATTTGTGCTACAAATTTGTTAAAGCTATTCGTGAACATATTTTACACCAACATCATCGCACTTTAAGCAATGCCATCAAAAGTTTTGTAATGCTTTTGACTTTCATTTTGTTTTGTACGCTCTTGTGGGTTGTCCCACTGAAACTGATTTCAGACTTGAGTGGTTTTTTGGCGAGAAGAAGATTCAAGACCAAGTCAAAAATCATTGAAGCATTCATAGCGATTTACCCCGTTAATGAGACCATAGATAACAGCAAAATAAACTGTCAACTTGGCCAAACAATGCCAGCAAAGCCAAAGAAGAGGCGCGTACTGATTAAGTCAACCCTAACAAATAGAGTAGAAAAGAGAAGTATAGGCTGTCCCTGGGTTGAACCCTTAGCATTATACAGCGACCGCTAACAAAGGGGTAAAATGTGCGAAATATCACAACTTGGCACTCGTTTGCCTAACAACAACACCAACAATAAAGACAACAGTAGCTACAAACATAAACAACAACAACAAGAATAACATTACGCCGGATTAACAACCCCTTCGGTAAAGTGACCGGGGGATTCAATGCAATGAGCGTAATTTATAAAATTGTTACGCTTAATAAATTAAAATTTCGTTTTGAAGTATTGGGCGTGAAATTGAGCTTAGCTGGGGCGTTTCTATACGCCAGCCCTGATGCCAGGGTTGGGGAAGATGTATTTATACCCAAACAAATTAGTTCGGAATTGGTTACGTTCATTTTAAGCTTTCGCTTTGAAGATGTGGCAAATTTAAACTTTAAACTTATCCCTTTAAGTTAATATGTGTGATAATATATAATTTAAGCAAGCTTGCATTTATTGATTTAGTCTAAGTTGCATAAGTTTATTTTAAGCTCTCTTATTAAAGATGTGCCAATTTTAAACAGCTTAAGTTACTTTACATTTTCCTCAAACTAATCTGTCTGCATTTTATTATGTGTGATATATATAATTTATAGAACTTTACAAACTACCCATGCTGTTGGATCTTAAGCTTCTGTTAGCGGCAAGCAACAAAAGCCACGATCTAACCGACACACGCAAGGCTCTCGTAGTTTAGGCCAATTTCTAATCAAACATTTTCTCACCTCAGTCTGAGCCGAGTTGTAGTTTTACCCTTTTGCCTTTTCTTTTTTGTGTGTGTGTGTGAGTGTTGGGGGCGTGTTCGTTGTTGAACGTTCTGTCGGCGTCGGCTGCAGCAAACAGCAAACAGCAACAGCGGCATCATTTTTGTGTTCTTCGCATGTTTTTTGTTGTTGTTGTGTTTTTTTGTTTTTTCTTTGCTGCAGCCGCATTTAACTTGATTCCTTCTTTTTGTTGTTGCCTTTGGACTGACATGTGAGAATTTGCCGTAAATCAACCTGTTGCCATTGTTGTTGTTGTTGTTGCTGCTGCTGCTGCTGCTGTGGCTGTTGCCGCACACGTTTTTCGGCGTCTGCGGCAGCAACGACGACGACCACTTGGCTTATGAAGTGCCACAGAGAAACAGGTTAATCGATTTTAAATCGGTTTTGATGTTGTTTTGATCGCTGCTTCATGCTTATAATATATGTGAGAGTGTGTGTGTGTGTGTGCTTGTGTTGGCATACACCTGATTGTGTGTAAATGTGTGTGTCTGTGTGTGTAAGGCTGCTCTAGTTTTCTAGTTTTTGACGTTTGAACTTGATTACAGGTGATTTTAATAATGATGTGTCTGCTGCATGCAACATCACAAGCAACAGCAGCGGCAGCATCTTCAGCGCCAACAGTTAATTAAATGAAGAAACCCGCCAACTTCACTGGGCAGATGCCTCTCTTAATCCTGAATTGCCAGCTGGCCAATTATTAAGTACGACTAGTTGCTAAATGCGTAGCATATTCATTTGCCAAGCTAAATGAATGGGTTGCGCTGCACTTGCTCAAACCAAAATACCCAAGGAAGTTGGCAGGGAGAAACGAAAGTTGTTTGTTGATTAAAGGTTGGCTGGCAAATATGGCAAACAAAAATAAGTAAAAAAGCTACAGTCGAGTGTTCTTGTCTTAAAATATATCAAATTAATGAACCACAAAGTACAAAAGTTACCAAAGGCTATTTTTAATAGAATTATATTATAAAAATATACCAAAATAATATACCACAAAGTTCTAAAATATACCAAAGGCAATTTTCAATAGAATTATATTCTAAAAATATACCAAATTAATATACCACTAAGATTGAAAGTATACCAAACGCCATTTCCAATAGAATTATAT
This sequence comes from Drosophila niveifrons, assembly GCA_035046325.1. NCBI lineage: Eukaryota > Metazoa > Arthropoda > Insecta > Diptera > Drosophilidae > Drosophila > Drosophila niveifrons. The sequence goes on from JAWNOC010000068.1 coordinate 10,081,614, forward strand.
TCTAAAAATATACCAAATTCATATATTAAATACTATGATTGGTATATTAATATAGTACTACATTAACAATATACCATAGAATACAAAATATACCATGATATATTTAGTAGAATCACAAAAACTAAAGGAAATTAAAATAGAGAAAGGACCACAAAATATAATCTTTAATTTACTCATCCTCTTATTATTAATTCTATAATTAACGCTATTAATCAGACATTATTCCCCTACCATTTTTAGTCACAATCCGTCTAAAAACTACAACAAATCAATAAGCTGACACTGGCTGCAATTGAAGTGCCATTCGTTCCACATGGCGTCCCATTCAAGTGGCCACAAGTTGCACAGTAGTACAACATAATTTTCCGCAAGATTTCAAAACAAAACGCGTAAATAAGATAAAATACCAAAGCAGCAAACAGATGAAGTAAAGTAGTACAACAAATGAGAAGGGGAATGAGGGGGAATGAATGGGGGTAGAAACTGAAAACTACAGAAGCAAAGCGAATGAGCGAGTGATGGGGTACCCCAAGATGATTTATTTGCGAACTCGTCTGTTTGGTTCCATGCGAGTGACAAACGCAACGATGATGATGACGATGCGCTGCAATGAAGCTGGCAGTGAAGCACTTAAAAGTGCTGTAATTGCTGCCGAGCAATCCCATTGCATTGCAACGCAACGCAACCCAAACCAAACCAAACCAGACCAGACCCCAACTCAACAACTGGGGATAGCAGGAAGTGCGCGCCCGCGGAGTCCAGAGACCGCATAACACTTAAGAGGCACAGTCAGCTAACAGATCAGCATGAAGTTAACAGAGCTGATACACTGTCAAAAACGACATGATGATGATATCAGATGTATTAAGTAAGCTATAATCGCCATATTAAAAACAAGTGAGTAAGCTAAAGTCGAAAAGCTAACCATATTGAATGAAAGTAAAGCAGAGCGGTATTAGTATTAAAATATACCAAATCAATATAACGCAAAAATACTAAATATATAATATTTGGTATATTGGTATAGTACTGTATACAAAATATACCACAGAGTGCGAAATATACCAAATTGTCAGATAAAGCAACTAAGACCCCTAGTTTTTCGGCATATATAGAATATATGTACTTTATAGAGTCGTTGATAACTCCTTCTGCCTGTTAAGTATATTTCCAGCAGGCACAACGTTATAATACCCTTCTATCCTATGGCAAGTATAATAATTTAGTCGATTTTCTTCCAGTGTAGCAGATCTCTTCATGTCAAATGATGAATTACAAGCGGAAGAGAGACATTTCAGTGGCAGTGGAAATGAAACTGAGAATCTGTGGCAGGCTCAAGTGCTCTTTATTTTAGTGCTCACTGACAGCCAAGTTGGCTTCTAGTCAACACACACACACACACACACACGAGCTGAGAGAACTGTACACATATACAGCTCACTCAGAGAGTTAGTTGCACACACTAATTACCTAGTTAAACTGTCAAATTGACAGATGACAGTTTTGTCTGTGCCCCGCGAAATGCAAGTAACATTTTGTCTGTCAAGTTTTTCTTCTGTTGCTGCAACATGTTGGGCATCCTTTTCCTTTGTTTTTGTCACTTTGTATTGTGTGCTCGGCATATTTGCAATATTATTTATTTGTCATGCGCTCATGTTGTCAAAATGCTGTCATAAACTCGCATATTCGCTGCAAGATCATAATTAACAATTTCGACAACAGCAGCAAGCATCTTCTGAGAAATGAAAACTGAACGATGGGGGCATACACAATATCAATGGGCGCACTTCACCTCCACTCGTCTTCGCCTTCGTCTTTGTTTCTTCCATCTCCTTCTGGTCAACGTACTTGGCCATGTCTGGGCGTTTCGCCGACAAGTGCGCGCTATTTGAGTATTAATTATGCAAACGTGTGAAACATTTTAATTGGGTGCAAAGCAGCAGCAACAGCCGCAGCCGCAGTCACAGCCACAAACCGCAGCAGCAAAGACTGTCTCAACCGAGGCGTCTAACAAGTTGCCTGCCAATGCAAATTTTCTTTCAATTATATTTCCACATTTTCAGCCTGCTTGTCATAGTTTCTTCTCTCTCTCTCTCTCTCTTGTCGTCTCTACCCCTTTCCATGTATGTATTTTTTTTTTGCGCTCGACATGTAATTGCGCGCTTTCCTAGCCACAATTAAACTGTCATAGACATGACGCTGCATTATGACGTCGCAATTATAGCTGTCACTTTTGACAGCCAAGCTTCTACAATTGCTTATGATGAGTTTTCCAAGAGCAAAGCATCGTGTACACACATTTCTCCAAGCTCAGACCACCCACTAATCTTTAAGTATGCTAGGAATTTCATTTGAAGTTCTTAAAAAAATATTTACAAACTTTTATTCACCAAAATTTCAGACTGCTTAGCAGAGCTTTTGGCATCCTTTTTTGGTCACAATTTATAGCCAGACATTAATAAGCTGTCAACACATGCGTTAGATCTCTTTACAAAAAAAAAAGAAACGACAAGCCAACGAGTCGCTGAAATTTTTGGGTAGAGAATCCTGTTTTGAATTTCACTTAACAAACTGCATACGAGTTGAACCCTAATGATGGCTCATAACTTTTGGCCAGCACAAAACAATTTGACAGTTTTATATGCGCTTTTAATGCCAAAAACTTTTTCGAGGCCAAAGGCTAAAAGCAGCCAGCAGTGAAGAGAGTAAAAGATACACATACTTTTACTACTTCTTCTACACAACACTTCTTTGGCACCAGGTAGAGAGAGAGAGCCCCGATGTATCGGGGCATTTGCGTATCCCATACCCTCGTTTATATATTGATCGATCGTTCGACATGCAAAAAAACGCCAACTGCAAGTCCCAGTGACCGTTGCCCATCGGTGTCGATCCCCTGTCCGTTGCTTGTCTGTCTGCTTGTCTGCGTTTTATTAATTTTTTGTTTGACTTTTGCTTTATGGCGTGTTCATTGTGGCACCACAGTCAAATGTCAGTACGGTGTTCAACTTATTTCTTTACTCTAAGCTCTTCGTTAGAGATGCCACAGTGTATGAGGCACGATAAAAGCGAGTCAACTGCCATTGACTTGTGCCCCATCGTGACACGTTTAGAGTTGAGAACACGCGCTCAACTCTAAGCTCTCCCCATTCTGCGTTTTGGCCATTTAACTGATTACAGTGCCTTGTGTCCAGGCCCAGCAGGTGGTTTTCAATGTGCCTCAGCATCGACGTTTCGTTGTCGTCGTCGTCGCTGCGTCTGCTTCGGCCACATTGAGCAACACTTTGTTATCGACAAAAACAACAAATGAAAATAAAAAATAAAAACTCATCAGCCGCGACACATTCCGCAAAACTGCCAACTGTTTGGCAACACCCACGCAAAAAACGCAGCAGCAGCAGCAACAACTTATTTTGTGGCAGCAAAAGCGATAATTGTGCGTGGCCAAATGGCTTGCTAATCCCAGCTAGACAGCCACACCCATTACGTTAATCATAATAAAAACATCAACGTTCGAAATTTACAAGTCGCCCTCGGGCAGCGCGGTTCCTGGTTCCTGTTTACCCCCCAATAACAATGAAAGACTTGTTCTCTCTTGTTGTTGCTGCGCGCCTAGGCGTTGTAACTGCTTAAATGCAACAATTTTATTTGCAACAGCAACTCATGCAACTAACTTCAGATGGCATGGGACAATGTAGTTACACTGAGCGAAAAATTGGGTGTTGTTGGTAGAATATTTAATATATATCTCTATCAATTTCATTTCAGTTTTGAAGTTTTTGTTTATAACTTTTCTTTCAGTGCAATCTTTGTGCTTCTGGCAGTAGCAGTCACAAAAGCTGTCGCACCGCTTTGTAGCGTATGTCCTCTATCTCTGACTCTTTCCCACTTGGTGTATTATGTTTGTGCGCCTCTCTGTCTGTCAGTTGGTCTGTCAGAAATTGCCAACATGCCAGAGATTACCAACTGTCAGTTGAATGTCATGCCAATGGAACATGCCGTCAACTGAAGTGTTGAACTAATTTAGCAGCTGTTGAAAAAAGCCAAACCGAGCGAGATAGCTGCACATTAAATAGCGAGAGCACACCAGCAGTAGTGAAAGACAGACAAGGAGAGAAAGAGAGAGTTTTGCTGCTGCTGCTACCCAGGCGTATGGGTAATGTGCAATTGCAAAAGAAATTGAAATGAAGTGAAGCAAAAACACAAGTATTTATGCTCAATTCAAAAATGTATTAAAAATTGCGGCTGTGGCGCAATTAAAATGCTTCACGCGCTCGTTGCACAGTGTAGACTAAATATAAAAAAAACACGTTCGTCGTACATATGTACTAATGATTGCAATACAATTAGCTGCACATTAAAAACATATGATAATTATGGCGTGCAAAAAAAAGGAGCTGACGACGACGACGATGATGATGATGATGATGTTGATGTTGACCAGCGGCAACAGCCCACGCCAACATCGTGACCATCTTCTAGTCAAATGAAATCAGCGCGACGACGTATCCGTTGATGTATGTATGCCGGGATCCATCAGCGAGCAGGAGACTAGCCACTGGCAATAGTGTATGTGTTGATGGTCGTGTAATTAGAAAATGTTGTGCATAATTGGAATTGTAAATGAGCTCAACTGAAATGCAACACACACACACACACACACACACTCAAGACAAAAGCGTCAGCAGCTCAGGAAGTCAGCAATCTTGTTGAGTTCTCTCTCTGTATCTCTTTGACTCTCTCCCCGATCTAGTCTTGTGTTGTAAGCCATGTTCGTGTTTGCGTTATTTCAAATGTAAATCTCAAGTCGTTTCAATATTTTTCACTTTTGTTTCAGTTGCGCGCTTTGCTGATTTTTATCTGCAGTTAAAAGAATTTGTTGTCTGCATTGATGTTTGCTGTATGTAAACGTTGATTTTAATGATGTGCCATGCAGTCAGTCTACTCTACACATTTCCCCGCAGCCCGCTGACTCATTCCAGCTAGAGATGAGCCAAAGAATCACGCACGATGCGCTTGAAACTGAAGTCTAATCTCTAACTATAATAAATGAATATAGTTTTCTCAAATCTAGCTTAAGAATCATTTAATATCGTATCATATCATATTGTTTACCTTTTCTAAATTTCTTTCTCGTTAAGAGTCGTGTCACGTGGCTTAAAAAACATCACGCTTACCACACTAAATTCATTCGATACAGCCACTGCCTTTACTGGTGGATAACTCAAGCATTTTATTAGCCGTTGAATGAAATGACCAACTCCGCTTGACTAACTTGGTTAAGTTGATTGTCTGACATGACTGTGGATAGCTGCCAGATACCAGATAACTGGCTATATAGCCCACAGATACAACACACCGATAATCGCGCATATGCATGATATGTATTGTATTGTATTGTATATATACATTTATAGCCGCCGCCCCAGCTGCTTTTTTTTTGTTAAGTTTAAGCCAGTTTTGTTTCTAGTTGCTCGACTATGAGCATTAATTCGATTTGAAATTAAACCGAACATGATTTTAAATGTTGAATTTTAACGTTTTAATCGTCGCGTTTATATTGCCATAAAATAAAACTCAAGAAGTTGCCAGCAAAAGAAAACGGTTCGTTTCGTGTTACACGCGTTTAAAATGTTGTGCTTGATGTGTGTGGAACGTTGTCTTGACAGAAAGTTGATAAGATGTGTGAGATGATGGGCAAATAGTTAGTAGATCAAGATCAAAATCGAGATAATCATATGGTCAATGAAACGGGTCAGCTAAAGAAACAAAATGCTGCAGCTCTGTTTAAATATGTAGAGACAATTAATTGCAGAGCAAGAAATACATAAAAAATTAAAAACTATGAGATAAATTGTTGTATAATTTTTGTATTTGATTGGCAAAATGTATATCGATCAGTTGGGACTCAAAATGAAGCAAACGGTGTCGTTGGGATAGAGTGGAAAAAATTGAGATTTTTACAGGTCATAAATTATGAGACACCTGTAAAATGAGTTTAATGTCATACCCAATACGAAATGCCAAACAATATCATTCAGTGTGATGCTGGACGTTGGGGGCGCGGATCTTAAGCTATAAAGCAAAAGCCGATTTACCGATTTACCAAAACAGTTACAACACGAAGTGAACTAAACAAAATTTTATGTGCAACGAACGTTTTGTTGAACATATCATTAAAATATCAAAGTTTATCACCTTGCCACACACGCTCGACACTAGATCCAATATGCGATCGAAAAGTCACACAAACACAGACTCACACACACACACATACAATCTCAAACATATGTATAGAAACGACGGTTACAGACGGACAGTCGACTTAATCCGTTCATTAGGTTTACGGGCATAAGTCCATGTTGTTTAGTGAGGCGTTAGAAGCGCTCACAACAATGGATCGGATGGGTCTCTCTGGCCTCTTGGGTCTTTTGGATCTTGAGAGTCTCGCTGTGTGAATGACAATCACAATGACAATAAGAGAAGAGAGTTGAATGCTTGACAGCATGACAGCCTTTTCGGTCCAAGCCGCGCATAATATTTTGACATTTTTAGTGCCGCTTATGAAATGCCAAAGAATTTCAGTTGGATCCAAGTCAATCTCAAACGTTTTTTTTTCTTTGGCTTTTAGTTTAATTAAATTCTAATTTATTGTAATTTATCGACGTTTAAAGTGTGTTTTCATGTTTGAAAATTATGTTAACGTTGTCATGATTTTAGTTGTGATAATATTTCGATCTGATTGTAAATTTTAGTTTCATCAACACTATTTAAATTTCAAGTTTTTGTTTTTTCGCTTTTCGCCTTTTTAAACAAATTAACACTTTATATTTTTGGATCTCCTTTGGCCACATCCAGCAAATATTTGTCAATTGTTCGTAAGCAGCTTAAAGTTTATGTGAGAGCTGGCTGAGATTTTTTTTTTTTTTTTGACCAGTAAGCAGCTTAAATAAGTTTTTATTTTTTCTTGTCTTTTGTCTTGTCTTGTCTTCCAGTCCCTCTACAATAGTTATCACAATATTATGACTTGATTATGTGGAAAGACTAATTTTTATTTGCCTAAGAACTTTTTTGTATGTGTGTGTGTGTGTGTGCGTGTCACAAAACGCTGCTCTGTATTAAGTGTTAAGTTGGCACTGAAACGAACATCAAGGTCATAAGACCTTTCACTTCTTTTCGGTCAAACGGATGGCTGATGGGAGTCTCAGGGCAAACAATGCGAATCGAAATGATTTGTTGTATAGATTTCGTAATTGAGCGGAACAAAGATGTTAAAGAGACAGACAAACAAATGTTGGAAGAGTCGCTTTATAACGCGTGATGGCCATAGAAATATAGTTGGCCATAGAAATATAGTGTGACTTATTATAGCGATTATTTTTTGTATCGACTTATATTCGATTCAAAAGCATTTAGCATTTATTGAAATGATTTCAAAAACGTTTTAATAGTTTGAAATTTTTAACATGTTCGGTATATAGTATATATTTATAAACATATTTTACATATTTAGCCTTTTCATGTTATCCTTTTCAAACTTTTTTCGAGGGTACAGGGTATAAGAATGTAGATAAGCTCCCTACATACTTTTATAACGATTTGAGGCACTCACGGAAATAAAAAGACACTCACACAAACATACTTTTCCGCTGAAAAAGTGGACCCAAAAACTCCCCGAGCTCAAGCTGAAAGTGAAGCCCAAAAACACAAAGTCAAGTCAAAGCCAAGTGGCGGCCTGCACGCGCTCCCGGAGCCAATTAAACGCGCGTTATCTGCGCCAAATTTTAAAGCGTTGATACATAAATCCTTTCGTTAAGCCCCGCAGCGTTCTTGACAGCCAAGGCACATGCTAACATGCCATTTTCCGCACCCCAACTCTCGCTCACGCTTAACTCAAGGACCAACGACACTGACGCAGGACTAGAAAAGCACAAAACAAAAAAAAAAAACAAAAAAGCGATGCGCGAAACTTTTTTGAAAGAGTTTTTCCTCTTGGGCGTAAACGACGCGTTCCCTTAAGGATAAGCCAACAGGACGACGATGCGTAGCGAAAGCGAATCTCTCTCTCTCACTCTATTTCTATATCTATCTTTATGTGTATGTTTATGTGCGTGTATGGGTGTGTGTGTGTGTCTGGGTGTATTTTAAAATTCAACTGTGGCTTAGCATGCGCATCATAAAATAAATTTTAAGCGCAAGTGGCGCCATTAAGTCTGCTTTTAACTTTTTTGCACCCACTACGCGGCTGAGGCGATTTCATAGAGGATTTCCGCAAAACGGGTTGACGATTCGAATGGGACGAAGTGTGCAGGGTAAACGGGTGCTTTGGCTGTTGCCATATAATGTGTAAAAAGTTTATCAAAAAACCCTTTCCACACCCAAAGAGAGCGTAAACGACATAAACATATTTATATACGTACGTACATAGACACAGCTCTTTCGTTAGGGTGCATCAAGACGTTGTTAAATTGTTATCAATTCGACTATTTACAGAGTTAAAGCTTTCTTCATTTTAAAACATTTTTTGGTAGACGCTTAATATATTAAAAAAAAAAAAAAAATCTGCATTTGATTTTCTTTCACCCAACGAGCAACCCTACTTTGAAAAGAGAGATACATCGTTGGGGCAAACAAAATGGCGGCATTTCTTTTGCTTCGCTTTTTTTGGCTACACTTTTTGCAGCCACAAAACTTTTCGACGCGCTCTTTTACAAATTACCAACAACTTTAGTGCTATTTTTACGATCAGAATAAGCGTTGATGTGGATAGATATATCTTAAAATGTGTGAGTTTGCGTGGGCAGATAAATACGGTGACTATGTGGCATTGATGTAGACAGCGCTTGCAGTTGTTTATATTGAGTATTTGGCATTTTTTATTTTTTTTTACTAATTTGCCCCACAGCTTATTTACCCGAAAATGCAGAAATTCCAAATTACTGAATTTCAACGCTGTCCACAGCAGAAATTCATGTTTTGAAGAGGAAGACATTTTTTTAATTAATTTTATTTGCCAAAATGCCGGCAGCAATAACAAAGACTTACGGGCGCTTTTTAAAAGGCTATTAAAAGCTCGATTTTGACATTTATATTGACAGGCAATAATAGACAACATAACTAAGGAAACCATTTGGCAGCTGGGAGTCGGGAATCTGGAGTCGAGCAGTCAAGAGTGGCGGCAACTGGTATACAAATTAAAACCCTTGCGGTGCTGCAAATGCAAATGCCACCGAAAAAAACAAAACCAGTAGCCAGTAGACCTGCAACAGGCCGCAGCTGAAACAGAGAGGCAACTTAAAGACAGAGACAGAGACAGAGTCAGAGTCAGAGCTGGCGAGGCAGGCATAAATCTTAGGCGCGAATTTTCACCGAGGCAGCGCCAAAATGACAATTGTGTCAGCTACTGTGTGCAGTCCATGCCCCCACAGAGCAAAGCAAGGCAAGCGGCAGCTTAGAAGTCGCTGCTAAAAATAAATTATTTTTCCTCAATTTCAGCATTTTGTTTTTCTTTTGTTAGTTCAATTTGCATATTGCAATTTTTAACACCTCGGGTGGGTCATCAAGCATAGCCTAGGCAATCATAATTAAACAACAAAAGCGTAACCAAAGCATATGTGTGTGTGTGTGTAGCAGATGGAAGCTGCATCCAGAAGCTGCAGCCGACAATTATGCGCCCCGTCAGCCCGACAGACAGATCGCAGCTTGGCCCAAGGGGGAGGAGGGGGGAGGATGGAGTGAGATAGCCAGACGGGCAGACATGTTGACGTACCTTTTGGGCATAAAATTGAAATCCCGACCAGGATGCCACGTTGCCGCCGTCGTTGTTTTGGCATTAAATTTGCCACTTCTTCGACATGCGGCAGCCGGAGCCGGGATGGCAAGCAAGCAAGGCATATCAGTGAGGCAAGCAACACGATGGCAAACGACAACAGCAACATACAAATTTATATGGCTGCGGGGCATGTTGAAATTATGCCATCAAATTGGTATCAACAACCAGCGCAGGAGACGAGACCAGCCTGCTAGAGGACTTCTCGTTCCCATTCTGGTTTCTCTCTCTCTCTCTCTCTCTCTCGCTCTCTCTTGGTTTTTTTTTTGCGATTCCTTTAAAATGCTAGTGGGCTGCGAAGCAACAACAACTAGCGACAATTTGTGTGCGATGTGTAAAGTAAAATGTTGTCTGGGTGTGAACCTAATGCGTGTTGAATGCCGCATGCGGCATCATGCGCAAAGTTGCCCCCGAACAACAGCATCGCTGCTCAAAGTGGGCTTGTAAGCAAATTAGAGCAAACTTGTGCAGCAGCAGCAGAATTTATAATTGCTTTGATATAGACGTTAAGAGTTTAGATGCCGATGACCTTGTGCAGCAAAATTAAGCATATATCAACAGATAACTTTTTTAGGAAATACAACCAGTAATTATAAAAAATGTCGCTTAAAATATGCAAATTTAAGCTTGTATAATTTTTTTTGACAAATTTGTAGATTTCAAAATCTTACTACCATCACTTTAATCTGCACAAAAACGACTGCTAAACATTATCGAATTACCATATACAAAACAAAATTCCTTTTATTTTAAGCTGTGGCATTTGCCTGGAAGCTCCTGCATATATCTCAAATTTTGTTGCTGCTCCACCTCCCGTTTTTTCCCCCCTTTTTTGGTGCACGCAACAAGTAATTTCAATAAATAAACCAAAGGCTGCCCCTTCACTTTGTCGAATATTGCGAAAATTAAGAGCACAAAAAATAATTACGCACTATTGCAATAATTTCATAAAAGCGAGCGATCCACTCAAAAACAAAAAAGGATCGCTCTGGTAACATGAACCTGTCGGCAATGGAAAGGAGCCAAAGCAGATTCAAGCAAAACAAAAGGAAAAGAAGGAGTTGCGCCACAATCAACGCCCCACGGCCTCGGCAAAATGTAAGAACGACAACGGCGACGGCGGCCCCAACAGAAGTTATGATGAGGCACTGGCTGGCGGCGGTGGCAACAACAACAACAGCACAATGCAACACATTTAACGAACACAGTCGAGATCGTCGGGGCAGCTTGAAGAGCTGGATGCTGACCGACGTTTTGGCAATTGGCGCGGCCTTTTTAGGCCCTCAGCTTGGAAATTGGTAGGAGTTGATGCGTTGATGCAATTACACCATAATATTCACACTTTGCGAGGTGAGAAAATTGCGGGCTATTAAAAGATCATAATAACGCTGTATGCCGCACGAAGCAAGAAGAGCAGCAACAGCAGCCGCAGCAGCAGTCGACGTAGCAGCTGTAGATGAAGATGAAGATGCTGCAAATTGTTGCCAACTGAATCCAAGCGAAATGAGTGATGTTGCAAGAGCAATAGCAGCTTCAGCGGCAGCGGCAGCCAAAGCAGAAGCAAAAGCATTGCCGCCGACATTTATGACAGGCTATGAAATAATTTTTGCACCCTTTTCTTCCATATAAATACGTAACATTATTCCCCCTTGTTCTTTATGCCAGACTCTCGAGTTTGGTTTCTTCGTTAGTTGTGGCATTTCCAATGCCGAAAAACAAAAACGACAATGTTGCACACATGTCAAACATGGAGGCGCTTCACTTGATTTAAAACTGTGCCAAGTGGCGTTCGCAGAAATTGATTTTAAAATCGTTTCAAAAACTATAAAAACCAAAAACCATTCGCGTTTTGCTTAATACAAAGTTGTCAAAATACACAAATCCCCTTTGAATTTCATGGAATTCGATGTTAATAATTCCCATTAGAGCAAATAAATCGTATACCAATATACCTTCAAACTGGAAACCTTAGATGAGTCCCCAATTATTGAGTGAGATCATGCAGCCCTGTGTTGAAGAACTTGAATATCTAGATCATAATTCTAATCAACAGCTTGGACAAAGGTGTCTCAATTCACAGCGTTTTTGAGAGAAACCAGTTTTGCATCCCTGGCTGGTTCCCTGGAGTGTCGATCGTCTTATCTAACCAGCGCTTTTAACACAATATCACATTACGATCCGTAAATCCGTAACACATTCACAACGACCTTTAATCAAATCAGCTAGTTAACGTTCATTTCAATACATTTGATGATTATTAATATTATATGTTTATATTCAGGTTGATTATCGCTTTGTTCAAAACCAAAACAGCCAACACACGCTCCCCAGTTCCATACATATATTAATCCAAACTCAGCCCCAACAACAACAAATGTATATACGATACGTATATATATCAAAAGTCATTAGAATTGTCAACGCATAAATTAATTGCTCATAAAGTGGCTAAGTTATGATTGCTTTATACGACTATATCTGCTTTTTATTTTTTCTTGTTCTCATTTTATTAATTCGTGTGAATGGAATTTTGCCGTTTGGCGAAATCAATTGTGACATATCCGTCGATTTATATTTTATTTTGCAAATCTTTTAATTGCCACGACTGTTTAATAACCTATTATTAACTTAAAACGTGTGGCAAAATTGCGATTTTAATGGTTTAGCAGTTCTATCAGATAATACATTCGATTGTTTATTTTTTAACGGATAAGTACAGTATAAAAAGTGAATGACAACCTTACTTTAATATTAAAATTCATAAAGAGAGCATCTCCCAGTCGTCATTCTTTCCAATGTCACTTTTATTTCTTTTGTATTAAGTATACATAATTAAGTGATACAAAAAAAATGAATACAAAAACTATACAGATAAGTAGACAATGCAAAGTGGGAATAGAATAACAGAAAAACCATCAAACAGACATCAAGATGTCAATATATCAACAATAATCATCACAAAGTTCAATAAAAAAATAGAATTCAAATTAAAACACTACTTAATGGTGATCGATTTCTGTGCTCCCGTTAGAATATCTTAATAATAATACTTCATTCCTAATTCCTCCCTATACTATAGTTTATAGTGAACCTTTCCATAAATCGAAATTACACAGTTAACGAAGAAGAACCAATCGATTTTCAGTTTAATTTTTGCCCATCAACACATAATTAAAAGTGTATGTTAGATTGATGTATGTATGAATAATCAAAAGAATTCATCTAGGCTCCGCATAACGAATCGGTTTAATGCAATTTCATACATCAATGTCCATCGATCAATACTCATATAAAAGTCCGTACGTTTTACAATCCAGGAATAATGATGTTAAAGCATTTACACACTAAAATGCTGAAATTTATGGAATGTTGATTAAGAAGTGTCTGAAATGGGCGCCAGAAAGTACTTCAATTTGTTGCACGTTGACTGGGTAAATGTTTCAATCGTTGCGGCAAGCATTTCAACGCAAATTTGCAAAATTACATTTCAATTATTTGTGCTATTTTATTGTGTCTTCGTCTTGGTCTTGGTCTTCATTTCTTGTGGTCCTGTCTCAATGTCTGGCCAAGGGAGACAGCGATCATCACACCTACTTTCTGGCAATGATAATTGCCCATAATTCAACAGCTTTATGCTGGTAGATTCGAGCTTCAGTTGAGTTTCGAATTTTTCCTCAACATGTGTGTTAGCCTAGCAGTGCTGTCAGCTCATGCAACACGTGCAACATGCCAACTTCTGTGTCTGACTCGGACTCTGAAAAGTCTCTGATGCCTTGAGTCTGAGTTATCACAACGCATGCCACTCTTTGAAGCACACAAATTAGTTTCGTGCTTAATGATTGCGTAAATGGTTGATGGAATTCGTGTTGCTATTGCCCATTAACTTGGTAGTCTTCTCTCTACATATGTTTGTATATATGTAGCTAGCCATAAGTCGTAAGATCTGCATGGACCTGTGTTATTACACGACTTAGCGAAGCGCCAAGCTGGCAATAACTTGGCAAATTAGCTAGTACGTTTTTATGTTTGCCAAGTGCATGAAAGCTTAATGCATCCCATAATTAAGCAATAGAATCTTTAATTGGAAGACATCTTAAAAATCATCTCATTAGTTTCGCTTAGACTGCATGTTTTGCATTATGCTCAATTCACGCTAACTAAACGAACTGTTAATTATGGAAATCAGCAAAAATATATATGTTGTATGCATATTCGGTGAAAACTGCAATAAATAAATTAATAGCAATCCCTTGCATTTCTACTGAATTATTTTTATGAAATCCCCATAATGCATTGCCATAATAATTATGAGCACAATGTTGCAAGGATATTATGCCAAAGTGGCAACATTAACTCAGTGGCAAAGAACGTAGCCTCAATAGTCGGTATAACCTCAATTTCATATATTCACCAAAAAAAAAAAGAAAAACAATAATGTTGCGTGCCTTGACAAACACACGAGATACCAATCATCAACATGAAAATCAACGATGAAAAAAAAATATAAAGAACGACAGAAAAATAATACAAAATTTTATTAAAAAATTACAATACCCAAATGACCACGCTGCTGCTGCCTGACTGCTGTCCCTTATGAAATGATGATCTTTCGATGCGATGTGATGCGATGCGATGTGATGGGATGCGATACAATGTCGATCCCAAAAAATATAAAAAACAAAAACAAAATCAAGAGTAGGGAGAGAGAGAGAAAAACCTGTGCCAAGCAACTGCACATTAAATTGTGATGCATCAATAAAATTTGCCTGCAGCAAGTTCCCAAAGCCATGCTACGAAAGTGTTAACTTCGAAATATGTTGCCGCTCTATAATTATGGATGGTTTTCGGTATAATTGCGCTGGGGCCTTCAGTTAAGCTTGCATGATGTGTGCAGAAGAAGGAAGACGAACTTCGACTTTGAAACCGAACTGCTTCAATCAAAGCAACTGACGAGCTGCAACAGCAGCGGCAGCAGCAGCGGCAGCAGCCCCAGTGGCTGTTGTTGACGACCCTCGACACTGCCCCAAAACTTCAGTATCGCTATCTGCATCTGTATCTGTGTCTGTGTCTGGGGCAAGTTGAGCACGGTGTTTTTGGTAGCTGCCGACGCAACAACGCTTGAAGTAGCGCAAATTCATTTATCTAAAAAACAAGAAAAAAATGAGAAGAGAAATGAGAACAAAAAAGAGAACAGCGAAAAGGCACGCCAAGCCACTCAAAGGTGTTTGCCTGTTGGCCAGCTTGCTTTAAGCCAAAAACGATCCCAAAAACGAATGAGAGCCAAGACGAAAAACGAACAGCATTCGAGTAATTCCGGTAATTTACGGTCCCGAAAAAATAATAATAAAACAAGAAAAGAAACAGAACCTCATCGACGCTTATGAATCATAATCACAATTTCTTCAGTTCACTCTCTCAGTAAAGCTCTCTCTTTCTCTCTCTCTCTCTCTGTTGCTCTTGCCGTGTCTCTCTTGGATGCTGCTGATGATGATCAATGATCTGCAAAGTGTTTTTCGTTGGAGTTATGACTCTGAAGGCTTCGCTCTCGAGTGCTGCCAGCCGCAGGCTAAACGTGCGCTCGCTTTAATTTTCAATATGTCTGGAGATCGGAGACGACGTCGACGTCGACGTCGTCAACGACTACGACGATGACGACGACGGCCACTGGGTCAATGCTGATGGCTTTTGTTTTTATGGCAGACATGTAGGCACCTTTCAACTAATTTATAAAAAGAGATTCGTGAATCGTTTTATCTTTCTTCTTCTTTTTTGACGTTTTTTTTTTTTGTATTTATGACTGGGTGTGTGTATTGGGTGTATATGCGTGTGTGCCACTGCCAAAAGACGTCGTAGAAAAAAGAACATAATTAAATGTTTTGAATTTTGAACAACAAATTATAAAAATCACAGCTTGGCGTGTTTAAGAAAAGCTGTTCTTTGTAAATGTTTATAAATCGTGTATGCCTGGGAATCTGCTTACTAAATTCTCGATTAAGTGGGGGAAATCCCGAGAACAAGCATAAACTATACTTTGAAAACATGAATAAAATACCAAAATACAACCACAAAATAAATATGCATTTAATCAAAATTGGTTGCCACCAATCAGAAAAATGTCAGGAGTGCAACTTTAAAATAAAACATTAAATAATAAATAAATGAATGCACGTGCAACCACAACAAACTCATTATTTTACATATCACACATATTTTGACATAACCATAACCAGCAGACCAAATAAATTGCCAACAACCAATCGATTTTGGTAGCTCCCTCAACTGACAAACACACACATACATACATATATAGTACTATATACGTGTATATATATCTTTTCTGCTGCTTTTCTGACCACCATTCCCAATTCACGGTCATAAATCGCTGGCTGGCTCCAGCTTCAATAATTCAGTGCGGGAAATTTTTGTGCTGGGTGTTCAAACAAATCAAACCGCAACAGGAGAGTACAAAAAAAAAAAAAAAACAGTCGAAACGAAGTCAACAACGAAAACAAACGTAAAAATCATTGCAGCACAAATTTATGAGCCAAATAACAACGGGAGATGACAAGAGCCCAGCAGCGGTCACCACCTACAGTTCAAGTTGTGCTGCCTGGTTATTGGCTGTTGTTTGCTTGCTTTTGCTGTTGCTGTTGCTGATGCTGATGGTGGTGGTGCCATCTACCGGGTCATGTTTTGGCCACTTGGTCAATAAGTCAGTTACTCTGACGCAGCAGTCTAAATACGCAAATGGGACGCATCGACTTAACAATACTTCACAAAGCACACACAAATAATATGCAAGCTAGAAGGAAAAAGTACTTTTCGGTGTCATCAGCTAGCAATGCCATAATAATACTGTTATCTTAACTAATAATTTCATATTTTATACACATTTCACAAAATACCATTTACAGGGTATTTAAGCGTGTCATAAATGCTTACATTGCATTTGAGCTGCTGCTATAGAACGTGTATAAATAATATTCGCACGATATATGTCCCCTTGGCAGGCAGGCAGACGACGCCATCGCCAGCTTTAGCTTCAACTGCAACTCTGGCTATAGCCATGGCCCTTGTGGTTGCCACAGTGCCACAGCGCAGGCGCGAAACAGGCGCCTCTGGGCATCAGCAGCGTGTTTTTTGGCCTACGTGGGCGCCGTCGCACTTTATGTGCGGAATTCCATTTCGTTGTGCAAAAAGCGAAAAAAGAGGAATTCAAAACAAAATAATAATAACAAACAAAACAAACGCAAGTCGCCATCGCCATCGTCGTCGTCGCCCAACTTGATATATGCGCTGCATGCTCATAAAAATGTCAAAAATTGTGTTGCGACTCTCTGCCACAGCACAGAGAGAGCACAGAGTTTCCTCCTCTGCCTCTGGCGCGACGCTTTGTCTACCTTGTGTGTTGTGTCCTGTGCTCATGGCGACTTTGTCTGTAGCTGTAACTGTGGCTGTGGCTGCTGAGCGCATGCGCGCATATTTCGCTTTAATTGGCAAACGCAGCCCAAACCACCAGGGCACCGCCAACGATGACGCTAAATGTGCACAGCACACGCATAGGTGGGCCTCATTCCCTCCCCTTCTCTGTAGCTCCCGCTCCCTAGCAACGGCAGCAGCTTTGGCTTCAGCGCTGTCTTGGACGCGTTTGTTTAGCGCTTTAAGCGCATTTAATGTGACACAGAACGAAAAGGATAACGACGACAGCAGCAGCGGTTGTAGCAGCAGCAGCAGACAGCATAGCACGTGACACAATGGGCAATGCCCAGTAAATAAAAATAAAGAAAAAAATGGAAAAATACAGAGACGACGCATGCGTGCCAAAAGCAAATTTCACGCAAATCAAAATGTCATAAATTCGTGGCTTATGCCCAGTGAGAGCCTCAGGCAAATCTCTGGTTATATTTATAATGAAAATGATACGTCTGCGCGACGCCCCGTGCAAAATACACACACACACAAATGTGCAAAGGTATAGCACACGCTTTACAAAGGGAGATAAGCAAATGCGAACGCACAAAACGAAAACCAAATGACAAGTGTTAAATTGGCGCGCGAGTTTCAACATGTCATCGGCCGGCCACTAACAAAGAGCAGCAACAACAACAACTGACGGCACTCTCAAGTGGGAGTAAGCATGAGCAATGGTTGTTGTACCCAGAAGTATGCAAGAATGTACCATTTTAAATGCGAGAACGCAGAATTCCGTTGCACGTAAAAATGTACTGTTTTTAGCATACTCGAGTGAATTTCAAACAATGAAAAAATACTAATGTACCACTTTTCATGGTATTTGGTACTAATGTACCCATTTAAGTGCACATGTCCCCATTTGGGTAAGATGTACCAATTTTAGTACAGTCTCAACTACGAGCACACACCTACGTAATTCTGCAAAGGATTCGAATATTTTATTGTATGTGTGTGTGTGCTCGTGCGCCTTGCTTGCCGACAAAAATAATAAGAAATAGTATTCTCGTCACTTACCACAAGCGCTTGTTGTTTTTGCTGTGAAGCCGTTGATCTGTAAAACTTTGCACACACACTCACACACGAAACCGAACACTGCGCTTACACTCTTCTTACTTTTACCGAAATTGACACCTTCGCATTGCGTACGCGTACCGTAGACTGCTTGTCTCACTCTCGCATACGTGACGTATAAGATTTTACAACGGCGCCAAAAATCACAAAAACGCGCGCACTGCTGAAAAAAAAAACTGCTGCTTTACATTGCATATTTTACTGAAGGACTTTAACAACTAAATATGACCTATTACGACGCATTAAGCAGACTTGCAACTTAAAAAACACATATTTTTCGATATTTAAATGCAAAATAAAAAAAATTTCACTAGCAGCACCCACGATGCCACCCACTTGTGGGCCAGCGAAGCACCTCCAACACAAAAACAAAAAACAACACTTATGCATATTATTATGCATTGCAAATATGCAATAACTATTGCATTTTATTATTTTACCACTGAATTGCCCTTTTTAAATGATTTAGGCACTTTTCACAACAAAAAAAAAGGATATTTTCACCCACGACAAAATTGAGCTGCCGACAGCTTGCGATTCTAATTAGACACTGAGCTATCGATGACTATCGATATCGCTAATTAAATATCAATAGATCTACATCCTTAGCCGTGACTCACGTGACGTGAGTGCGATAATGCGAATATCGATATCAATAAAAAAGGAGACAATTGAAAATTCTTATTTGTGTTTGTGTGTATGTATGACTTTAGCTGTTCTTAAAAGTGAAATATTCTTTGTTGTTGTTGTTGTTGTTATTGTTAGCTGCAAGAAAACATTTATATCCATTTTGGACTGCATACAACGTTTATAATGGCCGTTAAGGCTTACAGATGCCAACGATACATGTGTTTGAATACGTAAGCGTGTGTTTGTGTGTGTGTGTGTGTGTGTGCGTATAATGGACGCCCTGCTCTTAATCGCTTCAGCAGCAGCAGCAGCAACAACAACAAAAGAATGGTTGGAGGGGCTAGTTGGCTTTGGTCCTTAGTCCTTGTGACTGTGACTGCGACATTCATAGTCTGACCAACGAACAGCAATTAAAACGGATTAAAAAAGCAACAAACTGATTTATGAGCCAAGAAACTCAAATAACGACAATACGAGAGCAGTTCTGTGGGCGGGCTTTGAGCCAATTGGGTGGCTGGCTAACTACATAATACAGTGAAAACTCTCTTACGAGGAAAACTCTGTTAGGCAAGCAACTTTCGTGCAATTACTTTGCCAAACTTCTTAGCAAAAGTGTTCCACTAATTGGGTTGTTCGTTATGTGGAGTCTTTACTGTAGTTTAGTACAACTGGCTGTGCCGTTCACTCATTCGAAATTGAAATAATTGCGCAGTGAAGCAATTTAGAAGAATCACATTCACATGCGTTGCCCGTTTGTAGTTCTTCTTGTTGTTGTTGCTCTAATTGAAAAATATTAGGAGAGCACAAAACGAAATGTGGCATGAGGCATGCCACAAAACCAGAAAAGGAAAGCCACTATTGCTACTGCTGCTGCAATTTGGCGCATAGATCTCTTCTCTCTCACTCTCTCTCTCTGTGGACAAAAGCTATTCATGTATTCGGAATTTATAACCGCATATAGCGCACATAAATCCCATGCAGCAACAGCAACGACAACAACAAAATCGAACTTTATGTGTTGCATTGCCAATGGCTGCCATATGCTGCCTGCCAGCTACCCCCCTTCCCCCTTCCCACTCTTCTCGCTCCTCTCACTTCTCATCCAGCCAATTGCAACACCCTCTTCGGGCACTGTCGCCAAAGCTATTGCCACCGTTAGAAATGGCTGACGACGGCATTGCCTGGCTTCAAAGGGGGGTAAAGAGGGGAGGGGGTTAAAGCTGCTGCTGCTGTGTACAACGCTTATAATTGCCTGTTGTTGTGTGCTGTGAGCACGCATCGGTCTAACACCCCCACAAAACCCCGAATGTCCAAATAGTAGTCCCAACTCAGTGCTGCGATTGTAAAATGTAAAATTCCAAATAAATGGCCACGAGGTGGCTGCAGTTGCTGTTGCTGCTGCTGTTGCTGTTGCTATTGCTGTTGCTGCCACTTAAGCGCCACAACCACCGGCAAACTGCTGCTGCTGCTGCTGACCATGTGTTATGGCCTAAAGTAAATCTTCATTAGATTTGCCAGAGTAACCAAAAGGCTGCTGCTGTTGCTGCTGCTGCGGCACGACCATAAAAAGCAGCGGCACTTTGGACATATCGGTATTTATGGCCACTTTTGTTGTCATTTTAATTGATTTCAATTTTTGTGCATTGAGCGAGAGTCTCCTCTCTTTGCGATAAGCATGAGTTGCAAGACAACAGCAAATCTCTCTCCGTACTTTCAAATTACACATTTGTTTCAATTCGAATTGCCGAAATGCTTCAGCATATACAATCAATGCAAGAATGCTTGATTATGCAATAGTAAAAATATATAGTATATGCAATAAATTAACTTATATTTATTTAACTAAATTCGCCTTAAATTTTACAATTTAGAAGAAATTGAGGAAGCAATGAATATAAAGTTTAAGAGGGCAGAAGTTCCGAATAAATTCTTATTCATAAAAAAGTGGTATTAATAGAAAATCCATTAAAAAATAAAACAAGTCGCGATCTTGTTGAGTGTGCTCGACTAAGAGATACCCATTTTTAATGAAGGCATTATTAATATTAAAATATACAGTAAAAATACTAAAAAGTATACCAATGGCTGTATTTGTACTACATTTAAAATATACCATAAAGTAATAAACATACCAGATTGTCAACCATACAAAAATACATCTTGAATAACTTCTACCATTTTCATCTGATCGCATCCAAAATCAAAAAGCTTTAAAATTACACTCGTTATTCGATATTTTTTATTTCAAATTAAACACTTGACAGATATTTCAAAATTTATACCAAATGCTAGCAGAAATTTTACTTATTTAAAAAAAAAAATCTGCTAATTGTTATTAGTATTTAGCCATTAATCCAAACACGTTTAACAGCAATTATAACTTCTTAAGAAATTAATTGAATTCTACAAACAAGCTGAAAATTAAAATTGCAATTCAATTGTCTAACCCGAATCACAATTTGTTGAAGAAATTACCATTTACTTATGCTGAAAATTGATTCGGGGCAACAAATTAAATAAAATGTGACTCAAGTGGGCAACAGTTCAACAGAGTTCAAACAGAGCAAGGTAGATTAAGAGGAGTAAAGAGCAGAGAGGAAAGAAGAGCTCCCCAATTGAAGTAAGTAAATGACAACAGCTGGTTTCAGTCACTTTAGCCTTTGGAAGTAACATCCCCGAACCTCAAGCTTCTCCACTCATTAGCAATTGATGAAGCGCACAAGAAGTTAACAGAGAGAACAAAAAAAAAAAGTTTATGAAATTTTGTGGTTGCTACCGTTTTACCAAAAACAAAAAAAAAAAATGTCTGCGGTCTGCTGTTCAAAGGTGGGGAGGCAATAAAAACGGACAACCGCAACCCCTAATTGTTGTGGCCAGTAAATATAAGTATATACTAGACTATACTATACTATATAATGCAAAACCGACTTGTACATAACAGTAAACTTGTGAAAGAGCAATAAAGATGATTAAAATGTAATTATGCTTAATTTTCTGACAAACACACAGGGTTGAAAAAACCCTCACCCAAAACTCTAGAAAATTTTAATTGATGAGCTCACAGGGTTGAACTTTTTTGAACTTTTCAACAATGCCCCGAAAGTTGCGGGGGGTTTTTTGCTTAAGAGGTGGGAGGAATTGTAGCGGTACCTGCACTTGAGTGCGAATTAATTTGTTTTTGAAAATTTGGCAAACTTTCTCTGCGTGTGAGAACCTTTTTTCTTTTTTTTTTTTTGTGTATTGTATAACGATGAGAAAATATCAAATGAAAATGTGAAGAAAAACAGGGAAAATATATATATTGAGGTTGATTAGGCTTAGCTGATTTTGTGGCGTAAAATTTGCACTTGTTACGGCAATCATTGAAATTTGTTCGCCTTTTTTGTTCCACTGGGATTTGGGCATAAGGCAAATGCTATTTATATTAGAGGGTTGCTTATGATGCCAATGGGGTTGGTTGCTTGAAATGATATCTATTCGATAGCTATATTAATCACATAGAGGCATAAAATTAATGTCTTGTGTGCAAGTGTGGCAAATTGATATGTTCAGGCTGATATCAATTGCGATGTGTGGAGTGGAGTGTAGAGAATGGGTGGGAACTTTTTATTACTATAGAGATGTCACATTTCCTGAGATGCATAAAAGAAATACAGAAAAATCATTAATCCTAAACTAATTATTAATTCTAATTTCAGCTTCATTTCACTAATTTGTTTAAACAGCAAAATATTTTAAATAATTTAAATAAATTTAAAAAATATTTGAATAACAAAATTAATTTCAACTGGGTCGATTTATGCTTCCGCCTTTATTTTAAAACGCAGACACAACAACCGCTCCAATTAGCTGTTGATTTTGATAAGATTTTTTGTTTCGTTGGTCCAAAATAAACTATCGAATTATGTTAATGATCAAGTTAATACAATGAGCCAACTTCAAACTAGGCAGTTTTATTTCTCAGCGCTCTTCAGGCTATTGTTTCATTTTATTAATCATTTTAATTATAATTTTTTTTGTTTTTGTTATTTCTTTGAAGCAGCTTTAAAAGAAACAATGCCGAACGAGTTCCTCAAAAACTAATCAATGAATTTATAATAACTGTCATAAAAGCGCCAAGTGTGGAAAACATTAAGCGCGCTAAGGAGGAACAAAAAGCAGATAAAAAATCTTTAAACAATTTGCTCAACATGACACAGATATTGGGAAGAAGTTGGGAATGGCCACGACGAGAAGATACTCCTTAAGTAGAAGCTGAGAGCAAAGGTAAAATAGAATATTAAAATATTTAATATTTAAGTTCAAAACGTTTTTCCAAGAAACCTGGAAGTATAAGCTAAATAAAATATAAAGAAATAGTTTAAGAAATAACTAATAAGTATAACTAATATCATTACTTTTATACCGAGTCAATCCCCCCTTTAGATACCCCTTAATATGTAATGGGTATAGTCATGCCTCTCGCTGATCGAAAGACACTTAAAACAGTTGGTGTGCAGAAGCATAAAACCTCGAAATTTGTTTAATATGCTCGAGTGGCTGGCGGATTAGAGAAAAGTGTGAAGAAAAGTATCAAATAACTCAAATATTTCAAGTTGAATCATAAAAACAAATTAAAAAACACATCTACATCGCACAATCAGCGCCGATGTCATAAACTGAACCACAATTTTAATATGTTATGTAGTTTTCTTTTTTCTTTTTTAGATATGTGTCTTTCATTCTTTCTTCGCTTTTTTTTTTTTTTTAAGTGGCATTCTTTGTATGCTCAAAACAACAAATGAGCTGTTAAAATAAAAAAGACGACATGTGTCCTTCGGCCAACGAAATTAAAACGGCATTGTTGTGTGCCCCAAAAGAATTTCGGTTGTCTCCCCCTCTGCCACCCAACGAGTTGGCAACTTGCTCCCGCTGTGCCAACTGCGATGCGCCATCAACTGCAGGACATAACATCTACAGTAGAGAGTTAAGATCTATAAGCGCGACTCATCAAATTTGGTGAGGCTTTTTCTTATTAAGAATCTATTGTAGAACAGCATACAGATACAGTTCTCTAAGAAAATTTAGGTTAACACACAATAAAGCTAATGAGCTTTAACTTTAACGTTTGGAAAAGAGAAAAGTAGTTAACATTTATATTTAATAATCGTGCACTTAACTTAGAAAGAAATAAAAAACTTATAGATAGTATGCTTTGGAATCAACCATTACAACATAAACAACTAAGTTGTTTTGGCATTATTATATTCTAATTATTACTGTTAGAAATAATTTCAGAATCAAAGAAATCTCACTAACAAATAAAATAATATATAAATAAATAATATATTTTTTATGAATAATTTAAATTATTATATTAAAGCATAAAGTAAATTATTTTTCATTTATCATTTTAAAGTGCATTAAATGCATTTTTATCCAGAAATATTAATAACTCATAATAATTGATCATTTTGCATTCGAATTTAATATAATATCTCAATCTATGGAGTTCCAGTAAACATTCTGTTCGTTAACACTTAAACTTAATACTACAAACAAAGAAATCTTGTTTGTTTTATTTCTAAGAAATAATTTAAATCTTATATCACAATCTATCGAGTTCCATTTTTTTGTATTCCATTTTCATATAAAAATGTTACATATAAGTAAAAACAACTTATAAAACTTAATCTATAAAAACATCAACCTTATATTTCATGTTGTATTTTACAGCAACAATAGAAAGAATCCTATTTAAGCTTAATCTAATATTTTAATCAATCGAAATCCATTTTCATGTTTATATTTAAAAATTCCCTATATTCTTTCTCTATTTAGGTGTCAAAAGTAATCATTATATTCATTAGCATTTATAGGCGTCGAAAACTTTATGAATTTAGTGCGCCGTCAAAAAAGTGTCTTCAATTCAATTCGAATAGCGGAATTTGAATCGACTGTCGAAGCTGCCGACACCAATGGCAGCTCCAACTCCTCACCAGCTCCAGCTCCCAACTCCAACTCCAACTTCTGATTCAACGTCATGTCGCAGCCTATCCAATTAGCTGGGGAGCAGCATATGCGTCATGTACTCCACAATTCACGCTAATTGCAAACACACACAGAGAAAGAGAGAGAGAGAAGAGAGCTTGAGGTGAGTTTTCGGGTGCCTATGAGCGATGGTTGTGCTACGTTGCTGTGGCACGTTGGCTGCCTCCTGATCAATATGAGAACGTGTAATCGCGGCAATCAGCCAAACCCTGATTAAATGGCAGCCCGTGACGCGTGTGTTCTCCAAATGAGCAGCGACTACGCACAGGTAGCACTTTATAGGTAGGTATGTTAGCTCCCTGTTTATAACGGTGTTATGTCGTTAATGTGCAATTGGCATGTTGGCAACACGATTCGACACTTACACACACACACACACACACACATCGAGCAGACGTTAGCTCAAATTGATGCTGTTAAATTGTTAATGAGACAATTTCTTAAGGCCAAGTCTCACTCAATATTTCTAAGTAGCATTAGAAGCAACTGACTTAGGTGCTATGGTAATCATCAATCAGCTTTATTGTAACTATAATGAAAATTATCTTTTCTTACCTCTAAATTATAAGCCAATTGTGGCCTAATAAAGATGGTCATTGTGTTAATCAATGGGATTAACTATGGTTAAATTTAGACAAATTAAATACGAATTTCTTACCACAAAGTTTAGAATCAATGTAAATAATATAAGCAATTTTTATTGATTCTTAACTTTAAGGTACAAATTTCCTATTTAATAATAATTTCATTGATTAAGACTAGCACAGAATTTGTAATTTGAACTATGAAATATATATCTTAAAGAATAATTCGATTTAAACTTCATTACTTTTAAGTATCTATAACAATAATATGTAAACTGATTTTAGAATATGATTTATTACTCATTTTATTATTATATTTAACAGGAAATGATCAAAGCCTAACTCAAAATTAAAAGTTAATGCCAAACTATTGACATTAAAAGGCTTAACTTTGCTTATGTTAGTTTAAAATATAACTATACTAAGAACATTTTGTACAAATCCCACCTTACAAATGGTTTCAAACAAATTATAAATGTTTCTTCAATAACTTTCAGTATTGGAAATCATATATTATAAATTATTATCATTTTCTATATATCTTTTTTTCTTCCAGCTCGTGTTCAATTGAATTTTCCTGCTCCCTTTTTCCACCTTCACGCTACACTTACATGCATCACATCACTTTCAAATATTTTGGACATTATTGCTACAAATTGAGGCAGCAACACCTTATTAAATGTTTTTCCCCCGCTCCCAAAAAAATATTTTATGCCATGGCATCCTTTTGGAAACCGCATGCATGCGATATTTAACCTAAATGATTATGAGAATATCGTGTAAAAAATTTAATTGCAGCCTACACAAAACAAAAATGTAATATCCAAATTGAACATTTGGTTACAATTAAGGAACTCAAAAGTGTGTTCCGGTATTTGGTTAAAAGGCGAGAAAAGTATTAACAAAAGAAAATGAAGGTGGTGTGAAATATGAAAAAAAAGAAAAAAGAAAAACCGCAAATTACATGCACATGTTAACCGAATGTAAAATACCCTGCAGCAATTTGTGTTTTCTCCATCGTTTTTTCATTTATTTTTTTTTATTGGAACTGACTGGAAGCTGGTGCTTTGACTCCCAGGTGAGTCGTTTAGAAAGCAAAGTGGACGCGGATGTGTCGAGCTGTCACTCTCAAAAACTTTAACAGGTGTGCGCTGAGGGAGGCGCGAAAAAGCGAAATGTAAATAACGCAAAATGTGGATAACAAACTGTCAAAGTTTTGCGCTTATTATCAAAGAGCGAAACAAATGGCAAAAACGGTTGAGAGAAATGCAGCAACACTAGCAAACAATTTTTATTTTTGCATGACATTTCTGGTCTTCCCCCTTGCCATCCAGATTTGGACAGTTGTCATCTGGACAGAGACCAAAGGGACGCAATGACGCTTTCAGCATTTGTTTTTTGTTGGATTTCGATTCGGTTTTTACTAGCTATATTTTCCAAATTCGCTGCCAACTTCACAGTTTTCTCATAAGGTTAGTTGTCATCTTTTATACCATGTAGCTGTCCACATTTTTGGGTATCTTCAGTTTTCAACTCTAAAAACATTTAAATTTTTGTAATATACATTGCAATATACTAAAAAATAATGAATGCATTGATATGTATACAATATAATAGTTAACAACAATTTTCCAGCAGCGAACAATTAAATTTCCTAACTAAAGCATTCCTTAAATATAAAGCTTAAATTTAAGAATGCACGTAGGAAATATTAGCACCTAGTGCTGATTTTATTTATTCAAAAATGTAAAATGAATTAAATGAAATTAAATAAATATCTGGTTTTACTAATAACTACATAATTGAAATGGTTTTTAAAAAGATTTGTGAAAACTTAACAGCATTTTAAATTATAACGTTTACAATTAACATTCATAAGGATGAAACATAAAGCTAGTCGAAAGGTGAGTAACAGAAATAAGTTTTGTTTGGCATCCACAGATCTTGGCGTTAATCCAATATGCTAACATTATAATCATAATGCTTTCAATAGAAGAAAGGAAATGTTTGCATGGACATTATAATAAACTTTCAACAGATATGGTGTGAATACAGTTGCCAGCGGCAGCTCAAGCAATTGGCATTTATGAAATGAAATATGAAAAGTATATAAAAGCAACCCTCCACACACACACACACACATACATTCACACACCCACACACACACAGAGAGATGGCAATAACTTTTTTCGAGCTCATCAAAAATGACTTCAACACGAGCACAAAGCAGAGACACAAAATGGCGACAAAAGCTAACACACACACATACAGAGCAATGTAGATAAAAAGAAAGACAGAGAGAGAGAGAGAGAGAGAAAGATGGAAGCTGCACACATACACAGATACAGATACACACTCATATAGTGGAGAGAAATGAGTCCCATGTCTTTCATTAAAACTTTCGGCAAATTATCGGGTAACATATGCTTGCGGCCTGATTGTCAAATATAGTGCACATACATATGTATGTTATATAGAGAAATGTGTGTACTCCCCACCATCATCCTCACCCTCACCATCACCCCCTTCATTTGGTATGTGTGCGAGTGTATAACACTTTAGCGCTTGAGTATTGCAAGGGGAATATTTTCATACTATGTTACATGCAAGTACATAGAATATTATCTGAGGCGAGCTCAGACATGAACTTTATATAAATATTAAAGCAAACATCAACTAACGGCTATTCATACTATGTTTTCTCTTTGATTTCCTCAGGGATTCCCCCAGCTCAGCTAAGTAAAAGTGCAAAACAATGAACGATGATGCCCAAAATTTATTTCCCCGTTTATATTTCCAGCATCCAGCTAAACAACAACAACGGTAAAAATATGGCAAAAAATCAAATAAATTCGCGCAGGCGTTGTAATTTTAGAAGAAGCAAAAAAAAAACAACAAAAGGAATTCTGAGCTACGTTATAAACTCGATGCTGGGGGTTGGAAAGTCGTCATTAGTAGTGCTATGTTAATTTGGTGCGCCTAATAAACTGCTACTGAACTGCTGCTGTTGCACACCTGTGTACCCTCCTTCCCCCCCTCGAAGTCCTCTCTCTCTTACCCCTTGTGCACACCCTTGTGCAAATTTGCCACTTCAACAGCTCCTTTGCGGCAAGCGAGTCACGTGCGCGTAGCGAGTGAAAGCTGAAATTTTTGTTGAAAAAGGATATATGGGCACACTGCTGGCGTTGTACTGACATCGTGCTCTGCATTTCAAATGGCTGCTGTATGTCTCTGTATAGGTGTGTAGGTGTGTGTGTGTTCGCCATCTTGTCTGTGCCCTCCCTCACCTCTTCTTCTTCTTTTCGTTTTTTTGTTGGCATTTTTAAATGGCGTGGCAAGAGGGCCACAGATAAAAACTCGTGCGGAAAGCAATTGTAAAGCGAAAGAGACGCAACAACAACAACAAAAATCCCAGAGCAAAGTATTGATTTTCTGTGTGTATTTCTAAAGCGTGAATGGGCAGTGAAGAGTGGGAAATGGGGAGTGGGGAGTGTGATACAGCATTGAATCAATCAAACGAATTTTTATGCACACTCGCTCTCCCCATCCTTGTCTAACTGTCAAAGTGGCTCACACAAAAATGTTGTAACTGTCAAACTGCGGTTTCATTTATTTATTCATCATATTTCTTAACTGCTTTTTCTTAGTTTTGACACGGACATGTCCATCATTGTACCATAAAAGTCAGAGAGCGAGCAACACATATCACAAAATACATATATGTATATATCGGAATGTTCCATCAACTGTGGCAAACTGTGACAAGTCACGCGGGTGACAATTCGAGGCACCTGTAAAAGAAATCACTAAAATAAACATACAATACAACACAAAAGAATCAAACTTGACAATCGAATGACAAATTCATAATCCTTCAAGAAAAAGAAAATAATCGTAAATGACATTTTATTTCAAAAAACTAATTTCAAACTCATGCGATCGCTTAATGAATGTTAAAATGAACCCAACTATAGAGAACTTAAAGAATTTATAAAGTAAGTATGCACTCAAAGAAATGAATAAAATAATTATACAATTTATAAAAAAGATCAATTTATGAAGAAATCATAAAGAAATTTTTGACATCTATTCGATTGCATATAGAAAATGTCTATTAGAAATTAATCTTTAGTAAACAATCAGTAACGAAAGAGAGTCCCTAACAAAAATCATTAAAATCAACTAACAGAAATAAATAAGAAAATAATTTGAAAACAATAAAACAAAATCCAATTAGTTTATAATCAACATTAAATTTAAAGCCTAATGAATGAATTAATCATATAACTACTTCATTATATAACGATCAGTTAGCGAGCCAATTACAGTGAGCAGAGTGAAAGAATTGCGCTGAAATCAATCGCAGCTGCGAAAACGAAGAAGCGTACTCAATGCATCCGCCTTTATAAGAATCGATCGCTTTATTAGCAACTGTTCCAATTGATCCTCCGCAGACAATGCAACATCCGTTGCGTTCCGTTTCACAATACGAGCATAAGCATAAGCCGATACAGGAAAAGTATTGATTGCACATAATTATAGGATATCGATATATGAGAGACGCAGCAACCCACAACGTAAAGTGAAAAGTGAGCTTGCAAAATCGCAGCAAAAATTTTGCGCTTAATTAAGAGCAAGCAACTGGTTTTTTTCACCATACATTTTTAATGTGCAACGCATAAAAATCGGAAGTTGGAGCTTTAAATTTAATGCGCTTACCGTTTAAAAAGAGAGTGTTGAAAGCGAAGCACCGAAAATCACGCTTAAATTGCCAACAGCAAAATGATAGGCGCACAATTTAACGTCAACAATTTATGAGTATACAATTTTTTTCTGTATCTACTATTAAAACGTTTAAATTCGCAAAATGTTTGAATTTAACGACATTTAATTACTATTGCTTAACGAAAATTGCTGCGCACTTAACGAATAACAAAAATGTAGCTGCTCAAAAGCTGGTTGCTATAGCCAACAGATGGCGCCACTTGCCAACTATCGTTGCCCGGCAACCATTTGAATTAATCAAAGCATAAACACAGTGACAGGTTACAACCTTTTTGCACTGACAGCGAAAAATTGTGTAAAATAATTTGATATTATGAAATTTATACCGCTGCATACGACAAATACGGCTATAGTGTACAAAAATTCGCTATGCTCGCTGGCATCGCTATTGGTCGTCGTCTTCATCGCCCTATCGGTCATGCTGCCGGTTCTTTTGGTCTCCCTGCTCAGCCCCTACTCAGGCATCTCGGAGTCACGTGTGCTCTACGAACAACCTAACGTGCAGTTCAAATATCAATACATCTTTGTGGCCAACACGGCTACAAATGAGGCATCCTCGACGCCCGGTTTTGTGGCCTGCAGCAGCTTTGGCAACTTTAATGCGCGCACACAAAACTACTCGGGCAACTGTGAGGCTAGCAAGTATTGGACACAGGATCTGGATCATGATACGGTCACAGACCGTCTACACTTTCGTCTGGAACTGAGTGAGCTGCCCGCCGACCTGATGAACTTTGATCTGCTGCTCTTCTTCGAGGCTCAACTGCGACACAAGTGTGTCTTAACTCCGCCAGCTGTGCTTGCCCATCAACTGCAATTACCGCAATCAGCACGAATGCAAAACGGACACATCCTGCTCAAAGGAGAGCTGAAGCTGAAGCAATACGTGGAGTTCACCTGTCCCTTTCCGGGCCGTAACATTCAGACGCACTTTCGTCAGGTGCAACTGGACAGCAATTCAAGTCATGCGAACATTGCGCAATACAAAATGGAATCTTTACTTGGCCAGGTGAAGGCCAATCCTGCCTACTTTCAACTGGTGGTACAAGAGACGTATTTCAAGCCAACGTCGCCCCGACTCGAACCCGGTTTAGTCATCGAACTGGAGGTGGATGTGTTGCAAGTGCCAGCGCGTTATCACCTGAGCATTTGGGAGCGTTTGGGCCAATTCTGGTTATATTTTGCCTCCTTTTTCGGCATCTCTTTCTACATTATGAACAAGCTGAAGGATTTTCTATTCGGTCGTCATATCATACGCTCCTGGGAGATTATACCGTGGAAGAAACTCTACTGACATCAGTCGGGCGCCATACTGGAGATGGACAACTTCTCCATTGGCGAATGAAGGAATGGAGAAGACGCTTGTCATTATTTCAGTCAATGTTTAAATTAAATAACAATTATACAATGAATTTAAAAACTTGTAAGCCAGGTTCAGTATGCGGAGCAGAAAGGGGAAGACTTCTTCTTTCTTTACTTGTCGCGACTATTCGACATGAGCGCTAAATTGCCGAAAGCTGACGCTGTTGAAGGCTCTGGCGTGGGATCATAGGCTCGGTTATCTTCCAGCACAATTGTGGTGCGTGGGTAATGATCCAATTGCACAAACAAATAGCGAAACTCTTGTTTGCCCGTCGAGTTCTGAAAGAACATTAAAATATTTATAAAAGATGCATAAGTTAGTAGTGAATAGCAGCTTATATTGAACGAACTAAGGGAGATTATAGAGCTGGCTAAATCTTCAATATGTTGAAGAAGAGCAAGATACTCTAGTATCTCTCTTAGTTCGATTAAAATAATTTAAAACACTGAAAGCTGGGATTCTTGAAACTTACGCGTCGCGACTCCAACTGCACGGTGGCCTTATTGCGTAGTCCCTGGACATAGAATTGCATGCGCATGTGCGGCACACCGTTGCGATCGAAGCTGTTGTGTGCCACATGCTGACGACGTCCACGACGCGTCGTCTCTCCGAATCCCTTGATGGGAGCACCCAGCGCGTCCTGCACACGCGGATCGTCGACGACACGTTTGAGCGCAGTGGAATAAATGTTGCAGGAACTTTCCTTGGAGAAGAGCTCACGGAAAATGGCATAAAACATGATGCCCGTGACTCCCAGACCGGCTAAAATTATAGCCGTATAACTGGCTGTCTTTGTGTTCTCTTTGATCTTCTCGCCGATAGGACGCACATCTGTGGACACATTGCTGTTACCGCGTGACTCTTGCAGAGAACTGCAGCCACCCGAGGCCCCTAAAGGAGGAAAAAAATAACATTTAACAATTAAAAAAAAACATTTGATGTTACGCACCGCTGGAAGAAGCTTGTTGTGTTAAATGGGCACTGGAATGCAACGCTCCCAGGCATTTCAGGCGTGCCATTGTTGGCTGCAACACCGCTCGCCTGTGCAGCAGAAAACTGCGCAGTAATATTGATTGGGACATGTCTTAAAATCAATCAAAAAATTGATAAATTAACTGCACGTAAGTGGCAAACAAATAAAATAGAAACGTAAACAGCTGATTTGATGACACTGGCGATGGTACAGCAAAACGATATTTTACATAAGCGAACTATCGCTCAGCGAGTGGAAGCGGTGTGACCCCCTTAAAACTATTTTAAAATTTAACTTGTATTTAATCAATAATTTCAAATAATATCTTACAAAAATAAATAATTATATTTTTTTCACTGAAATTAATTTAAGTTATGTGCCTCTTCCAATGCATCTGAATTGACATACTAACTATTTGGCAATATAAGGCTTCTCTAGTATTTTTTTTGTGGTCTTACCTCAACACAGGGTGTCAACGTAGTCGGCAAGTTTTGCGTCACAACAACACAACAAATTTCAGTCAAACGTACTATATAAAGAGAATTGAGTGCGTAATCTTTACGCCAGTTACTAAAAAGTGCGCAATCACGTCACTACTAACGCTAGTTAATCAAGTCGCCAAGCGAACATTCGCCGGCGGTGTCAACAAGTTAAAAGAATCCAAAATCATGGTAGTCACACACAATGTTAAGGGCTGGGATGAGTTCGCCAAGAAAATGGAGGAATTGGAGACCACAGATGGCAAGAACCCAGTGCATGTCTTGTTCAGCGGTGGCAAGGATGAAGCTGGCGTCAGCTGGTGCCCCTACTGTGTCAAGGGTAAATAGAAGTGTATTGTAAACCGCAAAAAGCATTTAATTACCATTTGCCATAAACCGCAAATCGGTTTTTTTTTAATGTTTGCTTTGCAGCTGAGCCCGTGATACACGATGCCCTGAAGAAGGCTCCGGAGAATTCTCACTTTGTGCATGTGGATGTTGGAGAGCGTGCTTAGTAAGTATTGTGATGAAATCAACAAGCATACATATGTATATATTTGTGAGTCTGTATGTGTGCACTTCAAGCACGCCCAGAACATTCATGATAAAACGTTAACAAAGCCGATAGCTGATCGTTTTCATGGCTGTTCTCGCCACCCTCAACGAAAAAGGGCATTTTCATGTAGTGACAATCGAAAAATGAATATTTAAAAGGCAGCACAAAATGATAAATGTTACTATCTTGAAGGAATTGATGTTTTTAATCATTATTGATAAAAAGTTGTCCAGTTCATTGGTGTATCATGTTTATCACCTTCATCCAATGTCATTTCATCAAATGGCCTATTTTTGTGACCGCTAAGTGAGGTAGTATGCTTTGCCCAATCCAATAAAACCAAAATGTTATTTATTAACAACATCTGGACCTCAGCAACTATTAGAGCTAAAGTTGGCAATACGTTAATTTCACTTTAGTAGAATCCATTAAAATGAGCGGTGAACAGAATGTGCAAAATTATAGCGTTCCAATTGGTGGCATAATTTAATAAGCTTAATTTTAATGACACATCCCGCATCTGGTTTATTTTAAATCGCAAGATTGCCATATATATATTATTTGTTCTATATTTAAAAGGTATTTAACAGTCAAGCATTCTTGCCTATAGAACTTAATCGTTTATTGTAGCGTTTATCTGCCCCCTCTACTTTTAAAAATGTGATGTGATAATGCTGATTAAATTCTTTTATGTACTTTACAGCTGGAAAGACTTGAATTGCCCATTCCGCAAGGATGTCAACACCCATTTGGTGTTCTTGCCAACGTTGCTGCGCTGGAAGTCGCCACAACGTTTGGATGGCGAGCGCTGCTCCAACAAGGATCTGGTCGAAATGTTGTTCGAGGATGAGGATTAAGTCATATGTCAACGTTCCTGCAGTTCACACTTTATAAATATTTTATTTCGGAATGCACAGTAAAAACAACTTTTGAATGACGTCCTAATAGTTACTCTTGTACTTTTTAATTTCCACCATAACCACATGGATATTCGTCAGCTGTGCTCGCGCATTAGGCGTCAGCAGCTTGTGGAAACGATGGTAATATTGCACCAAACTGGCCAATGCCAATTGCAGCAGCTGCGAGCCCGTCAACAGCGATGGAAATGATAAGAGCACTTCACGATTCAGCTCCTCCAGCGATTTCTTCCAATTCGCCGAGAAGCTGGCCACTAGTCCAAGGCTGCGACGCTCCTGTTTACGCAACTCCTCCGGTTGATCTTTCTCAAAATACTGTTCACATTCCTTGACAAACTGTATGATGCCACCAAAGTGTGGAGCAAGTATCTCCTCGACATATTCGGCGCTGCGTGCGTTCAACTGCTCACGGAATGCCTCGGCCTCTTTGGAGTTGTCACGCGTATGCTCCATGAGCACGCCCAGCACGAGATCATAGTTATTAATGAGATAGATGAGCTGATCTTTGCGTGTCGCAAATATGGCTGCCATACGCAGTATAAAGCACTCCACTTCGTTTTGCAGCTCCAGTAGCAGGCGGCTGACAAGCTCGTTGGGAAAATGCTCCGAGATGCCCACAATGGCAGCGCTAAACTCGGCATAACGACGTGTTATCTATGAGGGAAGAAAGCTTGTATTACATTATTAAATAACGGGTTATAGCAATACATACATAATGCGGTCCCATTTCCTTGTTGAACTTGGTGGGATCGCAGTCGTGTATGCTTTGTATATTAAGACGAAAAACGTGCTCCAAACGTGGCCAAATAACCGCTTGCAAGGAGTCCCAATATCTGACAAAGTAGATGATGTTATAGCTGCAATAAATAACCTTTTCAAAGCGCAACTTACTTATCCAATGCGGGCACACAACGCTTGTGGCACATGAGCTGATAGCGAAAGATCAAATGGATGCACAGGAACATGGCTATGGTATCATAGCAATCGTGTATGGAAGTCTCCAGATTTTTCTGCAAAGTACAAAGAACAATTAGCGTTTATATATAAAACTAAGATTAGCTTAACCTGCAATAGAGATGCACTTACAATCATAAGCGTTAATGTTTTGCCCATGATCTGATTGAACAAATCCTGTGCTTGAGTGCTGCGCACCATAAAGAATTCGGTTACAAAGAGATACTCTCGACAAGCGTTGTCCACAAGCGCATATTGCTCTGACCGAAATAGAGCCTCAACTGTGTACTGTAAAAGTGGGATTAATGAATGGACCGCTAGAAAAAGGAACTTCAAAGCTTACGCGATTTTTGAGCTGCGCATGAGGCACTATTATGGGCGCCTCCAGCTGCTGGTTGAGAATATCCCCACGTTTGCCAATGGTAAAGATTGTGCTCTTGTGCTTGAGACTTGTCGTCTTGGCAAACAGACCTTTCGACGCATTGTCCTCGATACCCATTAAGTCATCCTTGGTGCAAGATTCTTCAAACTTGAGACTAGTCAGGCGTGTTGAGTAGCTCTATAAACAAAAGGGAATTAATGGTGTAAGCTGTGTAAATAACTCTGTTGCTCACCTTAAAGTAACTATAGTAGATCTTGCTCATTGTATCGATGTATTCGCTGCAGATTTCTTGAGCCACATGACGTTCATTTGACAATATGAATTCGAAGAAGAACTTGTGCTTTAACATCGCATTTTGTGGTATCTGATAATTTGTCATTGGCTTGCGAAACTTGTAGATCTGCTCCAGGAGATAACTCCGGATCTTGGACATGGCTTTCAAGCGCAATTTATGCAGCACATCGCTGACGTCATTCGTTGATTTGGACTCCTTAAAGCTGAGCTCCTTCACCAGCGATAGCTTGTGATTGAGCACATTCAGTTGAGTGCTAAATTCACGTTCTGTCACCGCTGTATCCATAATGATGTTGATCATCTCCTCAGATACAGCCATGTCCTCAATGAATTGCGAGAGTTGTGCTTTAACGGACTGTCGATTAGTCAATTGCAATGACATGGACACCGATTTGCGTTGCAGTTGTGTTATCTCAGTGCTAATGTTGTTGAGCACACTCTGAAAACTCATCAACATGTTCTCCATGCGCTCCAAGACATCATCGCAGTCATTGATCTGATTGTGCAGATTGGCAATGTTCTGGGATTCGGCTATGTAATCTTCAATGGACTTGTTCTCCACATCCTTGAATTCCTTTTCGATTTGACGGGAGTATTGGCGAAGATCTGTGGTGTTTTTCAGAATCTCACGCACTTCGTCATTGTCCAGCGACGCTTCCTTTAGAGCGTCCATTGTTGACCAATGATTTTTTGGGTGCAGCTTTTTTCACTGCTGCTGTTTGACACGATTTCTATGCTTTTCCGGCACTTTAAATGACGGACGTCATTAAGACTCTGTTACACTAATATTATTGGCAGCTGTCTAGCAATTTTGTGTGTCTGAGCAAAATATTATTTTTTCTTTCGTAAATAAAAATATATTTGCCAAGACCGCAAACAGCTGTTGGAACTTTTCAGAACAATCGCTAGATGTCACTATCGATTGTTCGTCTACAATAGATAAATAGTATTTTTAGCATAAAGTCAAAATGGTATTTTTGTAGTACTACCGTACGGTCACGCTGTCACGGATGTAAACAAGTGGCAAATCATGAATGGTGCGCGGAATTCTATTAAGTATAAGCAAAAATGTCCGAGTTTAATAGAATATTCAGTGATATAAAGTTGCGATTCGCAACAAACATTAAGTGGACGCAGGTTGAAGACTTTCTTAGCGAGTACGAGAGTGAGGAGGAGACACAAAGCAATGCCAGAAAGTTTTGGGTTCTGCCAATGTGCAGACAACATCCACAAGATCAAGATGATCAACTGCAAGCGCTACGGGAATTGTCCAATTGCATTCGTGCTATCAGATGCAGTGATATTGAGAATCAATCAGGCTACGACATTACCTTTGACAATTGGTCAGAGATTGTGGACATTTCACCGGGCGACTATTTGACTTATATTTATGCTCTTGCCAGTTTGGCGACTTTACCACAACACACACTAAATGCCGCCATTGCGCCTCTAAATACACATATCAATACTCAACTGGCGCTCAATGCGGTTAGCACATATCTGCTGACCCTGACTATTCCGGGCGCCAAAAGTTATGGTGTCTTCGATGAAGGTGTCATTGAGCATTGCCTGAAGGTTTTTCGATTGCTGGAGCAGCAAGCTTCCACAGATGTGCGATCGAGCACCATGAGCATACTATTTTTATCCATCTGCGATGATCTGAAACTAGTATTCCGTTATGTGCACTTTAAAGATCACAGGAAACCACGTGACGATATTATAAAATGTCTGCTTCAGCTTGTGTATAACAGCTTTCGCAAGGGTTATACAAACGCATGTAAGTACACTGTTATACCACCCTTGTGTTTAGCTTGTAAGTTCTTATTTCCGTTCGTTACTAATGCAGAGTATGTCGTAGTTAAGCACTGTAGCATTTGAATAGTCTATTATAATTTAATATTCTAATGGAACATTAATTGTGAATCAAAATCACTAAAAGTGCGTCTATTATTTATAACTTCGCAAATCACGCTCATCTCTAGTAAATTATCGCAACTGTGTGTACACACTGGCAGTGGTAGCCGGTGAAAGCGTTACTGTCACGTATGGTTGTACACACTGACCAAACAGCTGCTAGAGTTATACAAACAGTTGTGTGTTTAATTAAAACAAGCATAAAGTTAACTAAAAAATAGCGAAAAGCTGTAGCTTTCAATGCTGCGCACATTTGGCTCGTTGCGTGTGCAGTGTCAACAACTGTTGCGCAGCACGCAATATCGTTGTCCTGTCAAACCACAACAAAAGCGATTAGAGCTGCAACCATGCCGCCTAAAATCAACACAAGGAGCTGGCAGAGGACGAGGAGGCAGCGATGCTGAAGCAGCACGTAAATTGCGCACAAAGTCAACGCTTTACTACATAACAGCTGGTGGAGTGCTGATTGTAGGTTTCAGCTATGCTGCGGTGCCATTGTATAGTATCTTCTGCCAGGCTTACAGTTATGGAGGCACTACATCGCAAGGCCACGACGCCGAGAAAGTGGAGCACATGCAAAAGGTGACGGATCGTGTGCTTAAAATACGCTTTAATGCCGACATTGGCTCTTCGATGCGTTGGAACTTTAAGCCACAACAGTATGAGATTAAAGTGGCCCCCGGCGAGACAGCTCTGGCGTTTTATACGGCCCGGAATCCAACGGATAAGCCTGTCATAGGCATTAGCACATACAATGTGATACCTTTTGAGGCTGGCGCGTATTTTAACAAAATCCAATGTTTCTGCTTCGAGGAGCAAATGTTAAACCCACACGAGGAAGTTGATATGCCTGTTTTCTTCTACATTGATCCCGAAATAACTCAGGATCCGGCGCTAGAGTTTTGTGACACCATCACACTGTCCTACACGTTCTTTGAGGCCAAGGAGGGCTTACAGCTAAATTTCCCCAGCTATGTTAAACCGCATGCTGCCAAGCAAGCGGCATAAAGTGCGCTTGTTTGTATATAATAATTTAAATAAAACTGTTGACTTTAAAGTTACCAAGTAATTGATTGTTAAAGGTCAAATTCATTGTTATTCACAATCGGTTAGTTTCAATGCAGGCAGTTGACAATTGTGTATGCTTACTCGAATCACTCAAATTTAAATTCTCAACAGATATTGACAATTGAGTGCGAATCGATAGCTGCAACTGCAGTTTTACAGTCATAACAACTACATTCCAGTTTGAGGACAATTGACAACTGGAAGCGATTGCAATTGCCGCAATCGATAAGTGCAACGCAAACAGCTGTTACACTTTAAAGGCGATAAGTTATCGCCAGTCAGGAGCTGATTAAAAACATATGGGTTGGCGTTCATTGTACGCGACCAGAGTTTATAAATAGAATTGAAGATCCGAAGACGCTCGCTATAAACAATTGTCCAGCAGCCGCCGCCACTTCCGTCGATAGTGCGTGCGACCTTTTTGAACTGAATTGAGCGATGTGCTTTATGGCATGACGTGGAAATGCGTTTACTAGTGCTTGGATTGCTGGCAACTTGCGCCTTGGCCGCCGGTTTAGCCGAGGATTTGGAATACGAGAAGCCAACAGTGCTGTTAACGTTACTGGTGCGCAACAAGGCGCACATATTACCGCTATTCCTCAGTTATGTGGAGAAACTGGATTATCCTAAGAAACGCATAGCCATTTGGTAAGCAACAAAACTGATTGATTAAGGTTGCTATAATAAAAGTTTTGTCAGGTTGCGTTGTGATCACAGCAGCGATGACAGCAGCCAATTGCTGCAGCAATGGCTCCGCAAGTCTGGCGATCTTTATCACAGCATCAACTACGGCTTTGATGATGACGATGCCACGTCGAGTTATGAGAATGAAACCTCCATTTATGATTGGCCGGTGTCGCGTTTCAAGCATGTGATTGCACTGAAAGAGCAAGCGTTGCAATATGCACGCGATATTTGGGCCGATTATATATTCTTTTTGGACGCCGATGTGTTGCTAACATCGCCACAGGCGCTCACAGCGCTCACTCGTCTCCAGTTGCCAATTGTGGCGCCCATGCTGCACTCAGAGGGACTCTATTCGAATTTCTGGTGCGGCATGACGGAGGATTATTACTATCAGCGCACCGATGAGTACAAGGAGATCTATCACAGTCGCAAAGTTGGTGTCTACGAGGTGCCAGTGGTGCACACAGCTGTGCTCATCGATATGAACTATGCCGGAGCACGTTATCTCACCTTTGATCGCGAGAAACTGCAGCAAATGCAGCAAGAGTCCGAACAGCAGCCGGTTTACAATGGACCCGTCGATGACATCATTGTGTTTGCCATCTCGGCGAATAGTTCTGGCGTCCCGTTGCGTGTGTCCAATGAAATCGCCTTTGGCTATTTAATGCAACCGCTGGAAACCACTGATTCGCTGGAACACGATCTGCAGCAGGTGATAAACTTGCGTGCCAATATGGTGCATGATTTGGGCGCTGTGCCGCCGCTGCTGAAATACTTTGAACGTCTCGTGGAATTGCCAGCGAAATCGAAACTCAATTTTGATGAGATTTTCATGATTAATTTGCTGCGGCGCCCGGAGCGACGTGAGAAAATGGAGCGCTTATTCGATGAGATTGGTCTGGATGTGCAGCACTTTGCTGCAGTGGATGGCAAGGAATTGGATGTCCAGCGTGTGCAGCAGATGGGCATTAGTTTTCTGCCCGGCTACGAGGATCCGTATCATCATCGCCCCATGACAATGGGTGAGATTGGCTGCTTTCTCAGCCACTATCGCATTTGGCAGCAGATTGTGCAGCGTCAGCTGCAGCAAGTGCTCATCCTCGAGGATGATATACGCTTCGAGCCGTACTTTAGATCGAATGTGCTGCGTGTGCTCGAGCAGGCAGAGCAAACGCCGTACGACCTCATCTACTTGGGGCGCAAGCGTTTGAAGGATGAGAATGAACCGTGGGTAGAGGGCACCGATAATCTGGTGCACGTTGGTTACTCCTATTGGACGCTGGCCTATGTGATTACGCTGCAGGGCGCCGAGAAGCTGTTGGCTGCCAAGCCACTAGAGAAACTCATACCGGTCGATGAGTTCTTGCCTATCATGTTTGATCGGCATCCGCAAAAGGATTGGAGCGCTGCCTTTGAGCCGCGTGATCTGATAGCATTCAGCGCTGCTCCTTTGCTGCTATATCCCACTCACTATACGGGTGAATCGGGCTATATTTCGGATACGGAAGATTCAAAGCAAGTTGAGACAACAGCGTCGGATGCCGATGCCGATGAGCCGCAACCGAAGAGCGATCGCCAGCAAATCTTTGCCAATGAACCAATGCTTGGCGAGAGCAGCCATGTGAATGCTGCCTTGCCTCAGCTGAACGCTGGCAAAATCCATCAGGAGCTCTAATTACTCTCTTTTTTAATAGACATATATATGTATGTGCAAGCAATTTTCCATATAATGCCAAATTTATTAGATTTAAGTGTAAAAGCGTAAAACTCGCTGCCGAAATGTGCCTTGTAACAATTTAGTTTTAAGCCAAACAGAAATCTCCAATGACCACCAAAAATCAAACTAATTATTAAACTAATCAAACTACTTGACGAACAATTTACTTGATATTAGAATTTTAAATAAGGATTGTTTAATTACTTAACAATCAACTTAATATATAATTAAACTGGTATTTGAACAAAGATCCCAAGTTGACTTTAATTCCCTATTCCTGATAAAGAACTAAACTAACTTAAGCTTTCGCCCAATTGCAAAACAATTTAATACCGCTGTACACCTTTTATTTTATTGAATATTTTAACGACTATAAAACTGTAATCACTTAAGTGCTATGCACCCCTAAAAAAAGTCAGCTTCTTTAACCCATGGCGCTCTTCATGAACAACTTCTTGATGGGCGGCAGATTCTCAGTCAGCTGCAGTCCCAGACTGCGCAACAAAACCACAGGACTCAACTGCGTGCTGTACAGCGAATGCAATCCATGAACTCCAATCATGATGGGCACATTCCTGGCCAAACTCTTGCGTTCGTATTTAATGAGATGTTGCGAGTCGCCCAGCTTGAAGCCAGCATAAGCGCCAGCGGCCAAAGTGTCCACCAGCTCACGCACATCTCCAAAGCCCAAGTTGACGCCTTGGCCTGCCAGCGGGTGAATGCGATGAGCAGCATCACCCACCAAGGCGGCGCCGTTGCACACATACGACGAGGCATGCAGGAAACCCAATGGGAAGGTTGCTCTTGTGCGTTCCTGGACACCGCAAACACGCGGCGGATACTGTCGCTGATGCTGCGAGCCCTGATTACCAAAGAAGGCATTCAACGCTTGCAGGGCTTTATCGGCCACCTCCAGACGTGGATATTGACGGTAAAACGCTTCGTTCAAGGCATCCACAAACTCCGACGGCTGCATTGCGAGCAGTTGACGCGCATGCGGCACTGTGGTGCTCCAGACCAGAGAGCTTTGTTTCTCGCTCAGCGGCAACAGCGCAACCGGACCGGTGGGCAGAAAACGTTGCCAGGCCACCGAATTGTCGCAGCCCTCCTCGATGTTCAGGTCTACATTTGCTACCAGACTCATGCGATCGTAGTTAAACGCCAATACATCGACGCCCATTTGCTTGCGCACCACAGAGTTGGCACCGTCAGCGCCAATCAGCAAATCACACGAGAAGCTGCGTCCATCCTGCAGCTGGACACGTGTATTGGGCTCACCCGACTTGCCGGGTAGACTAACGCACTGTATGCGCGCCTTGTTTAACACCTTGTAGTTGGGAGCCGCGGCGCGAATGCGAGCGTAAGCCGCATCTATAATTAGATTGTTCTCAATGATGAAGGCCACATCGCTGGCAAAGTTGTCGTGCTGGAAATGAATCAAGGCATCGCTGTTGGCATCCCACACCTGCATCTGCTTGACCGGCTTGCAGCGCGCCGTCTCTATGTGTGTCCAACAATCTATTGACTTGAACAGCTCAATGGAGCTTTGACTGATGGCTGAGACACGATTATGGAAGGGAGCGCCGGCATTGAAACCTTTGAATTCGGGTGCTGCTTCTAGGAGGAGTACTTTCTTGTCCGCCAGCGTGCGATTCTTGCTCAATGCAGCAGCAAGCGTTGTGCCCACCATGCCGCCGCCGCCAATAATGATATCATAGTGCTCCTCAGCCGGCGTGGATGCTGTTTCTGTGGCTAGCAGGCGCTTGATAATGCTGCGCACTTGTGTGGCTGCCACAGAGCCTCCCTTCGGCCGCAGCATAAGCATCATGTGTCGAATTTTTTTAAATGTTTCGAAATTTCACAATAAAAACTGGTAATATTGCTAATATTTTGATATCGTTCGTAAGAGGTTCGTTAGAGACGGCACATTTATCGTGCTTGCTAGCACATATCGTAACAGCTCTTACTGCGTATCGTTTAGTTGCGTGTTATCGATTGTACGTTACAGTTTTAGAGCCTGCAACTTACCGACCCTTTTTTATTCTTCTGATCGTGGTCTACATTTATAATTATAATTAATAATATAATAATAATTTAATTTAATTTATTACAATAATATATGTGTTGAGATGAGCGCACCAAACACTTCTGCAGCTCTGCGATAACAGTGCTCGCGACTATTAAAATTTCAGTTACAAATTTTAAAAAGTTCTTATTTGTTTTACAGGCGCCAGTCAAATGCATCAGCGATGCTTTGAAATATTTGATGAGATTGCTAACGAGCATAATGGCGATGTGCTGGAGACGCTCATGTTAATCATGTCCCAGAGCTTTCACATGCATAGTTTTCCGGAAAATGCAAAACCCGGTGGAGCGCAAAGTATTGGTCACATATCCGATTGGTTTATTATGCTGCTGGAAAAGTATCCCGACATCATAGCTAAAGTACTGAGCAAATACATTGAGTGTGTGATCACAAATCCCATACGAGAGGTA
The DNA here is from genome assembly GCA_035046325.1 of Drosophila niveifrons. Taxonomy (NCBI): domain Eukaryota; kingdom Metazoa; phylum Arthropoda; class Insecta; order Diptera; family Drosophilidae; genus Drosophila; species Drosophila niveifrons. The sequence goes on from JAWNOC010000068.1 coordinate 10,125,816, forward strand.
GGTAAACTTTAATAAACTGATAAGATTTATTGATAAACACATATTATTTTGTAGTGGAAAGCTGTTGATGAGAAAGTTGCCATTGGCTATGCAGCCAAATATGATGCTGCGCTCTATGCCAAATGCAATCAATCCTGCTCCGACTTTTTGAAGGAATCAATTAAAGCAGATGATGCTGTTAGCATACAAATACGCACGCTGGAACTAATCGAACGCATACTGCAACAGGAGACGCATGTGGAGTGGAGCATTTTTCGGCACGATGTATCCACAAAACCAAGGGAAGTGACTTTGATCGCCGAGACCATCAAAAGCCTTGATGATAGAACGTTTACGGTGCGCAGAAAAGCCAGCCAGGTGCTGAACTTATCCTTAAAGCAGGGATCACCCACCACAACGCGCATACTCATCGAATGCATTTGTTTTGTGCAATACAGCGATGAAAGTAGTGCTTCAAATCCTCGCGCTAGGCAGCTAAGGATGGAGAAACCATCTGTGTTGCATTATGCCTACAGCTTTGAAGGTCACGAGGAATTGGAGCCGCTGGTCAAGCGAACGCCACAAATCATCTACGAACGTTTCGTGGACTCCAACAACGGTTTGGCTCGATGCTCTGGTATTGCGCTGTTGGAGCGTCTGGCCTTGACGAATCAGCGCATCATCTATGACACGAACTTTGAACGTGAGTTTGCTTACTTTGCCGTGGACTCGCTGTCCTCGGTGCGGAAGGCAGCCCTGGAGAGTCTGGACACCATGCTGCAGTCCTATTGCAATTGCACCATACTCATTGGTCTCTATTGTCGTCTCTGGCCCTGCTTGCTCAGCGATGAGGATATGGCCCTCCAAAAGCTAGCAATGCAGGTGAGTTGAAGTTGAAGCCATGACTTGAGGCTCTAGTTCTTTTAATAATTTCCCAATTTTCATGTACAGAGCTTCAATCGCATTGTGTTGCTGAACATCAAACCGTTGGAGTACATTAATGAGCCAAAGAATCGCTTGCCCTGGCGCATTCTAGCCACCTTGTTGGCCGTTCAGCCGCGCAATTATTTGCAAGAGCGTCTAACATTGCTGCTGCAGACCGAAAACTTTGTGACGTGAGTAACAAGAATAAAATATTGTGCTGCCCACAATATTAACTAATCAATTTTACTTGCAGTCCGCAGTTAGTGAATACAATCATATCGTATCTGCCCACCTCAATGGCCACCGAAGCTTGGGCACTGCTTGTGTTTATTTCCAGTCGCATTACAAACAACTTGGATTCCCTTATTACCACCTTTAATAGCCTGTCGTCGTACAACATGAAGTCGAATCAGTTGCTGGCACTCGAATTGATTATTTATTGCCTGCGTAACTTTTCCAAGTCGGCGCTCAATAGACTCTTCACACGTCTGCTATCCGCTTTGAGATCGGGCAGCATCTGGTTGGCTTTGGTGACGCCAGCGGTGCATGTGCTCAATCATATCGATCGCTTGTCGCAAGGTCAGGCGCCGCAGAACAGCAATCTGGCGGAGAATTGGCAAGTGCAGCTACTGGATGATGTCACTGAAGCCATACGGAAATCAATGAATCATTTTCAGGAGGAGCACATAGCCATGGCATCACTGCTTGGCACCTATACAGAGCTCATTTCAAAGTCAGCTCAAAAGCATGTAGACAATAAAATTAGCCAGTTCGTGGTCAAATATCTGCAGTTGTGCTTAAAGCTAAAAGAGTCCAGCTTTGATACTGATAACGAACGCAATCTCAACTGGATGGTTGTCATCGCTGGTCGCCTCTCCCTGCGTGATCACAGCCTGGCGCATCGATTGTCTGCGATTTATGGCCAAATATTGAATAAAAACGATCGGCCGCAATTGATAAATAGCACACTAATTGGCATGAATGATTTGGGCAAGAAATATCCATCGATTCTGGAGAGCAACATGAAGTGCATACTTGTCAAACTCTATTCCAAGTTTGCCACAACCCGTGTGCGCACCTACAGATGTGTAAAGGATGTGATACTGGCAGGAAACATTAAGCTAAAGGGTCCCATACTCATCTCACTGCTGGCCGGCCTGGTTGATGAGAGTGCTGAGGTGGCACGCGAAGCGGATGCATTTTTCATACGCTACAAGAAGCTGTACGACAAAATGCTATTCCACCACTGCATCAAGGAGTGTCCCTTCGACTTCAATGATCAGACTTTCCTAAAAGGCTCAACACGTCTCGATAAGAGCTTTCAGTCGCGTCTGAAAGGCGCTGAAAGAGCGAAAAGCAGACGACTCATTTACAATCATATCATTGCCTCACTGGACGAGAATACATTGCTGTTGTACTTTGGACAGCTTAAGCTATTGGCTGGTAAGCTATAACCAGCACTCAGACAAAATTAAATTGCATTAATTAATCTTTATTTTATCAGAGAAAACAAAAGATAGTGAATTTATCAATTCGCCGGGTGCCTTGGATGTTGTCATCGACATGTTGTTCATAATGCGACGCATTTGTTCATGCACCAAAGCGAAGGGACAACAACAGGGCGGCGCCCAAGCTGGAGGCGGTAGTGATGAGGCAGCTATTGAAGAGGAGCCAGTACCAGCGCCTGTGGAACAGCTGCCAACGACAAGTGCAGCGGCCACGGTGCCAGCAAAAGGTCGTGGACGCGGACGTGCTCGTGATAATGGCGAAGAACCGGTTCGTTATTATCTTTAATTTCTTTAAGCTCACTTCTAATCCTATTTATTCAGTTGAAGCAACTGGAGCGCTGTCTACGTTATGTGCCCGAGACGCACAACAATCTGAGCGGCGTGATGAATTCGGAGCTGCGTTTTGAATTTGATAAGTTCTGTCGGGCCATGACTATGCGTTTCTCCAACTACACGGATTTTGCCCAGCCAGCAAAGTTCTGGCAGCAATATAAACAGTCCAAGCCCAGCGGTAAACCGAAGGCTAAACGACGCCGCCTTAATGATAGCAGCACCCTCGAGGTGGACGACGATGATGAGCAGTCGGATTCGGAGAACAGTGATGGAGATAGTGAATCTGAAATGCCACTAGATCGTCATACGTTAACAAACACCACAGCAGGAGACGTGCAACCTGGCGGCGGGCTCGACGTATTGGCAACGGAGCTTATATTCCAACAGCATGACTAATTAGAACGATTGCATGAGATACATCCGTATACAATGTATCTGAATATAGACTGATTTACACAAATTCAATTGCAGCTGATTTATTATTATTACGTTAGTTGAGTTAAGTCTTATCGACCTTTAAAAGAGTTTGCAGATTGCGTGAAAACTCGTGGCACACTAATTGTCTCACATTGCGCTCATTGAAACCAAAGTCCTCGGCTTCTAAGGCTTGGAGCACCACACAATCGAGGAGTGCCGCATTGATGGATGAATTCAAGACATTGACATCTCTTGGTAAATTAATTGTAGGTTGCGCAAATTGTGATTTCTTTGCCTGCACACTGGGATTGGGCGGCGGCAGCGTGACGATGTTATCCAAGTCCACCTCTGACAATTGAATTGCAGCAGTCGACGGCAGCTGTGGCACAATAATTTTCTGCTGCTGCTGCTGTTGCTGCTGTAGAGTGTAAGTTGTTGAGCCAGGGCCCGGCTTCAGATGGATGTTGGCGCCTTCCTTCACCGCAGCCGCAGCTGCTTTGGCACTAAGCAACACATTACGTTCCCGTTTCGCAGTTTGTGCCGACTTCTTGGGTGGCGTTTCCGTTGCAACGCGTTCCTCTGTATTGCGACAGTCTGGAGACGAAAATGTAAGCATAGTTATGGATCAACGGGAATTCTTACCAATGCACTTGCAGTAGATGGAGCAGATGGTCATCGATTGATAGCAATCGCAGTAGTTTTTAATGCATTGCGAACGCTTGCAGCAGCATCCCTTCGGATTTTGTTGCTTGGCTTGTCGCTTTGTGGGCTTCTTGAAGCTATTATCAAAAGATGTTGAATGCGACATCATTACAAGTCAACTGACAGTTCCGATTACTTTGTGATAACTAAAATATTATGTCAAATTACAAAGTGACATAAGGTAAGCATGTGCTCTAGAAATTGCTTTTGAATGTAAAACAGGAAGTGAAAACGGAAAACACCGCACCCCAAATTTCCGTTTGTAGCTTCAATTAATAAAAGCAGCATCAATTTACGCGTAATGATTTTTCAATAACCGTTACGGAAGTGTTGGAAAATGCTCGTTAAAAAGTCATTTGAATCGTTTTTGTTCTGTTTTTTTGTGCCTTTGATCAATATATATAATAAATGTTCTGTAGCACTATTTAATCTATTAAAGCTTAGATAAAGTAATTACAATTTGTTATATGTTGTACTTGTAATAAAGATAAAATTTGTTAAGTACCTTTCGTTTAACAAGTGGTAATATTCACGTTTTAACAAATTATTTAGTTGTCTGCTACATTCTTGCTCTATATAAACTCGAATATGTATGTAATATGTATACATAATATGGCATGGCATGATATATTGTTGTTGTTTCCGTTATTGTTAATACTTATCGAAAAGCTAAAAAAATGTTAAATAATCTGGCTGTGAAGCCCTAGTTGCGAAAAAGTTATTAATTGCATTTAGTATACTAGTGTTAACACTACCTAAGAGTATATATTGCTTGCACTTTACATAGTTTTCTTTTGTTTTTGTTTTTGGTTTTTTGTTTGGCAGATACATAGATAATTGTATTGTTTGCTATATAGGCAGATTACGAGTATGAGAAGACTGGACTTATTTAACAGTTTTGAAGAAAGTAATTTCGTGGCATGCAATTTGTCAATTTGCTTCTAAAGTAAACGCACACACTTTGCCCACATCCTCGGGGTAAGGCAACAGTTTGATTCTCGTCGATATGAATTCCCCCCGATCAGATCAATTCACTCATACCCCGCTCAACATATTGTATTGTTGAGCAGCTCATAACAGTTTTGGGCCACTCCAGCTGCCTCCTGACGTGTCTTCAAGAAGTTGCCCACCCAATGTGCGGTTAAATCCAAATACTTGGTCTTCGAGCCCGGATTGTAATCGAGGAAACCAGCACGTGGCACCACCTCCTCAATCTGACTGCCGTCGGGCCAATTATTGTAGCTGGCAATGCTGATGAAGCCCACATGATTGAGTATTGCTGTGCGCCAAGCAACGCCATAGTACTACAAAATAAGAAACCAATTGGTTATTAAATGAAAGTTCTGGTGGATGAGTCAGCTGCTCCACTTACGCGTCCATTGCTGCGATGTCGCTGTATGTCACCGTGACGTGGAAATTTATTGCGCTCCGCAAAGCCGGGACCAACTGTGGGCACAAACAGCATCTTGTAGGACAGTGCATACGACTTGAGATATGACCAATTCTTCCAGGTGCTGGCAAATACGGCTCCATTGCTGGGCAACTTGCTGTAGAAGCCATCGAAGCACAGTCGACGCAACACATCCGCATGGCTTTTAAGTCTGCACAAGAAGTAAAGTGTTTTAATTATACAGTTGTTAGATAGATTCTTAACACTCACCTGATGTGTCCAATGAAGAAAGCATCCAGCACACTCCTCAGTCCACCTGCATCCTCCTTTCCCAGTGACTTCGACAACGCTGTGACATGACACATCTGACGTCCCAAACTCTCGCTTAGCTTGTACGCATTGCTGACATAGAGCACAGGCATTAATGCGGCCCGAGATTGGCTCCATACGCGATAGAAGCCAGGCAACTCGACATACGTGGCTATATCCTGCAGCTGTTGACGCAGATACTCCACGGTTCGATTCCCAGCCACGCTCAGTTCAAAGGTGACGCTAAGATTATGCTGCGGCGCCAGCTCAATGATTTGATGCAGCAGCGCTGGATCTGCGGGTTTGCTATAGCTCAGGATGAGCACTCCAATGCCACAGCTGCGTATGTTCTCAAAGTGCTGGCCCAGCAACTTAGCACTTGGCTTATACAACCCGAGAGCTGGATAGAAGGCGGTGTTTAGTATCTTCACAGGCTTCGGCGTTGTCAACGGAAGTGCCACCTCATTGGGATGCTCGGGCGCTGGCAATGGTGGCTTCTTGGACTTGTACCACGGCACGGGAGCTGTGTAGAAAATGTGCACAGCTGTCGCCAATGCATCCAACGTTGTGCGCGCCTGTTCCGCTTCAGCGTCGCGTTGCTGTTGTTGCTTCAGCTGCTGCAGGCGATTCTGCATAATGCGCGACTTGATCTTTTGCTCATCGTATTTCTCCGGCACTATGACACCATTTTCACGTTGTGGTTGCAGCAGTGCTGCCGCCACATCCCGCGGCTGCTGTTGTTGCTGCTGCTGCTCCGATTGCGGTTGATAGGCACGTGCTATGAAGCGTTCGTCCAGCAAACGCTCCACATTCGAGCCACTTGTCGCCGACGAGGAACCCAACAAAATGATGCAGGTTATTACGATGAGGGCCACAATGGTCACCAGCAACAGTATCTTGACCTTGCGTCGCGTTTTCACATATTTTTTGAGCAGCATTTTGTTTATTTTGTTTTCGCTAATATTTTTCACATTGTTGTGCCTTTTTATCGTTGCGTCTGCTCTGCTTCAGCTTCTTTGCTACTGTCCACCCCCCAAAACAGAAAAAGGAAGCCCCCCACCCCCGTCCCGGGTTAGTCTACAACATGCCCAGCAATTGCCGGAAACTCGAAATGCTTTGCGCATGTCCCGAAACGGACGTGCAGACTTCCAAAAAATAAAAATAACCCCTTTTCCTTTACATAACAAAACATCATATTTAGTGGGTTTGTCTTTGTACGTCAACATTATGGTTTTTGGATTGTATTTTATTTAGTTATAAAGTAGAGTTTATAAAAATGTATGAATGCATTTTTGTCCTATGCATATATTTTCAATTCTTAGCGTCCCTCGACTAAAAAAAAGATATACTAGTTAGCTTGGAGTTAATTGAATTTTGCGTGAGAACTTACTGTATGTAGAGAGATCAATTTCTTCGGGCAGCTCGCTGATGTTGACATCGAAACGATCCTGCACCTCATTCAGTGTCTTAGCATCGTTCTCATCGGAGACAAAGGTGATGGCCAGGCCTTTGGTACCGAAACGTCCAGCACGTGCCACTCGATGCAGATAGGTATCCGAATCCTCGGGCATGTCGTAATTGAACACAATATTGACACGCTCAATATCCATGCCGCGACCAAAAAGATTTGTGGCCACCAAAATGCGCTTCTGGAAATCCTTGAATTGCTGATAACGGTTCAAACGCTCATCCTGATTCATGCCACGATGAATGCCAATCGCAGGGAAATTCTGCTCAGTCAGCAGTTGTGCAAGTGCCACACAACGTTGCACCGACTTAACAAAGATTACAACCTGCAAAAAGAGAATGTATCTTAGTATAACACTCATCTAATTAATTCACATCCGAGGCAAGTGTTACTTGATTGAATTCGAGCACATCGAGCAGTTCGAACAGCTTCTTGTTCTTCTCGTTCTCCTTGAGGTTGACATAATGCTGCTGCAGGCCATGCAGCGTCAGTTTGGCTTCATCGTCCACATACACTTCCATGGGCTATTTTAAAAATATTAGGAAATTTATGTGATATTTTATAGGAAACATAATTAAGATTGACATGATTGCAAAAGAAATGCAACTTAAGCTAAGGTACGCCTACAAATTCTACATACGGCCACGCTATTTATTAACCATCATCATCAACTACTCTCGTATCGTATTTAATGTTGTTGTTTGGATGTCATTGTGCGGCGTGCTGCACTGCTGTGTGTGCCCCAATATCGTCAATATGCCCCCAAAGGCTGTGCGGCAAGTAGCAATCGCTCCATGCGGACATCAGACGTTTATTTCGGAGTATCATTTTGAGTGTGTGTGACTCGAGGTTCGGTTGCTTATCATTGTGTGTTGATTGCGATTCCTTTTTGCATTTTCTTTCTTTGTTATAACAAGTTGTTTTATATATTGCGATTGTATTTAACGCGATTAACCATTTAGAAAATGGTTTTAAATGGTTATGTGCGAGATTTTGATGTTTTTATACGCACAAAGCGTGTTTTACGTTTGTAGTGTTCGCGTTTAACCATTTAGAAAATGGTTCTGGCAGTGATCAGAATGCGGATTTTTCATATTATTTGTTATGCACGTTAAAGTGCCCAAGCATCGTTTTAAATTAACGCGTTTAACCATTTTGGAATATGGTATTTTAGAATTCAACGAGCAGGAAATCGATATCGTTTAATGATTAATGGACATTTAAATTGAATTGATTCGCGTTCAACCATTTTGAAGGGAATATAGTGTGATGACAGCTGCTTTTTAAATTGATTACGATTGGCGACGTGCGACGCGATTCGGTAACGGATTATTATAGCTAATGGTCGTAAGAGTAGTGGTAGTAGTAGTAGTAGTGCGACGAAGATATTTACATCTTGCATAAACTTTTTGCAAACGGGACGTATCTCTTTGCTCAAAGTAGCCGAGAACATCATAACTTGTTTGCCGTGTGGTGTGCTACGGAAAATCTCCTGCACATCGCGACGCATGTCTGCAAAATAGAATATAATATATTATAATATGCGATTTATGAAATCATTTCAATAGATAAGCGTACCCAGTTGCTCCAACATCTTGTCGCATTCGTCCAGAACAAAGTGCTTCAAGTGCTTCAGGTTCAACTTCTTGTTGCGAATCAATGCCAAAATGCGTCCTGGTGTGCCGACAACAATGTGCGGCGTACCGTTCTTCAATGTCTCTTCGTCCTTTTGAATCGCCAGACCGCCAAAGAACACAGCAACCTAAAAAAACATACCGCCTAATTAGTGACAAATTCATAAATCAAAACTGTTTAAATAGCAAACCTACCTTGACTGTTGGCATATATTTGGAGAAGCGTTCGTACTCCTTGCTAATTTGGAATGCCAGCTCGCGAGTGTGGCACATGACTAAGACGTGACAAGTGTTATTATCGGAGGGTTCAAGTTGCTGCAATGTCGCAAGCACAAACACCGCAGTTTTTCCCATACCGGACTTTGCCTGGCATAAAATATCCATGCCGAGCACAGCTTGAGGAATGCACTCATGCTGAACTGCAAATGAAGTATTTCGTCATAAATAATTGTGCGTACACAACTGTACACATTTTCACTTACCTTCGGATGGATGCTCGAAACCGCAGTCAACAATTGCACGCAATATTTCCGGTTTCAGCAAAAAGTCACGGAAGCCCGAACTGTGTATGGAGACGTAAGTTCCCTTAACGTCTTTCTTTGGTGCCTCTTGCGTCTCAACCGCAGTGGTTTCGTTCTGCTCCTCATCCTCGTAATCGAGAAGATCGTCATTATCGGCCATTTTTTGTTTCTTTGTCTGGGTTTTTTACGCAGATGAAAATTACAATTCTGGGCGAAAAGAAAAATGGCTTTTTGTAAAATTACAGGCGTTTGTATGTGTGTGTCATAAATGCCGCGTTTTTATGCGCCAAACCGGCGTATGTGCTCCGCCATCTTGTTTTTTCACCACTGTGAATCATGAGTACACTTAATTGCACAACTACACGAAATTGCATTTACAATTCTTTTTCGTAGGAATTACGCTTATTTTTCGCACTGCTTACCTTTTGCAAGAATACTTTTTTTTTGTTTAAATCAAATTACAATCGCGTTACAACGATCAGAGAAAAAACGAGACAGCGTTAATGTGACAACGAAATTGCACAGCGTGACCGCAAGTGACTTTTCAAAATATATTATATTTATACTACTTGGTTTGAATAGTGTTGGTCACACTAAGCACGTAATTATTTGCGGCTCATTGAGTAATCTTTTCGATTTCCAATTTTCGATAAGTATGTAAAAAGTGAAGAATACGAAATTGTAAAATAGCTTTGTGGAGAATTAAAATAGCAATTAAAATTGCAACCTTACATTTTCTTTTTGTATTCATAAGGCTAAGAATTTATTTTAACAACTTACTAGTTTTTAAAATAATCAAGCTGTGTAAACAGTTGCGCGTCCATTTTGAAATATGCTGTAACTTAACAGAGTGTAACCGTTTTACATTTTGTTGTCGAAAAATAGTGAATTTTGTATCAAATCTTGCGGTAACACTCTGCACGCGGAGCGTCAGTTTTACTCAAGAGAAAAAATTTAACGTCGGCCGCGTTTTTTCGTCGGTAATAAAGAATTTTTGGATATAGTGGAGTTTTCGATTAAATATTAGTGCACACGTAAGTTTTACAAATAACTTCAGCTATAGTTAATTTGTCTTTTTTCGCGAAATGAATCGAAAATGTGCAAGTGGCCCTGATTCCCTCCCAAAAAGAAGAAGTCTCAGTGACAAGTCTCCCCCCTGCAGCCTGTAACAAAATGCCGACATGAAAAGGCAAATTGTGAATTAAAATCGCCATATTGTGCAATTACAAGCGGCTAATTTCAATGCCACTAATGCAATTTTTTGCATATGGAGTGCTGTGTTATGATATACAGCATAATTTCTATACATTTCGTTGCCGCACCCGCGTATATTTGTTACCCTACGCCTCCCATAAACAAAACGCCGCACATAAAAAGTCACTCGAATTGTTTTTTCATTCGTTCGCTTTAGTACAGTCGCTTGAGTGAAAATCTGTATGGTAACGTGTTGGCGCTCTGAGAGCGCCTTATGAGTGAGTGAGCGAGCGAGCTGCAGAGAAAACTCGTTTCGCTTTCGTTTTGTGTTTGCCTCGCTCTCTTCCGCATGTTTCGAGTTTGAGTAGTTTTTGTTATTTTTTTGTATTTCATTTCAACATTTCTGTTCTGTTTGGAATTTTATCAGGCCCATAAGCAAAACGATTGCGCGCAAAAATATCTCGAGCTGAGAGAGCATATTAAAACGTATTAAGGTCAGTTAAAAATGAGTTAAATATTTATTAGCTGACTTGAAATTAATTTATGTATATTTTTTGTCGTCATAAGCAGAAAACAGCAAAACAAGTAAAATGTCAACTAAATCCCGACGCGCTGGCACCGCGACGCCGCAGCCCGGCAGCACTTCGACCCCGCTGCCACCAACTGCTCCGCCGCAACATCAATCGTCGCAGTCGCAATCTCAACAGGCGAGCAGCCCATTGAGCCCCACGCGCCATTCGCGCCTCGTGGAGAAGGTCGAGCTGCAGAATCTGAACGATCGCTTGGCATGCTATATCGATCGTGTGCGCAACTTGGAGACGGAGAACTCGCGTCTCAGCATCGAGGTGCAGACAACACGTGACACTGTCACCCGTGAGACGACGAACATTAAAAACATTTATGAGACGGAACTGATTGAGACACGTCGCCTGCTCGATGAAACGTCACGTGATCGCGCCAAGCTCGAGATCGATATGAAACGCTGGTGGGAGGAGAACGCCGAGTTGACTGCGCGTCTGGACAAAAAGACCAAGGAATGCAGCGCTGCTGAGGGTGAGTTCCAAAACTAACATAAATCATAGCATTCCCAATAAACAACCCTCTGTTTCCTTCCCTGCAGCTAATGCCCGCATTTACGAGTCGCGCGCCAATGAGCTAAGCAATAAATTCAATCAAGCCAATACGGATCGCAAAAAGGCTGTCGATGATTTGAACGAGGCGCTCAAGGAGCTTGACCGTTTGCGAAAACAGCTGGATGATACACGCAAGAGTCTCGAACAGGAGACATTGGCACGCGTTGATCTCGAGAACAACATACAGAGTCTGCGCGAAGAACTCTCGCTGAAGGATCAAGTGCATGTCCAGGAGATTAACGAATCGCGTCGCATTCGCCAAACCGAATACAGCGAGATCGACGGACGTCTGTCCTCGGAATATGAGGCTAAACTGCAACAATCGCTGCACGAGTTGCGCAGTCAATACGAGGAGCAGATGCGCAACAATCGCGATGACATTGAATCACTGTATGAGGCCAAGATACGTAATCTGCAGGATGCCGCTTCGCGTACTCACAACTCGACGCACAAGTCTATCGAGGAGCTGCGCAATTCACGCATACGCATCGAGGGCTTGAATGCCAAGATCAACGACTTGGAGTCCACTAATGCTGTGTTGAATGCGCGCATTCGTGAGCTGGAACAGCAGCTGGACAATGATCGCGAACGTCACGGCCATGATATTGCACTGCTCGAGAAGGAGCTGCATCGTTTGCGCGAAGAGATGGCACTGCAGCTGCAAGAATACCAGGATCTGATGGACATTAAAGTCTCGCTGGATCTCGAGATTGCTGCCTACGACAAGCTGCTGGTGGGCGAGGAGGCGCGTTTGAATATTACGCCAGCCAATACTGCGACTGTACAGTCGTTCAGTCAATCGTTGCGCAGCTCACGTGCCACACCCTCGCGACGCACCCCGTCTGGGGCTCTGAAGCGTAAGCGTGGCGTTGTTGATGAGTCGGAAGATCGCAGTGTCTCCGACTTCTATATCACATCCAGTGCCAAGAGCAATGTGGAGATCAAAGAGATCGATCCAGAGGGCCAATACGTTAAGCTATTTAACAAGGGCAACGATGAGATTGCCATTGGTGGCTGGCAGTTGCAGCGCTCACTCAACGAAGGTGGCCCAGCCACCACCTACAAGTTCCATCGTTCGGTGAAAATCGAACCAAATGCCACTGTCACCGTCTGGTCTTCGGACTCGAGGGCCACACACGAGCCGCCATTGAATATTGTAATGAAGCAGCAAAAATGGATGGTAGGCGACATCACAAAGACGGTGCTCTTGAATGCCGATGGCGAATCGGTGGCCAACTATGAGCGTTTGAAGCGTTCCGTCTCCACACATGTGTCCTCCTCGCGTCTCAGTCGTCGACGCAGCGTTAGCGCTGTTGATGGCAACGAGCAGCTGTATCATCAACAGGGTGAACCCAATCGGACCGATGAGAAGTGCTCGGTTATGTAAGAGAACGGAGAGAGAAGAGCGCTCTACGATAATAATACAAAAAAAAAAACAGCAGCCAGATTAACACATAGAGAACAACAACCGACCGACAGTTAAAAGTATCCAACGTTAAGGTTAAGCAATCCATTTTTGTGGCTAGCCTAAGCAGAAGACTTAATTTAATTTATTCATAGTTTGTCAACCCACCCTGCCATTGGAGGCAGTTTAACAATTTACATGTATTTCAAAATTTCTTTCACGTTTCATTTCTTTTCCCCTTGTTCCGTTTCGTGTTCTTGTCAAAATGACAAATATCAAAAAACTAACAAAAATTTATTAACTATTAACGTTACGTGTTTCGCATTCAAAATCAAAGTTATCACTTCCAAACACATATATGCTAAAACTTATAATAATAAGCTTGTAAACTTTATTTGGTATGTTTATAATTATAATGTGTTCCTTCATACACTCTACGATTATACAACCACATAGAATTTACAACAGAAAAAACATATTTTTCGTTCTTTATTTTACTTTGTCCGTTCAAAATGCTTTGGAAATGCTGAAAAATAAATCGCAGCATTTTCGATGCATTTGTGTGACCCCAATTATATCCACCAACAAATAAAAAACAAAAGAGAAAATACATTTATATATATAGAAATATAGTTTTGTAAGCAGATTTAAACATACGACGAGAGCTCATGTTAAACTAAACAATAAAATACAACTTAAACTACACAAAAACAACCACATGTAAGCTCCTTAACCATACCGCGTATGTACAATAAAGTTAAGTCTATATTTTGTACCAAGCAGAGCATATAAAAATACAATTCTATATAACAACAACTATATCAGCAGCCAACAATTTGGAAAAAAGAAAAAGATTTCCTCAAAGCACGCGCATAAATGTTTTTAGAGAAGAAGCCTGCAATATATTTTTAAAACGATTCATATTAGGACAAATCCCCCGTTCTCTTCTTCGACGTCGGCTAGTGTGCTCGTTAAGAATCTTTTTTTTTTTTTGTAGTTGAACAATTTTTTTCGGGGCGCTGAACCGGTTTTTCCTTGTAACCCAACTAGAAAGCAACTCAACAAGAGCAACGATACAAAGTGTTTTATTGCGTGGGTGTGGTCATGTCCGGTACTAAACTAAACTAAAAAAAGTTTAAACAAACTTTGAAATTAAATCTTACAATTAAGAATGTAATTGCTAAATAAATAATAAAAACAAAAATGTTTCATAAAGTTGGACAGTGTAGTTATTGAAAATATTCCGATATTGTGCGTTACGTGCTTACGTGCTTGTTCTCTCTCACTCTTCTATGTTGAGTTATTTTTGGACTTTATTTATTTTGTGCGCCGAGTGTGTGTATGTGCTTGTGACTCTTGAATTTCGCTCAATTATGCTCTCGACCGGTTGTTAACAATCTGGCAACGCCGCATCGGCATAATTCACTCAAACAGGGCACTCGCTGTGTGACTGACTCAAACGGATAGCGGCAAGTTCATTCAACCAGTTGTCGCGCTGCATGTGTTGCTTTTTTTTTTTGTTTTAATCTACTGTGTGGTTCTGTTGTGGTTGCAGCTAAACTGACACTTTAACTGATAATGTAGGTTTAATCGTTGTATTGGCAAATATGCGCGCGATAACGTTAAAGTATATCAAGGTTACAATTGTCCACAAGCGTTAAGTAGTATGCTTGGCATTGGCTGCAGCTCTGCTTATTATTACTCTCTTTATCGCAACAAAGAGCGCGGCTCCCCGACAAGAGCTAATCGCGTTTTGTGCATACATATAGTATAGTGTATATAAATTGGCAGCCAAATTAAAGCGTCATCCACAGCTCGCCGTCTCGCCAGTCTCGAACTCAACGCGAACGCTCCAAGTTGACCGCTAGCAATTTTTTTTGCTCTCCAGCTGCGCGATATTCACTGCCTTTTGTTGTAGTTGCTGCTGCGGCTGCAGTGTGTGTTCGTTAAGTATTGCCAAGCGCTTCGTTAACATTGCTAAGGTGAGTAACTTGACGACCGTCAAGCGTCCTCCTTCAAGTACAAAGCCGCGAACTGTAGAGAGCGAAAGTGATGTAGCTGTCAGCTATGTACAGTGCACATTCGTCGTGAGGGTCAATTGAAACTAATTAACGAAATGTGAGAATAAAGTAAAGTCAAGTTTTATTAATTCCAACTTGGAACTAAATACTAGAGTAAATTTGATATTTAAACTTAAATTACTAAAAGTCAATATGCATGTTTGATCACAATTTCAATGATAATAATTATTAGCTTATTGATTAACCATATCGAGCGGGCACTGTTCATGTACTGAACTTTTATCAATGGATTGCCACCCATTGTGTTGTGTTTACGAGCCAGCTGGAAATATAAACACTACTCTGCTTGATCTAATCAGACCTTATCTGCAATCTTTTCCAGTACTGTAATACATTTAAATTCCAAATTTCAATATGCGTTTAATCATTTTGGAGACGAGCGATTCGGTTGGCAAGTGGGCTGCCAAGTATGTGGCCAAGCGCATTAATGACTTCAATCCGGGACCGAATAAGTGAGCTCATTTCATTCCACTTCAGATATGGCATATCTACCAATAATTGTAATTACTTTCGTTTGCCAGATACTTTGTGCTGGGCTTGCCCACGGGCAGCACACCATTGGGCATGTACAGGGAGCTGATTGAGTTTCACAAGCAGGGCAAGGTATCCTTCCAATATGTCAAGACCTTCAACATGGACGAATATGTGGGTGAGTAGTTCAATCTTTTCTTCCACTTAAATTTGAAACTAATCATCAAGTTTATTTGCAGGACTTCCACGCGATCATCACGAGAGCTATCACTACTTCATGTGGCACAACTTCTTTAAGCACATCGACATTGAGCCCGCTAATGTGCATATCTTGGATGGCAATGCGCCCGATTTGGTCGCCGAGTGCAATAAATTCGAGGAGCAGATCAAGGAAGCCGGCGGCGTCGAGCTGTTCATTGGTGGCATTGGACCCGACGGTCACATAGCATTCAATGAGCCTGGCTCATCGTTGGTCTCGCGCACACGCGTCAAAACTTTGGCTCAGGATACGCTTGAGGCGAATGCGCGTTTCTTTGACAACGACATGAGCAAAGTGCCGAAGCAGGCGCTCACTGTGGGCGTTGGCACCGTGATGGACTCGAATGAGGTGATGATTCTGATCACGGGTGCCCACAAAGCCTTCGCTCTGTACAAAGCCATCGAGGAGGGCGTCAATCATATGTGGACAGTCAGTGCATTCCAACAGCATGCGAATACACTGATGATCTGTGATGAGGATGCAACGCTGGAGCTGCGCGTCAAGACGGTTAAATACTTCAAGGTAGCTACGCGGGCTTAGTTGATTGCTCAGGCTTATGAGACTTACGGTTTAGGGTTAAGCTTTAGCTTGTAGAGGTGCTGGATTAGTTGGCTGAATTACTAACCTATTAGATGGTAGCGCGGTACACACTTACAACATGGTTTGGCTTTAAGGATTGCAGAGCATCTCGCTAATTTTTGGATAATCATTTCGCAGGGCATTCTAAGAGATACAAACGAGGGCGACTCTCAGGAAGGTTACACAAACTTCAAATGTAATGTATAACCAAATATGGAAGTGTCCCCCATTCTATATAGTTTAGTGCTTAAGAGAGTTATAGTTATAAAATGACAGTCAGAATGATATAATGTTTATGACAGAGTTAAAAAAATGTATACAAAAACTTATACAACTTTAATTTGTAACTCTAATGTGAGTTCTTTTTCAGATGGTTGAAGCAAATGAAAATTAAGAAATTCAAGAAAGCTAAAGAACTGCAATCAAGATTAATATGATCATCCTAAATGTAAAAGAACTGTTTGTGTTAAATTGAGAAGAGCATTTAATTACATTTTTTTGTTATTCTTTTTATTTGTTATTACTTGTAGTGTATAAAAAAATGAAAATTGTGACTAAATACTAAATATGCTTAAAACTAGACATGAAATGTTATGAAATTAATTATAGAAAATCATGCTATTACTTGCTTATCAGGCTGTTAAGTTGATTAACAGCAGGAAGCAAATATTGAGAGCACTTGTAGCTTATATTAAGTGATATGATTTGTATCAGAGTTAGTTTACTCATACGTCAAGTGATTCTTATACTATGTAATGTTAACCACAATTTGTAGACTATTTTCAATGGTAATAATTTTGTATCTTTTGCAGAGCCTTATGGATGTTCATGCCAAGCTAATTGAACAGCAAAAGACGTAGCGCAAAGATGTGATTGGGCTCTCAAGCAGGACGGATGATGGCTGGATGATGATGATGATGATATACTTATATTACTTTAGGAAACACTGTGCATTGTATATGTTTTGTTGATATGTGTGTCTGTATAAAGAGAAAGAAACCTCCTCCTTCTTAACAACAGCCACCCTCGAGTATTTGTTTCTCCACATAGGCAAGCTCCTCAGGATTCTGAATAAGATGGAACAGTTGCTTGGCATAGATTACCGAACGCACCGACTCCTCCAGAATGTATGCCGTTTTCTCCGCTGCCAGACGTGCCTTCTCCTTGGCAAAGATTTCCTTGGCACGCTCCGTTAGTGTTTGCATCACGGTGGGATTGACATTGAAGATGCGTTCGGCGGCCACGATGATGCCCTCGCAGACTGAAGGTGTGTTGATCATCTCCTGAGTGACATTCTCACGCACCAGCTGCTGCAGCACATTGCGTCGCACTCCGGTGAGGTAGCTGGGCTTAACACGTTTACGTCCAGCATGATGGCGCAGATTCCTATAGTTGCAGACGTTGGTGGTGCCCCAGTAGACGCTGCGATTGACTTTGCTGCGCAGTACTTTGCGTTCCCGTTGCGATTCTCTGAACAATTGGCGCTTCACATGCTTCATGGCTCGGCCCTCGACAGTGAGACGCTCGGGACGCAGGCAATAGTCGACTTGTTGCCAGAGCCTTTGGCGATCGGTCATCGGGAAGGTGGGCAACCAATTGAGATGATGTGCCATGCCATTGATCACATACAGCTGGCGAATGCACTCGTTGAGGAAACTGCGCTTTGTCGGGCTCTTGTAGTCTGGTGGATTGCTGACGATGTAGTGATCGTGCTTGTAGACCACATAGTAACCCTGGATGCTGTCCATGTGGCCGGGGAATACAGGAAATGTCATCAATTGCTGATCCTGCTGCTGCTGGTCCGTGTAATGTGCTGGCGAGTTGAAGATGAAGATCTGACTCTGAGCATCGATGGGCGACTGCACCATGGAAATTTGTTCAATTGAGTTGTCCATGATTAGAATTGATTCGATTGTGTTGTTGGTGATGATGTGTTAGAACAAAGTGTTGCTGACAAAGTCAAGATGGCACAGTTGTAACGCTCAAGATTCAGATGCGACTGATAATTTGAACAAGGTCGTGTTGCTGTTGACGAAGTCGAGATGACAAAGTTGTAACGATGTTGTAAGATGACAAAGTTGTAACGATGTTGTAACTCTGAAGATTCAGAAGCGACTGATAATTCGAAGGACAACGCAGTGAGTTTAAATACAGTTTGCGGTTCGTCGATTAGCCTGCAATCGTTACCTGCTAATTTGCATCAAATAATCCGCACGCGTTTGAGCCTGTCGTAACCTGCAAGGATAGGTAAGGACATGCTCACTTCTGAGTTGCAAGCAGGTCAATAAAAGGGTCGCTAGAAATCAGTGTTCGGTCGTTCGTTCGTTCGTTAGGTCGGTCGGTTCATCGCTCGGTTTTCCAAGTAGGCCTTTTCCCTGGCAGGTAAATCGAGGCAACTTATTTTATGACAAAACTTTACACCAAAAATTTGGCAACGCATTTTCGCGAATACCTTCCAAGGATCGCGAAGTTAATCCGCGGAGGACAGCAGATGTTAGAGTCCCTGACCTGATTTATACCTGTTGACATATAAGATGGAGTGCAAATGAGCTGCAGCTGTCAGATCGAACTGAACTATTAAAGCACACACACGCATACTACGAGAGTGAACATAGCATCAAGCAATATGGGAGTCTCTGAAAGTAAAATGTCGCCTGAAAAGCCTTTGGCTGTTGTCAATCCGATGCCAGTAATTGATCTAACAGATGGCGAAGATACAAACGAGACGGAGCAGGAGCAGGAAGTACCCAAGTCGAATGTGTCGCTGCAACTCTTTCACTATCGTCAGCAAATGGGATTCAAGCAGCAGTCGGCGATTAAATGGGCCTCATCCAAGTTGCTGCTCACCGAGGAGCTGCTCAAGCAGCAGAAGCAAACGCAACAGAATGTGGCACTATCGTTGGATGACTTTGATTCGGATGCCGAGTGGGCTGAGCAACAATTGGCCCTGCTAACAGATGACGATGATGATGATAATACCGAGAATCGAGCACCGCTCGCAGCTCCATTGAACAGCGAACTGAATAATCTGATGAACTATCGGGTCAAGCTACGCAATACCATATTGCATTTGGCCCAGGAGAAGCTGCGGAAACGTGAAAAGACAAAGGTGAAGCGTTTGAAACGCCGTACGCTCATCTCCTCCAAGAAGCCCAGCAACAAGGACAAGTATCGGGATTAGTTAAAGTCTAGATATATATTGTAAATGTAGTTAAGATATATAATAGTTTTAGTTTTAATATTAGTCTATGCATTTGTTTTTGTTTCTCAACGCAATTAAACTGTCCTCTTGACACTGATTACAAAAAAAAAAACTTATCGCCATTGCATTTGTCATTTGACCAACTTCCAAACGCACAAAGTTCAATGTGCCCCGTGTCGTTGTCCCTAGGCAACCGCTTAACCCCCATTGCATAATTAATGCCCCCAATTGGTAAATGTAATTGCGGATTTCCACAGCATCCCGACTTCGTTTTGTGTTGCGAGCCGTCAAGGACCAATGTCCTTTGCACACACACACACACACTCCAATTGACTGACATTTCTGGCTCCGCTTGCTGGTGATTCTTATTTTTTATTTCATTGAGGGTTAAAAATACTACTCGAAATACTTGGGGCTTTGAATTGGGTGAAGGTGCTTGGCACATAAAATTTTGAATTTAGTTGAGGAAATTCTGTTCTTAATAGTTCCAAACACTTTCTCTTATTATAAATACTGTTCCCATTATAGAAAATGAGTTCAACTTTATTAGGTTTATTTTTGTGTTTTATAATGTCCCATTTCCTAATTCGCAAAAATTGCACTTGTACTTTTTATAGCATCAAAGAAATACACTGCATATTTAAATACATTTTTATAGTCTTTCGAAATAATTGGCAAGAACATAATTGGTTTTGACTATAAACCAGACGAGTGCTTAATTATTTTTTTGTTTTAAGTTTTATATTTAAATACATTTTAGTTTTTCTTCTTATTTTAATGAATTGGTCATTTTTTGTATATTGAACTTCTAAATTACGACATTTTTTAGCTTTATATTAGTCTTTTTAAAACATAGTTGATCTTAAATAGTAATTATAAATAATCTCTTGAGCTGAATATTCACAGGCGAGCGTTCTTTTGACCTTTCTTAAATATTAGAATTTTTAATTTAGACTTTTAATCTTTTGACCTTTCTTAAATATTAGAATTTTTAACTTAGACTTTTAATCTTTTGACCTTACTTTAGAATTTTAATATATTACAAATATGTTTTCTTTGGACTTTACTTTAAAACTAGGATCTTTAATTTAGAGCTCTAAATGTTTAGAAATATATTCTGCATCGTTAAATGTAAATATTATACTAAAGATAAAATACTTATATATTTCACAGCAATATTATAGTCACTTCTTTTGTTTGTTAATTTAATCACAGGGAATCTCAGCTTTAAATTTTCATAAATATAAATTCCAGTTTTGAACATCATAATTTATTGTGGCAACTTTCCGCAATGCAAGCGACCAAATTAGTCACACAACAAATCGCATAAATAAATCAGCTTTAAGGAAAACTTGGAAATGAAAAGTCAGCAAAGAAGCGTTTAAATTTTAAGGGTAGCTTTACAGCTCAATGTGGATATGGAGGCGTCTGGATCTTATGGCCAAATACTAAAAGATGTAAGTAGTGAATTTCATAAAAATATTTAATTAAAGCATAAATACTTGTGGTTTCCGGCTGCACGGCAATTAAGAGGCGGAGCACTGTGTGTGTGCGTGTGTGTGTGTGTGTGTATGTGTGTGGTCCAAGGCAGTTCAAGTAAGTAGCAATGCTGCCATGCTCCATGCAACCACTTGTCAGCATGGAATGTGCCACATCTCTGCCACGCAGCTTGCTGATGGACGCCACGTAGAAAGCAGGCATTGTTTTTGGCTGACACTCATAATGCCAACAACTGAGAAGGAGTGAAGAAGAGGAGAGGAGTGTGCCATTGTGGATTGCTGTGTTGTACATGTCACCATTTCATTTGCTGTTGCTTCGAGGAATTCAAAATTACCAAGGGGGATGGATGGAATAGGAAATGGTATTGGGAGGCAAACGACCCGCTTGAGAGCTTGTTATGCAAGTTGAAAGGGAATTTGTGTCAGGCTGCACTCGCCTGGCGTCTGCTTCTGTCTGCGAATGCGGTGAGAAGTGCGTGAGCGTGAACGGATCGTGATGAGGAGCAGCTGCTGTGTTCTAGCTGCTGAGAGCATAATTCTAATTATTTTATTAAAAGCCATTTCATTTACAAAATATTTAATGCACGCGATAATTGCAGCGACGTTTTTCTAATTGCATGCAAACACGTTTCTGGGACAAGTTCAAAGGATGCCATCGAGGTTGTACTCAGGGTGCCAACAATTTAGCTGCATCTCGAGGGATTTTAAGTGCAATTTGCATAGATTAGGGCTTAGAAAATACCTAAAAAGGTAACAGTAAGTTAAACGTTTACCTAAATTGTGAATCCATATTGTATGGATTTGGAAAACATATTTTCATTTAATCCGTCGCAGAAGTAACATCTGTCGCCTATATACACTTTTATATACCTAGTAGGTAGCTTTAAAAAACCCAATAGTAATCCCATTTTTAAGGCGAGTTCTTTACCTGTTGGCACACTTCTTACATAGCTTTGCTTAATTTGTCTGGCAAATTTCAGCACCTTTGCCAAATATTACGGTTTATAGTTTTACCTTAGCTTACCTGTCAGATGTCCGCCATTTTGTTTGTCGCGGATTTTCTTTTAGGAAAATTTTGTGACACTACTGCAAATTGTATATAAAATTCTTCTAACTCTTTAATCTATTTCTTGAAATGCAAAAGTCTAAAATATTTCGTAAATTATAAATAAATTGTGTAATTTAGTGAATAAATAAAATACTCTAACCATTTTTTCTATGTGTTCGGCTCGCTTAGTTCAAAAGATCGATGTGGATATTTATTTGTTTCTTAAGATATTTTCCAATTTATTCGAACTAACATACAAAGGGTTTTTCCTTACCTCAATTTACATCTAGTGTGCTTAGCAATTTTCATTTAAGCTAACTTTTAAGTTACTAGAAACCAATGGATTGGCAATTCTTAATGAACCAAGCGTGCTTTGCCAAATCTTGTTCAACATTTGATGTAAACCTTAGCAGCCTTAGCAACCTCACAAACTAAATGTCAATGGGAGCTGAAGGTGTACGTGCGATATTGTATCATTTAGTTTTTGAGTCTAGCAAAATTAACTCGTTTTTTCTGTTCCGTTTTCCGAATTTATATCTATATATATGAATATATATTTTTAAAATATCAAAATTGGAAAAAAAAAACACTAAAACCTACGAAAATTCGTAATACAGTCTTTCATATATCTCTATATATCCCATTCAATTTTGTGCCTGTGTTTGAGTGTGTGTTTTGAATGTCTGATCAAGTGAGCAGCGAGATGAGTGAGGAGAAGAACATTGTGTGCCACAAATGCAACGAGGCAATAACGAAGAGTGTGATCACTGCATTGGGCAAGACATGGCATCCGGAGCACTTCGTGTGTCACCACTGCGATAAGCAGATCGAGGAGGCCACCTTCAACATCCAGGACGGTGAGCCAGTGTGCTCCAAGTGCTATGTGGAGCGATACACGAGCACTTGTGCCGGCTGCAAGAAGCCCATCATGGAGCGGACCATCTGTGCCATGGGCGAGAATTGGCACGAATGCTGTTTCACTTGCGATGGAGCCTGCAAGAAGCCGCTCTCGAATCGTCCGTTCTACGAGCGTGATGGCAAGGCCTACTGCAAACAGGACTACGAGGATCTATTTGCAGTGCGTTGTGCCAAATGCGAGAAGCCAATCACGGACAGCGCCATCGTGGCCATGAATGCCAAATGGCATCGCGATTGCTTCCGCTGCAATCGCTGCGAGAATCCCATTACCACCGGCACCTTCACCGTCGAGGGCGACAAACCCGTTTGTGCCGAATGCACTTGCTAGAGGAAAGCGAAGCATCTTTAATATGGAAGCCAGAATTATTATTGTTGTTTATGCATTTATAGTTTTGAAAGTGGAGCAACAATATGATAAACATCTGTATTTGTGCCCAAGCCATTGAAATTATAAATGTAACTGCAAGACCCTGTACCTGAAGCTATTGTAACTATATCTTACTCGATTTCCCCACACACACACTCAGTCATTTCCGCTCTTCCCAAACCCCCATTCATCCACCTTGTTAAATATATACAGTTTGCACCGATTTTGTCTTATTTATTTTGAAGAATTGTAGTAGAGATTAATACTTAATAATAGCAGCAGCTCACGTATCAATTCTTAATTAATTACAGTTGTCAAAATTCCCATTTATTAATAATAATCTGCAGATTAGTATCAATCTGTTGGTTTTAACATTTTTGGAAGTTTACTTGGCAAGAATTTGAATTCATTAATTAGGATAAATGCTGCTGCGAATGTTTGTTTCTACCAACAATAAACTAATTAAAAATAAAAGTAATAATAATAATTATGATTAGTAATATTTCATTATTTTAATATGTAATCTATTTATTCTAATATTTAGATCTACATAGATAGGCATCGCATATATATTTATTGATTGAACTTTTGGAAATTTTGCAGATACTTTGGCAGAGATGTTTTCCAACTAATAAAAGGTCCAGTGGCTGTTAGACAAATAGTAAACAATAAAGAGATAAGCAACCCTTTAAAGATGTTCAAATGAAGCTGCACTTCCCCTCAAAAGAAACTGAGTAAGTAAGTATGAGATCATATTTCACAGAAAAGGGAGAGAAAAAGAGAGAAAAAACGAGAGGAAAGTACAGATTCACACAATCAATTCGATTATCTCTTTTAGTCGAAAGCAATTTTCGCACTCATATTCCGAAGCAATATTATTCATATGTTGGCTATCAGTGCGCGTTGGGATAAGGATTAGCAGGCTGATAAGCAAACAGAGTCATCATCAGCACAGCAACAGTGTGACTAAAAAGGCGGAAAATGCACTGGGGTTGTTTTTCCAACCGATGAAAATTCGCTTCACACACACACGAAGTGAATAACGATGACGATAACAAGCGCAAAACGAACCCGCAGAGAACCCGACGACAAAAGTCGACGAGCGACAAAAGTTTTGGGCTTTGTGGCTTTTCAGTTGGTTCGCTGCCGGTTTCAGTTTCATTGGTAAAGCGAAGCGGTTCCCAAAAGCAGCTCGAATGCAATTACCAAGCGTACTAACTAACTAACTAAACTAACTATCGTAACGTGGTTAAAAAAGCATCGTTTGCAAAGTGCCGTTGAATTTTCTCGAGTGCAACGAAAAATCTCGCTAATTAATTGCAATGCAAAGACTGTGGAAAACAATAAGCAAATGTTGCAAGCCAACTGAATACAACAATTGCCAAAGACACTGCAGCTGCAGGCGATAAATTTGCAACAAAGTCTAGTCGAAAAGACGTATGAGACACATTATCTGAATCTACGATCTCAAAAATCTGACTAATTTATGGCACAGTAGTGGATTTAAATTCAAAAAACGTGTAAAAAAAAAACAAGCGTAGCTAATTTGCTAAAACATAAAATTATTGAAAAAAATATATGATACAAAAAAATACGATTAATAACATTGAAGTGAGTTCAAACTAAAAATATTTAAGCAATTAAAAAGTGTGAAGTTGCAGGAAAAACTAATTAATTTTGATTAATCAAATTTATTTGCAAATTTGCGTCTTTTTTACACATTCTTGCAAAGTTTTAGAAAATTTTTTTAAAGATTTTTTTAATAGGGAAAAATTAAAATGTATCTCTTGTTGTCTATTAAACATTGTTGTTTGAAATTGATTTTGAAACAAAATTCATATAGTCTATAGATTATTCCAATGATAGTAGTGCAATTAGTTTTCCTTATCAGGAATATATTGATGACAACATATATGGTATATTCTATGTACATAGAAGGTGATGAGGTCATGGGCGCTGAAATTTTAAATACGTGTAATTATATTACTAAATTCAATTAATAATAATCTCATGTAATATTCAAGTTTTTCGAAATTTACTTTATTGATTAATGAGGCTTTAATTGAAACTATTTTAAAGCTATTGTTATTTATAAAGTAACCTCTAATTGAATTAGTTATTTGTAGAACAAACAAATCCATGTAAATTCCAAAGTTGAATAAAATAAATATAAGCTTAAGCTCTTTAGCTGCTGTTCGCAATTCGCAATTCGCAATTGCGAATGCGAAGTGCAAATATTGTAGTTCAACACAATAATTAAATGACTGAGTGACACTTGATTAATGACTTTACCAATGAACAATCGTCTTGGCCAATTTGCATATTGCAATCTAGATGCAAATGTTATTACAAAGTGTCCCACACAGTTGCCAAGGAATATGGATAATTCAATTTGCGTATATTGCAAATGGATTTCTTTTGTTTTACGAATATTACGCATACGCAACATATGGAACAATTAGCCAAAATATTTGAGATTATTTGAACCCTTTTTCTTGGAAATTGACAACTAGAAGAATCAAAAACAAGCAAACAAGAAGGGGTAGTAACTTGTAGATACCCTGTAAAAAGTTTAAGTAGTTTTTCTGTCAACAAATAGTTCATAATTTAGTTTCGATATGCAAAACTATACAATTTTTAATTATATTACGTTCATTGATATATACATTTGATAAGGCAATTAATTTAATTACTTGAAATATATATATATGTGTATATCGCGTCTGAAATACCTCATGCATAACCACACTCTAGAGATTAATGAAGCAGCCCAATTTTCAAAGCTTCGAAATTTTCAAAAGCAGAACATCAATTTGGTGTTTTTGGCGGCTGTGACGATGCGACTGCGAATTGGCTGCGATTGAAGCAGCAACAACGACAACGACAACGTCGACTACGATTCCCAGAAGCCTCAAGTTCAGACAACTTCAAGCAGTCGTGCTTTGACTTTGGCCAGCGACGGTTGTCGGCTTTGTTGGCTGTCGGTCGGTTGCTTGTGGGTTGTTGGTTGTCGGATGAACATTTTTGCGGTTTATGGCGTTGCCTTTTTTGGGGCGCAACAGGACGCACCTTAAAAACCAAACAAACGATTTCGTCGCGCTGCTATTTCTAACCTTTAATTGGGAAAATATAAAAGCGAAAGAGTAGAAAAAACCAAACCAAACTATCAAAACGAAACTCGCAACTGGGAGCTGGCAGTCAAAGCCAGTTGGAAGTCAGAGTCGAAGTTGAAGTCCACTTTGGCACATTGGCAAGTGGCAAAGTGGTAAAGTGGCAAGTGGCAAATGGCTTTTGGTGCTTATAGAAGCCGGCTTTGTGTCAGTGTTGTGCACAGTGTGTCAAATGTGTTGAACTTTAAAGTGGCCTCAGGTACTGAATGAAGTGCTTGACACAGCCACAACAACAACTACAACAACAACAAGAACAGCAGTAAGCAGAAGGCAGTTGGTATTGTCAGTGTGTCAACCTGCCAGTCAGTGAGATAGACAGACAATTTGTATAAAATTTGTTTATCATGTTGTTTGACTTTGTGGCTCTTTTGAATTACGCTTCGCTATCTGCATATATGTTTGTATATGTATGCTATATGCCTTCCAGTTTAATTCTTTATCGCACCTACTTTGAATGGCTTCACAAAACAACAATTGCCTACTTCTTCTCTTCTCCACAACAAAAGAACAAACTCATTCTGCAAATCGAAAGCTTCATAAAGCACTTCAGAAACAAACTCGTGATGATCCGCTTTTAAGATCACATTTCGACAATTATTGTTTAATAAGGTTTCCCCAATTGAGAAAAAAAAAAACAATTAAAAAGTATCCAAAATTGTAGCCGTTCAATGAGTTGGCAAAACGATTAAATACTGCGAGTACTCGTATTATTTCCAGGGGCTTGCCAGCAAAAGTCCAACAAAATCCATATAAATAATACTCGCTCACAACAACTGCCAAATCGATTGCCAAAAATAGCAAAAGAACCATTCGAAATAAAAACACAAAATTGATCACAAAATATTGCGAGACGGCACAAACAAACAACAAAAAGAAACAAAATGAATTTATTATTAAAAATAATAATGATAAATAAATTCGGGGCTCATTTTTAATTGCAATAATCAGAAAGAGAGTCCCTTGAGCTCGTTGGAGCTTTGCGTGGCCTTAGGTCTCTATGATAAATTGGGTTCAACAGCTCCGATAGAAGGGCGACGTAGTCGAAGCGTTTCTCAACTAACTGATACCCTCGGGCAAGCTTTTGATAAGCTTCACTTCTTACAGAGTACCATAATTTATTAAAATTATCAACTAAGATAAAAGTACATTTATTTTTTTTTGTTATATATTTACTGCATTCGGGTATACCGTACTTTTGGTGTTAGTTACAGGGTATTTGAATATTTAGACCGATTGCAGACGTAGTTTATTATTATGAACTGGTGTTGTAACAATGCCTTTTATTTATTTAACAAAATATTCGATACATATTTGTGTTGCCTTTATCATGGACGTTGTGTTGTCTTTTTTTTCGCACATTAATTGATAAATGTTCTCTTTATCAAATTGTGATCAAAAGTAATTAAGCGTCTGGAACGTGCAACAGCCGCAAAGCAACAGCAAAAACAATGTGAAAAGTGCGTAAAAAGTGCGAGAGAAAAAGAAGCAGCAGATAATTGTCAACAGAATTAACAATTACAATTATAAAGTGAACAAACAATTTTGCTGAGTGGCGGCGAAGCAAACATTTAGACACAGCAAACTCAAACGAAGAATCCAAAAACAGCAAAAGAAACAACAACAACTGATAAGAACAAAAGCAACAGCAACAGCAGCAACAGCGGCTGAGGAGAAACTTCGTTTTGCTATTTGCGGAAGCAGCGCAGCGACGCCGAAGCAGCGCAGCATTTAAAATGGCGACCAAGTGCAGCAGCGTCAGCAGCAGCAGAAGTACCGTTACTGTGGCCGCCATTGTTGTCGCAGTCACACTGAGGCTGCACATCTGTTTGGGTAAGTTAACGAAGACAAGAGAGAGAGAGAGACGCAGAGGCAACATTTTATTCTTTTCCGTTTTGCTTTTATTCCTTCTTGTAATTGGATTACAAATATTTGATCATCACATGCAAATGTGAACAATTAGATGACGGCACTTGTCACACTGCCAACAAGTTGGGAATTCAAAGCAGCAACACAGAGCTCTAACATATGCCAGATAACCTTCTATATACATACACATATCCATTATATGTATATGGCAATCTTAAGTTGTGCGAGGCAATTGGCTTCAGCACTTTGAGCTCACAAGCTCTCGCTCTCGCTGTCTCATTGCGAGCTTAAAATGCGCAGCACAGACCAGATAAGCAGCTCCAAAGAAAGCTTAGCGAGAAGTTGAAAAGGAGATGGAAGAAGATAAAGCAAGAGAGTGCGAGGGGATTTTAGCATTGTTTATAGGATGGACTGAGAATGGCAAGATTTATAAAAATAATTAATTGTGAGAAAGTCCATGACTGTAGGGAAAAGATAGAGACAGAAGTTAGAAGCTAGATATAATAAAATCAATTAGTAAAAGCAGACAGCAAAATGAGATAGTTGAAGAGAACAATATTAAATAAGAAAGTATTTAATCCAACTGAAGCTAACGGAAAGCCAAGATTATGACGTTCAATAGTCGGTTGATGGAAAGAAAACAAAGAGTGTCTACAAGAAGAGCAGAATTCAAAAGATTAAAAGAGTTGTAGAAATCACAAGCGAATAAATGCAAGAGCAAAAACAAAGAAAATAAAAGTGAGATAGGGGCAGTGAAAGAGTGCACCGAAAACACAATTATCGGACAATTATGAAAATTGATTGTTTTATTGGCCGAGGGTCGTATAATGCCAGTCGAGCAATGACACGATATGCATACAAATTGCCGGCTAGGTGGCAAGCAGTCTGTTGCTGGCAGCCAATGTTGCTTATCGCTACGGTGCTTCCCCACGTTGTTGAAGAGAGAGAGAGGGAGTCTTCGGCAAACAGACGATCATAAAAGTCAATTACACTCATTTGCATCGAATCTCTGAGATATGCAGCGTACAAATTCGAAAAATACAGAATACATCAACCCGATTATATTACAGACTTTTGTGGTTTAATGTTGTTTCTTGTCTCAGACTTGCCACCAAACAGGTGTGAGTCAAAGAGTCTTTTAGTTAACGGACAGCTTTGACAACACAGAAGTAAACGAATATGAAAGCATTTGATGTCCAGGACACATCCAGCTGACGGGGTCAAAGTGTGTGCTGATGAACACACCCAAAAATTATTTCACCACGCAGACATATCAAATGTTGAATTCGCTTCGGGGGTTGGATCACTAGCTGACCTCAGTCATCCCTCTACCCTTCCCCTCTTTCGCTCTCTCTCTCTCTCTCTTTATCTTTGCTATATATTAAACTCTTCGTTTGCTTATACTATTTGCATTTTCTCCAGAGTCCAGAGTCGCGGTCTCTGCTCTCCGTTTCTCAATTGAAAGGTATCGAAATGCCCGTCAGAGCGCAGCTGTTGCCCAATTTAAAATCGTATAAAATGATAGGAATTTATGTGAAATCAATTAAGTCAATAGGTGTACGTGCTCCCCAAGACCCCACAAATCACCAAGCCCCACCAAGCGTTTACTGTGCTTTTTATTTTCGCATTCTACAAGCATTTAAGTGGCCGTGGACGCTTGGCACTTGGCCCGGCTTCAGCTTCGACTTGCTTCGCCTTTTTAATTAGAGAACGAGTAGACGACTTTGATTAAATTGTTGTAAGTTTTGGTCATTTATTGTGCAAGCAAGTGTTTGACATACAGCTTAATCGTGATCACTTCTCGCTAAACATATTCACGACTTGTGCGTTGCATTAAGATATTTAGGAAAAACTCTATTTTTTTGCACATTAAGCATTACATCTTTAGGTATGATATTAATTCAAATTAAAGGTAAAAAGTATAGAAATTAAAATTTTTGAAGATTCAGAGCTTAGTTGGGGATTCGATGTGCAAAGTCTTCAGTTGATGTGTCTTGCAATAAGTTGATAATATTATTGTTTGCGACATAAGAATCCGGATCAATGCTGAGAACTGCGACCAATGCTTTCATCGTTGGCCTCACGATCGGATTCATATCCCAGCATTGCCTAATCATTGCTTTGATGTGCCCAGTTTCGTCTTCGACATTGTCAATTGAAGGCCGTTCATTATTTCTTGCGCTGTTTATAATAGTACCATATCCGAAATGATATAAATTTGCAAACGGTCTGCTTTGGGTCATTATTTCCCAGCATAGGATGCCAAAGCTGTAGACATCACATTTCTCAGTGTATAGAGTAGACTCTGATACCTACATATAGGCAAAATTTACAATCTTAATAATTAATGTCAAAATAGTGTTGTTAGTTTAGTTACCTCTGGCGCCATATAAGGGGCCGTGCCAACTAATCCGAGCGATATTGAGTTCAACGATCTTACGGTGCCAAAGTCGCATAGTTTCAATGTGCGATAGTTATTATAAAGCAGCAAGTTTAGCGGCTTAAGATCACGATGGGTAACGATTGGTTGTTGTTGATGCAAGTAAGCAACACCCTAGAAATTCAACAGAGTACAACTTGAGCCAAAATGATGTATAGGAATGCAATTTACCTTGGCACATTGAAGCATCCAATTGAGCTTGCCCTTCTTAGAGACAGTTCTGTTGCCATGATGTAAATAATGGTGAAGGGTGCCACCATCAGCATATTCCATAGCAATAATTGTGTTCCCCTCATTATCCATTGTGCTTCCGTAGAATCTCATGATATTATCATGTTTCAAAAGTTTCAAATACCTCTCTTCTCGCTCAGTGTTATTGGCGTTAAGAATTTTTTTAACGGCAATTTCTCTAATGCCATTTTGTGTTGTCCACCTAGCTTTGTACACAGTTCCAAAACTGCCCCCGCCAAGTACCTGCAATGATAAAAATAACAAAAATAATCATAATAAAATTAATAATAATGATAATAATAATAATAATAATAATAATAATAATAATAATAAGAATAAAATACGGCTTACCTCGCCCAACTGCAAGTTGCTCCAAGAAACATTTTCTCTCAAACTGTTTTCATAAATAATTTCCAGAATATTTGCAATGACAATCATTTTCGGTGGTCGATCGCAACAGCACAGTTTAATTAAAGCGTCTAGCATATCTTTGTCATTTTCCATATCGTTATTGCTCCTCGCAACCAGTGTCTAAAAGTACACAATTTCCATGTGAAATATGCAGGAGAAACTTTTTCAACATACCTCCCAAAGTAAAATTCCAAAGCTATGAATATCCTTCGATTCATCGTGGGACAAAGTCGCCTTGCTAAAATCAAATATCTTAACTGTTCTAAAATTATCGCATAGTAGCAAATGACGTGCCCTTAGATCATTGTGCACAACTTTGGGATTCATCCCATGCATGTAAATTAGAGCCCTGGCACATTGCATCATCCAGCTTAGCTTTAAGGAATATTTATTTCGGTTTCTCACATCACAAAGGTAATTGTAAACAGTTCCGCAATCAGCATATTCATAGATAAAGAATACATTGGCATTTTCGTCCTCCTCTCTACGATACAATTTCACAATATTCACATGATTAAGCGAATTGTGGATTGTGAATTCATATTCCGTACGATGATCGGGGGAATATATTCGGTTTTTCAGTAATCTCCCTCCATATTCGTCCTCCAACATTATCTTATTGGTTTTCTTGCGAAATTCCGCCTTAAGCGAAACGAAGATATGTCAATACATTATTATCTACCATTTGTTGAGCAAATGTTAAGAACCTCGTTCTTCTTCCCTATAATAACTTTTATTACCTGATCTTCCTCCGTCAACTCCAATGAATCATAATGAATTTCGCGAATCATTTTTTGCTTGGGGATGAATAAAAGAAGTACAAAGTTATCAGTTTGAATTAGTTGTTTCTCTTTCTGATGAAATATATTTTAAATGTTGGTTATTGGCTTCAGCAATAATATATTTAATTATATTCGAATATGTATGCATTATACAATTTATTTTAGACATTCACAAAACCAATATACTTTTTTTTAACTTCCAATAGTTGTTTCTAAATTGGTTTTTCAGATATTCAATTTTTTTGTGCAAATTAATTTAGGCTATTAATATTTTATGAGAAGTTAAAAACCTTAAAAAGGTTTACATTTTTTATACAATTAAATTTCGTACGAAACGTTAAATTATTTATTTAGTAAATGTCTGAAAGGACATTTTAATGCAGACATATCTTTAAGTAGATTTCACAATGAAACAGACGGTATATTATTATAAAATGCACTTATTTTCACAAAATAATTTAGAAAGAACTCTTTCACATTGTATTTACTTAATGTTTTGTCGATTTTATCACTTGAAGATAAGAAGGTTTTAGGTTTGAACCCTTCAGAATGCGAAGAGAGACTGTTATAGGAACGACGATAAAGTCAGTTCCTGAGCTTCAGATACTGCAAAATTTATCGCCTTGATATTCGATGTGCAACAGCTTGACTTATCGATGAATGATCAGATACTTTTCTTTGGGTTACCTTTATGACGTCATGACTTCATATCGAGGTGTCTCTTAAAACTCTGCATGGTAATAAATTACTGCTGAGTTTGTTGGAAACAAGTTCAGTTATTAGTGACACTGTCTGACACGCCCAGCAATGCTTGATAAAAATGCATTTATTCTGTTGCTATGCATTTTATTCCGTTGAATCTTAAAATATTTCCATTTGAGAGTTTCTTTAGATGCACCGACTTTATGAGTGTCTCTCCTCAATCTACAGTCTAATATAATTTAACAGCATGCGTTTGCGATTAATTGGCTGCTGAAATCTATTCTGCCAAGAGGACTTAAGACTCTACATCTACAGAGTGTCTACCAGTTATGCATTTTGTTTTTTTTTTTGTTTTGCATTCCTGTTTTTTATAGTTTGCATGTGTCGCGTGTACAGCACTCGGCAGAAGATTAGAAACTCTTGGTAACCTCCGCAAAAGAATTACACTGAATATCTCACTCCCATAGAAACTGTGTTTAACTAATTGTAGGCTCCATTAATTAGTCGCAATTAGCATAAAATACTCAGCCGCTGACTTTGACAAATGTGTTTAGAGCTCTACTGACAGCTAACAATTAGAGAGCAGGCAATCGATCACCTTTAGGAGCAATGTGCGCCTACTCAAAGTGTCAAATGTGTGAATACAACAGTGTGAATATTTACAGTATTCACATTCACACAATACGCAATGTGTTTCGAGTTCATTTGCATTTGCCTAGCAATTCAATTATGTTGTACTTCCAACTGCAAATCTTCTACGCTAAGAAATGTTTATTTTGTTACTTTAAGTAACGAATTTGTACTGTAAGTTATAATTTCAAAAGTAAAATTAAAAGATGTATTAATTTTCCCTTCAAATCATAGTAAAGACAATAAATGTAAAAAGGAAATATTAAATAATCGTTCATTGCATTTGGCTGCTCTCTTATTTGTTATTCAATTTGTTATCGCAGACAGGCAAAAAGAGCAAAAGAAAACTTGGCACACTCTTGGTCATAGGAACAAAGATATGCATTGTTGCTAGATATAGTGAAAGTGTGGAGTTGGAGAGAAACCAAGAGCGGATTGAGCATAGCCAGATTTCGGCAATGCCAAGGCAAACAACGCAGTTACAAAGGAAATGCCAGACAGTTGGAGTTAATGCTGCGGTGTAAGGGTCGTATGAGTAATGAAAAAGCACAATGCGCACATAGAGATGGCGAATAAAAAAAACAACTGTGACAAAGATAAAGTTTTCATTACGCTGTCTGCGTAGACAGCGAAAAAAACAAAAAGAATGAGCAAACAAAATGACGGGAAAAATAAAAACTAATGTCGGATGCTGAGCACATGACTCACGGCAACGTCCCGAGGTCGAAGGGGGGGCACAACGCTTGCTAGGTGGGAAGGAAGAAGCGGGGTTGTGTTGGGTCAACAAACAGAATCAACAAAAGCAAACAACTGTCGACCTAATTCGATGCAAAGTCAATTAATTCGAGCAGATTAATTAGTTAAGTCAAAATAAAAAAACTAGTTGACATCGTCACCGACACAAGCATCGAGCCACACCTCAATTACACAGTTTTCAGTATCCTGTTTAACAAAACCCCTCCCCCGAAAACTCCCCCGCCATTAGAGCTGGCCAAGTTCAGGTACGAGCCGTAATGGTGTCCGGACATTTGTTGACTATGCTGTCATTAGCGTTTTAGCCGTCCAATCACCCCAAAAACTAAAAAAGAAGAGCGAGAAAAAAACTCGCCCTTTGACTTTTTAATGCGCCATTTGTCGTCCTTTTTAATTGTCCTCGTGATAGATAGCCTTGTCTTCGTTGCACATTTATAACGTACACTATTTTCTTTTTTTTTCTATTTTTTTTTTGGTTTAATGCTCGCTTCTTGTTAACGTCTGTTGACTTGTGGCAACACCTCCCCAGACACAATCAAGCCACCTGCCCAGGGGAGACTTCCGCAACGAGTTCAAGTTCCGCTTTTTCAAGCAATCGCTATTTAACCACTGGTCAATCTCGTTTACTTGGGAGATAAGTTGCAATCAGCTTAACTGCAGATTACCACAATATGAGTATTTTAACGTCAACTTAATGGAAAGTCCTGTTTAAGTGCCAATAAGTGGCTTATCCTTCGGTTAATTTCACGCACTTTAATCACGCTTAAGGAAATTCAAAAGCATTTTCTCTCCTTCCTTGTAATGTGAACAAAAACAGCCGCTAATTGGATGTGTATTTAATAATTATGTTAAATGTAAATCCTTGGAGGCAACTAACAATCTAATATAAGTATAATATTTTACCATATACGTATAGAAATATGAGTGCTCGCACTATGAATTATGAATGCATTCATTACAATTGTGTTGACGCTCAGGCATGCGAAATATGCTGATAAAATATGTAGTAGATGATACTCGCATGCTTGCGAGTTTGGGGGCGACACAGACACGCATTTATAATGACATTTTAAATGCTTTGGGGCTTCTAGGAATAGCGTCACAGTGAGTTCCCTATTCTGAAATCCTCATCATGTTCATGTCCTTGGACGGAAGCGTGCTGAAATCCACCCACAAAAATATTAATGCTGTCAGCATTTCCTTCTCTTTTTTTTACGGAATTATGCGTAAGTGTGTGCTGCGAGGGGTCGGGTTCCGGATCTGAAGGAGTATTATGGTAACTGCCTCTGGGATAAGGCGGCGCCAGTGATGTTTATGTGCCCAAGCATGACAAAGTGTTAAGTCCTTGACTCTAAAGGCAATCAATACATTGAATGATAGTTTTAAGTAACTAGATATGGTTTTCAATTGGCCATCTTGACATAGTTTCATTTTGAATATTGTGGAAAAAGTTGCAACTAGAAATGTTTGCAAAGTAGATTACAATGTAAATATTATTCATATCATGTGAAGTTCAATAATTATTTGGGTTTAAATAAATAATTTATTCAATATCTTATCCTTGCCTATTATAGAAAGGAATTTAGAGTATTCGTTAATTGCAACCGATATGAAAATAAAGAGAGCACAAATTTAATATAGAATACGCTGCGTATCACATTTCGATGACTCAAGTTTCACGACCTAAAATCAGTGGAAAGCAGAGGGAATTGTTATAATTAGCCCCCCTATTGAAGGCACTTACCAGTCCATTAAGCACTTTAACCCCCTCGTTCACTCAAGTCTGTTCCAAATTTCCCTGGCAAAACATTTGTTACCAATTATGCATTCAATTGTATGCTATAGTATGTATTTTTCCGCTTTTCTGTTTTGCTTTTGGATGGGGATTTGTTTGGTTTTGTTATCACAAAATCAATACGCGATGACGCGGACACTTCAATGGACTTACGTTTGTTTCCAAGCGGAGGGAGGGAGAAAGTGCGGTGCGGTGCGGTGCGGTGCGGAGGCGAAGGGTGCTCGATAACCCATATGCTAATAACTAATATCTGTATTATATTTATTTATGGCTTGTATTAGACTTGGGCGTATGCAAGCACACGTTCGAACCAAACACAACAACAAGCGGCATCATTAGTGGGAAAAAAAGAATCTTATCAAATTACGCATACGTCGTGTTGAATGAGCCAAATCGAATGTTGGATTTAAAGCTGTCCAGCATTGAGTCCCGGCTATTCTATTGAGGTCAGAGCGAGCTTATTAAACGACATTCATAATTTTATTGGTTTTGATGAGAATAAGCATGATGATGATGATGATAATGAGGGGGAGGATGAAGATGGGTAAACACTTACTTAGTCATTGATAGACCCACCACAAAAATGTGGCCAAATCATTCGGGGGTGGCATTTGAATGGACAGAGTTGACCTAAAGATCTCTTCTGCTTTTCTCTTGCAGCATTCGATGTTTATTTCCCCACCACTTCCGTGAAATTCAAACTGCCACTCAACGAGGAGTCCGAGAGCATTTTCTCCAAGATACCACTGGCCCAGTTTCAAGTGTTGCGCCTCGACAACAATCAGCCAGCCACCGACTACATCTACAATCTGGAGGACAATCCGCTGCTGCGTTTGAACTCGAGTTCTGGCGAGGTTTATATGCGCAACGATTACCAAGCCATCAACGAGAGTGTCAAGTACGTGCTGACCGCATTTCCACGCACCCAGGATGACACTGAGGCTGACCAACTGTTGCAGCAGGTGGCACATTTGACACTCGAGTTGGAGCCACAGCCATTGACTGATTATTGCGCTGAATTGGAGCACATTTGCTTTTGGACTTCCGCCCATTATACCATCGCCGAGTCAAGCAGCCCGCTGGCCAAGAGCGACATCGAATCCTTTCAGCCGGTGCTGGTTGGAGCGCTGAATTCACGTGCTGCCAAATATTTGTGTCCACATCGCAGCGTCGAGTATGCACTCAAAGCGGGCAGCGCACACTTTCTGCTCAAGCAGAATCGCTTGTATACGAAGCAATCGCTGGATCATGATGAGTTCAATGGGCTGCAGGCGTTGGCAGGAGTTTTGCAGGCCACCGTCAGCTGCACCGTGAAGATATCTGCACAGGAGCAGCGACAATTCTGGCGCAGCTACAATGTCACGCTGCTGGATCGCAACGACAATGGACCGCGTCTGCAGGAGCGGCAGCCGCACTTTAACTTTCACCTGGAGCAGCCCTACTTTAAGATGGTAAGCGTTCCAGACGCGGCCCAGACTGATTGTCTGGTCAATGTCTGCGTTGGGTGCGGGCTTATTGAATTCGCGTTTGATAAACGATTGCGAGACACGCAACATCAACCCCTGTGCCACAAAAGCAACACTGTGCTACACAGAGAAGAGTCAAACTTTCTTGTTATTAGACTTCGCGTCATAATTGTGTCGGCGTCTAAGTTGGTGTTGTGCAGTGTTATTTGACCATTATCACGTCTGGCTGAGAGTTCGCCTCCGTTTCCGTTTTCGTCATTAAAAACGCGTAACGTTTTAACGAAGTTTCTTCTTTTTTTTTTTTTGATTGCCGAACGAAACGAAATGTGAAGGGTGTCAAGTGACTGCTGCGGCGAAGTTGCCTCTTAAAGTTTGCCAGCAAATGAAAGCTTTAAGCGCAAGTTGGCCTGGCAAATTATGTTGTCATGTTGTTTGCGGCTGGAGACCCGTGCCAAGCCTATCTAATATCCCCGAGGTGCGCTAGGAGCCACTAGAACTATGTCATTTAGTTGTTAGTTAGTTGCAAGTAATTGCGCCACATGTACTACGAATATCTATAAAAAAAAGAAGAATATAAGTACGAGGAGTTGGCAATAAAGTTTAGCCATTACAATTAGTCGTTGGTAATATGTATTTAAATTAACAAAATAATAGTAGTAGCCGCGTACTCGTCTGTCTAAATTACGGCACAACAATGAACCGAGGTGTGTTCCAGGTGAATCCAACAGTAATTGCTGTCAGGCGACAGGAATTTGTGTCAAAATATCATCAACTAAAACGCTTTAATATCGTTTGACAGGAATGGAAAGCCGGCGAGTTAGTTTATCAAGAAATTATGTTTATTGTAGCTATCTAAAAAAAAAGTGTTATGACAGCTAAATTTATGTATTAAAGTTGAATATTTAATGCAGAGATTTAAGTTGCCATTGTTAAGAGTAATTACGTTTCAATAAAAAATCTAGTTGGATTTAGTAGTAGTAGTAGCAAATGAATTAGTTTATCAAAAAATGCATTTTAATTAAAAATAGTTCTAACGAATTAATATATTCACTTTGTATATCTATTAACTTATCAAAAACATTAATTAAAAGTTGATAAGCAAAAGTTCAGTATCAAGCAATAGGTTCAATTGCAGTTTAATTTGAATCAAAGTCGATTAACTTTTTCCCACCCACTTGATAACTTTGCAAACTATTAATCGCTTTGCTATCGATATATGCACACGCTGCATCTAAGCACATCGCAGCTGTTATTCGCACACTGGCATCGATACTTGCAGTGCAATTTGCAATTTCAACACGATCATGACCTCAGGAAATTTTCAATGCAATTTAAAAGTGAAAAAACTAAAGCATTGCCTTGTGGAAATGAAATGGTTTTATAATTGATAAAAGTCCACGCTCCAGGGAATCGTTTTAACCACCACAAATGTCAGCTCCCAAAGGTGTTGGGCTGCTTTGCCCCATTTGCTGACCTTGTGCACAACGTGATAAACAAGAACCTTAATTACCAATTGCCCAGAGCGAAGCTCCTTGGAGAGCAGCAGCACTCAATTTGTGGTGCTGGAGGTCAGTGGGAGCGGTCCACGTAGCTTTTAATTAGTGTTGGTCAGTTAATGCGAATGCTAATGAAGTTAACCCCTTGTCTCTTTGCTTGCAGGACGAGCCGGTGGGCGAGAAAATCATCTATCTGGACAAGGACACGCTGACAGCAAATGCGCATCTCGCTTACACCATACTAAATGATGCACTTGGACTTGTACGCCCGGACTGCCACGCCTTCGAGGCGGATCACACTGGCAGGCCACACACCATTGTCAGCTGTCGTAAGTATTTGCAACTACTTTTAATTGCACACTAACAATAATTACATAAAATTGTATGCAACATTTTAGCTAATTACTTTATATATTATTTCTTGTAGAGCTGCGATTTTCCAGAAGCGGTGTGCTTCGTCAAACTCCTTACTGCATCGACTTGATGGCCAGAGACTTGACCATACAGGCAAAGAATGCAACAACAACGGCCACAGCTCACATCTGTCTGCACGTGGACACGGATCAGCTACATGAGAGTGATCAGCAGCGGCCACAGGCGTTGCCATTGCGTCAGCGCCAGCATCGTATCTTTGACTCCACTGGCGAAGTGCTGCATTCGGATTTGGCCGGAAGACGCCGCATAAGCATTGACTATGAGAAGGATGTATTTGTGCATCGCTCGGCAGCTTCCTATTATCGCGTGGCACAGCCCGAAAGCTTTCAGGAACTGATGCGGCAGCGTGCCTGGCGCTTTGCGCTCGTCGAGGATCGCAGCAATGCTTTTGGCATCACTGAGGTGGCCGGCATTCTCTATGTGCGGGATGGCTTAGCATTGGAGCGTGCGCCGGAAACTATTTACTTTCTGAATGTGACATGGCAGGATGCGGACAAGCAGGCGCATGTCTTTGTCATCAATGTACATTTGATTGAGGGCCGCCCAGCAAATGCTAGCTGCGAGGTGCGACTCAAGTCACGCTCTCAAACCTGTGCTCAGGTGAAGTATCGAAAGCAGTGCGGCAACTTTTGCGGTGTAGCCACCAATGGCGGGGCCTGTATGTGGCGCGGTTCCAGCTCGGCAATGTTTGGACGCAACTATGGCAGCTGTGTGCCGGATGCACGCTACTGTCCGGATCAGGTGTGTGATCCACTAGAGGAACTCAATCCATTTGCATGTCCACAGGATTGCACGCGTTCTGATTACATTATGGGCCCGCATACCAGCAATGGACGTGGCATACTTAGTGGATCGGGTACCTGCATCTGCGAGGATAATGGCAAATGCTCCTGTGGTCCACTGCCCGATGAGGACGAGATGAAACCGAAACGTCAACGCAAACGCAAGAATGAAACAGAAACGGAGTCATTTAGTGCAATGCCTGCGCAAGAACAAGATCAGAGCGCATTGACCGAGGGCGTGCTGCATGTGGCGGGTATGGAATGCAATCGTTACTGCATACTGGTGGTGATCAGTTGCCCGCTGCTCTTTGTGTTACTACTACTCTGTCTGCTGCTTTCGCAGCGCAAGTTGTGGCAACGACGCCTTGGCAAACAGTCTGCAACGCCGGCGTCCAAACAAGTGCTGCCTCACAGTCTGGATGGCTTGGGTGGCGATGGTGATTTGCCGCTGATGCCGCTGCAGAGTGGTTTCAAGTTCGAGAGTGCCGATGCCAAATGGGAGTTTCCCAGGGAACAATTGCAGCTGGACACTGTGCTGGGCGAGGGCGAATTTGGTCAGGTACTCAAGGGGTATGCCACGCAAATAGCTGGCTTGCCAGGGGTTACCACTGTGGCTGTGAAGATGCTGAAGAAAGGTGCTAATTCGGTGGAGTACATGGCTCTACTCTCGGAATTCCAGCTGTTGCAAGAGGTCTCACATCCGAATGTCATTAAGCTGCTGGGCGCCTGCACACAATCGGATGCGCCTCTGCTTATCATTGAGTATGCTCGCTATGGCTCATTGCGTAGTTATCTGCGCCTTAGCCGGAAGATCGAGTGCGCTGGCGTTGATTTCAGCGATGGCGTTGAGCCCGTTAATGTCAAGATGATGCTCACATTTGCCTGGCAAATCTGCAAAGGGATGAACTACCTAACTGAGCTTAAGGTAGCGTATATATTTTAATCTTTCATCATAACCAAATTAATCCATTTGCTTTGCAGCTGGTGCATCGTGATTTGGCTGCTCGAAATGTGCTGCTTGCTGACGGCAAAATCTGTAAGATATCAGACTTTGGACTGACTCGCGATGTCTACGAGGACGATGCTTATTTAAAGCGCTCACGAGATCGAGTCCCCGTCAAGGTGAGCCACCATTTCTTTTAAAATTTCCAATTTTTCATTGATTTCTCTTTACAGTGGATGGCACCTGAATCGCTGGCAGATCATGTGTACACCAGCAAATCAGATGTTTGGGCATTTGGCGTGCTCTGCTGGGAGCTAATTACATTGGGTGCATCTCCATATCCTGGCATAGCACCACAGAATCTCTGGTCTCTACTAAAAACCGGTTATCGCATGGAGCGGCCAGAGAACTGCTCTGAAGCGGTGTATTCCGTGGTGCGCACTTGCTGGGCGGATGAGGCCAATGCACGTCCCTCTTTCAAGTATCTGGCTGCTGAATTTGAGAAGTTGCTGGGCAACAATGCCAAATACATTGAGCTGGAGACGAATGCCGTATCCAATCCGTTCTACTGCAGTGACGAAGCCGCTTTAATGCCTACGGTTGATCAAATCGAGCAATTGGGCGAACCAGAGTCGCTGCAACACTTGTGGTCGCCACCAAAGATGAACCTCTACGATATGCAGGATCAGAGCACCAGTCGTGACGATTCTACCACAGGCATTCAGACGCCATCAGTAGCAGCCGCAATGGCGCCTCCTGGCTACGATTTGCCACGTCCTTTGATCGATGCCAGTACGACGGAGCAAGTGCTGCGCTACGAGAACGATTTACGCTTTCCTCTCAACATACGCAAATCGAGCTGTGCGCCGAGTTACAGCAATATGACCAACGGCTGTCCGGCTACAGCGTTGCCCCACTATGCGGTGCCGGTGAAGCGTGGTCGTTCCTATTTGGACATGACCAACAATACGCTGATCCCCGATAATCTCGACAATCGCGATTTTGAGAAGCATCTCTCCAAGACTATCTCATTTCGTTTCTCCAGTTTGCTTAATCTCAAGGAGCCCGAATCGCCGAATGAACATGCTGAGGATGCTGTTTAAGCCCTGAGAAAGCTTCTTTTTTCATCAAACATTATAGACAGCGCCTGGTTTTTTAGTTCAAATTGTTTGTTAATTAGTTTTAGAATTATGCTGATGCCAAAAATAACTCGAATACTCTGTTCCACTTTTCACATTGACAATCTAGCCAAGAGATGCATTCCAAGAGTGAAGGATATTGCTGTCTACCAATTACTTAAACACATTCCCCAAATATGAAAGACCATTCTCAATTTTATAGTAAATCGCAACTCCAATTTCCAATCGAAATATTTAATCTTTAAACTTTTACTATATATAATCTATATTGACATGTCATTGTCATCATAATTTTAAATGCCTTTGAAAGAATTTTAGCTTTAAGCAAGAGTAATGTCAACCTTGCAAATAATTTCTAGTCCTAGCCTTATTTACTATACATAGTATATATAATATATGTGTCGACATTTCAATTCTTTATTTTAGTCTCGATTGATCTGGGCACAATGACAATTTCGAGTATTTTTCGCACTTGTCTCATAATTTAGATTAAGCATAACCATTGTACTTATTGATGTATATGCCAAAAAATAGACTGTATATAAATATATTCACATGCTAACGTACAGATAACAGATATACAAATAAATTTATATGCTATCTTAAAAC
Organism: Drosophila niveifrons; assembly: GCA_035046325.1. Lineage (NCBI taxonomy): Eukaryota > Metazoa > Arthropoda > Insecta > Diptera > Drosophilidae > Drosophila > Drosophila niveifrons. The sequence continues at coordinate 10,168,807 of JAWNOC010000068.1, forward strand.
ATTTGCACATATTATTGAAATTCTTGAATGCAAATTTTTTATGCTCTGCAGCCCAAGAGGAACAGGTGATATTCACGAATTGCATGATAACTCAAGAACCACAAGGACGATTTGAATGTCCTTTGGTAGGATTATAGTCCTCGTCAATACGCTTCGTTTGGCACAGCACATTCAACGATCAAACAGGAAATGGTCCAGATATGCGCATTTTTCTGTATACAAAAAGGTCCTTGTAACTTGGTTGCTCGCAGGACATTCGTCCTTTTGAGTCTGCCAATCAAATTATATTAATAAGAGACGCCTTTGTGCTAAAGGCCATCATGATTGCTCTTCAAATGGCTGAGTTACGGCGAATTTTTAGATTTTTGACCATTTTTTCTATACCAACCCCTGAAAAAAATTTAAGGCGAATTTTTTGGTATAAAATACTTAAATGCCACTAGATTTAACTAGTTGCCCTGATATAGAAAATGTGCTTCCTGTCGAGATCCTTAAGGATTTGACATAGCTATGGCTAATAAACAAATGTCTTTTGTCGCAAAGAACTATCGAAAGAATTTGCATGACATAATGAAATAAATAGTACAGCTTTATATTATCTTTTATATTCCAGTAAATTTAAATATGGAAACATTGTTTAAAGAATGCAAAACTTTTTCACATATAATTTAAAGAATAAAAATGTAGTCTATGCATAATTTGTAAATATCTCTATAACTTACATTAAAAAGTATTGTCTAACAAAAACCAGTCAAATTGCCATTGATTATTCCTCGTCGGGAACAAGTAGATTAAGATTAGCAGTGCTGGAAAGGCTGCCCATGAAGGTTTCCTCATCGCCACGCACAGACAGCGATTCACGGCCTGTGCAGACTTTGCGTTCTCGTATCATGGCTGTGCGCTCCCAGCGCGAACCTTTGCAACTGCTGCAGCTCTGCTTGGGCAGCTTAAAGACAGTGGTGGTGCGATTGCCGCAATCCTTGCACTGGAAGAAACGCTTCTGTGCATCAACCACCTTGAGCGGATGCTTCTCTGCCTTGCAACGTTCCGCAGCTGAGAAGGCGGTGTACTTGCAACGCTGACAGATGACGGCCTTGCAGGCCATCTTGTAGGTGTTTAGCATTTTCTCCTCCATCGCTTCTTTGCGTTCCAGTTTGTTAAAGTAGTCGTCCTGCGCCTCCTGCTCGCGCATCTCCACCAGATTGGAGTGCGACGATGTGGCGGCCATGATGCGCTCAATACGCGATTTACGCATCAGTTCGCGTTCCTCTTCCTCCAATTTCTGACGCTTTGCACTGCTAGAGAACTTGTCGTTAAGGTCATCAATGGCTCGCCGTTTACCCGTCTCTGTGCCGCGCGTCGAATTCGGATTTACCTTCTCCAGTGGCTTCTTCTTTAGCAGCGCTGCTGCTCTCAGTTTGGCGCTCTGCGCCTGTCTTGCCCCCACATTTAAATCGAAGCTGAAATTCTCGCTGCCCGAGAGTTTGGGCGTTACACTGGCGTCGAAGGAGAATCCACGATTCTTGAACTTTTCGGGAACGCTCTGTGGTGTGCTGGGTGCTTCAATTGACTTTGGTATGGGCGTCGATGGCGCCGCAGTCTTTGCTTCAGTCTCCTTTTTTGATGCCTGCTCAAATCGTTCGTTTTCGGCTCGCAGCAAACGCAAACGCTCAAGGTCCTGATGCCGTTGCTTGCTGGATGCTTCCACATTGCCAGCCAGCCGGGAGACGGGTCCGCCACGTTCAGCATAGGGGACATCAGCTGGCTTGTAAGCCTTAGGCTTAGAGGCATGATCAATAGTGTTGGCAAACGGTGAGACGTCATAGCCAGCCAACTTGCTAAGACGATCGCGTTCCTTGTTTATGAGCTTCGCGCTCTTACGAGCCGGCACCGCCGAGAAGGATTGTCCACCATAAAAGACTTCGCTTTTGCCTGCAAAGTGTTAAAAACATGAGTACGCTGAACACTAAATGCGTAGAATCTTAACTCACCCAACACTTTGTTGCGCAGCTCATTCAGACCACGTCCCGATGTCGCTGACTGCAGCTCCGAGCGCCTGGACATCTTGCCATACTCCTGTTTCACGTGGTAAACACAATAGTCACAATCGGTCAGGTTCACCAACGAAGTGCACTTTTCCCCATTCTTCTTTGTTGCACGACACGTGCCCAAATCCTTGGACTGACCCAATATCATCACTTTTTGCGAAGTGTCAATAGAGAGACAGGCGACATCTTTGCTGCCTGCTCGCTTCTCAAATATGGTTGGATTAAGCACTGCTAAGCACATACCTTCAGCTGTTTTCCAAAGTGTTTTGTGCGCCTCTTTGAAAAGAAATACTGTTGCCGTCTTGACCTCGCCGCGCAGATCTGATAGCGTCCACATGGAATAGGGATCACCTTTCTTCGTGTTTCGTATCGGTTGCTTTGTGACCAATGCGCCAGCAATTACCCAATCTTTAGCCAAATCACCACGCTCTATGTGAAAAGCGAGACCAGAGAAAGGCACCGCCTTGCGACCATTCATACGCTCCTGCAGCAATGAACTGGAGATCAATGGATTAATCATGCGCAGTCCGAACACAGGATCTGTATAGGTTGTGGCGACAGCAGTTTGTTGCAATGGTTGTTGGCTGGATGTTTTAGCTGCTGCTGGCGGTGGCTTTTGGAAGGACTGACTCGTGAGGGATTTCCTTTGAATGGGATTGTGGGGATTTTTTAGGCGCAGCGCCTCCGGCTGTGGAGTTGAGGTGACCATCTTTGTGGTTGTCCGCAACGACTGATCGACCTCACGTGCCACTTTGCATTCATGTGCATTCTCACGTTGCTCTTTCAATTTTTTATTTATGTCACTGCCATATTCATTGTACTTTCGCTCCAAGAAGTTCTTGACTTCTTCGTCGTCAGATGAATCGAGTTCCGGCTCTGTTGATTTTATTTTATCTACATCGTTAGATTTACTTGGTTTAATTGCCACCTCGTAGCTAAATGCGTTGGCAAAGCTGCTGTCTTCGCGAAGCTTGGGCACAGCATTAACCAAAGTGGGTGGCTTTGATCTAGTTGGTGCAGTTGCTGAGATTGCATTTTCCGTTTTGTCACCATCATCGTTTTCAGCTTGTCCCAGCAGTTTTTCAAGTGCCATTATTTCATCCTCATCTTCTATGCTAATATCTGACTGGGAGACATTTGTGGGACCCATTATTTACGTTTTAATACAGAAAATTGATTATTTTTCACGATCCGTCCGAAATAGCGCGCACAACAATTTTTTTTGGCGGGTTCAACTCGTAAGAAGTGAGAACACTTATTGCTGCATTATGCAGCACTAACATTGCGGTTACTGATTATCGCGTGACTTATCGGTAGCCATGCATTTGTATTTTATTAAGTGTTGAAAAGCTGCGTTTGCTATGCGTTCGCTCATTTAGTTCATTATTTATGAATAACTCAATCGATTGCTCTTCTGACTGTAAATTATAATTTTATATTTTTCAAATTAAGAATATCATCTATAATTAAAAATAAAAGTTATCGTGTTGATTAATTTCCATATACGTGCATGTCGTTTCAGAAATGAGCTAAATGAACACAAAAGCCTTGTTCAATTGAACTGAACTGAATTCATTTCGTTTTGGTACGTGACCCAACACTTGGTTATTCGTCAATATGTCATCTTTCGGCTTTTATTCACGAAAAGTTTAGTAGCAGAGCACCGTAATAATTTAATTTTATGCTCTGGGTAGTGCTAAAAGTTCAGCTATCCGCCCGTATAAGCGACAACAAGAACACGGGACGTCCGTCAAACACCCACGCGCTTACTGCAACGGCTCTCCGAACGCCCTGAAAATTGTCAAATCTTTGCGGTTGGACGGAGACACGGACGCGGTGCCGATTTGCCAAAAAAAAAAAGAAAAACGAAAGAGTGAGCTGAAGACAAAGCTGCTGCTTACACCGGGCCCCAAAAAAATATACAAGAAGGAAGCGTGTATTTAGTGTTTAAGTATTAAGTACTTTTGCTTCGACCGGCAATTAGTTAACAGGTAAGAAATGCTCAATTAACCAAGCCGCGAATGTAGTCTACATTTTTTTCGTTTTGCTGTTTCGCGTTCGCAAATAAATGTGTGCTCTGTTCTGACCGACTTTTGTATTCGCTTCAACAAACCGCATGCAATACACACATACATAAACATAATTGCTATTGTATGTTTTGTTTTTTTTGTGGTTAGAGAATCTTGAAACAAATCCATTCCCCGGCCCCACGTGTGTCATCTCCAACATGCATATTAATTTACATTATTATTCGTTGCTGTTGTTGTTTCATGTTGATAGCCTTTTGCCCTATGTATGTGTGTTGTTTGTTGTTGTTGTTCTTGGCCTTATCGCAGTGCAACGGTGGCTGGAGAAACGGTCACATTGTCACGGTCGTCCAAGATTTCACAAAATGCACCAATAACAATAACAACAGCAGCGGCAACAACAACAACTGTCAATTTCCGTTGCATTTTGCACTTTTCGTTTTACGCATTTTCGCATTCCACGGCATTTTTGCATCGCCTGCGCGTGTTTTGAGTTTTCATTCGCCTGCTGTTGACTGTCGCTGCTTTCCTCGCTCTCCCACATACGTATGCTACCATACTCATACACATGCATACATCATCTGCTCTCTCATGCTCTTTCTGCATGTCATCTGTCGCGGTCAGTAGCCGGCCCCCCGACCCCCACTCCCACCAAATCACGCACACACACACATAAGAATACTATTAAAGATGGCCAAGTGTGTGTAGTTTTTCATTTAGAAAAGTCGAAATCAGTATTTAGCGTTTTTTTTTTTTGTTTTTGTATCGACCAATGTCGAGCTCACCCCACCCCCAGCTTACACCCAAAGCAAAGCCCTCACTCACCACTCACTGGTAATGAAAAAATGTGTGCTTAAGAAAGAGGAAGGCATCGTCTTTTAGCCTTCTCTTCGCTTCTCGCTCTCGTTTTGCCTTTATTCATATTTTTTTGCTGCTGATCAAAAATGGAAATGTGTTTCGTTATCTATCGTAGAGAAATTGTCGCAAGAAAAATACACGAGAATAGGACGCACTGCGTCGGCCTGACAAATTTGTCTGCATGTTGTTGAATGTTTCTACGTGTGATCCACAAGATTTTGCCGGTATGTGTTTCTCACTTGATACCTCACTTCTTACCAGTTTTAACAGAGTTGCTGTTGTTGTTCATTGCATATTTGATACCGCTTGAAATTCAGTTTTCGACCTTGATGCACCTGCTTCAATTACACAAATACATATAAATATACTGAGTCAGATCTGGCATTATAATTGGCATATAAAGAGGCTTCCAAATCGGCTGCACATTGGTAGTTTTAGTTAGTCGCTTCGTAAGATTGCATGACTTTTAAATAATAAATCCCTGTTCTCTCTCTCTCTGTCTTTCCATTTTTGTGTGTCCTTCTCGCACACACGAACGCAGTGCTGCAACGATAAAGATATGAGTTCAAATCTATTTCAAACGACAGCGGAGAATGGACTGCGACATGATAAAATTGTTATACTCGATGCTGGCGCACAGTATGGCAAGGTAAGTGCGATAATATTTATTTGAATTTGCTTTCCATTAATCGCATCACATCACTTAGGTCATAGATCGCAAAGTTCGTGAACTGCTGGTGGAATCAGATATTCTGCCTTTGGATACGCCAGCGTCAACGATACGTGATAGCGGCTACCGGGGCATTATCATATCTGGGGGACCCAATTCAGTGTATGCTGAGGATGCGCCGACGTATGATCCCGATCTGTTTAAACTGAAAATCCCAATGCTAGGCATCTGCTATGGCATGCAATTAATCAACAAAGAATTTGGCGGCAGTGTTCTAAAGACGGATATACGCGAGGATGGTCAGCAGAATATCGAGATTGAAACATCGTGTCCATTGTTTAGGTAAGTCGATGACTGGCTATAGTTCATCTAATGTTAGGGCAACAACAAGAAAGCGTGCAAGTTATGAGTTTTGCTTGCTTGCTGATACAATGCTGCTAGAGCAAAATGTCAAGAACAGTTCAGTTTAGCGTAGTCTATAAACTGATCTACACGTGACATTACATTGACTATTGGCGCAGTGATCCAATGAAATTAATTATTCTGCTCACATCGTAAATTGTATCTGTTGTCCATTGTCTATTGCAGTCGCCTTAGTCGTACACAGTCGGTGTTACTCACCCATGGCGACAGTGTGGAGCGAGTGGGCGAGAAACTGAAAGTGGGCGGATGGTCAACGAATCGGATTGTAACTGCCATTTACAATGAGGTCTTACGCATCTATGGTGTGCAATTTCATCCAGAAGTCGATCTTACCATCAATGGCAAACAGATTCTCTCTAATTTTCTCTATGAGATTTGTGAATTGACCGCCAATTTTACCATGGGCAGTCGAAAGGAGGATTGCATACGTTACATTCGCGACAAAGTGGGCAACAATAAAGTTTTGGTAAGTGTCTTAAATGATTGTGCCAACCTGCTTATTTAATGGCTTAACCAATTCTTTTGTTTTAACTATTATTAGTTGCTAGTCAGTGGCGGCGTCGACTCGACTGTTTGTGCTGCGCTGCTACGACGTGCTGTGGATCCCAACCAGATAATTGCTGTGCATGTGGATAATGGTGAGTTTAGTAAAACATCGAAATTTTGAACGTAAAACTTACATTTATATATTTGCAGGTTTCATGCGAAAGAACGAAAGCGAAAAAGTGGAGCAATCGTTGCGAGAGATTGGCATTGATTTGATAGTACGCAAGGAAGGCTACACGTTCCTCAAGGGCACCACGCAAGTGAAGCGAGCTGGACAGTATTCTGTCATTGAAACGCCCATGTTATGCCAGACCTATAATCCGGAAGAGAAGAGAAAAATTATCGGTGATATATTCGTAAAGGTAACCAACGATGTGGTCGCCGAACTAAAACTGAAGCCAGAGGAGGTGATGCTGGCGCAAGGAACACTCCGGCCCGATCTAATTGAGTCCGCCTCCAATATGGTTAGCAAAAATGCCGAAGCTATTAAGACGCATCACAATGACACGGATTTGATTCGGTAAATATCATTAATTATCAAATGAATTTGGTTGTAGTTATTTATTTTATAGTATGCTTTGGGAATATTGTTAGAAATTCACATGGAACATATTCCTGAAGCAAAACAAATTCAAGAAATTGAACCTACAACAAGTTGTAGGCAAGTTTCTGGCACACACCCTTGTCAAAGGATTATCAGAGAACTCTCTAATTTTTTTAGTTGTTACTCTTTAACATACAGCTTGCTACTTGCCTCTAATAGTGGTTTAAATCTTTGCAGGGAGTTGCGCAGTGCTGGACGCGTTGTGGAGCCATTATGTGACTTTCACAAGGACGAAGTACGCGACTTGGGCAATGATCTAGGCCTGCCAGCGGATTTGGTCGAGCGACAACCCTTTCCAGGCCCAGGTCTTGCCATTCGCGTACTATGCGCCGAGGAAGCGTACATGGAAAAGGATTACTCCGAGACACAGGCATGTAACAATCAGCAAAACATCTATCCACACGCAGATCGCATTCACATTTCATTTTGCTTTGCTCCACAGGTCATAGCACGGGTTATTGTGGACTACAAGAATAAACTGCAAAAGAATCATGCGCTCATTAATCGAGTGACGGGCGCCACCAGCGAAGCTGAGCAAAAAGAGTTGCTGCGCATCTCTGCCAACTCAGATATTCAGGCTACGCTGTTACCGGTGCGTTCGGTTGGTGTGCAAGGTGATAAGCGCACGTACAGCTACGTTGTGGGCTTGTCAACGACGACCCAGGAGCCTAACTGGTCGGATCTGTTATTTTTGGCCAAAATTATACCGCGCATATTGCATAACGTGAATCGGGTCTGTTACATCTTTGGCGAGCCAGTGCAATATCTGGTGACGGATATAACGCACACAACGCTTAACACTGTGGTTCTGGCCCAACTGCGGCAAGCGGATGCCATTGCCAACGAGGTGGGTTTGTTGCCTTTTTCATTTGAATAGCTTAAACTGTCAATGCAATTGATTTATTATTTCAGATTATAATGCAAGCGGGTCTGTACAGAAAAATCTCACAAATGCCCGTTGTTCTCATACCCGTGCACTTTGATCGTGATCCCATAAATCGTACGCCTTCCTGTAGAAGATCGGTGGTGTTACGTCCATTCATAACGAACGATTTCATGACTGGTGTGCCAGCTGTGCCCGGTTCCGTTCAACTGCCACTGCAAGTAAGATCTAACTGAAATTGAAAAGCAAAAGACTTGGTTTTAACTTATATTTGGTGTAACCCAAACAGGTTCTAAATCAAATTGTGCGCGATATATCGAAATTGGCTGGAATCTCGAGGGTACTGTACGACTTGACAGCCAAGCCGCCCGGCACCACTGAGTGGGAATGATGCGTTCAAACCAAAACTTACAACAGCCATTTCATAGAAATAGAAATATGTAGAAACAATAAACTACTGCATGGAAAACAATACAGAGACGCATGGGACAATAGCAGATGCCGCTGCCGCTGTTGCAACTGCTGCTGCTGCTGTTCATCTAATCTTGGGACAGCCAACAGCTATAGTGCTAAACTAAGAGCAACTAAGCGTAAATACAATTAGAGTGCCGCTTAAACAAAACAAAAATAAGAAAAAAACAAAATAATAGCAACCAACAAAATAACAAATACAATTCAGGTTTATAATATCGATTAATGTTTGTAATGAGAATAGCGCGAAATGATGATAAACAAAGAAAATACAAAAAAACAAAAATAAGAGAAATAACACCACATGGCAAATTTATTGCTGTAAACATAAAACATGTTCTATGCGACATGTGTTCGCTTTGTTCCTTTTATGAAAAGGAAACTACAACATAAAAACAACAAACAACACACGTAACAGAAACATACAAACAATTTATTTACGCATTTTTAGTTATTATACATAATTATCTATATATATATATTTATATGAATATATAAATGATATATATTAATATATATATATATACAGATATTAAACTAATGCAAAAACCATGTTCTGAACGTTGTATATTTGCATCAAAACTGTTTTCGAAGAGATCGTGTTTGCAAAACAGGAAATTGTAAGAAGTATGAAATAAAAAAAAAAACGGAAAACTATTATAAGCTAAAATTATGAATTGTTATATAAAAAAAAACGTTTTACTATTTAAATGGCAAAAAACCACAGCAAAACAAATTATGATTAAAAAAAAAGCAAAACAAAAAAGAAATGTAATAAAATCGAAAAAGGCTATATGTAAATATATTGTCGAATTTTATGAAGGCACAAAATGTTCTTTGTTCATCCTTCCTTTGAGTGGACGCACTTCTTTCCCGTCAACTTCAACCTAGCAAAGGCTTCTGGCGACAGTGTCAAAGTGCTGCGTCGGCGATTTCTCAAGTTCTCTAGCACCTTCAGTTTGTCTGAGAACGATATGCGACTTTTGAGTTTATCACGTCCTAATCGCATACACTTGGCGGCCATGCTTTCATGAGATTTCTCCACCGGAATCTAATCGAATTATTAGTAATATGTTACTGTATTGACTATTTACTTACCGAAGTCATGGATTCGGGTAATTCCCTTTCTTTTTTGTCGAACATATGCTTGAATAGAAATTGCAACTTATTCGAATAGCTGAGCCTTGGCGGCAACTCATTTAATTGATTACTATATATGGCCTCCTGCTCGTGGAGTTGTTCCAGCTTCACGCGGTAGCTCAATGTATGAATCAAGCGCTTGCATCGATCAACATTCGGATTTCGATGCCTTGGACCAACCATAGCGTTGGCAATCTCTTCCCACATCTCTTCCTTTAGTGCAAAGTTGAAGAAGTCTTTGTGGTTCTCCATCCAAAGGCACTCGCGACGTCTGTACAAATCGATGAGCTTCTGGTACATTTGATGCCTTCGCTTAGTGCGCAAAGATTGCTCATTATTCAAAAGGTGCTGCACATCTTTATTTTCCATAATTTCCGGATATATAATTTTAGCTGTTTGTTGAACGAAATTTTCACAAATGTCAATTTTAAAATAAATGTAGCATGACTCGATTTTGACATTTGATTTGTTAAATATCGCTGTACATTTTAATATTTTATAATTGATACAATTAATTTAAACAAATGTTAATTGAAATTCAATTAAAATAACTAGAATTGAGTTGATTTTTTATTATGTACATAATCGTAGCACCATCAATTTTATTTATTATATTAAATCTAGTATTTAATACTACATATAATAGAAAAGAGAGTACTGCCTGCCAGGGCCTTCGACTCGAAAAAATATCTGTACTCTAATATAAATTATTTTTGGTTTTGATTTTATTCGCTTGGTCAGCAAACAAATTCGCAAGAAAACAATAGTCAACTAAATAGTTGAAGCAATTTAAAATAAGATCATATATAATGTACAATGTTGTATATACAACTGTTTCGCTTACATCGTTAACTATTAGCACTTTGTCACTGATTAAAATCATTAAAAAAAAGAACATAATAAAAGAACAAGTCGGTTATTTGTGTAAGAATCTATGTGTGTGAGCGTGCTGGATGCGGGGGTGTGTATGTCTGTCTGTCGGGAGAGGGAGGTAAGTAACTTATTTGGCCAACTCCTTCATGCGGTTGAGGGCGCTGCCAGCCTTGAACCAACCAATCTGCAGGTCATTGAGCGTATGGTTCAGCTTGATCTTCTCAACCTTGTCGCCGTTCTTGATTTCGCATTCGACTTGCTTGCCAGGTGCCAGGCCATTCAGATTGAGTAGCGAAATCTTGCTAGTGGGTTGGATCTGACAATAAAAATTGATTTGATAGCGTCAATTAAATTGATAAGAGTGCACTTTGCGCACGGTCAGTTTTGAGTTGTTTACCTTGTCGTAATCAGCGGCATTGGCGAAGGTCAGTGGCAACAGACCCTGCTTCTTCAGGTTTGTCTCATGGATGCGAGCAAATGACTTCACAATGATGGCGCGACCGCCCAAATGACGTGGCTCCAAAGCGGCATGCTCGCGAGACGAGCCCTCACCGTAGTTCTCATCGCCGACAGCGACCCACTTAATGTTGTTGGCCTTGTAGTCACGAGCGACCTCAGGCACATTTCCCCATCTGCCAGTGCGCTGGTTTATAATGTTGTTCATCTCGTTGTTTTCGGAGTTGGTGGCGCCAATGTACAAGTTGTTAGAGATGTTGTCCAAATGCCCACGGAACTTCAGCCAGGGGCCAGCAGCAGTGATGTGATCGGTGGTGCACTTGCCCTTGACCTTAATGAGCACAGTCAAGTCGGTCAGATCCTTGCCATTCCACTTGTCGAAGGGTTCCAACAACTGCAGACGGGTCGATTTGGGATCGATAGCCACCTTAACGTTGTCGCCGTTCTGAAAGATAAACAACGCGAATCTGATTATATTGTTACAAGATTGAAGCAATAAACAAAATACTTACAGCTGGTGGAGCAGTGTAGATGTCTTGGCAGGGCTCAAAACCACGGGCAGGCAGCTCATCACCGAAGGGAGCCTTCAACTTGAACTTCTTGCCATCGGAACCGGTGAGTTCATCCGTCAACGGATTAAAGTCCAACCGACCGGCAATCGACAGAGCAGTGACCAGCTCGGGGCTGGTGACGAAGCAATGAGTAGCGGGATTGGCGTCATTGCGACCGGTGAAGTTACGATTGTATGAGGTGACAATGGTGTTCTTAACGCCCTTCTTCACATCCTTACGATCCCACTGTCCGATGCAAGGACCACAAGCGTTGGCTAGCGCTGTGCCGCCAAACTTGTCAAAAAGCTCCGAGATGCCATCACGTTCGATGGTGGCACGAATCTGCTCTGAACCGGGGGTGACATAGAAGATAATCTTAGACTTCAGACCGTGGCTCATGGCATCCTTAGCAATGCTGGCACAACGTCCCATATCCTCATACGAGGAGTTGGTGCAAGAGCCAATCAGACCGACTGTGATGTCCAATGGGTAACCGTTCTTCTTGGAGTTGGCGCCCAGCTTGCTGATGGGATGAGCCAAATCGGGTGTGAAGGGACCATTGACATGGGGTTCCAGCTTATCCAGATTGATTTCAATCAATTCATCGTACTCGCAGTTGCTGTCAGCGGAAAGCAATGTGGTCTGGTACTTCTGTGCTTCGGCAGCAATGTCGCTGCGTCCTGTTGACTTCAGGTAATCGGCCATGCGTTGGTTAAAGTTAAACAGAGAAGAGGTGGCACCAATCTCAGCACCCATGTTGCAGATAGTGGCCATGCCAGTGCAGGAGATGGAGTCAACACCCTTGCCGTGGTATTCAATGATGGCACCAGTACCGCCCTTGACAGTCAGAATATCGGCCACCTTCAAGATGACGTCCTTAGGCGAAGTCCAGCCGCTAATCTTGCCTGTGAGGTTGACACCAATCACCTTGGGGCACTTCAACTCCCAGGGAATGCCAGCCATAGCGTCAACAGCATCAGCGCCGCCCACACCAACGCAAAGGCTACCAAGACCACCGCCATTAGTCGTGTGTGAGTCAGTACCAATCATCAGCAGACCGGGGAAGGCATAATTCTCCAAGATGATTTGATGGATGATACCGCTGCCTGGCTTCCAAAAACCCAAACCGTAATAAACCACTTGATTAACATATCATGTGCACTAAAACGTCTTGAAGATATTGTTAAAGATACCAATAAACATCAAAGTATTTAATCAAACAAGTGGAAAAATACGTATTGAACTTGAAAAGCGCATTATCAAAGTGTCACAAGATAAGAATATGCCATACCAGGAAGCATGTATGGAAATATTCTTAGCAGCTCCATTGAGTAACGCAATGCTTATGTAAATATTTAAATAGCACGTTGTACATTTTGTAGCAATTGTTATTGTTAATTTTTCATGCTATTGTTATTCCAAAAAAAAAAACAACAAGCACTTGGTCGCCACCTATGTACCTGTGCCTGTGCGTTCATTAATCTCACTGCCATATTTACGCGATTTTTATTGCAATATTCTATGTTTATACAAAACTATCACCAAGTCGTATATTAAAATAAAAGACTAAGCGCAAATCGCAAAACGCTGCTGCTTTATATGCTGTCCAGTCTGATCAGTTTCGAACTATGCACTAGAATCTAAACACAGTATTCTCGGGATGACTTGGTCACCAGACTGCTTGGCAGACACGTCCAATACAAAATCCCCAGCGCGGCCAAGCGAAATTTAAATTTCCCTTCGTCTGACATGATACTTGACGAGTCTGGTAGTCTCAGTTCTGCATATTAGGCAAAACGAAGCGATAATGTGCAATAAGTTCTTGTGTGTACACATGACATGACTGGTGGGCAACCGCTGTGTTGTCTTCTACTAAAACACTATTGGGAAGCTGAATCATTGAAATTTCCGTTAAATAGAACAAACCGGCGTCTTCCCTAAGCGGCTGTGTGTAAGAGAGGGATGGCTAATGGAGCCGCATCATTGATCAATCGGTAATGATTATAAAAAGGTGACCGTATTTTGGTATATTTATCGAAAAAGAAGCGAAATCTTGTTTTTTTTTTATTTGCAAATTTAGGCGCCCTAAAATTATTTTAAATTATTATTAAAAAATAATAATAAATTTATACATACTTATACTTTTTGAATGAGCTCAATGGCGCTTTATTTATTAAATAGCTTTTTTTTGGTTGATTTGTTTCTATTGTTTTTGATATTTTTCTTCCTGCCTGAGTTTGTTTACTTTTTTGCCCCTGAACAGCTGTTCGCTTCATGCAGTTTTGGTGTAAGCACTTGCATCATATAACTCATGGTTGAAGCAGATGCACTTGGTCTAAATAGAGTATTAGCGGTGAGGGTGATCTCGTATTAGTGTCGTTTTGAATGGCAACATCTGATAAGATGATAAGATGTAAGCACCTTCTCTTTTTTTAGTGAAGTTGCAGAAGTCTTGGTGGTTTTCCATTTAAAGGACGTCTGTACAAAGCGCTGAGCTTGTCATACATTTAATGCCTTCGCTTCGTACGTAGAGATTGCTCATTATTCAAAAGGTGTCGCTAATACGTATTGTCCGTAATTCCCGGATATATAATTTTATGTTTATAAATAAATAAAGTACGAGTCGATTTTGACATTTTATTTGTTTAATATCGCTAACAATCTATATGTAAATTTTTATATTTCATAATTGATACAATTAATTTAAACAAATGTTAATTGAATAATGGGAGGGGCGGGGGGCGAGGTAGGGTCGTGCTTGCCACTTATTGTCCGCTTCAGAAATGATGTAATGCCACTTTGAAAGTTAAGAAAAATAACTAGAATTGATTTAATTTTTTTCATACATAGTCGTAGAACTATCAATTTTATTCGCATGGTCAGCAAACAAATTCGCAAAAAAACAAAAGTCAACTAATTACTCGAAGCAATTTAAAATAAGATTTTTCATATATAGTATATAATGTTGTATATAAAACTGTTTCGCTTAAATCGTTAACTATTAGCACATTGACACTGATTAAAATCATAAAAAAAAACGAAATAAAAGAACAATACCATAATTAGATTGCTTGCGTTTTAAGTCGATTATTTGTATAAGAATCTATGTGTGTGAGCGTGCTGGATGCGGGGGTGTGTATGTCTGTCTGTCGGGAGAGGGAGGTAAGTAACTTATTTGGCCAACTCCTTCATGCGGTTGAGGGCGCTGCCAGCCTTGAACCAACCAATCTGCAGGTCATTGAGCGTATGGTTCAGCTTGATCTTCTCGACCTTGTCGCCGTTCTTGATTTCGCATTCGACTTGCTTGCCAGGTGCCAGGCCATTCAGGTTGAGTAGCGAAATCTTGCTCGTGGGTTGGATCTGACAAATATTGATATGATTAGCGACAATTAAATTGATAAGAGTGCACTTTGCGCACGGTCAGTTTTGAGTTGTTTACCTTGTCGTAATCAGCGGCATTGGCGAAGGTCAGTGGCAACAGACCCTGCTTCTTCAGGTTAGTCTCGTGGATGCGAGCAAAGGACTTCACAATGATGGCGCGACCGCCCAAATGACGTGGCTCCAAAGCGGCATGCTCGCGAGACGAGCCCTCGCCGTAGTTCTCATCGCCGACAGCGACCCACTTGATGTTGTTAGCCTTGTAGTCACGAGCGACCTCAGGCACATTGCCCCAGCTGCCAGTGCGCTGGTTCTTGATGTTGTTCATCTCGTTGTTTTCGGAGTTGGTGGCGCCAATGAACATGTTGTTAGAGATGTTGTCCAAATGACCACGGAACTTCAGCCAGGGGCCAGCGGCCGAGATGTGATCGGTGGTGCACTTGCCCTTGACCTTAATGAGCACAGTCAAGTCGGTCAGATCCTTGCCATTCCACTTGTCGAAGGGTTCCAACAACTGCAGACGGGTCGACTTAGGATCAACAGCCACCTGAACGTTGTCGCCGCTCTGAAGTTTAAAAAAAACAAAACTATATTAATTGCTGTGAATATGCTAACAATAAGCAAAATACTTACAGCTGGTGGAGCAGTGTAGGTGTCCTGTCCGGGATCGAAACCACGGGCGGGCAGCTCATCACCGAAGGGAGCCTTCAACTTGAACTTCTTGCCATCGGAACCGGTGAGCTCATCCGTCAACGGATTAAAGTCCAACCGACCGGCAATCGACAGAGCTGTGACCAGCTCGGGGCTGGTGACGAAGCAATGAGTAGCGGGATTGGCGTCATTGCGACCAGTGAAGTTACGATTGTATGAGGTGACAATGGTGTTCTTATCGCCCTTCTTCACATCCTTACGATCCCACTGACCAATGCAGGGACCACAAGCGTTGGCCAGCACAGTGCCGCCAAACTTGTCGAAGACCTCAGAGATGCCATCACGTTCGATGGTGGCACGAATCTGCTCCGATCCGGGGGTGACATTGAAGGGAATCTTCGACTTCAGACCATGGCTCATGGCATCCTTAGCAATGCTGGCACAACGACCCATATCCTCGTAAGAGGAGTTGGTGCAAGAGCCAATCAGACCGACTCTGATGTCCAATGGGTAACCGTTCTTCTTGGAGTTGGCGCCCAGCTTGCTGATGGGATGACCAAGATCGGGTGTGAAGGGACCATTGACATGGGGTTCCAGCGTATCCAGATTGATTTCAATCAATTCATCGTACTCGGAGTTGCTGTCAGCAGACAGCAACTTGCTCTGGTACTTCTGTGCCTCGGCAGCAATGCCGCTGCGTCCAGTCGACTTCAGGTAATCGGCCATGCGCTGGTTGAAGGGGAACAGAGAGGTGGTGGCACCAATCTCAGCACCCATGTTGCAGATAGTGGCCATGCCAGTGCAGGAGATGGAGTCAACACCCTTGCCGTGGTACTCAATGATCGCACCAGTACCGCCCTTGACAGTCAGAATATCGGCCACCTTCAAGATGACGTCCTTAGGCGAAGTCCAGCCGCTAATCTTGCCTGTGAGGTTGACACCAATCACCTTGGGGCACTTCAACTCCCAGGGAATGTCAGCCATGACGTCGACGGCATCAGCGCCGCCCACACCAATGCAAAGGCCACCAAGACCACCGCCATTGGGCGTGTGCGAGTCAGTACCGATCATCAGCAGACCGGGGAAGGCATAATTCTCCAAGATGATTTGATGGATGATACCGCTGCCTGGCTTCCAGAAGCCCAAGCCGTACTTGGCGCAGGTGGATGCCAAAAAGTCGTAGACTTCACGATTCAGATCCTTGGCACGTGCCAAATCCTTGGGACCTCCAATCTGGGCCTCAATCAAGTGATCGCAGTGCACCGTGGATGGAACGGCGACCTTCTTCAGACCCGAAGAGATGAATTGCAACAGGGCCATCTGAGCAGTGGCATCCTGCATAGCCACACGATCGGGACGCAGACGCAGATAGGATGTGCCGCGCACAATATCCTGGTTGGCTGGATCATCCAAATGGGAGTAGAGAACCTTCTCGGACAGTGTCAGAGGGCGGTTTAGGCGGCTTTTCACGATGTCGAGACGCTTGCTCAGCTTGTCGTAGGGCAGATACACGTCCGAATCGAATTTGGACAACGCCACCTTGGAGGCGGTGTAGCAGGAAGCATGGAACTGACGTACCATGGGATCCACGACATGCTTGCCCAATTTGCACACCTGAAATAGAGTTTAATCCATTAGTAATCGTTAAAGAAAAAATATGGATAAACAATTCTAGTGGATGTGTCGAATGCCCATTCGAAAAGTCAACAAACTCTGTGCAACAACATTTAAACAGCTGTTTGTAGGTCTCGCACTAACATACAATGTTAATTAGATGTTACTTAACAGCGCGAATGCACATAAAACACATTTCATAAAAAATCACAGTTCAATCATTTGGCCATCGCTAATTTTATAGTTAAACCTTGTGATTGCTTAAACAACAATAAAGCACTCGATTAACACATCATGTACACTTATATAGCATTAATTGATTTGATTGATTGGCGATAAGATTGCACTTTGGGAGCAGGGCAAACTGTCGTCGATCAATGGAGCAAAAACAGAAGGCATGCAGTAAAAAGTAGCGTATGCAAATTGTAGAACAGCAGCGCAGTATAACAGTATAACACCTCGTGATCAACATCGGTTTTGAAACAAAACAACAATAGCACAATAAAAATGAATTACGTCAAGGGGTCAATTAACTCGTTGCAGTTGTGGCAACTTAAGCCCCTTAAAGATATTTTTAAAGTTACTAACAAACAACAACATATTTCATCACACAAGTGGAAAAATACGTATTACACTTGAAGAGCATGCGAATATTTTATATAAGAGTATTATTAATTAAGCGCATTATCAAAGTGTCACAAGATAAGAACAAGTACGACAAAGATATATGGCTGTGTAGCTTCTTAGGAGCTTCGTTGAGTAACGAGATGCTTATGTAAATATTTAAATAGCACGTTGTAAATTTTGTATCAATTGTTGTTATGTTCTTTTTGCAAGCTATTATTATTCAAAACAAACAACAAGCACTTGGTTCACTACTATTTTCAATAATAAAAATAAAAGCACCAGAACATACTCGGTTAGGTAACAACTATTCGATTCGTCTTTTTTAGGTTAGAAAAGCGCATCGCGAAAATTTAAAATATTACAGATGGGAAATGGAATTACCCATTTGTATATGGAAATTTAACATTTTGCAACTGCACACACTGAATTAATATGTTGTTATTGGAGTTAAGCTGCGTTATCAGCAAATTCAATTTTTACTTCTAGATGTATCGTATGTGTATGTCTGTCTGTCTGTTATACGTATATGTGTGTAGGTGGATGCACTGACTCCCGTTGTTCCCTGTGAATTTAGTTTTTATTTGGCATGGCATCACGTACCTGTGCCTGTGCGTTCATTAATCTCACTGCCATATTTACGCGATTTTTATTGCAATATTCAACGTTTGTATAAAACTTTTATTAAACTATCACCAAGTCGTACATCAAAATTTTCAGCCCTCTCAGCCGGAAGATTTTAACACAGACTGAGCGCAAATCGCAGAACGCTGCTGCTTTAGCGGTGAGGGTGATTTCGTATCAGTGTTGCGCACTCTTTGCCGCTGTGAATGGCAACGTGTGATAAGATGCAAATCAATCACTTCATTTTACTACATTTAATAAATGCATTACCTATTTAAACAAATGAAGTTCAAAATACCGTTATAACGTCTATATGCCTAAATTATGGGAAAAACATTAAATAAATTGTCACAGCGACGTGTTAGCACATTCACGTTGGTATTCACAACTAAGCGATATGCTATCGAGCTATCGATAACAAGAAACGCCGTTTGTCAACACTGCACAACTGTTTTGTTTGCATGGGAGATGGGCGGGCGCAACCATTTGTCACAACTGTGCGAATAATAGATCAGTTTTTTCTGTAAAACCCATCAGAAACTAACTAGAAATGCACAGTTGCTTTGCTGTTTTCACCTTAAACAATGTCGGATCGTCGTCAACGTGGATGCAACATGCCAGACACAGCCGTGGATTATCAGGCAGTGCCGTTACATTCAGCCGACGCAACGGAAATTCTCCATGCAAATTCAAATGCAACAACAACGAATGCTGCATGTTGCAGACATCCGATGGCAGCAGCTGGGAATGAGGAACGCGCCCTATGCTGTGGACATGGCTATATTATACCAGTGCTAATACTATTTGTGCTCGTGCTCATTGTCCTGCTGTTGCCTTGGGAGACGTTAAATCGTCTGCCAGAGGAAAACACCCCCGTCGAACTTCCGTTGCCTTGTCAACTGCAATTGGTGGAAACGGTTCCACTGGGCCTCAACTATACGCCCGATAGTCCCAAATTCCTCAGCACATTCGAAGCGTGGCAGCTACTGCTAAACACGGCAAAGGCTACCGTTGACATTGCTGCCCCATTTTGGACGCTGCGGGGCCTGGACTTTAACGATTCCAGCACTCAACCTGGCGAGGAGCTCTTTCAGCGTTTGCTCTCGAACGGAGATGCAGGCAAGCCAAGGTTACGCATACGTATTGCGTTGAACAAAAGTGCGGATAGCTTTTGGCATGCAGATGCTCGCATCTTTGGCAACTATGGCGCCGCTCAAGTGGTGGCCATTAGATTACCTGACGAGGGAGCCCTTCATACGAAGCTCTGGATTGTGGATGACCAGCACTTTTATTTGGGCAGTGCCAACATGGATTGGCGCTCGCTGACACAGGTCAAAGAGCTGGGCGTACTTGCTCAGAATTGCCCGCATTTGACACGAGACTTATCCAAGATCTTCAAGGCCTATTGGCAGATTGGCAGCGCCAAAGATGCAGCCATTCCCAGCCAATGGTCATGGCACTATCGCACCAATTACAATCTCCGACGTCCAATGTTGATTCGCGGTAATCGCAACTTTACAATGAGTGCCTTCATCTCCAGCTCACCGTCTTTGCTTACCGCCCAGGGACGCACTCATGATTTGGATGCCATTCTGCATTTCATCGAATCGGCCAATGAGTTCATCTACATTGCTGTCATGGACTATTATCCGTTGATAGTTTATAGTACGCATGTGCAGTATTGGCCACCGATTGATAATGCGCTGCGCAAAGCAGCCGTGGAGCGGGGTGTGGCGGTCAAACTGCTGGTTTCGTGGTGGAAGCACTCGGATCCCAACGAGGACAACTATCTGCGCTCGCTGCAGGAGTTGTCCACCTCCAACAACCACCAAGTAGATATACAAATTGTAAGTACTACTAGAGAAATTTGTAAATAAAGTTTTTACTTTTTTTTTGCACACACATATTTTTAATATTGTTTTCAATTTGTATGCTATATGTATCTATTACTCATATTACTGATGTATATACATATATAATACATTTATCTTACAGCGCCGTTTTGTAGTGCCTTCCGATGAGCAGCAATTGAAAATACCCTTTGCGCGGGTTAATCATAATGCCTATATGGTCACCGAACGTATTGCCTATATTGGCACCTCCAATTGGTCAGGTGAATACTTCACACACACGGCTGGCGTTGGCCTCGTGCTTTCCGATGTGGATTTCGAAAATAATACACAGCAAACGCTACGCTCGGATCTGTATAATGTCTTCGAACGAGATTGGCACAGTCCATATGCTGTGCCCTTAAAACACAATTTACAGCTTTGAAATTGTCAATTTTTCCCGCTTTCATTTTGTCACACTCACTCACACTTTGTTGTTGTTATTTTACAACACTGTCTCGCGCGCACAGCTGTCGAATGTCATAACAAAAGTTCGATTTTAACCTCAAATATAAATAAATAAACATTATTGAAATTATTATGGCGAATAAGCCGACGCGTGATCTCTTGGGCATTATTTGGCAAAACTTTTGGAAATCGCTGCGTCCGCGACAATTCCGCGGAAATCTTATTGGCGAGGATTACTTTGGCAACAAGTACTATGAGATTCCAGCGAATCCAGCGATTGGCAAACGCAAACCATCTCGTTATTTCGAGCCAGCTGACAAGGAGGCATTCGATCAGGAATTGACGGCTGAATGGGAGGCATGGCTGCGTGGACGTCGAGAGGAACCTCCAACACGTGAGGAGCTGGTGAAGAATTTGCAAATCATGGAGATGAAGAAACAGAATGCCGCCCAACTGGACGCGCACTATGCTAAGGGCAAAGATGCGGGAGCGCTACCTAAACAAGTGGAGGGCGAGACCATCGGCACGTTTCCCAAGTACAAGGATTACGATCTGATACCAGGGAAGCATAGCATTAAGAAATAAACATATTATTGTTTATGTGATTTTTTGCTTGAATTCATTTGTAAATAATTTGGCACCGTAATGGGAATAAGTTATATTATAAACACATACATGGTAATGATTATATTTGGATATTTAATGTGTTTCCTCAACTATAATTATTTGTTTTAAGAATATAAATTAATCAATTCTAAAAACAAAAAAATCCAAGAAATATTTGTGCAAGTTACCTTTTAAAATACAAAAATTGTGCCCGTAATTTATGTAGTTCATAAAAAATGAGCTAAAAATTCTTTAATTTCTTCAAATAAATTATCGTTGAAGAGAAATGATAAAACATCAAAGATTATTTCGATTTAAGTCTATTCCGTTTTTTTTTATTTAAAAAACATTCTTGATTTCTAGAACAACATGAGTGTGTTCACCAGTCATCCAAATCCAAATCCTTAACAATATCCACAGCAGTTGCAGCCTCATCGTAATCATCACCTGCCTCCTCGACGGCAGGCTCTTGCGACTTTTCGCTCTTGCGCTTCTTTTTGTCTTCCTTGCGCTTGGGTTGCTTTGGCTGTGGTTGCACCTCCTCCTCTTCTTCCTCGTCGTCGTCATCTCTGGGTATATCCATTGCCTCATCTTCAGAGTCTGATGGGAACAACTCAACTTCGCCCTGCTCGTTGCGCACTGGGACACCAGACTTGGCAGACGGTTTCTTCAGTTTGGGTATATCGTAGTCCGCATTAATATCATCTGTTTGGGCCGCCTGGCGTCGCTTCTTGGTCTCGTGTGTCTTCAGCCAGCTTGCATAGTAGATATCCAATGGCGTGCGTTTGTTGCGCACCTGTTGCTCCCAGGCCTGAACCGCTTGAGCGTTCTTCAGATCAAAGTTGACACTGCTTTTGCTGCGCTGCTGCTCAATAAAGCGGCTGCTCTCCTGTATCTTGTCCAGCAGCTGCTTCAACTTCCGTGTGTAGTTGGCATTGCGGCACTCCTTGAGGTACGCTTTCAGAGCCACAACAACTGGCACCACAAGATCGCTGAAAGCCAAAGTGGCAGACTCGTGTGCCAGATACTCCAGCAACAGACCACACACTTGCTCCACAACTTCATCCCGAAAGCCATTCTCCGCCAGCTGTGCTTTGTTTAGACGCAAAATACAAGTGAATTGCTGTGGCTTCATTGACACCGAGGTGTGTTTGCGATTGAAGGTATTGCTCCGCAAAACTTCCACAATTAGTGGCAGGATCGGAATATAGGTGTTTGTCTCCTTGGCCAGCGAGATGAGCGACTGCAGACAATGGAAACGTAGTGGGAAGTACTGCGCTGTTGGTATCAAGCGGATGACACCCGTTGTGATAGTAACAAGTGGATAAACCAGCGGTTGTAATTGTGGCTTGTTTGTGCTGGCGCCGAGTAAATCCGCCCAAAGACGCAACGAATTGATGTACTGCCAATTATACACTGCCTGGAAACTATCCTTCTTCTTTAGGATAACGGCATTACGCAAATGAATCGCCAACTGACGGATGTAAAGGAAAGCGTGCTGATAGCTGACATTCAAGTCCAGTGCAAACATCTCCACAAGCGAGCGACGCATAAAATTAATGCCTGGCAACGTGTTGGGCGATACAAACTTTGAATTCCTGACGTATGCAAGATACATGGCTTTTAGCACATGGTTCAGCATGGTGGCCTAGAATGGAAATTAGTTAATCATGTGCAGGGATGAAAAAAAAGCTAAAAACTCACCTGTTGCTTGCGCGTAATCTTGAGGATGCACAAGAAGGACAGCACACGCACCGTCTCATCGCCAGTGGCCCAGAGCACAATCAAACGCTTCAGTATGGTCTTGCCCAGCGCAGTAAAAGGCGCCACCATGCCTGCCATTTGATGCAGATGCTTGAGCAGCACGTTAAGAATGTTTGAGCTGGATATTTGCTCCACCAGGCGTATCAAATCAGAGAGATAGTAACGCAGACAACCACGCACCTTCACCCACTTTTTGTGCTTGTGTAGTGGCAGACTGCTGTTTGGTTTCACGCCCAGCACATTGATGATTGCCGGTTGCAGATGTATCACACACAATTGGATAACACCATTGAAGGCAGCGGCACCGACCACCTTATACGCAGCTGTATTCGCTTTTTCGCCTTCATTGTCCGCACTTATGCTAGCCAGCGCCGAGTTGAAGGCCTGAATCACCTGACGCACTGTTTCAATGGGCACAGTGGGTTTGCTCAGCTGCTGTTCCCATTGTCGCAAGAGATTAAGCGTGATTTTCTGCACTCCTCCTGCTGCCACGTCTTCATCATCATCATCATCGCCTTCGAAATCACTCTCATCACTGGCTACCTCCAGATCATTGCTGGGCTTGTGATATTTCTCTTCATCCTCTTCACTTTCTGCACCGTCGTCTTTTTGCTCTGCCTCGTTTTCCTCATCTTCGTCGTCATCGCTGTCCATCAAATTGAAATCTAAGAGCTCTTTGTCGTTCTTTTTGAGAAAGTCATAGAACTCGGGATCTATATCCTTTAGGCCCTCCAAATCCTTTTTGTGTGACTTCTTTGCCGCCTTCTGCTTCTTCGGTCGCTTCTCCTCATCGTTGACGGCTTTCTTTGCCACTTTTGGCAATTTGGGCTTTTCTGACACTTTCTTCTTTTTGATGGCAGCGTTTTTGGGTTTCTTACTGTCTAGACTTTTAACTTTTTTCGTTGCTAACTTCATTTTGATTTATCAATTCAAAAAATGCAGAAATAATAAAATTCAATGCACACTCAACACGTGCCGCCTAACATAGAACTAGAGGTGAGCTATCGTCACTCTACTGAAGTTATAATATATCGATAGCAATATCGATGCATCGATGTTTGGTGTTTTTTTTTATATTTTATTTAAAAAACTATATATTAGGACACTTACAGTTTCACAATGTGTAGTGCTGTATGTTTTAACACCGTAAATGTATTTTTAAAACCACCGTTATTGGTAATACTGCTTTCTATAAGAATATTAAAAACCGCGTTATCCAGCCAGAAAGCTTGGCATCGCAAGGCTGCAATTTAACAGAACTCTGTTATGTTAACTATGTGGCGGTCAATCGATAAATTAGTCTTTCGGTAGGCGGCAATTGAGATCGAATTTTAAATTTGAATTTCTTGGATATTCTTAGTTTTTGATCAACGGATAATAGAAGTGTCATCAAGTTTAATGTTAATTGTAGATAGAATAAGATTATACATTGAAATACAACTTAATTATAGCTTTTCATCTTTCTCGAGCTGTAACCTTTCTAAGTGCGCGGCAATTAATCAGTTCATAACGTGGATCAAGCGATGCAATGATTAGAGGGGCGTTAACTTAAAAAGAAAAAACAACCTCTACTATCATTTCTTGGTTGCAGTTACGCCTGCAAACGTGGGCCACACATCTGGCTGGCTTAACTTGTTGCCAACTGCCGTTACAAGCTACAACTCTTTGTTGTTGTCACACAAAGACTGAAATCGAGAGTAAGGCTTAAGTGGAGCAGGGGCTGTTTGCCTTGATCGCCGGCACTTGCAATTATTAATAGAAAAATTCACGTAATGTTGAACGAACGACAAAAATAAAAAAGAAAAACAACTGGATGCCAGGTTAAATAATTGTATGCAACAGATCCGTCTCAACACCTACGTGGGCCCCCTCAAGAGAGAGAAGGAGAAATTGGCTCTCCTATGTGCAGACATCCCCTAGGCTGAGCTAGTTACGAAATTGTCGAGTGCAAATGGACTTAAATGTAACGCCAAGTCGATGCATTTGCGAGCATGATAAGCGGAAAGTCGACTGGTCGGTCAGTCGATTCAATAAAAGTGTCAAACAAACGATCGTCTCTCTGGGGCCTGCCAATCGCTTGCCACCGCCCACCACAGACTCGGTCTGGACCTCAGTCCAGGTGTAACGCAGGGGCACGCAGCGCGCTGGCTTGGAATGAGCAAAACAGTAAACGGCAAACCGCGAACAGCAAACTGCAGTAGCCAAGTAGACAAGAGTCGACGCCGACGTCGTTGTTGTTACCGTGTCATGTTGGCAGCCAAGCCCAATAGCAATTGGCCATAAATCTTGCCTGGCCAGTTGAGTTGCCTGTTGGCTGCCATTCACTTTTTTTTTTTGCGCATACGGTTTTATTCTTCGCTCGCTGCGTGACGCACGACGCAGTTCATAGATGGAGTCGATTGCCGAAGTCAATGCAACGCAAATGATTTCCTCCTCACCCAACGAAACAAGTTCAAGTTTACGCACTGCAAAACGGAAAATTCAACGCAAAAGGCTTCCTGCTCAACTCGGTTCATTGGACGCACATTGCAAACGCACTTTTCAGGTTTTCGTTTATTTTATTTTCTTTGCAGAATGTGGCCCACTGAATCTTGGCTAGCAAGATTAACACAAGCCAAGGCCACAGCCATAGTAGTATTCATTTGGGCCAACGCACAACAAACGCATTGCACTTCGCTTCGGCTGCCGGTTTCTCGATCTTGTTTTTGGCCATTATGCAGTTTGGCTTTTGTTTCGCTTTGCCTACATTACTCTACTTGTTTATGTTTATGCTCATGTGCTCATGATAGCGCGTGGGCGACTCAATGAATTACTGAATAAGGTTAATGGACTAACTGATCCAAATACGGGAATTGAGTGCTATACGAGGCAAGAGCAAATATATGACTTGTCGTATTTCAATTACTCGATTTTATGGCACATTATTGAGTCGTAGAGCGGTTATAACTGCGGCTTAAGTGACTAATTTAACACGACATTATGATCAAAGCAGGATTAAGTCTACAGCAAATCGAAATAATTTCAATAAAATGCAGTCTAGAGCAAGAATTTGAATTTTTATACTTATACTATAAGTAACTATCATTAAAAGTATAACTTCAATAATAATATAATTTTATAAGAAATATTATATCATTTATATATAATATCAATGCTTATGAAATTTAAAAATTATTCCATTCAAAATTATCAATAAAATCAATTCATCAAAAATAGGATTATTTAATAAACTACGTCATGCTATATTCTTGATATTAAAACATGATTAAGTTCACTTCGTTCAATTAAATGTAAATATATTACTACAGTTTCCAAAGAAATTATATAGCATTAAAACAATTGTAGAATTAATCTATGAATATTATTATACTAGTATCAAAATGATGGCTTAAGAATTCTAGAATTATTCAATTAGAAAAATAATCAAATTATTGCAAAATAAAACTTACATTATTGAAAATATTAATGGAAGAATGGTCGAATTATTTCATACTAGAAGCAGATCTATAAAAAAATATTTCTACAGCTAATGCACAACAATTAATTGCCAGTCTCGTTTTATACACACATTTTTCTTGAATCCGTTTGCGCAATTTGAATACAAATCTCTCGGATTATTATAATAACAATCAAAACAGAGGTGAGCTGGTAAAAGTGACCAGCAGTCACCATACATAGAGACAGACACTCCCCTCAACTTGTCGTTGAACTCCAACGAATAGTAAAGTAACTTTTATGGCCGTGGCAGCCACCTGTGGATCAAACTGCAAACGTTAAAACTTGTTGCACTCCCCCAATAAAAAGATTTGTGGCATTCGCATATTTCATAAGTGAAACCCCTCCACCCACCCCTGCTTGCGTTGCAAGTTGACCAAGTCAATGCAATTGGCATCCCAAATCCAATTCCAATGCGAATGCGAAAGCCACTTGAAACTGTTTGCTGAAGCGTGTGCACTTGGGGCATGTCATAAGGTATTTAAATTGGCCATAGAACGTGTTAAGTGCACAAGAATCGCTTGTGATCGTTGTGACAGTTGTCAAGTGAGTTGGCCATTATTGAGTGGCTAATTATTGAGTTAACTTAATGGCTATTAGCAGTGCTCAGCATCATAAATATAATTGGATTAATTACGCCTCGATATGATCGATTGTAGATATCTTAAATGAGAATCAATAATTGAAAGTGCTCAGGAGCTGATTGAATGAATGTGCAGCGAGAGATATCCTATAAAATTAGAATTAATTCCAGTTGTATGCTGCAATGCGGGTAATTAAATTATTCGTGAATTGCAGGAAGCACCAATTGCAATAAATATTTCATTACAAGCAACTCCCACTTTTGGTACGCCCCGTTTTTAAAGGGTATTATTATTTGATTATTGCTTATTTACTATAAGTTGCAGTTGCTGCAATAGCTCGGAGGCCACCCACTTGAATTGTTGCAATTAAATAAATGCGAATGCATTTAAATCGATTATTTGCAAGCATTAAAATCACGTATACGCAGCGTATACGTTACTTGGCTACCCTGCAAGCAGTAATACTTGTACTTGATTTATGAACATGTAATCGTTGTCTACGTGTAGGGTATGAGGTAATGAGGACCATGGCAAGGTGTCGACGGTGCAACGCGACGGTGGCGTGTGGGTGAATGAGGCGTTGCACAAATCGTTAAGGCATTCAATGGTAATGCTATTGCTTTGTTGCCACACACTCCGGCGGCGGTGGTGGTCGCAAGTGGCAACTTGCAACAATCAAAAGTCTAGTCTGGGTTGGAATTCAATTTCCAGCATGGCCAACATTGATTATGCCAGATTAAGAGCAAACCAAAAAAAAAAACAAAGTACAACACAACATAATTCCGCCTTCATTCCGACGCTGGGCCCATATAATTAGTTTCATTCTTTTTATGCGATTTTAAATATGAAATTCACATTTTATCGAACCTGCTTCATGCCATTGGTGGGCGTTGAACATTTGCAATGAATGATAAGGACTTTGTCTGCCAAAACTTTGTTGGCTGGCATGATGCAATCGCTGCACCAGATTGCCTCAAACGTGGCTAACTGGCTTTTGGGGATTGAATTTTGGGTGGTGTATGGTGCTGCTGCAGTTGTTGTTATTAAAATGCCATAAAAATTGGGGCAAGCATTAAAGTATCTCTCGTTCGTTGTGGCCGAGTCGAGAGTCGCGACATGTGCATTGTTTGAAATTATGCAACATTGTCGCTGCTCGCTCGGTGTCAAGCTGATTTACGCCGCCACTTCGTTGACCACAAAAGAGGGGCAGACACAGTTGGGTTAACGCCTTGCCGCTTGGACGCCTCCTGCAGCATGTCACGTATCATTTGGCCATACAGTTGAGCTGAGCACACAGCTGAACTGTGTCCAAGATCAATGCCAGCCCAGCTCAGATTTGCATGTCCGTTCCTAAAGTTGCAATTGGAATTTAAAGGCGCGGCCAGAAAACTTATTAAATGGGCGGAACGATTTGAACTTATGATCCGTGAATTGCAGCAGCAGCTTTATTTATGCATGTTATGAATGTACAAATTCGCGCGAATGTTTTCGATGTTTTGCCATGCTTAGACTTTATAGCCGACGAGGTGCCGGCGACCAATTACCTCGCCCATGAAGAACCAGGTGATCACCTCAATGGTGACCAGCGTATTGAGCCAAGCTTCGGCGACAGTTGTCGAGCGCAGTCGATTGCCCGACGACTTTAACTCCTTCGCAGATTTGGCTGCCTGCTCACGGAAATGCTTGAAATCAGCTGGAGTCGGTGGTGTTAGTTCCACCTTGGCGTAGTACATGAACTCATCAAAGAGCGGACGTGCTTGGGCCTTGGCAGCTGCAAGCCATAATTATTGAGTTGTTCTTCAAATAAAATTATAGTCTACTTACCATTGATAAGCGTGGTAATCTTTGTGCCTAGCGAAGCCATTTTAATAAATCCCAGAAAGAGAGTTTAACAAATTTATGTGTTACACGTTGAAATTATTTTTGGAAAGTGAGAAAATAAGAAATGTTAGACAGGGCTGTCAAGTTTTCAGGGCTGCACAACACTCACTTACATATGGCAACATTGGAATGCTGGAATGAAACAATAATCAAGGCTTTGGCTTTACTTTGGCAATTTTTGCTTAATATTATAAAAATAACTAATAAACAAGTATGTAGCATGATTAAATTATTAAAAAAAAAGAAAAATGAATACAAAGTAATACGCCTAACATTTGCAACAATTCCAACATAACTTGTTTGAGCATGTCCAGCTTGCTACAAGAACAAGACCTGCAATCAATGTAAATGTGTCGAAAATTTGCATAATCGTCCAAAGCTGACCGGCTTTGTTGTTGCTGCCTGCCAGTTTCATGCGGCTCTGAGCCAATTAGCCGATTTTGGGGCGATAACTGACCGATCATTACAATGTAGGCAAGATAGCTATTAGTTAAGCGCTTCATGCTCATAATCTCCACCCACTTTTTCCGTAAAATAAAAAAATAAGAAACAAAACCATAGCAAAGCACTAAACAATGGATAGGTTGGATGATCACGATTAGGGCGATGTGAACCAATAATTATTATGGGATCGAGCTGGTCTATTTCATCATAAGTTTGCCTGTTTTCAAAATAATCTATTGATTATATTATTACCTTTAAATGGTACAGTTAAATCAAATAAAAAACCAATTTAATTGCAATTGGACTGCTTGACTTTCACTGGGTGAATTCTTTACACCCGGAACACAAAGAGCTAAAGGGTATAATGACTAATGGAATATCGAATGAAAATTTCCTTAAAATCTTAAATTAAATGTTCATAGATCATTTTTTTTCATATATATATTTTTGTAATTCTTTTATTATCATATCATAAGAAATGCAACTAACAACATTAAAAATGTTATTTAGGACAATTATATATTATCGTAAGAAATTAAAAATACTCTGAATGCATTGTTAGTGAAATGCAAACACAAATTTATTTTTATTTTTTTATGATTCCAGAATGGGTTACCGAGTGTAGTAAAATCGGCGTTTAACAATCATTCTTAGTTATTATTTACCAAGTTTATGAATATTAAAATTGTTATGGTATTTTCCGTAATAGTGCAAGTTTATGGCATTTTGAAAACTCGTTATGGCCCTCTGCATAGCGCTATAAAGTGTGATTTATGCTGTTTTTTACCAAGCACCTTTACTTGGTTCTGCTTGTTTAATAGCATTGCGAATTCATTTAAAGTTTTAAATTGTCTATGACTTCTTGACCCTCGTTAGAAAACGGGGCCCGTGTTAAATTGCGATTTACATCTTGTGTCAATCTCTCGAGTTGAGTTGAAGTTGCAATTGGCTGGCCATAGAATTGTTGGTAGTACAATAGGTGACCAAATATGGAAATGTGGTTCACCAATTTGATTTGCGATTTTGCATTTTTATTGTTTTTGGCGAACACTGCTGACAGCGTTTGATTATATTTATTTTTGGGCGTTGCCCATACATACACATACCTTCCTACTTTGAGCTTTGTTGTAAGTGCAATTGTTAAATTGAAAACACTGAGAAAAATGCAAAAGCAAACAAATGAAAACAAATTGCATTTTATTTTAAGTAAATGAATCGAAGTGGAGGATGGCAAAATAGAATTAATCGATATCAATGGCACATTCCATGTGTTGGCAAAAGCTGACAGTCAGCTGCGATAGGAAACCAAACTTGAGTTATCGATTTCGATAACAATAAGAAATGCACAGGGTAAATTAAAATTGAGGACTATTTTTTTTTGTTGCAGTGCAAGCACGCGACCATTTGCGCTTTAAATCGAAGTCGAAATCGAAATCGCTATAGCACAGTGCGATGTGTGTATAATTAAAATTATTCTGACAATCACAATAGCAACAACGCTTACTATGCCGTCGAGGTAAACATTAGACTCCACTTAAGAGCGGTTGTGGGAGGCAGGGACGGAGGGTGGGGCGTAAGTGCTGCAGGTCTCTGCTTATGGGTTTTAAATGTGTTTGCGGCTTTATCAATATAATTTCGATTGCTGGTTGTTGTTGTTGCTGCAATTTTCGTGTTGTCGATTGGCTTTGCCGATAGTTTTCAGTGTGTATGTGTGTGTGTGTGTGTTTGTTTGTTTTGTTCGCTTGTGTTTTTCCTTCGGCTCTAAATTCTTTGCTTATTGCAATTTGCGCAACAATGCGGCCCCGCCCGCACACGCCTGACCCACCAAACGCCACCACCACCACCACCAGATGCTCCAGAGAGACGCCGACACCACCACCCAGCAGATCTCAGCCGGACGATTTGTCGCTGACGTCGACTGCGACTGCGCAGCTGGGCAGTGAAAGGCTAGCACCAAAGGCATAGCATAGCTAAGCAAGGCAACGCCAGGCAGAGCACTTGGCCAGAGATCTGCTCCAATTCTGCGGCAGCGACGTCGGCTGAGCCTCGCAGCCATTGGCTTGTGCCTGCCTCTGACTTTGGTTGGGCGTCGTCGTTGTCGGCGTCGATGTTTCGAGTCTAGTTTTTTGTGTGTTTATTCGAATTTCATATATATTTTCTTGAGTGCATTTGTTGTTGTTGTTATTTGTTGTTGCTTGTTGTATTGTGGTGTGGGGCAGGTTTTGTTTTTGCTGCTGAAACGAAGTGCAGGCCAATTTTTTAGTATAAATGTGGCCACAATTTGGTAGTCGAAATCAGAATCAACTCGTTCGCTGAGCATTCAACAACACTTCCTTCTACTCCTTCAACCTCCTTCTCAAACACTCAACAATATCAACATGAAGGTAAAGCAAAAACACACACACATCAAAAACACTGTTTGCACATCAGCAACACTGTTTTCTTGTGCACCTCTTCAACACTGTTAACTCACCACCACATCATTTGTCTCGCTCTTGCAGTTCGCCGTTGCCGTAGTCATGTTCGTGTGCGCCGTTGCCGGTGCTCAGGCGTCGTGGGCTGCCATTGCTCCCGGTGTTTCCTATGTGAACTCCGTTGCCCATGGCCCAGCTGGCCTGTGGAACGGTGCCTGGAATGGTGCCTGGAACGGTGCCTGGAACGGTGCCTGGAACAACGGCTGGGCTGCACCAGCTGCCGTTGCCGTTCACGCCAGCGCTCCCTGGGGTCTGACCGCTCCCGGCTGGCACGGTGGTGTTCCCGGCATTGCCCTCGCTCAGGGTCCCGGTGCCGCCGCCCTTGGCCCCCATGGTCATGAGGGTGTCTACGTTGCCAAGACCCGTGGTGCCATCCACACCGCTCCCCTTGCCGGTCACATCAACTCGGCCACTTCCGTGAACGTGGCCCCAGCTCCCGGTACTCTGTAAATTTGAACTACCAAAACTGCCGAACTACCGATATGCCAAAATGGATGTGGGGAGCAGGACGATGATGATGATGATCGAGGGATGGTCGAGGGATCAGCGATCACAACTGGCGCACCAATTTGTTGTTTGTCTCTGGCTGTCTATCTGTCTATCTATCCTTCCTACTTCTCTATGTCCACGACTTTCAACGACTCTACTTGGATACTCTATCACCACCACCACCACCCATCACCACCCCCAAAACATTATTGTTAAGAACACACACCGATCTTAGTCCCGTTATGAACCAAGGAGTATCGCTTCGGCGATACATCCATCTCGTTCGCACACACACAAAACACACTCACTCACGCGCACATTTGAGTTAGTTCTGTGTTCAGCAAATAAGTCCAACAACAACAACATCAACAACAACAATTACAACAACTACAACCAACAAATAACAGCATGTTAATTTCTTATTACTTGAGAACTTTCCACCAGCTTTTCCAACTTTTCTTCTACATCTATCTTTCGATCTGTCCTCTATATTCTTCTCCTTCTCCATCTAGCTATCTCTCTTTGCAACAATATACTTTCAATCTATTACCAAACTCTTCTTCTATCTATCTCTCTTCCACTTCTGAGTGCAGCACATTGGCTGTGTGCACTATAGATGATGTATATATATCATACATATGTACATAATACATATACATACATATACAAAACTTACTCTAGTAATTCGCAACAATTGTAAAATTGACAAAAAATGTTTTAAATAAACTCGTTTTTATTTACTCGAATACTTTATTGTTTTATTGAAATGGGAAATTGAAAAGGGGATTAAATATACTTTATTATAACATAGTTTTTACTACCTGGTATAAAATACTTTGAACTTTTCTTTTCAAAAATATCAAAATCTTATGATAAAAATGGTCTTGCAATTTAAAATGAAAGATTTTTATTATACATATATTCTAAACAATTTATTAATTAAATCATTTCTATAATCCTTGCGACACTAGTCTTAAAGTTAAATGTATTTTTGCTTTTCAAGAACTAGAATTTTTTAAAGATACAAATGGCAAATAGATTGCCTATATCATTATTCATATATTTCGTAATTTAACTTCAAAAGATTTTAGTATTTATCTGTTGACAAAATTTAATAGGTAACCATACATTTTTATTTTTGTTTTTTTTTTTAGAAGATTTTAAATCTATTTTGAATGTCAACAGAAGATTAATGAGAAAAGATTAAGGCTACTGTTTTATCGTTAAGAAGACAATAGGAAATCACAGTAGTAGAACTAGTTGTAAATAAACTAAAGTAATTGTTGAAATACTTAAGCATAAGTCGAGATGAATAATAAAAATAATGTAGACAGTTAGTTTGTTTTTTTTTTATATAATTGGGTCGACCTTGGGGTGCTAGAACTGTTTATAAACAATGTATATCTGTTTAACCTTGAAGACATTATAGATTGTTTAATTGATTCCATATCGAAATGAATGTCTTTGCACTAACTTAAGTAATTAGATCAAACGTATACTTAGTAGTTAATAGTTTTGTGAATTGACTAATGCAAAGGTATGTTTGGACATTTTGCTATAAACTGCCACTGATCGGTAGTCAAGAGCGGGCCACATTTCGTATCGTAGCGTACTTAATTGACCTGAAAGGCGTTGCCATGCGAATTGAATAGATTGCGACCACAGGGCGTATGCTTAATTATGCAAACGCTTAAAGCTAATTACAGAGCAGAGTATGGTTTGTGTTTATTAGTCAGTGCTCACCACCTGCGATCCGATCGAACTATATATGTCTCTATATAGCAGTATTACTGATTATTTATGGCAGCTACACGTAATTATAGTTTATCATCGTCTCTAGAATTCAACTTGAACTCTTTCAAAGCTATCGTTACAAATTTTGTTGCGCGTTGGCGTCGGCGTTTGTTGTTGCCAACAACAAGTTGATACCACATATAAAGTTGCATGGCATTTTTTTGGTGCAACGACACCTGACGGGTTTCGCTTTAATGGCTCTCTTCATATCTGCATCTAAGGGGGGCGGGGGGACAATTCGGGGGCATTGAAACTGGTTCGCAATGCGGCTACAATTGGCAAGGTTTCTCAGTTTTTTGTCCATTTGCATAATTGAATTGTTGTTTTTTTTTACTATGATTTTTTTTAAATATATGTATCTATATTATTTTTGTTTTTGGTTTGCTTTTAGCGTGTGCGGGTGTCTCGCTTTTGTAGTGCGGCGTGAGTTAATTGTATCACCTAATGGCAAGTTGCAACCCGAATCCGAATCCGAACCCGGCTGCAACTTTTCGACGCCCACGCGCCGGCTTCGCATGAAATGGCAAAACCAAAATGCAAGGGAATGGCTTGGCTCTGGGTGGTGGGTGTTATGTAAAACCATTTGAATGCGATCCATTTAACAATCAGCGACAAAGTAATTAAAAATACAACGAGGAAATAATCATGGCAGAGTGCAGACAATCCTAAATGCATTTAATGTTTCTATTCCTGGATTAGATGATGTCGCAATGCAAATGACTAGAGGAATGTTTTGTTAAAGGCAAAGTCTCTATACATGGACTTTGCTTGTTTTAAAGGATTTATTTAGATGAATTTTAATGGCAAACATTTCATAATTAAAGGCATTGCCTATAAATACAAAGGTTCATAACAATTGGTTAAAAATATACCGATGTCTGTTAATGACCAAAAACTATTTTGGAAATTAACTATTTTTGTCATTTTCTGTTTATTTTCTGCTTTTCCAATTTCATAATTTAATGAAAGTAATATTTGAGTTCTTTGCTATTTTATATATGTTTTGTTGCAACTTCTTAATGATATTTTTGATGGTAAGCAAGACTGCTTCAATTTTATTGAAATACATATGAAGGTCATGTCTTTATTAAGTATACGCATGACCTCGACACTACTTTTATTCTACTTCATGCTTTAGAGTCTGCAAACTACACTTCAGTTTGTTTTTCTTTTGTCAATTCATTAAAGTGTCACATTTTTCAATTGAATTACGCATTACAATTTTACTAGATATAATGTAACAATTGGAATTATATAAAGTATACACAAGATTAAGCTTTACGCTACTTTATATATTGTATTCCATTACATGTTGTTTACTTCCCATATTTTGTATGTCTGCATACTCTATTAGAGTATCATAATGTTGAATTGGTAGTATACAAAGTGATACAGTTTGAGTTAAAAGAATGCAACAATAAGGATTATATCAAGTATACGCGCAATCGATCAGTACATTAAGCTTAATTCTACTTTATGCCACATAGTCTGCTCCGCATTCTATAAATTCCTATGTACTGTCATATTTTTGAATTGTGATGCAGTTTCAGTCAAAGCAATGTAACAATTAGGACTGTATCAAGTATACGCACGATTGACAGCAATGACGTTGTCAATCACTCGCGCCCTTGACAAGTTAATCGTGAATTCTATGATTTATTGAGTACAATTATATGTTATGCATTTCAATTGAAATGTTTAGAATGAAATGAATGGCAGCAAAAGGGTTGAACGAGTTGATAAGTTTGCTTTTGTTTTTGGATTGTAAATCAATTAGTAGTGGAGCATGTTCAGGATACGAATGCAAACCATAAATGGATCACAAGCCAGTCACATTATATGCTAATGAATTGCGAATAACAATAATGGCGTTAACCACAACAATTAAGTAATTATTAAAACAGCCAACGCTGTCGCAGAGGTGACGCAGTGGAAAGCGGCAACTTACCGGAACTGCAACTAAAAAAAAAGTGGGTTGGGCCAATCTCTCGGTCTCCGTCTGGGTCTAGATAGTTGCATTTGATCGATCGATCGTACGACTGACTGAGTATTGAGTGTGAATATGAGTTCACTTGTTTGTAAGTACACTCATGCTGCCCACCTACAGCAGCAGCGGCAGCAGCAGCATGTCATTATTTCTGTAATCACATGTATGCAAAAGATATATATCTAACAGCATATTCACAAGGTATGTATATAGCAAATACGTTTGTAATTCTGTGTGTGAACTCGAACTCTCACTTGGCGTATGAACTTTTGCTGACCATTGGCGCTGTGGTTATTGGCTCAGCTCTTGGCTTGATCGACTGGCTATAAAACTGGCGACAGAATCAACAAGAGATCAGTTCAGAACAAGAGTTCAACAAGAGCACAACAACAAACCCAAACAACCATCAACATGAAAGTAAGTCTCTAACAAGGATTTCAAAGGATTCCCAGCTCACTCACTCTCACTTTTTCTTCTCTGCAGTTCGCTATCGCAGTCATCTTCACTCTGGCCCTCGCCATGGGAGCTCAGTCCTCGGTGATTCCCCTGATCTCTCAGCTGGCTGGCCATGGTCTCTCCTACACCGCCGTCTCGGGTCCAGCTGTCGCTGCTCCCTGGGTGGCTCCCGCTGCCCACTGGCCCGCTGCTGTCTCTGTTGGTGCCTGGCCACCAGCAGCAGTTGCTGCTCACGCTCCTGCCGTTGTTGCTGCTCATGGTGCCGCCGTTGTGGCTGCTCATGCTCCCGCTGTGGTTGCTGCCCATGCTGCTCCCGCTGTGGTTGTTGCTCCCGTTGCCCATGAGGGTGTCTACACCGCCCAGACTCGTGGCGCTGTTCACACCGCTCCTCTGTCTGGCCACATCCAGTCGGTGGCTTCCATCAATGCTGCCCCCGCTCCAGGCACCATCTAAGAAGCTTCTTCTCAGGACTCAGGATTTACGATATTGACCATGGAACTGCCAGAGCTGTCAGATGCCAAAGGACATCACAACGATTTACGATTACCATTTATTATGAACACTCATCGAAATGCTGTAAATACACACACATATATACCCATATATAAACAGGGCACTCGCACCAGCCATTCCTAAAAATTTACTTTCGACTCGCACTCGCAACTCTGATATTTATTGCAAAAAAATTAAAACAATTTCGTAACAAAATTCCCCAAAAACTGTGTAAATGACTTTCTTTCTTAGACAATAAATCTATGTAAAAAGTTGAAAGCAAAAGGTTTTACAATTCTTTATACAGAATATTGTCGATAATTGCATATACTAAAATATGTTGCAATTATCTGAAATGTGATTGTAAAATGCAATTAAATTAAACATACTTTTGCGCATTAACAATTGGAAGCCTAGAAAATTGTGCAACATTATTAGTTAAATGGAAATAAAAAGCAAGTTAACTGCATTTAACGATTTGGTTACAAGTTCATGCAATTAAATGCAGTTGCAACTATCGACATTGTACTGTATTATTTTAATATTCTAAATTGCCGAACTAGATCAACCTTTGGATTCGCGTGCATTTTATTGGATTGATTAGAGCTATAAGTGCAGGAATTTGTATAGTCATTAAGTCTACTTAGACTGTTGGCTGCCTTGAAGGTCTTGACTTTAATTGCGTGTTTCGACGTTAAAAACACAATTACTAGAGCATTACGCTCCGAGCTAGTGACAGTTTGCTTTTAAATTAAGCTATTATACGAGTATGCAGCAGAATTATGAATGTGTAACAGATAACCTAGGTAGATCATTATACGAGATTTGAAATACTGCTGACTGTTTCACAAATTGAGCTCAGACTTTGACAATGAATTGATTCTATATAGAATTTGAATGTATATAAGGTAAATTACCTATATTGAATACTCTTTACACTTTTTTGTTGTTTATAACAGTACTACACAAATTGTAGGATGTCGTAAAGAGGATATTTAAATAATTTTCTTCACTTTCATTTTAACAAAAATGTTTATAAGTTTCTTTTACATTCTACAATTAATATATTTTATTTTTCGAATTTTTACTCCAAATTTCCTTTATTTTAATCTATATAATTCTTCTCTGTCTTTTTTCTTTGTATCTATACCGTGCGGTATTACCTGGCGTATACTTAATATCAAATTTTCTTTTTTAGTTTTAGTCTTTTTCGGGAGTAAACCAATTAAAGTCATCCTTTACCATTGGAGTGTCTAATCAAAATTGATTAAAAACCACAAAATTTAAAAATTGGTAACAAATATTAAAAAATATTTAAAAATATTAGAGGTTGGCTACAGAGTATACTTCAGTTATAACAATTCGTGCTTGTAAAACCCAGTAATTATAATTGAATTAGTTATACTAGGTTATACTATGATTTATTCACTATAGTACTATTTAACTTTCAGATCACCCCATGTGTAAGTTTCATAAGAAACGGTGTATTAATAAACACAATTGTAGCCAAGTCATGCGCATGCGCATAGTTTTTGCAAAGGGGCGTTATGAGTACAACAACTATGTTGCTATAGCCCATAGTACAGCCGGAATACAACTGCGACTCGGTTCTCCACCCCTTCAGTGTATATTTGATCTGTTTGCTGTGAAACACTCGATGCTTTTGTGACTGAGGCGTGATTTGTTTGCATGTGAATGTGAATATTTCTTCGGTTGGTCGTATCGGCTCGTTTGGGGGGCTATCGGTTTCAACTGTACAAAGTTGCGGGTTGTTTTTCTATTTTGCCGCATTTGGTGGTGTTGAATGATAAGCTGCAGCTCACTGTATCGTGTTGCGTGTGGAAAATGCGCCAACTTTGCTTTGATTTATGGCCCGCCTCTGGGGCCAAGAGTCAATCGGATTTAATTGCGGTTCGTCAGCAGCTGCAACTTATGGCGTTGTCTATATTTTTCCCCCTCTCCATATTGGGATCAAGTCCTAAAATGGACAGCTATCGTTTGCAAAGTGAAAATATTGCAGCTTAGATGCAACGAATGAAATGTGCACTAACACAATAGTAGCAAAATTTAGTACTTTTTGTGAATGGTTCAATTTACTGCTATTTGTGAGTAGCAGTAGATAGTTATAGGCAGTAATTGACTTGACTAATCTAAGCTACTTAATAGTACTAACTTTTATTAGTTTATTCATTTTATTATGCACTAAATTTTTTGTTAATTCGTGAACATTTGCATTTGAATGCTCTTAAACTGCGATTACTACAATTGCCTTTACTACATAGTATAACAACAACAACTAATGCAGCCAGCAACCTGGCTTTGCATTTCTCTTTCTCTTCATTTCTTCCTCTCACTGCATATTCGCACAGCGAGAGAGCGAGAGCGACAGTGACAAAGAGATAATAGCACACTTGGCACGCGGGACTTGCTTGCGTTATTCGGTTTCTTTTTTTGGATTCGGATTCGCTGTCTCTGTCGTTGGCGCTCGGAGTGTAACGGCGACTTGCTGGCTCTGGCTGTGGCTGGTGGCTCTGTCTCTGCTGTCGCTGGCAGCGGCAGTTAGTCGTCGGTAAAGACGCGCTGGCAGCGTGTCTTGTAAATTGAAACGCAATCGACAGTCGGCAAACGTACGCTCAATCGATTTGGGCAGATTCACGTCGGTTCGGCATGATTTGAGTGAGAAGAGGGCGGTGCAGTTTCGTGTTATTTGCAAATTGTCGCCGGGTTTGCAATTCCTATTACAGTGTATCGTAGTTGTTGTCATTGCTGCTGCTGCTGCTGATTGTTTACTTGTGGAAAGAGTGTGCAAATGAAAGTGTAAGATGCGATTAACGGCTTCCGATAGTGATTTTCCCTTTCCATTGCAGCATTTGATTATAGAACGTGTTTAGCAACGAAAAAAAAAAGAATTGGCAGACGCTAAACATTTTGGCAATAGCTAAATACTTCTCATATGCGCACATTCCTTGGCATTCTTTCTTCGTTCTTTGTTGTCTCGGGTATTTCTGCAATAATTTTATTGCGCACACTGTTCAATGTTTATAAACACAAGCAGCGCAAAAAATGCCGATTGATTTTGCTTGATGGCAAATTGAACACGTTTTACCGCAAATATGTATTTTGTGCATTCATAATTTCCACTCGCGCCTTGCACTCACTGAAAATAAATTGACGTCATCTCCCACACACACACACACACACACACACACACACAGGCATACAAACGAATACACGCAGTCATGATTTGAGTGGAACTGAAGCGATTCAAATTACACAACGGTGTTCAAAACAAAGAACAGCTGATTGGCGCCGCTCCCATTTACATACAAACATATGAACATGCATGCTCGCGAGTATTCAAAAGCAACCACCAAATAAATCAAATAACAAAAACAACATACACACAGTTCTCTTGCTCTGCGCTTTGCGCTAATTTGTTGTTACAGTTTAACTTGTTGAAATGCCTCGCTCTCGCTCTGTCTTGCTGAAGCTCTCTCACAGTGTGAGTGTGTGTGTGTTGTTTATTTCGCATAGTGAATGTCAAGTGTATTTATGGCTAGAGAGTGAGAGAGTAAGCGAGTGCGAGATAGTACGACTATAGTGCATCAGCTGGCTGCCTGCCCGCTCTGTCGTCGCGTCGTCCATTGCCCTCGTCGCAATGCGTCGCGTCGCGTCGTCCGTCCGCCATCAGATTATTGAAATTCACGCGCTTTTTGCTTTGTTTTCAATTTTATATGCATTTCTGTTTTTATT
Organism: Drosophila niveifrons; assembly: GCA_035046325.1. NCBI lineage: Eukaryota > Metazoa > Arthropoda > Insecta > Diptera > Drosophilidae > Drosophila > Drosophila niveifrons. The sequence goes on from JAWNOC010000068.1 coordinate 10,209,764, forward strand.
ATTTATTTTGTATTTAAATAGATTCTTTCTTTGTTGATACAACAATGAAAAATGATTAAGAACACATCTATACTACAACATAGAACTATAACTTTTACTTATTTGCGCTTAAATGCATTGTGTTGTATTTACAATTATAGTGACTAGCATTCGTATGTGTGAGTCAATGAATGTGAGCGGTATTCACTCAATAACTTTACTTATACATGCATAGGGAAAGCACATAAAAGCACTGAAGAAGAATCAACAACATAAGCTCTATTATCGACACTGCACAGTGGTGTTGACTGTGCTTGTAATTAGCGAAATTCATTAATTTTTTTTAGAAGTTCATTAAAGCGTAAGCATTGGATATTGCATATATTATTCAAAATTAATTCGTTTTATTTGCATCAAAAAAACTAGACAAACCCCAAATGCGAATTTAAGTTTCACTTAAACTTCAAGCTAACCATAAATTATTATTTTCGAAATGATATGTTGACAGCATTCATTCATTGTTTACCTATTAACTTGATGTCAATTACCTTTGCTTCAGTGTGCGCGCTTTATACGTACTACGTATATTTAATTAAATCCGTTTTTTTTTTCAAAATATTTTGCTTAGTGGCAAAAGTAGCGGCAACTGCGGCAGCGACTGCGACAGCGGCAGAAGCAGAGACAGAGGCAGAGGCGTAAGGCAGGAACAGCAATCAGAATCACAATCATCGCAAATCGCATCATTTGCTTTCGAGCATCGGAATCGCTTGGGTGTTGTTGTGTTTGCTATGTGTGTTGTGTTGTGCTTGACCGTTAATCGTGAGTAGAGAATTCTCGACGTCATCCCCCCCGCTGCACCGCGCGTTCGCTAAAAAACTGCTGAAGTGCACAAAGAGAGAGAGAGAGAGAGAGGAGAACAATTAAACAATAATAATAATAAACTTTGTATTAGCAACAGAAGCAACTCCAAAGGCCGTGCGTGATTCTTCGACTTTAACTTTATTGTCGGCGACCCGGGCAATTTTATACTTACTTACTTACAAACATTTGCGGGATGACCCACAAAAAGATATAGCTAGCTGTTAACTGGGTCAGCAGCAGCGAAATTGAGTGCAATTTTCGTAAACGAAACGAAATGAACTTGAAACAAATACTAGCTAAACTTCCTTCAAGAAACAAGTGCAATTGAGGCGTGAGTTTTCTATTGATCAAATTCAAGAGGCCTTTTTGTAGCCACTTCAAATCGCGAGACAAACAACAACAATAATATTGTGCGTGTGCAACTTCAAATGACGAACTGACTTCCACTGATTTATTGAGTGAGTGATTGTTGTGTTGTGTGTGTGGCAGCATGAAAGGCATCTGTGGCGATGCCAAGCAGCAGCTCAACAATTGCATGCTGCTAGACGACACTGAAAATGCCCCAGTAAATGGAATAGTAAATGGAAATGGAAATGGATTTGGAATTGGAATTGCTGCTTCACCCGCATATCGCGGTGGACGCACGTTTCGATCGCGTCAAGTGCAGAGCTTGGCCATTCGGAATACGAGCTCATATGATACCATGGAGCGACCCTTTCGACCCGACAATCTACGGGGTCGCTGGTCTAAAACTGCCGATTTCTATTTTGCCACCTCGAGTTATGCCTTCAGTTCCATGGCCTTCTCCGATGTGTCTGTCTGGGCACTAATGATGGGCGGTTGGAGTAAGTATTCCACAACTGCTATATAATATGTAAATACCTCATAGACAGATCGACGACATTGTCGACGAATTGGTGTCAGTTTAGTGTCATATTCATATTCATATTCATATTGAAGATAGACGTCGCGCTTCATTGATTTCTTATCAAGGGAATTCAATTACGATTAAATGGAATTGGGGTTATCAATTTAATGCTCTGCAAAATATTTGAAATCCAAGCTAGTTCAGTGTGGATGCAGAGCAAATTAAAATTATTGTTATTGTCGACTTGTGTTCGCAAAAAAAACCCAAAATTGCCTTGAACGTGATAAGATTAGAGAATTTATTATTTGAATTTAATATAAATATGTTTGAAATTAAATATTTTCAAGAAATAATGGCAAAATACATTTTGACGAATATTAACTCGTTTGTTTTTGATATTTACAAATTTCCATTAGAAAACAAATTATACAAAATAATTATGATTAATAAATAGCTTTATTATTTAAAAATATTGTAATGATTTCTAAGCTATACAATTCCTTGAAAATCTTATTGAAATAACACATCTGATTAATTTTAATCACATGGGGCATGAGTAACAAAGCTGTAATTGATGTGAAACAAGCTTTGAATATTTACAAGTTTTATAGAAATAGCGATAGTACTTGGCGTAATTAAAGAAAAGCATTTATTTCCCTTGTTCGTACCAAGTGGCGTATGAGTAATTAATTAGCACAGATATCGAGTTGTCCTTTGCTCATGACTAACAACTTTTAAGACAAAAGTTTCGCTGGTTTCAATTATATATATATAGTATATAATACTTACTGTTCTCTTTAGAATTCTACCTGACTACTTATGTGCTGGCTGTTTGCTTCTACTCGCTGCCCATTTTCCTGATACAAACATTTTTGGGCCAATTCTCGACATCGGGCGCGATATCAGCGTTTCGCGTATCGCCCATATTTAAAGGTCAGTTGACACATATAATATAGCGAATCGTATATTTGAGTGCTTTATCTTGGCGTAACTCGTTTAACAGGCATTGGATATTCGATATTGTTGCTCAACCTGGGCACACTCACCTACTACAGCGTTAATGCGGCAGTGCCGTTGATTTATGCCGTCAACACGTTGCACGATGTGCTCCCCTGGATGAGTTGCAACAACACATGGAATTCGCCCGACTGCTCCACACACAACAGCTACGATGAGGATGAAGTGAGTGCCTGCAAATTAATTAAGTCATCCACACTTTATTTGATTCTCTACATTTTGTTTTTTTTTTTTATATTTTGCAGCCCGATCAAAAGCCACACTCAACTGTCGAGTACTTTCAGTGAGTTTCTGTTCGACATTCACATGGAATTTTAATTAAATAAATAATGGTGTTCTTTTTCTTTGTTTCAGCTCCATGATAGGCTCCATTAGGGATGGCTCCGGTGCCTGGTCGTTGTCCTGGTCGATGGTGTTGGCTATTGTGGGCATTTGGGTTGTGGTTCTTCTGCTGCTCCTGAATCGTGTTTCCATTGTAAGTTTGAAAAATTAGGTAATCTAGAGTGTTGATAAACCACCTAGTTTACAATATTTGCTAGTGCATTAAGGCTAGTTAAAGTAATATTTAATTATTCTATATTCTTTTTTGCAGATAGGCAAAGTGATGCGTTGTGCTTGCGTGCTAATGCTGAGCTTCTTCTTGGCCGTGTTTGTTTATCTGGTGATACACGAGCAGTTTGGCTGGCAGACATTCATGGACTATCTGCATCCCACCATCTACAGCTGGAGCGGCATTCGCTCCTCGCTGGGCATCGCCATCTTGCAGGCCAGCATGGTGCTGGGTCCTGGCTGGGGCAGTGTCATCACTTTGGGCAGCTACAATCGCTTTCGCAGCGATGCTGCACGTCTCAGCATCTGGGTGTGCATCAGCCATGTGCTCATCACTGTGATGGCCACCATCTGTGGTCATGTGGCCAACGATCACTTTGAACGTAGGTGCTTTACTTAACACATTTTGTACTCCATTGAATTTGTTTCATTTGATTGCAGTTCATGTGGCCATGTGGCATGTGGAGAAGAAGCATTCAATGCAGTTCCTTTTTGTGTCCTTTGCCTATCTCTTTGGCAGCTTTACAACGGTGCCCAAACTCTGGTCTTTTCTCTTCTTCACCATCATCTTTCTAGCCGAGATGTGTGCGCTGGTAAGTGGCAAAGTTATTTGTATTAAAATTTATTTGATAAGTTATTAATTTTCAGGTCATACTGATGATGTCTGTGCTGACGTCGATCTTTGATGAGTTTGAGCAGCTGCGTCATCTCAAGCGACGCATTACAATCGGTCTTTCACTATGCCTCATGGCCAGCTCCCTTTATTTTTGCACTCAGGTAAGTAGAGTTCATGATTTTTAAAAATTAAATTAATTAATGCGTTGTTTACTTTTTTCAGCTGGGCTTTAGCCAGGTTAGCGCCTTGTCCTACATGGCGCTCTTCACGCAGATTGTCTTCTCGGCACTCTTGATACTGATGGCCACCTGGATTTATGGCCGAGTGCGTTTCCAATGCGATCTGCAGTTTATGCTGGGCAAAACGATCTCAAGTGCCGAAATCTTCTTTATACGCATAGTTGCGCCCTGCTTTGTAGCACTTGCATTGGTAATTAAGTCGATTATGTTATTATTTTGATATATATTAATTTCTCTCAACAGTATCAGACTAGCTTTATGCTGTACGTGAATGGCGCAGGCGATATACTCATATGGACTAGTCAGGGTTTGAGCTATCTGATTGTTGTGGCCTATATGATCTTCAAGTTGTCGCAGACAAATGGAACATTACGACAGCGGTTGAGGCAATGCTTTGCACCGCACGATTGGCATCCGGTTAATCCCGATAATCGTGCATTCTACGAGGAGATCATGGGCACCTCGGAAATGCTCGTGATCGACAATGGGAATGCGGCATAAATCACATTACAAACACTGCATACTTCTAGTGCCTAATATACTACTAATTAATAGATTGACGATTATAGAGATTTTGATTTGTTTTTAAAATGTACTTAAGTCAAGGACCTGCATCATCGGGTCGAACTGAACTCATTGTGTGAATAACCCCAGAACACCTAAAACAAAAAGAAAACATAAATACACGAGGAATATAGGCGAGCGTTTCTTCAAAAAAAATGTACTGATATTTTTGCAAATCTAGTTATATAGAGAACAATAAACTGGTGATATTTGTAGTTGCATATGAATAAATAAACTAAAAGCTTTTGAACAATTTTAACCCAAAGTGTTGTTCACTTGGCGTATGAGTAATATTAGGACAATTTCAAATATGAAAAGTTCAAAAAGAGTTTATAATACAGGGTTACATTTTAGACGCGCGCACAATTTATAATTGATTTGCATACTTTTTGGCTTGATCTGACAATTATTGAAATAGATATTTACAGTATATATAATGTGTAATAAATTGAATGGGGAATTCTATTTTTGCGATAAGCCAATAGAAACATGCACATGAACAGCAGCAATAGCAGCAACAGCCGCAGGCGAATGTAAAGTACAAAAATTGTATTATTCATTAAACGGTTTCGGGAAGAGCGAATGCACTCATTGCACTCTCAATCTCTTTCTTTGCATTCGAATATGCGAACAGACCCAATACAAGTGCTTTAATTTAGTGTTTCGAATGTGCTTCTAATCATGACAATGTCATGTGGTGTGCGGTTTAGCTGTTTGTAATTTCAATACACACAAAAAAGTAATAGTAATTATAATAATAAGAATAATACAAAATACGTGTCGACTCTCGACTGTCGATTGTCTGTTGTCTGTTGTCGGAAACTTGGCAATCTGCTGTGCTCAGAGCAAGAAGAGCAAGAAGAGCAAGAGCGTGTGTGTAGAGACATTGTACATATATAAATACAGAGACAACGTTGATAATGAAAAGCCTCTATCCATTTTATTCTATGCTACTATATTCCATTTCCATTTCCATCGGCAGCACGGATGCACGGCTCTCGGCTGCCTCTCAGTCATAGTCAGAGTCACAGTCAGTCTGCCGGCATCGTTTCTTTTAATTAGAACGTCAATTTAAACCTAAACGGACATACGCGTATCTATTGCAAAATCAAATAAAACAAAAGCCTACAACAAAAAATACCCAAAGACAAACAAAAACAAACACAAGTATAAGAAGAATATTTCAGAGGAATTCAAAATCATAAATTCCGAGTGCGCGTAATTAATTTTTTTGTTTCGTGTTAGTCGAAAGCAGAAACGTCGACATTTGCGACGTTCTTAATCGGAGCTGCTATTCAAAAACAATCTGAGTCATCATGGTCTATGAATCGTCCTATGAGACTGGCCGCAAGCCATTCAAACCCGATTTGCAGCGCGGAAAATGGGAAAAGCCCACGGATTTCATTTACGCCTGCTGCGGCTTAGCTCTCAAGCTGGATATATTTGTGATCTCCTATTGGCTCTACTTCGACATGGGATGTAAGTATAACTGTATATACATATACACACATACTCAAGTACAGCTGCTGATTAGCTGAGAGCACGAGAGCACAAGTGCTATGACAGCTGATAAGCTAATCAATTTGCTTATTAATTGTAAGCAATGCATCTCAATTTTATGAAAATAAATAAAAGCGTATTCAATTGAAATTGCATTTCAAGTTCAAGTCGAGTCAGGAGCAAAAAGGGAAACCAAACTATATAATACTTTTTAAATTAGACATATATTTTTTTTAGTATAAAAAGTTACAAGCATATAGAGCTTATGGTAATAAAAATTCATTTAAAAATGATTATGGAAAAAAATGGAATAAATATCTTAAAAGCTAGCCTAGTTTCTCCATCCAATTAGTTGTGTTTAAGGGGCGTTTTTATTGAATATAATAATGAATAATATCAGTTAATAATGTGTTTCTAATATGCTAACCTTGAGCAGTTGAGTAGATTAGAATGAAATGTGATAAGTGTTGTGTTAATGCTCAATAAATTTCAATTGGCTTGTGACTAAATAATGAATATTGTGTGCAACAATTAATTTGCGTTCTTTCAGTATTTGGCATATTACCCTATTATTTCTATATGGCCATCTATATGATTCCCCTACTGGTGATCCATTCGTTTATGGGTCAATTCTCGAGCAGCGGCTTCATCTCCGCCTTTCGTCTGTCGCCGTTCTTTAAAGGTAATTACTGCACACTTGATGTGATTACTAAGTACTTACTGAGTTTCTACTTCAAGGCTTGGGCTATATAAGTGTCTTCCTGAGTGTTGCGGGCCTGCTGTATTATGCCATCTTTGCCGTGGTGCCACTTGTGTACATTGTCCACTCCCTGCGCCCCACCTTGCCCTGGAGCTGTGAGGCAATGGCAAATATGAAGAATGTGAGCACGGTAAGTGTGTAAATCATTTACTACTATACAATTTTGAATATGTGATTATTTTCTCTACCAGATATGCAATGACAATCAAACTGATGCAGATATTATTGGCTCGCTTGCGGAGAATACTTCTGAATTTATGATTGAATACGCTGAAGTGCACATACCTTCAGTGCTGTTCTTTAAGTAAGGAAACCGTCCTCAACTAAGAATCTTAATTAATTGGAAATTTCGTAGGCAACATTTTCAAGCGAACAGCACCGAAATGATGATCGAAGGAGAATCCTTTAATATGTCTTGGACAGTGGCTGGACTTTCAATTATCATCTGGGGAGCGATTGCTGGCATTTTCAAGTATTGCTCAGATGCTGCCACGGTGTGTAATTATTAAAGAGTATCTACTAGAAATGATATAATAATATTTTCCTTTTCTTTAGTTTGGCAAACTGCTACGCTATATGATATTGACCACTTTGGGCATTATGTTGGTGTGTCTGGTGCGTTTTCTATTTTTGCCCGGCGCTTTGGATGGCCTGCTGCATTATGTGAAGCCTCACAAGGATGGCATGATTGGAGGCAGCTTTATCATGGTCGTCGTTGTGCTGCAGGCTTTTGGATCTGGCTGGGGCAGCGTCATGTCGCTGGCCAGCTTCAATGACTTCAAAGCCAATATTATGGGCTACAGTTGGGTCATTGCCTTTGGCCAGACACTTGCCTACATTCTCTTTGGAATGGTCACCTTCATATTGCAGCATTATTTTCGATGTAAGTTGGCATTGATGATTAGTTCATTCATTAATAATGAGTAAATGCTTTTCTTAGCAATGACTGTCCGCACTTTCGATCTATATGTCGAAGCCAATTGGGTGTTATACTTATCGAGTGCCAGTGCCATGGCCGAGATGGAGTTTCCAAACTTTTGGACTATTCTCTACTACTCAATGCTGTTGATTGCCTCACTGGTTGTGATAGTATGTTATTCCCATTTATTTACTGTTAGTTCGCTTAAGTTTCATATTTAACTTACTTGCAGATCACACAAATTTTCACTGTTCTCACGAGTCTCTTTGATGAGTTTGAGACGCTGCGAGCGCAAAAGGAGAAGACTACATATATTTTTATTGGTTCACTAGGTCTCTTATCATTGCCATTTTGCACAAATGTAAGTGAATCTGAATATATAATCTTGATCAGCGTCAACAGCCGAGACGATCTAGCCATGTCCGTCTGTCTGTCTGTCCGTCTGTCCGTATGAACACCTAGATCTCAGAGACTATAAGAGATAAAGCTATAATTTTTTTTCGACAGCATTTGTTATGTTTGCACGCAGATCAAGTTTGTTTTACATTTTTGCCACGCCCACTTCCGCCCCCGCAAATCAGAAAAATCGAATAACAAGCGTAGTAATAAAGTTGGAACCGCGAATTTTGGGATATACATTAGGAACTATAGTCTTTGTGGCTTTGCGATCAGATAAAAATTGTGGAAGTTATTAAAGAAATACTTTTGTTTGGGCTAAAACGCCTACTTACTAGGGGTCTCAGTTGCTTTGGCCGACAATCTGGTATATTATGCCGTCTATGGTATATTTTGAAAGTCGTACTATACTAAATACTAAAAATATATATTTGGTATATTTGGTATATTTTTAGCATTTTGTAGTATTTTCGGTATATTTTGGAAGTAATACCGCAATATTTTGCTTTTATTCAAAATGGGTAGCGGGTATCTCACTGTCGAGCACACTCGACTGTAGCTTTCTTACTTGTCTTGAATAGTGATTAATAATTAAACTGTTTAATTAATAATAATGATGATTTTCCATTGCAGCACGGTGTTTTGTTCTTCTCAGCCGTATCCGTGGACTCTTTAGTCACTTACAGCATTATGCACTTTATGTTGATACTTGCCGTGCTTTGGATCTATGGTCGAGAGCGATTCCAGCGAGACATTGAGTTTATGCTGGGTCAACCTTTTGCCTCGTGGAAGATCTTCATATTGCGATTCATTGCTCCGCTCTTTCTGTTCTACTCTTTGGTTCGAAAACGTTAAAAATGTTGACTATCTACTATACTATAATAGGAATTTTTATCGATTGTAGCTCGTGGGATTGTGGATGGCATTCATGGAGCATCTTTATCAATCAACACCAATGATGTTCATCAGCTTTATTCTGGTCATTCTGCCAATATTATTCATACCGGGCTATGGCATCTATATAACATATCAGAATACTGGAGCATTCTGTAATCGCCTTAGGCGCGCTTGTCGCCCAACCGATTGGTATCCGGTGGAAATGGAAAATCGCCAGCAATACGAGGAAGCGTTGGGAAACTCGGATCTAACACATCAACTGTATGAAGTTACCGAAGAAGAGGTTAATTAAGTTCTATGTACATAACAGCAAATTGCATTTGCTTTACTTCCTGTATAAAATGACATTATACTCGTATCAATACTAAAAATTTACAAACAAAAAAAAAGCGATAGTGAAAATATCATTTGTTTTATGCTTCAGTATCGGACATGAATACTGGCATTCTTCGTTCCCGTCTGAATTGTTCGTAATCGGCCCTATCATCTGGATCTGCTGGGGTCCAATCGAGTGGCTTCAGTCGCTTCTTTAGGCTTGTTTTCATGGTCTTCCGCTTGATAATCATAATATAGATCACATATATTGGTATCAAAATAATCGAGGATACAAAACTCAGCCAGCCAATGGCGACTGCCCAGGCGGGATACTCGATGCCATTGTACGTGATTTTGCGTAAGAAAGCAATGCTCGTGAAGAGTACAAACTGCAAATAGAGGGAGAATCTCAATTTTCATCGAGCCGAGGGGGGGTAGATGTTGCTCTTACGGATAAAACTATGGGCGTTATGTACTTCCAGGCGATTTTCCAAAAGAGCACAGGCCGCTTGCCCAGCATGAACTCGACATCGGTCATAAAATTATCGATGCCATAGATAAAGGCGACCATAATCACCTCAACCAGGCAGACAACAATGATGGCCAAGGCCGATGAATACCAATCGAAGAGCTGTAAGATAAACATACCAGCCTAGAGAGGAGACAGAGATTAGTGTTATCTGCTGTAGAGTATGCATTCTGGCCACTCACATTGGTACACATAATACTCGACATGCAGAAGAAAAAGCAACACAGACTAAGTGTCACCTTCCATTTGTGGTTTCGCAGCACCTCCACCTCATCCAGTATCGAGGAGGTGATTGCCTCCAGCTGGACAAACTGCAAAAAGGCATGGCATGTATTATACAACACTCTCAGAGACTTTGCAGTCGTGCATACCCACCACACTGTCAATGCCCAGTAGAAAGAGCATGAAGAAGAATAAAAGACCCCAAAGTTGGGGCAGGGGCAGCATGGAAATTGCCTGCGGATACGTGACAAAGGCAAGACCAGCGCCCGATGTGGCAACTGTAGCCACCGGAATGCCAGATTGTTCTAAATATCAGGGATAAGTTATTGATCATCTTATTGAATTGAATGTTCTATTGCTCCGATCACCTGAGAGAAAGCCCAGCACCGAGAAGACCACAAAGCCCGCATAGATACTTGTGAATACATTCACCGATACGACGAGAATTGAATCGAATTTTGCACTATTCCGAAAGTTATTGAAACTGGCCATGTTTACAATGCCGCCCCAGCCGGGTCCAAGGCCAAAGAACATTTGTATGGCCGCATCTGACCACACTTTCAGATCGTAGAGGCGTTCCCATTGCGGATATATGAAGAATTTGATGCCAGCGGCGGCTCCAGGCAAAGTGACGCCACGTACAAAGAGTATGGTCAAGAGCACATACGGAAACGGGGCTGTGAAATATACAACTTTGCCAACCTGTTGAGAAAATGTCAGATTGATAAAGTGCCAGCTTGGCATATTAAGTATACGACTTGCCGATTTAATGCCGCGCACCACGCAGAGATAGATGACGAGCCAGGTGATGAATAAGCTGAGCAGTTGCTCCCACACCATGCCGCCTAGTTCAGCGATGCTACTCGAGATACGAAGCACTTCAAGACTGTTGGAGGTGGGAGTAAGTGTTAAGTAAAGAATATTGTGCGGCGGCAACTTACTGAAAGAATTCGTCCGAAGATGTCTTCAGGGTTTCTCCCTCGTGATTGTGCAGCTGCAAGAGAAGAAGAAAGAGGTTTTTGAAATTTGTAACAATTAAGTTGCAAACTCACATCCTCAATGGCCGTGCAGTTGGGCGTGTTCCAGTGATGATTGCATGAGGACCAGGGCACAACTTTCCAAAAGCAATAGTAAAGCATGCGTATGGGATACGAGATGAGAACGGAATAGTAGCACACACAGTAGGCATTCACCAGAACCATGCAGTAGCCGGTGCCCTTGAGGATGGGCGCCAGTCGGAACATGCTCGTGCAGCCGGTGCCCGAGAATTGGCCAATGAGAACCTCCATGTAGAAGAGCGGAATGCCGCATAGTATGACCATCAGCAAATAGGGCACCAGGAAAGCACCTGCCATTAATAGAAATTTTTAAAAAAGTGTGTAAAAAATGTGTGTGGCTGCAGCAAAAAGTTCACGTCCTTCGAGCCGGATTTGAACCAGCGACCTATGGATTTCAACATTTCGCGATTCAATAAACTGATGGTGTATACAAGAGCAAGCGCGCTGTCTAGGCCAGGGGTATTGTTTTGGTCTAGAGTCCTGCCACTGCCCGCAACCCACCGAGCCTCGAAAACTCTACAGTCCATCGCTCTACCAACTGAGCTATCGAAGGCATTCGCTGGCCGCCGGCCAAAGCGCCATCAAGTGCTGAAAGCCCAATTGCCGCACAGCTTTCACTCGAAAGCTATTTCAAGCTTTAAATATATGTACTTGTACATTGCATTGCCCACATACTACAAACACTTAATGAATGACGTCACAGCATGCGCTATTTATGGAAAACTAAAGAGAAAGAGAAGCAGACAAAGCAAGAAACACGCACATAGCAGACAAACATGTACAAACATGCTCAACGATGTGTGCTTTGTTTGGCAGTGGCTCAATTAATGAGCTGCCATCAACTCTTTGCCATCTCGACTTTAGCATACTCTGTAAGCAATCGTATAGTTTCTTCCCTGTTAGTTGTAGCTGAACTTACCGCCCCCACTGCGATAGCAGAGATAGGGAAATCGCCAAACGTTTCCAATGCCAATCGCGTAGCCAATCAGCGAGAGCACAAATTCAGTTTTCGATTTCCATTGTCCACGATTCGAATCACGTCGAATCCTTTTCTCTCTACGTGGCGGTTGCGGTTGCGGTGGTGGTTGTGGTTGTGGTTTCATTACAGATTTATATAGAAATATTTAGGTGACATAGAATGCCTTGCAGCAGTAAACTTAAAAATAAATGATTTATTACTTACTAAGGTATTTTCATTGAAGTTCCGAGTGCGAAGTTTTTATACCTAACTTGACAACATTTTATCACCTTTCTAACTTTAGTGAGAAGAATCGTCTGAACAAGGCAAGTACAGAAATACTTCTTTATTTCAAATAAAGTAATTATTTAATTTCCAATTTATATTTCCATATAAAGAATCTTAAGAATCGAGTTCTATGGCAACAAATGGTCTTCGAAAATTATTTCCTACACGTATTTTTACAATGTACTCCACGGTAAGAATACTTCTATCTGTTTTTAACTCTTGCAGTATTTTCAAATAATTTATTTTAGTTTGTCTCTTTAAAGTTAAACTGAGAACGAGAAATAAGATCTTCAACAAATGATTTATATTTATATTCACGTCAAACTCATCACTATTTTTATTCAATAAGTTTTAACGCTTCCGCTTTTCAAAAAAAAAAAGACTCGGGAATGTTCCATTTTGTGGTTCGGGTTTAGTAAATGTTAAATACATATTTTATTGGCAACTTTTAGCATCGTTAGAGTTAATTGATTTAGTTCTAGCTTATGATTAAGATGAGTGGGTTTTGTATTGTTAAAGCTTCGTTTTGATGCAGTTCAACTTGGTTCGCTGCACTTCTCTTTCCCCCTTTCCGCTGTTAGCAGTAAAGTCGCAGACTGATGGCAAATGAGAGCAGAGCCAGCAAAGATGTGGCTACTAAATGCTGTTCAGCTGCACTGCGCCCGGCCAAAAGAACATTCTCCTCATCAGGTCGACGGGATGCACGTTTCTCTGCCTTCTCGCAGATGTCACCGCAATTCGCGTGCTCGCAAATGTCGCAGATGTTCGACTTGGGCGCCCGATAGAACTGCCGGGCACGACGAGCTAAAAGATAGGGATTGGTGTTAGAGATTGGCTGGGTTATACATAGTAAGTAGGACTCACCATTGTCGTAGTAGTCATACATTACCACTGGCACCGGCCGATGCTTGGTCACCTTTACGGTTTTATAGGCATGCAACGTGGGGCAGACTTCGCGTCTGTCCAGGTAATCAAAGTAGATGACCACCTTGGTGTCACGCTGTTGTGTCTCCACCTTCTTGATGCGCTCACTCGACTCGAGTGTGGGCAGCGTGTCGGTGTCGATGACAAAGCCACTGGGCAGAGACACCTCCATTATGGCCATGTTGGAACGCTCTGCATCGCCGGGAACTGCCACGAAGCTGGCGCAGGCCGAGAGATGCAAATAGTCGGCATGGGAGTTGCGATTGACAGTGGGATCGAGCACAAATCGCGGCCAGGCGCTGGTCACATTCGTGTTGTATTTGTAGCTGATTTGGGCCAAGGCCATGCCACGTCCTGTGGCCGAGACGCTCACGTTCTTCACATTGCTGGGCAGCTGTAGAGGAGTTGTTAAGTCACTGATCCCGGTTGAAATTTGTAGCGTTGACTTACCTCAACACTTTGCAGTGCCATTGAGTTCTCGGCATTCACATTGAGTATGGTCTCGGCACCTTCGCCGTAGCGGAAACCCAGCTGCACATTGTTGCCCTGGCTGGAGAATCGCTCGGCAAACATGAGCAGCGCCTGCAGACCCACAACAGTGTCCTGGGAGCCAACAAATCCGCCATTCGCATTGCGCTGATCCATCAGCCAGTTGAGCACGGGCAACGCATCTCCAACCAGATTATTCTCGAGCAGCGCCAGTGCAGCATAAGCTGATATCTCGATGTTGACACTGCGTGTGGCATTGTACCAAGGCGATGGCTGTTCATTGGCCGGCGCCGTCTTGTTCCACCACTTGCGACCCTCGGCATTGGTGGCCTGCGCATCGAGACGCTGCAGAAAGGCGGCCTTGGAGTTGTGATTGGCACGGGAGAGCACATAGGTGCCCAGAGCCATCGCATGCAGATTGCTAGAGACGTCCAGGCCACGCGTAATAAAGTCCAAAGCCTTGTTGATGTTGTTACGATACTCGGCATGCACATCCTGCAAAAAGGGAAGTAAGGAATTTAACTGATATCTGTGTAGTCAGACTTCTCTTCAAACTGCAACTCACCACATTCTCCATCATGGCGAGAGTGACAAAGGCCGTTAAACTGATGCCGCCATCGTCGAACTGCTCAAAGATATCGCCGCGCTCCTCGTAGCCACCATTGCCGGACTGCACGCTGGCCAAATAAGCCAACGCTGACTGCAGCACGTGCTCATCCACCTGAATATAAGGCGCCGCCTGACGCAGTGATCGTGCCACGTAAGCAGTCAACCAAGTGGAGCTCTGCTTCGCTGACAAACCAAAGGCACTGAAGGCACCGTTATCATGGCGATAGTAGAGCAGACGCTGGTAGCCCAAAGCCAGATTGCTGAGAGCACTCTGCTCGATCTCTGGCGTAAGTTGTCGCAGACGCTGCAGGTGAATTGAAAGTTGCTTTAAAAGTTGTGCTTAGCAGAAAAACTCTCTCTACTTACACCCAGATAACGCAGCACCATTATGTTGGGCACAAACTTCACCATAGTCTGCTCGCCACAGCCCGTTGGCAATTGGACGAGATCCTGCAGATTACCCACAATGCTGCCCATCAGATCTCCCACAGCCTTGACCTCAATGCTTGTGGAGTCGGCGATGGCATTGCGCGGCACCTTGATGGTAATATTCTGCTTACGTTGGGCATTCGAGTTGAGCTCGAAGAGGAAGCCACGATTCACACGCTCTGTGGCGCCTGGATGCTCTACTAGCAGCGTGCTCTCCACAGTGTCGCCAGCCTGGGAAGTGGTGGCTACCGCCTTAACTGGCAGCGAGCCAACACGTCGAGGAATCACAATGAAGGAAACGGAACGAGCTGATTTGGCAGGCACCTGAATAGTGCGGCGGCTATACAGCTCCACAACTGAGAGAACAAGGTGGGAAATTAGATGAAATTCCGCTAGGTAAGCTATAGCTAATCTTTGACTTACTCGGCTTGTTTGTTTGTCTGGTGTCCAGTTGTGGAAAGTGAAAGTCTTGCGCGGAATTGTAGAACGTCACATCCACGCTCAGATCGCTATCCCGATTATTGTGCACCACAAAAGGCAGCGCAATGAGTTCGTCTACAAAGCAGGAATATTAAGTCCCCAATACATACAACAAATATCTTATATCGCCCAAGCATTACTCACCCTTCCTGATAGAATAGGGCAGCTCTGTGGCTATGTAGAATTCTTTGTAGGCCTCCATCTTGCTGTTGGGCGCATTCAGTCCCAGACCATTCACAGGATCCAGCGCAAAGGCCGACAGTACCCAGGAAGTCATTTCACTAGGAATACGCCGATGAATCGTATTGCGACCATCGCTGCTGGCCGAGATGTTGAGGAAGAGCCAAGTGTCGGCTGGATTGCGCATGACATGCACCCGAGGATTGTGCCAATAGGGTTTGGGAGTGTACGAGAAGGCATAGCGACCCTTGCCGGGTGGTAAAGTGTTCACCTCGATTCTGTGTGCTGGTCCAATGTCCGTCTTACGCACTGCTGTGAGCTTATCATCCTCCACAGAGCTCTCGCGATCAATGCTAGGTGTAGTCTCTGCCTCTATAAGATTAGTTTCGGTATGAATAATTAATTACAGTACGCTTAAACACTTTACTGCCTTACCTTTCTCCACAAAGTAATCGGTATTGGACATGGTGATGACACCCGATTCCTTGCCTGGTGAACCAACTGGCGTATTAACATCACTCAGTTCATAGGCGTGTAGGGCTTCCATCAGACGCTCATGGGTGAGGTCATTACCTAGAAATCAATTTCGTTGAGTAAATCAATAATTTAACTGTCCACTAAACTTACCCTTGTGCATAGCTGCCATGTTTTGATCGACTACCATGAGACCCACATAGGAGTAAGGTTTGGTGCTGATGCCGATGTCAATGTCTTGACCCGGTGGTGCTCTGATAGGCGCCTCTATTTGCACCTGAAAAGTAGTTAAATAATTTTAGTGTTAGCATATAAATAAATCAAGGATTGACTTACCGCATTCAGCAGATTCTCCTCGAATCGTATCACTTGCTCGTCGTAGACAAACTCGCCATTGACTACCATGTAAACGAGGAGCTTGGCACGGGGCATCATAGCAAAGGAGGCCAGGAATTTGATAGTGTGGAAGGTATTATCAGCCACCTGAAGTGGGATGAGTGAAATAATTTAATAGAGCTAGAAATTAGGATATGTGTGAGCTTTGTACTAACATCCACAGTGCGGGAAAGAATAATGTCCCCGCGTCCAACAATCTGATACATAAAGTACTTCATCGGTGCATTCGATTGTACGGCGACAGCAATTTCCTGATTGACAATGGGTCTAGCAAAATGGGGAGCATATAAATTATTAATATATTCAATGCATAACAAATTAGTAGATGATTTGCTTATGATTATTAATAATAGATGTCAAGATCATTGAGTTCTTAGTTTAGCGGACCGACTGATAGGATTTATTCACTTGATTGAGTCAACTTACTTGTCATTGAGCACCTTAGCTGCAATATAGTTCTGGGAGTGCAAATGCTTGCGCGGCACCTTGCCCACATCGCTAATCACGCCCAGATAGTCCACAATAATGGAATGATACTCGTCTCTGTCTCCCACTGGCACTGTGAACTTCATCTGGAACTCGCCGCGTGCATCCAGGCGATAGACAGTGCGATTGTACATCTCACTGCTGCCATAAACATTCGTTAAATAGGCTGTGATTTCAGGATTAAATTCGCGCAGCGAGCTGCCATCGTTGCGCAAAATGCGAGCCTGGGGCAGGGAAAATATGTCAATGTTATAAAGAAGAGAGAGAAAAGATTTTCTGTGGTACTTACGGTTGCTTCAAAGGGCACGCCGGGTATATAGTAGCTGGGCAGCTTGACGGGTTCCACGCGGAAGTGATTCAGATATAGCGTAAGCACCGTGGAATAGTTTTGCACCGATCCCGTCGAACGCTCTTCGACCAGAGCATCCAACAAATATTGACGCTCGTAGTCCTGCTTCAAGCGTAGCTCCTGCTCGATGTCAAACTCAAAGTAGGCGTTACCATCGATGGGCACCACTTTGCGGGTGATGAGATCATTCACAAACGGTTGCAGCGAGCCAAAGAATGTGGGATAAATGGACAGTGTCGCCTCACCCACAATTGGTTGACCATAAGCATAGCTGCAGAAGGACATGATAAAATACGTTAATAAGAGAAGTTCAGAATATCCCTTTTTTGTATTTTGGGTTCGTATCTTCGCTAAGCACAGGTGGAAAAACAAGCTCGTATTGTATCTTAACCTAACTCCCTTCTCGTTTAGGTAACTTAATTTTATACATGCTGTTTTACTTACTGCGCTCTTACTGTGGCTGCAATCTTGCCATCCTTGTAGATGGCTTTGCGAGGCGTGTCAATGTCCACCACAAACTTGGGCAAGATGTGATCCAGCACCTCGAAGGTTTGTCGATGCTGTTGTTCAGCGACATCCACAACAATGGACCAGTCTCCGAAACGAGGATAATCCGCCAACTGCAACTCATTGGAGTAGATGGCATTGGTTAGACGAATATCCTTGTAGCTGCGTATAAGATTATTGCCCGAGTCCCTGATCTCCAGATGAACCCGTCCATAGCCGCGGGCTGGCTTCAGATTCGGATCGAGCAACAGCACACGATAGTGAACCAGATCTCCGGGTTTATAGATAGCTTTGTCGGTTTGCACCAGCACCGTGTGCTGTTTGTTCTCAAAGTGCAGCTGCGTCTCATTTGTGAAAATAATGCCGCTCAGGCCCTCGGCAGTTAGACGATATCGATCTGCTTTCAGCGCGGGAATCTGCGTGGGAAAAGCAATTTAAATCGGCGACCAATGGGTGGTGTGTTGATATTGTGAGCAAACCTCAAAGTGCAACAGCTGGGTGGAGAAGGGTCGCAACTCAACGGTCTTGAAATCTGTGTAGCTGCTGCCCAGGATGCCCACCTTGATGCGGGCTGCCTCTACGGCCTTGTGGATGCTGACTGCCACATGGAACTGCGAGTTGGGTCGCAGACTGTTTGGCGCAATTATGGAGTACAGTCTGCAAGTGAAAAACAAACGCAAACAAAATGAAAACAATCAAAAGCAAACCGTGTAAAACAAAAACAAAAATGTGTACTTAATAGCAGCACAATGAAAATACAAAGACAATGTTTCGGGTTTCTGGGTATTACACCTATGCTGACATGGTGTCTGAATCTCTATTTCGTTTTCTATTCATTCACGCGCTTAACGGAAGATCAACAATACGTCGACGACCTACACAACGACTCACTACACACAGGGGTAATGTACTTTATAGACTTTGTCTCGCTACGTTTCGGGTCTCTCTGTCTCAGTTTTGGGTTCGCGCTGGGGTCAGAGTCTTTCTTGGAGAGACCGCAATTCGGTTTGATTCATGTCGGAAATGGCATAAGCTACAATGTTTACTCGATGGTCTAGTAAGGGGAGGGCGAGAGAGGCGTTGCGGCAGCTTATTGTTATTGCGGTTTTCCCCACAAATACAACTGCATCATTTGGCGAATTTGTAATAACAATTACGATTGACAATTGCAGCTGTCGTAAGCTGAGTCAGCTCTTCTTCCACTAAAGTCTTAGTAGACTACTTCAACTACTGATTTATGAGGTTTGCAGAAAATTTGAATATTTTAAAGTCAGACCGCAGCCTTGTTCTTCATTTCATTTCCGCCATGGGCTTATTTGAAAGGAAGCTCTGCTTTGCAAAAACAAAATGAGTATGCACAAATTCATAGATTCGATCAAAGATATAAACGAAAATCATATTAAATTTAATTTATTAAGTTTTAAATGCAGAGCTATGTTTAAATAAAAAATCATTTAACCATTATAAACTATATTCATAGTTATAGTCTTTAAAATAATCGCCAAGTTAGGAGCAAGAAATAAGAATAAAACTATGTATGTACAATATAAACTTTATTCGAGGGGAAGGGCTCACAAATATGTAATAACCAAAGCTTATGTAAGCTTCAAACACTTTGTGGTTTATGGTAAGTTGCCTTTTATAATAAATGTTCCATATTTGGCAACATTTCAACCATTATTGACAAGCGTCTGACGAAAGCGAAAGAGTATTCCAGTTTCGGTGCACGACTTGCATAATTTCTACAAATTTGGCGTTGAGCTCGCTTGTTTTGGCTTTGATTCCCAGCTTAATGTTGTGCTGCAAGAAGTGGGCAATAAGAAAGGAGCCAGGCGAAAGGGGAGGGGCACTAAATAAGTACTCGTTTTCTACAGATTCGGGTGCTGCTCTCTGCATTGGTAAACGTAAAGTAAGCGTATAGTAAAGTGTCTAACTGTGTCGACTTCTCTCTGTCGACGCGTCTGTTGTCTGCTCTCTATTCGAGAACTCGTTGGTTAGTTGGTTGTTGGTTGTTGGTTGTTGTTTCGGGGTAAGGCACAGTTTTGAGCTTGTTCTAATTCCGTTTGCTGCCGCCTAACCTGTTCCCACATTTTCTTTTGTGTTTATGTCACGTTTGTTTGGCCAAAACAGGTTACTAACTTTTAGCCGGTTAAATTGCAAAAACGATTTCGCTTTTTATTCGCAAATTGGCCATAAAACTGCAACAGCAATAGCAACAGCAGCAGCAGCGTGTCTGGTTGCAACCAAAAGAGATCGGAAAAGTTTTGCGCATGATTGCTGCGCATTCACTTCATGGTGTTAAATGTCGGCAATAGTTTACAACACTTGAATTAACAGAATTAACATAAATAATAAATACACAACAAGTGTGTACGTATTGCCTTGAAGAACTGCACCATATATGGTCAGTGAATGAACTTGAACAAACATTGCTTGTACTCATTCAAATCGAAAATATTTAAGAGCTTGTGCCATAAAAAGAGCTGGGAGAGTGAGAGAGAATCGATACATTCGGACGATCAGCAGGAAAACAAGCTTCGACGCCAACGTGGATATCTCATTAATTACAAATCAATCAGAATTCTGCGAATCGTATTCGTTTATGTGTTTCGAGTATATTCGCTTCGCTTTGCGACACTTAACTGGTCAACTTGACAGCCACTCAAGGTGAGGCATAGGAAATCAGACACTAAATAAATAGCTGTTGTGTCACCCAGGTAAACAGTAGGGTGATTCATAAGTCCGTAACCTAAAATTCTACCTAAAGTAATTGCAATTGCCATAATTAGTTGAACATAATTTAGTCGCTTAACTTGAACTTGAGTTAAGGCATTTCAAAGTGATTACGAATTTCGACAACTGCGAACATTGCATCACCCCAATGTGTGTGTGTGTGTGTGTGAGTGACCAAGAAACAAGAAGTCAATGTGTGCGTAGGTCGTCTGAAATCTCGCCAACCTCAGCTCAGATAAAAAGTTATTTCATTCATTTTTTTTATGAGTTTCTTGCTTTATTTATACCCTGTACACAAACAGGTTGCTCGATAAGGCGGAACGCCTCTGCTTTATCACATTTCAATGGATACATCTTGTTGAGAGATGTGTTCTGAATGTTAGAGGGTATCTACTGGTTATGCACGGCTTTCTTGGGGCTTTTGTTTTTTCGGCTCAACATACAACAGGTCGACTGGAAGCTGTTGTATTGTTGTTGCATGCTAATTTCTTGATTACACCTTGTAAATTATACGGCACATGGATGGGATGGATAATGAGTATTCGAGTTCGAGGGTTCGAGTGTTTGACTGTTTCATCTGCCGGCAAAAAGACAGCCAAAAAAAAAGAGTCAAACCCAAACCCATTTGCTGCGTGTCAAAGCAAACATCCAATTCGGTTCGTTGCTTAAGTCTTTTGTTTTCATATTTCGACTCAGTTAAGTAGCGTGATGTCATTTGATTCCCCGTTTTTTTTTTTTTGTTTACAATTTTTGTACAACTCGTCACCTGTGTGTTTGTCACACTCGTCTACTTATTAGTGTGGGAGTTCGATAAATGTGCATATGCCATACAAACGAATGTATCTGTAATAATAAATGTGTGTGTGATATTTACTAACCCCTGAGCAGCTGTATGAGTTGGCAATAGAAAAAGTAAACAACTCAATAGTGTAAGCACCCAGTTGACTCTCATTTTGCGAATTTATTATCACTGTTTTTGTTGTTAACTTTAATTAAGTATAAACACGTCTATCAATTAAATAATCCACTATTATGTTTTGTTAGAGATTCGCAGCAGCACACATTATACACAAGCTGTGTTTTTTTGGCTCGTTGGCTTTTAGCCTTTTCGTGTGTGGGTCGACTGACCGCGCAGCTTGCCCCGTGCACTCTGCACCAATGTGTTAAGGCTTAAAGCTCGTCTCGCCTTGTCTTGACTTGGCTTTGCTTGTGTTGTTTGTTGTTGCTTCACTTGTTTTTTGAACAGCACCAAGCACCAAAACGATTGCGCCAGCTTTGCACAGACGCTGCGCCGCGCGTTTTTAGAGCGTTTTGCTCACGTTTGTTTTTATATTTCACTTTCGTTCCGATGCACGTCCACCTGTTTTGCGATTCGCGCTCTGTTCGCTGTTGCCCGGTTGTAAGCTCGCGTTCAACTGATTTTTCTGTCAGCGCTTTGCTTTTGCATTAGTCGCGATTGAAGCTGACCGCTAAACCGGTAACAGCATTGGCAAAGCTTTGGCTTGGGGCCTAGCTTTGCGTGTGAGGTTCTTGTCCTGGCTAATTAAACGGTTTTGCATACCCGTTTATACCCGCTAGGCTAGAAGGGAATTGTTAATTTGCAAATAACTCGCGGATTTTTTCCGGTTGTAAAATACCTTGAACTCCCGTTCTTTCTCTGAGAAAAGTTTGTGCACATGCAGAAGAAAGCATTAAATTTAATATAAATCTTAAATAAAGTAATCCACTTTTTTTTTGAGTAAAAAATTTGTTAATAAGTTAATGTTCGCTTGTACCAATTGTTTATTTAATATATTCTAAATCCTTACGCATGCTTAAATTTAAGGGATTAACGTATTAATAAGCTTGTCATAAACGAATTAGAAATTATCTCGCTTCAGTTAACCTTAGACCTTTCAAGCTGGAAATTTGACTCATTAGCGTCGCCAAAACAACAAACAAAAGTGAAAACAAATTATCTCAGTTCTTTAGAACTCTAACATCTATGACGTACGAGCGGGCATCGATCGTGTTTCGGCACTTTCAATGTATTTATTGAAGCTGGCAAATTTAACAGCGGGGAATTTCTCAGAGCAATCAATTGTTTCACGTGCATGGATGAAGATGTGTTTATTTGACAGTGTGGTAGCATAGCGGTTATAACCGATTGCCTGATTACCCGTTTGGCCGATTGCTCTTCGGGCAGCACTGCAAATCGTATTAAAGCAGCGCTGCTCATTGAGACAAGCTCAGTGTGGATCCGAACAGCGATCGGTTCGCATCAAAACGTCTCTTGTGGTCGCCCGAACAGTTCAAGCCGAGCTTTACTTTGCTGTGCGGTTCGGTGGTTTTTCCCTGTGTGCGTGCATGTTTGTGTGCTGATAGTGAAACAATAACTGTGAATCATTGATACTAGTTTAAATTATATTGACAAAGTCCCTTTGTTTTGATTGTTGTGCATATATTTTAATTGCGTGGGCTAGTGTTTCACAAAAAGATTTGCATTTTGCAAAACAAAACGCGAATATGTCGCGTATATTTGCTATTTGTTTGTGTGTGCTTCAATTGGGGCTGCTCATAAAAGCCACTGGGTAAGTACTAAATTAAGTTCTAGCTAACTGACTGACCATCGCTAATATACATACACATAGTCAAGGTTATCAGTCATACAGTCAGCCAGCAGTGCAGAAAACAATTAACTAATTTAGACTTAGAACAAGTTCATCTTAGGATTATCAATTTTATTGCTAATTCTAAGAATACAAGATGCTACACATACATGCATATACATGTGAATATGTATTTGTGTTGACATATGCCTGTATGTATTTGGGCGAACAGAGATAACGAGCCCCTTACGAATCGAGTAATAAGAAAGGAGACAATGAAAGATAAACATTTCTTTTTATTGTTTTTCTTTTCTATTTTTGTGAAACCGGTCGAATAGTAATAAACCGAAGTATGCATACATTGTCAATCTATGTATGACGATTCCTCTGCTCTTTCGTTACGTTTGTCTTATCGCTTCGCATGTCTGGGAGAGAGATACATACATTGAAAACCTTTTCATTATGCTTACATTTCGGGCAATACCAAAAACAAAACCCCCTTCATCTCGCTTCTACTTTTATCTTCTAATGTCATCTGTCAGCGTTACGCTAATTAAATATTTGTGTTATGTAATTTTGGTGATTTATTTTAATTGAATTGCACACAGATGGAAGAGAGGTAGAAAGCAAGAGCGAGAGATGATTAGAACACCCAAAAGAATGATGGATGGATGATCATTAGAATTTTAATACTAATAAATGTACCTACGTACATACATGAAAGCGGCATTAAATTCATAGGTTTCGCTGATTGATTAGCATTGGGAAATCCGGTTTTAGCTCACCAAACTGCAATTGCTAATGCAAAGTACATAATATCATCAAATAATTTGATTACACATTATAAATTCAGTGGAATTGATTTGAATTAATAATTTAAAGTTATTTTGATAAACATCCTAAAAAATCAGGTTTTATCTAATCGTAAATATTAAAACTGCAATCAAGATGCACATAAATTAAGATAATACGTCATTTAATGGGAATATCAATTAACTCAATTGTTCTCAAACTAATGAACATATTTAATGTATTGCAGTCGGTACACCGTTATCGCCCCTGGCACTCTACGTTCCAACTACAAGTATAATGTAGCGGTCTCTGTGCATGACGTCGATGTGAAGAGCGTTATCAAACTTGGCATTAATGGACCATCCTACAATGAGACAAAGCAGGTGGAGGTGGAGCCCAAGTCGACGGTTAATGTGGAGTTCGATGTACCGCATTTGAAGAGCGGTGATTACAATCTGACAGCCCAAGGCATTGAGGGTCTTATCTTCGAGAACTCAACGAAATTGACTCAAGCCGATCACAAGCCGTCGGTATATATACAGACCGATAAGGCAACATACAAGCCCGCAGATCTAGTTCATTTCCGAGTGCTGTTCCTCGATGAGAATACACGACCGGCTGTTATCGATAAGACGATTACACTAGCCATCAAAGATGGAGCCCAAAATCTGATCAAACAAGTGTTGGATGTGAAGCCCACCAAAGGCGTCTATGCTGGAGAGCTGCAGTTGTCGGAACAACCGGTGCTGGGCAATTGGAATATTGTCATCAAGGTTGGAGAGGATGATGTCACAGAGACAAAGTCCTTCGAGGTGGCCAAATATGTGCTGCCCAAGTTCGAGGTAGCCGTGGAGTCAGCCAAGGATATTGTCAAGCAGGATGGTGTCATCAAGGCAACAATTCGTGCTAAATACACGTATGGTAAGCCGGTCAAGGGCAAGGCCACAGTTTCCCTAGCACCCAACTACAGTTTCTATGGATCAAGTCGCGACAACGAGCTGATGAAAACCATCGATGTCGATGGCAAGGGACATGTGGAATTCGCCCTTTCGGACTTGAAGCTGCCCTCTCATTATTCACCGCCAATGAAAATCTTTGCCGAGGTAACCGAAGATCTAACTGGCAACAAACAAAACGCTACCGCTATTGTCAATCTGCACTCGCAACGATATAAGCTGGAGGCTCTCGATAATAGTGTGCGCTACAAGCCAGGGGTACCGTTTACCTACCAGTTGGCGGTAAAGAATCTAGATGGTTCACCTGTCCGAGATGCCACCAAGAAGGCAAAACTCACCTTAGAGCCACCGCATAGGTACTTCCACTTTTCAGGCCCTTCCGTAACGTCGAAGCCTGATGATGAAACCCTCGAGTTTGAAGCACCCATCGATGAGCACGGTATTGCCACATTCAATATCACCTTGCCCGAGAATACTGATCGTTACTTTAGCTTGAAGGGATCCTATGCAGACTCTACTTCGCAGCTGGGTTCACTTAACAAATTCCAGCCAGCCATCGATTCAAACGAACCACTTAGTATCAAGGTTCAAACCAAATCGTAAGTGATTGAAAATAATTGAATCTAGTTGAAAATGTAATACATTGGTTGTTTCACTCTATAGGCCGAAATTGGGAAAGCCTCTTTTGATTGATGTGAAATCCGACAAACCTATTCCGTACTTCGTTTACACGATCGTTGCCAGGGGCAATATTGTGAAAGCTGAATATGTTGAGGTGGCCGAGGAGAGCAAGAGCCATACGATTAAGTTAATCCCTACCTTTGAAATGGTCCCTCAGTTCACGATCTATGTGCACTATGTGGTCGACAATGAATTGCGATTCCAAGAGCATAATATAAATGTTGACAGAGAATTTGAGAACTCGGTAAATAGTTGACGACGAATTTCACGTATTTCACATTTTATATAATTGCATTTTGTACTACAGATTGAGATCTCAGCTCCTTTGGAGGCCAAGCCAAGTGAAGAGGTGAAGCTTCAGGTGAAAACAGATGCCGACTCATATGTTGGTCTGCTGGGTGTCGATCAGAGTGTTCTGCTGCTCAAGTCTGGCAATGATTTGTCCCGTGACGACATCTTCAACGGCATCAGCAACTTTAAGACATCGACACCCTGGCAACGAGGCTACGGTCGCTATCCAGGAGAAACCTCCGGTCTCGTGACTCTCACTAATGCCAATTATCCCTATAATACGGGTAAGTCAATTTTATATTATTACTAAATTTAAAGAAAACAATTTAATGATTGGGAAAAAGGGAATAAATAAGTTTCAAGTGTATTTGAAAGGGCCGTTTAACCTACGGCCAATAGCTAGAAATGAAGCTCGAGTGAAAACATTGGTTGCTAAGCGTTTTCAGATCGAAGTAGCTTTGCCAACTATTTGGATAATGATGAATTTGATGATGAGCCTGGTAATTATGTAAAAGAGAGAACCGAAAATGTCGGTGATTTGTATGATGTTTATTATGATAAGCATGGTTATTATGTAAAAGAGAGAACTGAAAATGTGACATAAAGAGATCTGGATATATCACTGAAATATGAGATTGGTTTTGGGCCGATATCCTAACGCCAATTGCTCGCTCCAAATAGTATTGCATTGATTATACCATAATATATAAAATAAGGTTAAAGATATATTTTCACCAGGCTACTATAATTATATGACTTATATGAAGCAACGCCTTCTGTTCCTGATCTGGAATTTTAACATAGAGAGCAGCTTGCTGAATTCTGAATATTTCACAATGTTAAAAGTGAAATTCCTAAACCCTTTAAATATGTGATTATTTATGTTTGATACTGTTAAGATATTGCATTTTTTTTCTGGTGTATAAATTATCATTAGTAGTAAGAATACAAGTAGACCTCAGAGAAGCCGCATACAAATAAATAAGTTAAATTTAAGTTTGAGACAATAGTTTCGCTTGCGGCCAAAAGATAGATTTGCAGCTCGATCAATATTATTTGCTTATATGCGAATTTTAGCATTACGTTATGTTGATGACGAAGTCAGCTATGAAGAAACAAGTTCTGACGATTTTGAGTATAAAGAAGACACCATTTATGATGAAGCAGAGACAACTGCAAAGGTGCCATTGATACGTAATAATTTCGAAGAGATCTGGATATGGCAGTCGTCGATTATGAGGTGGGTTCTGGATAACCGAACGTCTGATACTTGCATATTAATAATTAGAGTACTTGAGTAACTATAATATGGTCAACACTTTGGTAAACTAAGGTTAAGGGTTTTTCTTCATCAGAATACAACGACTATGTGTCCTATTATCTATCTGAACGAGAGCATTTTGTTCCTGAACTGGAATTTCGAGTTCGGGAGCACTTTCCTGAATCCTGGATATTTCACAATGTTGAAAAGTATGCATTTTCTAATCCCTTTAAATGTATGATGACTTGGTTTCTGTTACAATTTAGTTATTGTGTTATTTTCTGGTGTCCAAATCATCTATACTAGTACGATTACTAAAACCACTCACTTGTCTTCAGGTAGCAGTTATTATAAGCCTTATACACCTCAGAGACCGCGTTGGCCGAATTGGCGTTATCCGCCAAGAGTTTCTTATAAGCCAAGCTCCTCCAGAAGAAAATTTCGGCATCGGGGAAGTGACAGAAGGAGTGCCTATACACCCGCTTCATACTCGTATTCATATAGTGCGCCATCTTATTCGGCTCCAAGAAAGCCGCAATATTCTTTTACTCGTAAACCGGTTGTTATTCCTCCAGTTCGTAAAGAATTTCTGGAAACTTGGATATTTATTAACGGCATAAAGTAATTCTGTGTACTTATTATTTCCTTTTGCTTTTGGACTAACAATTTAATGCGATACAATGCTATGGAATAAGAGTCGAACTAATATATTTGGTTATATTTTTTGGGGCTCATTTATAGTTTAAATATTTATAAGCACAATATTAATTTAAGAATTATTTTATTTAAAGTAAGAAAAAGAGGTATACTTCTATTTCTATTATTTAGAAGTCTATTATGACGAAGAAGAATTTAATGGACTAATACCATATGGTCCCGGGATAGTGTTGAACTTTGCAGTTTCGACGATTCCATCAACAATTTATACATCAAGGCGTCCGATATATACGAGTACAGTTGCTCCTAGTATTTCAAACATTCCTACTATTCCTAAAGTGCGTAAAGAGTTTCCAGAAACATGGATCCATCTTGACGATATTACGTAATTGCAAATATATTTTCCTTATCAAAGACATTTACTTTTAATTGTGAAAAAACTAATCGTATTAAGATGCTCAAGCTTTACGAAATACGCTTTGATACTAAACAACTTGAATTTTTAGTGTTCATTTTCATTCTGTTGCTATTTAATATTTTCCATCTCAATTGGGCTTTTAAAATTAAAATAGTTTCGTTGGGAAAATATATTCCTCATATTGGGAAAATTAATAGTCGATCGCACTTACTTTATACATATTGAAATATAATTTCAATACGTTTTTGCACACTAATAATAATATTAATTTGAATATATATTATTTCTTTGTTGATAAATCTTTCAGAACTGAGCGAAATAAGCAGATATTATTAAATATAAGATAAATTTGAGTTACATATATCGAAGGAAAAACATTTAATTATTTTTATCACCAATCACTTATTAACTCAACACCAAATTTATTTAGGTTATATAAATTATCCAGAGGGAGCACTACCGCTCTTTAGTCCTGATACAAGTAGTATTGTGCTTTATTCATTGGCTTCGGGGCCAGAATATATTGAACAGTCTGGAATTGCAGCTGCTCCTCAAGTTCGTAAAGAGTTCCCAGAGACATGGATATATCTGAACAAAACTACGTAATTCCCAATGCATTATATTCTTTCAACAATATTTAAGAGTTTTTGGGTTAACAGCTTACTGAATGGTAATATGTACTAAAGCTTAATGGAAAACGCTTTGATACTAACTAGCTTAGCTTGTCTTTTAAGCAACCATTTTCCAACCTTCCCTCGAATATTTCAATTAACTTTATATTACGAGCAAATTATATAATTAGTTGCATTTATCTAGAAGAAGACTCATCTGAGGAATATGGTGAATATATAATATATCATGTTGAAGATAGAAGATATGAAGAAGGAGATATGTTCAAATGCTCTGGAGACTCATTTGGACGTCCCATTCTTATTTCTCACGTTCGAAAAGAATTTCCGGAGACATGGATGTTTATTAATATTGCAAAGTAATTTCGAATACTTTCTATTTATCCAACAAAAACATTTAACAACGTACTGTAGCATTAAAATATAGCGGAGGGCTTCACTACAAGTTACCTCCTGTGAACAAATCTAAACTCATTTTTCATATATACCCATAAAAAAGGACCTAAATAACTACGAACGTGTATAGTTGTTATATGTGTTTATTGTCTGTGATATTTACATAGTTGTCTGAGCTAAAATTTGTAGGTGCCTTGTTTGAAGAATTTTACCAAAATGCATTTCTAGTTCGCACTTTAAATCATTCGCACTAAGATATCTATTTATTGTATCTAAAGTCAAACATGTTCTTAACTTGCATTTTAATGGTAAATCATTCAACTTCTTAACTTATTTTAGTAAACAATAAAAAATTGAAAAAATTACTACATTGGGTGATAAATAATATTATGAAATAATATATCTAAACACAATTATATACATACATTTATTTACTCATATGATGATCAAATTAGAAAAGATTCTGCTCAAGATTTTATATTTAAATCAAGTATTCGTGCCTAGATTTTCCACCAACATATGCGTATCGGCAAAGTTTCCCTGCTCCAATGTATAAACAACCTTTGTATATACGTACCGATGAGATACAAGATGTTGGGTCATTTGTTCCTCCCGCTGACGTCTCACACATTCGAAGAGAATTTCCAGAGACTTGGATTTTCCTTGAAAATATGACGTAATTTTTGTTGTTTTAAATATTTCATAGTGCAAAGCAATGGGTAATGGGTAAAAAATGCACCGGATTAATTTACTTTCTTTGTTCTACTCCTGATTTTAATAACAGAATTTAGCACTTCAATATGTTTGCACTATGGCAATTTCATTTCATTTGGACAGATTCGCTTAGAAAATACTACTGCTTACATCCAATCCAAATATTTATGCTTATGTTTTCCAAAATGTCAGGTTAGGCTTCTGCAACTATTTCAGTAGCCTACTGTTACTCTAAATTATGGGATCAGCATTCAAAATAAGTGTATTAAGTGTAGTATTATTTATATTTTTAACTTTTGTTATACAAATATACCCCTATTTTGAGATTGCATTGACTATTCTACAAAAACCACTTACTTGTCTTCAGGTCGAGTTTATTATTTTATTCCTCAAAGACGGCGCAAGTTAGGAAATTGCGGAAATTCTTATCGTCCAGGCTCTGAAGGATTTATTGGACTTCCGAAACAGAACTCTGATTTACATTCATACAATTGCTATAAAATCAAAATTGTCAAAAATGCTCCGCTTGTTGTTCCCTCAATTCGTGAAAATTTTCCGGAAACATGGGTGGTTTATAACAAAATAATGTAATTTCAAAAGTTTTTAATGCATACAAAAGATATCGAATTGTGCTATCATCTAACTGAGCATGGAATGTGCATTAGAACTAATCATTATAGAGATCTAGCAAGAATATTTTTTACCAAATTCATATTGCAAAATAATTTCAACACATTTTTAAACTAATATATTGTATTAGTATGCTAACAAATGTTTCAGAATTGAATGAAAGATTTATATGTGTATATCAAATTAACTATTAAATCAATTAAAAATAAAATCAACATAAAATGTAAAATAAAATGTAGAGAGTTTCCAGAGACTTAATAGATAACAGTTTACCGAATAGTTATACTTAAGCTTTATTGAAAACTCAACAATTTTTTTTTTAATTAATTTAATATTACCAGCATTCCTAAACTGCATTCTTTTAGGTGACTCTATTGATGAATTGGACGGATTAATGTTTGATGTCGAAGATAGGGTTTTTCAAATCTCCGGTGAATCTTCTGGACCTCTCATTTTTATTTCTCACATTCGAAAAGAATTTCCAGAAACATGGATGTTTATTAATAACATGACGTAATTGCGAATAATCTCTATTTATTAATAAGAAACCGATTGCAATTACACACTTAATGAGCTTTCAAAATTATGTATATATATATAGAATTGGACTTTACTACAAATTATTTCTATATATAAATCTAAACTCATTTGCACCTACACCCATAAATAAGTAACTGAGTAACTTCGAGCACAATTGTTATATATTCCTATTGTCTATAAGATTTACGCACATCTCTAATCTAAAATTGGCTAGTGTGATATACACGGAGTTCTAAATGTGAAACTCTTTTTTATTATATTATAACTTTACTAATCTGTCATATAAATAATATATATGTGAACAAGTTCAACTTACCAGGGAAAGAATTTATACGGAAATAATTTCCTGAAATTTCTTTTCACATTAGCACTTAAGTTATTTACATTATGGTATTACAAATTTATAGGAGATTTATACATACGGAATCATCCAATTCCCCTTGAATTCAATCTCATTGTTCGGGTAATCGTTATTCGTTACTAACTAAACTAATTATTATCCCCAGTCATACGTTATTGGGGGTGGGATTCTATGCCTATGCCTATGCCAATGCCTATGGTAGGTTTCGGAGCTCCTGTCTATCATCTTATGGCAGCTTCACCAGCATCAGTAGCTACAGGATATGCTGGAAATGCGGCACCAACATCTATTGGGTTTTATCCACGTCGTGATCCCATACCCCAAATCCGAAAAGAGTTCCCTGAAACTTGGTTGTTTTTTGACAGCAAAATGTAATTGTTAATGTTTAATGTATTTTGTCTAATGACATTACTTTGGGTAAACTAACTATGATAATGACATATGGAATAAGCGTCGAAAATAACACAATTTATGTATAGCATAACTTTTAAATGATTCTCCGAGAAATCTGAAATAACTATGGTTTATTTTTTTTTACGCAGATGCATTAATTCAACTCGAACTCGCGCTCGACAGTTTTGGAGTTGATAATCGCGAACTCATCGACTTCGCCCAAAATTTACAAATTCGAAAAGAGTTTCCTGAAACTTGGATATTTGAACACATCGCGAAGTACGAGTATAAAAGAGATTGAATTAATGTTTTGGTGTATTTCGGGTTTATCACATAATATCTTATTCTTCTTTCTCGTAAAGTGTTATGGTTCTTGCACTTCTATTACTTCCATTAATTGATTTTTTCTATTTGAACTAAATGGATTGGTATTCTGTAACGTCTCTAATTCTGTCTAATACGTGATTTTATTTCAATTTTCTACTACTATAATTATAAGTAATTATTTGTGCAGAGAAGAGTTTAGGCGTAAGAATCGACCAGAAATTTTTTATGAAATGGTTCCTCATTATTTTATTACTTTGAACGGACTACTGAAATATATTTTTTTGTAATAGATGCTAATTGCAATTGGTTAGGGATCAAAATTCACCTGGACTTTTCGCTGAATTCATATCACTTGACCACTATCTTTGATAAATTTGAAGACTAATTTGAGTTGTTAATATAAACAGAAACTACAAAGATATACATAGATCATTGTTGAACTAGTAAGATTCATTTGGTTGCCAAATTTTTTAATCGGATTAATCTAATTTCTCATAACTCAATTTAGATATGTGTTTCTGTGAAGATGATATTGTTGCACGGATTGGGGGGGATGAGGACTATCCTGAATATTTTAATACACCAACTTTTACTACTTCTTCTGTTCCCATCACAAGTCCACAAGTCCGTAAAAAGTTTCCCGAAACTTGGATATTTTTTGACAACAAAATGTAATTGACCTTTAAATTCTGTTAAGTTTCTAATATAAATATACTAAATACAAATACCGCATCTCATTACTATATTCCATTAATTTAGTAACTTATACAAGAAATGAAAAAATTTTTATATGAGTATAATTATTATCAGATTTCGATTTAAATTAAGGTACAAATCAAAAAGAACTTTCCGAAAAATTCATATTTGATTTCTTAAATATTACAATGAATATTCTTGCTTAGTTTTTTCATACGCACATCGGCTTAGCTCTACTGCTCCTATCAATATACGCCCTTCATATATACGCTTCGAAGTGATTCAAGATGTTGGGTCATTTGTTCCTCCCTCATAGATTCGAAAAGAATTCCCAGAGACTTGGATTTTCCTTTACAATATGACGTAATTTGAAAGCTGTTTATTAGTTTAAAGCAATGAGTTATTGAATGTATAACTAGTTATATGATTTAATGTTATCTGCAACTTGCAATTTAAAATCTTTAGATTATGGCACATTAATTTTATACGATCACATTTAGTCAAATTCCCTTATTATATTAGGAAATCATTACTACTTAAATCAGCTAATTTATCCCAAGTTCGTGTGCTTAGATTTACGAAGACATCGGCTTAGACCTTTGCGGCTATTTGGATTATCTGGGAAGTCTACTAGCCCGCCGTTATTCTTTTTGAAAAAGGCAGTATCACTTGAAAGACCCGATGTTGTTCCGAAGATTCGAAAAGAATTTCCAGAGAATTGGATTTTCGCTAACTTACCGTAATTGATGCAATTGATACTTATCAAGTTTACTAATCGGTTAAAGGTTCAGAATGCAATGTATTTATTAACACTTGCCCACTAAATACGACTAATGTTGCAGAAATAAACTCTTTTTTTTATAAAGTATTATTTGATAGTACATACAGTATCAGTTGCAATTCATCTATAGAGATCTCAATAAAAATTATGATATATATCTTTATATATATCTTTCACAGGTGATTATGATGAATACTATATATTATTAGATCATTCTGAATTTGCTGATAGATATCAATCTGAACCCCCGGAATATATTCAAATTCGAAAAGAGCTCCAATTCGTCTCCCCTGAAAATATTCAAAATCGAAAAGAGTTCCCAGAAAATTGGATATTTGAGAACATTGAAAAGTATGATAACCAAAAGGATTAGCTTTTATTTTGGGAATTTTGGTTGCTTTCGACTGATCATCTGTCTGCTTCTCCTTCGAATCATTAAATTATTATTATGAAGTGAAAAAGCCTGTATATCAAATTGAAAAACTATAAAATCTCCATCTTATGAATTTGAGACCCCCTTCTTTTTATAATTCTTTTAACTGGTGTATTTCACGAAGATAATTAAACTGAATATTAATATTCTAATTCTTTGTTCTATTTAAATCAAATATTTGTGCATAGGCTTTACAAGATATCTAGTAAACGACGTTTCGATTGTTCCACGTACTTCGATAGGGCTATCTTGGCGAGCTGGACCACCTGGACCACCTGGCCTACCTGGACCACCTGGTCCACCTGGTCCAGGTGGCCCTCGTGGTCCACTGGGGCCAACTCGATCATTTGCTTCACCTGTAGTCGTTCCACAGATTCGCAAAGAATTCCCAGAGACTTGGATTTTCCTTAATAATTTGACGTAATTCTTGCTACACACTTATTGCTAAAATACCATAGCTTGGATAAATAATTCAATGTTCTGCGATATTTAACCAAATGCATTACTTACCACTAACAACTGCAACTAATATAAAACTTATTGTGTTTAAATTCTTTAAGTAAATAACATTAAATCCATGGAAACGGGTGTAGTTCCCATTATGAAAGTCAGTGGGGATGCTGTGAATCCCAATAAAAAACGCAAAACAACATTGAGACCAAGTGTAACTGAAAGCTTGCCCGATGCGGATAAGTATGAGTACCCAAAGATTGCTGGATCTAGCATACGTGAGATATTTCTTGAAACTTGGATATATTTTGGAAATTATACAAAAATGTACAAACCCGTAACTCGTATTAACACCCAGTAATCGTTATCGTACTCGTACTTATATTATATTATACTTGTAATTGCATGCTTTTAGTTTGATATAATGCTGTAGTTTTGGTAATGGCTTCATTCTGTACATAAATTCATTGTATCCTCGCATGTTTCTATATGTAGCTAAATGTTTGATTTTATTATCCAACTATCGAGGCCTCTAATTATATTGTATTTCCAACGCAGCACGGATGCCGATGGATTTACCTTTGCAAGAAAGATACCCGACACCATAACGTCATGGGTTGTCACTGGCTTCTCATTGAGTCCTAATAAGGGCTTGGCTCTGACGGAAACTCCAAGCAAGATTCGTGTATTCCAGCCGTTCTTCGTCTCCACCAATCTGCCCTATTCAATCAAGCGTGGTACGTGCATAGCTTAATTTATATTACTTCAAGAACACAAACTATACGATACTTCTGTTTTATAGGTGAGGTCTTTGCAGTGCCTGTTGTTATCTTCAACTATTTGGACAAGAGCCTCGATGCTGAAATCACAATGGATAACGCAGACAAAGAATTTGAATTTACCGAAGCCACAAACGAGGTGGAGGAGAAGTCCATTGATGAAGTGAGCCGCGTTAAGCGCGTGACTGTCCCATCCAACAGTGGCAAGAGCGTCTCCTTTATGATCCGCCCCACAAAGGTGGGAACCATAACCTTGAAGATTACAGCTATTTCTCCACTGGCGGGAGATACGATTCATCAAAAATTGAAGGTCGATCCGGAGGGCATTACCAAGTACGAGAACAAAGCCGTCTTTATAAATCTGCCGAAGGAGGGCGAAGTTAGTCAAGAGCTTAAGGTCGACATACCCAAAGAAGCTGTGCCCGACTCCGAATTCATTGAATTCTCGGTGGTCGGTGATTTGTTGGGTCCCACCATCAAAAATCTGCAAAACTTGGTGCGCATGCCTTACGGTTGTGGTGAACAGAACATGGTGAACTTTGTGCCAAACATTTTGGTCATCAAATATCTGGAGGTGACAAATCGTAAGTTGCCCAGCGTTGTGGAGAAAGCACAGAAGTTCCTTGAAATTGGATACCAACGTGAATTGACCTACAAGCATGACGATGGCTCTTACAGTGCGTTTGGCAAGTCTGACAAGTCCGGAAGCACCTGGCTAACTGCCTATGTGATGAGGTCCTTCCATCAGGCCGCCAAATACACCAATGTCGATCCCAAGGTTATCATGGATGGTCTTGACTTCTTGGCATCCAAGCAGAAGGACAATGGCGAGTTTCCTGAGGTGGGAAAAGTGGTTGACTTTGCCCATCAAAATGCTCTAGGCCTCACATCATTTGTGGTTATTGCCTTCTTTGAGAACGATGTAAGCTCGATTAAATCTAAAGAATTTAGCAGTCTTTAATCAAATTTGCTTTTGTTTGTTTACAGGAAGTTATTTCGAAATACAAAGAGAACATCGACAAGGCGTTGCAATATATCGCTGAGGAGGTGGACAAGTCAGACGATCAATATGCTCTGTCCATTTCAGCTGTTGCCCTTCAACTAGCCAAACACCCTCAGGCAAAGAATGTTATTGCCAAGCTGAAGACACTAGCCAAGGAGCAAGATGGTCGCACCTGGTGGTCCAAGACTCCCAAGAGCGAAGACTCTGAAAAAGAATCCAGTTATCACTCAAGCAGCAATGATGTTGAAATCACTTCCTACGTGTTGTTGGCTCTCTTGGAAGAGGAATCAGCTGATGCAGCAGTGCCAATCATCAAGTGGTTGATTGGTCAGCGCAGCAGCGTAGGTGGCTACGCCTCCTCACAGGATACGGTCCTTGGTCTGCAGGCGTTGACCAAGTTCGCCTATAAGACTGGCTCTGGCAGTGGAAACATTGACATTGATTTCACCTCCTCGGACAATGCTGGTAACGAAAAGAAGGACACCATTCCAGTGAAACTTGAGAATGCATTGGTGCTGCAGAGTCATGTGCTGCCAAAGAACACCAGCAAGATCGATTTCACCGCCAAGGGTCAAGGATCTGCAATGGTTCAACTCTCCTATCGTTACAATGTGGCTGAGAAGGACAAGAAGCCCAGCTTCAAGGTAACACCCACTGTGAAGGACACTCCACTGCAGCAGTTGACACTTGAAGTTTGTGCGGAATATGTGCCTCTCGAGTCGGAGGATTCGAAGAAGGACTCTAACATGGCTGTTATGGAAGTTGCTTTGCCCTCTGGCTTTGTTAGTGACTCAGATAGCTTTGGCACGATTGAAGACATTGATCGTGTGAAGCGTATTGAGACAAAGAATTCCGACTCCACGGTGATTATTTACTTCGATAGCTTGACTCCTGGCGATGTTAAGTGCCTTGATGTGGAGGGCATTCGCGCACACTCTGTGGCCAAGCAGAAGCCTGCTGCCGTCAGATTGTATGATTACTATGAGACGGATCGCAGTTCTACTGAATACTACCAAGTCAAGTCCTCGCTCTGCGACATTTGTGAGGGCACCGACTGTGGCGAAGGATGCAAATCGGAGAAGTAAGCCTCAGCAGAGCTGCTCCGCTATTAACTACTAAAGCTCAATCATAATAAAAATGCAATATATTTGTATACTTTGTGTTCAATTCAATTAATTGTATAAATTTATGGCTGTTTGTTGCCAGCATCAATTAATCTGAAAAATGTAAATTAGTTGGTTGTATTTCTCAAGGATCTGGGACTTACGCTTGCACATTTGGTATCAAGAGCTCCGTTAACCATCTTTCTTTACTGACGATCCTTATAAAGTTTTGCAACTCCTTGGGATTTACCATTATATGCATCTCTTTTTGCCCATTGTGCCATAAATTATACTACATTTAAAGCAAAGAACTTTATTTTGTCAAAAAATGAATTACATAGAAGTCGAATAGTATCAAATGATTTTAAGGACATAGAACATTCGTTTTTAAGCTATACCCTGGCCACATCCTTAACAATCTGGTAAGAAACTACTTATTCGTAATCAGAGTAAGAAGTACTATCGATTTGCATTTAAGGCTTTTAATTATCCTTCCAAAAATTTCATCTTAAATTTTTACAAGGGGGTAGTATAGAAAAATGACCTAAAAATCAAAATATCCACTGTATCTCAGCCATTTGAAGGACGATCGTGATGTCCTTTGGTACAAGGATATTTCCAATTAATACGAGCTGATTGGTAAAGTCAAAAGGACGAATGTCCTGCAGAAAGCAAAGTTACAAGGACTTTTTTCTTAACAAAAAATAGCTTATAACTTGGCCGTATCCTGTCTGATCCTTGCGAATCATGTGTCAAACAATGAACATTGATGAGGCCTATCATCCTGCCAAAGGACATTCAAATCGTCCTTGTAGTTCTCGAAATATCCTACATTTTGTTATTTTCGCGTATTTTCTTTGACCCCGAGACCGAAAAATTACAAGTGTTGGATCCTTAGATGACCCCATATTTTTCTGATGCAGATCGATAAAGGTGGTCCTTGTGATCCTAGCAACATGTGTCCTTTGAAAATATCATAGGATATAAGCGGGATATGGCTTGTTTTCGAAAAAGGACATTCGATTTCTAGCTATAACTTGGCGAAATCCTTAAGGATCTCGCAAGGACCTACCTTTTTGTAATCAGGTAAAGTAGTACTATCGAATTGCATTTAAAGATTATTATCATCCTTCCAAAAATTTCATCTTAAATTTTTACAAGGGGGTAGTATAGAAAAATTACCTAAAAATCGAAATATCCACTGTATCTCAGCCATTTGAAGGACGATCGTGATGTCCTTTGGTACAAGGATATTTCTAATTAATACAAACTGATTGGTAAAGTCAAAAGGACGAATGTCCTGCAGAAAGCAAAGTTACAAGGACTTTTTTCTTTACAAAAAATAGCTTATAACTTGGCCGTATCCTGTCTGATCCTTGCGAATCATGTGTCAAACAATGGACATTGATGAGGCCTATCATCTTGCCAAAGGACATTCAAATCGTCCTTGTAGTTCTCGAGATATCCTACATTTTGTCATTTTCGCGTATTTTCTTTGGCCCCGGACCGAAAAATTACAAGTGTTGGATCCTTAGATGACCCCACATTTTTTTTATGCCAATCGATAGGTTTCGTCATGCCGATCCTAGCGCACATATTCTTAGTATAATGCACAAGGATTTGGGCGAAGGAGAAGCTTTTTTGTTATCGAATTGCATGGACACGTTCTTCAAGTACGTAAAAGTATGCAATATATTTTTTAACTGTTTTGCATTTAGAACGGACTAAAAGTATGCAATCAATTAAATCGTGCAGCTTTTTATTCTCGAGCCTTAAAGTATGCAATATTTTAAGCGGCGTGGTGTCCAATATTTTTCATTTGGAAGCTATGGCGAATTCGTGATTCAGCTCAAAAGTATGCAGCAAAATATTTTTTCATCAATTTTCAACGTTTGCGAAAGTATGCAACGATTCCAATTACTAAAAACTTACCAAATCTGTGTTATTTAACAAATTGTTTATTATGTTGCGTTGCTGAGGATTATTTACGTATACTTTATAAACTGCAAAATTATCGTAACGTAAGGGTTTTTGAAAACCGTTTGGCATTGAAGCACCGGCTTGATGAACTATCAACATAATTACTACAAAAACGAAACGCATTTCTGTTGAAATGTTTTACTCGATTACTTTAAATTCACGACACCATTCATCTTATATATGACGGCAAAACAAAAGACTTATTGTCTTTTTGCAGCTGTTTTTGTTAAATTGATTGAAACATTTGCATTTATGTGAAACTTTTTATTTTATTTCATTTTCATATATTTGTTTTTTTGTTTTGTTTTTTTTTTTTGTTTTTGTTGTTTTTTTTTTGGTTTGTTTTATGTTTAAATACTTATTAAAATTGTTTTGTTGCGGTGTGTTAGCTTCTGCATTTTGTTCTTGTTCGTATGTGTGATGGTGTCTGTGTGTGTGTGATTATTTTTTTTTTTTATTTTTTACTAAATGTAATTTTTGCAATTTTTTTTGTGAATTTTCTTCGTGGATGCGACGGCAGCTAACTGTTACTATAATATGTATGTATTTATAATATACTCGTAGATGTAAGTAGTTGTATCTATGCATGTATGAATGTGTGTGTTTGTCTGTGTGTGTGTGTGTGTGTGTATGCGTGTGAGAGTGTGTCAATGTATGGGTGAGGAGTGTCTATGATGTTTTGTTGGCCTTAGCTTAGCCTTCATTCTGAGCGTTTTATCATATCATTTTCATGTTTTCTTATCATTTCATCAAAATTGTTGTAAGTTAGGAATGGAAAAAACATACAAATATAAGCAATAATCGAAAAGAACTTTACAAATTACATTTAAAAAGTACAAAGAGAGCAGCGTTCTATGTGTTGCCTTTATCGATAAGGAGTGAGTGAGTGAGTGAGGGGGAGGATAGTGATAGTGAGTGACAGTGATAGCGGTAGAAATAGATACTTAGTTAGACTGAGACAGAGGGGGATTTAAGGTAGGTGAATGGTAAAATGGACCCGCCCACTTATTTACAAAAGTATTTATCCTCATAGTGCTGGCAAATGTCGCAGACCAGCTGACAGCAGCGTCCATTGTTGAATCGACAGCGACACTTCTCCACCTGCTTGAAGACACGCGTGACATAGCCACGCCCACAGCACAAGTTCGCGCAGTTGTCGGGATGCAGACACTGACGATCCTTGGTGACCGCGCAGAACGGTGGCGACGTCTCCAGATAATACAGTGTTGTGTACTTCGATTGCTGCTGCTGCTTAAAGTAAAAAGAAAATGTCATTAGAATACAGACTTTGAGGTATAGTAGATCAAGAATATGCTAGACTTACTTGCTTGCGTCGCTGTTTGGGCTTTTTCATGCGACTCGATGGCGCTTGGCGCATGGTGCGCTGATTGGGGGCTTTTCGTATGGCTTGATTATATTTCTGGCGCAGCAGCGTGGCCGTAGCATTGAAGTCTGCCATTTTCTTCCAGCAGGTCTTCATCGAACAGGAGCCTGAGACGCCGTGGCACTTGCACTTGTCCTTCATCAGCGTGGAGACGGCTTCGATGCCAACCTATACAGATTCAATACGCATTAATTAGAGCTCACTATGTGTAAATTCTTATGATATGACTCACCTCAGAGTCATGTCGCAATATTTCGGTGACTTCGTCCCCATCGCCGCCGCGTAACTCGAGAAAACTGCGCGTCACCCGTTTGCCATGCTTCAGATTATCATTGCAGCCGCCCCACTGAAAGTCCTGATCGGCACGGTTCTGTTTGCGTGGCCCGCAGCTGCATTTTGTCATCCGGCCCTCGGCACAAGCACGGGCAATTGAGTGTGTCATGGCTGCCGCTGTCAGAGCGTGCACGAATGCCGTCTCCTTGTAGAGCTTCTTGAATATGTTGCGTTTGCCACGCGTCTCGA
Source organism: Drosophila niveifrons (assembly GCA_035046325.1). Lineage (NCBI taxonomy): Eukaryota > Metazoa > Arthropoda > Insecta > Diptera > Drosophilidae > Drosophila > Drosophila niveifrons. The sequence continues at coordinate 10,251,120 of JAWNOC010000068.1, forward strand.
TGGAGCAGTTCCAACGATCGTAGCGGAACTGATCCTCACAGTGTTGGGTGGCCAATTTGCGTGCCTCGTTGAGAGTGCCGGGCAAACCTGTCTCCTTGCGGCACTGATGATTCTGCCGTCGTGTGGCTGGCATATAGCGACAAGGGCCACCCACCTGACCTTGTGATGTGAATACAGCCATGACAGTGTGCTCCGAAATGTAGTGTTCACTGCAAGAAAGAGGAGTGAAATCCAACAATTAGTTCAAAAATTCAAAATAATACAGCATGTGGTTGTTGTCAACACTAAACGTAACTTCTCTCCAAACGACAGTTGATTAGCGTATTCTGCGTGGTTTGTGGCTCAGCTAAGCTAAGCGAGCCGTCAAAAACCGGTATTGTGCATAACATAGCAGCGAGCTTTTTGTTGTGTACTCATAGTAGTTTGAATTGAATTTGTGTACGTTTTATGCAAAGTGGTTTAATATTAGAAATGCGTAAATTAAAAATAGTACCATCAATTTAAGGGCCTACATTTTATTGTGTGGGAAACTGTGGTGGCATTGCAACATCTATAATTGGAATTTTTACAGCTGATAAGTCATAGCTGTCGCGTTTGACGTCGCATAACTTGCCAAGCCCAAGAAAGTTACGCTTATCAGTTGGCCCGCTATGCAGTTTCTGGGAATTGCCCACAATTACCACAGAAATTTTCAGAATCTTTTAGTCAACTATTTATTTGGGGCTTTCATACACACACATACATATTGTATGAGGACGTAATATACTTAGTTTTTATAATGACGCCGCTTTGCCGCGCTTCCTGTCCAGCTTTGAGGCACAACATGCAGACTCCATCGCTATCTTTCGCGTCTGAGGCGTAGGAAATCTTAAATTCTCATAAAATTTAAGTGCACCGTAAATTGGCGTATGAATAACGATCAGAGAGTATTTCTAGTCTATTTCCGTCTCCGTCCCCTGTCCCCCGTTTCCTTTAGTGTTGCGCTGTTTGGGTCAACGTCACCGATTGCCTCAGGCTCTTCCCATTTCAATTATGCTATATTCATTTGATTTTCAAACTTTTTGCCTCGTTTTCATAATTTTGTGTTGTTTTTGCGCTGCGCGCGTTTCTAATGCGAAATTAATTTGCCAGATTTTCGCAATTAATGAATTAATCAAGTGGCTGCAAGGAATGTTTACAACTCGTGTTCGACTTCGCACCACACGAAATTTGTTTGGATTTTCGGCCCGAGACCAGACGAATTTTTATCTATTTATCTCCCGCTGCTTTATTTCGATATTTGACGTAGTTTTCGATTTGATTAAATTATCATTTCCATTGGCCAATTGAATTACCTATACCTGATCCACTTGCCAACATTCCGCTTGGCCACATTTAATTGGCCCCCGTTCAGCTTTTTGGCTGCTTAGCTGCTGGGTGGCCTCCTCATGTAAGCGGAAATTTTGCTCAGTCAATCAGTCTATAAGAAGGCAACGATTTCGCTGTGGTGCGAAAAACATTTGACGGCTGTCAAAGTCGAGTCAAATGTGGCAGCCACACTCCACATAGGAAGTTGCTGGCAAAACTTATTTATGTGTTGTGCTAGTGAAATAAGAGTCTCTCTCTCTCTCTCACTCTCTCTCTCTCTCTCTCTGTATTAACCTAAAGATTGCAAACTATATAGTAAAGAAGCTCATTTTGCAATCTGCCAAGAAATGAGCTTTTCAAACTAAAATTTATTCTTGAATATTATGCATAAGTGTGAGATTGTATATGAGAAATTGACTGAAATGATGGCCATAAAATGCTGAATATATAGTACCATGTGATCGGCAATTGCTTGCGGCATAAATTAAAAATGCTGTAACAATTTGATGGGTATTTAAGTGAGTGCTAAAACTATGAAATATGCCGCATGTTTAAAACTATATATACATATATATGTTTTGATGTTGTCTTCAGTATTTATTATTTTATTAACTCGCTAAGCCTTCGATGATCTATTGCACTTGTCTCCATCAATCAATATTTGTATATTTATCAATTTAAATTTGACGCTAGAGCCACAGCCAGAGCAATAGCAACAACAAATGGCAAGAATAACAATGGAACAGAGTCTTAAATTACGGCTTAAAGCTCATGTAAGTCGTTGTGTAAGCTTACCCATTGGTGTTTTTGTTGCTATTGTTGCTGCAAGTGCAATGCAAAGCGCATTAGTCAAAACCCACACATGAGAAGCTGACTCCCCACTTCCCACTCTCCCCACCTCGAAGACTCCCCGCCCCGGCCACGCTCATGTTACCCACTTCAAGTTGGTTAATGTGTGTCGCCTTATGCCACATGGAACATGTGGAATTACCAGCTCAGCTTCTGCTCGAAGAGTGCGGAGAGTAGGGGGCAGGGGGCGTGTCACTTAATCCTTTTGACAAAACGTTTACATGCGAAATGAAATACAATTAGCCATGTAGGTGTGGGCGTGGCTGGGGGGGGAAGTCGAGTGCAGAAGGACAAAAGACAGACTCTGTGTGGATTTGTGTGCACTTTAATTTCACAAATTTAGCTGCCAGCAATTTGTATCTTTGAGATACAAAGTAGTTGAAAGCTATTAAAACAGCCGCAGAGCAAAACAAACTGTAAAAACGTTGTTGTTGTTGTTGTTGATGTTGCTGAGGCAGGCCAAACAACAAATTGATAGGCAGACAGACAGACGGATGTGTGCCAGCAAACATGCGAGAGTCAGAGGAAAGGGCAGGCGAAGAGAGCAGAGCAGAGAGGAGGGAGAGGTGGAGAGATAGAGAGCGATGCGATGTGCGAGAGTGCCATAAAACAAAAGTGTTGATGGATATTTTCCTCGTGCGCTGACTGACTGACGACAACGGCATTGAAGTCGTACCTAGCTGCTCTTGTTCTGATACCCTGTAATCACACCAGCAATAAGTGGGGTTTATACACTGTGTTATATGCTGTTGTAGGGTATCTGCAAGTCAAGCACTGGCAGACAAATTAATTGACTACTTTTAGTCATAGTTGCTGCTGCTGCTGCTGCCGTTTGAGTGCTTCGCATTTGTACAGATTCATCAAATTTTCAGAAACGTAAAATATTCAACACTCACACATAGACAGACGCACTCACACACACACACACTCATACATGCACAGACATACATGCATTTTGTATATGGAAAAAAAGAATCCCTTTGTGCCGTGGCAAAAGCATTTTATGGACTTACAGTTTAAGTCGCCGCAGCAGCCAAAGAGCATAGCAAATGTGCAACAGCCACAGCAGCAGCAACATCTACTACAACTGCAACACAACTGCAGCAGCAGCAGCAGCAACAGCAGCATCAGAAAGCGATTTGAAAGCAGTTCGAAATTGAAATCGACACAGACCTATAAAATCTTTTTTAAGTAGCATAAGCATATGAACTGCTGCATCTCTCTCTCTCTATCTCTCTCTCTAGCTATCTTTAATTCTTTTCTTCATTTTTTATGGACTTTTTCCCATTTGCATTTTATTGCCAAAACATAAATGCAGCTGATAGCAGCAGCTTCTGAACTCCACGCGCATTGCACTTTATTTATAAAAACGTTGCACGGGCTACCGATTTGTGGCTATGAGATGCATTTATATGCCATGCTTATGGCCATGGCTATGACTGTGGATATGGATGTGAATATGGTTGTGGATATATAGTATTGGAATATGTGCATCTGTTGGATTCTGTTTGTTTGCTTTGGCCATTCCCTGTCACATAATTTAAAAGCAAATTTTCAATTAAAAAGCCGAGTGCAATCAATGCAACTCCAACTTCAGTCTTGCAACTGCAACTCTTGAGAAGCAGCCGAAGTTGCATATTGGAAAATTGAAACTTAATCGCATTGTTTGTGCAATGGCAAATCGCAAAATGCCTCAAAGGCGCATGGGAAATTGGCAGTCGCAGTCGCAAGAAGACATGCCACACAGATATATGTGTATATAGTTGAATCGAGACAAGTTCAAACAACAAATCGAGTCGTCTCAAAGAGTCGCCAAACTGAATTGACTGAGTTGCTTACGATATTCGCCGCTTGGTTTTCTTCTTCTGCTTTAATTGATGCCTCTGCCTCTGCTTCTGCCTCTGCCTATGGGCGATGGCGCTGCAGAATCCATTAATTTCGAATGGAGGCTAATGAGGCGTCTGTCTGCTGCCGTTGCTTGAGCAATTTCTGTCAATCGTTATACGTATCAGCTTTATAGATATTAATGAGTGCGGGTTAGTTATTCATTTTTTATAGTGTAATTATGCCACTAACGAATTGATTGTCAATTCAAATTGAGACCGCTTTTGTCCTTGAACAAGTAATTAATAAATGATATTTGTAAATGAACTAGTTTTCATTTTGAATACAAATAAAGTAAATACTGTCGCTACGAATTTGTTGATGATGTAAAAGGGTCTGCTTTTCTTGAATCACTCAAGAGTTTAAGCTTAAAATAAACATTAGTTATAAAAATTAAAAATTTAAAAATGAAATAAATAAGTTTAAGAAATTTCTTGGTTTTATAAAGTGCCTTTAAATAAGTTAAAAAGTGACAGCATACAAAATTAAAATTTAGAAAGTTTTTATCTAATTTACAAATAAGTACAAATATTGAATTTGAATTTACAAAAATTGGTAAGTAAAGGTTTCAAGTATTTAATTAAGTATTTTATGATGTTGTAATTGACAATTGAAATTTCGAAAGTTTTTTTCATTTCTCACAAATAATATATATTTAAGAAAAGGAACTCTTAAAAACGAATAAGAAAAAGTACAAAATATGGTATTTTTAAATTCACAAAGTAAGAAAAGATTTGCCAGAGTGGGAAACTAAATACACGCAATCTTAAAAGCAATTCCTGCGACAGTCTGACAATGTCAAGGTGTAAGATATCGTATATTTTAAAACTCGTCTGTCAGCTGTTGCTCTTGTCGCTTGTTGCTGCCTTAAAAGCTTCTACCGAAGTGTGATTCAATAATATGTTTTGTTTAATTTTAATCGCATTCAGTGCCCTCGTTTCGTGTTGCCAGTAATTGCCCTCGCAAAAATGTCGTTGCTCATTGTGAAAGCATTTGGTGCATTCATCATTTGTTTGGCCATCTGTTTATGGGCAATCCTCAATCCCCAAGCCTCGAAACTCAAACCTCGAGCAGCTTAAGAACAGCTTCCATTCAGAGCTCCCCAAGCTACCTTTGTTTTCGATGCTCCCCTTTGCTCTGTGTTTTGCAGTATATTTTATGGGCCAGCTACAGCAGCAGCAGCAGCAACACTTTGAAATGCGTTGTAAATATGCGCTTAAGCTGTTAAATTGCAAGCCGGCAACGAGAAAGGGCAACAACAGCAGCAACAGTCGCTGACAGGCCAAAAATTGCAAGCGCGAAACCGCAAGACAAACGTCCACCCCCCACACACACAGAGAGGGGGAAGGGGGAGTCAGAGCAACCCCACATTGCGTTTATGAGGGAGGTTGTTGTTTCTGCTAAATGCTGATGTATGAGCTGCTGCTGCTTTGGCTGCTGTTGTTGCTGCTGCTGCTATTATTATTGTTGTTGTCGCTGCCCGATTTCGACAGCGTTAAAACATAAAATATGCTGCCGCTCATAGTCGTTTCCGCCCTTGTTCCCGCCCCCGCTCTCGCTCTCGCTCCAAAGCAGCCCATGAATAATGTTGCAGCGGTCTGGGGGGGCAGCAACAACAGCAGCAACAGTCGGTGGTTGTTTGGTTGCTGCTGCAGCGGCGCTTCATCATAAAAAGCGCATCCTTTGCCACCGGGTTTGGTCGAGTCCAGAGCCAAAGTTGCGCTCAAGATTATGGTCATCAATTTTGGCATCAAGCAACGACGACAAACAGTTGTAACCGTAAACATTGTCAGCTGCTGCCCAACGCAACGCGACGCACTTTCCTTCCCCCTTTTGCCAACAACAAATGTGCCCCTCGAGAGTTTGCCAAAAGCACAAAAAGCGGTACAGAATGAGAAGAAGATGGCGCGGGGGCAGCTGTAAGCGGGGGGAAGGAGGAAAACGTTAAGGCATTTTTATGGGCTGGCTCATAAAATTTGTGCATGGGATTTGGTTGAACAGTAAGTAGACAATAAAATGACGTCGCCTTCGCTTTTTTTGTCTTTTTTTTTTTTTGGTTTTCCTTTTTGCCGAATTTTTAATAAAAGCTGCGGCAAATGATTAAAACCGGCAGCAACGGGAGCAGCAGCGATGGCAACAATATCGACTGCGCAGTAGCAACCGAAGCAATCAATTTATGCCCACCCAAGCAGACAACTGCGCTGACAACAACGAGGGTCGCTTCAACACTTGTGCACAGTTTTTTCTAACGCTCAAAATTGCGGCTCGACTTGTTGTTGTTGTTGTTGTTGTTCATTGCCAGGAATTTATTTTCGTTTTGAAGCATTTTTACAGCTTACTTAGGCATTGTTGTTATGGTATCGCTGCTGCTGCTGCTGCGGTTGCAACCTCGTCGTTTATTTACTCAAAACGCTTCTTGCGGCAAAACAAATCCAAAATGCAAGCAACGTTAAAGTTTATCATTAAGCTGGCACATCCAAAAAAAAAAGAAAGAAAGAAAAAAAATGCCATGTTGCTGCTTCCTCTGATGCGGATGCTGATGCTGCTGTTGCTGTTGCTGATGTGCTGCTGATGCGTTGCCGCTGATGTTGCTGATGTGCTGCTGATGCTGCTGCTGCTGCTGCTGCTACTGCTGCGTGCGCGCCATAAAAATGCAATAAAAATCTTTACGACATTTTTCGCCCAGCAACCCCCTCACATCACATCACATATCACACACAAAACACACACAGCACAGCACAGCATTTGTACACTTCACACCTTGGCAAGAACGCATCATCTTTGGGCGCTTCCTTCCTGCCCTCAAGTTGCTCTAGCTGTTGCTTCTCTGGCTGCTGCTGTGCTGCAATTGCTGCTAACAGCGCCGCATCTGGCGAGTGAATTTAATGCCGACCACTGCCCGTCCCCATTTCCATTTGCTGCCCCCCCCCCCCACCCCAAGTTCTGAGTCTGCCTCTGTATTTAACGTCATTACCGTAGCTCATTTGCCACGCCCACGTCGACTACCGTGTTGCAGCAGCAGCAACAGCAGCAGCAGCAGCTGTTGCAGTAGTTATTGTTCCTATTGCTGATCACCCGCTGCTTGTGTCATCAGCAAACGTTTTGTTTGTGCTGCATAAATTCGCTAGATTGTTATGCTTTTTATACGATTTTCATGCATTTGACAGCTTCATTTTCATTATCCATCCATCCATAAAAATTGAATTGCAATTGCCAACAGCAGCAGCAACATCTGCAGTTAATATGGCTAGCTTTGATAGCTTAGTTTAGCGTTGTAGCAATTTTCATTACTAGCTTTCAATTAAATAAAATGCAATTGGTTGCTACTGCAAAAGTGAATAAGAGATATTTTTACTAAGCAACTTACTCACTAACCAATATGTGTTGTTTACTTGTGGAATTTTTGGCCACACGCAGCAATATATATACATATATATATACATAAAGTAAGTCGATGTCTCTAGCAACACTTCTTTTTTTGAGACAGGTGTCTTACATTTAGTTGCAGCCGCATTTAAGTTGCTTTCTTTCTTAGTGTTTTGCTTCTTTGAAAGTGCCAACAATTAGTTTCATTATATAATGCAGTCTCACTCTACACTATTCAATGGGTTTGCCCTTTGGTTATTTCAACGCTTCCGCTTTGTTGCGACTGCTTGTGGTTGTTGCTGTTGCTATTGTTGTTGGTGTTGCTATTGTTGCACAGCAGCAACATTCATTAGCCATTATTGCCTGCTGCTCTTGCATTTGGAATACATTGCCAAACTATTTTTCAGCTAATATTAGCCATTGTTGTTGGCTGCTCTTGGTGTTGTTGGCTGCTGCTGTTGCTGCTGCTGCTGCGCACTCGTATTTGTTTCTGCTTCAGCGGCATTCCGGCAATTTGTCTGCATTTCATTTTCCAGCAACCGCATTTCGTTTGCTCGTTTTTGCTGTTCACTGTTGCTGTTGCTGCTGCTGCTGCTGCTGCGTTATATGCTTTCCTATAATTCTGTGGTTTTGCCCTCTGTCTCTTCTGGTTGCTCGAAATATTTATCAGGTAATTTTCAGAATGAGGAAGTTCTCGTCAGTCTCTCTAATAAGCAGAGAGAATGCCTCTACTCCTGCTTCTCCTTCCCCAACTGTTGTGATTTAATATTGTCAGTGAGCATTTCAGTTATTTATGAGACCTTCCATGGCCACTTGACATTTTCGTTTAGGGCTCTCTGCGCATTTTTCAAACGTATTTATAGAAATGTCATAACATTTTTAATGCTGCTGTTGTTGTAGCTGTGGCTGCGCTTTTACAAGCATAAGCAATTAAATTAAACTGGTGGAATTTGGAATTCGCCCTCTCATAAATTTGTCTGCCCCAAACTTATGTGAAGAAGTAACTCATCAAAATTGACAACGCATACAATTTAAATTCATTTTCCGTGCGAGTTTTCTTTTTTATTAATGATTAATCTGCTTGCTTCTGAGCCAAGAACTTGGCCAAGACAAAGAGATTGGAAGAGAGCGAGAATAAAAGATAAAGAGAAGAAAACTGTGATAAGAAAAGAGTGTGAGTGAGAGCAGCATTAAAATTAAACAACAGCATCAACATCAACATCAACATTAACATTAACGCAAAACGCAATCAACATTAAAAGTTTTTGCTGCTCTCGCTGGGTTTATGCGTGCTATATCCCCTCCCCCTCCCCCTCCCCCACCATCTATAGGAGGGGGGGGCGTTGGCTTGGTATGTAAGCATTTTAAGCGCACTTTTATTTGCCTTCATAAAAAGCCCGGCTACGTTGTATGGGCCAGCGATAAGAAGGCCAACAAAATGCGTTTCGCATAAAATGCGTTTTTATGACCATGACGAAAATGCGAAACGCACCCAAAACACAAAACACGAAACACGAAAGCGGATCCCAACGAAAAACCAAAAAGGCAGCCTCAAGTTGAGTTGAGTGTTAGATGTATGTACATACATATGTATGTACATAGTAGGTAGTAGGTGGTAGGTAAGCAAGTCATCACTCCATTGGCAATACTACACACATCATCAGACCGGGGTCGACGTCGCTTGATGATGTATTAATGGACGGTCACGTAGCGCACTTAAGAGAGAGAGACGAGAGAGAAGAGATGTGTAAAAGCAACCCTCGCAAAAAAAAAGTTGGCCATAAAGGCGGTCGCTGTGGCCTTGTCGATGGCATCATCCATCGAATAGTCGGTGTGTGCTCAGTGCGAAAGCGTGTGGCAAGTATGAATATATATATATATGAATACAAGTACAAGTACTCGCTGCTGTTCTCGCTGCTGTTGCAAGTTGAACGAGAGAGCCAACAGGCTCTTCAGCTGCTCATTGAGTGCTAATTAGGCAAATGCCCGCCTCACAAATTGGGGCCAAGTTGGCGCCACATGCACATTGAATACATTCATATACACCCACACATCAGCTGATCTCTGAGTGTGTATGTGTGTGCGTGAGTTTGAGTGCTTTATTTTCTAAACAAATCAAATGCCTGGCAATGCGAACAGCATTCAATCAGCCAAGTTGTTGCTACCGTGAGGTGATAAAACAAGTTCATGCTGCTCTTTCGATTGCTGCCACTTTAGCTGCTGTTCTTACCCTTTCCTCTCCTCTTTTTATAAACCAAATTATTGGCTAATTAGTTAAAGACTAAAACTCCAACGTTTACATATTTCATATCATTAAATTTAAGAACTGCGCGAATGAATTTCAACTCCCCCCCCAAAACAAAGAAAATAAACTAAATATGAATTTGTAAACATTTTCAACAACTTCATTGACTTTTTGTTTGGAATCTTCTCGCATTATTTGTATATTAATTATGATCTCAACTCTCAAATTTCTTTTGATCTTCTACGCTTCATTCTCTACTCTCTCGGATTTCCCCTTCAAGTATTTATATAGAGTGCTTGTGCAATATTATTACAGATCCATTGTCTGTTTGGATATGCATTCCATTCGCATCAATATTCAGTTTGTAATTGCAATGAAGATCAGAGATAGATAGAATTTCTTTGAGCAATTTTCTCTTCTATTGATTTGATGCTTAAGAAAACAATTTAGTAGGTATATAAGGAGTAAGTAAAGTATGAAACTGATTACATAGAATGATAAAATAATTGGTATCACGAAAAATGTTGATGCATTATTTTATTTTTATCCATTTTAAAATAAGAAAGTCAAAGATTTATTTGTTCACTTTTAGTATAAAGCAAGGGTTTATCTATAGTGAACAAATTTAAGCAGAGTTTTGAATGCAGTACTGAATTAATATACCAAATATAGCCTTTGGTATAATTTAAGTATTTTTACGAACACACTCTATTTTAGCTTTCATATTTGTTGTTTTCTTAAATACTGCTCAAAATTGTACGAAGCTAATATTCTAAAATTTCAAATTAAAAAGAGTAATGAAAATCGTGGATCAAGCTTTAAAATGTATTCATTATTTGTGTAAATTTATTTTATAAAATATGCACAAAAATAATTCAGAATTTCAATAAATTCTTTGCCTACACTTGCGCTGCAAAGTAAACATGATAAGTTCATAACTCATCATTGAGTGGATGCCACAGCTGTGTGGCAAAGTGAGAACGAGAGAGGGAGAGATTGCAATGTGTTGGCCTCCCCAATCCGTTAGCAACTTCCGTTTGTTGTACGCCGCATTTCGACACTCGCAAACGATTTAAGCCAAACAAATGGCCGAAAAACAACCGAAAAATGCAAACCAATTTGAATGTGGCACGCCGAGGGCTCATTCGGTGAGCCACAGTGACTTGCAACAGCATGTTGCTAGAGCAACAGAAGCAGTTGACTTTATGCGAGGTTTGTATTTGTGCTGCGCCTGTCAACGCCAAGATGCGCTTAAGCATTATTAATTGTTTATGAAATAAACTGCGCCGGCCACTAAACAAATGATAATGAGCAGCGAAATATGCAAAACTTTTGCCTAAGCAAAGCTGCACAACATCGCAACGATCTGTGGCAGCCACAATGCTGCGACGAGGAAGAGGTGGAAGAGGAGGAGGAGGGGGAGAGAAGAGGAAGTGAGACTGACTGTTGCAAGCACATACACATGCCTCGTCTGCGCATCGACTGTGGCAACCGAAAACAGTCAGCAGGCAATTTTGCATAATTTCCGAAACACATGTTGCCTTCAATCATGCGCGAAGCTGCCACAGCAACAGCTACTGCCACAGGCTGTGGCAAGGGCAGCAGCAGTTGTGGCAGGGACAGAGAGGCAGTCACAGCCAACAAATGGTTAGTGTGAGCCCTCGGGGCACATAGACAAATTGACTAACTGACTAAACTGACTGAGGCCCACAACTCGAACTGTTGCTGCTGCTGCTGTTGCTGCTGTTGCTCATGTGGCATGCGGCATGCGGCATGTGGCATGTAGCATGGGGGCCTGCGACTGGGACTGAGTCTGGCACCGCCTCGGTCCGGTCGACTGGCAGCTGAAAATCAAGTGAAAATGTAGCGGAAAACATTTTAATACTAATTACAAAGAATTTGTGCCGCCGTCGTTTGGCACTTTTCCTTTTTATTTTCCCTGCTCTCTCACACTCTCTCTCTCTCGCTTGAGTTTACTCTGCCCCAGCGGCATGATAACTGCTCCAGGGCACTTGCAACACTCGATTAAAATATAATTGAACTTGGACACAAAGAGTGTTAAGTGAGCACAATTAATTCCACTGCTGATAAAAGTCTCGCAATTAAATTCACAATCAGTTTGCATAGTGTATGGAAATTCGCATAAACGAATGCCAAAAGTTGCAGCTTAATTATACCCACTATCCATAGGGTGAAAGGGTATTATAACTTTGTGACTCTATGAAATGTATGTAATAGCCAGATGGAGGCATCTCCAAAACCATAAAGAATATATATTCGTGATAAGCGTTAATAGCCGAGATGATAAAGCCATGTATGGGAAAAATGCCTACTTACTTTGGCAGACAAATTAGAGAATTTTGCACTGTATTGTATTTTTTTGAATATATTATGTGGTATATTATGAGGTATATATATGGTATATACCAATATACCAAATAGAGCCTTTGTTTTATTTTTAATTGGGTATATATTAATATGAATACCTGTCACTGTTTTTCTCTTATTCAACATGGGTAGCAGGTATCTCATAGTTGAGCACACTCGACTGTTGATTTCTTACTTGTTTTTCGTGTGCTCTACTCTGGGTTCACTCTCACTTTCGGGGCATGCAAAACGCTCCCCCTTTTTTTCGATTTCCGAAAATAAATACTTGCTGCAGGACTCCGACTTTGTTGTTGTTGTCTTTGCTGTCGTTTGTCGATTGCGACTTTGACTGCATTTTAATTGGAAAAGAGTGCTCAGCCAGTTGCAGGCTATGAACTAGAGTCAACTAGAGAGCTGCGGCAGTCAGTACGAGTATCAGCTGCTCGCTGGCGGCGTTTTTACTTTAATCAAATCGCTTTATGACAGCTCAAGAAACGCCGACAGCAAATGACACACAAGACACATAAACGTCATTAAGTAAACATACAACTAAAAGACGCGATGCGATCCCCCAATGGCAGCAAATGGAATTGGAGTTGGGTGACAAGAGTAGGGGGAGGTGGAAGGGAACTCAGTTGATGCACCATGCGGGTGGCAGGTGAGTCGTTTTTGGCTTGACATTAAACGCGTGTTAATTTCAGTTAATTTGGGGCGTGATTCCTTCTTCTCTACTTTACTTTTTTTCTTGGTTGAGTGTGGCAAGTGCAACTGCGTCCCATGGTTTTTGTGTCCATCCATCAACACGCGCTGCATGCTCCGACAGCAAAACGCTTCACTGCATTTGTCAATCAGCGCTTGCCGCAGACTGAGTGAGAGTGAGAGAGCAGTGCAGAGAGAGGAGGAGGTAGAGGGGAGGTAATGGCATCGTTTGTGGCATTTTCATGCTTGTGTTGCTCAGCCTCAAGGTCCATTTCCATCACTTGTCTCGCGCTTTTAGACTGATCTGTTGCGGCGCCTTTTTGCTCTTGAATTTCGCCACAAACGAGGGGAAATAGATAGAGATAGAGATAGGGAGAGAAAAAGAAAAAGATGCTTAAACTAGAGTGAAGTGCAGAGTCGTGTTGTTGTGCTAGATGATCTAGAAAGTTGCACTCGGCTTCAAGTGGGTGTCGTCGCAGTTGCAACATGCGGCAGTTAATCGAAGCTGCATAGAGAAATCTGAGCAGAGGGATGCATAAATATTTATCAATGTGCATTCGCTTTCGTTTCGCTAATTAACTTTTGCTTTATTTTCTATATCTTATAATCTCTTTCATTTTGTTGCTCATTCTCCACACTCATCTCATTTATCTTCTTTGATTCGTTGGATATCTGAGCATCCTTTTGATTTACATTCTGCACTCTCAGCAATTGTGTGTTTTGTTCGTGTTGTAAGCAATTGCTGCAGCCATTTCATCTTTGGCCGACACAACGACGATGACAACAAATTGAATTAAAATACCGAAAATGTTTTTCTTACTTTTCGGCTTTTTGTGGCGGCATCTTCTCTCTTCTCCTCTCTTTTCTTTTCTTCATTTCCATAATTGTTGTTTTCTTTCTTTTTTTTTGTTTCTTTTATTTATTTCGTTTTGGTTGTCTGCTATTTGTGGCTTTGTGTTGCCGCCGTCTCTTGTTGTTGTTGTTGTTGTTGTCGCCAGCTGTGTTTTCAGGGTCAAATTGCCAATTTATATCGATCTGCAGACTCAGACGAGTCTCGGCCACGCCCCATGAGAGTACGGAGAGAGAGAGAGCAATGCAGATTAACACCTACGCAACTTCAGTTGACACAGCAAAGTGTGAAGTGCAAAGTGAGGGGGGGAAACATACAAAGTGACTAACGCTCTAAGCATCAATTAGGCCTTAAAGATCTGTCGAATGCTTCAAAAGTCGCGTCGCGTCGCATCTCTTGACTCTTGTCGCTAATTTGCGCAAATTATGTGCGCGCCTCTTAAAGTACCGCAAGCTGAGAGAAGAGTGTTGAGCCGTGACAACAACGTTCCACACAGGCAGACAGTGCAACAATGCCACAGTTCTACTTGGAAAAGCGACAACTCAAGCTGAAGCCCAAGACCGAGCCCAGCCGAAAGTCCAATTATGTCAACAGGCAACAGGCAACAGCAACCGCCGCAACAGGCGCAACATCAAAGCCTAGCCAGGTGCCACACAGCCTGCCCCAAGTGTCGTTGCCGACAAAGCGGCAGGCAGGCAGGCAGGCAGGCAGGCAGGCATTGACAGCAACAACAGCAACTGTTGCTGGAAGCAAAGCCAAGAACCTGGCCAAGAGTCTTGCGCTTTTTTTTTTTTGCCTGCTTTATTCTTTTGTAGGTTAAACCGTTTAACAGGATGTGACTGCAATTTAACTGTTAGCTGCGTGTGGCAAACGCTGCTGTTGCTGTTGCTGCTGCTGCTGCGGCTCACTAAACTCCAACTTCCCCCCTTTTATGCCTTTCTCTGCTCACACACACTTGCTGCACGCTCGCTTTGATCTCTTTGATGTGTGTGCGTGTCTCCGCGTGCCTTGTTTGTGTGTGTGTGTGTGTGTGGAACCGCCTCAAGGTCCGCTAGAACTTCAAGGTCCCAATGCTGTGTGTGCCACACATCTGTGCGTGAGGGGATATGTTTGTCTTTGATGCAACTTCCTCGATGCGCTGCCAAAACAGACGCAAACGCAACTTTGGACCATGGCAGCAACATCAGCGAAGACATTGCATGAGATCAAAGGCAACACCACCAGCAGCAGCCAGAGAAATGAAAGCAGCAGTCGAAGATGCAGCTAAAAGATACCACAGCTGAAATCTAATTTACACTCAGAAAAATCATAAAAGAAACTTTGCTCAATACAACTCTATCGGAAAAAAGCAAAATTTAATCAGTTAGTGCCCATCAATCTTTACTTTTGCAGTTCAGCAATTGATGTTCAGCAATCAACCATAAACTGAGACAAATTAATTTACTTCATGGCAATAGTTTAGAGTCTATTAAAGTGTGTCTTCGTTAGCTTCAAATCAGACATATGCAATCGCTTTTTAGATTTTGTAGACAATATTTCAATTCCAATATTCAAATGCAATAAATCAAAATTTTGTATTTCTCTCAGTGCAATCGTCGCTTTGCAGCTGCCTTTTGGCTCATTGAAGTTTGTTTTACTTTTGACACCTTTAAAGATCTTTCAACATTGTTGTTTGATTTTCATTTTGGCTGAATGCAACGCTTGAATTGATCTGACTTCCCTTTTAGCTCCAGCTCCAGCTCCAGCTTCATTTCCATCTATCGAGCGGAGATTTATGGTTTGATTTTTTCTTCTTTTAGATTTGCTTAAGTCATTTTTGGGTTTTTACGCACTTTGCCACATTAATTACATGAAAATGCATTTTATGTCATGGGAACATTCAACAAATTTTCCCCGTTTTCA
Organism: Drosophila niveifrons; assembly: GCA_035046325.1. Classification (NCBI taxonomy): domain Eukaryota; kingdom Metazoa; phylum Arthropoda; class Insecta; order Diptera; family Drosophilidae; genus Drosophila; species Drosophila niveifrons. Next base: position 10,266,629 of record JAWNOC010000068.1, read on the forward strand.
TTGTGTGTGTGTGTGTTCAGGAATGCAACCCTCGGGTTGGAAACGTCAGTTGCTTGTCTTCAGCTTCAGCTTCAACTACAGCTCCAGCTTCAGTCTGAATTTGAGTTTGAGTTGCGTTTTTATTAGATTCATCATAGCCAATTTATGATGCGAGATCTTTGGGCTTCCAGCTGCTTTTTCTATTCACTGTTCACTGTTTTTCTTGATTTTATTTTCTTTTTCAGTTTCGTTTTCGTATTTTTTTTCTTCGTTTGTATTATTTTTATGGCACAGCTTTGGCCAGGGCACAACAAAGGACGCTGCATAAAAGAATCTAACCCAAACGGGGAAAAACTGAAAACCCCAGTTTATCATTAAGACAAAAAACCACGAGCAACGGAAACGTCTACAGGCAGCTGCTGAAGTCGAGAGGGGAGTTGTGGGAGGGGCAGCTGTTAGAAATGAAGGCAACGGCATCATAAAACGCAGCCATCAAAACGACAAAATTAAAAAGTTCAAATGGCAAATGGCAGGCAAATTGTTAGCTCGAAAACGGCTAGAAAAGCAAATCATGTGAACACAAATCAACGACACCGAACAAACGAATGCACTACTTAATTGACGGCAGCGAAAGAAATTGAAGGAAATGTCTGGGAAATTGTTGTGGGAAATATGGCATGAGCAGAATAAATTGTATAAATTAAATAGTTAAACATATGATACAAATATGGTATTTGTTGTTGATTAAGTTGCATCCTCAACCCTTTTAGCACCAAAGTTAGGCTAAATTATCGAATAGACAATTGCGAACAGAAAAAGTCGCAATTATGTTCTTGGATATCTTTTGAATATTTCTTCTTTGCTTTATATTTTTTTTTAGGTTTGAAAATTCTACTCTTGTCGGCATTGAACCATTGACATAATGTGCGTATAATCTTAGTATTACATTTAATTTCATGTTATTTTTACTACAACATTTTTTACCCCAGTTTTAAAGTCAGTGCATTTTAATGCGATGCTGAAAGGGTTAAAATAACAATGAAGTTTGAATAATAATAAATTTCTTAGATCACTTTAAATAGTAAAAATCATTCATTACAAGTTAGTTATCTTTTCTAACTTCTCTCTCTCTCTCTAATTTTAGCACCTTTCCTTCAAGCGTCTCCAAGCACTTGACCATGTCGTCATGCTCTAAGCACTACCAAAAAAATAAAATGCGAATGCGGAGTGTGGGAGAGCAAAAGGGAATCAAATTAAATAAAAGACCACAATAATACAGTAAAGGCAAAACTTTATGCCTGCAATTTCATTTTGCAAGCGCCACACACAGAAGTCATACCAAGTCCAAGCTGAAGCTAACGCTAAAGCTGGAGCTGAAACCGAATCTGAAACCGAATCCGAAGCTAATGCTGCGGAGTTCCAGAGCTGTGCCTCCCTAGCGACGTCTTCATTGTCGTTGCTGAGACAAATAAATTTTTTTTTGGGTGGTGCCACATGGCGATGACTGCAGCAGAAGATTTCCCGCTTTACGCTTTTTTTTTTTTGGTCGCAGGGATATTTTTAATTTTGTGGCAAAACGAAATAAAAGAAAAAAATGAAAACAATACCAAAAACTTTGCACATAATCGTTATCGTCAATTTGGGTTTGGCAGGAGGAGCAGGGAATGGAAAATCTGACACAACCAAGAGACACTCATAATTTGCGGCCTCTGTGTGTGTGCAACAAAAGCTTTTCTTTCTGTGTGGAAATTAACATTTTTATGTTTCCGCCAGGACGCCAGACACTATATAGTAGTAAAGATACGCAGCAGATACAAGATACAAGAAGCAGCACTACAACTACAAAGAGATACAAAGCGAGGTGAGGAGAGGAGAGGAGAGAGATGTATTCCCAAAAAGAAACTCGCATAGTTAACTTTAAGTTGTTCTTTTGTTCCAAGAGGCCATGACGACAAGACAAGACAAGAGAAGACAGGACCCAGAGGCAACACAGGCAACCCGGTAAGTAAGTAAGTTTTAATTACTGTTTGACAAATATTTAACATGACAGCAGGGGCAATGAAGACAGGGCAGGGCAGGGGCAGGGGACAAGGAGGGTAGACTTACGCACAATTAAGCAGATTTTTGCCGCTTGTAAGGCAAATGAAATCACAGCAGGCAAAAGGATTGACTGAACGAATTGTGGCATGGGGTTGGCTCCTTTTGGGGTGGCCTTCGCTTTCTGTATGTGTGTGTGTGTGTGTGTGTGTGTGTGTGTTACCCTGTAACAACATCATTTTGCGCCGTATAATGTCATAAATGTCTGTTAACAAAACAACAGACGTCACACAGCCGCAGAAAGAGACAAAGAAAGAGAGAGAGAGAGAGAGAGAGCGAGACGCTGTCAAACATTATTACATTATTTGCCTTTTGCTGAAATTGAAACCAACCCTGCCCAACTCTCAAGCTCAGGCACTCCACACTCCACTCCGCAAACTCTAGTCAAATTTTCAGTTTTGTTTTTTTTTGTGTTATGGTTGGTTTTATTTGACTTGGCTACTGGTGGCGTTGGTAGCGTCGTTGCCTTCTTGTGTTACAGGCACAACCCCGGACCCGGAGATTAATTGCGACTGGCAAAGGCAGAGAGAGGAGGCAACAACATGATGGCTTTGTCTATTGAGTGCCCTGATGGCAATTATTAAATTTTCATTACATCCCCTAATCAGCTTTTGCTGCATATTGATTCGTGTAAACAGGCCTTGTCCTCGGTCTTTGTGCGTGCCACATTTGCCTCAACTTGTATTTACATTTGCCACACAGCACTGAGATTGCATTGGCAAGCGAATTGTTTAAGCAGGTGTTGAAGTAGTCATATATCCAACTGGGCAGCGCACACTCAAAACTCAAAACTCGAACTCGAGGCCTGAGGGGTCTATGCAAATACGCAGAAGTGCATCAGAAGAGCTGGACAAGAGCTTAATGCCAAAGTCTGCTTGGGAACAACATGAACTTTAAACAGACAGACGGAGTGAGAGAAGAGATTCCATGAATTCAAGAAGCTTCAAACTGCGATCAATGGCAAATGCATTGCGCTATGCCAATTAGGGTCGCATCTCTTAGCCGGGGATCCCTCGTAACTTGGCCATCTAACTTGGACTTCTGTGTGTGTGTGTGTGTGTTGCCAATTTGTGCTGACATTTCAAATCAATAAAGTGGCAAATTGCAACTAATGCTCAACTGCTCAGGTAACAAAGACAACACACACTCATACACACAAGGAGCGAGCTGAGGAGCAGCTAGCTCATCATAGCCAAATGGCTCCCGGTAAATAAGCCGATTAATTGTAATCAAACGGGCCTAGTGGAAAATCGACAGTGGACAATGGACGATGGACAAAAGCCAGTCTAATGGTCTACGTCTCTATCGATTTGTCTGGCTCATCGTCAACCCGGCTGGGTCAATGTATGTATGAGAGAGAAACTGAAACACTTTCTACCCCAATGCGACACAAGCAGAATTGCAACAAAATTAACAAGGAATCAAGCTCCCATTTGAGTGTTGTGCTATAAAAAAAAAAACAAGTATAAACGTAAATTGCGAGCAGGACTAGGGTGAAACAATTGCAACTGGAGATGGCTCAACTGCTGTTAAAAAATTAACTTGCGAGTTGGTTGGGTTTTTTTCTAATGACAAATAATAACCGAGCGTTGCCGTGTGGCATAAAGAACTCCCCCTTTGTTTTTGTGGTCATCGTTGACGTGTTGCCTTCTGGCAAATGAATGTGAAGTGTAAGTAAAATTTACGTGGCAGTGCTGCTAATAATCATAAAAAACCATCAACGCCGCCGACTCGCACATTTTTTTTTTTTGACAACTGTAAACAACCTGCTCAGTCTTTTCGTCTTTTCGTTTTTCAAGCGATCCTTGCAATAAAAATGCAAACGGTTTTTAGCTGACAGCCGCAAAAAGCTCAGCAAGTATAAATAATTGTAGTTTATTGTTGAAACTCGCCTCTGGGGCACATGCAACAACAACAGACTGAATGAATGAAACGTTGCCTTCGCAGTTGCTGTTGCTGCATACTTCGAGTACTCGCTTTTCGGGTGGTCTTCTTTTGCACAGTTTTCGCAATTATTTATTCGATTCTGAGGCACATCGATCTGTCTTAAGTGCTCGCAAATGTAAACTATTATAAGTGCATAAGCATTTGCCATCATTAAATTGTATAAATGTTTGGCAAACATCCGCGAAAATTCATTGGAAGCGAGTTCAGCAATTTCTTTTTTTCTTATGAATTTGCAAATAAGCTAAAGACAACAGCAATTGTTATAGAAACAAAATAATTATAAGAATTCCTAAAAATACATTTTATGTTGCCAATAAATTAAAGTCTAGACTGTAGAGTGATGCAGAGTTGTGCGATGATTTATATTTCACTCACTACATAAATGCTTAAATTAATATACGTTGCTTCCAAGGCTTTTTTCGGTATGTTAAAATAGCAAGTGAAATTATTTGTAAACATTAAATTGAATTCTATTCTAATCTTGTTTGCTCTCAACGATTTGTTTTCAAGTAACCTTTAGCCTGAATTAAATATGATTTTAAAACTCTTTAAGGGCTCATAAAAACTTTACTAAACAAGTGAACAAAATACGTTTGAATGTGTTCGAATCTGAGATACTCTCAATGAAAGCAAATCATTACGGTATTATTCTTAAAATATACCAAATCAATATACAGAAAAAGTAATAAAATGTATCGAAGGCCATATTTGGTATAGTAATATACTATTACGCTTAAAATATACCACCGAGTATAAAAAATACCATTGTCAATCAAAGCTATTAAGGAGATAATGCAACAGCAATCATAAATATACTTTATGGAGTTGAAAAAGTTTCCAAATGCATCTTACATACATTTTCTTTATGCACAAAATACCCTTTTACTCTACGGGTATTGGGTATAATGAGATGAATTATTTACGTTTTAGATTCGAATTAAAAATGTAGTTAAAGGAAAGTGTTTCGCAAATTAAATCTTGGGCATTAAATCTTGTTTTTTTTTTATGGCCGCGAAGGTCGCAAGTGATTAGCAGGGTCAAGTCAGCAGAAGATAGATGAGGAAGCGAGGGAAATACACATGATGTAAATATATAGCTTGTTGTAATTGCAGAGTAAAAGTTGATTTGTGGATGGCTCAATCTGTAGCAGCAGCAAACAACAGCAGCTACAACATTCAAGTCAATGACAATTGGCCTCCGCCTCAGCCATAAATGCCATAAAAAAAAATGCATTCGATGTCTCTTCCCCAAGCCAAACCAACGATTCGACTGCTTTTAATAGGACAAAAGAATTTGACGAGCTGCTGAGCATCTTCATCATTCAATTGATGATAAGATTTCACTTGTGGCATGCGACGTCCAATTAAGTGAACGTTTGTATACAAATGCAATAGCTGTTGGAATTACTCACTAAGGGCTATCCAGTCCGCCTCCTCCGCCGCCCCCTGCTCCGGCAGCTGCAACGCCTCCAGCGGCGCCAGTTTGTAGCATAGTGCCGCCATAGCCTCCGACGCCAACGCCAGCGCCACCTGACATTCCTTGCATGCCCTGTAATCCTTTGCTGTTCACAATGATGCCCAGATTGGCCAATCCGGCCAACGCATGTCCATGCGAGTGTCCGCCACCTTGTCCCTGGCCTCCTTGCATGCCCATGCCGTGGCCCACATTGTGAGCGACGCCATGCGGCATCCCATGCCCGACCATGCCGTGTCCCATGCCATGTCCCATGCCCATGCCCAGGCCGTGACCCATTCCATTGCCGGCTGCTGGTGCGCTCGCCGTGCTGCTGCCCAGGCCAGCCAGGCCGCCCAATTGATTGATCATCTCTCCGCCACCGCCACCGCCACCGCCAGCAACTCCTCCGCCAGCTGCTCCTGGTCCAACTCCCACGCCAGCTCCCAATTGGCCAGTGCTAGTCAGCAGCGTATTGAGCAACGTGCTGTTCAAGCTTGGATTGCTGTTGTGCGGTTGCTGCTGAGGATGCGGATGCTGATAATGTTGTTGCTGCTGCTGGTGGTTGTTGGTGTTGATGTTGCTGCTGTGCTGCTGCTGTTGCACACTCGGATCACTCTCAATGCTGGGCAGCAACAGCTGCTGCTCCTGGCAGCGTCCCAGCCGACAGAGCAACTGCAGCAGCAGCAGAGCGTTCACAAATATCGTTTGCATATTATGATTTTTTGTTTTATAATTATCAGTTTTCAGTTTAGAGCGGAGATTTTGCTAAATGCTTTTGTTTTGTTTTGGTTGCTGCTAAAGTCTATTTTTTTTTTTGGCTGTTGTTGTTGATGTTGTAAGTACTCGTACTTTTGTAGTTAATAAATTACTAAATGCTAAGTTCTAATTAATTAAATATTTATTTATTTATTTATATGTATATGCTCGAAAGTGATTTAATTATTATTATTAATTACTGGGGACTGTTTTGGCGTATCAAAAAATTTACTTGTAAATGCTTTTTATGAGATTATGTATGATTTGATAATCGGGTTATATATATATTTCGATTTATATATTTGTTTTGTGTGTGTGTTGAATTTAGCTCTTTTCCAATTGGTTTTCTTTTTTTTTGCTTTTCCTGAACTTATTTGGACTGCTTAATACTTTTCGTTTGATTTGCGCGCATTTATTATTCTTGGCTTCTACATTTTGTTTTTTTTTGTTTTCCAAAAAATATTTCTTTGCATTCAAAACTTTTTCATCAAATTTTCACGTGAGCACTTCAAACGCTTTTCTCTTGTTGTTGTTGTTTCTTTTCACTTTATCGAATGTTGATTTATTTGGTTTAAAACAGCAGCCGCCGCCGTTGCCGTCGCCTCCTGGCCGATCCAGTTGGCTTCCTGGAAACGTTTAGAGCTGCTGAGTTGCTGCCGCTGTTGTTGCTGCTGCTGTTGTTGCTGCTGCTGCTGCTGAGGGCGCAACATCAAAAGGCCAACGATTCCAGACAGCAGATACTCGACGGACTTGTGCTTGTACAAGCAGATATATCCACTGATCGAGCGCAACGAAACCCGTTTGAACAGACGACGCGCCGCGTCCGCCTCAATGTCTCACGCCGATCCATCCATCTAAACAGGCTTAAAGGTTCCCCTCGTTTGCTCTTATTGTTATAGTTATAGTTGTTGCTCTTGCAGTTGTTATTGTTGTTCGCTTTTCAGGCAGATAAAAAGAGCGCCGACTGCGTCTTTAATATTAGTAACAAAAAAACGTCGATTAAAGGGGGCCGGCCGGCCGGCCACGTATCATATAAGCGCCTTTAACTTGGGGATCGAACGCGCGCCGGATTCGATCTCAAGCAGAAGTAAAAACGGTTTCCGATTTCAGGCAACACGACATAAAAAATTCACGAGAACTCGAATCGTATCTTCGAAGTTTTTTTTTTGGTGTAACTCACAAAAATTGCGAATGCGCTTTCAAATGCGTTTCGTTTTTTTTGGAAAAGTGTGTGCGGCACACACGTGCGTTCCACAGCTCGTTCGGAACTCGACTGACTGCGACGATTGCGGCAGCAGCAGCAGCAGCAGCAGCAGCAGGCGGCGACAGCCTTCGTGTGCGTTTCGTTCTCGTGTCTCGTGTATTTTTGTGCCTTGTGTTCGTTTGCCTGCCTCTGATAGGCACAAACATTATGTGGAGTTGTCCGCTGTTGTTGTTCCTGTTGTTGTTGTTGTTGTTGCGCATGCTGAAGATATTTGCTGCTGCGCAGCTAGAGTCTGTGGTAGGCTGTCGGAGTCTCCTCTTGCGATACGCAAAAGATACAAATGTATCTGCGGCCAGCATGTTCATTAATAATCACGACAACTTGTCAATTGCTTGCATACTTTTGACATCCATTTGTCTAATCATTATTTATCAGCGCTGACACATTTAAAACAGCGAAATACACTAATATGCATACCAAAAATGATGCACTTCAAAGTGAGATTAATACGGTTTGATTTGTGTGTGTTTGTGCTTTATTTATTTAAAGTATTTCATCTGCAGTGTTGAAATTTCAATCTGTCTTCCACCTCATTTTGTGGCCAATTTGTTTTATTATCTAGGCGCGTAATTGTGACTTTTGGCTGCAGCTACTGCACATCCCTCTGGCTATCCATTGGCTATGTTTATCCATAGATAAACGCATAGTTCTTGTTTGCTTGGTTTATCCACCCATCCGTCCATCCATCCATCAGTCACTCAATCTTTGTGTGCTTACACACATTTCTCTTTGGGCAAACCCCATCGTAGTCTAAGTCTAAGTATTGCCAACAACTACTTTTCCACTTGTTGTCAGCGAGGCTCAACTACAATATGATATTTACCTTTTGCTCCGTCTCTCTCTCTCTCGCTCTCTCTCTCTCTGTCTCTCTTCTGCGTCAACAGCATACCCATTTCCCATACCCAAAAGGGCAAGGCACTCTACACTCTACACTCTGCACTCTCTACACGGGATGTGTTTTATGGGACTGCAAATGAGGCAAAAATTGCAGATACAACTTTTGACCCAAAACCGTAAGCGCATTCCGTATGCCATAGTCAATATTTGCTCAAGGTAATTACAAAAACAACAAGCAAGCAAGAAGAAGAAGAAGCAGCTATAGAGTAGAGGAAGAGCTGTAAAAAGTAGAAGAGAAGATGGAGGAGGCAGAAATCATAGTCGCGTCTCGTTCGTCGATCATTCGGCTTGTTTATTTGTCCAAACATTTGTCAATTTCATTGAGCTCTGACCAGGCACATTTCCTCATGGGCCGATCATCATCATCATCATGATCGTCACATGCTGACTGAAGCGTCGGCTAAACGCTTTGATCGACAGCGTCGACTGCGACGTTTCAGTTTGGGTTCAATTAAGATTCACTTTAACATTGATATCACATGTGTATAGAAGAAGTCTAGTGCGATTACGCGCTTGCTACTCAGATACATTTTGTACTCGCACTCAAAACATGACATGATTGTGCGTTCTCTGGCGTTTATCTAATTTACTTTTACTTACACTCAATGCCTCCTCCCTTTGAGCACTCGACACGAAAATGTCGACTGCTGGGCGCCCCGCTGATAACTATCCAACAAAAAGATGGAATGGGTCAACTCAAAGACTTCTTTTAGTCAGCTTTTATTGGCTTGACAATGAGCCCGTGTCTCTTTTTCTCTCTCACTCTTTCACACACATCTCTCTCTCACTCACTCTTCGCTTTTGAAGGTGAGTTTGTGAACGCTCCTCAAGTGTTTTCTTTTTACTTAAGCGCACTTTCAAAGCTTTGCCCTGTGGCCACATACGATTGTGATTGCGGCCTAATGATTTTCAATGAGCTCAAAGCTTAAACCGCTGGAAATTAAATGAAGTATGATCATAATGCCTGTGTTTGTGTTTCTTGTTGGGGTTGACTCAAGTGCCAATAGCTCAATGAGCAGATAAGCACCTAAACACATCATCTTCATCTTCATCTCGGCATCTTAGCATCTTCAGTGTGCCCCGCAGCTCGTTTATTTTTATAGTCTTCCTGCCGTTTAACGATTGTTCACATCTATGTCAGCCGAATAATATGCTTAAACCTGATGATCTCTAATACTTTGACATGATTCCAAAATAGATACAACATCTGTATCGAGTGCCAAAATGCACTTGAGATACTTTTAACAACTTAACAATCAGTTTATTGTTGGGGTTTCCTATTTGAAAATGTAATTATATAATTTAAGCCATTTATTGCATACTTTATGGTGCAGAAGAGCTTAGATAGCAAATTGATATGCTTAATATTGTCAATATTTACAATGATTAATCTATAATAAATAAACTAGTTCAGCACCAAATAGAAATAAATTTCAATTAAATTGGAAAGCTACGGAGATATCCGCGAAGGCAAATCAATTTTGTATTATTAATGAAATATGCTAATGTAACATACCAAAAAGTAGTGAAATATACCGAAAACGTGCTGAGAAGCAAAAAAATGCGGTAGAATACTTTAAAAATACTAAATTAATATAATGAACAATACTGAACTATACCGAAATGTATATATGGTATAGTAATATATTACAAACATTTTCTTTGAGTTCTGTGTTCATAAGGTTAGACAGATGGAAAGATAAACATAGCTACATCATCTCGGTCTTTTATAAATTAGCAAAAATGAATATTTCGTAAATGATGCCTTGCACAAAATTAGCTTATTTTTAGCCATTGACATTCATTTTCAAAATATTGTTCGCTTTAATTGCTAAAGTAACCCTTTTGTCCAAACTGCCCCCAAGTAAATGCAACTGCAATTATGAAAATGCCTGCGCAACCTTTATAAGCTCGACATCGATTACCGAATGGTAAATGTAGCGTAAAATTGCAATGTCCAAAATGTTGTCATGCTAATCACGCATTGACAACTGCTCAAACTGCCCTCTCAAACCCCGAAAAAAACAAAACAGATCGCTTCAGTTCAATGCGGTTCTAATGCGTCAATGGCATGCCAGCGACCGTTTAACTCCACCTAACTTTTTGAATTTTTTGGCTAATTGTCGCCAACTGTCGAGTGGCCTTTGAAGTGGCCAACGTTTGCTTCCCCGCCCCTCCACGTTCCCCCCCTGCGCACTGGAAATGTGTCCACTTGAATTGGAAATTTGAAAATGTTGTAGCACATTTCCTGTGTTTGCTGTCGAAAGTAGCTGAAGAAAAAGTTTTCTTCTTGCGTATTGTTTATGAAAAGGCAATTTTTTTTTTTGGTTAAAAAACTGAGAGATGCTAAAGAAAAGCAACACAAATCAAACACTGGCCAAGTCTAAACATTTTTACAGACACCTGCCACTAATGACGTCTTGTTTTGCTGTCGGCTGTCGGTTCTTCAAAATGATCTATAGAACTAAGCAGCAAAGGAGTATGCACAACTTGGGAGATGAGTGAAGAGAAGATGTTGATATCTTATTCTAAACTTTTTACAGGGTATCAAAGTCTTCTTCAATTAACTTTATTACCTGTTGTTTTGCTTGCTGTCTTGCTCAGTTTGCTGGCCTGAATCGCTCAATCATGTCAAGTGGTCAACATCTATTCTTAGTTCTTAATTGGCGACTAGGCGCCTCCTGATGTTCCCATTCCCATTCCCATTATGATGCGCACCGCTTTCAATGCTCCCGATGCTGCCATCTTTTAATTCACATATAGTTTATATGTATAGATATTCATGATTACACAGTCACATCAAAGCAGAAGGAGCCACATTAATGCCTGCGACCAACTTCAAAGGGGCCCCATTGGCGACGGCTTCCTCCTGAGTACGCCCAGGTACGATAATACATCCGACTACTGAATGGTGAATAGAGTGAATATATAGTGAGTACTGAGTACTGAGTACTGAGTGAATAGTTCTTGTTCTATGCCACACACGTTGTGAGGCAAGTACTGATGCTGTTGATGCTGCCGCTTGTTGCGGGTCGCCGCGTTGCATGCGACATTAACTTCAGTTCCTGATGCCGTTCTGTTCTGTTCAGTTCAGTTAAGTTTTTGTTGCTCTCGAAATTAATTTCATAGCCAATTGCTTTGTGCGCCATAAAATGCCATTAAATGGCCGGCAGGTTCTTTCTTCTATACACCACAATCATTTCATCCACGTCTTCTTCATCTTTTTGTAATTTTTGTTTTGTTGGTTTCGTTCCTCCTCTCGGCGTTTTTATGGCCCTGGCTCAATTGGGAACGACGATGGTGAAGAAGATGAATTTTAAGGCACTCGCTGCAATTAGTGCGTCATTTATATTTTGCAATTCAAAAACTATGTGGGAACACAACTATGGGCTCTGGCAGCTTCCTGCTCTCGCTCTCTCTCTCTCTCTCTCTCTCTGTGTACTTCAATACCAACTCCAATATCAATTCCAATTTCCAATTTCCATCTCCCATCTTCCCTTCTCCTTCATCTGCATCTCTGCATCTCTACAATAAGCCCGCATCGCTGCGACGGCTGCTGTCAAACTTATGACAAGTTATGAGCGGCAGCAGCATAAACAAAACACATTCAATCCCACTCATCATTCGTTGCATATGAAAATGATCTTCTACTGCGGCAGCTTAATTGTGCCACAATTCTGTGGCAAGCACAACGGGGGGGTCACAGCTCGCATAGCTCTCTTGAGCTCTGCAATGTCTGCTAAGCAGCCGATAAGCCGCGAAGCACTTTAAGCTGCTTATGAACTTTGGCTGGCTGCAAGTTTATGAGCCAGGATTTTCACCTGCGAAACACTTTCGATTCGGGAGAAAGTTCAACTCGATGTCAGAGACTAGACTTAATGGCGTCAAAAGGGTTTCAATAGTCTAATTTCAAAATAACAATTTCTTTTTAGTCCAGACGCTAGAGAAGCCGAAAAGTATGCTACAGGAAGTGTTCAGATTTGGCGAGTTTACTTTGCACGCAAACAGCATCAAAGCAATTCAATAAACGCAAACATTTCTTAAAGCCTTCCCCTCAGGGTTTACCATTTGTGTGTGTGTGTCCCGTTCCTAAGGTCAGCTTGTTTATGCGCCAAATATCCATAAATAGTTTTACGCTTTTACGAGTGCGTCGGCGAGGATAAGGACACGGACACGGCTACGGCATGTGTATGTGTATGAGGATTAAGGAGGCACAGGTCCACTTAAGGTAGCAGCAGCAGCAGCCGTGGAATGGCAGCTAGACACATTTGGCCAAAACTTTTGGCTCCTTTCAACACTTAGCGAGTGCGAGTGTAGTATATCGACGAGCTCCGGGAGAACAAAGAGAACCAACAAAGGCGCCTGCCATCTCGAGAGTACTCGCACAGTTAGCAATTTAATCAGCCCCGCGCCGATGGCTGAGTGTGGCCGGGAGGGGAAGGGGGGTGGATGGGCAGGAGCACGGCTGCCAATGATGTTGTCAAATGGCTGCGCGTCTCCCACCTCTGAACACTCCTCTTCTGGAGTCCACCCAAAACAGTTTGTGTGTTTAATGTGGCGCAAGCGAAAAATTTGCTCAGCTATACTTTTGCCTCATTGCCCGACGCCAACAGAATTTGTAATGCGTCCTATAATATTGTTTAAATGTTGTTGAATTTTGATTCAATTAAAGCGGATTTCAAGTATCACAGGCTACGCTTAATTAGCACTGCTTTACGAACCCAAACTGAACAACAACAGCCGAATCCGTGGCCTGCGGGGAAATGTGAAACAAAAAACCCGAGTTGAGAGCCAGCAGGCGCGTGCAACACTCAATTAATAAGGGTTTCGACAAAACGAGAGCAGTCATATTAGGGTCGATGGTTCAAAAAACAATAAGCCTTCATAAACAAATATTGGAAATTATTTGAAATCCACTTAAAATTGCTTTAAGCATATTGATTGAAATATGCCACTAGTTTCCTGGCTGCAAAGTTGGCTAATTAAAATTGATAGTAAAAATTATAAATACTTGTTTTTAAATTAAGGGAATTTGTTAAAATATCTATATTTCATTCTTTAGCACTGCAATTAGAAATCCAATTGGAGTTGAAAACATTAAAATTGAAGCATACTTTTGAGCTGCGCATACAAATTAAGCAGCTGCCGTGCTAACTGTATAGATGGCGCTAGTGCTTCCCAGACGGTATTCAGGCAATGTTAACTACAAAGGTTTGCAGCTCTGCTAAGCTGTTTTATGTTATCGCTGCAATAACAGAGCTGCTCCGCATCTAACAGACAAACAAGCGCTACAAATTCCGCCACTAGATGGCGCTAAAATTATTCTTCTTGACTTTTTAAAGATATTTTTGCTTAAAGAGTAAAACGAGAAATTTAAAATAAATACAACAGGTCATATTGCAAAAAAGTGAAATTTAAACACGCACATGAAAGTACAAGTCAGCAAATGCTACGCACAATTGAATAATTGAATATTTTTGCAACGACAACACCAGCAAATGCAACAAGGTTTTGGTATCTGGAAATTTCTAGAAGATTTGTATTGTTGCATACAAATGTTGCAGGTCTCGGCGGTGCGTTGCAATTTCGTTGCCGCTCTGTTTCTATTCAACAATCTGTTCATGGCACCATCACCCATTTCAAGCGCACTTCGGACCACAACGCTAATAATGACGACGATGACGATGCTGATGATGATGATGATGATGACGATGAGGATGACTGAAGTTGAAGGATGCGTGCGCCATAATAAGCCACAGCTATAGCTAAACCTACAGCTTGTATGTGTGTCCTTGTAGATGCTGCATGCAAAATGCGAAATGCCTGCAGGGTCTGCCAATGCAGCAAACACAAAACTCATAGCCACAGCAGCAGCAGCAGCAGCCACAGCCAATTCGGTTGGTGGCTTGTGGAAATGAGAGATGGGAAGGGGGGAGAGTGGGAGAGATCGGGTAGCAAGTGCAACGCTGACTGCGCCCCGGTACACTTGACGCAATCTTAATAACCATGAAGCAGCGTGGCTAATTAGCACAAAAAGCTTGGCAATAACCATGCTCAATGAGGCAGGGCACCAACTGGGAACTAAACAACAATGCTGCCACGGCGAGGGCGTGCAACACGCGTCGTATGCTCAACGAGCAGTGTACCCTGTGTTGCCAGGGGGGTTGACGAGAGTGAGAGAGCGAGCAAGAGAGAGAGAGAGAGAGAGCGAGATGCCTGGCAATCTGCTGCACTTGAGCGCAACGGTCGCAGTACCCTCAACCTCTCCCCTTCCACCTTTCGCCGCTCAACACTGCGCTGCGTGTTGATTTTTGGTTCTGCTTTCGGTTTACATATCAAAACAATTAGCTTTTTTTTTTTTTTGCAGGGGAGCGGGGGCATGCGAGTTGGTTGCTGCTTAGAGTGCATTTTGTGCGTGGTACTGTGTTGCCCCCAAGGCCACGCTCTGCCGCTCTGCTGATGAATTGTCCAGGTCGCTCGACTGTTCTCTGAATTTGTGTTTGCACAATCCAGCCGCAAGTGGCCCCCCTCCTCTACCCAACTGACAACATCTCCCCTCTACCAATTGTTGCTCAATTGTTTACGTGATGTTTCGCTTAAATTAGAAACAGTGGCAGTCAGTTTCTGCGAAGGGAAAGCTTGTTCACGTCCAGTTATTGTACATTGCGTATACGCCGGTTGAGCCTGCTGCTACTGCTGCTGCTGCTGCTCTTTTCAACTAGAAAACAAGTGTAACTTTTAGCCAGTTTCACCCTTGCACATGGTCTTCAATTGCTAACTGGGAGTCCTATGGCCTCAAGCGTGTTTGCGTGCACTTCCCTTGGCCCATTAATTGGCGCACATATTGCCAATTAAGTTGTTCGTGAAAAACGGAAAATTAATTTGGATTTGCTTCAGTTTCAGCTACAGCTACAGCTACAGATTCGTATTCCGTATTCCGTATACCGATTTCAATCCAGTGTTGTTGCTGCAATGGCAACGTCGGGGGTCGAATGGCGGGGTCGAGATGCGGTAATTGAAAACTGGGCCCATTCCGGAGGCAGCGCCATAAATTTTCTGACAGCGACGCAGCAAAAGCAACAGCAACGCAACGAAACGCTAATGGTAATGGCTGATTGGAAACTCGTTTCGAGCATTAACATAATCGCTTTAAAATTGAAACTGAAACTAAAATGCAGTTAACAACAACAACAACAACAGTAACAACAACAAGAAACGCACACACACATTTGTTAAGCGATAGCGGACTATTGTTTTTGTTATTTCCCCTCACTGCTGCTGCTGCTGTTTTTTTTTCCTATGACTATATTCAAAACTGAAATCTCAACGCTCGAGGGCAACTTTAAAAGTTGGAAAATCTATTTAAGCAAAGATTGTTCTATTTCTCATTTCGAGTTATATTCAAAGTATATTGTATGTTGGTAATAACTTGTGAGGCGACCCTCGTTTGATTTCTGTTTTGCATTCATATTAACATATCAACATTTGTTAAATGACGTTTGACTTTTGTGTGACAACGCGATATTAATTCGAAGTGGTCCCTCGCTGGCTGCTCACTGGCTCATTGGCTGGCTGCCTCCGTTTTTGGCCAAATAATTTATTTAAATAACTCAATTAAGCATAAAAAAAAAAAAACGCAACTGGTGGGCAACTCTTTGGAGCCCTGGAATTCCCAATGAAATGCCATGATATATGGCTAAATAACAATAACTGTCAACCAACATTTTTTAATTAGCAGCCAGCCATCGCTCGATATGTTCGAGATATGAAAAATAATCGAATAAAATATGCAACTTAACTAAATAAATAAATACAACGAACGAAAACAAAGCCAAACACTGAGAACTCAACAAACGGGGGAGAGGCCAATCGACGACGATGAAGATGACGACGCCTCAAGGTGTGCCCAAAGCAAAGGTTGTCGAAATAGAAACCAAGGAGAGCTTATCAACATATAGAACAAATTAGATACAACAATGATAATAATTAGGGTCATATGGTAAAGATACCAAGCACGAGGATTTCTGTCTGCCAATCAGATAAATAAGTTTTATTTTCTTTTTGGAAATTATGCAAAAACAAGAAAAAAAAAAATCTAAGTGAATGTAAAACATAAATCATTTGTGAATTTTTTGTTAAGGCAAAAATGAACAACAAATTTAAAATTGAAAATTCCAGCTTTCTTATTAGACATCTTATTGTTGAAAATTATTAAAAAAGATGGGAAAACATAACTAACTTGTTAAATTCTTTTAAATTACCGAGTGTGAATTTGTTGCTTAAGAGTAAGAATAGGCAACAATAAATCTATACGTTAATCGATTGATTTATTGAAGGCAATTTAAAATTGAAATATCACAAAAATATTAAAAACATATGAAATTTGTGCAAAAAGATGTGTAAAACATAAATAATCTGTTAAATTCTATTAAACTTATGTGCTTGCATTTATTGTTAAATGGTTAGAAGAGATTCAATTTTGGAGGAAACCTAAAATTGAAAAATCTGACATTGACATTTATACAAAAAGAAGTTTAAAATTTAATACATTTAAAACTTCAATAGTTTCTCGAATTGAATTTGAATTTGAAGAATTAGAAAAGAAATGCAAGACAACAATTTTTAAATTTTATAAAACAAATTTAAAATATGTATGAAAAATCAGAAAATTGTAAGACTCCAACTCACCCCTTTGCTGATCTGTTGATTTATGTGATGGTAATTTAAAATTGAATGGAAAACCAAGTTATGTCATAAGACATCAGACATTAGCAGGGCATTAGCTGGTTATATGTGGCCTAAGCCTTATTTGTTAAGCTCATTTTAAAGATATGCTAACGATTATGGTCTTAAGGTAATCGTCAGCTTCATAACATTTCGAGCAGAGTTTAAAAAATTGCTTATTAATATGAAATAAATGCTTTGGGCCACCAACGATAGACGATAAACGCGACTAAAAGTTTTTGGCATTTACATCTAATGAATATGCAAAATTTGTATCTACATACCGCGCATTCAGCATTCAGCATTTGAGTTGAGATTGAGATACACTCTCTTATAACATATGTGCATGCATTTGTGTGGGCTCGTTAATATAAACGGTTTGCATATATTTTGTGAACCTCTTGAGCTCCTTGGCTTCGACTTAGACTTCGAATTTGACTTCGACTTGGACTTGGGCAAAGTGGGCACAAAATGAGCGTAGCTGTTGAAATAAAAACATTTGGCATTTTATTTGATTTCGGATTATTAAGTTGTATGCATTTCATTACCTGACTCTGACTCCGACTCTCGACTCTTCTCGGGGGCAGTTTTATAGGGCCAAGAGATAGATACACAGAGAAAGAGAGAGAATGACTGAGAATGAGACTCTGAAGTAGCCAGCAGCATTTTTGCTTTTGCTTTTGCTGACATTTTTGTGTTTTATGAATCAATTTGTGTGTTTTTATGACTTAATTTAGAGATGTTGTTGTGAGTGCTTATGGATTTTTAATTAGAGCCAAGGAATTTCAGACTAACTGCAATGCTGCGAATGAGAAATTGTTTATTAAATTTGGGGAAAACATTTGAAAATAAAAGTTATTTAAAATGTCATAGCTTCGTTAATGTATTTACTTAATTTCTGAATTCAATGAGAATGAGAAATTGTTCATTAAATTGGAGAAAACATATCAAAATAAAAATTAATGAATATCTCTAACTCAGCGGTTTTTATTAATTTATTTATTATATATATGAGATTAAGAAATTGCTTTTTAAATTTGGGTAAAACATTTCATATTAAATTTTTTTTTTTAAATATCATCTAATCTAACTTCAACAGGAATTTCCAGCAATTTTTATTCATTTATTTATTATATTTATTGATTTTTGCATATTTACGTCACCGAACTGAACTGAAGTGAACTTTAACAAAGTTTAGACGAGTGACTAGAGCATTGCCATTTGAGCTTAATTAAATTTATGGAGATTTTAGATTGGCTGAAATATTTGTTTCTTTTTTTTTTTTTGTTGTTGTTGTTAGTCGCCTCAAATTCCCACACACAGCGCTAAGAGGGGGATATCCAATGAGCAAGATATTTTGGAAATAAACGTTAGTTTAATCAAGTTATTAACTCGTGAAATATCAACACATATGAGAGAGTAGAGCCCCCAAAACAAAAAAAAAAAAAACGAAAAAAAGATTAAATTATAAATATTAAATGACATAGAAACGAAGAGGCGAAAGAGGAAAAACAAATCGACAGCAAATAAATATATGCGATATGAAGATATTAAGACATGAATAATTAATATCACTGATGAAAACTTAATGAAGAAATAGAAACGCACACAGACAGAGACAGAGACAGAGACAGACAAAGAGACGGAGACAGACAAATAAATAAAGAGCGGAATCTCCGAGACAACTTGAAATATATTTGTCATAGTTTTCAACGACGACGCAAAATGCTAAAAACCAGAGGCTACACAGATGATCAGAGATCAACAGATGAACAGATGAACCGAGAGCTGTGGACCACACACCGTTTTACCAGAGCTCGAGAAGCTCGCGAGTCTCCCCAACCAGAGTGGCAAGTTTTTTGTTTGTGTGTGTTTGGCCAATTAATTTATTATTGGCAACTTGAAAATTTATCGAACCACATGCTGGAAAAGCAAAGCACAAAGCACAAAACACTAGAAGGCAGCATCGAGAAAAAAACGCAGCAGCAATTTGTAGATCATAAAATTGGTTGACTGCTGCCGACGACTAGAGCAACCCCTCTGACCTAGAGCTTGGCTGTAACTTATACAAATTTGACATTTTTACAACTGTGCCGATGATACGAATTGATAGTGATGAGGAAGAGAAGGAGAAGGTGGAGAAGGGGGAAGGGGAAACTGCTTCTTGAACTCATTGATCAGCCGCATACAATTTCAATCCATTAAAGGCGCAAGGCACACAAAAAAATGCTGCCTCTAATCAGCCGGCCAAATAACAACTTAATTAAAGGCCCTAAAAGCCAACACACACACACACACACAGTCCTGCCACATCTGTCTTTCATCTCCCTCTCTCTCCCTCGCTCTCGCTCTCCTGACTGTCTCTGTCTGTGTGGGGTGCACCAAAAAAAGCATTTCCAATTTACACTTTGCTGCTAATTTGCGTTGACGCTTTTAGAACCGCCCGGGGCGCTCCACAGCTCCACAGCTCCACAACTTCAGCTCATCATCACAATACCTTCGATACCCCCCCCCCCCTTTCCCCTCTTGCTCTTACTCCTTTAGCGTTGCCATCCTTTTGCGTTGCATTCCACAATGTTGTCCTCGCCATGTCCAAGTGTCTGACTGTCTATCTGTCTGCCTGTCTGTGTGTGTTTTATTATTATGATGCATGCGGCGGCGACGTCGTCGTCGTCATCATCATCGTCATCGTCATCGTCTCCACGTAGCCATTGACATGTACCTTGTGCTCGTGCCCCATCCTCAGCTGATTGTCGTTGAAGTCGGAGTTTGCTGTCGTCGCTGTTATTGTTGCTGCTGTTGTGTTGTTGTCATTCAGCGTCATCGTCAGCGTTGAAATTGTTCATTTCGAAAATGCCTCAATAACAATAACAATTGTCGTAAAACTGCACAGGATACTCTCTTCTCTGGCCAAGCTGCCAAAGCACACACACAGCTTTCAGTCTGTCTCTCTCTGTGTGTGTGTGTGTTTGTGTGTGTGACTGAGATTGTGTGTGATTATCTATAAAAGGATTTTGAGCAGATTAATTGCGCGTGATTGAAGCGCGCTGCTTATGTTGTCTGCACAGTGGCACCCATACAATTTTAATTGGCCTGCAGCCAAAAGCTATTTGCTACGACACCCAAGCTTTAGGGTTGTCGATTGTTAAGAAGAAACTAAAAATAATTTCTGTTCTGAAGAAAGGCAGAGCTTAAGTTGAAGGTAATGAATTATGATTATGTAATCTAGACATTGAATGGAATTTGACTTTGATGACTATTCTAATTATTGCTTAACAATCGAGTATGAAAACAAAATATTATGCAATTAAATGTAAAAAATAATGAAATATTTATGTGACTGTTTCTAATTGTCGTAATGTCGTAAGTAAATTTGGAATATGAGAGGTATCTAAAGTTTATATGCTGCTTATTAAACTTTGATAATCGGAAGTTTGCTTTATGAACTCAATTTCTTATTTAAATAATAATTATAAATGTTTTTTTACTGCTCAAAATTATTGCAGTTATGCGATTGCTATATGAAAACGAAAAGAAGTATAATACTTACGAGGTTTATAAAATTAGAAACAATTAAATGTGTTTAATTTGTTTAAAGTCTGCTTAATGCTTAAGCATCAATAGAAATACTAGGGGGATCTAAACGAAATCATAAGAACTTTTTAATTCTTTGTAGCATTAATTTTCCCCTAATTTTACAGAACTTTCTCATTTGGTCAATTGGCAACCACTGTGCGTCTCTCTCTCTCTCTCTCTCTCTCTCTCTCTCTCTCTCTCTCTCTCTTTCTCTCTTTCTCACACTCTCAGTCTGAGTCTCGTGGTCTTTGGCCATATGTACACTCAACTGAATGTCGTATGTTTATATATACTACACTCGCATCGTGTTGCCATATAAGTTTGTTGTCTGTACGCAGAAGAGTACGCAAAGGGGGCTGGACGAATGGTGGGGGGAGGGGAGGGGAGGGGGCAGTGTCTGTCTCTGTGAGCACGGCAGTAATATGAGCAGTAATAAAATTTGAATTTATGACGAGATTCCATTAAAGCTTCTTCACCACACTCATCACACACACACACACACGCCAGGAGCAAGAGGGTAGTAGCGATGAAGAGGGGGGAGGCGGAGGGGAGGGGAGAGCAAGGGAGAGCGATACAATATTTGCCTTTAGTGCCTCCACAATGCGCGATAAACAACTCGCTGATCGGGGGGAGGGGGGAAACAAGCTAAAACAAATTTAGCAAGCAAAAACAAAAACAAAGCAACAACAAAAGAGAGAGAAAAGTAAAACGCAAAAGCAAAAACAATCAAATGCAAAGAAGCTGCCACAGATGTAGCTGTAGCTGAAGCTGAAGCTAAAGTTGAAGCTGGACTGCAACAAAATGCTCGTAATAATGTGATTTGATGCGGAATCCCCAAGCCTCCCCCTTTGGCTGTGCCCCTCTCCCCTCCCCTCACTCGCTGCTGCTGATCACATCATTTGCACGGCAGCTGGACAACAACTTTGTCTGGACAAGTTGCCAGATATACTCAGCAAATACATTCAATAACTGTCCCAGTCTTGGTCACAGTCACGGTCCTTCATGGGGTGAGGAGAGGAGTGGAGAGAGGGGCGGGGGGCAACTTTTATATGACTTCCATTTCATTACGCGTAAACGAATTGAAATGAATTTTTATTGCGCAACAACAAAACGAGCAGACAGCATTTCGATTGCTCTTGATGTTGTTGTTGTTGTCGATGCTTCTGCTCTTAACTTTTGTTTAATGTAAAAACTTTGTTCAATTGAGCTGCGAAATTAGTCGTCGATTAATAATTTTGCACGTTTCGATTAAGTAGTCGACAAATTTCAAATTATTACCTCACTTTTTATTCACATTTATTTTCGTTTTTTCTTTTTTTTTTTTTTGGTGAAGCAATTAGCATGCGCTAATTAAATAATCACAGTCATAAATACCAACAGCTTCAAGATATCAAGCGAGTTATGTATTTTTTTTTTTTTTTTGTTGTATATATTTTTTTTGTTTTCAACTCCCACGCTACGATAAGGAGTCGAGTCGAGGGTCTAGAGAGGAGCTCCCACGCTACAGAACTGGAGTAATTGTCATTAAACATTGGCAGTTGAAACGATACTCGAGCGTTTGCCGCACAAACGCTTTTCCAGGAATTTCACTCGTTTGTTGGAAATGTGGAAAAATGGGAAATAAGTCAACAAGAAACATTCGAATTGTGGCTCCTTTTGCGGCGGCATCGCTTTCCCATCGAAATAAACTATATGCGGAGAGAGAGACAACAACAAATTGTTTAACAACAAAATATAAATCTTAATTGAATTGTGATACTCTTCTGACAGAATGTCTGTCACACTCCAAACTCAAACTCAAACTCGCACTCTCTATGAGAAGGAGAAGATAGCCTCTGATAGCAGCAGCGATATCCCATGGCACAGGTGGAGCTCTGGAGAGGAAGGAGGGGAGTGGAGTGGAGAGCATTGTTTTGAAAGTGGGTGTGTTCTCCACAATCACAATCGCAACCACAGCCACAACATTGACTTTTGTGTACCTCAAAGAAGACACACGCATATCTCGAGCTATATCTAGTAACTGCTATCTGGCTCTTTTTTTTGTGTTTTATGAATGCTTGCATTTTGAGTTTTCAGTTTTCAGTTTTATGACCAGAGTACACATGTCTTTATTAATAACCATTATTGGTTGCGCACACAACTCGATTGTTGTTATAAACACACAACAAGAAAGTTGCAAGTGGCTGAAGCATGCAACATGCATAGCCATAAATGACTAATTGCCCGACGATTGTGCGAAATGCGTTTGCAATCGCTCTGGGAAAAGACAATATTTAGATAGCGCAAGCTAAAGGCTTGTCAAAGTGCAAAAAAGGCAAAATACAAATCAAAACTTAATTGAGCAGGAAATGCAAGTGAAAGTTTCTGAAAATAAACAAACTGTTATCTATGATTGAATAAAGTATTTGGTTTCTTTTCTTTTTCATTGCAAAACCTAAATTACATAAATTTAAACTGCAACACATAATATAATTTACTTTCATTCCGTTTTTCCACTTGTTTTGGAATCCTCTCGAATGTTTTCAGCCTAATGCGAAAAATGAGTAAAGTAGAAAGGAAAATGTCAAGTTTTGTGTGTTGCACAAAGCATTACAGAAATCGCCTACGGCTTATGCCCTATGAAATAGTTCAATTTCGAGTACCTCAAGCCCTAAGAACTGGCCCTAGATCAAAACAGCGCACTAAATAGAGCACAATGGAAATAGAGGCGAAGGAGGAGGAGAGGGAGGATTGAGGACCTGCTGCCAATAACATGCAAAAAGATTTGGATTTAAATTAAGCTAAATCCGCTGAAGCGCACAGAGATCAAGAGAAGAGAGGGAACATGTGTGTGTGTGTGTGTGTGTGTGTGTGTTGCGCTAATAGACAACAACAAAAAGGTAAGAGATATACATATGCAGATACGGATGCTGTTACAGATACACAGATGATGCTGCTTGGCTGCATGAAACGGGTACCGCTTAAGTGCCACACAGTACAAGTACCTACAACAGATACGAAACAGTTTTGCTCTTTGCTGGACAGCGACAAGTGCCGGGGCTAAAACTGAGACTGAGACTGAGCGATGACCATAAAGTAGGCTAAAACCCACTTGGATGCAGCAGCTCGTTGCTCGTTGCTCGCTGTTGCTGCCGCTTAATTTGCATAAAACTTCAGATACACGTTGCAGCATGCAGCAAGCAGCAGCGCGTCGCGTGAATGAGAACTGGCAGCTGCGAGTTGCGGCGCGCGCACGCCAGGCGCAACTTCCTGGAAAAGGACCGCCAAAGTTGTTGCCGCTTCTGCGTCTCGTCTCGCTCTTTTTCTCATTTCTCTCTCGTTGTTGCTGTTGTTGTTGTTGTACCTGCCGCGTGTGAAAAAAACCAAAACTCCGTCCCAGGTGAAGCTGGCCGAGTACCAGTTTTGTGCTGAGCCGACTTTTAGTTTTACCAACTGCAATCGATACTTTTGCCTAGCAGCAGCATCGTCAGTTGAGGGACAAACTCAGCATCAAACACAAAACACAAATCGGACGAACTTGTTCTGTACATTTGTGTTTGTTCTCCTATATATATGTCATTGGCTAAACGGAGGCAAGGCTCTCAGCTCATTAAATCTAATATCGCGCTTATCTTTATGCATCTCAATCTTTAGTTGAGCAACATTGTCAACTCTGCCCCGCTGGCCATTTTTATGAATGAGTCGCTACGAAATAGAAACTCAAGAAGAACAACATACAACGATCGATCGTAATAGCGGAGATCCTCACTTAAAGATAACAACCCAAAATGGGGAAAAGAGAAGTACCTAGAGAAAGAGAAAGAGAGAGATAGACTGTGTGTGTGTGTGTGTTCGCCCTACTATCAATCTCTGCGCAATTCTTAAATCTTTTTCATCAAAGTTAATCATTGGAAAATCACATCCTGCTGTTCAGTCCAGTCAACGATCCTTCTCACACATGTGCAGAGATTAGTGCAAATTTCATTTCGAGTGCTGCCAAGCGTATTAGGCATGTGATGAGTAAAAGTATCTCTTGAAATGGTATTTCCTGGATCAACTTGACAACAACAACAAGAACAACAACAAAGAGAACAACCACACGTAAAGTGCTTAGGCAAATTTGCATAGGCATAGAGTCTGAGGTTTAAGGATACGCATATATTTGGAGTTGTTCCCCCAAAATTAAACGCTACGTTACGGTTCGCCACTTGACAGCTGTCAAAAGGCCAGGCAAATATTTTGTCAGCCAAAAAGAAAAAACACACACACACACACACACACATATACTGAGAGCAAGCTAAGGGGAAGAAACACACACATAAGAAAAGGGATGCCTAATTAAGCCATTAACGGCAAAAGTAAAAAAAAAGTGCATTCGCCGTGATGTTGTTTTAACAAATTCCCAAAAAATAGAAACGTAAAAATTGTTGGATCTTCAATTGTTTGTGTTTAGATTTGAGAAAAACTCACGAGAGAACGAGCGCGCGCGCGCCACATCACATCTTAACCCTATACTATATTCTCTAGCCCTCTAGGGATAGGGTTCTTTCCGGGCTGGAATCGGGGCCAGGTAGTTTAAGTTTAAGGTTGGGAAAAAGGTTAAGAATGTCTTTGTTTGCATTTGGATCAGTGTGCTGCACGCGTTCATAAAACGCATCAGCGAATTGAGAATTGGAATTGAGAAATGTATTGGACAAACAGTCGGCAAAACGCTAAAATCTCTGTTTTGGCTCTGTGTTTGCTCACATTCATGGGAATATGGGCAGCAGTAACAGCAAGTGCCGACGCCAGCTCTTAGACTCTTAGAGTATATACACTGCGATGGCCCATTGAACATCCCATTCGATCCTCAGCGAGCCCAATCCACTTGCCACTTTGCCACTTGCCACTTGCCACCAACATAGCAAGCAACATAGCACGTTGTGCTGTGCACTTTACGATATTTGATTTCCTCATTTACGGATTTAATTTTCTTTTAAATTTACCGATCGACGCGACTCACTCTCTACCCGTTCCTCCTTCTCCTTCTCCTGCTTCTGCTGCAGTCATCCTCCCAAGCCAAGTTGCCCTGTCCTTGTCCCTGTTGCTGTTTGCTTAGTTTTGGATGTTTTATCGCTTGATTGGTTTGGTTTGCTTTGCCTTGGTTTGCCTTGGTTTGCTGCTTGGCTGTTGTTGACCCGGGGCCACAATTAAGTTGTGTGCCACAGTGGAGCACTTAGCTGACCATGTATTATGATGCAGCTAGACGTGAGCTACAAATCCGCTCTTCAAAAATACCAATTCCTGTGCTTGCAATAATTTTACACTCTTAAATATCCTAAGTAACTACGACTTCATTATTCATTTGTTTACCTCCCTCAAAGTCGTCAAATTTGTGTAAAGTTCAATGCCCAAATATTTTGCAATGATCGCAAAGTTATTGACCTCAGTTTGTTGTTGATTCCTTTGGCAACCTTTCTCAACAAATTCTGTGCAAACTAATTAATTAACGATCGATCGCCATCGTCGTCATTCGCGCTCTACCCCGTTGATCTTCTCTCATTGATCCACACTCATCACACAGCGTGAGATCGTTTCAAATGTTGCTTGTAACCCCCCCCCCCCCCCCAACCAAATTCTCGCATGCAGGTTCCCCCTCAATATACATAACCTCAATTTGTCGCCACATGTCACACCAAAAACGAAAAAAAAAACCAACACGAACGATCGATGGAGATTCCGTTTCGCTTAAGGCGCCACCAGCTGCTGAAAAGTCCATACCCCGTCCCATTCCCTTTTTCTTTCATGTAAACGCTGTTGATGACATCTTTGGCACTGGCTGCCGCCTGGCGTTTCATTTAATTGAGTTCACAGCCCAAAAACAATAACAATAAAAATTAATTCAAAAGCAACAAACACCCTGCGATCCAGCAACAGCAACAACAATGAAATTATTTTGGAACCTTTTAACCTTTTTCCCCGTGTCGCAGCAGTCCCCGAGGTTCGGATCACATTTAATAGCCAAGAGGCCAAAAAGCCGAGGCGGCGCTGAAGACCGCAGAGACCACTCCTTGATCTTCGATCTTCAATTCGTTGTTGTTGGCGCTACACCGACGCCGATGCCGACAGCAGCTGCTGTTTCAGTTTTTTTGGGTTGTCAATTCAATTAAAGCCTAGCCAACGCACACGAAATTTGAAAATAAAAAATACAAAACTCAAAAACTGAAAAACTCTAAAGAAACCGAAACGTAGATCGTCTCAATTAGAACCTCTTAGGAGCGTGTGCGTGTGCCACACAAAAACAAATTAAGAGAATATTAACCAAAATATAAAAGAAATGTTACAAAAAATTAGCTGAAAACATTCTTGTGGTCTACACTCTTGACTCTTGGGACGGACAGACAGAAAGAGAGCGTGAACGAGTGAGACTTTGGGTTTACTTGTAGCTTGTAGCTCCTAATGAAGCCAATCAACATCAACGCCTGCTGACTTGTTGATCTTTTGTCCATTGAATGGTGCAATTAATGCATTTGTAGATTTATTAATACGGGGCTGCACTTTGTCGATTGTTGATCGCTGATCGTTGTGATGGTCGATCGCAGATCGCACGATGAAGATATTTCCTTTCTCACACTTTCCACAAAAAAAGAGCCAAACGAAAAAGAAAAGAAGTATTGTAGATGGAGGCAACAAATACAACAACAGCAACAACAACAAAAAAGCGGCATGAAAAAGCATTCAGCATACAAAACATGACACGATGACAAGCAAAAAGAAGCGCCAGGCCACGGGCAGCCCAAGATCACAGATCGAGCATTAAAACTCAGTCAGTTCAGAGATCGCACCGTACTGTTCTGTTCTGGGTTGGGTTGGGTTTTGGTTCTGTTTGATTCGGTTCAGTTGACCAATGGAACAGGTAGGACAGAGAGCCAGAGAGAGAAAGAGACAGAGAGAATGAGAAGAGCTGGGTCAGAAACGATCGTGTGATCAGTTCAGTGAGATCGTGTGGAGTTAATGCGAGTATTAAAACCTTTTAATAAAAATCTTTAATGAATCAATGAAGTCAGCTCTCGAATGAATGAAGCTGAAGCTGAAGCTCCGGCTACGGCTGCAGTCAAGATCGAGGAGAGAGATCGCGCTGCACAATGTAGCTGGTAGATGGTAGGTGCTGATTAGGCGCATTAATCGATTTAAGCCACAATCATTTTTCCCCCAAGCATCGCCCCAAATCCCAAATGGAATGTGGGAGCCTCAGCTTCAGCTTCAGTTTGCGGCCTCAACTTACTTAGTTGTTTGGCGTCCGAGCTTATCAAAAGGCATTCTTTTTGAATAAAAATTAAATGAATTAAATTAAAGGCATGCAACGGTCTCACAGCCTGACAAGCTGGCAACTAAAGAGCTGCAATAAAATTGTTTTTAATCTTATCTGGCCAAGTGGACAGCCGGAGAGCCTTTTAGTCCAAGTCCAAGTCGAAGTCCGTGTCCCAAAACCGAAGTCCTCACTCTTTTTTTTTCACCCCAAACGAACATAAAACCCACTAAATATGCTCGACTTATGGCGCATTATTCGCTGTTGCAGCAGCTGCCCAACTGTTCCGCATTGCGTGCAAAATACACTGCGAGAAATTCGATATACAATCATTTATTAGTTAAAAATTAAATTCAATTCATTTAAAAGTTAGAACTGTTTGGAGTAGTTTCTTTTTCTTATCATTTAAGTTTCAGCCTTTTTTTTCTTGCAGTGCATCAGGAATTGCTGATAATGCAGTCATATCAGTTAAAGTCGCTGCCATTTAGTTTTTAATACTCATTAGCTGGCTTCGGTGCACTTTTTTGTGGCATATGCCGGAACTTGCATGGAACACACAGAACGGAAAGGTATGGACACAAAAAAAGGAACAGCGCTCCGATAGCGCAACGGAAGCACTGGCCACTTGACGAGCAGCTGGCAATTTGCGATTACCTCTCGTATGTGTTTCTCTCTCTCTCATCCTCAAATGTTAACATATATGTAGGTCCATTTATCTAGTCGGGGCGACGACAGCTCAAAGAATGCCATACACAACGGGCAGTCGCTTGGTCAGGTTTGGTTTGGGTTCACTCTCAGTCTCAGTCTCAGTCTTAGTCTCAGCATAAGCATCAGCATCGGGTGCTGGGTGGTCGCTCAGTTGGCTGCTGCTCTGTCGCTCTGTCTGTCGGTCTGTTTGTTGCGCTGCTGTGCGGTTGGTCCGACATAGAGATACTACATACTACTAAAGACTACCACTGCCCATCGTTGTCCATACGCATATGTTGATGATGAGCAGCATCAGCAGCAGCAGCTCTCGCTCTCAATCTCAATCTTGCAGCTACTGCCACACGCGGCATGCGGTCGTCAGTGGACGACTCAAAGAAGTGCTGGTCAAATTGCAGCACCAACAGAGGCAGCAACAGCAGCAGCAGCGGCAACATCATCGGCAGCAGCAAATGAAGTGATAAAGCTGCGCACGCCAGGGGATCCCAGCTAGCGATGTGCACGTGACACGAAGCGATAGTTCTCAAAATCTTAAATCTTCGTTTCATTGCAGGATATTTTTCTTAAAGAGCAATTCAGTCTTCAGTGCTTTGCTGACCTTTGGTACTAGTAACAGCTAAGAAATGAAGATACAATTCGTAATATCGTGAGTCGTGACTCTACACGCGCTCATCTCTAGTTCGAATCACTGGTCGTTGATGGTCGTCTTGTGCGACATTCCCACCGTGGACCTTCGATAATGTTAATATGCCGCCTCATGTTGCGGCATTTGAATAAAAATTGTGTCATGTCAACGCAGCATCAGTTGCTTGTCTTATCACAGAGCAAAAGAGAGAGAGGCAGATACACAGAGAGAGAGAGAGAAAGGCTGCAGACAATTGTGGTGCGACAACTGTGGATCGCTTTGGTGGGTCCAACAATTATCAACGCTGTCTTCGTTTGGGCCAGGCTAATATGTGTAAACCATGTTAGTTACGCTTGAACAATAATGAAGACATTATTAACTTGTATTTTGGTTGAACGCTGAGCACAGCCTCTCGCTCTATCTCCGTTGTGTTTCCTGCCCCGCAGCTGACAGGCATTTTCACTTACTT
Organism: Drosophila niveifrons; assembly: GCA_035046325.1. Lineage (NCBI taxonomy): Eukaryota > Metazoa > Arthropoda > Insecta > Diptera > Drosophilidae > Drosophila > Drosophila niveifrons. Next base: position 10,296,390 of record JAWNOC010000068.1, read on the forward strand.
TTCTTTCCTACTTTCACACACACAACACTGCGCACCACACACGCATTCACTATGTAGGAAACTCCTTATCGAAACTGAGGCTGAGGCTGCTTCAGCTTCTGCTTCTGTGGCCATTCTTTAGCTGTCAGTTGGGCCTCTGCCTGCGGTCCTGGTCTTCATCTTCATCTTCTCCTCAACGTGTGCGATGAACAGTTAGTTCCTTTGTCGGTGATTTGCGTCGGCACATCCTTTTTGTGCCCTCCCTTTTTTCAATGAGGGTGGCCCTTGCACAATTACAACTACAATTGCCACTGCCACTGCCAATTGCAATTGGCAACAATAAATATTTTTTAAATGTTTTGCGCCACGAGTGGCCTCTCTTTTTCGTCTTTTTTTTTCCCATGCAACCGAGAAGTCTTTTGTCTTCTTCCCGTTCACTTTACTCGGATTATCAGCCAAATCCATCCATAACCTCGCTCAATTCCAATTCAGAAAATGTTTTGCATATCGCAGCGGCCCATTAGCCAACCTAACCAGATGATATTCTTTGCTTCCACATGGCCCTTACTCTATCTCTCTCTTTTATTTTGCTGCTCACTTTATTTATATTCCTACTCCATTTCAATGTCAATTCACATTTTCATTTTCAGTTTCAGAAAATGGAAATCGCATTCGTTTGGCATAAAGTGGCCACGCGTTGTCTGGCAATTGATTACGGCAGCTAATGGGCCGTGTGTCTGCCTCGAAGTCTGTGCACAATTCGCAGTTGCTGCTTCCCCATTTGTGGCCAAACATCAAATGTGGGGTCGGCTGTTGACGTGGCCCAGAAACCAGATATGAGCTAATATCATTACGAGCATGAATCGCAAATGTGCAGAGATGCTTTCGAGTTGCGAAATAAGTAATGAAAGTACTTTATCGAATTGAAAATGGAAACAAACCGGAAAAGTGATCAAAAGAGTGATATAATGCGGCAGGTTTAAATTGAAGCGAAGTGAGTTAATCAATGATTTACTTTATATGCAATTTAATATTTTATATTATCAATGAGGAACTTTCACCCTGTCATTCATTCACATCTATTCACAATTTAAAATAGTATTTAAGAAGTTAAATTTTGAAATAAATGGAATTAATAAAGACTGCTTTAGAAAAAAAAAAATACATAGAATTGGATGTAATTATTTTCATCTTTAAGATAAATTAAATTTAGAAAATTTCTTTTATAATCAGAAATTCAACAAAATTTTAATGATAAACAAAATTGTATTAAATAATATAACATAGAATTCAAGTGTAACTTTTTTCAACTTTAAGTCTTAATTATATTTTGAAAAACTCCCTCAAAATCTACTTAAATTAATGTTGCTCATAAACTTAACTCACGTTGTTGATAAAATATGATTAATATAAAATCAATTTGATTTCGCAACTTCCCTGTGTTCATTCTAATTGATATTTGATTGAATTGATGATCGGTTTCATGTAATTGCTCCCAGGAGTGTCTTTCGATCATCGCTCACAAATCCATTAGATGAATCAAAAGCGATTTCTCAGCAAAAATATAAGCGAACAATAAGCACACAATAGCAACAACAGAATGTCGCTATAGAATGTGGAACCCTCGTTAAAAATGAATGAAAGCTTATTAAAAATATTTCTTTATTATAGCGCACAAAAAAAAAACAAAATCTGAGGAGAGAAAACCAAACTTGGAATCAGCCAAGAACAAAAAAACACTGCAAAGTCCCAAGCAAAAAAAAAAGTTATTAAAAAAGTAAAAAACAGGCGTACAAATGTTAAACATTTGCCACGATGCCATGACGAGAGTTGACTGCAAAGAGTGCTCCCGAAACTGAATCAACACACTGACTGACTGACTGACTGACTGACTGACAGTCCGTCCGGCAGTCATTCAATGCGATCCGCTGATGATGATAATGACAATGACAATGACGAAAGGCCTGAGTAAGGCCCCGATTTTCGGTGGATCTGCAATGCAAAACTTTCCGAAATGCCAGAGAAATCCTTAACGAAAGAAATAAATCTCGCAAAGCTTTCTAGTTTTTGCTCACAACTGTGTCTCCGGAGAATTGCACGCTTCCCAGTTTCCAGTTCTTTTCATTCTGCTCCTCAAAATTCACTGGCGACAAAAACTATGCCCAAGGCAAAAAGGACTGTCAACCAGGCAAAATGTGATGCGTACACAAAAATGCCTAAGGCAACATTTTTTCCTTGTTTTATTGTTGTTGCTTACTTCAATCAGATTTCTTTTTTTGCTGTCTACGTTCTTATATATTTTTTGTATAGTTTAGTGTTTTGTGTTTTTTTGTTGCTTCTTTTTGGCTGTACAAAACTGTCACAAGAAGAGAGATTTTTTTCGGGGTTTTGTGGCGTTTTTTGTTGCGCCCATCGCATATTTAAAATTATGGCCCAAGTTGTGAGTTGGTCTTGAACTTGGGCACTGCGTCTCAGCCATGGCCATTTAAAACGTCTTCGAAATTAATATTGGAAGCAAAAACTGTGAAATGCTGTGAAAAGAACGCCAAAGCGAATCCCAAAACTGAAACAACGACCGACACAAAAAGCAATTTTTGCTCAAATCTCGCGAGCACCAACAAAAAAATGATGATGACCATGATGATCATTGTGAAAATAATGATGAGGAGCGTGATGGCAATGACGACGACGATGATGATGATGATGATGAGGATCATGGAGTTGATGGGCCCTGCCGAGTGTATTCGCAAGACAAGCGAATGACGAATAGCCCATGGGCCGTTGGAACGAATGGGAAATTTACGGAATCCGCGACGTTCCACAATTCTGCAAGACGACAATTAAGCACGAACTTAGCCAAGGGCCAAAAGGAATTCTCAACTGAAGAGAGGCTAACACAAAAAAAAAAAACCAAAAAAAAACAACAACTAAGAAACTAAAAATCAAAATCAACCGACAAAACTCCCACGGGCCACCCAGTGCTACAATTTTCACTTCTTCCGACACTTTCCCAGCCACACCCAGTCACACAGTCACCCTGAAGAAAAACCGAACCGAGCCGAACCAAAAACCAAAACCGTACCCAAAAGAAACCACTCCAAGTGTGCTAGAGTCGTAGGCAATCGTGGGCCAGAGTCAACAGCAACAACATCAGCACTAAACAAAGAGCCAAACACAAAGCAAAGACAAAAGATCGGGAAAAAGAAACTATAAAATTCTGTAGCCAAATGAAACATTTTTATGTGCCTGTCCATCCGTCACAAATTATATAATTATCACCTGTATATTGGATAGGCCGCTTATCGTTGCTGTGAATCTGCCGCTGCCGCAGCCGCAGTTGACGTCGCTGCTGCTCGAAATTTTCGATTTGTGACGCTTAATGTCTTAATTTTGTTAGTGTATCGCGTCTATCTTGAATGGGTTGGACTACATAGAGCAGTCAGCACCCATGTGACCAGGTGTAGCAGTAGTAGATATCGTTCGGCTGGTGTCCTCTTTGAGTTTTCAGCTTGTCTGACCCCTTATCTCTTTCCACGAAATGCCACCCAAAATGCTCATCTTTATATGCGCCGACGAAGACGATGAAGACGACGAGGTCGCAGTCTTTGTCAATGGGGAGCAGAGAAAGTGACGCTGCCATGCAGTGCACAACTTTCATTCAAGAGAAAAGATCAGCAGCTACCGCAGCAACAACAACAACTATAATATAATGTCCAGCATTGAACTATCTTTAGGGATGCTTGACTTGAGATAGGAATTGCTGAAACGTTCTCAAGCAATTTAGACATGGGAATATTTTCCTTACTTCATGTTAGGTTCTCTATACACAATTCTATTTCAAAACAAGCTTAATAGAATATGATGTTGATATGATCTTTTGTACCAATATTTTGAGCAATATCGCTTTGAATTTATTTAACCAACTTCCTTATAGCAAATTTATGTGAAAACTTTTAAGATGGGGAAACTTTTATGGCTTAGCAACAAAATTTATATAGCGAATAAACACCAATTTCGTATGCTATTTATAATGTCTAATAAAATCTGTTGATTTTACTTATTAAATAGCTGTATAAATTGAGAAACTAAAGTATGTAAGCTTTAAATTCCTTCTAAAGTATTTGAGAAGCTTATTTTGAAAGTCCATGACACTTTTAATTCGCACTAAATAGGGCTTCATTAATTATAAAATTAGCAACTGCTAAGTAAGTCAACACACTCTACTAACTTTTAGTTGAATCACGAACCACGCCCATGTCATTCGTCAACGGCTTTGATTGCCACACCACGCCATCCGATGGCCAGATCTCGGACATTGGACATTGGGCTTGGTGTCCACTTTGTAGCTTCTTGATGTTCATGTGTGATTGTCTGTTATCTCTCGAACTGGGCGTGGCACTCATCAACTTGTCTTGTCTGTTTTCTGTTTTTTTTTTTTTTTTTTTTTTTTGCTATTGGCGCCATTTTGAAGGCAATTAATTTAAATTTTTCTGAGCGTTAATTGCACAATGACAAAGCTGTTGACGTCGTCGTCGTCGTTGTTCGTTTAGTCGGTAGCCAACGGCAGCAGCCACCGCCTCATCTTCATTATTTGCTGTTTAAACAACAGTTAAAGACAAGTTGCTGCCGTTGTCGCCGCCTTGGCATGCCAAAAGCACACAATAACTGGCAACTAGACGCTGTAAACTGCCGACTTAGTAGCAGCATCCAAAAAACACACACACAGACACATACTAAATACTAATAATAATAAGATTTATAGCTGTTACGGAAATACTCTTACTAAAAATGAAATTGAGGCTGCCTACTTACGAACTTATACGAAATAATTACAATAAAACGGTTTTGTGAAAGGCAAATAATGAAATATATAATGAAATATATAACAAACCTCAATTAAAATGTTCATTTCAAGTACAGTAGACAATTTTTTCCTTTGCCAAAAATGTCAAATATTTGATGCAAAATTTGTGATAAAACAGAAGACATGTTTCATAACTTACCCACACCCAAAATATGTCTCATTGTTTCTCTGTTGTTATCACTCTGGAATGCTGTCGTGGCCGTTGATTGATTCAGTATCTAAAAATAGTCTATAATGAAAGGAAATGATTAATACAAGATAAAAATAGTTTATGATCACAATTATTCTACTTTTTCAACTTAAACTTAATGTTATTGAAATGACTTGACAAGAAAATCAATTTATATTCAATCTCTTAATACATTACTCTTTTGCATGACAGACTGCTTTAAATATCCGAGCAACTTTTTCAGCAAGAAAGTGTGTAAAAACACCAAACACAGCACGGGAACAATAATAGCAACAGCAAGAGCGCGAGCAAAGCTTTCTGGTGTTGGCCAAAAGCCACTCAGCGTCGTCTTAGCCATGTGATAGCGGCAGCGACTGTTTGTCTATTTGTTTATGGCCTTAAGCCAAGCGGCCTGTCAATAAGTGTGGGAAAAGCCAACAAAGCTAGACGCGCCTCACGATCGTCACGAGATCACACAATTGATCACACACTCCAAATGAATAAAGAGCGCGGCGAGAGCGAGATAGTAAGCGAATGAGACAGACAGAGACAGAGAGAGAGAAGGAATGAATAGAGTGTTGATGGACCACCCAAAAAGAGGCTTTGACTTCCTGGAAATAGGACTATAGATCAGCTCAGCTCAGCTCCTATATGTGATTAGATGGCCATGGCTAATTAATATGTGGCCGCTTTTTGGCACAATTGTTGCGCTACCGAACAGCTCAAACAGTTCCAGGAAGATTACACAAACACACACACACACACACACGCACATCAAATAATTAAGTTGTTTTCGGGGTCATTATTTTTCACGGCTTTTGTCGGCACAAGTCACACAACAACAACAACAAGAGGAATGAGGAGAATGAGGAGGGAGCAGCTGGCCACTCAAAATCGATTTCAGTATCCTTTAGGCGCATCGAATGTGGCGTTTACACTGATTTTTTGATCGAGCGTCCTACTACGTGGCTCGCATTGTATTGCAATGTGTGGCGGCCCGGGTCAAAGGTCGGGCAGCTGATGGCCTGCAAACATCGCTGAGCTGTGGCAACTGTGGCAACAGTGGCGTCGAAGTTGAAGTCGGCGGCGTCTTCGAGACGCGTCGAATTTTGTTTGGCGCCAAAAAGTGGGAAAAATAACAAGAGATTATCCGATTCGCACTCCATAAACTGCGCAACTTAATGTGTGCCGCCAGCTTCCCCCCCTAAAAATTAATAAGCATTGAGGAAATGCAGGAAATGCAGCCACACACAGAGCAGAGAGTCTAATAAAAAGAGATCCACAAAAAGTGGCGCCTAATTCGTTGGGGAGTCGCCGCCTTTTGTAGTTGTTGTCTGACGCAATAATTAAGTCATTTAAATTATTAGATGACAACAACAACCACACACAATGAGTACAAACAAACAGACAAACACAAGACGAAGCCGCCTCGAGAAACTCATTGATGACTTTTGACTATTTTTGGCCAAATCGAAAATCCTCGCGGCATAGAGAGAGATTTTTCCGAATGTTTTCTTTGGCGACGTCGCAGGTTTTTCACACGTTTACGTTTTTTCCTGCACTCACGACACGGCGACAACTTGACGCACGACACTCAACGAAAAGATGAGAGTGAATGAGTGAGACAGAGAGGAAGAGATTTGAGCATCAGTTAATAAGTTTCCACATTTTATGCAAGTGTCGTTAAAATGTTTTCATTACGCGTATTTTTCTTTGTGAGGCATCTGGAAATTTTACACGCTTAAGTGGCTGCCCGAGGGGAAAACTCAATTGCAACTCTCATTCACATTCCCATTCCCATCGAACGTACACGTGCCCTTTAAACCATTCGCATCGGAGATCCGGTTCCGGCGTACATTGACTTTTGCCAGACACTAGACACACTATAAACCCGGGTATATTATGCTAAACAACACAATCGTCCTTAAGTAGGGCTCTTCACTAAGCCCCTGTTTGGTTACTTTACTTTAGTCCTATTCATCGTTATATCCTTGACGTCTGTTCATCGTTGGCTGCTTGTTTGCAACTGATCAATATGCACTCCAAATTATTTTTTGAGTGACACACGCAATTTGTCATGCAAGAGGAATAAGTTTAAGTATCGAATTACGCAAATTTAAGTATCCGATCATGGCGGTCAAATGTTTTTTAAATGTTTGCAAGTGGATAATTGTGGGACAGCGTAAAATTAGCGTAAATAATATAGGATTCATATTTATTAAATTAAAATATTCTAATCACAATGTATGCATGTTTATAATATAGATGCGATATGATACCAGCTACCAATAGGGAAGAAGAGTATTATAACTTTGTGGGACCTAAAAATATTTGTAACAGGCAGAAGGAGGCATTTCCGTCCTTATAAAGTATATATATTCTTGATCACAGTTTATTTTGCACGTAGTATTAAAACATACAATTTTAGTATTTTGACAGTATATTAATTCATATTTATTTAATTAAACAATGCTTGTCTTAGATTTATTTCAAAAAAAAAAAGTTTAAGTGGTTTATAATTAATTTTTCTTAAATTCTTTAATCTACAAAATTATGGTTTTTAATAAAGAAATCACATTTACTACACTGTTATATTATTGTTAAGAAAGACTATAACTATTATTCTAAAGATTTTCAGGTGTTTTCTAGAGCACAATGATTAATGTTCATTAATTTAACTCGACTGTTATGAAAATACATATATTCGCCAAGGAACTGCAACGATTATTCGTTAATATTTCAAACTGTACAAATAAACTAAGATCAAATTTTATTTAAGGTTGCCCTATTAAAGTTTTATTTATTTTAATTTCGTTTTAAAACATTTACTACTTCAATTTCCTTTCAACATTCGCCAGTCGCGTTACCAACGAATGTCACCAAACAAAATGGCTTTCACTCAGCTGCCACCACCGAACGCTTCGCTGCCCCTAGCATCGCCATATTCCCTATATATCATTCACCCTTTTCACTATGGCCGCTGCAGTTCGCACTTCCGGAAGCGGAGACCGCCAGCGTTGTTACAGTTGATGATAATGCATTATGCATTCCGCTTCGGGGCATTTTTAATTGTTATTAGAAAATGTTAAAAAGCAGGCCAAAACAAAAAATGGAAAAACTCGAAAACAAAAGAAAAGAAAAGCACTTTAACTATGCAGCGAGATAAAGAGAACTTTAACACCTCTGCATTCACCTTTACCACCTTTGCCTTTACTTTTACCCTCGATCCACAGCAGCACAAAAAACGTAGCCAAGCATGCGAAGATAATTTCAACATTTTAAAGGCACTTAACAGCTCCAACAAGAGCAAACGAGAGAGAGAGAGCGAGAGAGCGTAGGTGAGAGCGAAAGAGATCGAATACAACAACTAGGCAAAAAAATGCGCGTTCATAATTTTTTGAAACATTTTTTTTGTGGCACGGGAAATATAAATTGTCCGGTCGAGTCTCTAAAAAAAAAAAAAAAAAAAAAATTCTACACTGTCATCAAAGCGTAACTAAACGCCCATTTTTCTCAGCTGCGATCCGAGAGAAGTTGAAAACATGGAGCGGGTTTTTGGCCGCCGTCCATTTTCGGTAGTTATTAGTGGCATATTTTGGCCTAAAGTGCGTGAACCATGTCGAAAAAGTGGCCGAGCAACAAAATTTATTGTTTAGAGTAGTGAAGTTAACAACAAAATGGACCTCCCCATGAGTCCGCAGTCCACAGTCCGAAGCCAGCAGACACGCAACACACATTCGGCGAGGCAGGCAACACACAAAATATTAACGCCTCGAGCGAACAACAACAGCAACAACCACGAGAGCAGTTGATCAGTGGTAACTGTTGTTTTTGGTAGAGAAGCAGCAGCAGCAGCAGCAGCAGAAGAAGCCAAGCCAAACCTCTTACCTTATTGGCCAAGTCGACCACCATCATCGTCAAATGCATGGCCAGAGAGGGAGCGAGGCAGAGGCTGAGACAGAGTCTGTGGCAGCATCGAGCCTGATGATGATGGCGTTGATTATGGCTTATTTTCAAATCTCTTTTCATACCTCCTTTCTACTTCTTGGAAGTGGCCAAAGCACAATTATGTGGAGTCATCAATGGCAGCAGCAACAGCAGCAGCAGCCAGAGAAAGATGAGCAAAAGCAATTCGAATGGGAGCAGCAAGCAGCTGTGTTGCAGCTTGGTGGGTGTGGATTACTTCTCTCCACTCCACAATATTCTACTACAATTTTCCCCGCCAAAGATTTCTCAGATTAGAGTGCAAAGCAATGCAAACACAATCAGGAAGGTCAGTCAAATCAAAGTTTGTAATATCGGGAATTTGCCACAAAGTGGCAACTATAAAAATTAATTTTATTTGCCTTGATTATACACACACGAGACTTTCGCTCAAGTTGTCATTTTCTAACCAATTTACAGAACAAGATCTCATCTTGTGCCACAAAACTCTCAAAATTACATTGCAAAAAGAATCATTAAATCGGAGATTACGGGGCATAAGCTACGCTTATCTCCGCCAATGATCGTGCTGATCTATAGAATATAGGCCCAACAAACAACAACATTTACAATATGCCAGCCATAATCGCCTCATGTCATGCCCATTACAGATGCTTACTCCCACTCCCAAATCGCTGCTCTACAGCTGCTCTCGCTCCAAGACCAAGACCAAAGAGCGAGAAAAAGATCTGGGATCTTGAATCGAAGCGTAAAATCGAGTGCAATAAAATGTTTAGCCCCGGCCAGCGTTGCTCAGCAAGTGCCCAACTGTTTTGAATCAACAAAATTGGCTGAGGCAACAAAGAGGCGACACGCTCGCTAAACGGCAAACAGATCGAAGACGACAAGGCAGCGAGTAGTCAAGAGAGAGGAAAAATACTGGACGCGAGCTGCCCATGATCGTAGCAATCATTGGCAACAGCAGCAGCAGCAGGAGAAACACCAGGTTCAGGCCAAGTTCTGGCAGTGCAACTAGCTGCATTTTTGCACGGCGCATTAGCAGTCAGCAACGAGAAGAGCAACAACAACAGCAAAGTCGAGTCAAGCATAACAAACATTATGGACGAAGTCGTGGCAGGGACTCGAAGTGTTGCAAATTTTTATTTGGAAGCAATTTTCACACCCTGTGCGACATCGAGACGAACGACAACAGGACAACGGGAACCATCGCATCCCAAATTGACCCCTGCAGGACACACACACACACACACGAATACAACTCTGTTGACAGGACACAGCGTGGCGAATGCAACTGTTGACAACTTCATGGAGCGCTCGACAGTTTTGTGTGAGTTGTGTGAGTTTGCAAATGATGCCAAATGATTGCAGACCATATAAATTTCGATTGTAACTGATTAGCAACTGCGAGGAGAGTTACCTGCCTGCAACATACAACGTGCAACGTGGTGGCATGAACACGCCTACCCCCAGCAGATAGCAGCAGCAGCAACAGCAGCAGTCAGTTGTCCAAAGTCAGCGTTTTAGTTGCGCTTACCCAGCGATTATTTGCAATTATGAGCTGAGATTTTACAGTTTTAAGCAACGCCTATAAAAAAGAATTCTTCTTCTATCTCTTTGCCACTCCTCCCCCCTAGCTTGTTGCACATTGCGCTGGGAATATTTTCTAACACTTTTCCTTTAATAGTTTTGACTTTGTGACTTGTTTCATAATCACCTGCAATCTGCTCGAAAACCGTCAACTGACCTTGTCCACACAAAAATGGCTCAAGGACAGTGTGCTGCCGTTTAGCCGACAGCTCTGGGACATGGATATTATTTGATGTGACCTTCAGGTGGCAACGAAGAGAGCCTCGGGGGGTTTTGTGGGCGCTGGTGTGTGGTTGCCCTATGTTTTGGCTATTGTGTGGCGTTGCTTTGGTTTTGCTTTTCAGCTGCTGTGTTGCGTTTTTGCTGCTGCTGCCTGTGACCTTACAACATTTTTGATGGATTGCTTTCCATTCCCAAAAACAATTTCAAACACCACCAAAACAAACAAACCACTGAGACAAGGTCGTTGGCTGAAATCGAATTCGCCACGTCTCGTTGCGGAGCTGAGTCTGCGGCTAACCATATCGCATGGTAATACCAATTTATATAGCCTTCATTATGGCCAAATTAAAACAGCTCATCAGCCATTACTCACACAACAGAATAGCGCGCCTTTATGAGCCCCGCGAGTACAAACTGAGTTCTGAGCTCAAGACGCTGTATGTTGGACTACCTACAGCGGTTTTATGATTTGTTTACTTGCTGCTGCTGCTGCTCCTGCAACATGGCTCATCAGCCTGAGAAGACTGTGTTCTCATCATTTGGATTTTCCGCAGCAATAAAATTAATAAGAACGCGCTAATTTTGCAGCTTCGGCCCCTGCTCCGCCCGCCCGTCTGTGCCGTCTAAGCCTAAGCAAATAGATTGATCGCGCACACACATCTAACTCTTTTGCTCTGTCCCAATGCCAGACTGTGCCAATATTTGCACAGGCTGTGGCTCAGAGACCTCAGGCCTCATTCCTCAGCTGCATCGCCATTTTGTGTGTGACGTCCAGGCGCGCTTTAATGACATTTACGATCAGCCCGCGGAGCATCCCAGCAACAGCAACAGCAACAGCAACAGCGACAGCGACAATGACAGGAACAGGCCTTAAGTCCTCAAATAATGGCCCATTAATAGACTGACATAATCTTTAAAAATACATTCAATTCATTGAGAATGCAACGACAGCAACAACAACAACAACAACAACAACAATGCGAACAACAATTCGTTAGAATGCAATGGCAATATAGGAAATAAAATGCCACTGAAAACGGGGGATCTTCGTCTCAGGCTGAGCACCTTAGGTGCAAGGGAGCAAGCGCATGACCGAAATGTAGTCGACAGACGACTTGTCCAATTAGTTGGCGCAGCCAAGGTAGATATGCTGTGTGTCTGTATATGTACGTGTGAGTGTATGTGAGCGAAGAGTGTGTGTGTTGGTTCTGTCGAGTACATAAGCAGCAAGCACTCCGAACAAAATCGACTCCGAATAGCTGAAGCGAGTGTTGAGTCTATTTATGAATGAAAATTGCAGGCGCAAATACGAGACGATTATGAGATGATTTTTAAATTACATACATATAATAAATAACTAATTTTAATTTTTAGTAATTATGAATTTCTTTTAATTTATATAATAAAAAGAAATACTAATGGAAGTCGTAATATGTATGTATTTAAATAATAAAAATTTGATCATTATTTGATTATTGGAAAATTTTCGTAATTATTCCAATGAAAACACAAGAAACAATTTTTCAAACAGGTCTTCATTTATAAATATTTTTGTAGTGAAACATAATTGACTTATTGAAGATGTGAAATTATAAGTTAATAGATTTATGCAACAAAAAGAATTACGTATTAACATAACTATAAAATTCATATTGTCAATTTCCTCAGTGCCAATCTGAATTGTCCACACAACGCATAGCGCTCAAAATGCGGCCAACTTTTGCTTCAGTTCACAGAAAAAGCAAAGAGCAAAATGCTCTGCAAATAAAGTGAGTAAATACAGCCCAAAGCTGTTGATATGGTAATAAACCGTTATTGAATTTTGTGTGAAATTGTGCAAAATGTGTGTAATTCAATGCTGTTAGTGCAGCACAATAAATTGCAAACTACTATTAAAATAAATTCCATCAATCGGGCATAACGATCGCCTCGCAGTAATACCGAAAAACTGCAGTCGCAACATTTACCAATATTTCCGCCATTTCTTATTGGGCCCAGGCCAGCACACTGTCTATATACCTCACACACACACTCATACAAACGTATCTATCTAAACGCACACAATCACATAGCCACACACAGAGAGTAGACACACGCACACACACACAAACAAACAGTCTCACTTGGCAGCTGCTCCAAGCATTTATCTCTCATTGTGTTATGCTAGCTAGCTGCACTGCTCACACGCACGTCAAAGCAAGCGTGTGTGAGAGCAGGCAGCAAATTGCTCCTCCTCCACGATCGTTAATCGTTTCGACGAGCAGCAGAGCGACGGCAATAGCATATGCGACCCAACAGCAACGGTTTGTAGGAAAAACCTAGTGAAAATGGCTTGTGAAGCATATGCAATACAATTATTTTAATGATTAAAATTTGAGAATATATTCTAAATTAAATTAAATTATTTACTATTTTAATTTAGAATATATTAATTTAAAAATAAATATACTTGTTTTGATTAAATAAAATTGTATAGATTTAAGAAAAATAAACATGTGCATAATTAATTAACTATGTGGCTTGTATTTCATTGAAATGAAATATTTACAAGTATTGCATTCATTAATACAATGCTAATGGCAATAGCTAATTTCCAACACACATTTCCCACTGGGTCTAACAAACTATGTGCACACGAAGCAAGGCAGCTCGGCAACTCGTGTAACGACGACGACGTCGGCGACGACTGCGACTGTCATGTCGATGCTCGAGCCTCTAATTTGGAGTCTCTGGTTGGTTGTCTTCGATCCGCATGTTGGCAGCGAGTCTCGTCCGTCAGTGTCTCTCATTCGCCTCTCGTATTCGCTGTCGTCAACACACACGCGCACGCAACGACTACGACAACTACAACAGCAGCGACAGCTGAACAGGTTTAAATCTATTTGTCGAGTCGACTCGAGTCTTGATCGTTCCCAGGTAAAAGAACGCGCCGTGTGTTTCAGTTAAGCGTTGGCACTGAACCGGGTAACAATCTTTCACTCCTCCGCTCCGACTTCGTATATGATATTGTACAATCACACACACACAAAAAGAAACACACATATCGTATCGCGTAAACTGTCTCTACTATGTAGAGCAAATGGAAAGTGTTTAAGTTCATTCTCGACAAAAATTTTCATTCATAAAACTGTTTCAAGTTTATTTTTTGCTACAAGTGAAACAGAGCAATAACAAAATAAAAACAAAAATTTGTGCCAATATATACGAAATATTTAAAAATCAATAAAAGTAAACAAATAACCGTGTGATCGCAATATAAGTAAATAACAGAAATTGAAGCCAATAAAATGCAAAACAAATTGAAATCGATAAAAGTGCGCATGCTAATGATGATTATGCCCAATTTATAGTGCGCTAATTGAACGTGAAATTGCCATAAAAAATATTTAGCTAGGGATACCAAACTAAATAAACCAAACAATTGACAAGCGAATCAAGCTAAATAAATACCATTGTGACTGGCTGACTAACTGCTCAGTTTTAGCCACATAACAACAGCATCAATACAAATATACAAATCAACATAGTGAAAAAAAAACAACTTAGCCATGGATTTAAGTTACATATTCATCTTCTGCCTGCTGGCGCTATGCAGCGCCGACGCCGAAAGCAAACAGAAATCGGGCAGAGGCCGAGGCTCAATGTGGTGGTAAGTACGAAAACACAACGAACTCAAGAAGCCGAGGAGGAAAAGCGAGAGCGGGGTTCTATGTTAGGTGGGTTAGCAGGCCAGGCCTGGGGGACATGGGTGACATTGAAAATCCCAGCTGATAAACCGCCCACGCAACATTTGCATAAATCAACAAAAATTTGTATGGGGGGACACACAGTTCAAACAATTAGCAAGCGAGCGAGAAGAACAAGCGCAAACAGGCAATGCGACGGGGCTGAGGCTGAGAGTGGAGAGAGATTCCGAAAGCCGAAAGACCAAAAGTCACAGTCAACAACAACAGCAAACTTTGAGGCACGCGCCGTGACAACAGCAACGCCAGCAACAACCACAAACAACAACAACAATAACTTCATGAGCAACCGTTAAGAAAGCCACGAAAATTAACGCAAGATTTTGTATAAAATGTTCCCAGCCAAAGTCAAAGAAGCTAAAGGTCTTGGTTTTAAAATGCCCAAAAACAACAAAAAAAAAAAAGAATCTGGTTGTAGTTTTTATTATTGTTGTTGTTGTTACTGTTGCACGCACAATGCGGAAGCCACAAAACGCAGCAGCCGCAACTTTGATGAAAGCAATTAAAAATTCTAAGCGCGCATTCAGCTTTTACCCAAGGGGAGGAACAACAGCAATCTCTATTTGTGTGTGTGTGTGTGTGTGTGGCAGAGATAGTGACACACTTATTGTGGTTGCCAAGAAGTTGAGCTTTAAGTGTGTTAGGAAAACCTTTTTGAAACTGCAACTGCAACTGCAGCAGAAGCTCAAACTGTTGCTCTCTACTAAACAAGTTCGTTGCCTAAGTCTTTTGTTTTTAATGAAGCAAAAATATCAAAAAAAAAAAACAATAATGTTTAAAATGTAATTGAAAATGTGGTTAGTGCCCTAATAACTTTTTATAACGGCATAAATTTGTTGCTCAAATTGTTGCCTGCTGCCGTCGCATAAATCTTCTGCCATCGATTTTAATCCGCCTGGGAATTGAACGGTGGAATCGCAAAGCAATCACAATCGCTGTTGCCGTCGCTTGCTGTTGCTGTTGTTGTGATTGTTGTTGCGTATTTTATTATTACTTTTTATTGAAACAATTTCGTATGTTTTTTTTTTTTGACGCAGTTCAACGAGTTGTTTTTTTTATCTTAGTCTCTCTCCCCATGCATTACGCAATTGGCAATTGTTAACAGAGGTAACAAAAAAAAAAAAAAAAAAAGCACAACACAAGTAAAACAATGAGCTACAAAATATGAACTTTCCCACCGCAATCAACGGAGCAATTGAATTGGCAATTAATTTGCATACAGCCCCGCTGTCAATAAACATTTGTTTATGCGCGTATTTATTTATTGCTGTTTAACAGTAATTTGTAACGAGAGCAATAACAGTTTAACAGTCGCACTCAGTATTCGTGTTTCTATTATAAATAAAAACATTTTCAAGCAAGGCCGTCGCTGTCACACACACACACACACACATAAGAAAGATGACAGTAAATGGAAGCGAGAGCCGACAAGTGTCATCAAATATTTGTCAGTGTATGTGCTTGCATGTGTGTGTTAGTGTGTGTGTGTGTGTGGCATGCATGAGTAACGCCGGCAATTGACGTGCTTAACAAAAAGGAAAAGCCGCAAGTGAAAAACCAAGAATAACAACGACAAGCGACACAAGACTCAACTCAAGTCAAGTGGAAATAAACATAATGCCAAAAAATGATACAAAAACAACAAATACCCATAGAAATACTTGTTGTAATGGAAATGTTGTTGATCCGTCTTTTGGTCTGTTTTTGTTTTTTTTTTTTGTGGGTTTTTAGTTGTGCGTGTCGTCCAGCTGCCATCAGATTCCCGCTCTCAATTTGTAATTAGGCGCAAAAAAACCAAGTGAAGCATTAAATAGTCTTGACACGCCTCGCCCCTCCACACATGCATATATATTTCCTGTCATATTAATTCATATGCATTTCTTCAATTGTCTTTTCGCAGGGGTATTGCCAAGGTCGGCGAACCGAACAATTTTTCACCCATTAGCACCGGCATCATGTACATCGATCCCGCCATTCATTCGACGCTGCGCCGCAAGCAACGGCGCCTGGTGCGGGACAATCCCGGAGTGCTGGGCGCTCTGGTCAAGGGCGCCAATCTGGCGATTAGCGAGTGCCAGCATCAGTTTCGCAATCGTCGCTGGAACTGCTCGACGCGCAATTTTCTGCGTGGCAAGAATCTATTTGGCAAAATCGTTGATCGAGGTAAGTTTCGGGGGATATGAAACTCGCATTCGATTGTAATCTTGACATCTTGCATCGGGCAATTAAGCACACTCCAATTGAATCCTTTGCTCAACTGAGCATTTCCCAAATGTGAAATATGATATGTGATCGTTGTTGCGTTGACGAACCCAAAATATTGTTGTCAACGCCTCTTTGCAGGAGCAAACTAGCAAAACACATACAATTTGTTTGGGTTTTCTTTAGCGTACACTCTCTTGCTCTTATTTATGTTGTGAAATGTCACTGCGACTGTGTGTTGTCTTAGTAATACGATCGGGCCACTTGCCACATGTGGCAGCGACTTGCAGCTTGGCCACTTTCGCTGCTGCTGCTGCTGCCTGTCAGCGAGTTGGAACAATGGAGACGCCTTGTTTGGCTGTCTTGCTGCACTTGCTCCACTTGCATTTCAGCATGTTTATGCTAATTGGCGCAGGTTGGCAGCACCAAATATCTCTCCCAGTCGCAGTCGCAGTCGCAGTCCCAGCATCTCCTCGGCTCGCATTCAAATCAATCAAAAGTGCTTGTTTGTTCGCCTGCTGTGACAGTTGCCAGTTTCGCAGATCCCAGGCGACCTGAACACAACACAATCCAACACTTTTAGCTCCCCGGTGACAGTCGTCAGACGCGTGAGTCGTTCGTCCGACTCAGTTTCAGCTTCAGTTTCTCAGTCTCTGTTGTCAACAATAATTTTCATATAAATGTAAACAGTGTTGCGATGTTGTCCTGCAGTTTCAGTTGAATTTCGCCTGCCGTTTTATTAGCTACTGTCCTGGCTACTTACTACCTGGCAATCACTTTCCTACCGTATATATATATTCTATATATATATATGTATATTCATTGTGGGCGTGTGCGCTGCGACGCGTGCGTTTGTCTCTTTAGAACCTTTCACTCAACGGCAGCTGACTTTTATAGCCGAGGCTCTTGACCTTATCAACGAGCAGCGGCAGCGGCAACGGACAGCGACAACGACTAACATCCTTTTTATGAGTTGCACTCTCTTGACATTTTATGGATTGTTGGGATTATTCGACTGGTGACAGCTTTTTATCGCTGCACTTTCATCGCTTTCCTTTTTTTTTATACTCACATACATATATTTTTAATGTGCCCTTGGCCCTAATTAACACCTAGGCCATTAACACTTGGGGTTGCGTCTGTTTGTTACAGTGACTGTCAAACTGTGCACTCATCTGTATGTGTGTGGAAGTATGTGTTAATACCCTGGAGACAAGAGCAGACAACGTATCAGGCATTGTCCAAGTCCACTCAGTCAGTCAGTCAGCAGGGGCACTTCTCAAACACTGTTCATCATCATCTCTCTCTCTATTCTATTTCTATTTCAATTTCAATTTTCGTGCGGAGGGCAAGACAACTCAACTAACTTGTTTTCTAATTGGTGACACCTTGTCAATTTGGCATGCCACACGCTTTAATAGGCTCTGACTCCGATTAGTGTATGTGCCCAGGGGTTTCAGCTTCTCTTCTTCTCATCTCTCGACTCCTGTTGCTCTTCTTGGGCTGATTTTTTTTTTTGCGCATTCTAATCATGAAGGATGACGAATGGACACACAGCAGCCACCCCAAAGGACTTCTGGCTGCCTGTGGCTTTTATATCAATGTCTAAACTATTCTTGGAAACCCCGTTAAAAGATCCTTTTGGGCTAAGCTGCTTACCTCAACTGAACCAAATAGCTACCTGAAGGTTGAGATTATGCCAACTCGGTGGCAGCTTCTGCTCTCAATTTCATCAGTCGCTTGCCACGCCCCGCAGCAGCGGAAATCCGTTTAGCAATTACCCAAAACGAAAAAAAAGAGTCCTCGATCATAAAGGACAAGTTTGATGGGGAATGAGTGAGCGAGACAAGAGACTCGAAAGCTACTCAGATTACATACGTAAACACATTTTGTGGGCGTTGTTCCTGTTGTTGTTGTCGTTGTTGTTGTTGTTGCCCCATTGCACATATATTTGTTTGTTTGGCTGGGCAAATTAAAGAGTACCTGCGACACACCCATTATCCATATCCAATGTGAATGAGTCTCATGTGAGTCCACTCATTCTCTTTCACCACTTAATTGCTCAGTGTTCGCCGTTTTTTATTGTCTTTTGTTCGACGTTGGTTTCTGCGAAACATTTGCCATGCTATTTACACGGCGTAAAAAACACAAAATACCCACAAAAAGAGAATACACCACCAACACACACACACACACACTTGGCAGGCAATGTAACGCGAATTCTTGCTAAGCTAATCACCAAAAGTCAGAGTCAAGTTGTTGTTGTTGTTGCGCATGCGCTGAACAGCCGACCGCCTTCTCTTATCACAGATTAAACATCGCATATATTTACCTTTTACGTGAAATTATTTAAAGAAAACAAAACCGAAATGAAAACGAAACCAACGCACACACACACAGTTGAAACAAACAAACATTAACCGGGAATTGAACATAGCATAGCTAAAATAAAATAAAAATAAAAAACAAAATAGAAGGAAATTCCGGGAAATCGGGAATTCAAAAGCGGCAAAATTAGGCGGAAGTTGAATAGAGAGAGCGAGAGAGAGAGAATGAGATCACACACAACTCTCAGTTCTCAGTTCACAGCTCGCTGTTGCTTGTCAATCGTCACCTGCCACAAAGACTGACAGTCAATCACAGCCGCATCAATCAACAGTTGCAGTCAAACACGATTGTTGCTAAACTAGTCGATAAAATCCGCTATGCAGCATGTCTTTAGGATATACTTTAAAGATCTTTACATAGCATTACTTAAACAATTGTTAGTAATAAAAAAAAAAATGAGTGCTTTACATAGTTCCATATCAAATTGCACTTTGAAGATTGCTTCACATTCCTCAAGAAATTCCAAATAGTTGTTGTTTGTCTGTCCGAGGAGGAGTACAACGACTACTACTCATAAATATTGTGTATGAATATGAGAGTGTACAAGCAGAAGCTACCTGACTGCGCGTTCATGTGTCATCTAGATACTGCTCGCATATGAATTTATGTATTTGTATCTGTATCTTGCTCTTGAGTTGCAGCTCGCTCAGCCACTTGAAAAATTATCTGCAACATGTAAATTCAATTTTCATTGTTCTTTATCTGTGATGGGGTTCTCCCTTTGCTCTCGAAATCGAAACGGAGGCAGTAACTAAAAGTAGAAAAGACAAATAAAAACAGAAGAACTACAGATCTGGCAAAAGTAAGGGCCACTCGACTGGATTTTGTAGATGGAGCAAAGTGTTAAGTTGGAATTTATAGTTGAGCGTTTAATCTGTGTCAGTTTCTGCGTCAGTTTTCTGCAGTCCGGCCCGCCAAGGTCCGGTGATAACTTGAAGTGTCATAATTGACCAGACTTTGGAAGACAAGTGCCATTATTCATAGTAAGCAGGAATTTAGCCCACGTCGCAGTTCGCAGTCGCGATCACTTGAACAAGATTGAGATCTTGTCTTTGGGGGGTCGTCGTCGTCATGGGCTCCATACACACCAAAGTGGAACACCCAGAAGGCCAAAAGTAACACAGTTTCTTATTCTTCTTTTTTGGTTTTTTAGGCTGCCGCGAGACGGGCTTCATCTATGCCATCACCAGTGCTGCTGTGACCCATTCGATAGCACGAGCCTGCAGCGAGGGCAGCATCGAGTCCTGCACCTGCGATTACAGCCACCAGACACGGTCGCCACAGGCCAATCATCAGGCGGGCAGCGTGGCCGGCGTCCGTGATTGGGAATGGGGCGGTTGCTCCGATAACATTGGCTTCGGCTTCAAGTTCTCGCGCGAGTTCGTGGACACTGGCGAGCGTGGACGCAATCTGCGCGAAAAGATGAATCTGCACAACAATGAGGCGGGCCGAGCGGTAAGTAAACCAATCGAGTTTCCATCCACCATTTATATATACACATATATATGTTAGTTGCGAGTATATATCTAATGCCTGTCGCTTTGTTGGTTGGCTCACAATTTACGACTTGCCTAATAAAAAGCAACGAGTTGCTTTATTTTTTCCTTCCCGATTTCCGCCCCAATTGGCGACTCTTTAACTTGTTCGGCAAGAGGAGGAGAGTCTTGGTAACCAGACGTCTTCTCTATGCACTCGTTTGCGCCCATGTAGCTCGTATATTAAAATCGTTGACAGCCAAACACAGCTGCTGCCGCTGCTGCTGCTCCTCATGCACAGTGGTTGTTATCAATCAATTTATTAATTAAACTGGTCGAAACTACCGCTTCCATAATTATCGATTAATTACGAGTCCGAAAAGCTAGCGATAAAAAATTACCATTGTTATCGCGTCATTTATTGACTTGGCCAAAAATTCCCAGCATAAATCTTCAGTTAATTTCCACACACACACACACATATTTTACGAGTGGAAAGAGTGCCAACCCACTGTGCCTCAGCTCCTCCTGTGCTAGCCATAGAAAGTAGCACACACTGCAACCAGAGCCAGAGCCAGAGCCAGAGCCTCCTCCAGCTAGTCGAGAGCTGAGCTCTGGAGCGCCACATCTTTGGGGCCACCATCTGTGTTATTATTTTATTACTTGTTATGGGGGCAACATTCATGATGATCATCATGTGCTTGGCTTGGCTCTTGGCTGCGACTCGCAACTGGCGGCTGCCAGGGCCCCCAACTGCGTTGATTTCTTACTTTTGGTCAGGCCAATTACAACAACAGCAGCAGCAGCAGCAATAACATGCAACATGCGCACAGCACAGCAAGTTGCAACAACATTTATTGATTTTTAATAACTGCAACATCGTGGCAGGCGGGCCGCCAATCGAAGCGAGCAAAAAACGGCAAAATAATTAAGTGAAAAAGATATTGCGAGGAGCTGCTGCAGTGCCTAATAAAGTCATACTAATGAATACCCCTCTCTTCTCTTCTCTTCCCTCTTCTCTGCCCTCTCATTTTGCAGCACGTTCAAGCGGAGATGCGTCAAGAGTGCAAATGCCACGGCATGTCCGGTTCGTGTACAGTGAAAACATGTTGGATGCGTCTTGCCAATTTCCGTGTCATAGGCGACAATCTCAAGGCGCGCTTCGATGGCGCCACACGCGTCCAGGTCAGCAACAGTCTACGCCAGAGCGCCAACGCGGTGCCCGTAGTGAGTCCGAATGCGGCGGGCTCCAACAGCATTGTGGGTGGCGTGGCCAACAGTGGCAACGGACTGCCATCGGCCGTGAATGGTTACGACGACGAGGAGCGCATGCTGAACGATCATATGCCCGAGCTGCTGCTGGACAACAGCAAACAGCATCACCCCAATATGCCCTCGCCCAACAGTTTGCCCGTTGCGGGCGCCCGATCACGCGGTCATGGCCGCGGTCGCCAGGGACGCAAGCACAACAGGTAAGCATCCCTTAGATATATATTTGATTGTCTATATCCGTTTCCAAACAATCGATTTAGTTTGAAATATACATAATAAACCACACCGAATGTACAGGCCAAAAAGACAGTTAATATCAAGTGTGACCATACAACAAAGGGAGGGATTTTTAAAGCTAATTATGGGCATATTTGATGTGCTAATTATGGGCACACTTAAAACCACATACAAATCTAGTTCTAATTCTAAACCTTAACTAACATATATTTTTTCCATTTTTTCTCTCCTTTGCAGATATCACTTCCAATTGAATCCACACAATCCGGAACACAAGCCGCCGGGTCCCAAGGACATTGTGTACTTGGAGCCTTCGCCCAGCTTCTGCGAGAAGAATCTGAGACAGGGCATTTTGGGCACACATGGCAGACAGTGCAATGACACCTCGCTGGGCGTCGATGGTTGCGATCTGATGTGCTGTGGGCGTGGCTATCGCACACAGGAAGTTGTTGTTGTCGAGCGCTGTGCTTGCACCTTCCACTGGTGCTGTGAGGTCAAGTGCAAGCTGTGTCGAACCAAGAAGATCATACACACGTGTCTGTAAGAGCAACTACTAAGCTACCCCTCCCCTCCCTCCCCTCCTTCGTCCCCACAAACTGTGTATGTGTTATGTATTGTCTACGCTTAGCCTTTGTTATTAGAAGTTAAGAGCCTAGACTAAAGCCTAGTTAAAGTCCATGACCCGCATACGAATATACATATATATATATCAATATCAGCCTTCACTCACCACTTTTAGCAGTATTACACACACACACACATACATATACATATATATAAATATACATATTATGTAGCGAGGACACGACTAAAGTGTACAACTTCGTTTTGCCCAGTTTTTAGTTCTTTAATTTCCAGCACATTTTTGTAAATTACGTTGCTGTTCTATAAGTCGATAAGTCGAGTACTTAATTGTAGTTTTAGTTTATTTAGTCTTAGGTTTTTACAATTTTACAATGCGCGTTTACATTTTTCTCCCCCCCCCCACTTTTTCCCTTACTCTTTAAACGAAACGAAATCATTTTACGAAATCATTGAAAACAAGACTGAAATTCAATTGCGCGCAGCTCAAACTCTTTTTCTATCTCTCCCTCTTACTTTATCTCTCTCTCTGTCTCTTTCTATCGAAGTGCAACAATAGCAACTGCTTCTCTAGTTAGTATTGTTGTTGTTGAGTTGACAGCGACTTTGATGCTGACAGCGCTGCTTGCATTTCGCTTTGCCCCAGCTGCAAAGCAAATGTTAAGCATACGCCGTGTGTGCTCTCCCACTCCCATTTTACTTTTCTCCTTCTCCATCTACCACATGGAAAGCGGAACAAGTTTGACACGTGAACCCATCCGAATCGATTGTCCAAACAAATTTTGTGTACATAAATAAGTTTATGCTAGTTTAATGAGTGTGTTTAGTGCGTAAGTTTAGCCTCTAAGTAAGTTCAACAAAATGCACGATAGATGGCGCCACACACCAACATGCACAAAACGAAAACAATTCTAAGAAATTTTTGAATGAAAGAATTCTGCATTTATTTAGATACGTTCTATTTTTTTTTGGTTTGCACATCTCTGACGATTTTCCCTCCACAAAATAAATTAAATGTTGCCTTTCGGTTGTGCGTTCTAGGTATTACTAATAATAATTAATTAAGTAAGCGATAATAATAACTATAATGAATGAATAATTATAAATTAGCACACTAATTCAATTATTTTTAATTAATTTATATTAGCACTTAGGCAAACATACAATTTTGTAAAGTATTAAAAAAGATTTGAAATGATGACAAAACAACAACGACAACAACAACAACAACAAGTATTGCGCATGCAATACACAAATCAATATAAAAAATAAAAACAACAACAAGAAAAACTTATATACGAATAACAACAACAGTGTGGAATTTATTTGAGCAATTATTTGGTTCAAGTGTGCGGCAATTAGTTGTGGCAACTAAAGCCGGACACGGGGGCAGAGGCAGGGGCAGGGGCAGAAGCGAATGTCGCTTGGGTCATGGTTGCTTTTCAGGTATTTCAATATTTGATTTAAGCAGCTCGGTGGCAGTTTCCCAAGCGCATTTTTTGTGTTGCGCCTGTCAGGCTGACCAGCAACAGCAACAACAACAACAACAACAAGTAACGAGCGAGCAACAACAAAAACGACAGTTGCATCTTTTGTATATCGTCGTCGTCGTCGTCTTCAGCTTCAGCTTCAGCTTTGCCCCTGACAATGCGAACGACAATTCCGCGCTGTCAGCGTCCAGCGCCGAATGGCTTTCAACTTTCAGCGACAATCAGCAGCCACAGCCACAGCAACAGCAGGAGCAACAGGACAGCTGCATAAACAGGGGGGGAAGTGAGGGCGGCGGTGAGCATATTGGACATGCAATTGCCTTGGCAACAACAACTATGCAAGTGACAGCGACAGATCTAGACGAGGCGGCTTTGGCATCGGCATTGGTTTCGTTCGGAATCGGAATTGGAATCGGCTGCGATCAGCCACAAGCACAAGCCCAAGCAAGAGCAACAGTTGCCTGTTGCCAGCTTTGTGACTCGGCTTACATTGATCCTGATTCCAGCTACTGATCTGCCAGCATCGAGTTGCAGTATCTGTATGTGTGCAAAAAGTGATCGTGCTACATGTGTCCGCTTCAGTTGACAGTTTTGCTTCGCTCTTTTTGATACGCTGCACAAATTCCGTATCATTAAATGGGTGGGAAAAAAACGTAAACAGAATCGAAACATCCGGAATGCAATGGGCAATGTGAAGAGGAAGTTATCCTAGATTTCTCCGATTAACAATCAGCACAAAAGTATGTTGACATATGGGGCTATTTTTGGACTATAAAAATGATCTACGCAATAAACTTTTAAATCAAATCTCTAATTACGTATAGATAGCTTTTAATATTTATACCAGAAAATTCCCGCTAGATTTAGTTTGTTTTTTTGTTGTTTTCATAAACATTGAGCTCTTTATATTATTATTCAATCCATATATTTAGTTTGTTATAAGTGGCAGTCTTCAATTCAATAAAATAACTAAATTCGCTTTATTACTTAAACACTTTGTGTAACTCTAAAGCGGACTTTTCCATTTTGCAATGTCTCATCTCCTGCCAGTTCCCTTTGAATCACACCATTATGTCATTTATAATTAGAGCACAGCTTCAAATATCTGGCAAATGATTCACAGCCTCAACACACATAACAAAGAGCACACACTCAAGCCCAGCAAGTGAGTGTGTGAATGAAGTGGAAGCTTGAGTGCGAGGGGAATTATTGTGGCTTGACCGACCATTATCCATTAACATTACCATTACCTATTGCCCATTATCCATTATAACCCCACGGGGCACATAGCATGCCTGTAGTTGGCTGAACTCAACGATGAGAGGAGGCATTGTCTGAGTCTTGGCTGTGGATGCCGCAAATATGGCACAGCGAGGCGACAATTGTTGTCTCCAAAGAGTCGTCTGCGTTTGCGTCGATGGTCTGACATTGCTCCTAATCAATAAAACTAACGAGCGGATTAAGATTATGTTGCACTCGACGGCGGGCCCACTGAGGCGGCCAAAAGCGGCGCACGCGCATCCCAAAATGGTCTGGCGGCCTAATGAATTGCAACTGCAACTGCAACTGCTTGGCAACAGGCAGCAGCAACGCGGCGGCAACAGAAGGAGGCAACGTGCAGCATACGAAATCAAAATGCAGCAACAACAGAAGCAGCAGCAGCAGCAGCATCTCTTGTGTTTAGTTTGTTGTGGATGTGACAATGACAGTTGTTGTTCGTCATGTTTGGAGCATGTTGCTCGCTTCGACTCGACTCGACTCAACTCGACTCGACTTCAACTCGACTTGCCTCAAAACGCAACTGGAGTCGCCTCTTTGTGTTGTAATTGCAGACGCCACACGTTTGCGCCGCTGTTTGATTTGGCAAATGCAACGGTTCGACATGGATATCGATCCATGAGCCAAGCAGGCAGTCAGTCTGGCAGTCAACAGGCATTCAAGCAGCCTCTCAAGATCGCTTTTGCACCACCACAACACAATCTCACTTGTCATGCGACTCACGCGCCACTCTTGGCATGACAAAACTTTCAGCACTGCCACACTCCCTTCTTGCCCTCGCTTCTTGCCCCCAACTACTCCACCTCTGGCCCACAAAACAAAAGACATACAACTGGCAAAAGGGCCGAAAAATTTTCGACACATTGGCCCCGAAGTTTGTTGGAGTTCGTGTTAATTAAGTGGCAATTGTTGTGCTCGAGGCGTGAACCGTGAGAATTTAATGGATTAGACAAATATCCAGCAAGTACACTGAGCAAAACAATTAAGGAACTATGCGGAGCAACAAATTTGCACAGAAATATAATTCAACTTAAAAAGCAAAGAGTTGAATGCTTTAAAAGTATGCTATAATCCGAAATATGAAATCATATACAAATAATTAATAAAATAAAAAGGGTAGATAAGAATGTTGGACATTTATATGCAAATTTATCTTGAATGTGTAAAAATCGACATTATTCTGTAGTTCATTTATATATAATGAGACCTCAGGAAGTATCTAAAATCTTAAGCTCAGCTCTATATAGAAATTCAATAAATTTATAAGGTGATGAAAATATAAAGAGTATTTTAGTCATAAACATAATTTAATAATAATACCTCAGCAAGTATTTAAAAATTTCAATTCAGTTCTTTATAATAAATTTAGGATAAAATATAATAAATCATCAGGATGTAGTTGATGAAAACATAAACAGTATTTAGATGAATTATGATCAAATGCATTGTATGTAAATTCTAGAATTTAGCGACACTCATGAAACTCTTAAAAATCGATTCAAATTCTTTGACACTTTTGTGAAGTGTAGCTTTTGCTGTGGCCTACTCGCTTTGGAGAGCTGCTGCCTGTGCGTATGGCTATCAATCATCAGCTCGCTCTGCTGTGTAGCTGCTGCTGTTAACTGTTTACAACTGGCGACAAGTTGAACTACCAGGAAGCAATGACCAAGCAGAGACCACCGACTAAGAGACCCTCTGAGACCACAGAGACTAGACTAAATGGATAGAGAGAGAGAGAGAGAGAGAGCGAGAAAGATAGAGCCACCTTCTGGCACCTCCCTTCGTGTCCCTCGGCTGAATAACTGACTGACTGACTAACTGACTCGACCGCCTTGCCATGGTCATGTAATTAACAGCACGCAAAAAGTGTTGCCAACACATACATGGACATTGGCACATCCAATGGGGGACCCCATATCACAATGCATGCCACATTGTGCTTGCCACAGTGCGCGACACGCATGTAAACATTACCATTTTTGGCTAAAGACGCGACAGCTGCCGAGGGCCAAGAGAGCCAAAAGGGGTGGGGGGAGGGGAACGATTCGAGGGGAGTAAATGGACTGTGCTTGCTGGGTGGCCAAGTGATCATAATTGAGTTACAATCGGGTTCAAAGTCAAATCGAACAAGTACTCGACTTTCATTTAGTCTCGTTTCTGTATTTTTCTTTTTTTGCCTAATTAGTTTTTTGCTTTTTTTCAGTTGTTGAGTGTGTGTGTGTTTCTTTATATATATATATATAAGTATATTTCTTGTGGTTGTGGCAAAAGGTTTCCCATCATTTGGCTTCCATTATGCAGCGTTCGCGGCCACCGAATTCCAAAGGTGCTCGCGCAATGGGCGTCAGGTTTGTCCATATATACCTCAGTGAGGAGAAGGGCGAAGGGATAGGGGATCAGTGGTTATGTTTGGCATGTCTGCGCCTGGGTGCCCACTACAAAATCACAACGGATGCCAAAGCTTTCAGCTCGATTTGTTGTTGTGTGGATGAGACTCGCTTTAACTGCTGAGCGATCATCTCATCGGGGCGCTTTTGTGTTCATAGTGCGTCCTTCTCTCTTTACTCCCTCCCTCTTCGTGCCCAAGTCTTTTGCTTGTCGACATCAACGCCGTCCTTTGTTTGCTTGCCCTTTAAACGAACCACGAACCCGTCGATCTGCCTTCTGCGTTGACCCCGCTTGCCCTTCCTAGGAACAACGCAAAGGAGTTGGATTTTTGGCTTTGCTTTCTTGTGCGTTGTAGTTGCAGTTTGTTGGTTTTTGTGGCCTTGCCAAAAAAAAAAGGCAAGAAGGAGGGAAACTAAGAGGTCATCGCTATGAATTCATAATGTCATTTGTAATGTTAGGAGAATTGATGTCTCATTTAGTAGACAATACATTCATAAACTTAAGAAATGTTAAAATCTTCACACAGAATATATTTTCAGTCAAGGAATTGCAAAAGAGTTCACTTTTAAAATAGAAAACTGATTGTGTTCAATTCTAAATTGAAATATAATATTTTCATAATATAATTCTCCTAGATAACTTCATTTCCGCAGACAATAAGATAGATAGATAATTCAGAAATCAAATTAAGTTGTCACAAAGACAAATTTCCTTTGTGAAACATTAACTAATTAGCTCTCTTATATTTCACTAAAAGCAAGTCTACCTTATGGGAATGATTTCAGCATATCTTGAACTTGACAGAACCGATAATGATCTTGTGCTGGGGACACGCCCCGAAAAAATAATAATCATAAAAAGAAAAAAACTTGACTACAGGAAGTTTTACATATCTCAAACAAAAAGCTCTCTCATATCAGGCACTTGCCCGAAGATCCATTCGACAACTTCCTTTCCTTTCGCTTGGGGCACTCCACTCCGAGCCACTTGAGACAGTTTTTTGCACTTGTTGGCTGCACACACACACACACAGATACATATGGGAAGGTAGAGACTGCGGTGGCGGTGGCGGCGGCAGAGTTTGTGGCGGTGTTCGGATATTCTTCGGCTTGGTGCACCTTGATTGTGAGAAAGATAACAACAACGCGAGGAGACAACAACAACAACAACAACAACGTCAAACAATGAGAAGGCCGCAGGAATTTGCGCGCTGAGATTAAGCCAGTTATGGCGAGGCCAAGGAAAGAGGAAGGTGAACGGTGAAGAGAGAGAGGAAGGCGAGGCATGAACAGGTGCTGAGCAAATGGCAAACTATGCCACAAGGTATTGGGGCAATTAGTGCTCAACTAATTGATTTAAGGCATTTCCTTTGCTTGCCTCTACCAACGCTGGTCCAATGCATTTGGGGCTGGCATTGGCAATGGGACAACGCGGCGGAGACAACGGAGACTACGGAGACAATGGGACACGGACATCGAGTTGCGATTTCCGCATGAGACAAAAGTCGTCGCCTTGTCTCCCGCTCAACGTTTGGCTCAAGAGCGCGGCATCTCAGGCATTTGGCAAGTCGCTTTTTTGTCGCAGCTGTGCTGACTCCCTCTCCCTCTCTCTCTTTCTCTCTCTGTGTGTCTCTTTCTTGCAGTAAGTCTGTGGCAAGCAATTAAAAGCAGCCGCAGCACTGATTGCAACAATTTCAAGCTAAATGAACAGAGGCAAACGATCAGCTATCTTGCTAGCCAGGCTCAGGCTCGGACCTCGAATGTGGCATCATCCTGTTGCAGCCACAGATGCAGCAAGTTGCAAGTTGCAAACTGCAAGCTGCAAGTATTTAGTTTCAATTTGTTGCTTTGTTAGTGCGGGTTTTTAGATTTTTCATTTCAAGTCGCTGCCTCAGTGCACTCTCTAGACTCCTGTCTCCAACTCTTCACTTCACATTGGTCCCCCACTCAAACCCCCCCCCCCCCCCCGCTTTCCCGCTCCATTCGACTGATTAATTTTTGCGCTATTTACACGCTCGTTGGGCAGCTTCAGTTGCTCTGTGCTCCACACTCTGTGCTGGCTTTAATTTTCAAAATTAGTCACGCGATTTTTATGTACTCCATAAGGAGGCGTTCAGCTTGGAAATAGGCACGAGTAACAACAGCACCAAGGGGCCAAGGGGCTAGGGGGGGATGGTGAAGGGGAAAGGTAAGAAGGAGAGGCAGGCAGTTAACTAGTCGAGTCCGGGGTTCAGTCGTATGACAAATGATTTTATTAGCTTAGTTGAGTTAATCAATGTTGATGGTATTTATTAATTATGTTGTGTGTGTGCGCCGGTGTGTGTGTGTGTGTGTGTGTGTGTGTGTGTGTTGTGTTATTCGATACTCGTTGAAGGAACGCACATGAAGTTCAAGTTGAATGCAGCCAGCTGAAAGGAAGGAAGTGCCTTGCTGCATGCAACAATGCGCAGAGAGTTGAAAGCTGTCTCTCTCTCTTTCTCTCTCGCACTCTTTCAGTTTCTACAAATATTTGTTTGGCGGCGGCGCAACAAATTCGTATGCCAAATTCAAGGCAATGGCAAATTACACGCGCCAACAAAATTGAGTTCAATAATAAGCATGAAGAGCAACAGATTCTCAAAGTAGGAGAGTCTCTAGAAACTGAACTGAACTGGACACCAAGCAAAAGCCAGCCGACACAGTCACGAAACGTCTTCATTCGCTGGCCATACCAGCCAGACCTCCGGATGCGTCTGCCAGCCCCATCCAGATAGTAGTCATCAAAGCACACACACAAACTAACACACACAGAACACACTCAGTTAGTTGGCCAGCGAGTAAAAGATACAGATACAGCGCCCTGGGCGTTGATTGGCCATGCAAAAGAAGCTGAAACAGTCTCGGGCCTCGGCTCCAGGTAGTCCACGGGCACTCACGGCCAGTCACGGGTGGCATATGCTAAACCTGTAGTTGAAGCCAAAAACACAAAAACAACAACACCAACACCAGCAAAAAAAAAACTGAAGCTCAGTCGCCCCCGCAACGTCCACAGTCTCAGTTCTCAGTCTCAATCCCAATCCAAGTCTCGCATCTCCATCTCGCATCTCCATCTCTGCTTCAGTCTCAGTTCGAATGCCAATTTAACACACTTTGGCGCGTGAATTAAGGCCAATTTGGGAATTAAGTAATCTGGCGCTGGCCTTTGTTGTTGCCTTGTGTCTTGGTCCGCTGCAGTTTTCGAGAATAAGCAGCACTAATGTTTATTAGTGACACTTTGCAAATTGAAGCAAATATTGAAATGAATGCTGCACTTTTAAATTAACTAATAAGAATAATAATAACTCCATAATTTATCCTAAAATCTAACTAGCTAAGTTCTCAAAATTGCCTGCGACTAACATCTTCCAAAGAATCCTTCTTTCCGCTATCATATTTTATACTAAATTCGATTATTCTGATATTAATTGATGCCTATTATTTGCTTAATGTGATCTAATAGGAATTACACAATAAGTTTATACTAAAATCTAACCATTATTCAGCAAATATTTTTTAATCTGAGATCTCTAATTACATTCCTTAAACACTTTTCGTGGCATCCTTTTTTCCTTCCTTACATTTAATTCGATTGTTCTGTCATCAATTGATTGGTATTATTTTCGTAAGCAGCTCCATTGATAATGCTCTTAAAATGATCACTGCACATCGGCTCATGCAGCTCTTTAATAAAATTTGAGTCGACCATATCCAAAGCCCTTGTCAAACTAAATCTATAGATGACTTCATGCGCTGACGATTGACAAAGTGCAACAAGTCAATAGCCCAAAAAAATAAGCAGAACCAGAGAATCTGTTAATGAGAAATGTCAGTTGTCGGTTTTAGGTTTTTAGATTGTGTTTTTTTTTTCTGTGCAGAAGGGCTGAATTCTCCCTGTGAATGGGGCTGGCAAAGCTCATTTCGCTAATCGCATCAATAAAGCTTATCAAGCTCAGCAGCAACCGTGGAGCAGCATCAGCAGGAGAAGAGGCAAATTAAAGCCCTCAATGTCGCGATTGTCAGCGTTGTTGTCGACTGCCCGAGAAATGCGCTTAAGCGTGTTGATCGATAAATTGGCACTGCGAACAAAATGCGAATGAAGTCATCTGCCAGACAGATCAAACCCCTTCTCCACTCTCCTCCGCTCACCGCTATTCGGCTCGAGTTCAAGTTCCAGTTGCAAAACGCTTTGTCAACCGATTTCGTATGTAGTTCGAGGCCTAAGCCGACATTGGATCGAACGAAGGATCGCCCTAGACCGATCGGGCCCTCGATGCCAACCTTCTCCCTTCTCCAGGCAACCGACAGTTGAACGACATTAATGCCCACTGGCAGTCGCCCTGCACAAATTAGCAAAAAAAAAACTACAAAAAAAGTTATCCAACTGCCGCTTCAAGCTTTTCAGCACATTCTTTTTTTGTATTTTGTATTTTGTATTTTATGATTAAATTCATGTGGAGTTTATGGGCTATCTCGGCGATCGCTTATAATCGTTTATGTTTTCTATGATTCAGCAGACAGATTTTTGGTAGCCATCCATCCAGTTTCATTTCGCTTGGGTTCGCTTATAATCATTGAGTCTCTGTGTGTGTGTGTTTGTGCCCTTTTGTGATATGTCGACTTTGGCTTTTGTTTGTTTGCGGTCGCCGCATCATAATATTTTTGCGCATGGCAGATCTAATCTTTGTCCAAGTCCGCAGCAAAGCAAAGGGTTCATCTGCGCATTTTTTCGACATTTTTATGGGGAAATTGTAACCCAATCTGCACGGTTAAAGCGACGACCACAGAAACCTCGCATTGCATTTTGTCCTAACGTTGACGGTTTCTGCGGTTTTTCACAATATGCGCATTTCAGCCCAAATCTACACTGACAAATGCAATCGATAAAACCTAAAATCGATGATGATGATGAAAGCGAACTTGTTTTGTTTGTTGCTCTCCCCTCGGTTGCACATTCCATTAAAAACACATCAGTAATTATATAGGTTAAAAGTAAAATGCTGGAACAGTTAATTATGTAATTAAATATTATATGGAATATTTTTCAAGATACTAAACGATGATTTAAATGATGATTTAAAGCATTTTTTAATATTCAACTTTTCAAACTTCATCTGTTCTGTATTTGTAATTTGCAATTGCTTCTAAACTTTTTCCATTTTCTCCATATCAAAGTTCAATCCTCAATCAGTTCTTTATTTTTAATTTTTAATTGTCTATGCATAAACTCCTCAGACTCTTCTTTATATCAAAGTTCAACCCTCTATCTATTTATTATTTTAAATTTTTAATTGTTTACGAATAAACTCCTTAGACTCTTTTTCATATCAAAGTTCAATCCTTTGGCCTCCACTGCGCATGCGTCACAATCTTCAAAAAAAAATAACGACGTCATCACGGCAGCCAAGGCGCTGACTCATTTCGATATGATTTCAAAGATTCACAAAATACTCATAAGCATTCCACGTGCCGCTGCCCTTGAATGTTGCCACAGACTTCTGACTAATACTTCCTTCCGTTGCTCGCAGCTGTAACTAATTGCCCCACGAAGTAGAGCAAACCCTCAAAAAAGCAGAAAAAACAAAAATATGAGAAAAACAAAAGCTACGAAAAGAAGCAGCTAAGTTTGTAGCTTTCAAAAGAGCCGCAAACACATGTACAACTCAAATGGCAACATGCCACACGCACCAGGAGAACAACAACAACAACAACAACAGCAACAACAGCAACAACAGCAACAGCATCAACTGTGTGTCTTTAAATTCAAGTCCAATTCAAGATCAAGTCGAGACGCGCTCCTAAAAAAGGCAAAGGCCGCCGTGCGATCAACTCAGTTCAGTTCAGTTGAGCTCAGCTCTGATCTTCGCTTGAAGACCGACCGCAAAGCCGCAACAGAAGCTCGAAAATTTTTGGTAATAGTTTGTTGTTGCTGCTGTTCTTATTGTTGTTGTCGCTGTTGTTGTTGCTGCTGTTGTTGTTGTTGTTGTACGCTATTGTTGCCTGCGCATGCTGACGTTTAGTCATAAAATATTCCATTTTATTTGAAAATAAATGCCTCGACACAGCAGCAGCCGCCACAGAAGACTCCCCAAAATCCCAAGCATCAACTTGTGGGTCAACGCAGCGATGATTTTCACACAACTTTCAGCTGAAGCTCGACCTGAGGATTGAAGCTGCGAGCCGAGTTTCCGGCAAAAAGAGTTTTGTTTTGTTTTATTTTTTTTCTTTTGGGGAGCAACTCGGAGTTTTGCGTGTGGTCCCTCCCCAGTGAACAGCTCCCGGCCAGAAACTCAATTAAGTCGCCCCGTTAGACACGCGGCGTGTCAAAACAAACGTTTTGCCAAATATCACAAAACGAAGAAGCAGAAAAATAACAGCAACAACAACAACAGAATGAACTCAAAGCTCAGGCGCAAGCCCAAAAGTCAAAGCAATCCCAAACAGACAAAAAAAAAAAAAGGAAAAAAGCAGTTCAATCCCAAGTGGTGAGTTTTGTGAGTTTCAGTAAAAATGTTGTTGATCTCCAAATGGGAAGCATGGGGCATGATGGGGCATGGGGCATGCTGCATGCGGCACAAGTCGATTTCGTTTTCGATTTCAGTCTGCTGTGGGGCCTTTGATGTCATAATTCATGTATATTAACTCATAAATAAACGAATGCAACTCGAATATGCTACGAGTAGTATTTGCGTAGCAGTTCGTTTTGTAGTCTTGTCGAGAGGTCCAGTTCCAATCGCCGCTGTCTGTGGCCCGTCTCAGTGCCGTCTGTTTGCCACAGCACAGACTTTTGCTCTAGTGCCCAATGTGGTTGCTGTTGCTGCTGCTGTTGTGGTTGCTGCTGCTGCTGCTGGCAATGGGTATTTAGTGCACTTAATCTACGCCAAAATAACAACTAAGCGAGATAAATAGCTGCGAAATAAGAATCCATAAAACTAAGCACAAAACTAAAAGAGAGTCCAGCTAAACAGAGAGACTGGATTGAGTCTGTGGCGCTCCATTCCATTCCAATCCAGTGCATTGCATTGCTCGTTGTTGCTGTGTTGCACATTGGCCAGTGAAAATGGCTATAAAATCGGCACGACTTTTCAATAAATGTTGACAACGGCGGCGGCAACGGCAACGGCAACGGGCAAATGCAATGCGCCAAGTTTTATGATATCCTGAAGGAAGTGAAATATGATATTATGAATCGCTGGGCCAGCTGGCGACAGTTTCCCGATGTGTACGCGGGAGGGTTACCTCAACAAAAAACAAAAAAAAACATAGCCTGTGGCTGCTGCGGTTGTTGTGGTGCTGTGTGGTGCTGAGGCGGCTCCATCTTCCAAGTCGCAAAAGCTTCATCAACTGAAGCGAGCCCTCCGCTTGTGGCCTGTGACTTTGTGGTTGCTTAACTTGAAACCTGTTGCTCTCATTGTTCTTGTTGTTGTTGTTGTTGTTGTTGTGTATGTCGCCAATGTTGTATTATGAGTTTGCGGTTTGTCATGTTAAAGTTAAATGCATGCAGCACATGCCCTGCATTCAGCGACTGAGTGCCATTGACAGGCAACAGCAACAGCAACAAAAACAACAACTAAAACAAAAATAAATAACAACAATAACAACAGAAAGTCACTTAAAGTGGCCGCAAACAGCCTTAAGTCAGTTTTTAGTCATTGTGGTGTTAAATCAGGTCACTTAATTACTAGAAAATTAATGCAATTAATTATCAACTATGCAACACAAGACGAAAGCTTAATGCAGCGGATTAACATTGTTTAAAGTGTTGTTAATGTCGAAATATCCTACTGAAAAAAGTGACACAAAAAGCTAAGAAAAAATGCAAAGTAGATGCTACAATTAATTCACAAAACAATCAAGACTCTGGGGAATAGCATGACCATGGAAAAGTATACAACAAAAAACAAAAAAAAAAAAAAAGGGAAACAATAAGCGACCATGGGTGACCAGCTGGTGAGTAATAATCACAATCTGGCCATGGAGTGCAAATTAGTGTTGACAGCAAAGACAAATTAAAATTCAAGTAAACATGAATGGCAACAGCGTGATAAAGAAAATTTATATAGTGGAGATATATGGTAAGTGATGAAATCATTTTTACACAGAATGGGTACAAAAGGAAATTTGAAATTAATTTCTATGACTATTTGGAATAGAATGCGGCACTTCCGGCACTTATTTTTGGCCCAAAAGCATTCTTATTTACCTTTCAATTTGCAGTCGAGTGTGGTTCAATCAGGGACTTGTTAATTTCGTTGTAGAAACTAATCAATCAACAATTTAAGCACTTAACAACTTGAGCTGAGCTGCGTTAATTACATGGGGATGACCCATTTTAAGCACGTGACACATCACAAGAAAATTCATCAATTAGTACTGTTATAAACGTAGAAGAAACAGAAGAAAATCAAAACCATTCAGACTCGAATTGATGACTGTCAAGCGCTCAGCCAATTAGCAATGCTATAAAAAGTCACCCAAAAATATCACATGAATGAACTCGACAAACTTTCGCCTTGATGTCGAATCTTGTGAATTCGCGTAATTATTTAAAGTGATTAGATCAATGCAGCAGGTGATGCGCGGTACTCGTGCCTGGCAACAAAACCGCGTCGTATACGCAATATTTATATAAAGTATATATACAATCCCAATTCCAACCCACCCACCACAACTCACATGGCGCATACGCAATATCAACTTTTGTGGAGGTACACATAAATTTGTTAACAATTGCCAAGCAGCCAAAGTTGCTATAAATTTGTAAGTTTTGCTTTTGAAATGCCCAAAAATACCAAAATCGAATTGCAACCTCAGCCTCGAGGCGTATCGTAAATTTGCGTTTTAATGAACTTCGCTGCATAAATATTAAAATAAATTTTTCGGCATTGCCAATGCTACAAAAACTAAACGCGCCAACTAATGCTGCATAAACAAATCGTTAACAATAATTATAATTGCCATTTGGGCCTCATAATTTGTGGGCGCCAGGCAGGAAAAGCGCTGCCTCCAACTAAAAACAAATTATGAGCTGACAAAATATAAACAGAGCAAGCAGCACACGCCTCAGAAGAGGGTGTGTGAAATATCAAGCAGAAGGGATGACGAAATGGGCAGAGAGAGACAGTTGAATGGGCGGTTAAAGATTCTCCATCAGATCAAAGCTAGATTCTAGCAGAGAAAAGTCGCTTCGATGGCTGACATTATCACTTTTCACTTTAGCTTACAAAAATGCCTCATAAAAATGAATTTATTATTCATTTTAGCTGCATATTTCGCGATGCATTCAACCAATTTATAGCGTCTTTATCCCGAATGCCTGTGACATATTTAAAGTTAACGCCAGGTCAGGCAAATTTTTATTAATTTTATGCCAATCGACGCTGTGGTGGGTGCAAAAAAGTAATTTGTTTTAATTTGTTTAATCGCTTAATCCGGGGCCAAGACGTTGCCAATGATCAAGGCACAAAGCTAAAGGAGGAAGGCAGCCAACGTTGGAGTTGGAAGGGGTGAAGAGCGTGCACAAACCTGTTCAGCAAATTAAATGAAGAAGCCCCCCAGCAGACGATCGATACGAATTCGGGGGGGAAGAATCTCTGGTGGTCCTGGTGCAAGGCAGTTTCGGGCAGCCAGCGAGGCTCTGAGGCAGCCAGCGGCCTTTTGTTTTTGATCGGTTTTTTGTTGTTGTAGTTGTTGTTTTTTTTTTTTTTTTTTTTGCTGACTCCGTCCGACGCAGTCGCAGGCAGCACTAAGGCCAATTTATGATGAGCTGCGCAGAAATTTGCGAATTTTTGTCCAAGGCCCGGAATTGGTTTGCTGCTTGGCTTAATTAAACTTTGGCACTTTTCAGTCAGTCAGTCAGTTTAGCTTTCTTTCTGGCTGCGTTAATTTATTGTTGCCACTAAAAAATTATGCTGAAATTCATAGAGTTGAAGCTTGAACTTGAAGTCCACCATTCAGCAGCATCAGCAACAGCATCTACTCTCCCCTCCTCTGCCGATTGTCTGTGTGAGTGAGCAGCCGCGCAGCTGACAAAATGAGCATAAATCTCTTTTAGCACGCCGCCGTTGACTGTCCGTTTCAACACGCCTGTCATCACACACACACACACACACACACACACACACACCACTCTTATACACACATGCGCAAATGCTGAGCTTGAGGAGACGGAGGCGAGCTGCTGACTAGTAAATCAACTGAATCGCTCGTAAAAAGTCGCGCAGTTGTTTTGAATGTTGTTTTTGTGGCTTTTGTATTTTTTGTTGCTCTGTATTTTATTTTTAATTGTTTAAGCAACAATGGGTGCTAAAGCAGATAAATAAATAATAATAAAAGCCCGAATAATATATAAACTAAGTTTTTATTCTTCCCTTTTTTTGAGAATCATTTCCTGCGCACTTTCTACCAAGAAACATAACTAAAAATCCAATTAAATTAATAAGATTTTATGGCTGCCGACGCTGCGCACAATACACAATAAAAAGCAATTGAATTATGAACAGAGAACATTGCGTAAATAATTAAATTGTGGCGAGAAATTAACAATCTTGTATATTTTTGCTGTTGCTGCTGCATCGGTTGCTACTTTGTATGTATTAAATTTTATGCGTTTTTAATTACAATCAAAAAATTGCTGAGAAAGTTCTACTGGCAAACTTGGCGTGAGAGACGCCGCCAACTTATTGTCTAACTTGCAACAAGAAGTGTTGCATATTTCCGGGCTGTCATAGGTCATTATACTTGAGGAATAGTTCTTTAATAAGAATATATTATTATTATAAAGTCTTTTCCATAGTGTAAACTTAAAATTGAACTTCATTCGAATTTTTGGATTAAACGTAGCTTTCTACGAAATTGGACATAAAAAACTTTTTGTTTAATACATTTTTGCAAATCGTAAATGGCTCAGCTTTGAAAATATGAGATTTCAGACTAATTGTGATCAAAGAGTTTTAATTTCAATTAAACTTTTAGTACGCAAATTTGCATTATCTAAATAACGGAAAACATAGTAGCGAAACTTTGTGTGATCTCCTGAAATTCGAGGAAAAATATCATTCGCAATTTTGAAGTTTCTAGAGATTGATTCTTAATAACAAAGGTATTTACCTAAGAGAGATCAAAGGAAAATGCATTGCCAACTGTAAAGGAGCATCATGATGAATTCATTAATTCGGGTAATTTTTAGAATTGTAAATTCTACATATTTTGAATTTCAAAAAGAAAGCGTATTCATTGCTCGACTAGCGCAATGAACATTTTCTTATTTTTATTTCACAATTAAATTAAATTATACTGCTACTTAGTTTTATTATTCTCCATAAATATGGCACACCACAATGCGGATAAGATATTATCCACTCAGTAGTAGAGAATAAACACTCTCATTTCTAACTGTTATTTTGTATTAGATCGTGCAA
Organism: Drosophila niveifrons; assembly: GCA_035046325.1. Taxonomy (NCBI): domain Eukaryota; kingdom Metazoa; phylum Arthropoda; class Insecta; order Diptera; family Drosophilidae; genus Drosophila; species Drosophila niveifrons. The sequence continues at coordinate 10,335,645 of JAWNOC010000068.1, forward strand.
AGTGCCTCAGAAGTAGATTTGAAGTAGGGCAGCACATCGAATGCGCTCCACTTCTTCCTCCAATGCCATTTTCCAATTACGTTAATTGCTCATAACATGACGTTTTTGTTTGTTGTTCTTCGGGTTTTGTGCGGAGCGGAGCTGTGTGGCACAATATGAAATCGTTTCCCCGAAATACAAACACATCCAGAGCACCCCCACACACACACACACACGCACACAGATAGATGCAGATATCCACATATAAATGATGTGGATCGCTTGTGGTTTATTTTGGCTGACTTTAAGTTTATGAAGAATTACGAGGAAGGCACTTAAATGAATTGTTGCTGCGTATGCTGCGCGTATGGTCTGGTCCATAAAAATTTTATGACCCATTGATAGTGCGAACAAATCTACAAACCAAAATCCCCTTTCCCCTTTCCATCTTTCCACCTTCCACCTCCCACTCACATTGTGTCTGTCGATCTGCAGGCGATACCTGGTTACCCTTTTGGCCGCCCACTTTGCTGCTTGAGACAGGTGAAGCAAGTTTGACAGTTGATTTTGAATTTGATTGAAGCCAAGTGCAATTGTTCAACCTATCGAGGGCTAGTCTGAGTGCGAAAGAGAGGGAGAGAGAGAGAGAGAGAGAGACAGAGTATCTACATTGTTTATGGCATTTCACAAGCGTTGCGTTTGGCATCCATTAATCATGACCAGAAACTGCGATGCCTTTCGATGCCTTTCGGATTTTTATTGTTTTTTAAGCAAGCAGCAACCAAGACGAGCACGAAGCGATCGATACACGGTGGTGTTGGTGGGCAACATTTTCAGCGCTTTTCCAGGTTCGTCAGTGTCTATTTTCATTTAATAGACATATTTGCTTGCCTCGGAAAGTTTTGCGCTTTGTTTATTTGTTGAATCAGCGCCGTCAAACCCATAACAACAACAACAACAATACTAACATCTACACACACACACACACACGTTCACATTTATGTCAGTGTTGGTAATGTGTTAACAGAGCAGATAACTCGCAAGCACAAACATTTTGACAACTTGTGAACTTTAGAACGCCAGCCCCAAAAAAAAAGTGAGCTGAAACAACTCGTTTGCATACGCACAGTGGTACAAGTGTAGCCTAATAAACCATAAATACCACACACTAAATAAAAATAAGCAGCAGCAACAACAACAACAACAACAACAATAACAAAACACATCAACGGCAATCACACAAAATGATGCTGAAATCTCTCTTAGCCACTCACAAAATTCAACGAAAAATAACTTTGAAATGTTCTATAAACAAACAAAATATAAAAAAAAAGATCGCCAAGGCATCAAGCGTCTAACAAGCACCGATTAGCCCATATACGTAATGCCAGAGAGCTGGAAAGCTGGAGTGTCTATAAAGCTAATCGAGATCATCGAGCCAAGGCCTATGCGGCGAGTCAGCAAGTGGGTTGCCCAAAGAGTTCTCAATAAGAATCGACAGGAATAAAAGAGAATAAATATGAAATATGAAAAAGGATTAGAATTTTTTAAGAAAATAAACTTCATGAATTTGATTCACTTTTGAAAAAATTTCTTATTAAAATCAGTCAATGAATTAATCGAAAACTTTATTACTTTCTTTAAGAAAACTTAACTGAAATTAATGTGTCTTTTGTTTTTAATTGAAAAGCAATAGCATTTAATTTTAGTGTTTTTTAATACCAAATATATATATATATTATTGTTACAAGGAAATAAAATGGATTATGAAAACAAAAATAAATTCCTTTACACTTGTAAATAGTTAAATCAAATTAGATATTCACTTAAATGCAAAACAAATTGGAATAGCAGCAATTGTTCGTTTAAGATTAGATTGCTTTTTTAAATTAATATTTTAAATCATGAACTTAACTCTAATCTAGTTTCGTCACATTAAATTAAAATAGAAGAGCACTCGATATTCGTGGTGCCTTCGAGAAAGATTCATTCTTGTCACATGTTGAGATGCGTTTGGTATACAACAGCTGTAGTATAAGGGCAAGTGGAAGAAGTGAGGGCGTTTTGTTATGTGACTGAGGCGCCGTCAGCAGCACGAGATTAACACGCCATGCTCTAAATTCTGCCGACTGTTGACTGACTAAGCTTTTGGTAGCAAAATGCTGCTGCTTCTGCTGCCGCTGCTGCTGCTGCTGCCTCCAGCTTCGAGATGTTGCTGCTGACGCAGACGCCTGAGACTTTAAGAGACGAGAGTCGGAGCGAGCTCAGCGAAATGAAATCTGTTTTATTGTATTTGAGAATGATTAGCCCGGCGAGATACGAAAGCGAGGCGTTATTACGCGAACGTGTGTGTGCCCAGTTGGATATGAAGATCGAGAGATGGCGATGTTGATGGGGCGATGCCGATGTGAACCACTGTGGAATGGAATGGACTGACTGTATGCAAAGCAAAGCAGAGCAGAGTAGAGCAGAGGCAACTGTGAAGTATAATACACAAAAGAGTACAAAGTGGCACAGTTTTTACGAGCCTGCGACTTTTGGGTCGACAATTTGTTACCTGCTGCTCGTTGCCCCGGCTGGCCTAGCCCAACACAGAGCAACAGAGAGCAGAGCGGAGCAAAGTCAGAGACATCATCAGCCAGACAGACAGACAGACAGACGGAAAGACAGTCACAACATGGCCAGAGACAAAGTCGCTAACCTTTTTTGGGGTTTTATCGCCGGGCCAGAGAAATACACACATAAAAAAACACAACACAGATGACAAGTTTGTCGCGTGTAAACAATTTGCGGCTGCCCGAAAAAGGCGGTGCGGGTGGCGGTGGTGCAGCAGAGCAAAAGGAGAAGTGCGGGAGGGGGAAGCGAGCGATATCAGTGAGACGGATATCAAGAGATCTAATAATGCCTTTGGTAGGTTGGTAGGTAGGCGGTGTAGGAGTTAACACTGAGTGCCAATAGTATTCGGAACGTAGCAAATGTTGAGGTAGGCATCAGAGTTAATACTCTTTCAAAGTGCTTGTGTTAATAATTAAAATTATAATCTTTGCTTCGAAATCATGATGAGTAAATTTACAAGTTTAAGCATGACTCGCTATTCGCGATATCTGCATCCTAATAAATTAAGCATTATCTCATTGCTAATGTGCAATTTTGTATTTGGTACGCATACAATTGGCGGCAACTGTATGCCCAGTGGGCAGAACACACAGACAAACGCAAGACACATCTACACATATCTACAGATACATTAGAAAATATCTCAAAAAATCAACAAAATAACAGCGACGTCGACGACGACAGCGACGTCGTCATTATTGTTGTTGTTGTTGCTGCTTTTGCTGCCAATGTTTTGTTGCGGTTGTTATTATTGTTGTTGTTGTAGAGCGCACAGTACGCGCATGAGTGAAATAAATTTTCACGCTTCTAAACAGAGCGGCGAGAAGAACAAGAGCAAAAGCAATAGCAACCGCAGCAGCAGCAGCAGCAGCAGCGTCGGCGGCAGCTAAAGAGACTTTTTGACTGCGACAACAACAGCAACAACAACAATCAGAGCAACATCAACAGAACGAAACGCGTCCGCGTTCGAGTCCATTCATAGCCTATAGCCGGCATTTTATTTTTTGTGTTGTGTTGTGCTCCCGATGCCAAACGCAGACGCAGATCAGTCAAGAGTCAGAGCAGAGCCAGAAGCGTCGATCGTCGTCGTCGTCTTCGTTGTAGTCGCAGTCGCAGTCCGGACGGAGACGTTGACGTAGTCGGGAGACCGAAGATCGCTGATCGCAGATCGCAGAACGGAGACGGAAGACACACACACACACACATACACACGCACACACGCACACCGCGTATTAGATGATTATTGCGAAGCGTTTTTCGCCAAACAAACACGAAAAGTGTGCGCCACTATTTTCAAATCCCGCAGAGCGTCGCGAGCTGTGGCCGGCAACGGAACAGAACACGAGAGTTTCAATACAACACCAAACAAAAAGAAATACTTAACAAAAAAAAAAAACCGAAATTCACAGCAAACAGTGCAACAACACTCAAGCAACACCAGCAACAACATCGCGAGTGTGTGTTTCCCGTGAGTTCGTTCAAAACATCGCGAGTGCGTCGCTTTTTGTTGCTTTTGTGCATTTTTGTCGGGTTCCCAGGGCCGAGGAGCATGGGAAAAACTGGCTAAGGATACGCTAAAACCAGCAAAAAGAACAAGAACCACAAAGTACAAAAAACAGTATAAAAAAGCAGAAGGAAAGAAACACACACTAAAACAGTCTGAATCTGAAACTGGAAGCTGAGCTTCATCTTTTTAGCCAGAGACTGCGCTTTGATTAAAGCGCGCGTTTAATTTCATTTTTTACGCTACTCCACCACCAAGAAGAAGAAGAACTTGGGTACCCCACACATCTCGTCACCCCTCCATCGTGCTACCCTCCGTCGCCGATCACCGATCACCGCGTCGTCCACATCTGATCGTACATACGAATATATATATATATATATGTGTATATATTTTTTTGGATGGGGCTCCACCCTTCCAACTATTTTTCAACATTTTGCGCTTTGATTCGCTGTTTCACATTTTGGGCCTTGGCTGTGGCTAACTGTGGCCGATTCGCTCTTTTTGGCCTGGACAACAACGTCGTCGTGGCTGCCTCGACTCGGCTCCTTGGGCGCTGCTCAGTACGCCGCCAGCTTTCTCCGTGTGCGTACGAGATCACGCAGCAGCAGCAGGCATACTTATAAAATAAATAAATAATAATAATAATTATAATATAAAAAAAAAGAAATAAATTATAAAAGTGAAAGAATCCGCGAGAGATCATCGTCATCATCGTCATCGGTAACTCGTTGTGATCTTTGTGATCGTCTCATGTTGATTGTTGATCGCGGTGGATCGTCGTCTTCGCGATGTGTGTGTTGTCGCCTGAATACGTCAAGTGCGCCTGTCTCACCTCCAGCTTCACTTTATGCTCACTTCACGCCACATCGAACTGAAAGTTAACTCACAACTCAAACTCAAATTCAACTCAACGCTTGATTAATTCGCGAGACCAGAAACTGAAACTTTTGTTGGTTGATTTCGTCGGTGGGGCTTTTTTTTCATTTTACTTTAATTTCGCTTTGCGAAATATTCAAATAAGCAAATCTCGTACTCGCGCACTCTCATCGTGGCCGCAATAAAAAGCCTTTAACTACCTGCCCAAATACTCAAACAATATAACAACAACAACAACTAAACTACAACAACAACAGCAGCTGCACAACGATAACTAAAACATAAAAACAACAACAACAACAACAACATTCGAGAGACTGGGACACAATTGTTTGTTGCCGCTGTTTGCGGCTTCGGACCGATATGCGGTTATTCATGGTAATTGCAATTTTAATATTTGCAATGCCAATGACGGGATTCGGCTGGTGAGTTTAAAATCTGAAGAAAAATGTGCTGTAAGATCAATACCCTAAAATATATATTCTTAACGATTTCCAAATTACCTAATTTTTATGTGTTTAGCAATTATAAATAGAATCCAAATATATAACATTTTTATGCCTATCAATAAGTATTGATATTTTTGGTCTAACATGATATTAATATGTTATATTCCTCCAAAGAAAATATTTATGTTGCACAATTATAAATTTTAATGCCCCTAACAACAGTCCTGAATTGGATTCGTTTTCTTGTTCTAATATTTGTAAAAGGGAAGATGAGCTAATAAAAGATAAAATGGTTATTTCTGAATGATTCACCACACACAATACATCAGTAATTATTTGTTTAGCAAGTATGATTGAAACCCACGAGCAGTTTGATTATTTAACGATTAGGAGCACAAAATAAGTAAATTTAGTAAATAATCTAATAAATATTTATATTATGATATTCGGACCAAAACAATGGCAAAAGTACTCACTGATTATTATACTTGAAGCCACTTTCCCAGGTCGCAACGACTTGAGATCAGCCTTATTTATATAGATTGGCAAGCGACAAACCCGTTCAAGTCAAATTTATGTTGCTCTGTGCGTTTTTCGTTGCGTTGCGTTTGCGTTGATTTCAATGCCAAAAAACCCATTACAAACGCTGCTCTACAGTGTGTCAGATCTCATCAATATATGAGCTTGAGAGATTGGCGTAACCGTTTCCGGTTTGGGGTATGGGTCGCTGACGACAACAATAAATAAAAAAAAAACCAAAAGCAAAATGCAAAATCGAACAAGAGCGAGAAGAAAACATACATAGAAAATTGCGATGCAATAAGTGGGAAATTGCAAGCGACATAAGTTCTACGGAGGTTTTGAGGTGAGTCAAAGCCAAAGCCAACAACAAAATTTCGGGCAGAGCCAATCGAGCGGACGATGTCGTCTGCGAGGGACCTTCAAAATGTGACGTTTGATTTAGATTTAATTACATGGCAATTTTTGTAGGGGACGTGCAAAACGTGGCCAAAAATACGCTAAAACCCCCAAATGCGAAAAAGTGCAGCCAAAATAAATAAAGAAATTCCCTCCCTCCCACTGCCCACGGGAGGCGCTGCATTTGAATTTATGCGCGAAATTACAGGCCAAGATAAATAAAATAAGATGAAATAAAATAAAAAGAGCATGTTTGGGAACCGACATCAAATAGAATGAAAAGTGTCGCAAACGATGCAATCGCAGACGGTGGAGGAGCAGACGGGGAGACGCATACATAAGTTATACACGCTGCCAAAAGTATTTGCCAGCAGCAAAGTGGCATCAATGAATCTGCTGCAAGTGCAACAGCAACAGCAACAGAAAACAGCCAAACGGTTGAGGTAGAAAAATTGTCGCTGTCAGCGCCAACGAAATTTGCAATGTCTTGACTTTTGCCAGGCGCATTTGTCATCCGTTTTCCCTCACGCCAAAGAAGGAGGAGGAGGCGGAGGAGGAGGAGGCGGAGGAGGGTGAACGGAGGAACATTTCGTAGGGGGCAGATGCTTTCGTTTATTAGGGGGCGTGGCGTGGCAGGGTGGCGTAGGCGTCGCGTGGCGTAGACTGCATGACGGGTCCCCCATCAGCAGCAAACAGCAAGCAGCCAAACAGTTTTTCATTAATTTTATTTGAGTTTTGTGCAACTGGGCGAGGCAGCCGCAGTCGCAACCAAAAGAGGCCACCTGCAACATTAAAGATCTGAGTAGGGGGGTTAAACGAGGGAAAGTTGCCTCTATCGACTGGGGAGCGCATTAAATTCAATTGAAAGCTTTTGCAATAAATTAATTAAATAATTAGAGCTCAAGTTCAGTTTTGCGGGCTATTGACGCTTTTGATGTCGCCCCCAATCGTGATGATAATGATGATGACAATCATCTCGTTGCCACCAAATACACAAACACACACACACACACACACACACAAATCGCAATCGAACGAATGCGCCATTTTTACGCTTCATCTGTGCCGTTCAAGGGCGCCAGACTAAACTGGCGAATGCGTTGACAACAAGCGGTCCGTGACGACAGAATGACGGACTGACCAGAGCAAAAATAAAAGGGTGTTAGAGCTGTTGGGGGAATCAGTTAAAGGGGCCAACGATAAATCACACAGATAGGCTATAAAGTTCTTTGCATAATAGAGTTTACTTATTGATCGACAGTTTATTATAGAATGTAAAATAAAATAGATCAATAGCTACAAAGCTACAGTCGAGTGTAATAGACTGTGAGATATCTGATACCGTTTTTCAATTAAACTACATTTTACAAACACTAAAATATTCTGAAGGCTTTATTTGGTATTTGGAAATAGTACTACATCCAAAATCTGCCAAAGAGTACTTAATATGCCATATATGTGTCAACTGATGGCTTTATTTGGTATATTAATATTTTATGGTATATTTTGAATGTAGTAAAATATTAATATACCAAAGTAAACGGCACTCAATATACCAGATTGTAAGCTGAATGCTTTATTTGGTATATTGATATAGTACTAAATTCAATCTATACCATAGAGTACTAAATATACCAGATTGCCAGCTAAAGGCTTTGTTTGGTATATTGATATAGTACTAAATGTACCATACTCTTCGCCAAAGCAGACGTTTTTTGCAATAAAAAAAAGTATTTCTTAAATACCTTCTACAATTTTAATCTGATCGCAATCAAATTTTCAGGAATCTTAAATACTGTAGTCATTATTGTAAAAACTAGACCAATAACCAACTCAGATATTTCTACATGTGTGTTGTTGTTTTCCAGTCGAATGCAGTTTATCATATGATTATATTGCGATGCTAATCAATGAGTTTTTTTGAGCAGACACTCGATGTGCCGTTAAATGAATGGAAATTCCATTGGCCAGCAGCAGTCGAAACCAATTACAGAGAACTTACAACAAATTGCTGCAAATGCGCTTTGCTGATGTGTCTGGAATTTAATTAAAAGCAGAAACATCGCCACATCGTTCGGTTGTCTCATAATGATGAAAATCGCAAAATTATGATCTATTTCTTACAATTTGATTTCAAATGAAATGAGCTCATTTCCGTCAACGAATCTTTTGACATTTGCAGCAAACATTCTGATCTGCATCTATTTTGATAGCCGTTTCCTGTTTTTCATTCATTCATTCATTCGAAAACACTTTGATTGGGAGGTTCTCATTCATTCAGAGGGTTCATTCATAGTATTTTTGTTTTTGGCACTCACAGCATGTGAAATGGCAATTAAAACCCGCCAGGCTTTAATGGGTTAAGCAGCACACACACACACACACACACACACACAGAGACACACAGTGTGTCAGTGGCACTTAGTCTCAAGCTGTGTGTTGGATGCGTTTGTTGTTCCAACATCGTCTCGCTCTGGGAGGCAACATCAACAACATTGCGCATACGCCGCGTGCTCGTTGCTTGTTCTCGTTCTCTCTTTGTCTCTCGGTGTGTGTGTGTCAGTAGAGCAAAGCCATCCACAAAATTGGCACAGTTTATGAGCCACAAAAAAATACACCCCCAATATGATTAGGTTAGCCATACTACATGGGGCTAACAAGCGTACAAAACTCGGCCAATTGCCAAAATTTAATGCAGACGAGTTGATTATGATGCCGTGAAGAGAGACTGACAGCTAAACCACCAGCGAGGGGCATCGACAACTTTCGTCACTTGGCAAACGCAAAACTGAGAAACGGATGCCTCTCCCTAGTAGTAGCTACTATTATTATTCCGCTGCAGTTACCCAACGAAAGTTGCAGCTGGGTGCATTTGGCACGGGTTTCTAGTCGTCGCTTTTACCTCGCTGCAACCAGCAACATTTTTAATTAAAAGTCATGCGATTTGTTTATTTTGTTAATTTGTCTTTTCGCCTCTTGTCACATTGTCAGTTGCGTGTCTCACTCGCTGCATCATAATTAAAACGCATGACCAAGAACAATTGAGACATGGGTCAAGTTGAAGGACTGCCATCTGACAAGCCAAAAGAAGGTCTAGAAGGTCTAGGTTTAGGCCCTAACAATTCTTCACGTCATCGAGCTAAAGAGCGTGCGAGTGACTCACAAGTGAGCAGCGAGAAAGGGGTTAAATATAAACACAGATAATCAAAGACAATTCAAAGAAGTGATTGAACGTTTAGAGAAAGATTGAAGCGACTTAAACTTGGGGAATCCACACAGATTCTCTGCGCTGTCATAAATATTTCATATAAAAAGTCTCACTCGCTGCTTGCAACGCTTTCAGCACACATTTATCTAATGTCACATAAATTTGTGGCATAACTCAAAGGAAGCCCAGATTTCTCAGCAGAGCTTCCCACCAAAGACCGGCAAGAAAACTGGACATGGTCATGTCCACGTCAACGTTGCAACGGTGTGGCAACGCCTATTTGAGCTATAATTAAGTTAAACGTTGTCGCAATTTGCGCGCCAGCCACCAAAAGATTGATGTCGTCTTTGTCCATGACTGTGCCTTGGACTTTGGGGTCCTGAAATTGTCGGCTGGATGTCAGATGTGTCGCCCTGTCTTCAGGTTTGCAGCTTGTTAAAAGACCTGACAACAAAGACAAAGGCCAAATAGTAAATATGCCTGAATTATTAGCTAGCCAGCCGGCAATTGGACATGCACATGCCCCAGAGCCTGGGAACATACGCGATGCATTCCACAAGTGCCAAACAGGATGCACATTATCATTATTACCATCACCATTATTATCATAAGTTTAGCTGGCTTAATAATGAACTTGTGTGTGCTTTGTATTTTTTTTTTTGGCTTGATGGCGGCGCCAACATGTCAATTTGCTAATTGCCAAATGACAAACACTTTGGAGCGGAGTGGACCGAAGGTGCCAAAAAGCAGCGTGTCGCACGCTTAACGCCCACACACGATGTGGCTGCCACACCCATCATCAGAGCAACAAAAAAAAAAAAAAACAAAAACCTGGTCTGGCTCTAAGTCATGTCAACACCTTTTAGGTGCAAGCTGCTGCTGCTGCTGCTGCTGTTAGCTGGCTAATCAATTGTCAACGCTGCCGCCCACATCAAACGCCAGCCTACCGCATTCACGTTCTCCTTAACGTTCCCTTCTATTCCCCGTCTTCCTACTTCCACTCCTTCGTTGCTTTGTCCAGTTTTCTGAGTGTGTGTGTGTGTGTGTGTGTGCACAAGAGATCAGCACTTGCGCTGAGGCATTCTGTGGACAAATATTTGTGCGCGTAAATTGAAAACTGACCAGCCACAACAGCACTTGACTTGTCTTGGCCCAAACGGCGGATCAGCGACGTCGGCCAGACTGCAGATCGGAGCCGTAGTCGGAGTCGGAGTCGGAGCCATTCATTCACTTGTCAACGCTTTGTTTAAATACTTTGCCACTCGCATGTTGACAAGTGGTTTAAGTCGTTGATTTGTTTACACTGCAACGCACTCAGTGGCGCAGTGGCAGCTGACACGGGGGTATATGTGTGGCAGGGATGCCAACTGGCAACTGGCAACGTCGACAGCAACTCACGAAAATGAGTCAATCAATCGAAGTTGCATCCATTGTGTCTGTCTATTTACATAGAAAACAAGGCGGAAAGTAAAAACGTAAATTAGGACAACGAATTACACATACTCTGCTCATACGATAAACCTCTTAATTATGCCATCAATAAGTTTCGTATTAAGTAATCTTTTAAAGCAAATTTTAATGTAGCCTTTGCCACACTTAATCGCCCAGTCGAGACGCCCTTGTGGCATAGTGTATGGATAGCAAACAGCTGAGACCACTGGACTGTGATCAGATTGGCGTGGCATGGGTTGGGTATGGGAAATTTCAACCACTTGTCAGTGGCTACCACCAAACCGGGCACTTTGATCAAAGAAAAAAATCACTGAAAATCCATTGAGGCCTATAACGACACCCGAACAACAACAAAAGCAACACAGCAACAACAACAGCAACACTAACACCAACAACTGCAATAGGGCACACTCTTGGATGTTGATGTTGGAGTCGCTTCTTTTCTTTCGTTTGTGTGAAAGCAAAATAAAGATACGTCGCGGCCAAGTGTTGCCAGTTGCCAGTTGCCAGTTTGCCAGTTGCCTGGACTGGGACCTGGGACTGGCAGACTGAAGTTGTTTTTGCCGTTTCAAGTTGCCGACAGCTGCGCTGCTGGCGTCGCTGCTGCTGGCTTGGTTGCTGCCTCGACTGCTGCTGCTGCTGTTGTTGCTGCCAAGCAAACTTCAACTTCAAAAACCAAAAAGTGTCGAACGAACGGGGAACGGACGACGACTGCGAGAGTCCGCCACATCTTGGCATCGGCAGCATCATCGTCATATCATCGGCCTCGGCTATTTTCCGCTTAACCAAAAACTCCCCGTGTTTGCTGTTGTTGCTATTGTTGTTGTTGCTGTTGCCGGCTGCTGTTGTTGTTGCTGGCTGCTGGCAACTTGTGTGGTTACGCGCTCTGCACGCTTGAAAGGTGTTTGAGTTGGAGTTCTTTAGATCTCTCCAGTCATCTGCGCATCGACTTCGAGATCCGAATCATTGCGATCTCATCATCATCATCTTAATCATCATCATCATCATCACCATCATCGTTCGCCAGTGAACTTCAATTGTTTTTAGTTCGCCTTATTGTTGCTGCCTTCGTTGTTGCTGTTTACAAGCGCGTCTATCATTTATGCTCTTGCTGTTTGACTTTTGGCGGTCTCACATTTTGGTAGAGTTGTTGCTGAGGTGTGTGCCAGTGTGTGTGTGTGTGTGTTGTGTGTGTGTCTGTTTTGCTCTATTTGTTTTCTAAAGATTTCGTAGCTATTAAGTTGTCATAATCTCTTAGCTCGCATCGAGATCGAGTGATCGCCACAGGGCCACAACAACCAAAGTAACAAACCAAGACAGATAGAGACAGATGACAGAGTGAGAGAGATAGAGAGGCAACGAAGCAAGGGCATGGCCACCAGGTGGCCAGAGTGCGATCCAGGTGGGCAAATTGGAGCATCGAAAAACATTTTGGATTCAATTATTGTAGTTTTTAAATGTAATAGCATAAAGACAAATTTTAGTGAATTTTTTACTAGAATATTTCTTCTAATTACACAATTTTGCTTGTCTTCATTTGACATTCACCAACTCGTTAGTAGATTTAGAATATATATCATACTCATATGTATATCACGCCTCAACCAAAACACAGATATCTGCAAGCGAGCAGCGTAAAGAGACATTGAAGTACTGAAAAATAGAAAAAGAACTAATTTAATACGAATATTGAATTACCAATAAAACACTTATAAAGCACTCTTACTTATCATGTACACTAGAACCGACATCACAGTCATAATTGGCATTGCAAAGCTCAATAAAAAACCAACGATATATATATACTTTAAACTCTAGTCAGAATAATTAGAAAATAAGTAAATTTGACATTATTATGAACAGCACTAAAACTTACTTTTAGGACACCTATCAACATCAAGATACCCGACACAAAATGCGCTATCGCTAAACCAATAAGCAGCAAGTGATATCTACGTTTGAATTTCATTTTTTCTATATCCCATTGATTGACTGAAATCAAAGTTAAAGATCGAAGCAAACAAATTTAACACATTTTTCACTTACTACTTATTGTAACCAGAATAATTAGCAGGACCACACCATGAACAATTGTCCAAATACTAAAGATAATAGCCTGTTGTCGCAGCGTAAAACAGGCGCATTCCATAATAATTTTTAATAATGAAGTAGGCCAGGACTCAATTTCTGACAGTACAATATTTTTTTCATTCTCAATTTACACGGACACTAATTTCATTTCTTTGTTAATCAATCACTTTTCGAAAAGCAAAAAAAAATTACATGTGAAAGTATTGCCACGACTTATAGATATTATGTTTTTAATGGATACAAACTAGTTCAATTTTGAAGTTAATGAGCTGTACTGATGATTAAGAAGCGAATCTTTTTGTGACTTTTAACGAAGCATTGAATAAACTCGGATGATTTTTATTACGTAGAAATTTGTCATGTTTACTTTCTGGGATTGATTATTAAAACCATTTTAAATGCAGGTGTATATCGAATGATTTTGCATTTAAATATAAAAAATTTTCATTTTGCAAGTAATAAGCAAAATAATCAGACCTAGTGGAATTTTCTTTTTTATAGAACGCAAGAAAATTACACCAGGTCTGATCAGATGCTCAAAGAAATGTTTGTATTATTATTTCGCAATAATTTGTCGAATTTTCGTAATTTTATGCAGGCTCCAAAACGTTTTGATTTTTTTTCATCGTAGCACTATATCTCACTGCGAATAATATGAAGACAACTTGACATACTAAAAACGATTGAAAAATTCATCAAAATCAGAGTAATCTTCAAAGTTCTAATCAACATACAAAATAAATACGCCATCGGATAATTATGTAGGGCTCCCAAAGGAAATAATGTACTCAGAGCGACACTAAACAAAAATTGATGCTTTAAATTCTGTTCCGAGATATTGCTGCGAATAAGAAGAACCGAAGCATTTAATAATGTGATGTGAATCAAGACTTACTGACAGAAAACTTATTATCATAATTATTCCGGCACCCACATGGATTACAGATAACAGAAAGCAAAAACCCTTATATAGATTAGCTTTGCAAGGTACATCGTCTTTGCATTCTGTAACTGGACTTTTAAATAAATATGTCTTTCTCCAGTGGAGTATTTCTAATGACTTACATGCTGAATACCCAAAAGCACCGAAATGAATTAAGGAATTTAGAATAGTCCAAGCACAGAATATCTTAATTTTAGTTCGAAGACTGCAACATAGAGTATCCAACCAAGCCAATGATTGACAATGGCACATAATGATTTCGATCTATCAAATTTATTAGAATCAACTCTTCAAAGTGGATTTTCATAAAAATTTATAAAAAAGATATTTTTACAATCACAGTGAACTAAGTATTGAAAAAATTGTTTGAATTTTTCGATTATTCAAGACACTTGAAAACCCCCATAAGAAGAAGGTTAAAGTGTGAACCGTATAACATTAAAAATGTTCTTACCAAAGGTAGATAAACATGTAAACTTGATGACCAATTTTGTGGGATTGGCTTTCTTCTTATCAGTTAACAGTTTTTTGTCATCGATGAATAACGATTTGCCTGTGATTTTGAAATCAAGCAGTTGACTGAGTCAGCTGTTGTAGAGCATTGCAAATTGCTAAAAATAACACAAATTCCATGTAAATACACATGGACACGATGTGTGAGGTGGAAGTGGAGGTGATCAGACTGACTGACACAAATCAAGTAAAAACTATGGCCGCACATCAATCACAAAAACCTGAGATTGTGCTCTTGTGGCCCAATAAAATGCCAGGGATGCCATTATTTACCTCGCACTCTCCGTTCCCGAAAATCATAAACTTGCACTAAACACGCTCGTAGTACGTACTTTAACAGAGAATTGTGCAAAGTTCACGAGCGAAGCAAATTTCACGCGAATGTGCAATGTGAAGAGCGGAGCAGAGCAGAGCAAGCGAAAAATGTAAAGAAATACATATATGGAGAGATGTATGTACATAAAGTATAACAATAACAACAAAAATGCGAACGAAAAACAATTGAGCTATTAAAAAGTCATAAATCTGAAATGGAAAAACATAAATCAGCGCCAAAGGCGCGCACACACAAAAACAATTTAAACGCCGCCGCCACCGCCCAGTGGCTCAACACACACACACACACACACACACACACACATATACTCAAATATTATATACAATATATAGCTGTAGTGGTGGGGAAGTGGGGGTCAACTTGAATTCGAACCCGAACCCCTGGGCAATCGGTAATTTGCCCTGGAGCAACGCATGCTCAACGGCTGATGTTGCAGTTGCAGTTGCAGTGGCTGCTGCTGCTGCTGCTGCTGTTACTGTTGCTGCACCCACATTGTACGCTGGCAATAATAATTATTAATTTTCCAGCTAAATTAAATTTTAACGCTGCAGCTGAAATGAAAACGAAAATTGCATCGATTGAGAAAATTGCTAAAAAGTCAAGTGGGTGTTGCAAGCAACAGTCTCTCTGCAAGTGTGTGTGTGTGTGTGTGTGTGTATATTTACGTAGTGGCAAATTTTATTGAGCTCCGCCGCGTTGCTTTTGCTTTTAATAATAAACAAAACAATTGGCAACTCTGTGGCATTGTGTGTGAGTGTCTCTGCTGGAAGTATGTGTGCTTGAAAAGAGAGTCCAGTGTGTGTGTGTGCATGGCACATTAAACGCTGCGCCATATTGCGTATACGCCGCATCGGCTGCGCCAACTGAGAATATTTAGTTCAACTGCCGAGAACCATTTAGACGCCGTGTTTTCCTTGTTCAATGCAAATAAACGAAACACTGTTTGCTGCTCTTTGACTCGGCTGCAGCACAGCATATAAATAAATGCAACTATTTTGAATGCACTTATCCGCTGAGTGAAGCGTCTACTTCCACATTTCGGGCGCCAAGCAGCTGCTAAACAACACGCTATGTCAATACGACAAGCATAATAATAAATAAATCAATTGTGTTAAGCGTTGTAGCAATTAAGGAAATCAAATGTATTTTTTATTTACAGAATATTCGCAGACTCTCGCTTTAATCGAAAAAACAAAAAAAACTTGCATTCCATTCTAGGGCCGAGGGCACAAACATTCTACTCGATCCAAATCTAATGTGCAAAAAGACACGTCGTCTACGTGGCAAACTGGCCGAAATCTGCCGACACGATTCGGCGCTGCTCAAAGAGATCATCAATGGGATTAATCTGGGATTCCGCGAATGCGAATTTCAATTTCGTAATCGCCGCTGGAACTGCACAGTGCTCCGCAAGAGCATGAGGAAAATTTTAATGCGCGGTAAGTGCGACTAAAGACCAAAAGTATCTATCTATCTACTGCAAGTAGAAACAGATACCTGCTCTACCTACCTACTATACTATATACATATGCATATGCTTCACATTAACCAACAACAACACCAACAACGTCAGTGACAACGACAGCAACAACTACATTAACTGACGACAAAGGCCAAACGGCGCTGCTTTATTATGCAGCTCAACTTGGCAGCCTGTCAACACTTTGCTGACTCAGACTCGAGAGGCAACTGCGATCAGTGCTGTCACTTTAGCGATAAAAAGTTCAAATTAAGAAAACACAAAATCGAAAAAGAACTTGGCTTAACACCGAAGCTTGGTTTACTTATGGAAATCTTTTTGAAATATCACACTAAATTTGGAACTAAAGAAAAATAGGTTCAGTTTTTCTACAGTTTTAAATGTTTTCTATTACTCATACAATTTTTAGTGAATTATTTACTACCTTTTATTTTATGGGAACTTTATATAGTCTTAATATTCAAGGTACCTTATTAGTATGATAAGCACCTTATAACTCTAAGTATTTGAAAAATTGTCAGTAGATCTGGTGCAAAAAAATCAAGCTAAACTCGAACAACTCTAAGAGGAATTCGCAACTCAACACCAGCTGAAACTGCCTTGCACTGTTGCCTAATTACAGCCGAAGTTGCAGCGTCTTCGTGGCTGGCAAAAAAAATATATAAAAAAAAAACCCCCAATGGCAAAGGCCCAAGTCCAAGCCCAAAGGCAAACTGTCAGGCGGCAGGCGACCGCATCATCCATCAAATTGCATAATAAAAATGTTGCGCCCGCTGATGAATAGCGCCTGAAATGAGCCTACAAAGCTGTCAATTTTAATAAATTATTGCCCGAAATGGTCAAAGGTATAGCCCCAGTGCTCAGCTCCTTGCTGCTGTTGTGTGTTGCCCCTCAATCTGCACTTAATGACAACAATGCGCAAACAAAACACATACCAAATTATGTGCAATAAATTCCACACACACACACATGGTGCACACTTCACACACACTTTTGTGGATTAAAAGTGCGGCCCTGTCACTTGTCAAGCTGTCAGTTATTGAGGAAGATCTGGCAGAGAGAGAGCGGGAGAGCGAGAAAGAGAGCGAAAGAGAGAGAGGGAGACTGTCTGTTTCGTCTCCAAGCCAAGGCTGTGCTGGCCATGTAATGATGCCCTTCCATTATTTTGGGGTGGTGACTGTCCACAAACCAAAGAAAAAAAAAAGACAAATCACCTGTCCCAGTTCAATGTACACTTCCTTCTCACTTTAGTTCTCACCATTCTGAATTGGACACAACTCGCTCGCATTACAAGCGCATGCAAATCGTTGCGATTACAACTGCGATTTTCGATTTCATTAAACGTGACTGCAGAGTGCAGTGCTGAAGTCGATGTCGATGTCGATGTCGATGACAGGGCAAACTTGGAGTCATTCGTTACTGATTTGCATAGAGCATTCGAGCACAATCAGCGATCGCTTATCGTGGCAATAATAAATCATTTTGTCACCTAAGCTGACAAATTGACATCAATCATGCGACGACGCGTGTTGACAACAGCTAATCACCATCGATTATACATAAATCGATATCGCTATTGCCATCGGCAGATAATCCGCTCATTTTAAAACCCTACTCTCAACTCAATTGTCAATTAATGGCCATGCTTTATGGGCTACTTACAAGCTGCAATAGCTGCAAATGTAAATAGCACTTAAGTCTACAAACTGGTTTACGTGATAATTAACAGCTAAATGGGCTGTAAATACTTAAGCTCAAGTTAAGTCCCAGACTTAATTGCTTGCAAAAAGTTTCTGCAAGCTTAAAGTTGGTGCAAAGCTTGTGTTAGTCAAAAACTGATTACATTTTAATTAGAAAAGTATGAATAGCAAACGTATTGCTTTCATGATTACATAATTACTTTTTAGAATGATAGCATAGCATGACTGAGAACAAGCTTCCATTTATAACTAAACTTTACTTAACATTGAGATACAATAATTTAGGGAAATAGTGATTGATTTGTTAAAGAATGTATTTAAATTTCGTAAAATAGCCAATTATAATATTCAAGTATTGCTCTTTTGTATCAATTTAATCAATTTAATTTTTTTTCTAACTCCCACAGACTCCAGAGAAACGGGCTTTGTGAATGCCATCACAGCGGCGGGTGTCACCTATGCAGTGACCAAGGCCTGCAACACGGGGCAGCTTGTCGAGTGCTCCTGCGATAAATCGCACATGCGCCGCAATGGTGGACAACCCCAAATGGTGAATGCGGCCACCGCCGAGGAGGCGTTGGAGCGACAACAGCTGCGCCAGCAGTTGCCACCGCAACGTGGTGACAACGAGAACAGCCAAATTAACAGCAACATGACGGACATTATGCTGGGCAGGCATCGCAATAGAAATAGGCCAGGTGGCCGGCGAGGGCGACGCAAGTTCTGGGACAACATCAAGTTCCCACAGGGCGAATGGGAGTGGGGCGGTTGCAGTGACAATGTGAACTTTGGGCTGCGGCATTCGCGTGCCTTTCTCGATGCCAAGCAACGACAGCGTCGCAGCGATCTCGGCACCTTGGTCAAACTGCACAACAATAATGCCGGACGATTGGTAAGCAGCAGCAGCAGCAGCAGCAGCAGCATTTAACTAAGCTAAATCAAGTCTCACTTTTTCAATTCTCAATTTTGCATTCTTAGGCTATACGCGATTCAATGCGTTTGGAGTGCAAATGTCATGGCTTGTCCGGATCGTGCACGGTGAAAACCTGTTGGCTAAAGATGCCGCCATTTCGTGAGATATCGGCACGACTGCTCGACAGATACGATGGGGCACGCAAGGTGGCGCTACGCAATGACGGCAACAGTTTCATGCCCGAGACGCCGCACACGAAGCCTGCGAACAAATATCAACTGGTCTATGCGGATGATTCGGCAGACTTTTGTACGGTGAATCCAAAGACCGGGGCATTGGGTACACAGGATAGGGAATGCAATGCCACGTCAACGGGTCCAGATAGTTGCGATCACTTGTGCTGCAGTCGAGGGTATAAGCATCGTGTGGTCACCGAGTGGACCAACTGCAATTGCGTCTTCAAATGGTGCTGTGAGGTGTCGTGTAAGAAGTGCAAAGAGCATCGTGCGGTTAACACCTGTCTGTAGATGAGGTGCGGGGTCGTTGGGTTTGGGTTCGGCATAGTCATGAACATTATTTGAAAAGCTTTCCATTTCGCGTGATAAACAACAGTTTAAAAACACACAACGTTTTGCTGCAGTCCATTTTTTAAGTATTAACTAACACTAGTAAAACAGGGTAAAACACACACAACACAAAAATACACAAAATCAAGTTGATTTTAGCCCGGCTTTAGGCCGTTCTAGTTGTAAATAAGTATCATCCATAGTATGAACCATGTAAGCTTGTAAATAGTTGTAATAAAACAAAAGAAGAAAAAGAACACTCAAAACTTTTTATTGTTTCCACAGCTGACGATAGAGAGCTTAATATAGCAGTTAGTTTATATGTTTTCAATTAATTGCAACAAATTGAATATCAAACAGGTAAAATGAAATGAAATAATCTTTGACTTTATGCTAAACGGAAATATATCTCAATCGCTTTGCCCATTGATAGAAATCTGCATAAATGATTAAACGTAATTTAATGAAGACAACAGCAAAAACCGATTGAGAAACAAGTTCAGTCAGCATCCATAACTATAGCTGTGTAGCAGCTGTATCTCTATCTCTGCCTGCAGCCATTCACGAGTAAGTATTGTCAACTATAAGTGGCGCGTATCTGTATCTGTATCTGTATCTGTAGCTGTATCTGTATCTGGCAAATACAGCTAGAGTGGAGCTCAATGACTTTCCCATAAATTAACACAATTTTATTGTTGTCGACACGAGATAAAAATCTACAGAAATTTGCCTAAACAGCAACAAAACTGAAACCGAAAATCGCATTCGAACAAAACTGAAAATTGATTTGCCTTTGTGCATAAATTATCATCGATTGTCGACTGTCGACAGTCGACTGCCGATTGTAGATCGTTGATTTGAATGCATAAATTAAAAAATCAAATAGATGTCGCTAAATGCATGTAATTAAAACTATCGTACAACGATTTTATGAAATAATCCCCAACAGAAGCCAATGACTCGTATTCAAAACGTAAACAACTTTTAATCAATTCACGATTTGAGTGATTAGATGACTTCTATCAAAGAGTAGTTAATGAATTTTCATTTAGTATGAATAATAGTTAATGCTGTTAAACCAACTTCAACTATAATTAGTCGAGTTGTTGTTTAGCTTAATAGTGTTACAACTAATAGCCAAACCATAATTCAAGCTGAAACTAAAGCGATTTTTAAGTAGAGCAACTAATTAGACTGCTATTGATAAGAAGAAACTCTACAACTCATGCATATGCAAAGTCTTCAACTCTATCGACTTCAAAACAATTTCAATTGGATTATCTGAGCTTAGCATTCTCGGCAACAATCTCAGCTTAGCTTTGATATTCGAGGAACGCAATGAAATGCCTCAAGAAGATGCCCAACATGCCCAAATTCCATTCCATTACCTACTCTGCCTACTGACTGGGCCAGGTCAATCTCAGAGAGTGAACAAGAGAGAGACAGAAAGAAAGAGAGCGAGAGAGAGATAGAGAGAGAGAGAGACCAACAAGAGAGGCAAGCCCATGTGACGATAAGATACAACAGCAACGGCAGCAGAAACATCAGCAGCATCTTTAGCTCTACAGCAACAACTAATTAACAATCGCATTCATTTTATTTATCGTACAAATGCAAACCGCTTGACTTCCAAAACTGTATCTGCATGCATTTATATAAAGGCTCGAATGTGTCGTCGTCTCTCTCCCTTGGCTTGCTGGATTTTCTGTGTGTCCACAGTCGCGTTGAGTGTTCAGAGCTCTCAGATCGCAGCTCTCAGCCACCGATGTGGACAACAGATCGACGCGTCGTCGATCGCATCGAACGATCTCATCGCATCGCATCGGCATCGGCATCGGCATCGTCTTCACTTCGTACACTTGACTGAACAAAATGTATAGTATGGTGAGATACTCGTCTCGGTGGGGCATTCAGATTCAGATTCAGTGGCTTTATCTTGGGCGCGTTAATGAGATTTGCTTGTATCTGGAGCCATTCGGTAGATGCATATCAGTGGGTTTCAATTAATTGTGGCGACGCTTATTAGTCATCCATCTAACAAACTAAACTCTGGGCACTGGCGCTGAAGCTGGCGCTCTGAAAATCTCACTATCTCTCAACATAAGTATCGCTGTATCAACTCTCCTAGTGTTATGCCATTGACCCCAAACTGACCTTGGCCAGTTGGGCATTTCTGACTCTCTGTCTGGCTGTCTGTGTATCTGTATGTGTGTGTGTTTGTGCGCCAGTTCCTGGCTGCCTTCACAGCTGCCTTATAAATGTGCATTTTATGTTAATAAAAATGCATTTTTATGCCGTTTCTAGATCAAAGTTCTTTCCAGCGGTATTTTCTTTCAAGTGGCGCTTAAAATGGCGCCAGATACTCGATGCTTCTATATACCAGTTATATTGATAAGTGCGAAAGAACTTTCCCATGCGATTTTCGGCACAACTAATGGCTTAATTTGCAGACTGTTACACCTACTGCATTGACTTTGCAGAACCTTCCTATCCCAGATATCAGAACTCTTGATCACTGCAAACAATTTAGCCAAATTGCAAGTCAAAGTCCGTACATCAAACAGAAAAAGGATAGAAAGAGCCAGAGCTAGCAAGAGACAGACCGAGAGAGAGAGAGAGTGAGCCAGAGAGAAAAACACAGACGGGGCGCTAAAAGAACAACTATTAAAACCGCTCGTCCGACGCGTCGTCTCTCAGTGTTCGGTTTGGGCCGAGAACAAAACCTGAAACATGAAATTCCTGCGTAATTTGTAAGGAAAGGCGTGAAGAACACCAACGAAGGCAACACCTTAATTAATGTTATTAAAATGGAACGAACGACCGACGGACCAGCGATTGGACCTGGACCTCAAACTCAAACTCAAACTCAGACTAAAACCGAACCCCGAGACCTGAGTCTTCTTCAACTTGCGACTGAGATCCATTGGACACTGCTGCAGCAGGTCCAGGCGCAAAAAAAAAACAAAATAAAGAAGGCAGACACACACTCACACTTGCACATAGAGACAGAAGAAGAATGTGGCAAAAGGGAAAAAGGGTCGGAACCGGGGTCCGCTTGATCGGTTCGTTTTTGGGCTGGTTTGACGTGGCCTGCCTTGGCTTGGCTTGGCTGGCTGGACTCACTCCTCAATCGCTTTGGCCATGCACGTTCCGGTCGAAAAGCCGAATGGGCATGGGCAAATGGCAATGGCAATGGGAAATGGCCTGTTGTCTTCATTTGGGGCTTGGCCTGGACTAAACGCTTGGTAAAAGTGATTGGAAAGTGGCCAAAAAGTGTTGTTGCTCTTGGGCTGGCCACTCTTCAAATGAGCTGTAATTTCTTAGTTTATTATACAGAGCGCTCTGCTCGCTATAAGTAATTGCTTTATTCCTTTATGTGAATGAAGACTGTTAAGAGCCTATTAAAAAGACACAACTTTAATTATATCAGAACTTCAACCTTCTGAATTTTTAAAAGAGTTGTAAAGATTTGTGGGGTGATCTCATTATATTATTTATCATTTTGAAAGTCTATTTTTTGGGTATTTAATTTTTTGTATTTTAGTTTACATAACAAAAATTTTGTTGGTTGAAAAAATAAATTATTCATTGATAGTATCTCTATCTATATATCTAACTTAATTATCTTTGAGTGTCTATTATTGTGTTTACTTTAATAATTTTTTGCAAATTTTATTACTAAGTAAAGACATCTGAAACTGCAGTTTTTCAAATACACACATATATGTGAACGAACAACGAAACTTTTGTGCTGTGAGCAGCAGTTAGTTCCCAGCCCATTCTAGGCTGACAAGAGATTTATCACTGGGCACTGAGCGTTGAGCGTGGAGCGCTGACTACTTGACATATTCATTAAATTTGCCACATTGTTGCAACGGCAGCAGCAGCAGGAACAGCAGACAGTGAGATACAGAGAGATGGTAGAGAGATGGGCATCATTTTGACACCTTAATGCGGTAATTAGGGTTTTCTCAGCATTAAGCCAGACAGCAGTAACACCCTGGTCATGCCCCGTCGTCCCGTCTCGAGTTGTTGAACCATCCTTAAAAGCCGATCATCATGAGCAAATATTAACACAGCGCAAAGACCAAAGGCGCAATCGCGATGGGCAGCCACAAAACCAGAGAACTAAACAACAAATGGTCAAATGGTCATGTATGGATGTCTGTCTGTATGCGTGTCTGTGCCGTTAACGGTTTACGCCGAATTGGCTTAAATTATTAAAAGATTACAGCCAAAGATCATCAACGCCGAACATGCACGGCGATCTCTCAGCACCACAGACAGAGAGAGATCCTTGCTTGGCGATTTGGGTGTGAAGATTATGACACAGCACAAAATAAAACACCAACCCAAAAGGGAGAAAAGAGAGTAGCGGGGACAAGAGAGAGAGATAGTATGCGAAGGAGGTGGAGACGAGTCAAAGGAGCAGCAGGCGCAGCAATTAATTTCAAATTTTTAACATCTCTTCACAATGCACACGAATGAACGAGACGAAACAAACGAAGCAGCAACCGAAGGCAAGACAGACAGCTGGGCAAGGGAGTGAGCGAGATGGCAAGCAGAATGAGAGAAGGAAGAAAGGAAATTGCAGACAAATTAAGATAAATGAATTGTTTAATTGTTGCATGTGGCGTTCATTTTTATTGTGTGGAACTGCTAATTTACCTTGTAAAGTGACTGCGAAAAGGGTTATAAACAAATTATACGCGTAAAACGCATAAATACATGGACATATAAATTATAGTGAGTATAAATGTATACATGTATTGTATAAATATGCATATGTGTTACTACTCTTTTCACTTACCTTACATATGCAATTTTATTGGAAATTTGCAGCAAAGAATATCGCTTCTTAAATTTTGCACACAACATTCACTGCACTTTCAACTTTAACACTTCACTTTCACTGCGCTTTTAAGCTTTAACACACTATTTATGCACTGCACAATTAAATTTCACTGCTTCGTCACTTGCAAAAAAAATATAAAAAAAAAATTTGGAGAGACGCTCAGCAAAAGGCGCCCCCTCACACAAACACACTAACATTGCTTTATCTTTTTCGCACACACACGGCTATCCTATGCATTCAACAACATCTGCATAGGCAGTTCTCTACATTCACTGATCTCTCCCGCTTGCTTTTGCACGACAATAGCGACTGTCGACTTTCAAGTCTCCAAATTTTTTTTCGGCTGCTTTCAATTTTTCACTTTGGTTTTACGCGTGGTAAACGAATTGAATTTCAACAACTAACAACTAAATGCGATAGATGAATTGTTGAGCTATTTGCAAATGCATCTTTTAATTATTTATATTTCACATTTAAAACAAAATTAACTTTCTAATTAGACACGCGAACCCCGCTTACAATGCAGTTTGGTGTGGTCAGTGAAACTAATAATCAGAATGGTCGATAGCATTCAGGTATCGATTATTGAAAGTCGATTATTGATTAACTGAAAATATTAGTGAAAATATTCATAATTTACAGTTTAATATTATTATTTCAAGAAGTGAAATATTTATGTGTATTTATGTGCCAGCATAATACATAATTTATGCATTTAAAATATTCTAATTGTCAATGTAGTAAAACAGCTGGTGGGCAGCGCTGGTCGCCAAGAAGTGTGACCACACTGATGAAAAAGCTTTTAAGCTCAGCTTGAAATGTTATTAGTTTCGCATTAACACCCATACAAAATACCAATATAAATGGACACACACACACACACACTGCGATCTTTGGGCTCATCAATCAACGTCCTGATGTCTAAATAACGCACACACACACACAACAACAGCCGGCAAAAGAAAAAGCAATCTGCCATAAAGGACTACCGCACTAATTAATACTGCCGCCCTGGTCTGACTGATGAACCCAAAACAGTTTCGTGTTGCAGCCACACACAAACAAAAACATCAACAATACCAACAACAACCACAGTGTTCTAAGCTAAATAAAGTTATTAAGCAGTCAAGGGCCAAAAGGGAAATGTTTTGCCAAAAAGAGCATGAGATAAAAGCACAAAATGAAACGAAAAGAAGAAAAAGCCCAAAACGCAGCATGTGTTAAAATTATATAGAGAGTGCGTGTGCTCAACAGACCCCCCGAATGGAGGAGCCAACAGACCCACAAGAATGGACAGATCCGATCAGACCAAGACCAAGAGAGCAGAGAAGTTAATAAAAAACACATAATTGCGTATGTTTGGACCAGGCACACATGAGTTCCGTGCCAACTTGAAGTCGCAGGTACCGCTTTTTAGGCCCCGTTACTGCCCACACTCCACAAACTGCCGAACTTCATCTTCAGCTCCAACTCCAACTCCAACTTCATCTCCTCCAGGTTGAGCATCCTCTGCTCGCCGCGTGCTCAAGTGCGAAGTTCTGCGCAAACGCCAAGCGCCTGTGAAAATATGATTTTTGTTGCCATTTCGTGTTTTGCCACTTTGGAGGTCTTCATCATTTTTTGCCTTTCCTCTCTGCCAACTCTGCTGCATGCATGTGAGTGTGTGTTTTTTGTGTTCTCATAAAACTGACCCCATGGGCAGTGAAATTAAGTTGATTTTTAATGCAGTCATGGTGGGCTCAAAGGCACCCAAATTTCTGGTATTTTCATTGATTCCACAACCGATTCGGTTAAATGTACTCGTCTTTTTCATTTATCCAAAGAAATATATTTTGTTTTCGTAGTTGGAATTCAGTTTTGAAAGGATAATTAAGAATTTATTTGTTTGTGTTTTTACTTTAATTTATTTAATTTCAATTTCATATAAATTTAAATGTTCTTAAAAAAATGTACATAAATTTTCAATTTTATAACTTTATTCAAATTTACTTTACTGTGCTTTTAATTATATAAAATTTTCGTAAATAATAAACGTTTTCTTAGTTCTTAAAGTTTTTCAAAATATCCAATAAACAAATTCATCTTATCTTATTTTTTTATTTATTTATTTTTTTATTTAAAAAAAAAGTAATTTTTAGTTCATACTTTAAAAATGTACAAATTTATAATATTTTATAATCGTTGTATTAATTAATACCTTAGAACTGGTTTACTCTAAGTGAATTCAATGAATAGAATCATTAATATTGTCAATTTACTGTTGATATAATTATGATTAGCCTTATTATCGTTATTATTAGTCATAATTCTATTGGCTATGCGTTCCGTCATATCTACAAAAGTCCAGAATTATTAACTGTAATGTCTTTGGCATGGAGACAACCCACGCTGGCATTCCGGCTGCTCATCTCTTGTCCAAAACTATCGAATACTTCCGCGCTTGCTCACTCTGCCCACGTTCCACGTTCCCAGAACGTTGCCCATAATAAATTTCAACTTGTCTACACCTATTTTTACAAACATTTAAAAATTATTACACTGACTTTTTCATTATGCTACGAAAGCGACCAGCGCGAGACCACAAGAGACCAAACAAGCGTCGAAGACTCCAGCCAACCAAATCCCAAGACCAAGTCCAGTCTCAGAGTCCGAGTCCGAGTCAGTCTCAGGCCTCTTCCCGTTCAGATCAGTTCAGTCCAGTCCGGTCCACTACAGGCCGGCCTGATGACCTTAAATTAAATGTGCAGCACATGAATTATGTAAGCTGTTTAATAAAGTGATTCCATTTGCATGCAAGAGCCCCGCACGCATGCTCAGCGGGCAGTCCCTCCAGGAGTTGAAGCTGGAGACGAGAGACGAGAGGAGGAGGAGTGGGAGCTGAAGCTGGAGCTGGAGCTGGACCCAGGCCAACAACTTACTCACAGCGCTGTTGTTGGAGCCCCAAGCGGAGGCATCGCGCAGCGCGCGCTGATTGTCGCTTAATAAAAATGGTTATTGTGTTTCTGCCTGGAAAAGGAAAACGAAGGAGGAGGAGTACATGAGAGTGGCGAGGTGTGTGGGGCATGTGGTGTGCGGAGATTGCAACGGCTATTTATGTGTGGCTTTTGTAAGAATTATTAATGTAAATCTTTCATAATTTTCTTAAGCTGTGCGCGTGCGCAGCCAAAGAGCCCCGGGGGGAAACTTTGGGCCTGGACCTCAACTTGAACCTGGGACTGTGGGGCATTTTTACAATGATTTATGGCGCCATCTGGCAAGGTTGTGTGGCATCCTGAAAGCTGCGCACAAAAGCTTAAGCTTAGCACTGCCTTCTTGAAGCTTTAAAGCTTTTGGGCTTTTCACGACGCTCTTTCGCTGTTGTTCTCTTTGTGCGCCTCTCTTAATGTTCATTCTGTGTGCGTTGGCTCCACCCACACACAAAAAGCGTTCATTTTGTGTTTCGGCGCATGCGTCATGCCCCAAAGGGGGATGCCAACAAAATGAAGTTGCAAGGAACCAAAAAATTTGTCTGTCTTCGCATGTGTGTGTGTGTGTGTGTTTGTGTGTCGTAGTAAACTGATTGCAGCTTGACAGCAAATCAAAGCTCAAGTCGCTGTGAGCGCCATATGCTGTGTTGCAACGCTGCAACGTGCGCCTTTTTGCCCCAATGAGAATGTGCCACCGAGCTGCTTGTCTCCCATGCTGCCAGAACCGAGAGGTAATGGCATGCCAAAAAGGTACGCCAACTGTTGCCCGTCAGCTGCAACTTGTTGGGCTGCATTCGTCATTTACCACAGCGCCACATCAACGTCATAAACAACAATAAAAGCAAGAGCAAGAGCAAAAGCAAAAGCAACAGCAACAGCAACTGCAACTCCATCTTCAACTTCAACTGCAACTGATGCAACAGACAGGCAGACAGCTCCACTCTGGGCTCCACTTCGAGTGCTTCTTCTGGTTGGCTGACAGCCACTGCAAACTCAAGATGGCCGCCAGAGCCAACGAACAACGAGAGCGACTGTTGGACAACTCTTGATGATCCCCACTTGGCAGAAGGGTTGCAGCTTTATGAACCTGCGATTTTTCACAGCTTGATTGATTGTGCTGTGTATGAGTGGACTTTAAATATTAAGCAACACATTAAATTGCGATTCGATAATTCAACGAGTTAACAAATTAAAGTTAAATATATTTAAATAAAAGCTTTTATTGTATCTATTCTACTTTCTTTAACTTAATTTGAGTATTTTTAAGGTTCAGCAACATAAATTGTTTGTTTAATAATCAATTCTAAAGTTCCTATTAAAAAAGAATTTATATGTTTTCAAAGAAAAGCTCAAACACTCATCAGCAAACATTTATTTGCCTGGCTACACTGACTCATAAAAATATTGAATATTTCCCTAGATGTTTGTACAAGCTTAGCTAAAGCTTTCGCTTATGCTTATGTGAAATGAAGTCAATATACTTTTAATCTAACTATGATCTAATATCCTATTTATGCAGAATCTTTGTGAATCAGTCTGATTCATTGATGAATAAACATTTGCTTAATTTATGCAAGCTGAAATTAATTGCTACTAAGCTGAAAATTGTACTCATTGAACTAATTAACTATAGTAATGAATAAAATAGTAGAGCTTAAAATATTCAGATTCATTAATAATTTAAATATTTTAATTGATGTTATTAAATATGAATTAATAACATGGTCAATTGGAGGCTTATTCTCATTCCCACAAAATAAA
The DNA here is from genome assembly GCA_035046325.1 of Drosophila niveifrons. Taxonomy (NCBI): domain Eukaryota; kingdom Metazoa; phylum Arthropoda; class Insecta; order Diptera; family Drosophilidae; genus Drosophila; species Drosophila niveifrons. Next base: position 10,364,775 of record JAWNOC010000068.1, read on the forward strand.
AAGTTTCTAAGTAGTTCAAAATGTGGTAGAAAAAAATATAATAAAATGATCTTTTGTTTTCGATTGCTTGAAGCTTTCAAGTAGCTTTTCAGCGCTTAATTATAAAAAAAACTTTCCCATTACCTATTCAGTATTAAAAGCTTCAGTATGTTGGTATTTTAATAATCTTAAAAGCGCGATAATCGTATTCTTATATATGTTAAAGTTTAACAAATGAAATCAGTATTTCAATATTAACTACTTTGTTTTCAGAAAAGCTTTCACTACTCGATATTCAATATTATAATCATATGAAGATACTGAAGAGCAATTGTTTTCTCACATTACATTATATTCAACAATTAAAACAATTGAAGCTACATACATTTGCCTAAAGAATCAAATTCTTTAAAAACCTGGCAACTTTCTCGTCTGTTCTTTCAAGCTTAAGAGTTTTCGCAAGTCCTCGAACTTCGCCCAGCCCTCAAATGTTCCGGCTTGCTGTGAGTTTAGCTTGGTCTGGTTGTGAACGCTGTGTGTGTGCTGCGGTTTGTAAACCACTTGAAACAATTTTTAATTGTAATTTGCGCAAAGCAACGCCCCCTAGAAGAGGGCAGAAGATATCTAGCTGAGTGGAGTGGAGTAGAGTGGAGTGGAGTGGAGTGGAGTTGGCTTGCATAGTTTAGACGGAGGCATTGCTGGGATGCCAGCCGCGGCTGCGACGTTGCCAGGAATTCTCATAGAATGGCGCGTCCGGCATGCAGACGCTTTGTGCCAACAGCTGGGCGAGATTTGTAGGTGGGCCAAAGACAACTGGCAACTGCCAAGCTGCCAAACAACCAACAGCAAACAGGCAACGGAAAACAGTCAAGAGCGAAATCGGCCAACAGCGACGAAGCGATGCCTCTTTAATGTGCAGCTTTTTGAGGCTTCTTTAAATTTCATCGCTGTGCCTGTCGCTGAGTTGCTGCGACGCCCTGTCGTTGTGTATATTTTTTTTTAGCCCTGGTCCAAGTGCAATTAAAAATGAAAAATTTTCCCACACATTTGGTCAACTGAACCCCGACTGAACGATAAGGACAAGCAGCATGAACAGCATGAGCAGCAAACCGATTGCAAAACCCATCCCAAAAAAAAAACCGAAACGAAAACTCCAGAGTTCGAGAGCTCTTGCACTGATTTCTTTTTCATGTCAGAGCAATGCAAACTGCGTCCACTGATTGGAGGCCAACGGAATTTTTCCCATACTGCTGCCGAAGCTGCTGAAACCGAGTTGCGACTTGACTTCCACTCCACCTGAAACGCATCGAATTGGTAGCCCTTTGGGTTTGGGTTTGGGCTTGGGTTTACCTTGTGCCACTTTGGCCCAGCGGAATGCGTCGAGTTATGTTTGCTATGTCGTCAGGTTGGCCTCCACCTTGCCTTGTCCCCATCTTCTCTGGCTGCTGCTGCTGCTCCTCCTTCTACTTGGCTCGCCTTGCCTTGCACTTTGATTAATTTTCGCTTAATTTTTATTTTTATTTCTTACTTTTCGCCAAATATTTGCTGTGCAAAATTTGCGTCATTTTGAAATGTTTGTCGGGATTTATGAACGTCGTCGTTGAGTTAATTAAATTCAGCAACAACAAAACCGAAAATTAACTAAATTATGGCTCCCTCTCTCTCTTTCGCTCTCTCACACACATAAACACACACACTTACTTTCTATCTCTCTTCATCTCTTTATACGTCTCTCTTTCTGTAACCCTGGGCAACGCCATCAAAATGCTTGTTTTTCGTCTTTTTTTTTTCATTTTAATGAGCACAAATTGTTTTGGACTTTAAGGCACACCTGCAAAATGGCAGCTCTTGAAAAAACTTTAGAAAAACTCTATGCAAAGCAAAAGAAAAGCCATGAAAATGTTGCCGCGGTGAGGCGTGGGAATTGTCATCTTATGCAAATCATTCAGATTAATCTATTGTAATATCTATTACATCATGCCTGTGTCAACCCTCAACCCCTGCACTAATTAAGGGCACAATTTTTGAATTGAGCTATGAAAGAAGTCGCCTGTGTTGATACCCTATAATTTGATTGAATGTCAACTTTAAGGCATCTTTCAATTTCAGGGTTATTTCATAGCATTGTTCCTTTTTTCGAATACCCAAAGAGTTACAGTATCTATTTCATTTTTTATAAAACTCTCATTAAGAAATAAATAAGTTTTTATCAATCAGGGTTCTTTTTATAAAATTCGGTTAAACAACCCAATTATTAATTTTCTATATAAATCTCATAAAAAAACAAATTGAGTTTAAAGTGAGCAATAATTTCAAAACAATTATGAACAATTTATATACATTTCTTAACATTAAACATAGTATAAAATATTCACCATTTCACTTTATTGTTATTTAGAAATAAATTAAGAATAGTCGACTAAGTTGAGGAATATTTTCTATTAAGAATATTCTTTTCTTAACAATTGTATATAATAAAAAGAAACGAATAGTTAACCAATTAAATGCCATATTTTCTATTATAATATGTTAATCTAATATATCCCTTCACATACCCTGTAATCATTGCTTAGACAATAGCAACCCCTTCGACAAACAGAGATATCAACATCAACACTTGCCCCGGTTCAACAAAATATGTTAATATCTGTGCAATTGATCTGATTTTAATTTCAATGGCATCTCCCCCGTCTCCGCCCCGTTGGGCAACCCTTGGGCTGTTGTGGCTGCCTATGCTAAACGAGCTGGGAATCCCTTACAGTTCACTGCACATTTTTCATGCTCAACAACAACAACAGCAACAACAACAGCAACCACAACCCTTTAGCGATTGCAGTTGCAGTTCCAGTTACATTTTCAGCTGTCTGAGAGAGTCTGAATCCCAACTCTGTGCTCTGGGTCTTCGCCTCCGTCTGGTTGGTTAATCCTTTTGGTAATTTATGCGCACTCCTCTTGCTGCCACTTACCAAACTAATCATCAACATCATGATGCTGCTGCTGATGCCCCGCCATGTCACGTGTCCGTCTGCCCTCTCTCTCTCTCTCTCTGTGTGTTTCTCATCCGCTATCATTATTGCTTCTTCGGCTGCTGCTGCTTGTCGTCGTGGTTGTATTGTTTATTGTGACAATTCTTGTCAACAGCGCAGCAAATGTCAACGGCACATTGATGGATGTGCCGCCAGAGCCACAGTCACAGTCACAGGCACAGGCACAAGCACAGGCACAGGCACAGAGATCAGAGCACAGCACAGAATGAGAAGCAGTCTACCAAGAGCCAAGAGCCAGGTGATGGTGATTCATGGCAATTGCATGCGGTAAAGAGATGCTCAAATTTGTTGTGGTTGTTATTATAGTCGTTGCTGTTGTTGTTGTTGCTGCTACTCAATGGTGGTTTGTTTGGTTAAAAATACAATGCTAAAACTGGTTGATGCAAGTGCTAATAAAAATAGCAACTAGCAGTAGCGAATGCCAGCGCAATGTATAATTTAATTAATGGTTAAAAGAACCTCCCTCTATAAAAATAGATTTCTCAATAGAAATATAATAAATAATGATAAATTACAAATAAATATAAAATAAATTAGTATGAAAGTTACAGCCGAGTGTGCTGAAAGCAAAACAATGCGACATAATTCTTAAAATATACCAAATTAATATAGCGCAAAAATACTAAAATGTACCAATAGTTTTACATACATACCATATGGTATAAAATATACCAGATTGCCAGTCAAAAGCAACTAACACCCTTTTGCAGTAGGCGTTTTATGCCATACAAACGTATTACTTAAATAACTTCCACAATTTGTATCTACTCACAACCAATTTAACAGAAATCATAAATTCTGTAGTTCCTAATGTGTGTACCAAAAATAATATCTCTATCCCTTATAGTCTCTGAGATTTATGTGTTTATATAGACAGACGGACAGACAGACGGACAGACTGCCACAAAAAAGAAAGAAATGATAAATGGGGTTCGCTAATAGTCTTGTTAGCTTTAAAAGAATTTTAATAAATTTTTAGTTTCATCTTGAATATTTGAACATAAGAACTTACTCTGTTAAGTTTAATTTCCAATACATTTTAAAAGCTGGTAGAATTATTTTACAGTCACGGGAAAATATAAATCCTAAGTAATCTGTAAGCATAATTAGTAAAGATTTTTTTAAGATTTTACAAGCTATCATCATTTTAAAGGTAATTAAAATTTGCACAACTAAGACTAGTTGCACTTAGCCCCATTTGCCGTATGTTGCCACAGTGGCACATATGTTATGTTGCCACAATTTGTAGCAACTGCAGCTGGCAACAAGTGTTGTCGCTGTCGGGGAGTCCTTTGAAGTGTAACAAGTGTAGCGCAAGTGAAAAGTCAAAGAGGGTTAAGTTCAGCATTCACACTCACAAAAACACACACATTCACACATTAATAAGCACACACACACACACTCACACACACTCACACACACACACGACCCACATTCGAGGTCGTTTGTCTTCTTCTAAGAAACTAGGAAGTAGACGCGAATCAATTGCTTTATTCTACTCACTTTGTTGTTGCAAGGATGCCGCCGCCGCTATATAAATTAGCATATTTCAAAGACAACAACAACAATAGAAACAGCAACAAAAACAAAGGCAACGAATGCAATAATTGGAGTCCTTGAGTTGCGCCAGTTTCACTTCTGTGCTTCTGGCTCTTGTTCCTGTTGTTGTTGCAGCCGCTTAAATCCTTTGATGTTCAACAGAAGTGGCACTCGGTCGCGTGTCCTTGTGTCCTTGCCCCCCTTGCATCAGCCGCAGCAGCAGCAGCAACAACAACAATGCCACTTAATCAGTTTCCTTTTTTCCTTCATTCCTTGCCAAAGTTGTTTTTTAAAGCGCCTTTAAACAAACAACACCTTTTTTTTTTGGGTACATCAGGTGTCGAAGGGGTCACTCGTAAATCCTTAATCATTCGCAAATGCATTCCGTGTTAATTAGGCCGCAAGTGCAACAAAAGTCAATGGGAGCGAGAGAAAAAAGATCCCTTCGTTGTATCGCATGCGATAAATGCACACGAAATCGCTTCGGCTAGCCCTGCCTCAATGTGGCTGGCTGTGTGTGCCCTTTGATGTATTGTACTTTCGCCAGCCAGTCGCTGCGCAGCCCGCAGGAGCACACACACACACACACACACTCGCACACACACTCACAGGACACGCAGCCACCCCAAGGACGGGCGTACGTCAGTCAAGGCACGCGCATAACGGCATCATCTTCATCTCCATCAACAACATTGTTGTCATCATCATCGTTCATCGTCATCATCATCCTGATGCTAGTCGCTGCAAGGATAACAAGGCACACACACACACACGCACACACACACACAGGCGTACACAGGACTCTGGCTTGAAGCGTTTTCAGCAGCTTCTGTTTCAATTTTGTGATTTTAATTTGCATTTAGAGGCTGTCGCACTCGGCTCTCGTCTCATAGTCATTCGACGCGTTTCGGTGACAGGACGTTTCGTGTCCTGTGTTTAGCCACTGTGTCTTCCGTCAGTTTGGTGAAATTAATTTGATTTGCAGCAAGCTAATAAAACAACTAATAAAATGTGTTATAATTTGATTAAAATGTATTTTAATTAAACCAACTAGTTTAAACTATCAAATTGCATTCGGGAATTATGAATTGAAAATTCCACAAAACATATTGAAAGCAGAGAAAATGTGAAGTTTTCGAAAATTATAAAATTCTAATAAAAAATTAATTTATATTAGTTATTATATTTAAAACACAGAGTGAAATATAACATAATGCAAATAAAATGTATAAAAATTAACATATAGAATAAATCAATAATAACATATGTAAGATAAAAACTCATTTTAAAAATAGTCCAAAAAATCAAAAACAAATTTATATAGGTTTAATACATTTCAATAATTATAACATCATAAAATTTGAAAATAAAATACTGAAAAATGTTGAGCCAAAAATTTTAATTTCAAAAATCTTCAAAATGAATTAAACATTTGATGGACTAACTATTTTTAGTATATTTTAATAATACAAAAAAATTCACAACAAAAAAAAACCAAACAAAATTTATAAAAATGTAGCACGTAACATCAGTACTAAAATAAAATATATTATATTAAACACATAAAAATATATAAAAATTCAATAAAAAGAATACAATATATTCTAAATTTATGAAAATATATTAAAAAAACATAAACAAGACAATATATTTAAAACGTTTTAATAATACGAAATTAAAGCAAAAAAAAAAACTAAATACATTTATGGAAATTTCAGTTCTAAAATTAAATAAATTATACAAAGCATATAAATAATTAATATCAAATCCAATAAATATTTTTAATATATTAAAAAATGTATACAAAAATATATTGAATAAAAAGACAAAAAAAGTACTCAAGGATGCAAGACAAGAAACCACTTAAAAAGCTTACCAAAATAAATCAAACAAATTTATAAATTGTTATAGTTTCATACTGAGTTTAATAACATTTTTGAAAATATGTAAAAGCTAGAAACGTATTGAATCTCTGTTGATAATAAATGCTCAACGTGAAATATATTTAAACGCGTTTCAGATTCTACAAGAAAGTGACTACGAAGAATATAAGAAAAGTCTACAGCGAGCAAGAAAAGCCACCCAGAAGTAAACGACTTATGCCATAAAAAAAATTATATGAAAGAGAAAAACAAAAAGAAAAAAAAAAGCAGTCAACTTGCCAACTGTGTGTGTGTGTGTGTGTGTGGACCAATCAGACCAGACTCTGGGCCAGCAATCGCAGTAAAAGCGATTGTAAATAAAAAGCACAACAACAAAAAGAAGGTAACAAACAAATATTACAAGAAGCAGGCACAGACAAAACAAAGAAAACAAAAAAAAGGGAGTTCCAGCCGGCCAGTAGCCAAAGAGCCAAAGCCCAAAGCCCAAAGCTGAGCGATCAATGTTTATTGGCGCTTTGGTCACGATCGAATCGCCAGTTGAGCTGAGAATGTAGCTCAGAGACATAGAAAGGCAAAAAAAAAAAAAAAAAGTAAAACAGATCGACAATTAAAACAAAGAAAATTGTGCAAAATGTGTGCAAAAATTAAGCAAATACAAAAATTAACAAAGTAAAATAAAAAAAAAATGTAAAGTGCGGTGCGAAAAGTGTTTTGCGAAAGTCTCTTCAATGTGTACTACAAAATGTTTGCTGTTGCTTGGCCTCAGCAAGCCAACAACAAAAGAAATTGCCCACTAATTTGTAACAAGCAAACAACAGCAACAACAACAACCGACAACAGCAATGAGCAACAATTAAAAATTAGGCTTCAATTGTATGAAAATTTATGCAAATCAAAGACGAGCGATGGCTGCGTGGCAAGCAACAACAACAACATCATCGGAGACGTGCAACAGCAGCAGCAACCAAAACAACAGCAACAGCAACCACAGCAGCAGCAACAACAGTGGAGGAAACAACATTGTTGCCACACAACCGTCGCGTCATTGCCATTTGCATTTAATTGTTGTGATTATCTTGGCCTGCTGCACACGCTGGTAAGTGTGTATCTTATAGATACATCCAATGTATCTACTACTACTACGAACCAGGTGTATCCATCAACACGCTCTCCGGCGTATGTAAAGCAAAATTCAAAAGGTGTAAATCGCCTGTCAACAAATTAACTCAAGCGTCGCCTTTTGTTGATGTGCTCGCTCTTGTTGTTGTTGTTGTTGCTGCTGTTGTCAGTGGCAAGTTAATTAATTAAACGACAAACCACAACAACTACAACAACAACAACAGCAACCGTCGAGCAGCAGCAATAACAACGACAACAACAACAGCACTTCATGCTGTTGAGTCAACAGATTAATCAATTCCAAGTCTTACACGTCGTCTCAACTCCGGAAAACTGTCAGCCAAAGGTGTTGGCATAATTAATATTGATCTAGCATTAAGATTGATCAGTTTTAACCTAGCGAACTTCTCATTCTGCCTGCTCACCTCGCAATCTATTTTTGTTTTTTCGCTTTTAGAAAGCACATTTAACAATTGTGTAAGATCGTTTTTATTAAGAGAATTTCATAGGAAAATAATGTATATCAAATGTGGCTTAAAAATATATACTTCGATTTTATACATCTGACTTTTTCGATGAATTTCTAAACTCTAAATATACTCGTATACTTAATAATAAATAGATGCATTTTCGGATATAAATTCAATAAAGTACAGTACGAGTAATTACTTTTAAAATTGCATTATTTATTTAAAGTAGAAGTAAAACAGATCTAAAACATTTTTAAAATATATATTTACAATCACACTAACAAGGAAATGCTAGAAATCACTAGAGTGTAAGAATTGTGAGATACCCTTTACCCTTCTCCAAATAAATTGAACCTACAGAGATACCGAAAGTATACCACAAAAATACTGAAAGACATCGAAGGCTTCATTTCATAGAGTACTAAACATTCCATATTGTCAGGCCTTATTGCTCTTTGCGTTTCTTGGTATACGAAATTATTTCTTAAACAGCTTCTACAACTATTATAAATATTAATATTTTGTAATTAATTTTTTTATTTATACTATTTTTTCACATTTGAACTTTATATTGGTTACTTAAATACGAAATTAATAATAAAAAAAAGTCTACAAAATATTGGAACAAAATTAATAATGAGAATATATTTTTGTAATTCATTGAGATTGAATTGAATACCAAAATAGAACTTCTATATTTTAGCTTTAAACACTTATTTTATAGTTTGTTCTAAAAATCTTTAACACGAAATCTATTGCCTGTCAAGGGCTTTGTTTGTTGACTTCAATCACCTGCATTTTTGTAATACAACAAAGTTCGCCAGCAATTTCTTAAAATACTTCAGTGCAGTCAACAATGTACTACCAACTTCTATGCGTTTGCCAGCAACTACAATAAAAAATGGCAACTCAACTGGCTGGCTTTAGACCAAATTGCGAATTACCTGGCTGGCAAACAACAGGGCAACGCAGACAACGCCATTTTGAACAGTTCATGGCCACATTGCTGAGCTGAGCTGGCTGGAGTATCCAACCAGAGCTAACTTGCAACAGCTTCGCTTGCATAGTTTGCCAGCTCCCTTTTGGCTGCTGTTGTTGTTCACTGGGCACATCCTCTACATCTGCATCGCCTGCGCCTCACATTTGTGGCAAGTTGCAACTGCAGAGCAGCCTACACAATTGAGTTGATTTCAATTGCAGGGTGGTCCCTGGCACTGAGGCCTTATAATGCGCCTGGCGCTGTCAATCCGGCCTCCGTCTCGGTCTCAGTCTCAGTCTCCAACTGCAACGTAGTCACAGTGCGCAGTCAGGCGGACGAGAGAGCTGTCTGTCCAGGTCCAAGTTCCAGGTGCGGCTGACTGACTGCCTGACTGTCTGACTGCCTGGTTGGTTGGTTGAATCGTTGGTTGCTCGATTTTGCCCTGCCTAGTAGTAGTTGCAGCTTGTTAATCTCGTTGCTGTTCTTGTCGTAGTTGTTGTTGCTGTTGTTGTTGCCGTTGTCAACAAGCAAAAAAGTATGTTGACAACCCCAAGGAGAGCGCGATGCAGTCAACTCGAGACTGCAGCAATGCAAGTTGAAGAGCAGCCTGCTGCAATTCGTTGTTGTCGTTGTCTTCCTCGTTGTTGCAACGTCATAATTGCAGCGCATAATGAGACAACTGCAACTGCAGCTTGCCACCAATTTTTCGTTTGAAATGCAAATGAAGCACACACACACACACACACACATCTGTCACACCTGCCACGCCCCTCAAATGAGGCTGCTGGCAAGTGCAGTGCATAATGTGCAGCAGCCAAATCCTAATTGGGTGCAGCAACACACACATACACTCGCACTCGCACTCACACTTGCATTTCAAGTGTCATTTCGCGACTGCAACACATGGCGTATGCGCAACGACTTGACTTCACTTTGCTGCTACTTTAGCTGCCTGCTTCAGAAATCTCTTAAGCACACCATCGCAATATGCAGCCACATTTACCTCTGGCAGCTCATTTAATTACTTGTTAAATTTGTTGCATTTCCTTATCGCATGCTAAGCAACGGCAATAAACTCAACTCGATTGGCAATCAACGATCGACGATCGACGATCGGCGAGAAAGTTGCCTCCTTGCCAAGCACTTTGATTCTTTGCTTAACAGCTGTAATATCTTAGATAAGCGTCGATAGAACTGTAGATTAGCAGTAAGGTTGCAATTTGAGTGGAAATTCCAAAGATATCCAGAATAATGTTAGATAATAATCAAGAAAGCATAATATGCGCTTTTATTGTTAATGAAAAATCGAATGACTTTAAAGAAAGTTCACGTAATTCCCATCAATCAAAAGAACATTAATATGAAATTCTTAAAATTTAATTAAGATAAGAAATTGTACTGGATGAATACTTTTCAAACTTAAAGAAGTTGAGATCATTCTTTGCAAAGAACAAAGTAAGATTTTAAATGTAATTAATAATCATCATTTCTGTTTTTATTATTATTATTATAATACAAGAAAAAACAGTGCGATACTATTCTTAAAATATACCAAATTAATAAACCGCAAAAATACTAAAATATACAGAAGGCTAATTATAGTATATTATTGTTCGCAATTCGTAATTTGCTTTACAAAAATATTTCTTCAATAACTTATAAAATTTTTAACCAATTCTTATGAAACTAATTTATACAACATAACCTCATACAATATATTTAATATCACCATCAAACACTAAATTTCTTTTAAAAATTGCTCAACTTGGCAAAGTGGTTTCAATTCCCTTTGGCAATCGATATCACAAAGTCGCAGCTCTATCGCAAGCAACAAATCAAGCAAACAAAACTGCAATTTAAAGAGCCGCAAAACTTGTGAATTAAAACAAGAAAGAAAAAAAAGAGGAAAAAATCGAAAAGAGGGTAAAAAAACAAACTTCTTGGCAAAATGCATTTTAATTGGTTGAAAGATATGCAATGCAGGGCATCGCATCGCATCGCATCGAGAGCCATCTGCCAGACGTCTCTCAGATAAAGAATTTAAACTGATGCACATTTTGTTAACAGCTTTATAAAGCGTATGGCTTTTAGTTTGCCTTCCCGCTCGCTGTTATAGTTGTTGCTGTTGCTGTTGCCGTTTGCCAGTGAATTCAATAAAACTGATAAGGCAACAAAGTCAAGGAACCGGCGACGACGACGACGACGTCGCTGAGTCATGCTGTAGAGCAGCTTGCAACATGAGATCAAGTCTTCCGATCGGATCCTTCGATGCGATGTCGAAGCTGTGCGTATTTCACGCGATGCGATAGCAGACGCAATTGATTCGCTTATAAAATTTATCGATCTGTTAGCCATGGCTTAAAATGTGGCCAACAACACCAAGGATGTTGGCTTATCAGCACCACACAAAAGTGTTGCCACGATAAATGCAGAAATCAAAAGTATCTACATATGTGAGATGTCTGCAGAAAAAAAAAATTTCAATTTAATTTTCATAATTTGAGTTTCTCACGCTCTCGGAGAGTTCTATTGAAATGCCATAAAAAGATTGAAATGTGTGGCAAAAAGGCTTTAGACTTTTGGGCTTTAAGAGGCGCCGCCAAAAGTCGCTCTCTACTTCTACAGAGTCCGATTCTGACTCTTTGACTCTTTGGGGCTGTCAAACGGTAGCCCGTGCATAAATCAAGGATTTTTGTCGGTTTATGCCCCCACGTCCAAGTCCACAAACTATATCAAATCAGTTAGCTATCTAAGCCAGTTAGGCATAAACATTGTTTCCCACACACATACACACACACACATACACACATACATATTTAGAGAGTCAGTTGGATAACTTTGGGCTACGGTCGACGAGACGAGACGAGACGAGATACATTCCATGGCAGGCTAGCCCCGGAGCCACGGCAACAGCTAGGAATGCTTTTGATCTGTGGCGACCATTCAAAATATATATACATATATTTGTATATGTATACAGGGTGCCCACTGTATACTATTGTAGCATTCAATTTCCATAGCTCACTGTAATTAAATGAATTTATCACATTCTCTTTTTGCTGCTGCTGCTGCTGCTGATGCTTTTTTTATTTTTTGCGTACGCTTTAAATAATACTCGCAATAAAATGCGCAAATGTTGTGTTGTGATTCACATGGAAAGGAAATGCCTAAAACTTGGCCAAGCGCATTCAGCAAACAATTCAAGCGTTCAGCTTTAAGCTTCATCTCATGAGCATTTATCATTTAATTGCTACAACAACAATTCGTCTCTCATTTAATTGCTTTCACTTATCGCATTACTGAGAATTTGGCCGAATTCACAATTGCCTAAGCACGCATATAATATTAGAAAATAAGTAAAGTAGCTAAATGAGTCATGAAGTTAGGGAGTTTATTTCAAAGTTAAAGTTTAGAATTTTAAAGGTCTTCAATTGATTTGATGAACGGCAATAGATTTGTAATGAAAAGGAAGGGTTCACTATGATTATCGATATAGTACTAGATTCAAAACATATTATAGAGTACAAAATATACAAGATTGTCAGCCAAAGCTACTACTAAAAAAATTTTAATTTACTCAATGGGTAGCGGTTATAAAAATCTTGTCTTCTTTTATAGTTCTATTCTACAAAACTGAATTCTTAACACAATATTTATAATATCCAATAGTAAATAAAAAATTGATATTCAAAGATCTTAAATGATTTTAATAAATACTATCTGGTATTCCTAATATTAGTTTTCCAATAGTATTATTAGACTTCCTTCATTTATCCCAAAAATTTAAGTACTTTAAACTCACATTATTTGGTTGCATTTGTACTCGAAAATTCATTTAGCTACTTAGATCAAAAGATTTATGCAAGCCGTTAATATTGTCGGCGTAAGCTGAGCGAAAAACTGAGTCGCAACTTGCACCTCATTAACATGGCTAAAGAGTGTCGCAACATCAGCAGCTCCATCAGCAAACTGCAGCTGTTGTGATAGGAGTTTGGGAGCAGGTTGTGAGCTGAGTGATCAGTTGATCAGCGTGCAGCCATGGCAGGCTCTATGAAGAGTGAATGCTGCGTGAATGGCATACCAAATGATGGGTTGAAGCTACAGCTACAGCTACAGCTACAGCTCCAACTACAGCTCCAGCTTAAGATGTTGATGAGAGATCCTCAGATGTGTCTGTCGCTGGAGTTGCAGTTGAGGACGTGTGTGAAAATGGCACGTTTCTACATTTGAGTATTTTTTACATGCGCTACGTGCCCCAATTAACAACCCTCTTCTCTCTCCACACACAACACTTTGCAATACTCGTACTCCACAACGCACGCAACAGGGATTTAACATTAAGAAAGAATACATTGCAGACGCCATCGTGGAGCGCATCACGTATACGCGCGGTATGCCAGGCTGCGATCTGCGTGTCATAGATCAACGCGATGCGATGTGCGAAGCGATCCGATGCGATTGTAGATGTGCAAGTGTGTGTTCTGTGTGTGTGTGGATGAAGTTGTTCAACGTCAACGTCAACTGCCACTCGCAGCAATACTCTCAGCACAGCTCAGCTCTGCTCGGTATCTGTATCTGTGGCGCAAGATCAGAACACCTCTACGCTGACCTTGACTGCGAGTGGCGCGCTCTAAATGAGTTCAATGAGAGCCACAATGAACCACACCACCATCTGAAACCACACTGAGCCACACTCAGTGAGTTCTTTGACAGCAATCGTCGCTAGCTTGGCAAATTCTTTTTTGTTTTTTTTTTTTGTGTTTGTTCTCTTGTGAGTCATAGACCAAAGATTTGAGACGAGATTTATGACATTGCTGGAATTTAATTTAGCTACTGTCCGTCTGTCTATTTGTTTAGGAGCTTTGTCTTCGCGCTTGCTGATTAAATCAGCCGCAAAACTCAAATTAAATTTCACATAAACAAATAAAATGAAATTAAATTAAATTTGTTGCCAAGCATTTTGTTTTCTACTTTTTTTTAATTTAATTTTTGTTTTTTTTTTGCGTTTTTTAGTGTGTTATGTGTCTTGTCTGCGGTTTTTGGCGCTCAAGGTTAATGGCGAAGTTGTCATTATTGTTGCTATTTTTCTGTTTGCTGTTCGCTATTCGCTGTGTGTGGGGCAACTCGCTTGGATACAGTTTCGGAATTGAAATTGAAATTGGGAATTCGGCTTCGTATACGTATTCGAATTTAATTATTAGCTGCGGTCACTGTAATCACAGCGCCATCTAAATAGCGTAGCAACAGATTTAAAGCCAATATTTTGATATTATCGAATGGAATTTGCACTTCGACATTAATTTTACTTTTTTGGATGACTTAAATTCAACATTATGAAATAATATTTTAATATTTTTGTAGTTAATTAAAAACTACTTTATGAGGGAAGTCCTTTCCATTGCATAAGTATATTTTATATGCTATCTTGGAGTTAATGAATAGTAATGAATTATGAGCAGAAACCTTTCCCATTACATAAGAATATTTAAACTTTTGTGATATGTAGACATAAAAATATATCTCTTTTTTATCATACAATTATATCAAAATCAATTTCTCATTTTATTTATTTCCCATGTAATATAAATAGATAGAGAAATTGCATTACTTTCATATTTTCATCGCCTTTTTTTAATCAAAATTTTTCCCACATCTATTAAACATATTTTATTTAGTGAAAATAGATAGATGATAGAATATTTATATTAGGTATTCCCTAAGAAAATGTAGAAAGTGTATTAAACATGTTAAATCCTCAATTACAACTTTCGAATAAATATCAATTCTATTTCACAGGTTGTATGGCTTGCCGGATGGACGTGCCACATGCCGCTCAGTGCCTGGTCTGACCAAGGATCAGGTGGAGCTGTGCTACAAGGCAAGTGATGTGACTGCCGCCGCACTGGAGGGCCTCGACATGGCTATCCGAGAATGCCAGATACAGGTATATATATAAGCGAGTCAATAAATTTCTCTATTGTTATCATTTGACTGTATGTTTTATAACAATTTACATTCTACATTCTACTGTGAGTTGCAATTTTTTGCTGCTTTTTGTTTACTTTTGTTAATTGCTCTTCTAAGGCCTTATCTGAAATGGCTTTTGTTTGTGCCATTAAGAAGAAAAACGATCTGAAATTGCCATCAAACAGTCGCCAAATTGCTGCGATGTTGTTGAGTCGCATTTCTGGTCGACGTCAATCAATGAAATACGTGTAATTGTAGAATTTTAAGATTTGTTTTGCATCACTAACTAATCATTTCTTCTTCGCTTTTTTTTACTATTTTCTGTTGACTTCGTTTTTATGCTGATGCAGTTTCAGTGGCATCGCTGGAATTGTTCATCGCTGAGCACCAAGAGTCGCAATCCGCATGCATCGAATCTGCTCAAGAAAGGTGAGTTCCCCACATCAAGTTGCAAATGTTCCCAAGTAGCTTGGCCGAAAGCCATTAAGCTGACACTAAAATGTGCAGTAAGTGTGGCTCAGCTTTCACGCAAAACAAAATCGCTTTATGACCAACTAACGACAGCAACAGCAACAAACTGTCAACGAGTTTGCGGTTATTCGTAGAGCAACGGCAAACGGCCCACACGCAAACCGCTAGGCAAAAAGTAAAAACCTTAAAGATAAACGATCTAACGACTTGCCGCAGTTGAATTACTCTTTCCACATTATAAACTCAGGAGGTTCTCATCATGTTCTAGACATAACTGTTTAAGGAATCGGGTCAATCAGTCCAATTGAGAAAGAAAGCAATATTTTGTGTAGGAACATTTTTTAAGAATAATGAAAATGCAAAAAGGATTTAGGATTTATTGAATTAATTTCGAAATATACTCATTTAATATTTTTTTATTCTACATTAATTTATATCCTTTTTTTTGAAAATGTTTATATTTCAAAAGTTCATCAAAATTCATTATAATTATATATAAACAATATTAAACCATTATGAATAACATAAGTAATAGCGTAGCGTAGACAAAATTGCTATTTAAAATACATTTGTAAATACATAATCTATATTACTTTATTATTACCAAGGAACCTACTTCTTTTTCCTGCGCACTTCCTCGCATATTTCCTACACCCTTTGGCAAGGGTATTCAAAAAAACATCTAATTAAAAGTGCGCAGTACTTTGTATGCTCCCTCTCAACCCTATTTCCCCCCCTTCGATCTGCCGGACAGTGTCCGAAGCTATTAGCCGTCGCATTATTAGACACGCCATGGAAACAAAACCACAGCAGCGTCTCAATGCACCATGTACTATGTACATAGATGACTGACTCTCTAATGCCCCGGTCCAGTTGACGTGGTGGCTAGAGATCATGTTTCTAAGTCGTTGCAGCTAGTAAGAGTGTCGCTTTGGGGACTTGTACTGGACGCACCTTTGTCACAGCCTAGTGCATCTTTAGTCCATCAGTCCAGCACAGTTCGTCAGTGCGGCAGCGCGAACTTTGACTTTGATATCTTAATCTGTTGTCGAGGCATTATATTACACACAACGATTCCCGACTTCTAGGCGTGTGCCTTATGATGCTGTTCCAGCTGAGCGTCAACAAAGAGTTGCCGCTTTGTTAGCCGCTTTTGTTAGCCAGGTAGCAAATAGCGGTATCTCAGTGATCACAGGCGCCGATCATAGGACTAACAACTGTATCAAGCGACTACTCAGTTATAGTTAAAGTTATTGATATCCCGTGTATATAATACAAGAGAATAAACTTCTATATACCCGAAATTCCTGAATGCACTTCAAAGCGTTATTCCAGGTATTCATGCATTCAAAGTAAAGCAGGACAGGCAACGTCTTTAACATATAACTAAAGCAATTGCTCAGGTGGCAATCAAGCGTTGTTGCCTTTGGGGCTCAAGTCTGGCATGTTTGGGGCGCGTTCCCAAGCGCTTCATTAGTTAAATTATGCGTCATCCAATTGCTGTAAAAATGCCAAAACAATGGGGCGAATGGTCGACAACGACGACAACGACGACGACGACGACGACGACGAGTCAAAAGAGTCCAATGATCAAAATGGCGGCATGCAATGCAGATGCAAACGATATCTGCCCACAGTGGCAATGTTGAAAAGATTTCTCACAAATTTCAATGCGACTGCAATAACAAAAAGAGAGCTGAAAAGGGAGAGAGAAACGCAAACAAGAAGAAGAAGAGTTGCCTGGGAGACCGACGAGTAAAAGGGAAAGGCTAACCTCAAGTCAAGTCCAAGTCCAAGTCAAGTTGACTCGAGTCCGGCGTAATTTATTTGCATTCATCGTATAAATTATATTGTAAGCAAACCACTTCATTCAATTTCAATTTAAAAAATTGTTATCTCTCTTGACGGATGCTGCCGCGGCCACTGACAACATACTGCAAACGTACAGCGAGACATTTTCAAGAGACAAACAAAAACACAACCGAATCGCTTGAGAGCCGACATGGCTTCTCAGTGGCTGCATCAGCCAATGCTGAGTTGTATAAGGATGCGGGCAAGGGGATATGCTGAGAAACTATGCAACAGAACAACAACAGAATTAAATTGGCAACAACAGGAGAGAGCATAGACACAGCTCAGAGTTATAAACAATTGAAACTTAAGCTTATACTAACTCCTTAAAAGAACTCTAAGTCAAGAGCTTTAAAATCATGGGTAGAAACTTAAAAAACATTGCTATTAAACTGAATTGTTATTAAACTTAATAATGACTGAGTTTCTAATACTAATATTTTGTTCAAGTTGAGCATAAAAAGTTATACTTTCTAGCTAATATACAAAGTTATCTCGTAAATAAATTACGTTTTCATCATTGGAAGCTTTAATCGAATTTTATTTATAAAGCACGACTATCATGATAAAATTTCATTTAATAGAAACTTGAGCTACACTAGAAAAAATTACAAAAACTAAATCAAATTGAATTCCTTTAAGGCTATAAGTACAAGTGTTTAAGAGCTACGATATTCGCATACAAATTATATGATCCTAGTAACTGTAATATTTTGAAGCTTTTGTAATATATCTTAGCCCAAAAGAATTTGGAAAAGTTATGTACAAACTTAATGCAACTTTAGAACTTCTCTATAGAGCAGTTGATGATTTTTGAAAATGCATGCAAATGACCAAAAAGAAAAAGGAAAAAATACAATGTCATTACAGCATATCTACACATAATTTGCATTTGACCGTAATCTTGTTGCTGCCATCAAGTGGGGAATAAACTTGATCGGTCCAAATGCGCGTACACAAAATGAGCCAGGTTAAAGTTAAAGCCACAGCTAAAGTTAACAACATTGGCCAATATAACAATGCCAAACCATAAATCTCCAAATGCATGCCACACCAGCAGCAGCTAAAGCAACAGCAGCCGTAGCACTTCCAAGTAACTTCTCTCGACTCTTGGCTCTCAGGTCTCGACTAGCCTTCAGGCCTAACCAATATGGTAAACCCAAGCTTATGTCAGTGACATGTCTGCTGATCTGTCCGCCCGTCTGTCCGTCTGTCTGTCTGTCTGTTTTGTCAACCCGCCCGTTCGTGTGTCCATTAAATAAGGAAGGAAACAGCGAACTGAACTCTGCACATAACGAGAGTCAATATTGACAGGCAACAGGCAGCAGCAGCAACGCGTGCAACGTTTTGGACGACTTGGGGCGACATATAAGGGCAGAGGCAACCTGAGCAACCAACAGCAGCCCCCAAAAACGCAAAAGATTGGGGGGAGGAGGAGGAGATCAATGATCGGCCAAGTGAAACGAAACAAATCAAGTCAGAGAGCAACAACTGACTGACAATCGAATCGGCGCACGGACAGGTCAACTATTTTGCATACATCTCCTATAACTTATGGAACTGGTCGCAGATCTCTCCGAGATCGTTCGTTGATCGTTCGTCTGGTGCGCCGCTCTCTCGCTTCTCGCTACTTCGCCATGCATTATTGTCAATCAACTGGGACGATGGAAGCGGGAAGCAATGGGGAAGAGTCAGACGGCAGCCATGTACAAAAAGTAGTAAAAGGATTACGTACGATCGTCGTCAACGACGATCGACCTTTATCTTAGTCTCGGTTCAAGCAAATGCATGTGACAACAAGCGAGCGACGTATGTCGCAAACAATTACTTGGGATTGCAACACACAAGACAGCAGACAGCAGGAAGAAGGAAGAGGGACAAGGTAGAGAGTTAGGGAATCGAAATGGGAATGGGAATGGGGCATGGGGAATGGGAATGGGACAGAAGAAAACAGAGACAGGTCGATGTTGTTATGTATTGTATGGGGCGCAGTAGAGCGATCGCTGTGAGTCGATCGGTTGCCAATTTATGCGCAGTAAGAAGCACGTCACATGGCCCCAAGGCATTGTCAAATGTAACTCTCTGGCAATGATGTGATTTGGATTTGCAAATGGCCTGTGGGGGGAAACACAAAGCGTGCATAAATCAAGACTCCAATCGAACGATCACAGATCACAGAGATCTCGCCACAGATCGCGAATGCGAATGGCATGAGATTGCTGCAAGGCTGTGACTGTGACTGAGACTGTGACTTGAAAATGCGACTCGAGTCTGGAGGAGAACACTGTGAAGGGGGAGAGAGACTGGAGTGGAGTGGAGCGTGGTGACTTGGCGTGGCATGGCATGGCATTGCTACTGTGCGCATTGATGCATTGATTGATGGCGTCTTAATCGTCAATCAAATGCGCGCTACACTTTTGCATTGCATCGCATCACATTGAAAACGATCGATTGGCTTTTGTAAGACGACAACGACAACGACAACTTGTCACAACATTGACATTTGCATTCGTGCGCATCCTGAGTGACAGACTACGAACAAGTTGACCATCTGACTGATTGTTTGACAGCTCCGCACACACAAACATCAGGCAACAGCTACAGCTACAGCAACATCTCAACCCCATCGCCATCCAACGATCAACGATCCTCCTCCCGTGATGCAAACCTGTCACATTGACATATGTACTGTCGCCGATGCATTGCATTTGCCTTGGCTATGCGATTTAGCTTCTCGTTTTTCCTTATTTACAGATTTTTTGCTTTTGTCTTATGCAAAGTGGCGCTGACAATTTGCATGTCAATCGATTGACAAATGTTGCCAACTTTGGCAACGCTCAATGACGTTCCATGTCGATCATGATTAACGTCAATTTTGACAGCCGTTTGACAGCTATTGCATAAGTCGTCAACCAACCCACCTGGGTGGGTGTGGTCTCTCTTTCAACCTCTCTCTTGAATTTTGCATCATTAAAACTTGTCTGAACGTTCGATCAATTCAATCGATCGTTCGATCAGTCGATCGATCGATTATCCACTGCTGCAAAAGCTGCTGAGTGCTCTGCCTACTTTTGGGGCTTGGCGGCTTGTCTAGGCTCATGTCAAAGCTGGCAGAATGTGCCGCACAATTCCCCAAGGGCAATTCGCTTGGGCATTCAGTGTTAAAAATAACGCCGCATAACTTTTGCCAATAGCCATAGAGCTTTACGCCTCCCTTGGGGTAACACAATCACACACACACACACACACACACACTCTATACTATACGATTTCTCAACTCTAATTCCATTTTGTGCTACTTTAGGGTATCGAGAGAGCGCTTTTGCCTTTGCCATCTCGGCGGCTGGTGTGGCACACAGTGTGGCACGAGCCTGCAGTCAAGGACGTTTGATGTCCTGCGGTTGTGATCCCACAATTAATCGCAAGACGCTCAACAAGAATCTTCGCCAGTCGCTGGACAAGGAGAAGAAACAGTTTCTGCAATATCTCGAAACGAATCAGATTCTGACACCCGAGGAGGAAAAGAAATATGAACGCTCGAAGATCGCCAGTCGCTGGAAATGGGGCGGTTGCTCCCACAACATGGACTTTGGTGTCGAGTACTCGAAACTCTTTCTCGACTGCCGCGAAAAGGCTGGCGACATTCAATCGAAAATCAATTTGCACAACAATCATGCCGGCAGAGTGGTGAGTAAATGGAAGAAAATACAAGACAAGTCGAAGCATTTAGTAAGATAACTATTTTTTTTAAATGTTTTAACAGATTTTGTGATGAGAAAAAAGAATATTTAAAAAGAATATGAAAACTAAGAGAGTCTATCATTGAAAAATAAGTTTCGTCAAATTAAACTTAAGCCCAATTTAAGTTTTCCTAAACGAAATATTGTTTGCAAAAAGATACCCCAAATAAATTTGTAATGAATTAAAGTGTAAATGATTTAAGAATTCAAGAGTAAATTTTTGAATAGTAAAAATTGATTTCATTTCCAGAAATGAATTTAAAAGAATTTGTTTTTGTCAAGAAATTCCTTTTAAGAAACTGTTAACTGAGTTCCCAAATCAATAACAACTTTATAAACCATTATTTTGTTCCTTTCAGGCCGTCTCCAACAACATGGAGTTTCGCTGCAAGTGTCATGGCATGTCTGGCAGTTGTCAGCTAAAGACCTGCTGGAAATCAGCACCAGATTTTCACATTGTCGGCAAAGTGCTGAAGCATCAATTCCGCAAGGCCATTCTGGTGGATCAATCGAATCTAGGCAATGGCGAGCCAGTTGTGGTCTTGAAGCGATCACGCAATAAGAAATCAAATGGTGGCAATGGAGCTGGTGTCAGCTCGGATTTGCTATCCGCCGATGCTTCGGGCATTCTGGAGGGTCGAGAGACGCAACGCGATCTGGACGCCGATCGAGGCACGCGACAGACGAACTCTGATAAGAATGCTGCCCGTATGGCACGAAAACTGGAGACGTCGCTCTTCTACTATCAGCGATCGCCGAACTTTTGTGAACGGGATCTGGGTGCCGATATACAAGGTAAGTTGAAGGTTTAATTAGATTATCAGCAAATTATTATAATAGCGGAGATTTTGAAAAACTAGATATATAATTGTTATGTATTTCCAACAAATTTGAGACTACAAATACAAAAGAATATGACTCCAATTGCCACATTTCAATCATATTAAATACTAAAATTATAATACAAAATCAAGCAAACTAACGTGATCAAAATTCTGCCAAGAGATCTCAATTAACAAAGCTGTTTTAGTATTCTTATCGATGCCGTCCATATTTCAAACTAAGATATAAATCGAATTAATATTTATCAGAACTGCAAAAGGAAATACCACAAATAATTTGGCTAATTATGAAAAATTGCAAGAATTCGGTCACACTGTAACAAGAGTCGAACTAATTAAAAATGATTTATTGGCATGGGGCTAAGCGATAAATTTGATTTGCCTCTAATAAATAAATCACAAATGCAAATTAACAGCAGCCAGGTAGCAACAAAAACAACCACCACAGCAACAATAACAACAAACGACGATTACAACAACAACAACGATAACAGCGACAGCAACAACAACAACAAAAACTGCAAAAATAAAAACCATTTATTAACGGAGCTACCAAACATGCCACATAACTCAAAATGCGCGACGACGACAAAAGTCGAGAGTTGCGCATGCGCACGGCACGTACTCAACAACAGCAACAACAGCAACACACCAGCAACAACAACAACCAGCAGCCACAGCAACAACAACAACAACGCAGCAAACCGGCAGACATGAACGTCTAACTGCCACTTGCAATTTTCGTTAGCCATTTTGTGGCGACCACTCGACGATGTTGTTGTTGCTGCTGCTCGATGTTATGGTTGCTCGTTGTTGTCCGCTGTGGTTGTTGTTATTGTTGTTGTTGCCGCTGTTGACACATTTGCAAATTATCAAAAGCCGCTGCGACTGCGGGCCAGTTTAAAGTGTTAATTACGACGCAAATTTATAATTAATCGTTGACGCGGGCTACCGGGCGGATGATTGTTGCTGCTGTTGCTGCTGTGACTGCTGTTGTCGTTTTTTCGTTCGTTCCCTGCCCACAACCCCACACAGCACATCCACCTCTTTTTGCCGCCTTCCTCTAGACCGTGCCCCCATTCAACAGGCGCTTGATTCATGCGCCGTGTCTAGGCAAATGATGGCAATTAACGTTGGCAATTAACATCTAACAATTATGATACTTTGCTTATAGTTGCACTTAATTGTTTATTTATGGTTTTTTAATGGCCGCAACGTGAGTTCTCTCGCCTCGCCTCGCTTCACGACGTGAGACCGCATACTATCGATAGTCACAACACACAGACAGTTTAATTTAATTAAAGAATATTTGAACTATCGATTGATTAATTGCTTTGCTTCGGGCAATTATTCAATGTCAACGCTTCGATGCATTTAAATGAAACAAAAGCTTTTTAAGCTAAGAAAAGAAGAATGAGTTATATAAACTTTTCGAAATATATATTGTATGATTATTTTTGATAATAGTGGGGTAATAAGTTTGTTGCATAGGTGAATATAGCACTTCGAGATTAATCGGTTAAACAAATAAAATGAAATTTGGCAATGATGCACAAATTGAAAATTGGCAACATTGCATCGCTTTAATGTGCAACACTTTAAACATCTTTCATTGCAGGCACTGTGGGTCGGAAGTGCAATCGAAATACGACAACCAGCGATGGCTGCGCCTCATTATGCTGTGGGCGTGGTCACAGCCAAGTTAAGGAACGACGAGCGGAACGCTGTCGCTGTAAATTTCAATGGTGCTGTAGTGTGGAATGCGACGAATGCCATGTGGAGGAATGGATAAGTGTGTGCAATTGAGCCACTGAGAACTGGATAAAAGACTTCTTTTCTCTTTAAATTAACAACAGCGGCAGTAACAATTTATAAAATTAAACAACAGTATTAAAATATGATTAATTAACAAAGAATAAAACACAAAAGAAATGATTTAGTTTAACAAATATTTCATATCGAATAGGACTACAAATAACTTGTCAACAGCTTATTGATCGATTGATTCATGATGTGTGAGTGTGTACATTATATATACGAGTATGTTTAGTTTAGCAATCGATTCCCAATTTTCGAATACTTGTAAATACGAATAAATAAGAAAAACGATTGGTCTGTCAATCAGCTGACTTTTATTCCATTTTTCCCCAATGATCCCCCAGTTTGTTTTGGACTCGCTGGGCACGTGAATGCCACTAATTCAATTAGCTAGGCTAAATAGTTGCCCAAGGTGTCGATTTTAGCATACCCCTCTCTCCGGAGAGAAGGTCTAGACATGACTCGAAGACCTTGCGGGGCTTCTGCAGTCTAGTAAAAAGTCCACGAGCCCATTTGCACAACTTTCAGTTGGCTTTCTGCAGCGATACGTGCTGCAAGCGTGCGGTCGGTTCGGTAAAACAACATACAGACAACGGTGAAGGGATAAAAAGGATAACCGAGAATTGTTTTGTGGATTTACAATTGTTACAGAGCAAAGGTCGGTACGAAAAGGATAATACTAAGTTGTTGCTGCAAAAAGCACTAATCAAATTCGGAGCAAAATTGAACTGTTGATAAAGTGTTGCTTTATAGGGTGCTACATAACATAATAATATCCTTGGTTGAGTGTAGTCAAGTTTAAAATCGTCAAATCAAAATCAAAATTATGAATCAATATAGATGGATACGGATCAAAAACGCAGAATCCAAATGTGTTTCCATATTATTAAGATAAAATTCTACAAAGTAAAGGACTATTTTTGCTGTAATCAGGTTTGTCTAATAAAACTATCAAAAGCATGTTCGCAACCCAAAAATTTAAAGATATAAGATAGATAAGAAAATAAAAGTAAAAAGTAATTAATACCAAGATTTTATGAGAGCAAAGAGATGATAATGTTCAAAGCTTTCTTAAACTAGGAAAACAAGATTAAATTTAAAACAGTCATATCAAAAATTTATTTTTTTTTGTAATTTTTTTGTTTTTGTAAGTTTCTAGAAGACAATTTCTTTAAGAGCTAAAGATTTTCCCAACTATCATCTGTATGCTACAAATTTAAAAGTCTGTTTAAAAGTGTCAAATACTGACACTTTCGTCTTTGGGAGGCATAAGGCAACAAGAAAACTAAAGTCTTTCACGGTCCCATAATTTTAATATATTCACAATCCATTAGCCCCTCAACCTCGCTGGTGTTCAACCTAATTGGGTGAAGCCATTGCAAAGCACTTGACAGCTACAATATGTTATGCAATTCTTGCTTTGCTAATGCGATTTGCAGCAACTACTGTGCAAAATAAAATAATTATATGACATTAAAAACAATAAAATACAACAGCTATTATATCCTGTGAGTGTTCTGCGGAGTGAGTCAATATGTATTTGCCGTACTCGCAATTGCCGGATCCGACGGATAAATTCGAGATCTATGAGGAGATTGCACAGGGTGTCAATGCCAAGGTCTTTCGAGCCAAAGAGCTGGACAATGATCGCATTGTTGCACTGAAGATACAGCATTACGATGAAGATCATCAGGTGTCCATCGAGGAGGAGTATCGCACGTTGCGCGACTATTGCGCACATCCCAATCTGCCCGAATTCTATGGCGTCTACAAGCTATCGAAGCCCAATGGACCCGATGAGATCTGGTTTGTCATGGAGGTGAGTAAAAGAGTCGACTCTGTTTCAACTCTCTCTTAATCTCTTGTCTTTTTATCCGTTTGCAGTACTGCTCTGGCGGCACTGCCGTTGACATGGTCAATAGGCTGCTGAAGCTAGATCGGCGCATGCGAGAGGAGCACATCGCCTACATCATTCGTGAGGTTTGTCGCGCTGCCATCGAGCTGAATCGCAATCATGTGCTGCATCGTGATATACGTGGCGATAACATACTCCTGACCAAGAATGGACGCGTCAAGCTCTGCGACTTTGGACTCTCACGGCAGGTGGACTCGACGCTGGGCAAGCGAGGCACCTGCATTGGTTCGCCCTGTTGGATGGCACCCGAGGTGGTGGCCGCCATGGAGTCCCGTGAACCGGACATCACGGTGCGCGCCGATGTCTGGGCCTTGGGCATTACCACCATTGAGTTGGCCGATGGCAAACCTCCGTTTGCGGATATGCATCCTACGAGAGCCATGTTCGCCATTGTGCGTAATCCGCCGCCCACTTTGACACGCCCCACAAACTGGTCGCAACAGATCAACGATTTTATTTCCGAGTGCCTCGAGAAGAATGCCGAGAATCGTCCGATGATGGTGGAAATGGTGGAGCATCCATTCCTTACCGAACTCATTGAGAACGAAGACGAAATGCGTTCGGATTTGTCTGAAATGCTGGAGTTGGCCCGGGATGTGAAGACGCTGTACAAGGAGCCCGAATTGTTTGTGGATCGCGGCTACATTAAACGCTTCGAGGAGAAACCGGAACGCATGTATCCCGAGGATTTGGCAGCGCTGGAGAATCCAGTGGATGAGAGTGTGCTCGACTCGCTGCGCAATCGCATGGAGATGGGTGAATCCTATAGCTTCATTGGCGACATTCTGCTCTCGCTCAACTCCAATGAGATCAAGCAGGAGTTTAGCTCTGAGGTTGGTTCCGATCCTTTAATATTAGTCATTGAATACTAGCTGAAATTTTACCATTCCTACAATTCTTCGATCTAAAACAAACTCTATTTTCTTCACAGTTCCATGACAAGTACAGATTCAAGTCGCGTTCGGAAAATCAGCCTCACATCTTTTCCGTGGCGGACATTGCCTACCAAGACATGCTGCATCATCGGGAACCACAGCATGTCGTCTTCTCCGGCGAGAGTTATGCCGGCAAATCGACCAATGCCCGACTGCTGATCAAGCATCTGTGCTATCTGGGCGATGGCAATCGTGGTGCCACCGGACGCGTCGAGAGCTCCATCAAGGCCATCCTAATGCTGGTGAATGCGGGCACACCGGTAAACAACGATTCCACTCGCTGTGTGCTGCAGTATTGTCTGACCTTTGGCAAGACGGGAAAGATGAGCGGCGCCGTCTTCAATATGTATATGCTGGAAAAGCTGCGCGTGGCCACCACCGATGGCAGTCAGCATAATTTCCACATTTTTTACTACTTCTATGACTTCATCAATCAGCAGAATCAACTGAAGGAATACAATCTGAAGACAGATCGCAATTATCGCTATCTGCGCATTCCTCCAGATGTGCCACCACCCAAGCTCAAGTATCGTCGCGACGATCCCGAGGGCAATGTGGAGCGTTTCAGAGAGTTTGAGAACATTCTTCGTGATCTGGACTTCAATCATAAGCAGCTGGAAACGGTACGCAAAGTTCTTTCGGCCATTCTGAACATTGGCAACATTCGCTTCCGTCAATCAGGCAAATATGCCGAAGTTGAGAACACCGATATTGTTTCACGTATTGCGGATTTGTTGCGTGTGGATGAAAAGAAATTCATGTGGTCGTTGACCAACTTCATCATGGTCAAGGGCGGCATTGCTGAGAGACGTCAATATACCACAGAGGAGGCCAGAGATGCCCGCGATGCGGTTGCCTCAACCATTTACTCGCGTCTCGTTGACTTTATCATCAATCGCATCAACATGAACATGTCCTTCCCCCGCGCTGTCTTGTGAGTCTAACTATTTGTAGTGCCCACTTTCGGAATTGCAATCTATCTCTCTTCATTTTTAGTGGTGACACCAATGCCATTATTGTCCATGACATGTATGGCTTCGAGTGCTTCCATCGCAATGGCCTCGAGCAGCTGATCATCAACACGCTGAACGAACAGATGCAATATCATTATAATCAACGCATTTTCATCAGTGAAATGCTTGAAATGGAATCCGAGGACATTGATACTATCAATCTCAATTTTTACGACAACAAAACGGCGCTCGACAATCTGCTGACCAAGCCCGATGGACTCTTTTATATTATTGACGATGCGTCGCGTTCCTGTCAGGATCAGGATTTGATAATGGGTAAGGTTCTTGAAGAGATTCATGAAGGTCCCAGATTAAAGTTGATTCTAAGGTTAAGTTAATGTTTTGACCAAATCAGAGTACTAAGATGGTAATGATATTTTCTCTATCCGTCCCTCCGTGTAAAAAATTAGCCGAATCTCTAAGATTAAAAGGATTGGGGCCACTCAAGTTGGTCTTCTTCTATACGCTAAAGTTATTTTCCTTTACCAGATCGCGTGTCGGAAAAGCACAGCCAGTTTGTGAAGAAGCACACTGCCACGGAGATATCGGTGGCCCATTATACGGGCCGCATCATCTATGATACGCGCGCCTTCACCGACATCAATCGCGACTTTGTGCCGCCCGAGATGATCGAAACGTTCCGCTCCTCGCTGGACGAGAGCATCATGCTCATGTTTACCAATCAACTCACCAAGGCTGGCAATCTAACCATGCCCTTCGAGGCCGTTCAACACAAGGACGAAACTGAACGCAAATCCTACGTAAGTTCGACATTCAACTGACTAATTTTGAGGGCTTTCTCTTAGGGTTTTCTGTGCCTTTACAGAACTTGAATACCCTGAGTGCTGGCTGCATCTCGCAGGTGAATAATCTTCGCACCATGGCCGCCAATTTCCGTTACACCTGCCTTTCGCTGCTCAAAATGCTTAGCCAGAATGCAAATCTTGGTGTTCATTTTGTGCGCTGCATTCGCGCTGATCTCGAGTACAAGCCGCGTGCCTTCCACTCCGATGTGGTGCAGCAGCAGATGAAGGCGCTGGGTGTGCTGGACACGGTAATCGCCCGGCAACGTGGCTACTCTACTCGGCTACCCTTCGACGAGTTCCTGAAGCGGTAAGCCTAATTCCTTTAACATTCAAATATATCCGCTTATTCCTTGATCACATAATTTCGTCTTTTAGCTATCAGTTCTTGGCCTTTGACTTTGATGAGCCCGTCGAGATGACTAAGGACAATTGCCGACTGCTCTTCTTGCGCCTAAAAATGGAAGGCTGGGCGCTGGGCAAGAACAAGGTTTTTCTACGCTACTACAACGATGAATATCTAGCTAGGTAAGTTCAGAACACTTCTCTTAAACCTTTAATAAAACCTTACGATTCCTTACAGGCAATATGAGCTGCAGGTGAAGAAGGTCATCAAGGTGCAGTCCATGATGCGTGCGCTGCTCGCCCGCAAACGTGTCAAGGGTGGCAAGGTGTTCAAAAGTAAGTGGCGCCACCTAGTCAAGGAAAACAAACCAAAATTAATGTTCGCTATTTTTCTCTTCCCTTCTCGGTTAGTGGGCAAGAAGGGACAGGCAGCAGGACAACATGACGAGGCCGCTTGTAAAATACAAAAAGGTAAAAAAACTCAAGTCGATAGGCTTAGGGAATACGATGAGGAGCACATCGACATTAGTGAAACGCCCTCGGAAGCGGACGAAATGTTTCTGGAGGCGCGCATGGATGAAGCACTTGCTGCGGTGCGCATCTCAAAAATCGAAGAGGCCTCCAATGATGAATAGTAGCCCTAAAATAATCACACTATATCGGGAGGCTTAGACAACGCCCCCTTAATACTACTACTACTACTACTAATACTACTACAACTACTATCAATAAAATATATCGCACGTAACCGAGCCACAAGTCTACATTCATGTGGTTTAGGGTCTTCTGCTTTACAACTTAAGCCGCTTAAATGGGGCAACTACAACGACCCCCCTTGTCCGCCCTCCCCTTTTGCAGCAACCAATCAATCAGCTTAACAACACCTAAGACAATCGACTTGACAGACCTACTGACGTCCCTCCCACCTTCCACAGCGAGATGAATTATAAGTGCTGCATAGAAAATAAATGAAAATTTAATTAAATTAAGGTGACTCCTCCCCCGTCATACTGACCGCAATTCTAACCCGCTTCCTCTCTCTCTTTCTCTATCTTTCTCTCTTTCTCTAGCTTATCGTGGCTTCCGTGAACGCGTACGCTTGCCTCCGCTGGTGAATGAGAAATCCGGACAGCTGAACGAGAACACCGCGGACTTTATACGTCCCTTTGCCAAGAAGTGGCGTGAGAAGTCCATCTTCCAAGTGCTGCTACACTATCGTGCCGCACGCTTCCAAGATTTCGTCAATCTATCGCAACAGGTAAGCGAATATTTATCGCCTTCAACTTCAACTTTAACTCTTTCTTGGCAGGTGCACATCTACAATCAACGCATGGTCGCTGGCCTCAACAAGTGCACTCGGGCCGTGCCCTTTGAGCGCATCAATATGCGTGAGGTGAACTCCTCGCAGCTGGGACCGCTGCCCGTGCCCATCAAGAAGATGCCCTTCCGCCTGGATCAGATTCCCTTCTACGACACACAATATATGGTCGATCCAGCCAACTCTATTTCGCGTCAAACATTCCCCAACCATTTGCTGCAGCATCAATTCGAAGAGGACGAAGCCTGGGACAGTCCGTTGCAACGCAATCCCTCGATGACATCGTGTCTGCTCACCTACAATGCGTATAAGAAGGAGCAAGCATGCCAGACCAACTGGGATCGCATGGGCGAGAGCGATAACATCTACAATCAGAGCTTCTTTCGCGATCCACAGCAGCTGAGAAGGTAAGCTAGTTATAAAGCACATAGATATCTGTAAAATCTTTGCCTTCGTACTTCATACAGGAATCAAATGCAACGCAATATGAATGCGTACAACAATGCTTACAACAGCTACAACAGCAACTATCAGAGCAGCAACAACAACAATTGGGGTGTGCATCGTTCCGGATCCCGTCGCAACTCGCTTAAGGGCTACGCGGCGCCACCGCCGCCTCCACCGCCAATGCCCTCATCGAACTATTACAATCGCAATAATCCCAGTCAGCAGCAGCGCAACTATCAGCAACGCTCCTCGTATCCACCCAGCGATCCGGTGCGTGAACTGCAAAATATGGCGCGACATGAAGGAGATGTAAGTCAGAGAAATTTCATTCATTCAATTCGTTCTCAAGTAATTCCCTTTGCCTCGTCAGAGTTCGGAGGATGCTCCATTCAATTTCAAGGCCATGCTGCGCAAGACAAACTATCCACGCGGCTCCGAGACGAGCACCTATGATTTCCACAATCGCCACGATGCGGACCACGATCAGCATCAGCACACATTCCAGGCGCCCAAGTTGCGTTCCACGGGGCGTCGCTTCGACGATGACGATCAGCATAACGGTGGTGGCAACTATGGTGTTTCACGCAACTTTGGCCAGCGGGCACCGCCATTGCATCAGATGCCGGCGAGCGTGGGACGCAGCTTTGAGGATAACAGCAATGCACGTTCCTTCGAGGAGGCCGGCTCCTATGTGGAGGAGGAAATTGCACCAGGTGTCACACTCTCCGGTTATGCTGTGGACATTTAATGTGCCACATCGATAAATGCGAATTGTTATTTGTTGCGGATCCCACCACATCATTAAAGTGCCTTAAATACTAAGTAATTTAATCATACATAATCAATTAGCTTAACAATTGTAGCGTATTAAACATTTGAGTTCAGCAATAAACAATAGATGCGATTTATTTAAGAAAGTAAAGTGAAAATTTACGAGTAATACAGTTTACATTAAATTGCTTTTGGAAAAGATGTTCGGATTTGTTTGTTTCTCATTCACTTTTTGTTTGTAGTCCTAAAACGCAACAACAATACTCTCAGTATTACATAGACACTATGCATAATACTTATGGCTCTATATACATATATACGATACGCATATGTGTACATATGTTATAATATGTATTTTTCATTTTCGTTTGTATATGTATAAACTTTAATAGCTACCCAAAAATTTGTAGGAATGGCATTGAGAAACACTCGATGTGTTTCCTCACAGGACCTTTGTGTGTGTGTAATAATAATAGTAGAATAACATAATAATAATCATCATCATCATCATAGTTGCTTCGACAACAACGAACAAGAAGAAATAGGATTGTAAGGCTAAAGTAGATATATGTTGTAAAGGTTTCATTTAACATCACACCCAATAGAGACATAGTACTATAAATTCTTGAACATGATAAAACCAAGCCTATCCACAACTTTAGCATCCGCCATCAATCATCCATTCCAGGCTCACGAAGTCCATCCGAGTGCATTTGCTTGCCAGCTATCTCGAGCATGGCACGATCCTCCAAATTGCCATCCAGCACAGAGCGTTTCTAAATTTATTGAAGTGAATACAATCAGTAGAGTAATCAAATAGTCTAAACAAAACTGCCTAACTACGTAGTGAAATGAACAAATGCCAAAGTGTAATTACAATGTGCAGATGAAAGTGTGAAACAGAGTAAAGTGCGATTTGAACGTGCAGTGAAATAAGAGTATAATTTGTAGAGCAAATAATTGAGTAGTGCAGCTTAAAGTTTGCCTTTTAATACCCGTCAGGTATTTGTAATGTGCCAAGTGATGAAATGAAAAGCAAAGCGCACTCACCTGACCCTCACCACCGCCTTCCTCATCGTCCTTGACTGGCAAATCGCCCACAGCCCAGACCTCCATGTTGCGTATTTTGAATTGTTTGCGTTTGCTATAAATATACAAAATGAGAAAATATATATATATTACATGCAAGTTAATAAAATAAATACAAATTTCATAAAAATAGATTACATTTAAAAATGTATGAATAGTATAATTCTAGGGTTTAATTCTATTTTCTATTTCTATACAGAAAGTCACAACAATTGTGCATTACATTTCGAAAACTGATGAATAACGCAACTTAAACCAACAAAAGCCGCATTGTATCGCAATTTTAAATGTGCAACGATGTACAATTCATTTAAGTTAATCCATTAGGAGCACATAAATTTCAATTTGTGATTGTCGTACAATTTTATGCAATTATCTTGCAAGTCCAACTAACTTTTACTGTAATCTTTGCCAAACGTTTCTATAAGAATTGCTGCTTTTCAATAGCAATTTCATTTAAAAGACTATTTCGAGTTCACAAATTCATCGCGTAAATGAAATCATTTTCTAATTCAATCAATGTTGAGGTCAGGTAGTAGATGGTAATAGAATTCAATTTGAAATGAAATCCATTGCTAACAAAAAGCTAATTATATTAAAAGGAAAACTCTTGTAGTTGTCACGCACCTTAGCTGCACATAGTCGCCATATGTGGTACAGCTCTCGACGCTCTGCCCCTCGCCGAACATGCAATCCAACCACAGACCTTTAATAAGAACAAATACTGTGAGCAAATGCCATACTAAATGCTAAGCAATGTCACTTACCCCAATACTCAAATTGTCCGCCCATGCCCTGCAAATAGATTGGATAATTATAGCATTAATCAATACATATATTGTGTATAAGTGGTCAGTACTCACCAGGCCATTGGGCATGGTCTGTTGATTCAAATTCAGATACTGATAATGATCGTTGTAACCCGTGGCACTAAAGCAGCGCATGGCTGGACTCAGTGTGTATAGCAATGAGCTATCATTGCCAGCAAATTGTGGTCGCAATGCCCACGATTCGGGAGCATAGCCACCAAATATGTATTGATCCTCGTCCTCGATGAAGAAAAGCGTGGGACCCTTATCCAACATTTTGCCCAGCATTGTGGAGAAGCTTTCGCCATGGATTTTCGATGAGAATAGGAAACGCCATTTGTGACGCATTTCGCGCGGCAGCTGTGCATTGATATAGAGCACATGTGGCAGCTCAATGATGGGCCTATAGTGACTGTTCTGCGGTGCATCTGCAAGATACATATGTACGTAGCGTATGTTTGTTTAATAAATCGAGATTTACGATTGTTTTCACTTAAAGAGATTAATAATCAAACATACCGCACAGCTGTGGCAGAATGCAAATCTCAATCTCCTTAACCAGCGAACGCTTGCTGCTGCTGCCCCCGTGACGTGTATAGAGCTGAACGAATACCTCGCGCCACAGCTGCAAAAATTGTGGGGTGACATGCAGCCAACGCTCGAGCGTCTCATTGGGCATGGTGTGCTCCAAATCTTTGCTCAAATTACGCATCAGACCCTTGGCAAAGGTGCAGGCCGAACGTTCTGTGGTTATAAAGCCCAGATCTTGCCACTCCTTAATGCTCGAACCCTTCGATGTGGTCTCCAGATGCACATAGCTCTTGATAACCGAGTGTATATACTGCCAAAGTATACAATACGAGTTAATGAAGTTAGTTACTCAGTTATTTGAAAACTCACCTGCTCCAGCTGCTTGATATTGAAATTGTCGCTGGCATTGCGATTCAGCGAGGAGAGCAGAAATTGCATTTTCGTTTCAATGCTGCCTCGCTCCATGATGTAGTAGGGTTCACCGAACTTCTTTAAGGGTATATTGATGCATTGCTGGCCCGGCTTCTGCGGTATAAACAGAAACTGAGCCGTGCTTTCCGCCAACGAGAGTTCGATGGTTTGCGACCATGATTCCTGTTAAAAACAAATCAAAACAAGTTAGAATTTCATAAACAAGCTTTCACTGTAATAGACCCTTTACATTTTATGGGTTAACAATTTAAGCCTTCTTAATCTTAATGTTCAATATTTTGTTTTTTGATTTTTATAAAATTTAGAGAATTAAATTGAAATGCCACAATTTTAACGAATGCTGCTTATATAAGCTAATACCTTTCAAAATATAGACTTTAGGAGCTGCTATATTATTTATAAATTCAAAACTGCACAAAAAATGCATAAAGTCAGGTTTCTATAGATTCCGGCTTTGAAGTTTCTGAAATAAAAGTGCTCATCCTTATACATAAGTATGTACGATATAAGTTTGCAAATATCTTCTGCTATTTTGATAAACCTAAAAGACCCTCTTTCACCAAAGTAAAGGGTATTATAGAAGCACAGTGAAATGATTATGCGATCGTTTGCAAAAATTCTTCGTACTGAGTTGTATTGTTTATTATCAATTCAATTTCAATTTCAATTCATTTCGTTGCCATAATTATGAGCAAAGCGAAGCACCCTTGGAAATCACGACTAATTCGTTAGCAGGCAAATTAAAACGGAACCGAAAAACAAACAAAACAAGCAAACCAAACGCAAAACAGTCGCAAATGCGCAAAGCAAACAAATTAGACAGCACTATATCAACACATTCGTTGACAATCAATGCAAACTTTGGGTTTTTCGTTTGTGATAATGCTGATAAGACATACTACAAATAGTATGACGATGACATGTCATGTGTAACTTTCACCTCAGGTAAAGTTCGAGATAATGCTCGACATACGTACATCAAGTCGCATGACACTGAAAACGTTTCACGCTGCTGCAGCCTTGAACTTGTGACCGGAAGGGAGTCGCAATGCAGTCTGCTGCATTGATTTTTGTTGTGTTGTGACAAGTGCATTGACCTAAGTAAAGCTTACTACTACGTACCACCAAACGATCCGAGGTTAACTTCTCCAATGCACCGCCGGACGCATTGCGATATGCTGTCTCTAGAAAGCGCAACTCTTCCGATGTATACACATTGTCCGATTCCTTTTTGCCACTTGCATTGCCCATTCTACTTCACTGGCTTTTCGTATTTGTTTAATATGCACGACGTGTAAACACACGACTGACGCTTCTGATTTTTAAATTGAAAATAATGCAAACACAACAATAGAGACGCAAGCAAGCACACACAGCTGTTGTGCAGTGTGACCGCTGTTCTCTAACAACGAATTGCGTTGCGCACTCAATTCGCCGCAGAACATCTTCGTAGCGTTAGTATTGCTTGCTCTGCTCTGCCAACAGATGGCGCCAGTGTGATCTGTACTATGACCATTAGATGGCGTTAATAACCAACTTTGAAAACGAACTTTGCACTATAAACTGCACACACAACCTTAGGTTTGTTAATTCGCATTTTTAAAGAATGCAAATGATAGTAAAAACAACTTTAAATTTTATTTTAGTAAAATGTATGTAAAGGTATAAATAATTAATTGATTTACCAAATCTCTAAGTCTCTAACTAAAATCTCGCTAAGCAGTTTTCAAATTCGACTGCTTGCAAGCAGTATCTATTTATATACGCGCCTGCCAAAGAAAGGCGTCAACTTTTAATTGAAATCAATTCAATGAACAACATTTATGAATGATTTTTTATTCAATTAATAGTAATATACTAGTATATGTATAGCTACTTACTTTGGTCATAAAACACCACCATTTGCTTTTCACAATTAAGCACAATCGCACAACTAAAAATTTTACCGAACTTCACAAGCACAAAACAAAAACAAAAAAAATGCATTCGCATATGTATGCGTACACAAACACAAAACAAAAACAAAAAAATACATACGCTCCAAGTGTTGGAGCGCCACTTTCGCAGCATTTCAATTCACTTACACACACACACATAAATGAAAAATGCACTCGCGCTTAAAAGAACTTAACGCGCGCTTAGCGAATGAAAAAATAAGTACAATGCATCGCACTTCAGTAATACATGCAAATTATTATTTATTGTCGCTGCGACAACACGCCAATCGCATTTTTAATTACTCTCACACTTTTTTTTTAATAATTAAAGTCAATTTTATTAAAATATACACCGCGAAATACAGAAATAAAATATCACGCGCGCACACTGCAAAACTCCGCACAATACTGAATCAATTCGCCGCGAACGGAGACAATCGAAATTAGATCAGGCGACAATTTACACGCACAATCGACGAGCTTAATAAACTCAGCTGTGAATTCGCCGCACGCAGTTGTGTTTATTACTTTTAACGCTTTAATAGTGCTTTTAAAATTTGAATAGGAATTTCACGTTTAGGCTGTTTATATATTTAACAAAATGTGTAATATTGGTAATAAGAAATACTTTTTAAATATATTATATATTGCCCAAGTTAGCAAATAAATAAACAATAGACTAAGCAAGTCAGAATGCTTAGCATAATAATGCCGCATTGGCTGCCTAAAATGGAAATTCGAAATTCTGCTAGCTAGTTGAATATATTCATAATGCTAATGTGCTCAGCCGTGCGCAGTTGACATTATAATTAATGAACTTCTAGCCAAAGTGTAGCGGACCGATGAAAGCCCATCAAGAATGAACAATGGGCATTTGAGCATTGCATTATGTTTATATACTATAGCAATTTTCATTCTGGTTAGATTTTCGGTATTCGGTATGCATCGCTTTAAGACTGTGCTTCTCAGCTTTGCTGCTGCATATTAATATTAATGCTTTATTATTATGACCCGGTGCCTCAGTAGTTATAACCTGGACAATCTGCAGTTCGTATATAATACACATTTAGTAGTTGCTTTTAAGGATTTTGCCGTAACTTTGTTCACGCCGTGATTGCTTCACTGCACTGATGCCTGCCGTGACGATTTTCATTTTTTTGATACCCTATGATCATAATTACGGAGAGTGAATGAAGTATGTCAACTATTGTATCTCAAATATTTAAGTCTGTTC
Source organism: Drosophila niveifrons (assembly GCA_035046325.1). Lineage (NCBI taxonomy): Eukaryota > Metazoa > Arthropoda > Insecta > Diptera > Drosophilidae > Drosophila > Drosophila niveifrons. The sequence goes on from JAWNOC010000068.1 coordinate 10,402,059, forward strand.
TAACGAAAGTACAAATCAAGTTAAACATTAAGTACATATTTTGTAATATTTATTTTAACATTTTTATTTCAGAGATATCTTTCAGTCGAACCTTTATCAACTACAGCTTACTTAGCTGTTTTATTATTATGTATATTGCGGCACACGACGCTGCAACAAATGACTCGTTAGGAGAGAGAAAGAAGGAGTAGTTGGGAGGGAAGTTGGTGGAAACAACTGTCGATGCTTGAGGAATTTGAGAATATGTTGGTGAGCTAAAATTTGCATTACGAGTTGTTTGGCCAACTTGGTTTTTATGTTTGCCCTCGTAATTAGTCGCACGTCAGCGCCACCTGGCGACGAGTAGAGTTTAACGAACGGCATTGCTCGACATTCCTTGAAAGCAGACCCCTAACTAAGTAATAACGGTAGTACGAACCCCTTTACCCCAATTACAAGTAACCACAATTTAGCCTCAGTCTTGGATTTAACTTCACGGACGCGTGCAAAATTCCATTGAAAAACGGAGTTAAACTTTTTACTTTATCTGCACTCCAACTGCAATTTATTTAGTTAAAGTTTCCATTTTTTTTTTTTTTGGCTCAACTTCATATTGCGTGCAAAACGTTTTTGTAATATATTTCATGTTGTATTTACACGTGTGTTTTGTATGTGGAAATAAAGTTGGACTTGTGTGCTGAAAAGTGACACGAAGTACTTACAGTTGAGGACTTGTAAGATTATTTATTTGATATATAATATTCTATGTTTGCCGGATACTAATAAAATAATTGTTGACAAAACTTTAAAATGCGAGTTATTTGGTAATTTTATTAGAATTAAATAAAAATATGCTTAAATAACTTGTAAATCTTAATTTGAATTTAAAAATCTTTCTTAAATTAAATTTAAATTTTGTAATATATTTATGGAATGATTCAGAGTTTAATTGTTTTTCCAAACTTTAACCATGATTTATGTGTTCAAAATAAATCACTGTTTTCTTGCTATTTTTTTCGCAGCCTTTTATTAATGCAAAATTGGATTTAATTATAATTTTGCTTAGCATAGTTTCTTTATTAATATTTGAAATATATACAAAATATACACAAGCTTAGTTTGAAACTCTTTTAGAAGATGGCAGAGCGACAACGACGCAATCCCACTTTATCCACCTCAGTGCGCTCCACGCCATAGCCATGCCACAAAGTATCCGGTGGCTTGTTCCACCTGACAAAGTAGGTTTTGTGCACAGCCGCCAGTTGAGCTTTGGGTCTGCCGGCAGAACGTCGCCGGAATGGCCAAAGGAACCAGTGCAAAGGTCCGCGACTTACTTGGAGAGCATCAGCAGCAATAGGAAGAGGAGGAGGAGGCGGCGATTGGAACGTATCCAGCTGCAGTTGCAAGGATGTGTCCGGCAATTGCCTCAAAGGTTGTGGCTGCTCTACGATCACAGTCTCAGGCAGAGGACGAGATAATGGCGTAGCTATGGCCTGCAATTGCTGCTGATGCTGTGCGGAAATGATGCGAGTTTGTGAGTCAAAGATCTCCACATCCTGATCATCACTCGAGTGCCAAGTGCTGTTGGGTTGCTCCACCTCCAGTTCCTCGAGTATGGGCGAAACGCGACTGCCTCGATTACACTTGAAGCAACGCGGCAACTTGGCACCAAACTTGCTCTGGACATCGGGCGGCTTAGGAGGCGTTTGGGGCAGCTGTTGATGCTGCTCCTCGTGCGGCATCTTGACCAGTATAAAGTGATCGTTGAGCAGACACACATCCGACACCTTTTCGCACTTTTGCTCCGGGCCAAAAAAGGCTTCCAAATCGACGCTGTGCGGATAGATGCGATAGTCCTCGGTTGTCAAGCCAAAAGGCTTTTGCCTCTGTTGCAACTTCAGGAAGCTGGGTGACTTTTGCAACGTCTGCAAGGTGCTGCTGCCACATTTCACAATGCCCTGGGACGCAGCTGGACGCTCCACAATGGACGTGATGTTGCCACAGATGCTGCGGTTTTTCATGAAACTCCAGTGAACATGACGCTGCTCAAAGATTCGGGCAAAGATTTTGGCTGTCTGGCGATTACATGGCTGACACTGTTGCGGTATCAATGCCGTTGATAACGACATCATGGAATCTGTTTCTATTTGGAAAATATAAGTAAAAGCCTCATTAATTGACAGCTTCCGCTTAGGTGGATTGTTTTGTAAAAGATGGAAATTCATAATAATTTCATTTACATTTGCTCAATTATTGATCGTCCAAAGCTAGTTTTAATTCACTGAGGCGACTGACAACTCGTTGATATGGTGCTGCCAACTTAATGACACAAAAACATACATATAATTTAAATTTGAATATAAATTCAAATTTGAATATAAATTTGAAATATTCTTTAGATAATATTTTATTTAGTTTCATATTTGTAGCAATTTTATTTTAGTTTTCGAAATTGATTGATTAAGTTTAAATAATTATACGTCAGTTGTAAGGCTGCCACCTCGCTAACGAGGTGCTGCCAACTTAATGACACAATTGCACACAATTTATGGGCTGTGGCCCTTAAGGTTAAATGAAATCGAAACTGCTATTGAAAAACTGTTGCACATGTCTTAATTCGATTGTAAATTGTACGTGTACTGCATTCTACATATCTCTCTCTGCTTCCCGCAAGGCAATTGAATTCGAATTCAATCAAATTGCTTGATGCAATTTTCGTGTCAAAGAATGTCTGAATTGTGAACTTGACGCTGTTGTTTCGACATTGCAACCGACTGACTCCACTCATTATTTTTACTATCCGCTGGCTTTTGACACTGCACTTGGGGCCGGAGGTTCGAGGCATGTGGCAGACTGCAGACTGGCGCCAAAGGCAGCCAAGGCAAAGTAAGTTGATGTTCGGATGGGGAGGACAACGCTTCCGCATCAACCAATGCCACAACAACGGCAACGGCAACAGCAACAATAATAATAAATGTATTTGATGCGGCACTGGCAACACGAAAGTTTTATTTATTATTTTGACAGGTAAACAAATCACGAGCTCAACACAAACACAAACGCCACACACACACATTTGCACTCACGTTTTCATTTTTGACGTTCGAAATTCTTGTTTGCGCCGCTTTACGAAGTTGCTCCTCGCTCGACTCACCAATGACAACTGAAGCCGACTTTTAGGCTGCGCTCCTCACACAGCTCACAGCTCACAGCTTACGTCAACGTAGCGCGCAACGTAACGTAAGATAAAACGTAACGTGCACGTTTTGACTACGGCGACTGCTTTTACTGCTGTTGTTGTTGTTGTTGCTGCTGCTGCTGCTGCTGATTTTGTGTTTTGTGGTTTTTTCATTTGCATTTTCATTATTGGTTGTTAGTTGTTGCTTGTTTGTTTGTTGCATGCCCCGCATTGCCGGCAGACGATTGACAATTAACACACATACATTTGCATACATTTTGATGGGCACGTAAATTTCTGTGTGTATGTGTGTGTGTGTGTGTCGAAATGTGTGTTTGTACATTAATAACGTAAAAGGACAGTTGACAGCATTTAGTCAGTGGAGTTGGGAATACTTAATGTGTTAATGCACACATGATGTCAAGGTCAGCAGAAGGCTTATAAAGCGTGTTAGTCAAACACTCTATACATGGAAAATAAGAGTGAAATTTTCTGAATAAAGCTGAAACTATAATAATTAAAACTTACGAATTAAATGAAGTTGAAAATAAAAATATCAAAACGAAAATACAAATAAAATAAATCTAATTGTATTTAATTTTTATTAAGGATTATAAATATATTTGACAAAATTTTTAAATGCTATAAGAATTTTTGTATATATATATATATAATTACATAGATTATCAAAGGTGTATTATTCAAATCTCATATTTTCTTGAAATATAGATATCTATATTTATATTTAGTTTATTTTATTTATTTTTATCTATTAATTATACTTTATTGTGCAAGTTACAAATTCTCTATTTCTATGTCTATTAAAGATATTACATCATTTTGATAAAATTCTACTTTCCATATTCACATCATACTTTCCCTTTAGAATCAATCCATTTCGGATCGAGTGCTCACATTATGTCTACTTATCAACCATCTCTTAAGCTTATCAGTTATTTTTGTGCACGATAACTTCCAAAGTCAATCTACCCCCAAAATTCGAAACTCCATTCGAGGCCCAAACTCGCATTCATAATTGAGTTTGCTTTTGTCATTATTGATTGTTAATGCACGCAAATAATAGAGTCCTGTCACAGTCACAGGATATATGTACATATATATGCATGTATATGGATGTACAAGAGCGATAAGAACGGGGCGTGCTAGCAATAAAGACTGAGCATTAATTCAGCAGTTGCGTTATAAATCCCATTTGGGGAATATGAATGTTTCCATTACGTAGTCAAAGTCAGCGAGAAAGGGGAGATTTGTATTTCCGGTTCGGTTCTGATTGATTCAAGACAAATTAACCAAAGAGAGAAACAAACAATAGCAACAGACAGAGACAGGCAATGTTTGCTTTGATTTGTGACTAACAAAAACTGAAAGCAAAGTTGACTCGACACGATTTACATAAATGCCATATTCTGATTTATATGAATAGATTTGTTATAATTGCTACACATGCTGAACTGTTGATTATTATAGTACAGACGGCAGAACTTAAAGCCATTCAAATTGAAAATCCATAAGATATTTTTAGCTGTACTCGTATATTAACAGTGATATGTTATTTTGCAAAATATTTAGAGTAAATTCAATAGATGAATTTCCAATTTTGCGGAATTATTGAAGTTATGGTTTGTAGAATTATCTCATTCTCAACAAACATACTTTTTATGTATAACATTTACTCTCGCAACTTGGCTTCTACTTCTTTATATTTCGTTTTGTTTTCATTTTTTATATTATATTTCAAAGAGGTGAGTGAAAGTGAATTTGAATAGACATAAGAATTATTGAGTTTTGAATTTGCTTATCAAAATTGATTTATATATTTTTATGTCTCTTTTTCATTGCTTTGGGAGACAATCTGCAGGGTATCAGCTCGCCTCTTTCGCTGTGTACGCTCACTTGAGTACTTGTGCACTTGCACTTATTACTTTTGTCACGTCACTTAATTAACAATCTGCAAATTTGTGCCTCCAACAGCTGATGATCAGCTCGACAGCAACAACGGCATCCAAATTGACACCAATTATGTCGGCTGTGAACGGGTCGTCGATCGGGTATATGCATGTACTCAAAATTGGCGAACATTGACGACGACGACGACGGCCCTTTACTGACCTTCTCCAACAGAGAGCGAACCGATAAAAACATACTATAAACACTTGAAGTGGCTTTTGTTTTAGTCTTTTATGAGCGAAAGGCTGTGAAAGAGAGCGAGAGATAAAGTGAAGGACACATGCCACAGAACCAGAGCTGCAGACTGAAAACAACAACAAAGGGAATGCAGCTCATTAGCAAGATGTTGATAAACAGTGAAGCCTGGCTGAAGTGAGCTCAAAGATGCGAAATACTATTCAGATACAACAGCAATCAATAATTTGATAGATTTAAAATGAAAGACAGAAAGATTTATTATTTTGCACTTTCAGTAAGTTCACTGGAACACTATGTGTGTCATTTGCTGAACTTGAACTTGGACGCAAATCTGTTTGCTGAGTCATCGGCAATTGGTCCAAGCTTTGTCTTTGTACACTGAAACGGTGAATCATGCAGTCACAAAGACAATAAGGTGTTAATGATGCGACGACAAGCTGTCTGTCTGTCTGTCTCTTGTTTTGTTTTTTCTCCTCTTTTTGGTTTTTGTGTAGCTTATCGAACTTGAAGGTCGTTTTTGCTGGTTTTGCATTTGTTTTGAACTCTGGCGTCCTTCACAAGGATCAGCAACAAGTTTAAGCACTCACTCAGGCTCACTGTCTCTCTCACTTCCTCTTTGTATTACTCTCTCTCTCTCTCTCTATCTTAGTTGCCTGTGCTTTGCACAGAGACTTCGTCGGTTTGCGGCGCACGCAGCTCATTTTAGTTGTTGGCGAGCAGCGAAGCGTTGCGGTTGCACAGCGTCTCCTAAATTTCGAAGTATATTCAGCTGAAAGCGCAGTGCAACAGCAGAGATTGCAACAAAAAGTAATTGTGTGGCCACCGAGTGGTATACTTAATAAGCATACGCCGCGTGTGTTCAGCAAAAAAGTATTGAAACGCACCTCGTATTTACCAATTGGCTGCAAATATCTATTGCAACACAAGAGAATCGCCAAAGCAGAGCAGTGCAAACGCAAAGAGAGACGCGAATGTCTGCTTGCAACATGCCACATGCCGCATGTCGCAGTCGTTTATGGGTCTTCCGACGTCTCGTCTGGCCTGGCTCATTGATTGTCTAACAGCAAAAAGACCCCACTGAGTATTTTAGTGTGTGTGTGTGTGTGTGTTTCTTTTTTGGCATAGCGTAATAGTTGCCCCATTGTGTGTGTGTGTGTGTGTGTGTGTGTGTGTGCCACATTGAAGTGCAGCGAAATCGAAAGTGGAAATGTTGCATTTCAGCTGCGGCTGCCGTCGCACCCTCTCTTTTTCTCTCTCTCTGTGTTTTCTGCCGGTCGTAAAACTGAAAAGCTACACTCGAAAAATTGGCTGAAAAGCAAAAGAAAATGCAAAGAAAACGAAGCAAATACGGAAGAAAATATTGTTACTACAAAGTTACAGCACAAGCAGCTAACATTTTGTATTTGTCGTGACTGCAAGCGAGACACTAAAAAACTATTTGATTACAATCAAAATAAAAGATTTTCCATTAAACACTTTTGCAGCGTGCCGACTTTGGTTGAACTTAAGGCCAAGTGAAGTCATTCGATTCTTTGAAGCACAACAACAAAGGAACCCCCTAACAAATTATTGTCATCATGATTGAACGTGAAATTATACAGTAAGTATTCAATACTTGTAATAATACTTAATACGTGTTTAGATTAAAGACTACGAAGTGCTTCAACGTGCATATTCATTAGTCAAAGTTCTAGCAGCGACCCAAAACTGGGCCAAGAGTTGTCACCAAAGTCCGCAGCTTGGCGCTTGGAGATGCCGCTTGAGTTTGCATCGCATATGGATTGCATTATCATTAACATTGTTGTCTGAGTCGTTATGCTCGATATGCTGTTGCAAAGTCCGCTCACCACTTGAACACTGTGCATACAAATAGATAAATTACACTTGTGCATTAACAATATTTGCTTGACTTCATTCAAGGGAATTGTTTTTGCTCATAAGTGATTCCTTTTCTTTGTTTTTTCAGCACCACAACTGCCTCCAAACGCATCTTTGCTGTAATCCAAGATCTTTTGCAGTTCGTTGTGCTCTTCGCTCGTGTGCTGCTGGAGCTGCTTCTGCTGCTGGTGCAATCGTTTTTGCCCAAGAAGCAAAAGGATATCAGCGGCGAAGTTGTGCTGGTAAGTGAATATATTTCCCATAAAGTGCACTCTCTATACTGTAAACTAAAAGTGTGGGATAAATCCTCAAGGTTCTGCAGGGTTATTTAGTGCTTGTTGTTTTAATAATTTAAAAGTTGTAGTACACAATGACAAAAAAGGAGACAAAAAAAATTCACTGAATTAAGTCCGAATCAGTGTCAGTTTTGAAACAGCTCTCTCTAATAAAGGCGCTATTGAAAAGGAAGATTCAATTTTATAGAAAGTAGGAAAAGCACATATCTTCTCAGATAGGTTTGTGTCCTTAACATCTTATGTCTCGAGGTTCAATTGTATGTTTGAGCAAACTATGAGACAGTCGGACAGCTGGGAGGAAGAGGGAGATAGACGGATCGCAAAATAACCAGACTATCAGTTCACATAAGAACTTGCACTAGTATTTCCCTTTACCCTTCTTTCTCTGACTTATCTTCTCGCCCAGATAACTGGCACTGGTCATGGCATTGGCCGGGAGTTGGCCTTGCATTATGCCAGCTGGGGCTGCACATTGGTCTGTGTTGACATCAACGAGCAGAACAATCTGGAAACTGTGCAGCAGATCAAGAATTTAAATCGTGGTGCAGTGCACAGTTTCAGGTAAGTCTTAAAGACTTAGTAATTAAATGACGAGCATAACTAATGAAAATTCTTCTTGACAGCTGCGATGTCTCCAAGCGGGAGCAGGTTTTTGCTCTAGCGGATCGCGTTCTGGCCGAGGTGGGTCCTGTGTCTGTGTTGGTCAACAATGTGGGCATTATGCCAACGCATCCGCTGCCTCAGCAATCGGCGGAAGAAATTCAGCGTGTCTTCGATGTGAATGTCTTCTCGCAGTTCTGGACTATTCAGGCATTTCTGGGTCAGATGAAGGAACTGGGACGTGGTCACATTGTGTGCCTGTCCTCCATTGCCGGATTGATTGGATTGTCCAATCTGGTGCCGTATTGTGCCACAAAATATGCAGTGCGTGGCTTGATGGAGGCGCTGCATGAAGAGATACGTGAGGGGCCATACAAGGATTTGGTATTAAATTTTGAATCCATAAGTGGAATGCATTTCTAACAATTTCCCTTTGCAGATAAAAACAACTACTATTTTTCCCTACATGACAAACACGGGTCTCTGCAAGAATCCCAAGGTCAAGTTTCCATCACTGTTGGGCCTTTTGGATCCCAAAGAGGTGGCCAAACAGATTGTGGCAGCGCATCGTGCCGATTGCCTGGAAGTAACCATTCCTAGCACGCTGCTGTACATTAACAACTGGACACGACTACTGCCCAGTAAATGTGGCATTATGCTTAAAGACTATATTGACAGCGGTGTGGAGTCCGATTTGATTTAATTTGCATATAGTAGATTTCTATTCAATTTGTGAATGAATGCGTAAGTGTAAATTTGTATCGTAAATTATGGATTATTAAAGTTATTATTGGTCGCCAAAGGAGTTAACGAGTTCGCTGTGTCTTAATCTAAATTGATATTTTGTCCGTGCCTGTTGATTCAAATTTGGCGCACAGTTTAAATTTATCGAAATAGCTTTTGATAGGCCTGGCATAAAAGCTGGCCACACACTTGTTTACATGTTGCTCTAGCAACTTGCGACAGTCTGGCAACGCCGCAAGCTCACAGCTGTGTGATGACAACAAAGAAAAATGGCTTGCGAAGTGAAAAGTTTTGGAAATATTTTAGATTTTCGGAAAGTGCAAGAATACTTCGGACTTGGTCACGGTAAAATAGAGAAACTAAGTGTCCAACAAAGATATTTCTCAAATACTCCCATACCTTTACAGATGATAACTGGCTTAATGCCGTCAACTATGCAATGTCGCCCACTGGCGAAACAATTGCGCTGGCCCAAGGCGAAAAACTGGCTTTTCTCTCCACCTACTGGGACAACAATGCCCAGGAGAACACATATGCGCTCACCTGGTGCGGCGAATTAGAGAACACGAATCAGATTGTGACCAGTTTACTATGTTTGCCTATGACGCATTTGGTGCGCTCCACAGACGTGGATTGGACTTGTGTCGCCGTTGGACTCACCTCTGGAATGGTGCTCTTCTACACGGATACTGGCGTTAAGCTCTTCTCCCAATGGTAACATTATTTCACAATCAAGTGAACTACTAAATTGCATACTTATTTAATTCCGGCAGTTGTCAGGAAGACGCTGTGCTGGGCATCAAGCTTCTGTCGCCGCCACGTCACTCGGAGGTGGATGCTTTGCTTTACTTCATCTACAGCAGCTGCATGTGCTTCATTAATGGCCAGGACATATTGCCCATACTAGCCAATTGCCGCCACAATATGCAACGAGGCGCCTTAGAGCGCTCTGGAGTTCAAATTGCCGACGTTGTCCCATTCCACAAATACAAGTTCAAGCGGCAGCGCGAGAGTATTATCAACGATGCTGCCATAGTGACAAATCAACGCACGCCTAGCTACGATTTTATTGTACAGCAAAGCATCTCCCATGGATACTTTGCCAAGGTGCAATCGATACCAGCGCGCAGCTCTCAAGTGTTGGCAGCAGGCGCTGAACCTTACCTTGGTTTTTTTGAGGCAGAGGAAGGCTACAAAACGGTCTCTATTGGCGAAGTGGCCAAGGATGTGATTGGCATGGCCTACAAGAATTTGTTAGGTGGTTTATTTCGACGCTCGCCGGAGGAAGCGCCGTCGGACCAGTTGCCACCCATGCCCAGAAAGGAGGCGCCGATGCGCACACGATGTCGCCTCTACGATGGCAAACGTGATGGGCTTAGTTTGATCATAGCACCAGGTGCCAAGCTGGCTGCTGTCACAGATAACTTGGATCGTGTAATGCTAGTGGACACTCAACAAGCGATTATATTGCGTGTGTGGAAAGGCTATCGTGATGCACAGTGCGCCTTTGTGCCGATCAAAGAGCGTTCGGTGCGCGGCATAAAGTCGCTTCATCGCAAGGCGCTATTTCTGGTCATCTATGCGCCACGTCTCGGCTGCCTAGACATTTGGGCGCTCCAGAATGGACCCAAAGTGGCTGCGTTTACTGTGTGCAAAAGTGGTCAACTGATCTATAACAATCACAGCCCATTGGGCAAACCGGGTAACCAATCACGCAAAGCGCCAGCTATTAATCATTGCCTATTTCTCGATCCCAGCAATGGGAGCCTCAAAGAAGTCATTATACCCTTTCATTATGCACTAAGTGAAACCAATTCGCAGACATCGCGGGACATTGAAATGCTGCGACAGCTGCGCAATCAGTTGCGTGCTTTGGCGCATTCTTCAGGCGAGGATCGATTGCAACAATTTGCTGCCATTGCACGGCTGGCTGGCAAGCTGGAAACGCTGGAGGTGCGTCAACAGTGCCTGGAGATGGTGCTGAAGAGCAAACGCCTGCAACCGGAGCTATTCCAAAGCATTGTGAATGCCTTTGCTGAGTGCAAACCAGTTGATGAAGCAACGCAAGAGTTTCAGCATCAAATTGGCAATTACAAACGCTTGACCGATCTCTACCTGACACTGAGCAACTATCAGCAGCCAAGCAGTGATAACATCACGCCCATTGAGCTTTTAGAACTCTCCGATGCGGATCTGGTGACCGTGAATCAGTTGGTCATCTTGCTAGACGCGGGCAGCGAGAAGCCAGCGCCGCCTCGCGAAGTCAGCTTTAAGCTGCAAGGAGGTCACAACATCGAAGAGTTTGTCGCGTATTTGAGCATCTTTAACATCGATGCCCCGGATCGCGTCACATTGCTGGCGGAGAAGATGGACAAATATGGCAGCGTGAGTAATGATCTCTTTGGACGATTCTTTGCGCATGGCATGTGCCTGGAGCAGTTCAAGCAGTGGGCCACCGATGCCTGTATTCCCAGCAAGGATCTGTTGACGCTAGCTATCTACTTCTGGCTAGACAAGCCCTTCGACTACGCCAACTGTGATGAGGTTGTGGAGGATATGTCCCGCATTGCGGCTATGCTGCGCATTATTTGCGAACTGGCCGGCGAGCACATCAATGACTATGCCTACAACGCCATCTCGCCGTGGTGGCAACAGGTGCGTGAGCTGCTGCTGGAGAGCAAACAATTTGCTGGACTGCTGGTGGCCATTGTCTGCAAGACGGTTGCCATTCAGCTATGGCGCGGTCGCAGGGAAGGTTCCTGCGACGAGAGCGCAGCGGAAGAGGAGGAACACTGGGAAACCATATCACACGATGAGGCACAGTGGGGACTGCTCATCGGCAAGCTGGAAGATGTATCTGTTTTGGGAGCCATATTATCGTAAGTCATTCCATAACTTAGTTTGTAGTTTATTTAAGAGTTGTTTACTTGCAGACAACCAAAGATTTGCCGCGCACCTGTGGGCGCAGAGTTGACCTACGAGCCGCCCGATTGCAGCCTCAAGAACATACTAAGTGGTGGCAAAGGCATTGTGACGGAACTCACGGCCAAGTGGTTGAACTACAGTCGCATACACCCATCGCTTATTGTGGAGTTTACACCGCCAGAGAATGAAACGGACGATGAGCAACCCGAGGGCAGCACAAAGCCGAAGCCAAAACCGAAAGAAAAAGCCAAGAAAAAGGAGCTGCCGCCAGCAGAGGAGCCAGAGGAAAGCGAGGAAATCGAACCAGAACCCGGCAAACCTTGCGAACCTCTCGAACCAGTCTTGGAACGCTTGGCGCTGCTGCGCGCTCACTTTCCCTTCAGCCTGGAGTCGGGTGTGCTGCTCAGCGTGATGGCATGGCAGCACATGGTGCACTGGAGCAAACAGTTGGCCTCGTTGGAGCACATGCGTGCAGCGCTGCTCTGCCTGGCGCAATTCCGTCAAGCGGATGGGGCTCTCAAGCACGGCATCTGCTGCATGCTGTGGCAGGCAACTTTAAAGTATCCATTACAAGCAGCAGCTAAACTGATTCAAAAGGTGGGCCGACTGCCGGTGGATAAAATGTGCCAGCAGGATCTCGACATGTCTGCGGGACTAGTGCCGGACTTTCTGGAATTATGCCTCGAGTTCTTGCAGCATTTTACCAGCTCGTTGGAGCATGGAAAGAGAGATCTGCGCTTCGAGGCTGCCCTAAGCGAGGGTCAGCTGCCAGTGCAATTTCTGGCGCTGCAACAACACAATGCACTGCCGGAGCTGTTGCAGCTGCACACACAACTATGCGGCGTGTTGCATTTCATTGCAACGTTTCAGCTACGTTTGCCGCGTCCGGTGACCACGTTGTTTGATGCTCTGTCCAATCAGGCGCTGCTTGCGGACATTAACAAGGAGCTGCCTTATGTGCTGCCGCCACCTGATTTGGTGTTGCAGGAGAAACGCACGCAATTCTTGTGCACCACTGTGGCAGCCACAATGGATCTGATACGCGAGGATCTGGAACAGTTGTACATACTCGATCATGTGTTTTACATGGCCAAGATATGCGAATTGGCCGACAGCTGGAAGCTGGACAAGTTGCCCATTTTACGCAAGCAGGTGAGTTGGAATTTTGAAGCTACATAAACAGACGATAGACTAATAATTGCTGATCTTTCAAGGTGGTGGAGCTGTATGCCTTTGGCTACGATGCGGAGGCCCAAGTGCTGCTGCATGACATAAGCGAGGATGAGGAACTGGGTCGCCTGCTGCTGGAGATTGCCGGCCGGCGTCTTAATCTCTTTGCCGATGGCTCGCAGACAGCATTCCTCAAGATTGCCTCGGTGGGTCATCAGCTGCTCGCCTATCTGGATAACCTGGTAAGTGCCTGCAGCGTTTACTATCCACAGAACTGATTCAACAGCACAACACAAACACAACCCATCACCCTCATCATCATCATTTGTTGTAACTGCAGAAGGAGCCGTTGACAGACGAGAGCATAGCTATCAATGCCAATAGCCCCGATGAAATTGATATCGACGCACTGGACAAGCTGCTTGCCCATGCCTACAAATGCCTGTCGAAGCGTGAGAGCAGATTACTGATCACCGCCGCCCAGATGTACAATGCGGTGCGCATGCTTCACTCCTAGAAGGGATTCACTTTATATTTGCACGCGACACACAAAGAAAAATAATAAACTAGTTTTAGTACTACGACGGTTTGGTTTTGGATTTCCGTGGCTTTTGCTGACTCGAAGAGGAGGCAGCAGCTCCAGCTTTGTAGCGCACTTGCGGCTGCTGCGGTTGCAACGGTTGCGGCTCTCTTATATTAATGGCCGACGTATTGGGATCGACTTTACCCTCAACGGGCATGTAGTGTTTCAAATAGTTCTCGGCCTTCACTTGCCCAATAATAGGTGGTGTTGGCAAATTGTCCATCATCGTCGAGGGATGCACACGCAGATGCGTGTAGACTGGAATATAAAGCTGCGTGGTGTCCAGTTCGATGCGCTGCTCGATGGCACTGCGTCCGGGCAGGGTGAAATGATTGCCCAGTATGGGCTCCTTGAGCGGCTTGTCGAACATGCTCTTCAAATCGTTGGCCGTGCTCTCCTCCATGTCACGATCATCCTCACGCTTCTCGCTGACTCTGGTGCGTTTAATCTGCGTCTTGTACTGTACGCCCGTGATTACCTTAAGCGTTGTGGAGCTGGCAACCTTCTTGATGTCTGGCGGCAAACGATAGGCGCGATTATCCTCACCGGCGCGCTCGAAGGGCGAAAGCTTCGACCACGGCAGCACTGTGCCCAAGGTGCCCAGATAACGACCGCCTTGGGTCCACAAGCGACACGAGTAATCGTGACTGCCACTATCGAAAAAGGATTAGGAATTGAAAGAGAAACACATTTACAGTGATATTTGAGCTTACGTGAATATTATCTTGGGCAAATTGATGAAACCAATGGAATTGATGGCCTTCAAATGTCCCTTGTAGGAACTAACCAGCATCGGTTCCGGTTGGTTTCTCACTATGCGCTTGGCTCTGGGCAGAAAGACTTCCTTGCGCAGAAAAATGAACTCTAGTCGCAGTCTGGGCATGCACACGTGAATCTTCTCCGCCTCTGGTACACTGCAGAGAAGTCACAGAATGATGTCGGAATGTCTGTCTTTATTAAGTCTATGTCCCTATCCTCCTCCCTGCCTCAACTCAGTCTGCTTTGTGTTCTAGTTATGAGTTATTTATTATTATAGTTTTTGGCAAAGTTTGCTCGGAGCTCGGAAATTCGGCTAGACACGCAAAGTGCCTGTCGGCCTTAAGGGTTGTTGGTTTCTTGGTTGTTGTGTAGGCGGATGGATGACACGTATACAAGCTAATATACACATGTAGGATAATGAGTCGTGTCGTTAGAACCAATTTCTGTGGTTTCTTTATGCCTGCCACTAAAGCGTGTGACCTTACAGTGAACTACCGCTAACGAAGTTGCAGAAATTAAAGATCGAGTTTTAATATTTATTAATGTATGACAATATATACTAATTAGCAACTTAACTTTTTACTTATGTCTTATAAATCAAAAATGTATTATACCCTATACTATGTATTATACCCTGTAATACTAACTCGCTACTCACCAATAATTGACAATGTGCCAGACCTTGATGTAGCCGAAGGCTGTACCAGTATATAAAAAACGATTCTTGCGATCCGTGGCCATGGTGAGCACGCAATCGCCCAGCTTGTGCACAGCATAAAATTGGCTCAGAATCCCGCCGTGCTGATGATGCGAATACACTTGAATAATGCCCGTGTCAAGGGAGATAAAGACACTGCCTGCAAATAGTTGAATAAATCAAAGAGAAACTAAAATGATAAGAACCAAATCTACCATGTTCCTTGGTCATGGGACGCTTCTGCAGGAAGAGCACCGCCTGCACAGAGACGGGTATATTGGTGCCGTAATCCTTAACCTCATCGTGTTTGCTTATGCTACCACTGGCTGTCGATGTCATGCGCGACATACGTATGACTGCTGACATCGAGGACATACGTTTGCTGCGTCGCTCCTGCTTCTCCTCATCCCGACTAAGTTTTAGCTCAATGAAGCGCTTGGGATCCATGACATTGTAGCGTCGATATGGCTGACCTGTCTCCAGTTTCCAGAAGATAATCTCACCCGAATAAGTGGCCGTAACGACGCCCTCGCCCAACTTAACATCGGCGCAAGTGATGTCGTCTGTGTGGAACTTGGACCACTTCTTGGGATCGCCATACTCACGACCCACGACATCGTTGAACTCAGTGACCTGGCGATCCCATCCCATGGCGAGTATGCTGAGAGAATGAGCAGCAATCAATAGTACACAAAAAATTAAGTTTTATAAGTTCACACACCGATCTACAACCCAAATAACTGCTGTGACCTCCTGATCCGGCTGTATGCTCATGTTGCGCACCACCACCGCATTGTTGTAGTTCCAGATCTTGAGCGAACCATCCCGAGCACCGGTCAACAGAAACTGTTCCAGCGGATCAAAGCAGGCGGCCGTAATCTCAATGTCAATGATCTCACCATAGATCATCTTCGTATGACAATTCTTCATAATGATCTTGCGTCTGCCACTCCACGGATCCCAGACAATAATATAGCTGTCCAAGCCACAGGTGACAATGTTGCGGAACAGCCGATTATAAAGCACCACAGAGACGGGAGCAGCATGCGTATTGCCATCTGTGAGATCGACACGCACCCGTGGACAGCACTTGATCGAGATGAGCTTGCGACCGGCGACCATGAGTTCCCGCAGATGCGAATGATAATAGTACTTGATGTCCATTTCGCTGTGGTGAATGATGCGCACCAGATCGCCATAGGTTTGGAGCAATGTGTGCTCCTGCAGATCCCACACCTTGATGATCTTGTGATAGTCAACACTGTACACTTTATTCTCCTCCGGCTGCACAAAGACCGACACGATGCCACCATTGTGGCCAGTGAGTATAGCAGATGGCTCTGAGGAGACATAAACATCCCAGATGCGTACAAAAGTATCTGGGCCACCTGTGACTAGAATATTCTTAATCTCCGACACATAAAATACGGTTACACCCAAAGGAATGCGAAAATTGTTGCGATCATCATTGCTGACCATGATGAGCCCAGGACAACGACCACGATACTTCTTGGTGTTGCGATACTCGGCTGATGCAAACAGCATGTTCATATGCAGCGAGTAGTAGACACAAGAGATGAGCTCACTGTGCAGATTGATGTATTCGCGTGGCACCAACAAAGGTATGCGACCACGTAATACATCTGCCCAGACAAGCTCGATCAAGGCGGCGCCCGGTTTGGCTTGGAATGGACCACGCAGATAAGGAGAATAGGACAAGATGCGCACATTGCCAGCATAGTCGCCCAATATCAATTTGGAGTGTACTTTGCCACTGTTGTAGAAGGCATAGCTCATGCAATGGACGGCATAGGGCAGACTACGAATGACCATGCGCAGCGTGAACGTGGAAGCAATTGTCTCATGGAAGCGCAACTCACGTTCGGTGGAGGAGGTGCAAACAATGCTGACATCGGACAGCGCTTGAAGTGCCAGTATCCAAGTGGGCATCTTCAAGTGAACTGCAACAGCAGGAGCTTAATCGTTATACTTGCTCCTATTCATTTACTTACTGCTCTCGGAGACCGCACTGCGCAGCGGTTCCATGTGTGCGCTCCAGAAACGCAGCTGTCCCTCATGGCTGGCCGTCACCCACATGCCCGAATTCTCTGGCGAATCTTCGCCACCAAACGAATAGTTTGTTGTCTCCGTAATCTCCTCGAGCGGCGTTTGATCGGACTTCACCTTGAGCAATGCCAGACAACACACTGCGGATCTGTGTTCGGTTTTGCGCACCGATGGCGCCACCGAAATGGGCATTATTAGTGCTTCCTTTTGATTACTGGGATCCTCCTCCTGGAAACCAAAGATCAAATACGAAACAAACTCATTCCAATCTATCATGAAGTCGCGATTCTGATTGATCTTAAGAAATAAACGATTATAGGTGTAATCACTAAACGTGACGTCCACATCCTCAAGCAATCGTCGCAAATCGCTGAAACCCACAACTTGATTTGGACTCGCATTGAAGAACTCATGCAATTTCTCGAGCTGTGCCTTTGAAATCAAATCATGCAAACGCTCTGTTTGCTCTGGACTTATTTCGTTGGTTGCTGTGGAGGAGATGGTTTGGTATTCAACGTTGGCATTGCTGTCGCCGCTGGCAAAATAGACGCCCGACATATTGATCAGTGATGTCTTTTTTTGAGTTTATACATACAACTATTTATTTATGTTTTTTTATGAAAATTAAAGTCTACTAGGGTTGAAATGTTTACAGGCAACGCGCAATGACATCGTTGATGCCATTGCCACGATCTCCATATTCGCCGCCACGCTTGAACGAGACGGAAACCTTTTTCTTCCAACCATCGCGAGGACTTGATAGCTATAAAGATAAAGTTAAAAATTAGCTCTACATGATTTAAATATGGCATTTAGGAAACTTACAGAAAAGGCACACAGAAAATCATTGACCGCCGCGAAGTTTGGCCCAACTGTGCAGATTTCATGTATGATATCTTCCAGGCAAATGATGCCCTTATCGCCCAGTTGCTCCTCTACCATGGTGTTCGACTGTATGGCCGTCTTTTTGCCCTCAATGTTAGCAAAACCCTTTTTAAATAGCAACTCTCGAATAGTGCTCAATGATGGATGACCAAAGACAACAAATGGTTCGATGACGCGCAAAAGCAGCTGGTTCTCTTTGTTGTTCTCTAAGAAAACGGCGTTGTGTCGCCTTGGCATGCGCAGTGTGCGAAAGATGTTTGCCGTGGTTTTATCGTGAATCATCTTGCCCGCATGGCGCATAACCAGCAGCAGTCTGGGATTTGTTTCTGCTGCCGCTTCGGCGCTCTGTTCGGTAATATTTGTACGTAGAATTGTCCGGCGGATGCGGTTGGCCGTGCGTTCCGCTTTCAAGTAACCCATAACAAAGGATTCAGCACGTTTGAACTTGTGATGTGCTTTGGTTTTCACAATGCGTTTGATGCGATCATTACGCTTTTGGTCTAGCACCGATTTGTCCTGTTGAATGCGTCGCTTGCGGTGCTTGAGCACTGAGACTGTTTTTCCAGGCAATTTATTGGATACCGCATATCTGTATAGTAGAACATTAAGTAAGCTTCCTCTTGTGATTTAGCAGTATTTGTGCACTTACTTGTCAGACATTATGAATAAATAGTTGTTTTTTTTGAAATGAAAACGCGGAACACGTGCAAACACAATCAAAACAAAAACTGAAGGGCTGCCAATTCGTTTTCAATACCAACAGCTGCGTCGCTGTTATCGACTAATCGAAAGTCAATAATAAGTATCATATTTTGCGGTTTATTTCATATCTTATTTATTTCTTAACATCAATTAAATTATCACTTATAAAAAAATCATTAAAACTAATATTTATTGCAAAAATGTTATAGCCTATTTAGTCTCTAACAAACTGATAAAATTTACGCGCCTTTAGGCAAGCATAAAAATATACCATAAGTGTTACCAGATGGTAATTCTTGGGATTTTTTCATTGTGGTATATCTCATCGGCCCTTATATGTAGATTTAGGAAATTATTACTTTGGTCACACGCCACCCTGCTTAGTAAAAAGCTTTTTTAAGAAGAAAGTAGGTGAAATGTTGAAGTGAAAGAGGAAAGGAAGGAAGTGGAGCAAAATTGAATGACATGTTTATTTTTGCAATCAGGTGTCCGCACATTTTGTTTAAAATTTAATTGATCTCCACCAATGGCCAAAAATAGTTTTGGCATTGATTTGAAATGCGGAACAATTTCCGGTTTTGCGCACTGGCAACTCGTCATTCACTCAATTTGATAAGGTAGTTCCCGCTCTCATTGGAAGGACAGTCTTATCAACGTGACACGAACGCAATGTGCGTAAATTAAGCCCATTAAATAATCAAGATTGATAACTTGTTGTCAGGCTTATCATTAATCAATGTTGGCGTAAATTAGACCACATAAGAATTACCATTTATCGTTTTTTTTTATGCTACTACTACTTATGCTTCGCGAATGGTTTTTATGCAGCACGTCGTGCTCGTGCTTCACGTTCGCCCATCACTACTACGACTCTCATAAAATAATTGTTGAGTGGGGGGAATTGGGGGTTGTTTGGCTTGCTTGGCTTGCTTGGCAAAAACGCCGGTTGCGCTCTCTTTGCTGTGGCAACTTGTGGTGGTCTCCGCCGAAAACAGTCTCAACGCGTTCCTCAAGTCGGTTGTGTGTTTCGCGGAGTCAACTTTCATTTTGTGCTGGTAAACTAAATAAAACGAAAAATTACTATGAAATAGTGACGACATTGTAGGATACGCATAAAGAGAGTGAAAAAAGGCGCATGGAAGCAACAATTTAATGTGAAATATCTACATTTATTAATATTACAATTATGTGCACAATGGCCTTAACAATCTTCGCTCCAACTGGCACAAAAGCTAAAGTTCAACAATGTGCTAGCGTTGGCAAATCAGAAACTTACAACAAATAAACAATTATTTGTTGGGGGCTAAGCATTATGTTGGTTGGCTACAGAAGCATAAATATACAGTGCTTATGTGGATAAGTAACTTATCAAGAAAAATAAAACTGGCACGCGACACTTCTGACACAGGTTTCGCATTGCATCAAAATTGCGCGATTATTTTACATGTGTTCCACACACTTACACACATATACACATACACCAGTGCGGGAATTTCTGAGTATGCATAAGTGTGTGTGTGTTTTTGAGTTAACCAAACGTTTTTTAGCATAAACTCTAGAAAAGAATTATTAAAGTGCTACGTAGACAAGGCTAACTTCAATTTAACTTGCTGCTAGTTTTCTTAGCTTGTGTGCAATATTTCAATTAACTTCAACTAGTTATCAGTTATACTTGGTTGTTGCTATCGCTCGACCTTCTTTAACGAGATGATAATGGGCTTGTCTTTCGAATCTTGTCTATATTGATAGTAAAAAAAGTACCTCTATATAAATTGTTTAATTTGTGGATTTCCTCTTCTCTTTTAAGTGGCAATGTCAGCGTCGCATAATTAAATAAACCAACCAAGAAGTATTCGAAGAAGTCACAAATAATATAATATCGCTTAACAATGCCCGATCGCTATGCTAATGGTGTGACCAATAGCTTGGTCGAGCCCCCTGTTGCCAATGGAGCTGGTCGAGACGCTGTGGAAGAGGAGGATAATGACAAAATTGTGCTGAAACGGAAGCTTACCCTTATCAATGGAGTGGCCATTATCGTTGGCACAATTATCGGATCTGGCATTTTTATAGCGCCCACCGGAGTTTTCTTGTACACAGAGTGAGTAAAAAAGTTTTTGGATGTCTCGAAACAGGTTTTGAAACTGCATTTAAAACCAGTATTAATAATTTATCATCAATTGATTGTGAAACGTTTGAATTGACGAGTACTATATCATCCTATATAGTTCTATATTCCTTTTGGTTCAATACACAGAGCGGGTGACCCACCCACTGAATGGGTCAATATCACTATAATTAATAGTAAATTGAACAACACACTAATTGATGCGAATTGCAAAAAAAAACAATCTTTCTCAACTTGTTCTGCCGGATGAGTAATAATAAAATAAAGCCTGCTGCCAATTGGGCGCCCTTGATGATGATGATGATGTGAAGAAATTGCCGGCAATAATTGCATCAGCTTTTTAAGTCGCCAGATACAATTACAGCAAAAAAACCATCCGAAAAATAAACAAGTCTCATCGATAGACACACACAAAATCAAAAGCATTCACACTATGCGGCATGTCTCCACTTGAGCCACTTGGAGCCACAAAGTGACCGCTACTCTGCCCATTGTCCAACCACTTTGCTTATTTAGTTGTACCGCATTCCCTTACACACATCGTCCGTCTCCTCTTGTTCCCCTCTCTCTGACGCTCTCTCTCTTTTTTGTAGATCTGTCGGAAGTTCGCTCTTTGTTTGGTCGGCCTGCGGTATTCTTTCGACTATTGGCGCTCTCTGCTACGCTGAATTGGGCACAAGCATCACCAGATCCGGTGGCGATTATGCCTACTTGTTGGTGGCATTTGGGCCACTTGTTGGATTCTTACGCCTATGGATTGCATTGCTCATTATCAGACCCACTACTCAGGTGAGCCAACTATAGTTTATATCTAATAATTGAATGTTTTATTGCCCAATGGTATAAACAACAAGCATATGCCTTTTATTGATTGTTTTACTGCTGTAAATCAATTGATTAAAGTGCACTATTGTGTCAGTATTTAATACAATTTGCTGAAAGTAAATGTATTTATGTTTGATATAATATAGTTTTTGAGCTGCAAATCAATTGATTGACTGCAAAACTTATTTAATTAAATATGCTTTGAATTTCATTTAAACTTATACAATCACATCAACTCTATTGACTAAAGTGTAGTTTGCAATCACAATTTAATTCAATTTGTTGAGAATTTAAAGCAGCTCAACTTTCTCTACCCGAAAGTAAAATCAGATGCATTCAACTGGAATCCAGAATTCTAGTAATCAGCCAAGTTGCTAAGCAAGAAAGCAGTCGTGACGCATTTTTATCGCTCTACCTGTTTACTGTTGTGATATTAATTAGTTAAATTCTTTTTTAAATACCGTATCTTTTGTGAGAAAAGTACAATACCCCTTCTTTATAAGTACGTAAGAAAAAGTGTGTGAACTTGCTCAAGCATATAAAATATGCGAGTTCTCAATTTAGCATTTGCAGCTCAAGTTTATTTCCGATAGCGATTTGATTCTCCCACAAATCAATGAAAACACATTTAATTGCTTGGAAATTTGTTTATTGAACAGACGTGCTCAAAGTAGCATTTCAAATGTAAATATAATAATGAAATATTTTCCATTTCCAGACAATTGTGGCGCTAACCTTCGCACACTATGCGGCCAAGCCCTTCTTCGAGGACTGCGATCCGCCCCAGAATGCTGTAAAGTTGCTGGCAGCCGTTTGTCTCTGTAAGTAAACTATTCTAAACTTAAAAAGTAGTAACCCCATAAATTATATATTTCATAGGTTTGTTAACGGCAATTAATTGCTTATCGGTCAAGGTGTCGATGAAGGTGCAAGATATTTTTACAGTGGGCAAGTTGCTGGCCTTGGTCATGATAATACTCGCTGGCATCTACTATATGGCCACTGGCAAGCTGGACAACTTTTCCAATCCCTGGGAGGGTAACTACAGTGCACGGAATATTGGCTATGCTTTCTACTCTGGCCTATTTGCCTTTGGCGGATGGAATTACTTGAACTTTGTCACTGAAGAGCTTCAGGATCCCTACAAGTGAGCTTAATACAAAGTGGCATGAATCAGATTGAATGGGTGAATGCGTATATAGGAGAAGCCTGTCAAGAAGACAAATAGCTGGTTGAAGTTTTGCTGAAAACGTTTTTTTTTTTGTTTGCTGCCGTTTTGCGTCATGCGCAGGCGGCAGCAACAAGTTGCGAGTCGCCCCACTTGTTGAGCGTCCTTGAAGCGAGTGGGTGACTTGACTGGCATGAATGGTGTGAATGCTGAGTGGAGGCGAATGCTGAGTTTGCTTTCGCCCCCTAATGAATTCAATTTACACATCAGATGCAGCAATCAATTTAAGTGCCGACGCTGCTTTAATTTCTATCCCAAAGCGTACGAAACGTGTCTAATGTTTTACATTCTTTTTTCGCTTTCTTTTCCTGTCTAGAAATCTGCCACGCGCCATTTGGATTGCTATGCCCCTGGTTACAGGCATCTATGTGCTCGTCAATCTCGCCTACTTTGCTGTGGTCACCAAGCCAGAGATGCTCAGCTCGTTGGCCGTGGCAGTTACCTTTGGCAATAAGGTATTTGGACCACTCGCTTTCATGGTGCCCATATTCGTGGCATTGAGTACTTTCGGCGGTGTCAACGGTGTGCTCTTCACATCGGCTCGTCTTTTTGCTACTGGTGCTCAGGAGGGTCATTTGCCCAAGTTCTTCCAGTTGTTCCATGTGAAGCAACAGACGCCCATTCCATCACTTATATTTACAGTGAGTTATCAGTCGAATTCATTGCTTAAATGTTTGCTAAAGTCAACTGTTTATTGCAGTGCCTGATGTCGCTATTCATGCTCTTGACGGAGAATGTCTACGAGTTGATCAACTACTTTAGCTCGGTGCTTTGGCTCTCGGTGGTCGCCAGCATAGCTGGCATGTTGTGGCTTCGGCACAAGAAGTGAGTAGCTACGATATATATTCTTTTGAAGTTGGTAACTAATTTGTCTACTTCTTTTGTAGACCGAATATTCCACGACCCATCAAAGTGCATTTGGCATTGCCCATCATCTTTATGACCTGTTGCGTCACCTTGGTGCTCTTGCCCAATTTCGAGGAGCCCACCAATCTCTTCATTGGCATTGCCATCACACTCGCCGGCATTCCATTTTATTATGTGTGCATCGCCTGGAAGGATAAACCACGTTGCTATGGTCGCCTCTCAAATGGAATGGTGAATCTGTGTCGTGCCATCTTCAATACAACTATCATCGAGTCGAATGAATCGCTTAAGTAAACTGTAAACGCAGGACTCGAAGCAGCAGCAGCAGCATTTAGTTGGATCACTCAAATTAGATATTCTTTGCCGAGCATGTTTTTGTATGATATTTTGCGATAAGACAGACGATAGATAGCATTTCTCAAGTCCACAATGGAAACATAAGTATACAAGTGATTGTATATTAGCCATAGTTTATAATTTGTATTATCATGGTATTTATTGAAGCGATCCGCAGTCGCTAGCCTAGCTCTTAAGTTGTTGCTAATTTGGTGCAGTTTTTTGAGTTTTTCATATACACAAAAAGTATATACATATGTATGCATCGACTTGCCTCAGTTGTGACACTTTTAGGGAAAATAAAACCTAGTTGTAAGCTACAAACGAAAGTATCTTTATCCAAGTTCTGATGAACACAATGTTGTATGGAGCTTATTCAGATGAATTTATAAATGTTATTAAATGCAAAACTAATTATTTTCATTGCTGTAAGCGTCCCCTTGGCTTGTCAAAGAATGAAATGTGTTCCTAGTAGACAATCTTGCGTCTATTGACATCGATGGCAGTGTCCATCAGAGTTGTGCCGCGTATGAAATCAGCTGCAACAATGTTGGCATTGTTGCCCAGCTCATCACGATACAGCTGCGAAATGCGCCAGTTAACATTGTCGGACATCTTACGCAGTCCGCCATGTTTGTCCAGGATAACGCCCCAAGTCTCTGGCGTAAGTTCGGCCATATCAACAACAGGACGACTTGAAAAGCGACTGCAAAAACCAAGCATTGATTACTGGAGTATGGAGCAATTTTGTCTACTGGTCTACTCACGATATATCGTAGCTGTTGATGAAACGCAGATGAGTTTCGAGACTTGACCAGGTCTGGACATTGCCCCAACGCTGTTCCACGCCGCCGAACAGCAGCTGTGGAAACTCCTGCACCATTTCATCCTTCTCATAGGCGAGTATAACATTCTGCTGCCGCTTCCAGATATCGTTCAAAGTCGAGCGCCAGGTGAGAGATGGATGCACAACCACGTCACCAAACTGATCCCTTAAATAGCTGACCAGCAGACGATGAACGCCCAGCTTCTTGCCAAAGCCTGGAAACGCAAACGGATTAGTCTGGGAATGCGGCTTCAATGAATACACAACTTACCCACTGGAAACTCCTTGATGCCAAAGATGACAATTTCATTGGTTTCCAACACAAAATCCTTGACCTGTTGAATCACCTCTTGCAAAGGTCGTTGTTTCGTTATGCCATGGTAGATGAAAAACTTCTCCTCCGATGGCCGATAGTAGCCGACACGAATGTCCAGATAACGTGCTCCATGCAACAACTGGCCACGTATATCATCGTCTTGGGTGAGCGCGTATTTTGTGACGATACTTTCGCGCAGCAACGGATCGAAATTGGGGCGATAAGAGCCAGAGTCATGTGTGCCAGGTATGAAAAGATCTCGCAGACGCAGCTCACCCAGTGTGTTGCGCATCTCAGTCATCCAGCGTGGATAGGCACGCACACAGGTCTTGGCGAGAATTCTTCCGGAGGCATCGATATAGCTGGCCCAGTAGCCATAGCAAGTGCTCTGTGACGTCACATTGCGGGAGAGCGCGTAATCGAAGGGCACACCTGTGGTGAACCATTGTGCTGACAGGCTGGGCTTGATGGCAGCCACAATCGGAGTATTGCCGCCATTGGCTACCCAGAAGACGTTGCTCTTAGTAGGCTCTGGACTAGAAGAAAAACTTGGAGGCGTTGTATAGCCATTGATGGGCACATAGGCCACATTCTCTTCCTCGTCGGAGCCGCTGCCTTCTTCGCTGTTGGCTTGAAATGAAGCCAAAGGTGTGCCAAGGATCGTGGCACGCTGCTCAAAACTAACTGGATCCTCTGCAGTCAAGAGTACATTGTCGCCTTCGTGTGATGGCGCATTCTTCCACGAGACCTCCAGGAAACGTTTGCGTGCGCTAATTGTGAGCCAGAGTTTTAGTTGTCGAGCATCCGCTGGTAGTCGTGATGAGCCTACATCCTCCTCTGACAGAGCTTGTCCAGAGATGCTGAGCAGTGCCAGGATGATGAACGCGAATTGCAGCATAGCTGATAAAATGTCTTCTTCGTTGAATTAATGCTGATTTGCTATGATTGCGTTTAAAGTTAATCAGCGCGTCGTCACTTTAACACTTGTTGAGACGAGACGACGAACAATTTGTGTGCAACACAACCCGGCAGCGCCTGACAACTGAGATCAACTGTTTGCCACAAGCACTGTGCTGCGTATACTTATTTCGAAAAGAGTCGACTTCTAAGTATCTAAATATATATACATATGTATGTATATGTATGTCTGTGTGTATTTTAATGTGCCTGCCACCTCCAAGTGCTGCCGATCATGTCGTATGCGTAACAATAGCTTCGTAAACAATAAAACAAATCAACTTTCCTGCCTCGATTTATGCTTCTCGTTACACAAACACAAAACTAGAAATTTGTAATTTCCTATTATGTTTAAATTTTTCAATTTGTTTATTCGTTATTTTTTAAATAAATACAGCGGAAGTTTAAACGCGTTGCAACGTTGCCAATACTCAATTAGTTGAAGCTCAGAAATAGCTACGAAATTGTAACAAGTTTTGTCGATTAGATGATATACTAGTTAGCATTACTACCTATGATAATGATGCTGATGTCGATGTTCATGCTGATATGGCATGTGAACAACACGAGCTGAACAAAGACAGAAAGCAAAGTCTCACACGAAAGCTTATAATTTAGTTGTGTGTACGCAAACTAAATACAATCAGATAAACAACAAATTGACGTTGTAATTGTTTGATTGTTTTGCATTTGATCATAAATATTGATAGGCAATTGTGCCAATTCTTGCGAATTGTGCTAATTAAATTCTCCTATTCGAAGCTGCTAATTAAATAAGTGTATAACAAGTTCACTACGCAGTATTAATTCGCACTTTTTGATATATTTATCACTTTTGCAGTTTTTTTTTACATTTTTTTTAATCTCTTTTTGTGTATTGTTTAATATTTTTGATGACTAATAAGCGGGCAACTCGCGTGACCAACGTTCAAGACCCGGCTTTGTTCTGCGACTGAATCTAAGTTTAGCTGATCGATGGTTTCATGTCTTGCTGTGCGATGGGGCAATAACTTTCTGTTTGCTTTTAGCGTTGACACGTGAAAACAAGTTTGAAATGGTGCAATGAAGTAAATTATTGAAGTGTGTAATGTTGATTAGTTGTCATCTATTTATTTACCTTTTTGATATGACTTCTGCTAGGGAATAAATTTGAAAAATAACGAGTTTCCGAAATTGATTTGGAAGTTGGTAAAGCAATTTTTGTTACAGTTGGCAATGCGAAAATTGTTGCAGTTTTGTGTGAATGACAAAAAGGTTTTGCCTTGGCGGGCGTTCAAAACAGTTTCTTTTATAAGCGTCTTAGGTTTATCATATATTTATATTTAAATTAGAATTTGGATTCTAATTGATTTGTAAAAATATAAAATTTAGAGATGAATGTAAATTACATAGTTCTTGGTTTGTACTACTCAATTTAAGCATAAATCGAAACCAGTTCATATGTTGTGTTGATTGCGAAGCCCTTGTTACGCATACGCCATGTATGCAGCCCACGCTTATTGCGTATTGTTGCAAACAATTGTAGGAACGATTTAAATACTCTGCGCGCTTATTAAACTTTAAGCTTATCAGAGCAAATAGAAATTTTTTCAAAAATGTTGCTATTTGCAAATTTCAATATAATGTATAAATAATTGGTCTTTCCCCACCCCCATATTGTTCAAATTCTGTATAAACTTTTATTGTGAACATATGATAAAAATATACATAAATGGCTTAGAGTGTCACCGTTTCCATGTAGCGTTCAAAGGATTGAGTGAGCAGTGTGTGATCTGGAGCCAGATGCGTATCCGCCATTACAGCCAGTCGATACTTGTCGCCAAAGCGATGCAGATTCAATGACAAACAAGTCTTGGATTGCGGCGGTCTAAAGAGTAGCACATCCTGCACCTGTTGCCCCCAGGCAGCCTTAAATTGTGTGTCTGCCGCACCGTAAATCTCTGTGATGGTCACGGGGAAATTGTACGAGAAAAAGTTGATGAAAATCTTGGTCAGCACATGCGGCAACAACGCCGTCAGCAGACTGTACTTGGTCTGGCCAATGGAGGCCAAATAGATCATGATTTGCTGTCG
The DNA here is from genome assembly GCA_035046325.1 of Drosophila niveifrons. Taxonomy (NCBI): domain Eukaryota; kingdom Metazoa; phylum Arthropoda; class Insecta; order Diptera; family Drosophilidae; genus Drosophila; species Drosophila niveifrons. Next base: position 10,430,244 of record JAWNOC010000068.1, read on the forward strand.
CCGTATGCGCTCCACAATCTCGTGAAGTTGATGCGCCTTCAATGAATCTGGTGCGCCGAGTGGCAGCTGCAGAAAGACGACGCCACCAATGTGATCCGACTTGTCGCCACTGCGATCCGTAAAGTAGCCCTTGGAGATGGTGCGACAAGTGGTATTCAATAGAGCTGGCACAGCTGCCGTATCGGAGAATGTCTCGAAGTAATCGTGCACTGCACCCGCGAGGCAGGCCAAACTAAAGTCGGACTCACGTAGCTTTTGGCCAAACATATGCTGATGACGTTCACGTAGCAAGGCGCCATCGATGGAGCGACTAAACGAGACAATCTTGCGTCCAGCATAGGACTTCTTGTGGAGAATATTCAGCTCCTTTGTGGGTTGCTCAAAAAGCACCTCAAAGATGTTGCGCGGTGCCTTGAACAGCTCATAACAGATCTTGACCAACTCCAGCTGAGCATAGATCAAGAGGGGAACATAGAGATGCAACCGAGCACAGTAGGTGCTGCTGAATGAGGTCTGACCACGAAGCACAACATCTCGAAATGCCAGCAATTCACAATAGCAATTGTATGGCACAAGGATCACATTATTCAACAGCATTTGCCACAGAAATCGAGTCCAGGCTTTTGCCATATTCATCGGTTGCAGACTATGTCCGAGAGCGGAACGTGCCACCGTCCAGTTGAGATTACGCTGCTCTAGTTCACGCAGCATCAGCAGATATATTGTCTGCAGGAGTCCGACCTTATTTCGATATCCAGGCGAGCGACGATTGAGCTTGCGCCGCATGGAGCGAGTGCGCCAATAGCTTAAGCTCACATTGACGAAGACGATGAGCACCAGGGACAGCAACTGGCTAAGATTGCGTGCATCTGGATGCGCCTTCACATCATCGGGCGTGTCCAGCGATTCGAATTCATAGATAAACTCCTGCCAGCGACAACTGATCAAGTGGAGCACATGTTGCAGCAGCTTGCTGATGTGCTCTGGTTGGCGTACAAAGTGCGACAATTGATTGTTGGGCGTGGTTAGACCATCCTGTAGATTCAAGATGGACTTGCGCTCGGTGTCCTGCAGTAGCAGCATTTCGCTCACATGCAAATCCTCCTCCTCGGCAATGATCAGATGATGCACCTTCACAAGGATATAGTACGGTTGCGTGGCCTCCGAGTTGGGTATGACTGTCACCTGCCATTGGGGGAGATCCGAGGGAATATACTTGGCAGCCAGTTCGCTGACATACTCCTGTATGTTCGATTCGTTGACGGGGCGACCTCGATACTTGTCTGGGCCGAGCAGCACATGGTTACTGATGTTGAAGCCACTGGAATGGAAGAGTTGAAGCTGTTTAGTTTTTTCTAAAAATTACATGTTTAAACTCTTTTATTATGGGTTTGTTTTTAACGATTATGATTAATTTCAAGTGGATTAATCAATTTGCGTCCATAATCATAATTTTTAGACAAATAAAAATAACCAATAATGATGATAATTTTTGATTTTGATTATGATATGGAAAAATGAGTAACAAAGACGTATAAAACCATTTCAGCCAAAGCTCTAACTAAAAACGTACAGAATATTATACCAATATTATTACTAATTCATAATTCATATTATTACAGAGAAAAGTATTGAATGCTATCCCAGCTTGGCAGCATATACTCACCTGCTGTCATTGACCCAGGCATACTGACCCCAGCACGTGACCAGTTTCTGTCGCAGTTTCGGGAACTTGAGCATACCGGTCTTATCCTTTAAATCAATCAGTTGCTGAGCATAAGCACGCTTGATCCGCTCGAAGTCACAGCTTCCCTCCACCTGGAGCAGAAAGTGAAAGATGCCCGCATTCTTAGGGGTATCGATAAGGGTGCGAATCTTCTTTGATTTTGATATTGTGAGATTCGGATATTTGATACTAAGCACATAATTGGCCAGCTCGTTGGCAAAGTGTGCGCCTGCAATGAAAAAAGTCGAAAATGATGATGATACCACAACAAATACTGATACTGATAAGCACTTGCCACTACGACAATTTCAATGGACATTAATCGAAACCCACGGAGCGGCCTTATCAATGGCAGCGTTTTAATGAGTAATTCACTTGGTCAAGGTTCAGTATTTGGTGGCTCGTCTGGGTCTGGGTTCCGCAAAGGTGCAACAGGTAATCAGTAAACGCATCATATAGTATTGTTATTATTTTCTTTTTATAAACAATGCTTATCAATTGGCGTAATTGTGTGTGCGTATGTGTGCACATAAAGCCTCTCAAGCGAATCGTATAATGAGTGCAAATGCATCCTTTGGCTTCGGCTGTGGCTGACTGCGCGGTTAGTCAACCCATGCCTCGTTTATTTATAGTCGGCCTCTTTGATCTGTATCATTTATTGACCTATCAATAGCATCGTCTCTGGGATGGAATGGGATGGCATGGTAGGATCGATTTTACTTACACATAAATGACAGCAGCAACAATGGCAGCAGCATCAATGCCACAATGAAGCACACCAATGTCTTCAGGAATGATAAAAACTCTTGCCAAATACTGCAATATATTCACTATTAATATTTATATTATGTACGGTTTGCTGGAGATCTTTGATACCTTTCCATGATTGATACTATATTTGCCGTTTATTATTATATGTTCTATATGTGTATTTGCGTATATAAGTTCGCATTCGTATTTCACTCTTGTCTATCACTTGGCACGCCCGTTCGATTCTGTGTACTAAACACGACTGATCTTTCAGCTCGTCAAAGCTTTGTTGAAGTTGCAAATTCTCTTATCAGCACTTTGATTATAGTGCTCCTGTCGCTAGAACGATGAAATAGCAGAAGGATGGAGAACTAAACTTTTTAATTTAAATAATTATGTATAATTAAAGAAAAACTTCTTTAAATTTAAAGCAATATTTAACTATAATAAATTTAGAAAAACGATAAAATCATTTAAACTGTTTGAATGTCGCGCGCATTAATAGGCGTTCACACGCGAATGGTAAGTGCAAGCGATGGTCACACTGTGTCATCAGCTGTTGTGTATACAAACAACTTGTCGGCTTCTTACAATTGTATATTTTGTTATTGTTGTTTATTAACGAGAAATAAGTGCAATGCTGCAATCACCTATTGTGCAGCCCACGCTGCATCAACCACTTCACTCAAAAGTGTCAAATTATTTAAACAATCAACGTCGCACGGGACAATTTTGTGATCTTTTACTCGAACTGGATTCGGATGATGCGAACTGCACTTGCAGTGTTCACTTTTGTGTTGTTGCTGCCCAAAGTCAATTGATTGGACTGAAACAGCAGAAGCAACAACAATTTTCAATACACAGTCCCTTAAAGGTTACCATACGGAACTTTAATTGCACTATTTGCCTGCATACCATTGTGGATTTCTTCTATGAGGATATTGTTTCAGTCTCCAAGGAACATGAATCCCACTTTCGTGAGCTGGCCAAAATTCTAGAAGTTACAGAGCTGTTAAACTTGTATCAAATGGAAGAGTTTAGCGAAATAAGCACTTGCATTGAGCCAAACACAACAGGAGTCAATGAGGCAGAGAGTAATGTGGAGCCAGCTCAAAAAGCGGATGTTGTCTTTGAAAACCAACAAAGCTACTTCAAGGTAAGATACCTCTATTAACATCTGTATCATCCCATTTATCACTAACTTTCCCTTGCAGCTGAAAAATCCACGTGCTGTCAAGTCCAGTAGCAAGATCAATTACTGCATTGGCTGCGATTTCAAATGCTATCAGGTGCAAAAGATGATCGATCACATGACCAGCTGTGAGCCATCGCATCTCACGTGCTCTCTTTGTGAAGTTGGCTTCCTGGATTTTCGGGAATACGATGCACATTTGCGTCGACATGGCTCCGATCTGCGCAAACCTTTCTTCTGTCTACAGTGCGATAATCGCTTCAGCACTCGAGCAGCTTTGCTCATCCATCAGCCAAAACACTCGACAGAAACTCCTCATGCCTGCACACACTGTGGTAAGTCGTTCAAATGGAAGCAGGGTCTGAACAATCATATGTTGGTACACAATCCCGAGAAACAGATGCTCTGCGACGTCTGTGGCTACAGCACCACACACATGAAGGCGCTCAAGAGTCACAAACTGTTGCACACCGGAGAGTTCTTTGTCTGCACAGTGCCTGGTTGTAAGCATCGAGCGAATCGCAAAGAGAACATGAAGCTGCACATTGAAACGCATAAGCAGGGACGCGATTTCATTTGTGAAATATGTGGCTGCAAATTCAGCCAGAGTAAGAATCTCAAGCGACATGCACTGAAGCACACGGAGGGCGGCTTAAATCGGTACAAGTGTCAGTTGTGTGGCTTCAGCAGCCATCGCTCGGACAAGATGAAGGAGCATGTGCAACGCGTTCACACAGAGAAGGCTGTGCAGTTGGAACTGTCAGAGACTGTGGACAGCTCGTTTGAGAACAAAATGCCCGATGATTTCGATTTGCCACTGATGGTGGATACGACGAAAATTGTCAACGGCAAAGAGACGAAGAAAAGATCACGTAAAGTCGCAGCTGAAGTGAAGCCGGCATCGTTTGTTAAACGTCTAAAGACGCTGCTGCCAAAGGAAACTGTTGACTAAGTAGATAAGCTGTTAGTAACCATTCAAGATTGTTATGGAATTGAATAAGAATTGTCGATGGAGTCAATTGCTCTCTACAATTGCTCTCTCTGCAAATCTAAATGAAATTAAGCAGCAAGAGCACTTGCAATTAAGAGTGCAGAGAAAAACATAGCTACTTGATGAATGTGATCGCTGTCAGAGCTTTCCTCTCGCGCGCTGCAACAGAGCCACAATCATTATTGTGTCAGACATCGAGTCGCATAGACGTAGAAGTCACAGAGCTAAAAGAATTCTTTGGTAACATCCGAAGAACTTCATCTACAATGTCTGAGGCTCATTTTGACGAATATGAACACTATAATTTCGATCATGACAAGCACATATTCTCTGGTCACAGTGGCAAACAGCGATCGAAGAAAGAAGCCTGCGTTCATACAAATCATTTTGATCCCTCGGGTCATTCTAGAAAGATTTTAACCAAGCTGATAAACACTAACAACAACAGCAAAAAAGTTTCCAAAAATTACATTTCGATGAATAAAAGTGAAAAATAAAAGGAAAAAAATTTATTTACTCTTTGTATATATTATATTTAAAAATAAAATAAAATTAAAAACTGGTACTGATAATACTTGTAATTCTAATATAGTGGAAAGTGAATACTTGGTTTAATCATACTTAATTATCTATACTCTAAGAAATCTGCCTGTTTCACTACAATCTGCAGCAGTCTATGATTTTAGAATGCTATTTTAAATGTATAGAATATTTAGTAGAAAACAGGTTCACCCTAATACTAGCAGTCTTTTTATTATGTGGATGTTTATATTTGGTAAACAATGAATGAGCAGTTGATCAGGTGTTTTGTCTATGCATTAATTATTATTATCATAAACCATATTCAACATTTTAGGCGCTGCATTTCAAATGCTTTAATATAAATGAAAAGCTTTGTGCCAATTTCAAAATACGAAATTCCGTACAGTTTAAATATATTTATTTAGATTTATTATCTATCAATTTATTACTAACATTTCGCTAATAGGAATTTATAGCTTTTATTTACACCTTCTTGTTAAACCTTATAACTTAATAGCTACTACGTTTTTAATGCTGCTACTATGTTAATTGGAAGTAGGAATGAACGAATAGTAGTAGATTAACAAGTGTAAAATTTTGTATTATTTAAATGGTAAATAATTATAACTAATATTATATTCTCTAAAGCAGGGGAAGAAACCTTTCATTACTTTCCCTTAAGCAAACTATTGATCGTTGTGGGTGGCTTTGGATCACTTGCAGCATTGTGTTGACACCAAAAGCTAACGTCTTGATAATCCACTATTTTTTTCTGGTGGCAGATTTCTTTCTCCCGCCCTAATGAAAGCCCCACGCTTCTAGTATTTCTAGGCGTTGTATATAAATATGGCATGTATCGTGACAATGTGCGTGGCACACGCCATGCCCCAAGATTAGGGTTGGGCTTGGCGCACGGCTAGGCTCATTGATATTAGGGCTTCCGCTAAATGCTTGTCAGATTGATATTAATATTCTATTTCTCTCCCTCTCTCTATCTCTTTCCCGCTCTGGAGGAAATCATGTTGCTCACTTTCACCGCGAAAAATAAAAAAGAATTTGAGATAAACAAGTGAAGGCACATGGTGAATTTTTGAGAAATGGAATGAATGGATCGATGCGAGTAAACGAGATGGAGATAGAGATGGAGGTACTTGTTAATTGGTAGTGCATTCGGTGTCGAATGAACCGTTAAATTGAAACTGGAGCAGTGGCCCAATATCGAAGTCTATGCGCTGTCCATAGATTAGCACCTTTTGGCGCTTGCTCGAGTCGAGACGTAGATGTTCTAGATACTGTATCTTTTGGCCCTGAGAAGATACATTTCTCTGGTGTTTAGCACCAATCAATCGATAGCATTTCAACTGACTTTTCTGGACGATCACATGCGGATCTATGCTCAGTTTGGAAGTGGATGCCCAGCTGAACGGCAGCTGTGCTCTTTGCGAAATATAGGATAACAATACCGATAACGTGCAACTTAAAGGATACTCAGCAACCATGTTAGCATACTCCGATATGTCAACAAAGCCGCAACGAAAGCGTGTAACTGGCATCTGGGCATTCGTCTTGGCCCTGCTGCTCTTCGCCTTCACACTCGTCGGCGTTGCCATTCTGGAAGCTAGTCATGCACATTCTCAAATGGAACATGAACCCAGTGTTGCGAATGTGTTTCTTGTGAGTCGCCTGTGGTCACACTTTAGAGCACCGGCCAATGAGACGGATGATGAGGTGGCAGCCACAGTAGAGCGCATAGCCAGAGAAGCAACTAATGCCACACACAGCAACAACTACTACGAGGAACAAAGAGCTGTCGTGGTCAACTCAGAGAGTGCAGATCCCATACTCGCTCATCGGCAGGATGCATATGGTCCGCCAGAAAGCAGATTGGATTCGTACGAGGCGGATCCGGTTTATGATACAGCTGAGGATTATGAACAGACCCCCAACGAGGGCAGAGCCTCCCAGGCTCGTCCCTATGACTCGTACTATGGCCAATGGGGCTATAACTCCAAGACACCAGCTCCAGCAACCGCAGCTGCAGCCTCAAGTGTCTACAGTAATCGCAAGTTGCCGCCAACTTCCAATCGGTAAGAATTGCTTCGAAGAAAGAGTCAGTAAAGAAAACTAATCATTTCTTATTTGCAGTTCGCCTTATTCATCCTACGAAGACGATGTATATGACTATCCCATGGGCTACCAGCCTCGTCCATTAGTTGAGGGCGCTTCGAAGCAAGCAGTTGCCTCACAAAACACTGCAATGACTCAGGCGCCAGTAGCAACAGAATCCACGCTGGTGGTCTTCTTGAAGAGCTTAAAGCAAATCTGGGATCTGTATCAGGCATTGACGAGTGCTTGGGGTGCTGTATCGCAGCGTCATCAGGACAACAGCGAGAAGCTAAAGAAGGAGCGTCTGGAGAAGCAGCGACTGCGTCAACAACAGCAGCAAAAGTTGAAGGCCAACTCTAAGAAACCGGCACGCAACGAGGGTGATAAGAACAAGAAGCCCAAAACATCTACATCTACAACAACTACGACAAGCACCTCCATGACAACAGAGTCTGATGAATCGGAGGAGGAGGCAACAGCAGCACCTGCCAAGTCTGAGGCAGCAAAGGGTACCAAAGGAGACGATGCCGCTGAGAATTCGGTGCGTGGACTGCGTCAGAAACGTGAACCGCAAGAGGAGAGCACAGATGTGGGCGAGGGACGTTATATCAAGGGTGATCCGCTCAAGGGCTACTACGATTTTGTCATCACCGAGGGCTCCTATAAGTTCTGGGCCGTCTTCCAGGTAAGCCAGGCTTACTTAGCTACATTTTCTATTGGTAATAACTGCATTTTCGTCTTTCTTCTTAGGTTGGCACTGCGCTGTTGATCATCTACTCGACTTTCGCTGCCATCTATTACTCCAAGGTGAATCCATTGACCAGTGATTACGACTACCAGGATTACCTGGGCGCTGGTCGTTCGATGACTGGCGGCGACGATGATTTTGTCGACGACAGTGATACTCCAGCCCAGACATCTTCACCCACATCTCGTATCATGGACTGGATACCCCGCACAACGCATTCTCTGAAGTTTATCTTAGATGCCATTGATAAAATACCATTGGATCATGACCAAAAAGCGGAAAAGGGTTGGTCAACGGGGAACAGCGATCAGACGGTGTCGTCAGTAGAATCAACAGGGGATAACTAATTTTAAATATTTATGAAAATAAAATTTCGTGAAAAGAAATCCGATTACTGCCCTTTTTTATTGTGAGGAAAATCCTAAAGTTTTATCTTCAAAGTCAATTTTTTAACAAATGCATGCTGAAAAGTTAGATTAGATACTGATTGCAATTACAATGTAAATCACACATATTAACTTAACTAGTAAATTGCTAAGAGTTTTTTGAGAGCTATTTTTAGAGCTTGCTAGTAGTATGATGAGCAGGATCTTCCCATCTACTGGATGGCCTATACTTGTTTATAAATGGTACTATTAAAGCAGCCAGCTGCTCTGGATTCTCGATATGTGCATGATGTGAACCCTTGACCAAATGGTATTCAAAATTAGGGTTATTAGCGCGCAAGATGTCAAGAACTGGAATGTTATCGTGATTCAGCAAATTGGAGCCATCCGCCTTGATCACCAGGTAGGGAACGTTCTTAATGCGTTTGTACAGCTCTAAAGTAATATTATACGCAATTGTGTAAGCAGTTATGTGTGAAGGTCGAAAGTCTCTCGATAAGTAAAACTTGTTTGGTTCTTGAGCTGAAGGCAGCAGGCAACGATCAAATAGATCTTGGGCATCCGTCTCACTGACCAAAGGTGCTGTTGGCCAGCGCATTTTCTGCAGTTGTTCCGCCGTAAACAATTGAACAGCTTGCGGTGGCCTTAACATGCTCTCCACCGTCTTTGCCAATACTCTGATATAGTATTCATTTGGCTTCAAGCGTATGTTTAGCATATCAATAGCAATAAGCATATCCACATGATCCCCTGGATGTAAAGCAGCATATAAATTACAGGCGACGCTCCCTAGAGAGTGACCCATGAGCGAGACACGTTTCCATTTAAAATGCAACACCACTCGACGTATGACGTTGACCCAATCTTCAAGAGAATACTGTACGCCGGCCGGATGAGGTGAGGAACGTCCATGACCGGGTTGCTCAATGCAAAGCACGCCCAGATGCTTGGGCAACAGCGGCAGGAGGCGGGCAAAGGTGCCCAGGTTATCCAAAAGGCCGTGAACTGCAAGCAGCGGCCGCACTTGACGATTGCCATACCAACGGCACGATAGCTGCGGGTCATAAAAACTTTACGATGTTTATTGATCAAAAGTGAATATTAAAATTAAAACTTACATGTCCCCAAGGCACAGCAATGTCGATGTCTGCAAACTGTAGGTAGGGAATGTATCGGCATTATATATATCATTGGAAAATAATAATTTAATTAATAAATTATGCTATATTTACCTCCATGTTGAAGACGCAAGCGCTCTCGTTTAGCTCAAAGTTTAATCTGAGCAATTTTTGATAATGTTTATAGACCCTTAACTTGTGAAATAGCGGAAAAAGAGTCTATTAATGACTATTGTATATCGGTCATTACCTACACGAATTTATTTATTTATTTCTCCCAAGTCCTTTGATAATAATTAGTTTCATCTGTAATTTCCAAGATATTAACTTATATCTTAGATGTAGTTTGAATCTCGACAATTTGCAGACCAAAAATAATAGGTCTATTATAGTCATAACTTGACTGTAGTTTTCTTCTTTGTTTATTAATAAATTAATATAGTTATTTAAGTTTATTGTTTAACTTTAATTAAAAATTCAAGTTTAACAAATTCACGAAATGTTATTAATTTTCTTTAAAAGAGATTTACTGATTATAAATTTAAACATAACTTCAAGTAGACAAATATTTTCAAACGAACTGCACTCAATGATTGCCATTCAGCATACAACGCGAGCATTTGTGCCATTCACAGCAAATCAGCAGCTGATTTGACATCTGTTTATTATTTTGTAGGCGACGTGTATTTTGCATTTGTTATAAAAATAAATTAGTGAAAAATACTTCTACACGAATTTACCTGCAATTTCACTGCACAAATAACAAAAAACAAAAAAAATGAGGTGCTTAGTGCTGATATTTGGCTTAATGTTTGTGGCGACGGCGCACGAAGCCAAAGATTTTGACGATTCGGTGCTCTACAAAATTGACTTCGAAGTACCCGATTTGTTGGGTCAACCGGTGAGTAAAGGCATTTACATTAGCTTATTTATTTTAATTGCAATAATATATGTCTCCTGCAGGAGCTAAATAATCAGCTGCGGTCGTTCTACACACTGGATAAAGAAAAGTATGAATGTTTGATTCCCACTTTGGAGACGCCCAAAGAGGAGGAGAAATCCAATCAGCCAGAGCTGTGTAAGTTTCCGCTGCACTTTCATAACTGAAGCTGCTAATGACTTTTTCATATGCACAGCACCAATTGGCATTCTACAACCGATATTCTCGGGACCCACCTGCTCCTATCGCATCGAAGCTTATTGGTCATATGAGATATGCCATGGCCATCATGTGAGGCAGTATCATGAGGAGCGTGAGGGTAAAAATGTGAAATTCCAAGAGTATTATTTGGGCAAATGGAGCGAGGAAAAGACTGAGCTAGCGAAAAAAGAATGGGAGGCCGAACGCAAGGCTGGAGGTGGCAAGCCCAAATACAAGACGCTGAAAATTGACAATACTCGTTATCCGTATTTCGAAATGGAGTTCAGCGATGGCACCATGTGCGACATTATTGAGGCACCGCGCACAACAATGGTGCGGTATGTGTGTTATCCACATGGCAAGGATGATATTTATTCGTTCAAAGAGACTTCGTCGTGCAATTATGAAGCCATCATTCTGACATCGTCGTTGTGCAGTATTCCTGCCTTTCATGCCGAGGAAACTAAGGAGATTTCTATTAAATGCTTCAATTCACCAACGGATACGCATAAACCTTTGAGTATGCTGCGTCAAGAGCTCAAGGAATGGACAGATAGTGAAAGTGATTTACTAATTTCAAAGGAGAACAAAATGCCATCCAAATTGTGGACAAAGTCGGATGTAGAGAATATTATCTTGGAGATGATGGCCAATGATGAAATTGATAGTCAAACCGCATATCAACAGCTTGTCTTATCCCGAAATGTGCAAGGAACAACGCCTGCACCTATGAATGATATGACGCCGCTCATTGAATTCATATCCGGTAAAAACTGTCTAACTGGCGTAAGTGAATAGTTATATACTGTGTGGTACCTAATTAGCTAATAATTAATTGGCGTTTACAGGGCACTGGTTGGTGGAAATATGAATTCTGTTATGGTCGACACGTACGTCAATTCCATAAGGACAAGAATAGCGAAGTCGAACTGTTTCTTGGCTACTATTCAGAAGAACTGCATCGAGCTTGGTATGCTACCCAACCTGAGAAGGGTGCCCGACAAGCAGTCTCTTCGTCATTGTGGCATCACTACTCAAAGGGCACACACTGTGACCAAACTGGTCTGCCGCGTGAAGTGAACGTTAAACTCACCTGCACTCCAGTTACGTCCAGCGGCACGGCCGTGTCTATGTATCTGATGGAGCCAAAGACATGTCATTATATTTTGGTCGTGGAGTCGCCCATTATTTGTGGTCTTATGCAGTATGCAGATGAAAATGATCTAGTTAGTCTGGAACATTTACAAAAAATTTTGACAGTAGACAAATCAACGACACCACCAACAACAGCTCGGACTGCAGAATCCGAGGAGCAGATACGGTCTTAGATTCCAAGGATTAGTAAATAAATAAATAATATAAATACATATTAAATATGCTATTGTATGCATTCCATTTTTTATATATATCTTTTTCTTACAAAATTTTCAATCGCAGACTGTAGTTGAAACGTCGACGTTTTGTGTTAATGGCAATAATAAAAGCGATTGCATAAACCACTTAGTGCGGGCATGAACCTAGTGATGTTTTTTGTTAACGGTCGCCAGGGCTGGCAATCATAAGAATAAGTATTCGCTCCGTATACAAATTTATTTATTGATTAATTTTACATCGTCTTTATTGCTATTCGTAAATATTTAACAACTAAATTTAATTCTTCTTAACTTTCGATTTTTGCGCATTCTTCTTAGCGCAGCGTTTACCAAAGCATTTCCGACAAACACACTTGAGCAGAGCAATGTTTATGGCGATCACAATGCCAAGAGCCAATCCAAGTAGCACATAGAGATCGATGTTATTGCTCTCGATGGCGTTCATTCGGACCAGAGGACTCTGCATATGGGCGGCACCGTGATGACGCAGCACGTAGTTTGTCCAGTAGATAACCGATTCCCGCGCAGTCATTGGACGATCGCGATAGAGTTTGGAGAACTGCTGCAGTTTCTTGGCGAAGCTTGGATTCTGTAACACCTCCTCGATGGCGGCCTTAAACTCAGCTGTTTCGAGTGAAAGCAAATCCACACGAAGTCCGTAGCCCGATCGAACTACCTTGTCAGCATTACCGGGCTGATCGGCAAACACGGGCAATGCCAACATTGGTACTGCATGATACTGTGCCTCGGCCACGCCTCCCTTGCCGGCATGCGTAATAAAGAGCTTTATCTTTGGATGGGCGAGAATGTCGTCCTGGGGCAGCCACTTCTTGTACAATATGTTGGCAGACTTGCCGGGCGTATTCTTCAAATCATCCCACTTCCAAATAACGTTCTGCTTAAGGCCCGACAACACCTTGAAGATTTTCTGAATGACCGACGGCTTAATGTGGTCGCCTTTAAGGTTACTGCCCAGACTGAAGAGTATCGCACCATGCTTGGAATTGTCTAGGAATTCCTTAATGTCTTCTGGCAAAGCATCTGGCTTTTCCTTAATTTGAATTCCACCGATTTCTATAACGCCGGGCACATTGGGTCTAATAGGACCTTCGCTGATGCCATGACTATTGCAGAATACCAAGGATACGTTCTTCTTGGCTTCCGAATAGCTGGGCATTGTTGGATCGTTTCCGAATAGACGGCTGTAAATTAAATAATTCATTGTACCAAAAATTTTCAAAACTTAACTTTGCAACTTACGTGTAGAATCCGGAATTTAAATACTCGAGGTACGTTGAAAAGGCACGGAAACCTACTGTGGACAATAAGTTGGTCAAACGCTGTTTGAAGTTCATGGGCTGACCCGGCGTGACAACAACATTCATAGTGGGCACCCATGAAGTGAGAACTGGATTTCCAATCACATTATCAATTTGCTCCATTGGTGGTCCAGACCAGCTGACAATGAGGGGGCAGTTGAATTTGGCACCCAAACCGACCTGGTACATGTTGAAAAAGAAGCCCACAAAGACGGCATCAAATTTGTTGTCCTTATTTTTGTACAGCTCCTTGAATCGTTCATCCTCAAGGAAATCCACCTGCTTGTTGATAAGCATACCGAGCGAACCGAACATTGTCTTCATTGTGGTAAACATCGATGGCTTCTCCTTGGCCATAACAGCCATGCCATCGTTAAGTGTCTTCTCTTCACTTTCGCTCAGAGGTATCAGAATGTGTTTAATGCTCTTGTGGGTGACCTTTGGTGGCATTGAAGATACCACTGTCACATTGTGTCCCTCCTCGGCCAGTGCCTTCATCGCAGACATGTGAATAATCAGATGCGATGGACTGTGGCTTGTAAACACACCCAAGATGTTGGCACCATCCACTGTTGGTGCATGCAGCGTTGCCATCAACGCAACGAGCAGCACGCCGACAGCTGAGCAGGAAATGAGGGATCGACCTTGTTTCATCATGTTAACCATGTTGCGTCGAGTGCAAAGTAAAACTGAATTGTTTGCTGGTAGCCAAAGAGTTTATATACTTGTATATTTGTAACAGTTATCAGTCGCCGGTTTCATCAGAAATGTCTAGTATTAAAGATAAGCCCTGATATGCAGTGATAAGAGGCGTCCAACCAACGGCATACACGCGGATTGTCGATAGAACTGGTTCGACGCACTGCAAATGTTATTGATACTATTATATTCATAGATAGTAGAGTAACAAACATTTTGGGTTGTTAGGCAAGTTGTATTTCGAAACGAATGGATTAGTGCAGTCATTTGTGTTCAACATTATTGAATGTACTTAAAGTCTGGTGAAATTCTCTATGCCAACTGATCAAAGACATAGTGCTAGATATGCAAACGCTTCGCACATAAGGTCGAAATGTCAACGAAATATTTACACGTAATGCAATGGACTTTGCTTGCAACTATTGAGCTGATAGTTTTTTAGAACAATTACGATTGCGATAGTTTCTGACTCGTGTTTTTAGCAGATACGCGATTAGCTCACCCGGCCATATATGTATTTCATTGTTTTTTTTAGGGAACAACAACAATGGAGACATTAAGAATTCATATTAAATACTATGAAAGCACTTTGGAAAACAAAACAAAACAAAACTAAAAAACAAACCAGAACCAATTGGCGTTCGACACACGCAATTCCAAAGGCAGCGAGATACTGGGCTTTAAATATATTTGAGAATTGAACGACAAAAGATGCGAGCGTGACCACAATGAGAGAAGTACACTGAAAGAAATGCTGGTATTATGAGTATCTCATTCATTGCCGTTATCAGACTGAAATTCCTGTGACTGATTACCCTGATATCTAAGGTAGGTCAAGTTAATTGGATGATGGGGTAGAGTAGTTAAATTACTAAATACAAAATTTGGGTTCTTTAGTAATGTAGTATTCAAAAATGTGTTAGAAATATTTACTACAGTTAAATTAAAACATTTCTCTGTTTAAATTCATTTATAGATTACGTCATTTCGCCACAGTGTTGCACATTTCAGAGAGCGGAGACTGAGAGCAACAATCAGCGCAAACTTTTTATTAATAGTCAGCGCGAGAATTGGAAACTTGTTGATGTTTTACATATACTATATGTATGTATAATCGTCGTTGTATATATGTGGGCTTGTTCAACTTGAATTTGTAATCAAACAAATCGTTTAGTGTTTAATGACATTTACACTGCCCATCACGTCGAATGCGTAACGCGTGCCAAATTGACAATTAGTCTCTTTTGGCCTTGGATTGCGCTTTGAATCGAATTGTGTTGACTAGAAATCGTAGCAGAAATACGAAAATGATCATCAAGCAGAAGAGGATGAGTAGAATAATGACATAAACATCCAGATTGTAACGTGCAACAAATCCAAGTTTTACACTAGGGCTCCTCAGATGGTAAGCTCCTTTATGACGCAACACATACTCTGTCCAGAAGATCACAGATTGTCGAGCTGTCAGAGGACGATCGCGATAGAGATCAGAGAACTTGCGTACATTATTGCGATACGCCGGATTGTAGAGCACCTCTTGAATGCCCTTCTCCAGGCTCTCCTTGGTAAGCGTAAGCAAATCCATGCTGATTCCAAAGCCTGATGCCACCATCCGCTGTGCATTGCCAGGTTGATCAGCAAAGACAGGCAACGCCAGCATTGGCACGCCATGGTATTGTGCCTCAGCCACGCCACCTTTGCCAGCGTGTGTGATAAAGAGCTTGGTATTGGGATGAGCGAGAATGTCATCTTGTGGCAGCCAGTTATGAAAATATATGTTGGATGCGTTGCCTGGCTTGGGCACCTGGTCATCCCACTTCCAGATGACATGCAGTTGCTGGTGGGACAGCACTTGGTAGATAATTTCTAGGAGTTGAGGTTCGAAGAATGTGAGCTTGATATTAGTGCCTAGGCTAAAGAAGATCGCTCCGTCGGTAGCGTTGCCCAGAAAGTACGCAAGCTCTTGGGGCATGGGATCAGGCTGTTCCTTGATCTGTATTCCTCCAATCTCAATGGACTGCGGCACTGTGGGACGCACTGGACCTTCACTGTGTGAATGGTAATTGTAGAAAAGCAGCGAGACTTTTTCCTTTGCCTCATCATAGGTTAGCATACTAGAATCATTGCCAAAAGCCTGTCTAAATTGTAAAGTTAAAATGTTAAATGAAATTATATAAGATAATTTATAATTCTTACTTGTACAAGTACGTCATAACAAAGTCGTTGCCTACGCTAAAAATCTTCAACATTATCCAGCTAAAGAAGTTGCGCATACGCCACCAGAGCCCTGTTGATTGCATTGTTGTTTCTGTTATCAAGCTGGCGATGGGCACTTAGGTTGGATCATAGACGTTGCCAACGGTGTCGTCGACAAATGCTAGAGGTAAGCCAACCCAACTAAGGATTGCTGGTGCTTGCAGCTTGGCAGCAATGCCCAATTGAAAATCATTGATCAAATAGCCGAGCACCAAGAGATCATATTTAACTTGGGGATTATTGTAAATATCTTTTACTTGAGGATGCAGCACAAAGTCGTACTGTATGACCAAGATATTGTGGATGAATGTTAATGTATTGAAGATGGCTTGGACGAAGTGTGGTTTCCCTTTCATTGAGTTCTCTACAAATTCATTCACTCCTTTCATGCGTTCTTCACTGGCTGGCGCCAAGATTAATGTGATATTGGCATGTGCCGTTAATTTGGGTTTAAAATTAGTCACTATTGTTACATTATGTCCTTGATCTGCCAGCGATTTCATAATCGACATGTGTACTAGCAAATGCGATGGACTAAAGGTGCTGAATAATCCCAGAATATTGGCTCCCCAAGCGGGAGACAAGAATAGAAACAGAGGAAGTAACAGCCGCAATTTATTCACCATTTCAAATGTCGCGCAATACTCAACTGAACTACAAATTCACATAGTCAAGCACAATGAGTACTTTCGAGAGCGGAAAGTTCAGTGCATTAGCCTCTCTAAAATGAATTCAAATAACTTTAGACTATTTTAAGTGACAACTCACGTAATTCCATTTCAATTATGAAAGGCAGAGTTCAAAGTGGAATTTTAGTATGCACGTGCATCAGTTTATGCTCCAATTCTTGTTAAACGTCTCAAGTTTACAATGTCAATGAGATTCTAAATGCTATACAATGGATTCTATTCATATTTCATTGCTTATTGAGCGAGCTCCCGACTGAAAGATAATTACTCTCACATATAAGCATGTGGGAAAACTGAAGCATCAATTTTTTTGTATAATGAAAATCATGTTAAACAAAAGCGAGACAATGTCATAACTAATAATATGGTATGTGAGTGATGTAGATCACAAGTATTAAGGAAAATATTAAAAGCAATAATTACTATTGGAATCATGAAAGGAAATGAAATAACCGGAACATGATTAAAGACTAGTCATATTGTTCGTTTGTTGGGGTAGGTTTAAAAAAACCTAAAAATGCTACAGCTGTTGTTATGATAATAATTCTATATATACTAGTAACAATATAACTGCACATTTGTATACGTGTTTATTATAATAATATCGTCATATATTTATTTAAATTCTGCTTGTTTTTGTAGCCTCAATTGTTAACTGTGGGTAGACAATAGATACTATACAGAGATAATGAGAGGCAGTTAGAACGAGTCAGTCGGTGTATTAAAAACTTGTTAAAACATACATATACTTATATAAAATTGTTGTCTAGTCATCATTATATACAAATATATTAAATATATCTCGAATTGTAATCATTCAAATGCTCTACTACATATGTGCAATACGCAACGTATCGTATACGTAATATTGTTTACAGCAATTGAATTACGTAATTGCCTAATCAATTAATTTCGCTTGACCTTGGCCTTGGTTTGTTGACGAGCTCGAAGAGTTTTGATCACCAATCGTAGCACTATTAGGATAATTATAAAAGCGCTCAACAAAATCAGTAAAATAATGGCATAAACATCGAGATTGTGACGTGCCACAAAGCCAAGTTTTCCAATTGGACTCTGCAGATGGTAAGCTCCTTTATGACGCAACACATACTCTGTCCAGAAGATCACAGATTGGCGAGCTGTCAGAGGACGATCGCGATAGAGATCAGAGAACTTGCGTACATTATTGCGATAAACGGGATTATGCAGGACTTCAAGGATTCCCTTCTCCAAGCTCTCTTCGGTGAGCGTGAGCAGATCCATGCTGATTCCAAATCCTGATTCCACCATTAGTTGAGCGTTTCCGGGCTGATCTCCAAAGACAGGCAATGCCAGCATTGGCACAGCGTGGTACTGGGCCTCAGCGACGCCTCCTTTGCCAGCGTGTGTGATAAAGAGCTTGGTGTTTGGATGAGCGAGAATGTCATCCTGCGGCAGCCAGCTGTGGAAGTATATGTTGGATGCGTTGCCTGGCTTGGGTTCCTTGTCATCCCACTTCCAGATGACACGCAGTGGTTGACGGGATAGCGCTTGGTAGATCGTTTCAATGAGTTTTGGATCAAAGTACTTGAGCTTAACATTGGTGCCCAGGCTGAAGAAGATTGCTCCATCAGTTGCGTTATTCAGGAATCCGGCAAGATCTGTTGGCAAGGGATCGGGCTTTTCCTTGATTTGTATGCCTCCAATCTCAATGGACTGCGGCACTGTGGGACGCACTGGACCTTCGCTATGTGAATGGTAATTGTAGAAGAGCAAGGAGATTCGCTGTTTTACCTCATCGTAGCTGGGCATGCTGGAGTCATTGCCAAAGGCTTGCCTGAAATTCAAGATAAAGGAATCAGATTTATTTGTAGACATTTGATTTCGTGTGTTAATTACGTACTCATAGTAAGAATTCATTTTGTAATCCAATGCCACGCCTAACGCTTTGAATATAAGCCAGGTGCCAAAGTTACGTATACGCCATGAGAAGCTGTGTGTTGGATTGTCTGGGTCGGCCGCCATGGTTATGCTTGGCACATAGGAAGGATCGTAGATATTGCCAACGCTGTCGTCGACAAATGTGAAGGGCACTCCCACCCAGCTTAGGATTGCCGGCACGTCCAATTTGGCAGCAATGC
The DNA here is from genome assembly GCA_035046325.1 of Drosophila niveifrons. Lineage (NCBI taxonomy): Eukaryota > Metazoa > Arthropoda > Insecta > Diptera > Drosophilidae > Drosophila > Drosophila niveifrons. Next base: position 10,449,380 of record JAWNOC010000068.1, read on the forward strand.
CCAACTGGAATTCGTTCATCAGGTAGCCAAGAACGAGCAGATCATACTTGACCTGCGGATTCTCATAGATGGCTTTCACTTTAGGATCTAACACGAAGTCGTATCCTATGCCCAACATGGATTTTGCATTTGTCAGAGAATTTATTATGGCTTGCACCATGTGGAGTTTCTCCTTTGACGATTTCTCCAGATATTCGTTCATGTCCTTGAGACGCGCTTCAGACGCCGGCGCATGAATAAATGTCATATTCTCGTGCGGTGCTATTTTCGGTTTCAATGTTGTCACAATGGTTAAGTTGTGTCCTTGATCGGCCAGAGTCTTCATCATTGACATGTGCACAATCAAATGCGAAGGACTGAAGGTGCTGAATAATGCCAGAATATTGGCACTCCAAACCGGCGTCGCCACAAAGGCGAGCACAAACAGCAACGTTAGCGATCTGTTCAACATTTCAATTACAATTGAATGTGAACGGTTAATTTCACGACAATCAACTGAGCTCCGATGTGATGAAGCAACTGAATTTATTGTCTCTGAGAGAGCAGATACGAATGCGATAGCCTCTCTGTGGAAGCAAACTTGCTTCGGCGAGATGACAGGGCAATTTTGATCGAACAACTGGTAGAACTTATAATTTCTTTGCTATGAGATTGATAAGAAATACTATGCCAAGAGAACCCCTTGCTTAAAAATGATCGACTCAAATATACCCAAGCACATGTTGGTAATTATTTATCCGAACCTATTAAACTTTGCTATTTTATAGCCACTTTGATGTTATCGCAAAGTGTTGTAACACAAAACGAGTATATACTGTAGATGTTCTATACTCTTAGGATTGCTGATGTTTTTTTCTATCTGTTTCAACCACGACCGCATAGTCAATATACCCATTTCGATCATCGTCTACTTAAATAAGGCCTTGTGATAAGCTGATAGCACTGGCTAGACGCGATTTGCAGAGGTCATTGAATACCTGCAATCATTTAACTTCCTAATTTTGTGACGTATTCTTGAAGATGAATATATGTAGTATTGAGAAATGTGCTGCATAATGATTTAACGAAAATAAAGAGCAAACCTGATGAAATTGTGTTAGTAGTTTGATGTAATTCAAAGCGTGTCACAAAAACTCTATAGGGAAATGGTATCAGCCATAGGAAAAGTGCAACTCATTTGACCAATCGCAGAATGCTCGACAATGTGATCCTACAATGCCTCTCATTATGAACATACAGAAATGAAATTGAGAATAATCCGATCGTTTTATAGGGGGGGAACTCTTTGTGCAATTGGCTTTTAGTATTGTTGCTAATCGCTGATTTATGTTCTCCTGGTATTTTTCTTAGTGATTTGACACTTTTTATCTGACCGCGACGACTACAATTGTCCAAGAAAAACAACGAAACGAGATATCTAAGCAATACGCTTTTACATTGAAGTGTAATGTATTAACGTCTCTTAAAATTTAAATTAAAAACTTAATACTCCAACGCATTATTTGATTGCATACTTTTAGGGGCATGTGAGAAAACAATTTAAACTAAATAAAAATCACTCTCAATATAAAATATGGGTACTTGACTCTATCAATTGGGAAGATCTCACGATGTTTAACACGATTTGAATGCTCTTGGCAAACTTGTTTAAATATTAATTTTATTCTTCACTCACCCTTTTGAATATTTCTTTAACTTGAGAGACAAAAATCCAAACACGCCATTTGTTTATTATATTCTACTTTTATTCATTTACTTAATACTTCTCAAAGTATAATGTTAGTTTATTAAATTAGTTGATTATATTTTTTCTTTGTTTTTTTGATTTTTTGTAACAAATTTAAAATGAACAACAATTAACTTATCTAAATATGGAATTAAATAACATTACGAGTTGGCTTACAACTAAAATTATTTTTTATAGATAAGCTTATCTACTGTTTCTTCACCTTCTTGCTCGATTTCTTCGATTTGCCAGCTAGCTTGCGAACGATAAAGCGTAGAATGATGAAATTGAGAAGGAGAAGAAGAGTTAATACTGTTGCCAGCAGAATATAGATATCTATATTTAAGTATTCCACCCAATTCAAGTGCACCGCCGGACTCTGCAAGTGGGGAGCACCGTGATGCCTCAGCACATAGTTTGTCCAGTACTGCACCGTCTGGCGGGCACTGAGTGGTCTGTCCCGATACAGCTGCGAGAATCCTCCGATTGCCTTTTTGTACTTCTCATTGCCAAGCACTTCGTTAATGCTTGCGCTGAAGTTCTCTTCGGTTAGCTGCAGCAGATCTTGAGCAATGCCATAGCCAGACTTTTGCATGTTCTCTGCATTGGCTGGCTGATCACCAAAGATGGGCAAAGCCACCATTGGCACGCCATGGTATTGTGCCTCAGTGATGCCTCCTTTGCCGGCGTGTGTGATAAACAGCTTAATCTTGGGATGGGCGAGAATATCATCCTGTGGCAGCCACTTCTTGTAGAGTATATTTGCAGATTTGCCCGGTGTGTTGTCCAAATCCTCCCACTTCCAGACCACACGTTGCTTCAACGAGGACAGCACCTTGAACATGGATTGCACCAGCTCGGGTCTCACTGTCGAACTCTTGATGTTCGAGCCAAGAGAGAGTAAAACACCACCATGTTCGGCACCATCCAAGAACTGAGCAATATCCTCGGGCAAGGGATCAGGCTTCTCCTTGATCTGGATGCCACCAATTTCAGCATGTGCCGGTACAAGTGGACGGATTGGTCCTTCGCTGATCAGATGACAGTTGGTGAAGACCATCGAGACGTTGCGTCTTAATTGATCGATAGACGGCAAGTTGGGTTCGTTGCCAAAAAGCTGTTTATAATAACGTTCAGCGCGTTGGTTGAAGATAACGCCAATAACACGGAAGAATACATTCTTCACGAAATTCTCCAGACGTTTACCGAATGCTACCTTCTCGCCGCGTTTCATAACCGTGCCTAAGATGGGCACATATGAAATCTCGCTGGGATTGCCGACATAATCATCGACGACAAACATGGGCGCCGACATCCAGGCAACAATTACTGGGACCTGCAGTTTATGGGCCACACCCAGTTGAAAGTCGTTCATAAAGAATCCCATGAACATTAAATCGAATTTGGTTTCGTAAATGCGTTGGAAACGTGGATCCGTTATTAAATCCACCTGTGACTCAACCATTGCACTCATGCCGTTCAGCAGACGGATCATGGTGTCATATATGGAGTTCTTTTGGTTAGCCATCTCAACCATTTGATTCTCCATGATTTCCTCCTTTTCATCCGAAGGTGGCACCACAATCAAATGGATCGATTTGTGCATCACTTTGGGCTTCATCATCGACACGACGGTGATGTTGTGTCCCTCCTCGGCGAGCGCCTTCATCATCGACATGTGCAGTATCAAATGCGATTGACTGTGACTGCTAAACAGACCCAGAATATTGGCACCGTAAGCGGCGGGGGTCACCGCCAACAGTAGCACGAATAGAAACCGAAAGCCACCCATATTGTTTGGCCAGTTAACGACTGTTTCACGCGACGTTTAATTGCCAACTGCTCGAACGTTTATGATCAATATGGCAAGGCAGCGAATCTATTTATATAACCGGTCTCTAATCGATCGTTATGGCTGCTCGCTTATCAGCCATATATCCGACTGTCTGCTACCGCGTAATCACGAAACTGTTATACAAGTGTCCAGCTGTTCCAAATTTTTTAGATAAGCACACATTTAGTTGGTATGCCGCTGGGTGACTTGTGATGTCAACGCTGAACTAAAAACTGTTTTCGATTATGAAATAATTTCCATTGATTAGGCGCGTAAAATTCTAGGGTATCTGAAATAATACAGCAAGTTCTCATTTGTGTCGCGTCACAATGATGCGGCAAAAAACTGAATTCTCTCTCCGAAAGCATGTTTCCTTGATTATGTTGTTTTGTTTGAGCTCTCTCGCACTTACTGTGAATTATGGCTGATGCAACAATTTAGTACATTTTGTTTGTTCAAATAACGCGTGAAGAGAAGCTTCGAGAGCAGTAAAAACTGAGTGCAAAACTCGTGTCTCTTATCAAGCAATGAAAGAGTAAGCATATTTTGTTGATAGCAAATAAAAGAGAGATTGTGTCGCATTAAACTGGTTATATATTTATACACACACTTAAGAGCCCAATGACCAATCATAAACCCTGTTTAACTAAAGACTCTTGTTGCTGCCTGGAGCAATGGGGTTCACTTCGGTGCGTAGCAACTGTTGATTTTGACCCTTGATGTGACCCCAGTGATTGATTTCCCGCAGCTCACATTTGAACTCCCTGAGGGTCTGCTGTAGCTCCGGATAGAGTTGCTTAAGCACGCCATGATCCAGAGTGGGGAACAAATGATGCAGCGCATGCTCGCCAAAGTGAGTGAGCACCAAAAGATCTGACCACTTGATGTCACCACGATCGATGATCGTATCCAGCTGAAACAGTCCCCAATCGCGATCTGGCCGAGTGGCGTCGCCATCGTGGTAGATGCGTGGATCATGATGAGCTGCCGTTAGGCCAATAAATCCAAACAGGAAGCTGGACATGGCCGCAATAGTGAGCCATCTGCTGAGCGCAGCTCCGATGCTCAAGTCGGTGGACAAGTAGAGGAAGATGGGCAAAACGAAAACCAAGAGATCATGCCAATACATCACATTGCGTTTGAACAGCGAGTAGATCGAGCTGTGGTATAAAGAAATAGGAATTAGAATAGAAGGTATACAAAATTAAATAAAATACGAACCGTTGTGTAATCTGCACGAAACAGAGCGCCGTATAAATAATGGGAGAGATCAGAATGGAGATGATGCGATGCAGTTTGCCGGCATACTCTTTGCTGGGCACAAAACAGAGGAATGGCTCAAAGAGCGACATCTCGAGATCATGCAGCGAATTGGGATAAACATGATGGGAGAGTGCATGTGAGACGCGCCAAGAGTTGCAGTTCAACAGCGACAAATTGAAGCAATACATGCGCCAGTTGTCACGCTGATGGAAGTAATTGTGCGACGAGGTTGCCAGCCAGCAAAGAGCTAATCCCGCAAAGGCACTGAGTACCAACGAATCCAACACTGCAGCCGCCCAGCTGAACAGGAAAACAGCGAACAAAATGCCAGTGTGAAGGAGCTGGAAGAAAATATAATTCAATTTTTGCAATGAAAATTTAAATTTTGTTGTCGACTGTAAAAACTTGTTAGTACAAGCTGAAGGTCTAAGTTGAGCTGGCATATATTATTGCACTATTGAATCGAATTCGAAAAAAGAACAAAGTTCGCAGTTCTGACTTAAACATTACACTTCCTTAAATTGAGTTTAAATTCTTAATTCTATCATTTACAGTGAGTGACAGTAAATTTATCTAAGCTTAATAAGTTATTCTTCAATGCTAATCAAAAGTGCAATAATAAGTAATAAAGTGCAATCTCAAATAGTTTAAGCAATTTTGTATAGCTTGATGTCATGATATAAAAAAGAAATTTGTAAACATCACTTTTGCCAGCTAAATCCATATTACCGCTAAAGTATATACTTACATCGGTCTTCTTAGATGGCTGATAGTTAAGGGAGTGCAGCTTCTGCCTCACTCGCCGCTTCAGCACCTTATAGAAGCCATCTTCGTGCAGCGTAAACTTGTAGTTTCTCGGCTTGGCTGCCGGACGCACCTCGAATTTGCTCAGCATGCGTTCGGCATGTTCCTCAATGTGATGCGACTCAAAGGGCTCGGTGATATCGGTGCCCTTGGTGCATTCGATCCAAAAGGCGCCGCCCGGATGCCGCTTGGCAAAGTCCGACAAATCGTAGAGTTTATCTTTGATGCGCCAAAGTCCCTCGGCCTCATCGTCTTCGTGTTTGCCCTCTAGCCAGCTGAAAACGTAGGTAAATGGTTGAAAATATTTGCAAATTGGAGCAGCTCTTAACTGACCTCTCATTGCTAACGGGCATGCTCCGGCGATAGGTTGGATAAGTTCGCGATATGCCCGACACTCGCCACGCTTCCAACTCCACATTGGGTGCCATCGTTAATAAAATTGCTACCGATTAAATCTATTAATCGCTGAGCTTTAATTGCCCATAAGCTGTGTACAGCCGAAGTCCAAAGCCAAATCCGAAAATAGACACTCTGTCGACCACTTGAGAGATATGTGTGTGGAGCCCAAATCCGTTGGCCCGGCTGCTTTGTTTACGTGTGGCGCACTAAAGTCGCAGCTGAAGCCGTCGCTTCGCTTGTGCATTGTTGTTATTAAATGCGATTAATTACGAGCGTGAAAGCTTTTCATGTTCGTATCAAAACACTGGAAGCTTTCGAGCTTTTCATTGTGATCGCGCATTTCAGCACTCGATCGTGCCTTTATCATGCTCCGACACCCCAGGCATGTAGTGAACAAACTGAAAATGGGCCACAGTGAAACCACAGATGCAATGCACTTAAAACACGAGACGAATCTTTTATGGATGCGTAAACAAAAAATAAACTAGTTTTCATCAGACAGGAAAAGCTTTCATTTACTGACCTTTACTGCTCGTAATTGTTACGCATTAAAGAGACTTTAGAGCTCTATTAAAACTACAGCGTGGCAGGGGTCACGATTGCAATTCAAATGAGTCTTATCACATTTAAACTCAATGAAGAGAATTCATAAGCAAATGGGTGCCCAACAGTAGCACAACTGTATCAAAACTGAGGAGGCAAATAGTCTTCAAATAACCTTCAGCTATGTTGCTTTGATAAGTCCCCATATGTGGTCACACTTATAAACATGAATATGATAACAGTCTATGTCACCATTCAACATAGCCAGACAGCAAGTGTTATCTTGTCAAGACAAGCTAATCTAGCTTGCGCCTTAATACCCTTTCTAGTTTCTAAAATTATCGATAGTATGGTATACAAATGGTTCCATTCATCAATAATATATAAATATATGAAATTCTATATAAAATATATGAACGAGGTACCATTTAATAGAGACCCACTATTTTGCATTAAATTAAAACTTATATATATATGTTAGTTTTTTATTATATAACAAATTTACTTAATATGAATTATTATTATATTTTATTAAGTGAATAGATTCTAAGTAAAAAACATTCATAGTAATTCTATCCAATGTGTCTTAAAAATGTTTAAAACATTCTTCAAAAAGTTATTTTAAATTAACCCATTCTAAACCGATCAACGGTCGTATACTTATTATTTGAGTACCCTATCACTTCATAAGTAGCTATTTGAATTATTCTAATATGTGTTGATAATCCATAATAAAATTTCACATGAAATATTCATAATCAAATTGAAATACTAGAATATAAATAGCTGCCTTCACATCACTACCCTATATAAGTGGTTTTTAAGACAAGGGTTCATTGTTGACCGTTAAGGTTTGACCCTCGGAAACTTTTTGGTAGCCGCTTATCAGCCACACACCCCCCTTGTAAGCAGCATTGTGGGCGTCTCTGTTTCTGGTAGTCGAAGTGATACGATACCATGAGAACGCGAGACACGTGCGATAACATAACATTGTCTGGGATCGATTCACTTTGCTGGGTTGCTGCCACTGGGACCAAGTGGACAGATGCGACTGGCTGGACAGACTGAGCTGATAGGGCGGCTTGTCTTTGTTATCAACGTGGAAATGTTTTCATTTATTTATACACTTAGTATGTGAGATTTCAGATTTATTAAAATAGTTGAGACTGCGCGATTTGCAGGTCAGTTCGACTCGGAGTTAGCTCCAGTTAGGATCGCGTAGTGTTTCTCTTGCTCTATAGTTTGGAAGGATGGCGATTGAAAAGTGGAAGGAGTGTGGCATTGCCACCAAATTTCCCACTTACCGCAACTCGCCGCTGGTGACGGTGCACAGCTGGCAGAAGGGCAAGCGACAGGATGACGAGGCCGAAGGATTGTGGCGCATACACGATGGCATCTATGACTTCACAGAGTTCATCGATAAACATCCCGGTGGTCCCTTTTGGATACGTGAAACCAAGGGCACGGACATCACCGAGGCGTTTGAGGCTCACCACCTGACCTCGACGCCTGAGAAGATGATCAGCAAGTACAAGGTGCGGGATGCTGCAAAGCCAAGGATCTACACGCTTACGCTGCACGAGGATGGCTTCTACAAGACGCTGAAGGAGCGTGTAAAGGACCAGCTCAAGACTATTGATAAGCGCCCAAAACGCAAGAGCGATGTAAGTAAAATACAATTCAAAACGAAACTGTTTAACTGATAACATTGAATTGCTAGTTAATTCATCTGGGCATCTTGCTGGCCACTTACCTCTTCGCTGTGGCCAGCGTCAAGTACAACAGTCTGTTGGCTTTGGTGCTGGCTGGCGTGGCGCTCTGCTGGACAGTGATTGTGTCCCACAACTATTTCCATCGTCGCGACAACTGGCAGATGTACACCTTCAATCTGGGCCTGATGAATTTCTGTGCGTGGCGCATCTCACACGCCATGTCACATCACATCTATCCCAATTCCTATTACGATCTGGAGCTGAGCATGTTTGAGCCGCTGCTCTGCTGGGTGCCCAATCCTCACATCAAGAGCAAAGCGTTGCGCTATGTCTCGTGGATCACAGAGCCATTGGCCTATGCCATTGCCTTCTTCCTGCAAGTGCTCACGCGGTAAGCAGCTGAACAGCAACCGAATAATCTTAATCAGTCAATCAAAACTCACACACAATCAACACAAATATGTATTCGTTTTTTAGCATCTACTACTCGTTGCGTCACACGAATATTATGTATTGGCACGATCTCTTGCCCCTGACAATACCGCTGATCATGTATTTGGGATCGTCTGGATCGGCGGGCTTGTTGTTCTGTGTGCGCCAATGGCTGGCGATGACGTCGATTGCCAGCTTCTCGTTTTGTGTAATCGGATTGAATGCCGCTCATCATGACCCAGAGATCTATCATGAGGGCGACAAGAATCGTGAGGATCGCGATTGGGGCTTGTTCCAGGTGGACACCATTATCGATCGCGGCGACTTGAAGTGGTCACAGTTCCTGGTGCTCACACACTTTGGTGATCATGTGCTTCATCATTTGTTCCCCACTCTCGATCATGGCCTGCTGCCTGCTCTCTATCCGGTGCTCTACGAGACGCTGGATCAATTCAAGGGTGAGCTGCGTGAATGCAATCACATTCAACACATGATTGGTCAGCACAAGCAACTGCTGCGCATTCAATCGAATCCCAGAGCTCCGGGTGAGGGCAAATAATTTAGCTTTAAAACTACTGCTCTATATTATAGCCAACTTTTGTATATAACAGAAATAAATATTTCATTTTTAGCAAAACATTATTTTAAATAAAACACAATTTCATTTTTTTTTTTAAATTGATTTACATTTATTTTGTTCCTTTTTTGTATACTTTTTTAATGTAGTTTTGATCTTTTCTTATAATGTTTTGATAAAATAAAAAATATTAACATAAGCATAAGCGCCATGTGATGCGAGTGTGTATGCTGTCTGTCTGTAGTACTGGTGTTCGGATATACAATAGTTTATATAAGACACTCAATTCGATAACTAGATAACTAGATTCAGGTGCGACATTTCCTCCCGGACACTTCACAGTGGACCTATTTGACGGGGCTCACATTTGTTGATGTTGTAATGCATGGTTTTTATCATTGTTTGTTGAATGCGTTTTGTTTTGTTTGTGTTTGTTTAGAAAGTTGTATAAAAATATATAAATACAATAACAGGACGTGAGAAGTGTCCCAAAGCAAATGTCGCGCTTACAAAGCTGCCACCAACTCCCTCACAAGGAACTTATGTATGTCGATCGTTCTTGTCGATGTTTCTTGATCTTATTGCTATCGGGCATAACACCAACATGGATTGATTGATTGGTTTCCGATAAAAAGAATTATCATACAAGTAGTAAGTATTTTTTCAAGATGTTCTTTTTGCCTAAGTGCATAGTGCGTCTCCCGTCGTTTCGATATATATTTTGTTATAGTTTTATTATTTTGTTTAAATTAAGAAATTAATTTAAAATCATAAACATAATCATTATGAAATATCATTTAAAATAAATTAAAAAATGAAATGGCATTTAGAATTCGTTTTCAGGAGCAAGGTCGAATCTTGGTGGGAAAGCCAATCCGTCGAATTGTGGCCTAACGGATGTCGCACGGGGCTGTGGAAGAGAATAGAAAAGTTCCAGATAAGTATAATTCATATTCCAACAATCTTATTTACTATATATGTGATTCTAAGTGATCTATGTGATGATTGACGATGATAATGATTGACCAGAATCATGCGTTGAGACGATTGACGATTGATTTTTTGTTTTTTTTTTTTTTTTGTTCTCAAGACAACAACTGAGAATGAGAGGGGAAGAGCGAATAGAGTCGCACGTTTTGTGGTGCACACATTGCCGGAGGGGAAATAATATAAGAGTGAGCGAGAGAGAGAGAGCAACAAATGGCGTAACGTAAGTGTTTTGCTCACGAAGGGGAATGTATGAGAGAGCGACAAAAAAAAAAGAGAGAACGCAACTAGTTGAACGACTGTACGATTTGGGGAATGTCTGTGTATGTGTGACACAACAACACAACAAGACAACAAGACAACGGGAGCGTAAACGTAAACGAGAACGTTATCGATAACGATTACATCATGGTTATCGCCACTTACAAATGTTATCAAGAAAGTTTCTACTGCTCCAGCGCGCTCTTGCGGCCACCTCGCGACGCTGCAGGCTGCAGTACACATGTACAAATACATATATCAATAATATAGTGGAAGAATAGTTTTCTATATTGTATGCAGAATGGTTGTAGAGAAAGCAAAGTCGATTGATTTGATTTGATTGATCATTTTCTTTGTTTTTTTTTTTTTGATTGTGCTTACTGTTGTGATCTTCAAAAGTTATTACAAAATTGTAAAAATGAACGCATTTTTGGTTGGTACTTGATATCGCTGAACGATGATCGATGATTCTTTCTTTCTTCTTTCTTTCTTTCATTCTTTCTTCTTGAATTTCATATTTTTAATCGGTTTACTTCGCCCATGTGCGTAAATGGGGATATGTTGTTGTTGTTGTTGGGTCGCCTCTAATTACAATTCTCTGTTCTACCGAATGTCGTATGATGCATCTATATTATTATTATTATTGTATATTAATTCTTATAAGCTATAATTCTCTTTGCATGTTTTTGTTCTCTCATTATTATTACAAATATAATTGAAACCATTTTCAGATTTTTTTCAGCTTTTTTTTTTGTTTTTTTTTTTTGTGGTTTGATTCGGTTGTGCCTCAACTTTTAGATTTAATTCTGTTGTTGTTTGTTGTTTTTGTAGAGATGATTTAATTGTGAAGAAGCAGAACGCGACCCGCAATATGAAAGGGAAGAATATATATATTTGTATATACATCTCAATTATTAAACTCTAATCTGGAGAGATATCGGAATACTAAATAATGGTAGCATTGTGTTTTACTGCTGCATGAGTAGTGCAGACGATAGAGAGAGAGATATAGATGGGGCAAGGTATGGGATGGGAATAGAAGGAGTTTAGACACTTACCGCTGGGCTGGCACCACGACCGACAGAACCGGCACGTCCCTTGGCGCGGAATTTGCTAATGGCCTGTTCAGCCAGATCGGCACGCTCCTCAGCTTCCTCGAGCTCCTGCTGGGCCTTGCGGAATTTGGCCAAGTTGAGGGCAGCGATTTCCTCAGCCTCCTCAATCTGCCTCTTGTATGTCTTGATCTTCTGTTGCAGCTTGTCAACCAGATCCTGCATGCGCTCGTGGTTCTTGCGGTCCTCCTCAGACTGGAAGCTCAACTCCTTGATGCGACGCTCGGACTTGCGCAAGTTCTTCTGGGCATCGGCGTGTCTCCTCTGCTCACCATCCAGCTCGTTCTCGAGCTCGCGGACGCGCTGCTCCAACTTCTGGATAGCCTTCTTGCCACCCTTAAGAGCGTTGGCCTCAGCCTCATCCAGACGGACCTGCAGTTCCTTGATCTGCTGCTCAAGGGCCTTCCTCAATTTCTCCTGGGTCTGGGCATGATCCTGCTCAGCGCGGAGCTCATCAGCCAGGCGGGCGGCATCAACCATAGCCTTCTTGGCCTTCTCCTCGGAGTTCTTGGCTTCGTTGAGGAGCTCATCCAGGTCAGAGTGCAGAGTCTGGAGCTCAGACTCCAACTTCCTCTTGGCAGCGGAGATGGAAGCGTTCTGGGCGGAAACTTCGTTCAACTGTTCGTGGGCATCGGCCAGTTCCTGCTCGGCCTGGCGACGGCCGCGATCGGCCTGCTCCAGCAGAGTGCGGGACTCCTCGAGTTCGTTCTGCAGAGCGTTGGCACGACGCTCAGAGATACCCAGCTGTTCACGGGCATCGTCACGGGCTCTCTGTTCTTCCTCAAGGGCGGTCTGGATGTCCTTGAGCTGCTGTTGGTAGCGCTTGATGTTCTTCTGGGCCTCGGCGTTAGCCTATTAGATGATGAATAAGGAAAAGAGCTTCAATTAGTTGATGGCCATAAAAGCGGATTCAATAGGTAAACCTACCTTGTTGGCATGATCCAGAGCAATCTCCAATTCGTTGATGTCGGCTTCCAACTTCTTCTTCATGCGGAGGGCCTCAGCCTTACCCTTGGCCTCAGCCTCAAGGGAGGCTTGCATGGAGTCGAGAGCGCGCTGGTGGTTCTTGCGGGTGTTCTCGAATTCCTCTTCCTTCTCCTGGATGCGGCGGTCGATTTCCTGGCGCACCTGGGACAGCTCCAGCTGGGCGCGGAGCACCTTGTTCTCCTCCTGTTCAAGAGCAGCCTCAGCTTCCTCAAGAGCAGCCTGGAGCTCGTCCTTTTCGGCTTCCAGGCGCTTGCGGGCCTTCTCGATCTCATGGATGTTGCGGCCACCCTCACCGATCTGGTCGAGCAGATCCTTGACTTCATCAGCCAAGTTCTTGTTCTCACGACGGACAGCCTCCAGCTGCTCCTGGCCTTCCTCGTAGGCGCCCTTAAGACGGAACAACTCGGTGGAGTAGTTGCGGCACTCCTTCTGGGAGGCATCGAGCTCAGCAGCCAAATCGTCGACCTTGAGCTTCCATTCGCCAATGATCTTGTCGAATGCCTTCTGCTTCTTCTCGGCGGCGTTGGCAATGGCGTTGGCACGGTCGACCTCCAGCTGCAAGTCCTCGACTTCGGTGGACAGACGCTGCTTGGTCTTCTCCAGGCCAATGCACTTCTGGTTGAGCGACTCAATGGTCTCCTCAGCCTCAGCAAGGCGAGCCTGCAGCTTCCTCTTGGCTTCCTCCAACTCCTCAGAGCGGGCAACACCATCGGATTCGTACTTGCTGCGCCAGACCTGAGCCTCGGCGTTGGCCTTGCTGAGTTGACGCTGCAAATCAGCCTTGCCCTCAGCCTCCTCCTCAACCTGCTCGCGCAAGTTGTCGAGGTCGTGCTCCAAGTTGCGGAACTTGCCCAAAAGGGTGGCACGCTCGCGCGACTCTTCGTCGGCCAGACGCTTGGTATCCTCCAGCTGGGTGGTCAAGGAGATCTTGATCTTGGACAGCTGAGACACCTGGGACTCGGCTTCCTCCAATTGACGGAGCAGGTCGGAGTTCTCAATGGACAGCTTCTTCTTGCTGGCATCGAAATCGTTCAGAGTCCTGTTGGTCTCATCCAATTTCGACTGGACTTCGTTGAGGGTGTGCTGCAGCTGCTTGGCGATCTTCTCCTGGGCGGCCTGTTTTTTATTTAGAGAGGAATACGGATTAGCAAACAAATACTCGGATGCATGATCATCTATTTTGGGTTGTGTGGCATTTTGTTTTGTGTAAAAGCTGTACAGTATTAGTAAATTGACAAGGAGTGGGCACATTAAAAGCATACTCAAAAATTGTGGGTCGTTTTAGTGGTGTGGATTTCTTTTTTTTTCGTTTTTACTACCAAAAGAGAATACTATATACAAACAAATCGGCGGAGATAATAATAAACGTTTCAGCAAATATAATTTACAGCAGCAGATCGCAGATGAACGAAGTAGAAAATCATATATTGTATTGTATACCTTCTCGTTGGTAATGTGGTCAACGCCGGCGCGCAGATCGTTCAGCTGGCCGTAGTACTCGTTCTTCTCCTTCTCAGCCCTGGTTTAGATAGAGAGTAGAGTAGAGTAGAGATATGTGTGTGGTTAGTTAAAGGGGGTTACAGTTTGTATGGGGAGAACAGCAATTGTGGCTAGCTATATTGGCAAAAAGGCGAGAAGCGAGAGCTGGGCGAGCGATCGAGTCCAAGTCCACAGATGTTTCCTCTCTTCTGCTAGAGATATTTCTATTCGAATATTATTTTAATATTGGGGTACCATCAGTAGAAAGAGACAGACACACAGAGAGAGAGAGAGATAGAGTGAGAGAGACACGCACACAATTTGTACTCTTGTTGTGGTGTGTGTGACGTGTGAGCAAGAGTTTCGAGTGTGTGTGTGTGTGTGTGTAAGTTTTGTGGTACATGCGTTGTGAGGTGTCTATGTGTGACCCATATGTGCGACTAGTCGGGGATACCAACTATACGCCGCATATGTGGCCGACATATTACCTTATCGCGTGCCAACTGATCGCAGGCGGTACGAGTTTGATTCAACTCGTTGTGGCAAGTCTGACGATCGTGCTCAGCCCTAGATGGCAAAAAATAAATGAAATATTATTATCGTTTCTCGACGCTCTTGATAGACGTGGCAAATTTGGCACCTGTAAAAAGCTGGCAAAGATCTACGAAAATGCGATTAGAGTGAGATATACTTACTTGGCCTTCAGCTTGTTGAGCTGATCAACCTGCTCAGCCATCTCGGCGACGGCATCGTTGTGCTTCTTGCGCAGGTTAGCCAGGGTGGATTCGTGCTGGATGTTGGCCTCCTCAAGATCGCGACGCAGCTTGCTCAGCTCAGCCTCACGCTTCTTGTTGAGCTCAATCTGGGCAGAGGTGGCACCGCCAGCCTCCTCCAGACGCTCACCCAATTCCTCGAGCTCACGAGCCAAATCGGCGCGCTGCTTCTCGGCCTTGGCGCGGGCTTGACGCTCGGCCTCGACCTCCTCCTCGAGCTCCTCGATGCGGGCCTGCAGTTCCTTGATCTGGCGCTGGTGCTTGCCAACAACGACCTGCTCGTCTTCGAGCTTGGCGGTGATGGAGGACAGCTCCTTGTCCTTGCGCTGGATGGTCTGCTCCAACTCCTTCTTGTTGCGCTCCAGATCGGCAACAGCCTCCTGGGTCAGCTTGAGGTCACCCTCAACCTTGCGCTTGGACTTCTCAACATCACCGCGCACCTTCTTCTCACGCTCCAGAGAATCCTCGAGTTCGTCGAGGGTCTGCTCGAGCTTGGCCTTAACCTTGTTCAAGTGGTTGATCTTGTCCTCGGCGGCCTGCAGTTCCTCACCAGTCTTCTGGTTGCTCTCGCCCTGCATCTTCTTCTCCTTGTTCAACTTGTTGATGAGCTCATCCTGGTGGGCGATCTCGTCGTTCAAGTTGCGGATCTGGTGATCCTTGGTGGCCTTATCTTGCTCGGCCTTCTGGATGTTCAGCTCCAGATCCTCGATGTCCTTCTTCAGGCCAGAGATCTCCTGGTCGGCCTTCTTCTTCTGCTGGAACAGCTGGTTGCGGGCATCTTCCTCCTGAGTCAGGCGCTCTTGGATGTCCTACAAATGCAAAAGATGCACACAAAATTCGATTGGATTTAAAAATATGGAATATATGCATATATTTTTCGATGTTTCGATCAGCTCAAGTGGGTGTTGATCAATCATTCAGCTAATTTTAGCTAGGCACATCATTAGCTCGCGGATATTCTCGAAATAGCCGAGCAATTGATCCACTTGATTGCACATGATACATATTTTTTGTTTTTTTTTTGCTGTGCGCTCAGATGAATTGTAGGTGATTATGAATAAGTATGTACTATGTGGGTTGGGAATACTTACGCGCAGCTGGTTCTCGAGGTCGTTCTTCTGGGCCTGCAACTTAGCGTTGCGTTCCTGGAAGTCCTGCAGCTGACCCTTCTCGCCGGACAGAGAGTCCAACAGAGCGGTCTTCTCAGCCAACAATTTGGCGTTCAGAGCCTCCAATTCCTTGCGCACTTTCACTTCAGCGGCATGCAGTTCCTCAGCCTTCTTGGCCTTCTCTTCCAGACGCTGTAAGTCATTAGAAACATTCGTAGGATTACTAACTGCACTACCGCTCTCCACTGGCTGTGATTGCGGTGCTGCTGGTTCGACACTTGGCTCTGCTGCTGCTGGAGCTTCTGCTGCTGCTGCTGCTGCTGGTGGCTCTGCAGCCGGAGGAGCTGCCTCCTCAGCAGCCGCAGCAGCTGCTGGCTCGCTGGGCGTTGTTGCCTCGGCAGCCTTTTTCGTTTTTTTGGCTTTCTTCTCGTCAGCCATTTTATTTAAATTCTAATCACAAAACTTGAACTCAAACTCGAACTCGATTGAATTAATAATTGGATAAAATGCTTTTGCTTGAAGCAAGCAAAATGTAATTCGATTTGCAATTTGTGATTTCGATTGTTCGTATTATTCGTTAAGATTGGATAAATACGCGGCAGACCAGACGATTGGTCAAACACAACTGGAATGGCTGCTGCGAATGCACTGTGCACGATCGTTTGCCTTTTGGCTATGAAATTAGCAGCACACAGCACAACGCCCCAAAGTGGCAGGCAGCTGTTTGCTGCCCTGGCATATGTAATTGCTTCACATTCTTCGTGATTCGTTTTTTTTGGTTTTTTTTCTTTTTTTTGTTGGTTTGCCTTCATAATTCATAATTTGTAATTTAGAATTCGCATTGGTTGCTATCATTTCGCACTTGTGCGGTCAGCAGCAGGTGTATTCTATAAGTACACATCTATTTGCGCTCTCGCTTGCACACGTCAAGCATTTCAATTAACACACACTCAAACAAATACACTCGATAATCTCTATGGATGGGTGTGTGTGTGTGTATGTTTGCGTTAGCTGCTGGTTATTATTACTCATCATTCGAATTGAGCTGAACCAATGCGGCGTATGCGTATTAATCATACGCCCTGCTGTACACCTCTCATTGCTTCACTCAAGGCGCCGCCTGCCTGCCTTTTTATTATTTAATTAGCAAAGCTAATTGGCAAATGCTCCACACACACACACTCACACAGAGCGGGCGCAGCTACATTGTGCCGAGAATAGCCATCGAGAGATGGAGCTATAGATACAGTACCCAATATACATACGGCATACATGTAGTATACGCACTATTACAATATGTATTTATGGATACGTTTGAGATTTTTCTAGGCGCAAGTGCGCAATTGCCAAAGTGCTTATGTTTTCCAGTTAAATGCCTATGCTATGTATCTTCATTTTTTTTAGAGCGCAACCAACGAAATTCGATTAACACACCATCTATTTTTGGTAGCTCGCGATTGCGAACATGAATGATGATCATTAAGATCGATAGAGAAGTGGGAATGCGTAAGTGTTAAAGCATTCGTGCTGTAATCGTGGGCGTGGCTATTTTCGATCGCAACGATCAGCCAATGCGCTGAGGTATTAAGTATTTGTGGGGGCTTAATTAAGCCTAAAGAATTTTGTTGCTTGTCGCGTAAGTTGTACAAAATTATTGTCAAAATGCAGCAGCAGCAACAGCAGCAGCAGCTGCTTTCGCCTATCCAATTATGCACGTCTACGTCTACAATGGTGTGGTGCCAGGGCTACGCTTGATTTGCCAGCAACAACTGTTCTGTTCTTGTTCTTAGCATCGCCAAGTTCAAACATCAGACATCAGCAATTCGCATAAACAATGTATGTATGTATACTCACGGCAATCTCATCCTCAATGCGGCTGACGTTGAGCAGAGGCTTGATCTTCTGCCACAGTTTGTACCATGGCCAGGTACGCAGCTGCAGGTACTTGCGCAGATTGCGCTGGACGACCTTGAGGGCGACACGCTGCTCCTGCAGCTTCTTGAAGCCCTTGCGGGACAGGTAACCACGAGCCCAGGCTTGCATCCAGGACATGATCTTGCCCAAACGCTCATCACGGAACTCCTCCATCTGACCCAGGACACCGGCACGGAAGAACACCTATTTATGCGACAAGTGCAAAATTGTGGGTAGGCAAATGTTGGGGGAAGAAATAGGTTAATTTTCACTCGAATCTCGTACAAAATCTCGCGTGCAGCAAGCAAACGGATTTTGTCCAGAAAGACAATCCATTATATAACCTTTTTGTTTTTTTATTCTTTTTCTTTTTTGCTTAAGCAACAGCGATTCTTCAAAAACACTTTTCGACAGGTTGAACTGGGATAGAATAAAGGATGGATTTTGGTACAAACAAAAAGAAAAACATAAAAATCATTTAACGTAACAAGACAAACAACATATAGATGCATGATGGATTCGGTCAAAGATGAGACACATACTGATCTTATAACTAACATTGAGTGTGATGTGTGTAAGTGTGAGTGTGCGAGCTGCCATTTGAGCCAAGCCTCTGGACATCCAGTGATCCTGAGCCATGTACTAATAGCTAAAGGTTCAACTGGCTGCCAAAAGTGCTCGGCAGGACAGGCAAAGTGCATTTGATGATTTTGGGCATGCTTGAGATGATGAATGGATAGCTAGTTAAGTATATTGTCTCTGATATACCTTTGTGTTACCCAAACGGAATTGATCTTCGGGCAGATCGATAAACTTAATGATAATTTCAGTGGCCTTTTTGTCTTTGTCAACGCCAACCAATAGCTTGGGGCACATGATTTTGTAGCTGTTTGGGTTTGAATGGTAGTTTGAATGGTTTTTGTATTAATTGTCAAGTGTTACAGAACTTGGTTGTTTTTTGTTTTTTGTTTTTTTGGTTTAGTTTAGTGCATATCTAGATAACGATTAGTATTCAACTACGACTAGTAGGTAATGTAATATAGTATTATAGTTACGTCTATGTAAGTTAATACTACAAATCATAATAGTATACCAATCTCATCAGGGGGGGAATTGTGGATTTATGGGGGGAGAGATGTGCGTGTGCATGTGTTTGGTTGCTTCGACCTTTTCTGTAAAGGTTTCATAGCAAGGTGCACCTCTTTTTTATGGATGTATTGGTTGTGGTTCGTATGTTTTACCAACTCCAAAAAAAGAGAGAGAGAAAAAGAGTAGAGAAGTAGATTCAGTCATGCGCAGAGAACACACAGATCATAAACCCTGAGCTTTCTGCCCAGTTTTTTAAGGTTCCAGATCTGTTTTGTGTTTACTGTGTGTGTGTGTGTATTGTGTATGCTTTGTATAAAAAAAGTAATGTTTGTCTGGACATCTGTGTTGGAGCCATAGACGAGAGTGTTTTTGTTGAAGTTTTTTTTTTGTAAAGAGAGCGTAAATGTATGTTGTATATAGGGAAAGAAATGTATCGTGCCTTTGTGTTACCCAAACGGTACTGATCTTCATCTAACTCGGTCGATTCGATGAGGATTTTCGTGCATTTCTTGGGATCCTCAATACCCTTGATACCCTTAGGGTTCAGGATTTGGTAGCTATATGTTGTCGGTCACATTTAACATATATTGTGTGTATATATATATTCAATAAAAGTAAATATGGAAAAAAAAACGTAACGATGTGTTTAACTACGGTTTGCCAATATACGAGACAATATGTGATATATGTATATAAAGTATGTATATTATGTTAGTATAACTAGCTTACATCTAGGGTTACATACAGTTGACCTTGAAATTCAAATACCAAAAATAACTACGATAAACTCGAACCCATGCTCAAGAATACGGGTTTACAGACTACCAGATAAATACGATAATTATTTATCTTTATTTACGGGGTTTCTTTGTACGTGTGCATGTGTGGATGTGTGAGAGTGTGTGTGTGTGTGAGAGAAAGAGAGAGAGTGAGAGGTTGAGGGAAATTGCATCTCATATTGGAGTGAGGGGGGTTCGGGGGGAAACAATCAATTCATAATTGTGCTGAATAGCGCCCCTGACAAAGTTTTGTTTCTCTTTTTCTGAAGGGCGCCCGAAATAATGAACTTCTGCGTTCAGTTGGCAGAATTCTCAAAATGTATTGTATAAAAATATAATAAAAGAGATAGATAGAGAGAGAGAGAGAGATAGAAAGAGAAGAATATATACTGTATACGGATACGAGTTCTGTGTGGAATCCGTCAAGTGTACGGGAGATAGATATATAGAGAGAGAGAAAGAGTCGGCAAAATACTACTTGGAGGAGAGTAGAAAGAGGTACGCAAAATGCATAATTCAATAAATATTTGTTGGGAATGGAGAACTTTTGGAATAAATATTCGTTTGGTGGAACGCGACTATGCCTTAGTGTGTCCTATACGATACATATCGGGATCCAATGTGGTGGATTCCAATATGAGTGAGCCACACTTCTTGGGATCCTCAACGCCAACAATACCACCTGGGTTCAGAATTTGATAGCTGCAAATGTTCAAAATGTTCATTTACACATCGATCGATCATCAAAACTTTTTGTAGTGTTTGTACACTTGCGACCACATTTCGATTTTGTTGAAAATCATATTATAGTTTTGTGTTGAATGTTTCGTTGTTCTTGTTTTGTATGTGTATATTGGTGGTTGTGTTTTGTGGGTGTGAAACTGAAGGTTGCCTTTCGCTGCGGCGTTTTTGTGGGCACCTCTCGTTTTGCGTATTTGGATTATTGACTACACAGAAAAAAATAAATCAAAATATAATTCTCATATGTTTAAATTGAGCCATCCACTCAATGAAGAATTTCGAAATTGAAATAGCCGAATAAGCGATAATAAATATTTGCATATATAGAAGAATTAGAGAATTTAATCATGCCTTGGTATGACCCAGACGGTAGAGATCCTCATTCAATTCGGTTGTCTCGATCAGAATCTTGGATGCTTTCTTGGGATCATCAAGACCCTTAATGCCGCGAGGGTTCAGAATCTGGTACCTGTTACATAAGATGTAAACACACAAAAACATGAATTCCTGATGCATATTGCCACACATAATCAACATCATTTTCATCATCATCATCATCATCATGCTACACTAAACAATTAAAGAGAGACAGCTGAAGACAGCACTGGTTCTGGTTCTGGAACTGGAACTGGAACTGGTTCAATGGAGTTGGAGAATACAAACAAGTGAGGAATGCGTACTGAATACAATAATAATTGAACAATTGGAGTTTTTGGAAAGTGACTACACTAAAGTTGAGTTGGAAGTATGCGTGCCTTGGTGTTACCAATGCGATACAAGTCTGCGTCCAGTCCAACGGCTTCCAAACACTTGGTGGCAGCGTTCTTTGGCAGTTTTTCGGCTGCCATGACAGCTGGTGCCAGAATCATATAACTAGAGTAGTATTAATTGCAATAGAATTGTTAATTATTGTTGTACTACAATATGAAAAATATTCACTAAATAATTGAGTTATTGTTTGCTTGCTCCATTTATGTGTATGTACAGACTTTTGTGCTATGCTAAGATCTAAAGAGTTTATAGTATAGTATAGTATAGTATAGTTATGTCTAAGTATAGTATAGTATATCTATAGTATATATAGTATATGTGCTAGAGTTTGTAGTAAATTTTGTACAAGTGTTGAGTCATGTTGTGGTGTGTACTTACCGCATCTTGAAATCGGGGTAGATCATTCTGTTGGGGAAACCTTTACGGCAAATACGGATACCTTCAAGCACACCGTTACAAGTCAGCTGGTGCATGACCAAGTGGGCATCAACCACGCCAGGTTGTTTCATCTCGTTGGGAATGATGCAACGGACGAAGTGAGGCTGTGTCGAACGCAGAGTGGTCATCAAGCTGTTCAACTGCTCCTTGTAGGCCGACGAGACGGTAGCGAAGCCACCACCCTTCTTGCCACGACCGCCCTTGGCCTGTTCACCGCCACCGGACTGACCAGGATGATCAGCGAAGATTTCGATGAGCAGCTTGTTCTGCGACTTCTTGAACTGGTCGACAACAGTGTCGTTCAGAGGATCCTTGTTCTTCTCCAACCAACCGGTGATGTTATAGGCGACAACACCAGCATAATGGCCAATGGCAAAGTGAGCAGCCTGCTGGCCGGGCTTTGGTGGCTTGGGCTTCTGGAATGGAGCTGACTTGCCCAAATGGGTGTTGGTCAACTTCTCCGAGAAGGTCTGATCGGTGGCCTTGGGGAACATAGACTCTTCTTCCAGGATGGACAAGATACCCATAGGCTAGAATAACACAAATATCACAAGTTAGTATCGCTCGTCTTTCGCCGAGAGCTGCCAAGAAACATCGTGGTAGTAAAAAGCACGCATTAGACTGTTGAAGTAGTCGATATAAGCGAAACATAACGCCAAAGCACTAAAACTAAACAAAAACACATTACTAGACACATTAGTACTACGTATAACTTACCCGGCACGTTAGTTGATTTATGGCATTAGATCGATTAGAAAATGCTGTTTTGTTGCTTTTAGAGAGGCGATCTTATGACTAGGTTAAAAGTGCAAAAAATATAAAAGTATTTGTATAGAATACTGATTTGTGAAGATCTATGCAGCAATTGTGTATTATAGTTATTCATATTATTGTATTGGCGGTCAGTTGGCTATCTGTTCTCTGAGATAGTTGTGGCCCTGTACCTTTTCAATCAAATCAATACACAATTGCAGATCCATGCCGAAATCAATGAAGGTCCATTCGATGCCCTCGCGTTGATATTCTTCTTGTTCCAAAACAAACATGTGATGGTTGAAGAATTGTTGCAGTTTTTCGTTAGTGAAATTGATGCACAATTGTTCGAAACCGTTGTACTAGATTTTGTTTTTTTTTTTCAGGAAACGGAACAATGTTTGACATAAAATAGATGGGTTAGTCAATAGATTTTGGATGAGAATCAGATGTGTGTGTGTGTGTATATATGTTTTGTCGTGTTAGTTACCCCCTTTTGGACGTGTGCAATTTAACACGTTTTCTCAGGTGCTTGTCGACACATATAAATTGATTTTTTTTTTTTGTGGGTGTGGTGTAGAGAAGTGGGTGAGAGGTAGTTACGCTTCTGGGCGCACTTGACCTCGAGGAAAAGGCTGTAAAATATATTGTATATTGTATATGATATAATAGTCTTAAGTACATATGCACTCGAATGGTGTCATCAGTTCTAGATGAGTTACCAAAGGAGTGTCGGAACAACAACTTAAACATTAAAAGGAGCAAATAGACGTTGGAGCGTTGGATTGGAAAACCGTTGACGAACCTTTTCAATCAAATCAATACAGGCCAACAAGTCCATACCGAAATCGATGAAGGCCCACTCAATACCTTCCTTCTTGTATTCTTCTTGCTCCAAAACGAACATGTGATGGTTGAAGAATTGTTGCAACTTCTCGTTGGTGAAGTTAATACACAGTTGCTCGAAACCGTTGTACTAATCATTGTTCAAGTGAACGAGGGGAGGACGTGAAGGAGAGGTTAAACATTGTGCCACGTAACAAATACAAGTTGTGCAGTGCTGGGGTCATTTTTGTACCTATTTCTCATGAACACATACATATATTGCATGGGAGTGCAGAAGGGATAGATTGTTACCTGTCACTTGGTTGGACATTATCCTATACTGTATGTATGTATATAGATCGGTGCTAGAAACACACACAACAAACAATCAAAATACGGTGCAGTTTTGTACATTGAACATTGAGAGATTCACACAAAGAAAGATAACGGCTTAAGCACCTTTTCAATCAGTTCGATACAGGCCAGCAAGTCCATACCGAAATCAATAAAGTCCCAATGAATACCCTCCCTGGTGTATTCTTCTTGTTCCAAGACGAACATGACATGGTTAAAGAATTGTTGCAATTTCTCATTGGTGAAGTTAATACACAATTGTTCGAAGCCGTTGTACTATAGATTGTTTTTTTTTAGAGGATGGAGTATTTACATATTATACAGAAGTTTTAATTTCATTGCATGTGTGCGTATGTGTGTGTGTGTGTGTGGAATGTGTGTGCGAAGAGTAAGTGCACGTAGAATGTATCTGAGAAACCAGATCTTCATAAAACCCAAATTATCCCTTTGCCTAACTGTTGAGAGATGTGTGTTAGCAAAGTCGACCACAATGCTACAGTCTAACCAAAAGCTAGACTGTGCATTGTTTGGCCACAGCTCTGCTCAACAGCCGGGCAGCAAGAGGAGATCCCTCCTCACTCGTGCTGCACAACTGATGAGTCGGCCAAGTCCGTGTTCCGTTTGTGGCATACTCACGTCGAAGATTTCAAAACCAGCAATATCCAGCACACCAATGAAATGCTGACGCTTCTGCTTGGTATCCAGAGTCTCGTTACACTTCTTGACCAGCCATTTGAAGAGACGATCGAAGACACCCTTGCACAGAGCACCGATGGAGTTGGTGACCTGCTGGACGTTACGGCCCTGGGTGACGAACTCGTTACCGACCTTGATGCGGGGCTTGAGCAAGTTCTTGTACAGCTCAGCGGTGTCGCAGCCGAACAGCTTAGACACACGGCCACCCTCCTCCTCACCGTCCTGCTCAGCCTGCTCCTCGCGACCACGTTGCTTGAACTTCATGCCACCCATGTGCATGACAGCGGCGGTGATGCGGTACACATCCTCCTTCTCCTGCTTGGTGAAGCCCAAGATGTCGAAGGCTTGCTACAATTGGCGTGAATCGATTAAGAAAACGATGACAAATTAATATGTGTTGCTTTTTCTCGTACTTTTCGTTGCGGTTAATGGAAGGTTTTTCTTGTAGCATTATTTTTGTGGGTATTACAGCGTTTTTTTGTTTATTACTTTCTAGTTTTGTTTGTTGAGTGTAGCTTAAAAGTCTAAGAATCATGCAACATGCTGTGGATAACAAAGAAAATTAACTAGTTTCAGTATATCCAAAAAATTACTTGCAGCATCAGTAGAGAAGCGCTTAATTAGTAAACCTACACGAATTTACCAAATATATAACATGATAATGAATCAGTTTTTTTTTCGTTGGATTTTCGGTTGTCGGGTAGTTTAACTATTCCGGAATCGATAGAGAGCATTGGCTTATATACTAACAAGACCAGAAGATGGTTGGGTAAAAATAATGCGTGCTGTGGTTTCTTTTTTTTGTATTGTTTTTGTGGGGGATTTCTTAACCTGAACGGCATTCAAGTCGGTATGGGGCCGTTGATATAAAAGTGCTGTACAAACTTATAGAAGAACTACATACAGAGGGAATAGAGAGAGAGAGAGAAAGAGTATTTATATCTCTAAAAAAAAAAAAAAAAGAAAAAAATGTTTGAGCGATTTGTACACAAGTCTCACGTAATTGGCTTTCTGGTACAAATTGAGCTAAACCGGGATAATTATAGATATACACACACAATTATCATATCGTAGTTACAACTAAAGTATATAGACTAAATTGCATACACATTCCAGCAAGCTAAACACAATTCGATTAGATCAGTCCATTCGAAGAAAAATCCACAACATCGTGACGTCGTTTTAAAATCGTCGACCGGCGTTGCAGGCATTCGTATTAAATACAGTTACAGATAGGTATATAGATCTGCTACGTATAATAGTACGACTAGTTTTTGGTTTTGGTTTTGGTTTTGTCTCACTTGATCGATGCTTTCAATGAAACAAAACCGGGATTCACACACATTTCGGGATAATATCGTCATTCAATTATTTGGGCATTCCATTCAAAAAAAAAAAAGAAATTATTTAAAAGAGAGACTAAGTACTGGCGATAAAGACAGACGAAGTACTAGGTCTAGAACGTGGAACTGGAACTGGAAACTGGGTAACCAAAAACACATATATAATATATATAGTATCTGTGGGCGTGTTGGTGTGATTTAAAAGTAGAGCGGTGTTTGATACGGTTTCTTTTTTTTTTTGTTGTTGTATTTGTCGTTCAGACAGGAACCGGAAACATATGTAAATAACGTATACGTCGCCAAGAGCAGCTAAGCTGTCTGTCACTTACATCTGCAAGCTGGAATTCCTCAGAGTCATCAATACTGGGCACAGTAACCTTGCCCTGGGATACGTTAAAGTAGTCGTAAATGTTATCAGACAGGAAGCACATGTCTACATATAGTCGGAGAGAAGGTTTTTTTTTTCGGTTTAGCGCAAAAAAAATCACGAAACAAACTTATCGACTAAAGTCTGATGTGGTTTTGTGGACGGAGAGGGGAACGATGTGTTTGTTCTTCTTCTTTCTTTTGCTTGTGTGTGTTTTTTTTTTGTTTTCATTTGTTCTGGGTGTGTGCGTGTGCTGTGTGCTGTGGTGTGCCATGTGAGTGCTCGGTATAGATTTGTTTGTGTGTGTGTGTGAGAGAGTGTCTATTTGTCGATTTGTGCAGTATACGAGAAAATAGAAATAGAAAAAAAAAACTTTGACTGTTTCATTTTGGAGCCAGGAGCGGGCTTCTCTTTTAAGAACCTATGGCATTTCAATACTCAAAACATACTCGTGTTGCATCTACCCGGTGTCAAGTATGAATACGATTCGATATAGATTCGGTAAGCTAGGTCTACAGAGACCTCCTGCTCCCAGCGGTTTGGGATTATTGCAAGGTACGGTTAAGTTAACGAGGTGAAGGTGCAAAACTACAACAGATCGCGAAATAACGAGAGAGAGAGAGAGAGAGAGAGAGATAGAGAAATAGAATTACAGAAAGAGAAATTGAGAAACGCAAAGAGAGAGAGTGCTAGATATAGAAAGCGTAGAGTAACTCAAGATAATTCCGGAATAACACAGTTTGAAAATTAACACACTGTAAATACATATATACAATATTCAGATCTACGTTTACTTATTTTGGTGTTTTTTTTTTTTTTGTTTTTTGCTTAAATCGGAAAGTCAGAGCGTGTTCGGATCAATAAATAACTTCAAATAATGGTGTACGTAAAAAAAAAGTAGAATATATATAAAAAGATTTTCATAAATATTTTACAATAGTTGAGATATAGTTTTTGGGGGGAAAATTCGGTTTATTGTGAACAGATATTTGATCACCTGCAGCACAACTTACATCGGTTAACTCAAATTCTTCACCATCGTTGACACCGGGTATCCGTGTTTTACCCTGACAAATGCCAGGATAATCACCAATATGTTGGGTAAGAAATACCATCTCTAGTTATTGATGGAGTTTTGCATTAAGTTATGTTCGTAATACTCCAATATTTCAATTGTTTTTGGGTAGAATGAGTAAGGACCTGCCTATAATCACTTGCTAACTAAATACGTTTTATAAGTTTCTTAGTTGTTAATCCGGGTTAGGGTTAGGGTTTTAATTTGCGATTAGCTTTTGATATTTGCTTTCGGCATTTTTGAAGCATTATGAATTTTGGGTAGATAGAAATATAGATTTTACGAGACGGACGTGACAAGTTAACACATTGATAGATCGAATGTATGTTTGATAGAGGACACGGAATAAAAGTATCTACAACATTGAAGACACGACACATTGAAATGATAATTGAAGCAGTGTTTGCTCCGAAACGAGTTAACATTATTTAGATTGAGGTTAGGACACAGATGTTGTTGTTGTTGTTGTTGCATGAGCACACATAGATAGATAAGTAACCATGTCTTGTATGGCCTTACATCCACGGCGACCCATTCTTCGGCATCATTAACACTTGGTATGGTCGTTTTGCCTTGTGATACAATGCGATAATCGTAAATGTTGTTCGATAGCAGACAGTAGTCTATATATATATATCAATATATATAGTGCATATCGATTAATCGAACAACAGTTGACGGATTGTGGGGAGTACATATATATTGAGAGGGTAAAGAATTTCAAAATTTAATATGGATTGGCAATAGGTACGTCTGTTAATTAGGAATGGTATGAGTTAAACAGGTTCATGAATAAGAGTTGGGGGTGGGGAGTTGACGTTGGAGAAGGGGAAATTATGAGAAGCCTTCGACAAATTCCAATAATCCGTATCTTGGGATGGTTTTGTTGCCAATTTGGAATGATTGTCAGCTACACAGCTAGCCATTGAAAGCGATTGTGTTGATTGATTGTGATATTGTATGTATAGGCTGGCCTACGTAAACGCTACGATATACGTGTGAATAACTACGATAACGATAACGATTACGATCAACGGCTAGAGCTATACGGCAGCTATAAGCTAGCAAAATAATAGAGTTAACCAACTATATAAAAAATATAAAATTACTCATTTTAAAATTTAGATATTACGAAAGTCTAGTGGTAAGTTCAACAAATACAATATGAACAAGAAACACAGTTTTAGATCATATAAGGTGAGATAAGGGGCAATTACATCAGTGAGGATGAATTCCTCAGAATCGTCGATGCTGGGCACAGTAACCTTGCCCTGGGAGACAATGTGGTAATCGTAGATGTTATCGGTCAAACCACAGATTTCTAAACGGATTTGTTGAAAAAGTAAATTATATAGATATGAATACGTTTTGTATTGTTAAGCCTTTCCTTTGAGTGTATGTGTGTGTGTGTGTGTTTGATTGAAAGTGTATGTGTGAATGTGAGTTGTGAATTGTGAATTGAGTGTATTCAGATGTTGAACCTAAACCACTGCTAGAAAAATATTTGTAGATCGAGACAAGTGTTGAAACTCGCTCGGGGTAAGAGAGAGAGAGAGAGAGAGAGAGAGAGAGGTGATCGATGGATTGGATGATAATGCTGGCGATTGTATACCTTTAACACCAGCGACGGCACCAGACATGATCTGGTAGAAGATGTGGTAGGAGCGCTCCAGAGATTGCTGAGAGATGACACGAGCCTTCTCCAACAGATCTGTTAAAAGAGAGCATTTCGTAAGTATCTAGAAAATGTTCCAAGTGTTGGTGGATAAGGGAAACTTACAGGTCTCAATATCAGCACCAGCCAGTTTGCCAGTGGGGCCGAAGTGAATACGGATGAATTTACCCTATTCAGAGAGAGAGAGAGAGAATAAGAGAATTGCTTTTGTTTCAAGAGAGAGCACAAGTGTAATACTTACGAAACGAGAGGAGTTATCGTTACGCACGGTCTTGGCGTTACCGAAGGCCTCAAGCACAGGGTTAGTTTGCACAACCTGATCCTCAAGGGAGCCCTTGTTCTTCTGGGAATCATCCTTCTTGGTCGAAGCGCCGACAGTGGCGAAGTACGCAATGACCTTCTTCGTGTTCTCAGTCTTACCAGCACCAGACTCACCGGTAATCAACATGGATTGATTCACGTGGTTGGTCAACATGTCGACGTAGGCACCGTCAGAGATGGCGAAAATATGGGGTGGCACCTCATTACGGCGCTTGCCACGGTACATCTTAGCGCAACGGTTGGTATAGACGGGGTAGCGCTTGTAAGGATTGATGGCAACGCAGAAAAGACCGGAGTAGGTCTGCCATGTTCAGCGTTGGGAGTACACAAAAAGAATGCAGTTGAAAAGTTAATAACATTTTTTTCCAGTTTGCGCATTTGATTTTGTTAGTTCTACAAGATTAGTGGAGATTGTCTCTAAAACATTTGGTATTCAAATTTATTGATCTTAACGCTGTTTACTTTGTCAGTAGTAGTTTCAGCGAGTTGCACAGATCGTTGCTTTAGAGACATCACCGTAAGACAGTTTAGTAACAGTTTTGTTTGTTTTTCTTGTCAATATATATATATATATTTTTTTTTGTTTTGTTTTGTTTTTCTTGTGGGTCAACCAGTTTTTGGTGTTCGTTTCTGATGTGGGTAACAACTAACTACAATGTTTTTGTACTTGTTTCAAGTTGTACTTTGTTGCTGGAGAGGGGGAAATGATGATGATCTTTGTGGCATCCTTTGTGTTTGTTTGTGTGTTGGTGTGTTGGTGTGTGTGTGTGCGGTGTGCGGTGTGTGTGCAATAAAAACCGTTTTCTTTCCAGTGTCACGTTCATCTGACTGGACGGCCAAAAGTTTTGTTTTGTTTTCTTTTCTTTTCTTTTGTTCAGTAGAAGCTTGTTTTAGTGCGTACAAAATACAATTGATGTGTGTGTTAGCCATGGTTAAAAGTAAGAGCTGAATTCGTATTTCTTTTTTTTTTTTTGTGTAATTTGGATTTATAGTTTCCAAAGTTTCATTATGATAAATGTTAGCTGGACTACTCAAAGATAATTATGCATTAGGTGTGTGTGTAAAGCCAAATTGATATTTACTCGAATCGAATTTTGAAAATCTTGGTAAAGTGCTTTTTCAAATGAGTTGGGGTAAGCGTTTTTTGTTTAGAAACATAGAACGTTGGTTGCAAAACGGGGGAATGCCATTGCCATACCGGTACGGCAATTACTTACATAGATGAGCTTGTTGTAGTATCTCTGCCTCAAGTTATGGAGCACAGAGGCATCGTTAAGGTATGTCAAGTTAGACATATCCTCAGCTTTTTCGTATTTCGGAGGGTTCACCTGCTGGAGCTGATCTTTCTTGAAGTCTTTGGTCTATCGTTTTTATTGTTGTTGTTGTTGTTGTTGTGTGTCATTTTCAGTTCGTTTTCAGTTGACCCATTTTTTTTATTTTGTTTGTTTGTTATCGTAACCCATTTTGTCGTTTTTATTATTGTTGGTTAGACGTTAGATTTGTTTTTTTTTTTGAGAGAAAAGAGACCGAAAGAGAAGAGAACCCATACATTAGTGAGTTGTTGACTGAGTACACTTACATAGATGAGCTTAGCATAATAACGTTGGCGCAAATTGTGCAGCACGCAAGGTGTGTTCAGCACTGTCATGTCGGCCATATCTTCAATTTTTTCGAATTTTGGTGGATTCACTTTCTCCACCTTCTCGGATTTGAAATCTTTTACCTAGTCATATATATATAGAGTCATGTATGTGAAGTTTGATCGTATTTTTTTTTTTTTGTTTTTTCTTGATCTCTATAAAAGTGCATCAACATTTCAAAGTTTCCCCCAGGTTGGAATCATACAAAATGCAAACACCATCAACCATCGCATTGTTGATTGCAATTTGTAGTACCAAAAATTCATCAGCAAAGGGTAGCTAATGTTGATCATTTTATAGTTGCCATCGCGGGTTGGTTTTGAAATGTTCTAGCTGCTAGGTATATGAATATTCAGTGTTGAAAGTTTCGATGTTGTTGTTGTTTGTGTTTGTGTTTTTGGCGACGTTGCATTACCTCTCCACCAGGCAGACCGACGGAGACGATATCACCCTTGGTAGCCTTGATGTCACCAAGGAGATAACCCTCCTTCTCGTCGGGCACCCAACAGTTCTTCTTCGAATCATAGGGTTTCGATTGATCGATACGTCTTTGTTCCAAAGACACGAACAGGTATGGGGTGGGATCCTCATCCTCCTGGCTAGCGGCTGGCTTCGGCATCTTGATTAAATTTCGCTTTTAAACTTAAAAACTCGAGAAATAAATTTGGGACTTTTAAAATTCTTTGTTAATCGCGTCGTGAGCCCAAAACTTCCCTGTAATTAAAGAAAACAAAAAAGAGAGATATTGATCAGTATATTGATTTCGTTAAGAAGAGACCACTAAAACTTTTGGATATTCTCGTTTGCATTCTTTTGATTTATTTTTGTTTTTAGATTTTATGATTTTGACCCATTTTCGGGATCAACAGCAGTCACAGCAGAAGCATTCGCATCGTAGTATTTGTATATGTGTTTCTTTTTTTCCCCAATTTTTTGCTTTCCAAATATGAGCATAAATTGGAAATTCCATGTGAACTTCGAAAACACGTAACCGGATATTCCGAATTTCGAGCAGCTCCCCGATTCAGTTAATTAATTGGGCCTTGTTGTTGTTGTTGTGTTCCTATAAACACACAACAAGAACAACAACAAGTGACTTGTGTGGGTTGTCGCCTAAATATAGATCAGTGCCACAGACTCGCACATATATCGCGCCTTACATATATAGATCTTGCGTGTCCGCGTCGCCTCTACACATACATAATTGTATATATATAAGAACGTGTATGTGGGGCGTTGCTATTATTACGTAATTTCGATTTTTCCTCAGTTTTTCCTATTTTTTCTCGTATTTTATTTATCTGAAATGCCAAGTGATATGTTTTCGAAGAAGACGGCAAGTTAATTGGATTACATAACGTACGAAAAACGTGAATAATGCCGCTAAATTAATTTCGATTTTCGAATTTTGAACGAATTTTGCACTCCCTCGATAATTTATGAATAAAAAAGCACTCACACAATCACTTCGTAAAGCGATTTCGATTTCGGATTCGATTTCGTTCTGTCGTTCTGGCTTGGAACTTCTTCCCACGCTTTCAAAACCTGAAGACGAGCGATCGATGTACCAAAAGACACGAGTTGCGAGATTGCAATGATCGCATTTGACACGATTCTAAAGGCGTTGCGATATTTTTTCGTGTCGACAATCGGCAAATGGAATCGGTCGGTCGAAAAAGAAAACAACGGACACTACACGAACTTTCAACGAATGCGTTATTTTTAAAATTCTCGAAATTATTTCGAAATTAAACACACGTCTGAACATGTATATGTGTGCATAGAGCCAGATATCGTATATATATACATATATATACCATATATATGTTGTATATGTGTATTCGGTATTGGATTGTTGATGAGAAGCTTTTTCGTTTTCCTACATAATATATATACTGACTGCCGCATGCCGTTTCTAATACATTTTCATTTTCGTGCTCTCCGTCCGTCTCTCTCTCCTTCTAATGGGTATGGGTTATTTTTAAAACATATTCGAAATATTTGGCTATATGTATTTGTAATCTGTGAAGAAATCGTTGCGACTTTTTTGTGCTCTTTGGGCACACGCATATCTGAGACACAGGTATTCATGTATGAAGTCATCTAAATAGTAATTCGAAATACCGTCTATGGAAATGCTAAAGGTTGATCAAGTAATTTTTTGGCTTATTGTTATCTCTTTCTAGGAAAGATATAGAATACTGTAATAATCAATTTGAGTATTTCATATCGAATTGATCGTACAGAAATTTATATCAATATTCAATTAAAGTTCTTATGTTTCCTACTAATATTTTAGAATTATAATTTAATATTTTTTGTAGTATCTCTCATTTGATAGTAACGTGGTTATGATTGCTAATTGGAATCTATAAAAAAGGAATAACATATGTATTATACAAGACGTGTATTATGCGTTTGCTCGATTCGAAAAGATTTCTCCTAGGTTAGATGAAGTAATGCAGAGGAATCTTAGGAGTTCGAGAGTTAAGAGTCGGCATTGGAATGAGTTAATTATAATCCAGTTTGAAGGCGTTTCGTATCAGTTGTCATTAATCCAAAGTAGACAAGCGTACTATATAGCAGTAGAATATCGCGGTTCACTTTTGATTTGTGCACTTTTTCCCGATTATAGAGTTTTGCAATTGGGCTGAGATCCTATGGCAGGATAAGCCTCAAGACATATAGTAAATTCACACACACATACACATATATGATTTCTTATCGATAACGATTTGAATTGGGTAATTGTTTCAAATGTTTCAGATATATATATATATATAAATTATTTCTTTGCCTTTTGCTCGAACAAAAAGGTCAAATAGTTGTACTGTCTCTTTTACACTGTTGCTAATGCTATGCGATGTTGCTGCTGCTGTTCGCTGTTCGCTGTTGCTGCTTGATGCCGCTTGAGGAATATCCAAAAAAATTAGATAGCACAGCAAAGGTGTTGCACTTACGCGCTCGAAAGCCGTTCTGAACCGTGCAACCGGTAAACTTGCCTTTTATACGTGGCAATTTGATACCCATAATCTGTGCCGCACCATCGTGAAAAAAGCTCTCAATTCCGATCGTCCGTCGTGTATGTGTGTGCGTATCATCGAATGTGTGTGTGCGTGAGGGGCTAGTGTTCGGCATGTGCTGGGCATCATCATCTATTGCTGCTGTTTTTCGCTACGTCTCGGTTTTTCTTGCTCCCTTTTTCGGTCTATCAGACAGCGGTTGGGGTTGGTCCATCGTGTTTGTTGCTGTTGTTGCTCCTCTAGCAAGTGGGCAATACATGCCTTGTGTCACTGTGTGAGTGAGTAAGCTATGATGCAATCGTGCCAGCAGCATTGCGACCAGGATCGTACATGAGCGAGCAAGAGAGAGAGAGTGAGAGCGAAAGCTCTTTGCATGATGATGATTGCGTGAGCAATGCGCTCTCTCACACACATACACTCACACACAGCTGATCAGCGGTTGTTGCGCGTGTGTTTGTGTGTGAGTCAAATTCATTTCAATGACAAATTTTGCATTTGTGAAAATCCTTGTGTATATTTGATTGTGTAGTATTCCACCAACTACTGCCTATTCTCTCCCTATCTGTGCTGCTCTCTTTACGCTTCTTCCCTTTCCCGGCCTTCTTTTTTTTTGTCGAGATTGAGCTTTCACCAATTCTTTTCTCTACACATGCGAGTCGCTATTTGTTTGTTCTTGTGTGTTCAGTGATCATTTTTCGCCTCTTTTGTTTTATTGTATTCTTTTCTGGTCACCTCAATGCCAATTTGATCTGCCACCGGTTCGGGGGTGTCTATCTATCGAGAGCAGGGATCAGGTGTAGCATTGATCGCACAGCTCTCGACGTAAATTGTTTCATAAATGATCAAAATTATCCAAATAGTAGTGGAATAGGAATAGGAATCTATTCTAGGATCATTTCTAATCAAGTTCATTTCATGAGAGAAATGATACAATGTTATTTGGCGTCAACTTTCTGCTGGCATTCTTACAAATCGCAACAAAAAAATAAAAGTCGAAAATCTTGTGAACTTCAAAAACATTGATCGCCCTGATAGACACACACACACGCACACACACATGCAGCATAAATGGCCACAGACGCCACAGCAATCGCAATCGCAAATGCTATCGCAGATACAGATACAGATGCAAATACTTATAGATACAATTGTCTACATGAACTAAGATACTGAGAAGAAGAGTCGAAATCAAATAAATGTTGTCGGCGTCCTTCAGAGCAATGCAATGCATTTTATTCAATGCTAAGCGAGAATGCACGAATATCTCATAGAATGCAGTGTATATATCGTAGTACTCGAAGAGCATTCGACGTGTACTGCACTGCTCGACATTGTTCATAAGAATGCGAGTCCTTTCAACGCGCCGACAATGTGTCAGATTCTTGAGTCGTCCACCAAAATGACTCAAAATGCTTTTCATAAATGATTTGAATATTAAAATTAACAAAGCAAATGCAACAACAAAAAATCAACAAAAATAAAATACAAAAACAAAACAAAAAAGAAATCGACGACGAGAAAATTCTTAACCAAATCAAATGCCAAGACAAACAATTTTCAAATTTTCTAGCTTATTTATAGTTATAAATTTTGATTCGCTTTCGCCACAACGTGCCTAAAAGCCTTCTTTCATTATATTCATGTTGGCTCATCGTGCGTATGAGGAGAAGAGGGGCTTCTTTGGTTCTTCTATTACTCTCTACAACATAGTAGAATGCCCCTTTATAGGACGCCACTGGTCCGCCACCGCCGCCAACGCCTCTTGGATGGAATCTTTAAAAAAAAATCTTTATAAACGAAAAGGCAAAACATATTCAAGAGGCCAGGCGGATCGGCCATCCACATAATATGCTTTTGCGTGTGGTGTTTTTTTTTCGCACATCGCACATAAGATAAAATGATCATAATTTTTCCTTTTTTTTTTATACGTACACAGATATATAGATATTTATATTATATGTATATTTTTTTTTTTCGTTAATTTCTTTGTATTTGTTTCCTTAGCATTTCTAGTTGTGTTTGTTGAAACACAATCTGCGACATTGTCAGAAATAATTTTACGCAATTTTCACAAAAACAAATCAAACAGCAAGAGACAAGAGCAAGAAAAATACAAAACAACAACAAAACATCACTGAAGAAGAACGTCAACATCGAGTATTGGGAACATCAACACAATTTCAAATAAAATTTGCAAAGATTTTTAAATCAGAACGATAATCTTTTTGCTTAATACAAAAAAAAAAACAAAAAGAAAAAGCATTTTATGAGTTTTGACACACGATTTTATCCAAGTAGATATGTACAATAATAATAATAAATTAACGGGTACACATGCCGTATACACAATATTCATCTTAATAGCTATACAAATGAAAAACAAATTACGCATACCACCCGTGGACTGAACTATTATAAAGCATATCATATATTAGCTGTAAATTGAAATTGAATATATATACACAAATCAAAGCTGTCTGCCCTTGAAGTTAGACCTTATTGTTATCGATTCATAAAGGAGAATAAATTAAGCACATAGTTGGGACAACTAAATTATGAGCATGGGTTCAATTTTGTGTTGGTTAAACGCTATTTTAGCTGCACTAGATACGTGTATAGCGAATGCTTGAAAGGAAAGCAGATCCCACAAAAGCGAACAAATGGATTCGCCTGTCCCCAATTGTCTTGCTGCTTATTGTTATTGTTGTGTAAAAGAGATAGAAAGAGAGAGAGAACATTTGTGGTTTTGAGTCATTGACGCAAAGCAATTTTTGCATTTTAGTGTCAAGATATTTTGGCATGCGCATCACAAATGGGGCGGGACAGCCACAAAAGAGGGGCGGGGGAGATGCAGGGACGGTGGCACATGCGAGGCAGCAACAATTATTGCAAGCAATGGGCTATTTCAGCGGCAGCGTCTAACAGCGAACTGAGTGATGCTGAGTGAACGGCCGTCCATCAAATGATCGCACCTGCATTGCACTGCAGAACAAAAGAGAGAAATCAACAGAGAATAGAGGGATGAAAGATGATGACATTGAAGGGAATGACAGATCAGATCAGATCGCGGTGTTGGGCTCAACCACAAGTAATGCTAGCTAGAGCTCTGGTTCTTAGCTTATTCTGCAGTTCAGCCAGCAATTGGTGCAGAAAATATTTGAGATGAACGGCAACCGTGACCAAAATACATACATATTCTATAGATAACTCTCGTCTAAATGCATTGGAACTTATCCAAATTGTCGATATAAAAATATCCATCGTCAGGCACGATGTTGTTGTCGCCATCGCCATCGTCGTCGTCTTCGTTGTTGTTGTTGTCGTCGTTGGTTCACGTCGTGCACTCGGCGTCGGCCGCATCTGCATCTCTCGTGCGCCTCCCGTGTGCATAGCAAGTGTTTCTCCCTCCGCCCCTCCTCTCAGCGCCATCCGCAACGCAAATTCCCCACCATCATCAAACTGTGTGCCTTCGTCTCGAGGCAGATTCGTTACCAGGTAGCCGATGTCTTTCTCCTCGGCTCGCGTAAATACCTCAAAGTATGACAAATGAATGAACACTTCCTGAATTACGGCATGGCATTACGAGTATTATATAAGATCTAGTATTGTCAACATGACAGATACGACTGCGCGCATCTTTTCAATTCTTTGCGAGAATTCGCCTTGCAGTAATCCATCCAAATGGAGACCTCAAGTTTGCACTTGCAACTGTCAATCAACCAGATGCATATCAATCACTTTTGCTCTGACAATTTATGGCAATGATCCAGTTTCATAAATACAATGTTGTAGACCAAAGTGCATTAGAGCATATTATAAGAATCCAAAGATAAAAAACAATATTTCATATCTTTGATTTTTCTACTCAACAACTTCATTTGTAGAATAATGCAAATATAATAGCATCAAAATGATGTCGGAAATAATAGTACTATCTCTTATAGTCTTTGAGATTTTGGTGTTCATACGAATAGATGGACATGGCTAGATCGGTTGTTGACTCTGGTCTTGAATATATATACTTTATAGAGTCGGAAATGCCCTCTTCTGCCTGTTCCATACATTTCCTATCCTGTGAGTAGCGGAAATAAAAGCATAACACTCAGAAGCCTGTATTACAATTAGTTGTACACAGATAAAAGCGATTCAATTGAGACTCAAATCTTCAGCAAATCGTCAAAATTGAACCAAAAGGTGAAATCTTAATAACGTATGTTTATTGGTCCACAATTTTTAATGTTCCAAAAATGTGTCGTCCTGACTTTCAATTAGTTGGCCAATTAAAGTGATAAATAATATATATAAATATTATTGTTTTCCATTTATATGCGACATTAAGCGCACCCACAAATATACCGCTCTAATGATTAATTAACAAAATACTTTACATACACACTTGCCACGCACGCTTATTAAAACCAACAACTAAGGGAAAAGATTCTGATTAACCTCACTTAATAGTGAGCGCCAGCTAAACTAAATGGCAAACAAATTCGTGATGGACAACAGCAAAAAGCCATTATTCGTAAGCCCGCATTTCGCTTTTCAGTTTTTGAGCTTGAGGTGCTTGATGTCTGTTGATTTTTAGGTTAGACGCGAGCTTACTTGAGTTAAAGTTTGTGTAATATTTATTGCTTTAATCAGAATTGAAATGAAGTTAATATGCAACAACATTTGGTATAAAACGATACTCTAAATATAATATTCAATTGATTGATACAAACTTAACAAAATTGTGGATTTTAAACATTATCTTAAACCTTCTCAAAATAAGGTGAATTTTTCTAAGTAATTAGAATAGACGCACTTGTAGGTATTTTATTTTCTTATAAGAAAAGTGTTTTTTATAATTCAAATTTTTATTTGGTGTTAATATTTGGAAATACGATAAAAATATTAATTTCAGTAATGGGTTTCGCTTCCTTTGTTAGTTTTAACCTCAGGAAATCTGTTTGCACATACGTTTCCTACCGGCACAAAGTTAGAATACCCTTCAACCCGAAAATTTAAATTATTTTCTTGTTTATTGTTTAATATTTAAAAAATGTATAGCGATAAAATATCATTATAATAACCAATTTAATTTCAAAAGTTAATGTTGCTCTGTAGTTTGATAATTCTAGGATTTTAAAGTTGTGTTCTTATTAAGATTTAATAATAAACCTATTTCGTTGAATAGAAACATATACCGAGAATATAATATATAATATATACAATAAATGAAATTAACAACATTTCTTAGACCATGCTTATAATTATTTTATCCTTAATAGCTATTCAAAATGTAATATAAAAGTAAGAATATATTTAAAAAAAAATGCTAATGTCTGCTTAAAATTTGTTTTCTGCAAATATAAATTGCAGAGCAAAAAGTATTGCTACTCATCAATTTTATTGATGTAAAATGCTGCTCATAAGTAGCTATTACAATGGCATAAGGCGCTTATTTGATTTGATAATATATTGATTAATTGCATTGGCTCAATTGGGAATCGCACACGCGTAATTCAAATATATTTCCATAGGCACATAGCTTCTTAATTAGCCAATAAAAGCGAATCATTTCGACTTAGTCATTGATGTGTAGAGCATTAACAATATTTTGGTAAGCATTTGTCACCCAATTAAATTGGCTGCACTCAGCCCAGTCAGCAGGCAACTCATCCAATAAGATTCGCAACACACACAAAATACAAATATGTTGTCGTATGTGACTTGGGTGGATGTAAATATGTAAAAGCGTATAACTCAAGTGCATCCAAATGCCATAATCAATGTAGATTTGCGTATAGAAGTACTTTATTCAGACGCCCAGACTTTTATTAATGATGAGTGAAAATGCAAAATGGAAATGTTTCTCAACTTGCCACAGTGCAGCAGTCTCCCAATTGCCACCCCATTTGGCATCCTTATGCCACACTGGGTCCCCCCTTGGGCGACGCCTCTGGGCGCAATTGATTAATCATATGCGAAATGCTATAGACAGCACCGAAATGACTCAGTACAGCACACATCGGCATATGTGTGTGTGGTTGGTACACGATGATGTACGTCTAGATATATGCCTGAAAAATTGTAAAAATATTTGACCAAATTTATTAGTGACATGCTAAAAATATACGCAAAGCATTTTTCAGACTCCATCCGAACAGGTAAAAAGGCAGACCCGATACGGTCGGGCATAGGCGAACATAATAAACACTATATGGGTCATATTTTTGGGAACTGAGCCGATTCAATTCAATTCAATTCGATTCGAACCGATTCGATTCGATTTAGTTCGCTTCGCTAAGACCAGAAACTGGCCAT
This sequence comes from Drosophila niveifrons, assembly GCA_035046325.1. Taxonomy (NCBI): domain Eukaryota; kingdom Metazoa; phylum Arthropoda; class Insecta; order Diptera; family Drosophilidae; genus Drosophila; species Drosophila niveifrons. The sequence continues at coordinate 10,489,491 of JAWNOC010000068.1, forward strand.
GTGTGAAACTGCCCCAGTCGAGGAATAATAAACAACAACACACTAGCGATAAGTACATAGACCATGAGATACTATATAGAAAAAGAGAGTGAGAGAAAGACAGAGAAAGAGAGAGAGAGAGAGAGATGAGGCCATATACTTTGGCAATAATATGTGCATACATAAGTATATGCAGGCTAGAGCTACTAAATCTAAAAAACATTCATATGCGTTTAATATAGCCGCTGCTTTGGTCTAAATTTAAAACAAAAGCTATTTAGTTGCGAAGAAGCGAAGAACTTCACACAAATGAAATTTTTCGCTGTGCAGCAGCCAAACGCCAAACGGACTGACGATGTTGTGACCTGTAGCTATTTCAAAATACACTCGTCTATCTATACAGAAAGAAGAAAAAAACTAAATCTTAAATTTACTAGACACACACACACACACACAGAAGAGAGATAGGTAGACACACGAATTCGTTGGCTGTATCCTGAGCACAACACGCATACGCCGTGTGGTACAGCGTCGAGGTCCGTCAATGTATCTCGCATGCTGCAGCTGTATGCGAAAAGTAAAGCAAACTCTTGCTCCCGCTCGCTTGTCGTAATAGTCAGCACATCAGCACAACTACATCTATAGCAACTATAGCATCAGCAGCTGAAGCAGAAGCAGAAGCGGAGGCAGAAGCAGCAGCATCCATGTCCACAGCCACGTCCACATCCTCGTCCCGTTAATGTTGTCTGTTGTTGGATTTTTCATCTCGAAAACGTTTCAATTTGTCTATTTTTAGTCGCAAGTTTCTTTTTGTTTATTAGTTTTGTGCCTTCTGGCTCTCTATCTAACTATGTGTGTGTGTGGACTGTATATAGACAATACTATATAGCGAAGTATTCATGTACATGTTTGTAAAATGATTTTGTATAGCCAGTGGGTCGCAGTCGAGTCGAGTCGAGTCGATCCGACTGATGTTTCTGCTCTCAACTTTTGCTCCACTCTGCTTTGCTCTGCTCTGCTCTGATTTAACGTCACAACTATGGAATGCCTTGGCCATAGGGCTTCTTCTTTGACTGGATATATCTGTGAATGCTGCGCACGCATTGTTTGGCTTGTCTTTCATTTGTTTTTCCCCACAAATTCTTATTGCCACAAAGCTCAAGGTAGATACATACAGCAATCGCCTCCACTTCCACCTCCTCGTACTCTTCTACTCTGATATATTCACATATACACAACGTGTGTGTATATAGCCGTATCTGTGGCATTTATCTAACATCTACTTAGCATTCGAGCAGCTTAACAGATATAAGGTCAATACATTTATATCTATAGCCGTGTCATAACTTATTGACTGTGTGCCTTTACGTAAGCTAAGCAGCCATAGGTATTATATGAGTTTAAGCTATATGATTTTAGATAATTCAAAGTTCTAAACGAATATTCTAGAAATGATAAATAAAATCTAATATGTATGTATCTCTTTCAAATAATTATCTACAAGAAATACTTTGAATGGCTAAAAATATCATATTTTTCATTGGAGAATGTTTCGAAGAAAACAGTCCAGAATAAAGCAGGAAAATAATTATGAACTATAAATAAGCAACATCAAAAAAAAATATGAAAACGAATAATCCATAATGATTACTAAGAATTTATAATTGTAGCTGAGCTAAAATACAAATGAATGACAACAATTTCATGACATTTTTACAAGTTAATATGAAATCTTTTCTACCTAATTGGAATAGGACTAAGTACAAGTTACTATTAAAGCATTCAAAGAGCAATCTATGTCCTGAAATTTGAAAAACGTTTCATATTTTAAGAACCTTGTTGAAAATTAGAGTCAAATCTGTACAAGAATAATAATAGATCCTAGCTGAGTTCTACCAACATTTATATGAACCTTAAAACTTTACTGTTTACTCCAAATGGAAATATTTAAAGATTTGCAATGACACAACGAAAGTTTGGCAGAGTTTTTTGCGCATGCAGACACTCAGTAAACACATAAATCCATAAAGTGTCTACTAAAAGCGCAGATTTCAGATCTACAGGCTATAACAAGCCTGCAATCGCAAATCGGATATCAATTATACATACATATAAGCGTGTCCATAAACAATTATAAGTATGTATAAAAGTGTAGTGATAATTTAACGCTTCAATGTGTGGTAAACTCTGTTGGATAAACGGCTAAACGTATCGCAAACAAAGCCATAATTCAGAGAGCACCTATACACCTGTTTTGATACGCCGATTTGTACAGTTGCAGTTACACTCCAAGAGCATGCTACGAGTATCTGGTTGTAAACACCTTGTATCTGTATCTGTATCTGTAATTGTATCTATATCTGACTCGCTTACTCTCTCTCTGCTCTGATACCCGGAACTTTATCGAGTTTGTCGTTCTACTCGTAACACGGCACATAAATCAATATTAGCTTATCGTTAGCAAGTGTGGGAATTTGTGCAGACCCCAAAAAGATATTGCCATTGTGACCAGTGGGTTTTGGCTAGTCCAAAAATGTCACTGACATTCATTTGGATATCACTTGTCAGCGACTAACGATGGGCTATTGGGGGGAACTGAAATCCTGGGTCCTTCGAGATCCTGCCAAGCTAATTCGCTACCTTGTGCTCTTCGTGTGCAGCATTGTGGTCATTGTCCAGCTCTACGAATGCTTCTCCAAGCTTTCGGATCCACCCATATCAACGCATTCCTATTACAATGTGAATGAGACTATTGAAATGCCTGCGATTACGATTTGTCGTGAGCCGCCCTATAAAGAGGATACTTTGACTGTGAGTTGTGTGTTACAATCCGATTTAACAACTATGCTTTAAGTTACATGTGACTGCTTATAGAATCTGTCGAAAGGCGGCTGTCCACATCCGAAATATGCCACCTGTTGGATGAATTATCCATATGATGAGCTGCCGCTTGAAGAGTTTTTCATGAACAGCACCTTCGAACAGGACGAAACCTTTTATTCTTATGGACTAAACGGTGATCCGATAAGTAGGTCTATCACTTGAAATTCACAGCAAGTGAATAACAAACATATTTGATCTCTTAAACTTAGATGTGGACATCGATAGCAGCTTGCACTTTTACATGGGCAGATGCTACACTTTGCGACCAAAGATAGCCCTGAAAAGGGTCAGCAAGCAGGTGGGATATTCCATAGTGCTGGAGCACAATCTATTCCAATCGCTGAGTGATGTAGATTTGATCTCCGGTGCAGGATGGCACGTTTTTATACACGACAAACGCGAGAACTTTACGGGTGTGTAACCCCAAAAGATTATTCCAGAATTTAGTTGTGTTATACAGATCACATTTTCATAGAGATCAACATGAAGGGCTCGGGACGTGTGGAATACGTGTTTGTGAATATCAGAGAAGAGATCGAAGTCAAGCTGCAGAGTCAGATCTTTTCGAATGTGGAGACACGCGATGAAGCCTGTTCAACGCAGGATGGTTACAGTGATCTTAAGGTAAGTATTCTTCACTAGAGAAAGCTTATGGTGAATAAATTAATCTGCAGTGTGGCGAGATTTGCATTTGGCAAGATCTGACAGATGAGGTGAATTGTTCAGGTCCTTGGATGCATGATATAGAGCATGAGCCTTGTAACAACAGCGATTCCATACGCACTCTCATCTCGGATTACAGAGCGTAAGAAATTTTCAAATAGTTTCGCCATCGTATATGATCTAGTTACTTCTTTTTACAGGGTCTATGAAGGCGACGATGACTACAACTGTAATTGCTTGCAGCCCTGCGAGTCTCGCATCTACACGACTTATATACAAAGTCGAAAGACATTTGACCAGCCTGAACCACGCACCCTTATCTACATTTACTACACAACCAAGTTGATATCGGTATGCCTATAGAGAGAGATGCTAAAAGGAGTTAACTACTTAACTTTTTTCTTACACTGTTCTAGCAGATGATTGAAGAACGTCCCAGCTATGATACCACACAATTTATAGCCGATGTTGGCGGTTCATTGGGCTTCCTCCTGGGACTTTCTGTGCTGGGATTAATTGGCATATTGGAGCATGTAAGTTTAATGCGAGAAAAGAGGCTAATTGCAAGACTAATTATAATGCAGTCTGGGATTTTAAGTACTCACATATATGTATGTTGCTCTTCTTCACTGCATTTACTTTTATCTTTGCAGCTGACGCTGTTCTTCTGTGGCGACTGCATCAAGCGTCTGCAGCAGAAGAACGAGAAACGCGCCCAAGCTGAAAATTCGGAAGATGCGCATTCACAGTCCAGTGATGAAACGCTCGACGTTGATTCTGTGTACATTGTGGACAAGGAGACGATGAACAAATATTGACAGCCAGCTGGCTTGGTTTGCCAATTAGTAGTAGATTAAAATGCCGCACTGTGTCTAAATAAATTTCGCTTATATTTATTCAATATTACGCACTATGCAACTATAACTAATTATTTACGGGCACAAAATGAAAAGCACACAAAATAAAACCAATTTTCAACACAAGACGATACGAAACCGCCTAAACTGCGCATTAATTAAAGCTGCTAATTAAGTGTTGTAAAATTCTTCAATTAACTGTCAAAGCCGCTGATTAAGTGTTGTAAAATTCTTCAATCAATTATCGGCAGCTCAAGGTTATCAGCGCAAATAAATCGATCAGTTATCGCACCTCAACTTTACAACTTATAAAACTAATACTAAGTTAAATAGAAGTTGGAGTGGAGTTGGATCTTAGGGCAACCAGGATCGCAGGAGTAGACAGCAGGAGAGCAGCATGGCACCCAGACTGTATGTTGTGACTCGGGAGCTGCTATTGGATGCCTTCCGGCCGGGGAGGGGTTTGAGTATATCGTCTATTCGGTTGATGATCTCTGGCAGTTTGCTGGCCACATTGCACGAAGTTCCAGCGATGGCATCCTTTACACTTGCCGTCAGAATACGGAAGTTAATACTGCCGGCATACAACTCATCGTAGATGAACACCTGCAGCTGATTGGACAACACCCAAAGGCGACGTTCATCGTCCACCTTGACATCGCTAGGGAAGACCAAGTTATTGCTGCTCGTGTAGACGTGATCTTGGGATTTATAGCTGTTCGATGTTTGCCAGCAGCCCACAGAATTTTGATTCGGCAGTGCATAGAATAAAACTCCAGTCTCCGCGTCCAAGCACTGAGCCCCAGCCTGAGCATTGAGGCCACGCGAACCCAGCACCTTGAACTCACGATAAATGTCGGATGAAGTGGCCAGCGCAGCACCGAGGTGTTGACAGAGAACTCCATTGTAGAGCTTAGCGGATGGAAGTAGAGAGTGGCGAAGCCATCGGACTGCGGCTTAGACAACGCCAGGCCATACAAGCCATCGTCCCACTGGAACTCTATGCCCTGAATGCTAAAGTTGCCCGACATCGGATCCGGATGGAAGAAATGATGTTGCACACGCCACGATTCGCGCTCTTGCCACGAATACACCACTAGACCAGGAGCGCCCAGATCAGCCAAGTAGGCAAAGCTGTTCTCACAATCACCATCATCCACAGCCAGATTGGCAAAGAACGAGCTCTGCTTGAACTGGCCCTCGGGCAACACATGACGACGAATCAGATTATCGTTGTGCAGATCGTAGACCGAAAGCTGTGCCGGTCCATAGAGTTTGGTCTTCTCCAGCACACCCGAAATACGAGAGTCCAGCACCCAGAGGCGGCCACAGCGATCGGCACGCACTCGGAAGGGGGAGACGAGCTCGGGATCCGCTTCAGTCAGACTGTGGGCCACCCAGCTGGGGAATGGCATCAGCACGGGCATCGTTGTGGAGTTGTCTGTGGGTTGAACGATAAAAGTGTAAACAATTTAATGACTTTCAAGGTGAGTGATCTGCTAAATCAAACGTTTAATTAGCAGATGCTAATTGGCAAAAAACAAATCTCAATCTTGGTTGCTTTGCATGAATCATAGGACAAGTTTGACAAATAAGGAATGCATTTGGTTTGAAACTTTTTAGGTGTTGTAACGAGATAATTGTCATTGAATACAACGTCAGGTAAACGTTTTTTAAATTACTTATTCAATTTAAAAACGTAGAAAATAAAAGTATAAAGATTTTATATAACTAATATTCCCAGAATTCTGTGCATATCTACTAGACTACTTAGTATCTTTGTCTATATATCTGTCGATAAAACTTTAACTTGCGTGTGAAATGTGCACAATTTGTTTATTATGTTGTTGTGGTTGGTTCTTTAGCTTGTTAATGACGCAAGCGAGCGGAAATATTGGCATTGCGAACGAAACCAAACTGAATTGTTTGGATTTAAGATTCAGATACACAAAACTATCAGATACCCCGCTAGCTAGCTGACTACATAGAATACTAGATAGACATATTCCCCGTGCAAAACATGACAATGCAACGACTGTTGAGTTCGCAGCATAAACAAAACTGCAATTATATTCAAATTGCAAATTCTGCTATCAAGGTTAACTGTGAATGCAACTTACCGTTCAGATCAAAGTAGGCCAATGAGGCGGGAACACCTTCGCGCCATCTGGGCAGCGTTACGAACATTCGATTGCGATGAATCTCCAGACCAAATGGCAGCACATTGGCCGGCTTAAAGTCACCTCGCTCAATGGCCGACCAGCGCTGCTCCGGAGTTTCGTATTTGAAATCCATTTCCCGCCATCCGTAGGCAACACGCAGATTATCTTTGCCGGCAACGAGGCCCACACAGAGCACAAGTGCTGCAGCCAAAGCCCAGCCAGCTGTCATTATAATTCTCTTGTCTAGCTGCAAACAAATGAGAAGATTAGTCTTGTCTTGCAATAGCTGTGGGCTGTGTAAGCTGCTCCGTTGAGCTGCGACCTTGACATGACCATAAACTAGCCAAGCTATACATCAATCCTAAACATGAAATCTATTTGGATATTGAAGATTCAACTACAAAACCGAATCGAATTTAAGCCGCGCCTCCATTTTGAAAGTTGTCTGGCTGCTGGCCGAATACAAAGCACTCGAACAAACATTTGTAGACAAGAGTGAGCGACTCACATAAATAGATTATTAATTCAATGCATTGCGAATAGTGTGTGAGTTATTCAATAGCTTTGTCAGCTTGAACAATTACCGGCCATAAAACTTTGTAACATGCTTAAGTGTCTTTTATCATCATGATCATCATCACCACCATCACGATCTGTATCACAATTAGTTTAGCTATAGCTGAGCTATAGTGGATGTCTAAGGTCTTTTGCGCGTAATGTAGGCTAAGTATAATATATACTACGTGTGTTTTTTCAGTTTCAGTTAGGTCACTCAAAAATCTCAACGCTTGTCTCACATCTCTTGCCAGGGCCATTGGCATCGAAATAAGTTAGATATATGTATATAGTGTGTCTGGCAGCGGGTACTTGAATTAACAACTCAACTCAAAATGAAGCCCGCACTTCAATTTGTTGATCGTAATATTTCTTTTATTTATCGTGCGCACGTTCTGGACACATTTTTATTTCGTCTTTCATTTCAAATTTATTACAGGCCTGTTTTTGCGCTCGTTTTACGGTGTGTTTCGCCTTTTCAGGCCTTTTTTCTCGTTTGTTTGTTTGTTTGGTAATGGTATTCATTTATTACTGGGAACATTTCAAGTTCTTGTTTTTGTGCCTTTAGTTTTAATTAAGTTGATAGCAGCTTTTATACATTTGTAATGGACCAAGTTCTTGACGCTGTGCTGTTGCTGTGCGAATCCATTTTAGATTGTCTTTCAATTAGTCACAGGCGACTTTTTGGCCAATTACCTAACCAATTTCGTTGGCCTTATTGGCTGCTGCTCAACTGCTGCTCAACGGCGCAAAACTGTTCATTGGCTAGTGACGGTGACAATTGAAAGTGAAGGCGTCGCAAGAGTTGCGGCACAGTTACAGTTATTTCGGGGCGTGGCAGAGTTCGAGTTCGAATGTTATGCAAACGTAGGCGAGTTTGTGTCTTAAGTCTTTTGTTTTGCTAGCAAATATTTTGCTATGAATTTGGTTCACTTCAAACAAAATTGAACTGTTGCTCAACTAGTTTTCTTGGTCAGCACTTTTCAAGTCGATACGCACCTTCAAAACGCGAATAAAATAACAAAACACAACCGTCGCCAGCGAGGCTCAAAACGAAACTAAAAGTCAACACAGCAAATTGCTCACCATTAAAAGCCGAACGTACCCGAAACCGATCTTTGAATCCGAGTTCCAGTGGCTCAAGCATGTCACTGAGCTCAGAGCGTGAGCGTTAGCGTTGTGTTTATAATTCCACTGAACTTGAATTAGTCAGTCAGTCCATCATAATGCGCTGTAAAGCGTCCCCGCTCTCTTTTAACGCCGGCAATTACAGACCTGGTTTAGCGCATTTTAAATTTGCAATTTGTAAAAGTTCTCCCACGCCAACTCACAGGTAACTCTATCTGCGGTGGGTGGTTGAAAGCTGAAAGATATCGGCCCTGCACTCGACAAGCCCCTGAATTTAGACCCACACTCCCCAAGTGCTGCAAAAAGGCCTATCGAAAACGCTCTCTGACGTAGTAGCGGCAAATCACTCTTCGGCCAGTCCCATGCGTCATAAAAACAATCAAGTTTTGGGTTTTTCTCTCATTTATGAATTCCAGTCTGCCAGTCATTCTGAGCGTAAGATCTATTCAAAGAAAGCTTGAATGAATAGATATGATGCTAGATTGTTCCTTTAGAAATAAATTTCAACACATTGACGAATTTCTATATAGTATATTTTATTTATTTGAATTCAATAAATTAATTTAAAATGAAGAGAACAATCAAAACATTAAACTAGAAATTTTATCAGTATATGATTTGGTTTTTTTTTTGTTTTTTTTTTTTACGTTTAAAAGAATTTAAACAATTGCTTATATAACTTGTTTGTTTGTAGTTTAGGTTTAAAATGTGTTGTGTGTGTGTGTGTGTGTGTTGTGTCGTCTTGTGTATAATTTCCTTTGCTTTCAATTCTATGTTTTTTTTTTTTTTGGTTTTTCAGTAGAAACATATCTTGTATAAACACTAATTGTAGTATTTTGGTTTTCATATATACTTTACAACATTAAAAACTTTTAACATATGCATTTCTTAAAGTTTTGTTTTTGATTTTATGCATTTGCACTAAATATTAATTTGCATTAGCTAAGTATTTGTGTAATTAATTGTATTAGCAAAAAAGTATGAAAGAAAAAAAGAAAACAATTCGAAAAGTTCTCTTAGTTAGTAAATGCAACGCAAAAGAAATTGAGAAAAACTATCAAAGCAATTAAATTTATCTGAATTTCATTTTTTTTCTTTTTGCTTTTTGTATTATAATAAAGCGATTCCTTGAGTCCGACTGAAGAGGGGGGGTTCAATAATCATCTTTGGCAAAGGATAAACTAAACTTATTGATTAATTGAACGCACCCCACTCCATCGACTCTTAAAGCATTTATAATATATATCTTTTTCGAATATTATATTTGGGATAACAGATAAAAAAAAAACAAAAAACAAATTCGAAAAATGTAATTTTTAATTCACAATTAACACTAAACACAACTCGAAGGGGAATTAATGGAAAAAAAAACAAACTTCTTGATTTTGGCGTCTTCGATGCTTAACAATGTTGTGGGCGTGGTCGCCTTCTTCGAATCCTGCAGTGCGGCAACTATTAATGTAATGTGTTAATGGGTATATGTGTTGTGTATGTGTTTCAGACAGAAAGAAATAGACATGTGTGTGTGTGTGTATGTCGATATACGATAGATACGAGTTAATTATTGTATTGGGCGCAAGACAAGGACCGAAAAGTCCAACAGTTGTTGTTGGCAACTGTGATGTGCTTTTTCTTTTGGCGTTCGCAGCGGGGGTTGGCCAGTGGGGGGGTTGTGATGTCTTAAAGGGGGGTAAGCACATCGCCTGCGTCGTAAGATGGGACAGGAAGAAACGGGGGGGAGAGAGAGAAGGACATGCAAAGTAGAATAAAATACACATCGATTCGATATTGGTGTATTGAAAGAGAAAGAGAGGACGCAGGGAACTTTTCGCTCAGCAAAATTAATGTGACACGCTTTCGCCTGGACGAGACAGACATTTACGAATACAATGAATCTAATTGTGAGTATCAGTTGTGTGAGTGTGTGTGAGTGTCATATGAGTGTTCAAGATCCGTACATGATCCAGCTACTCGCGTGTCGCCCAGCGCAAGGACAGACTTTGGTGGTGGCTATTTGACAAGTCGACAGATATTAAAGTAAAATAAATAAATGATAGTACACCTATGGAAACCATTTAGGCTTTCGATACGTTACGTTCTGCAAAAAAAAAAAACAACGCGTGCAACTTACTAATTAGTTATTGTATATTGTTAAGTATGGTAAAGTTTAACAGTTATAGATCAAAAATCAAATCAATACAGCATGGAATATGGACCGTCACCAAAGAACTTTGTGTCATTAAACTAAATATTTTAACTACACGTACTAAAAGAAAGGCAAACTAAAATGGCGTCCATTGAAATGTAGAATAAATATATATTTACAATTAGCTTCCACAATTCGATTGTGAAAATCGGCACTTAACTAATATTATATGTGAATACGTGTATATATTGTTTATAGCCACCAGAAATAAAAAAAAAAAACAAATATGAGCGAAGTTCTGTCTGTCCTGCATTGAGGTACTCTCGTCTGAAGCACGCCGTTATAACATCCCATTGCGTCCATCAGCAGAGCCGAGGACGCAGACGAAGAACGGATGCGGCGAATATGCCAGACTCGAGAGTCCAACATCAATTTTGCGCTAAACCGAGCCGGAGATGCCGTTGAACTTTGGCTTCACACCTGGCACAGTTCTTTCACTTGTCATTGCTTGCGATTAATACTATATATATATATATAATATAGGGTATTAGGCATATAGATACGAGTAGATAGACAAATATATATATATATATAAGTATGTGATGTGTGTGTGTGTGTGTTTGTTAGATTTGTTAATTGGGTCGGGGAATCGTTCGTTGGTTGCTTGGGTTGTGCTACAATTCGACTAGTCTATAGGCTACACTGGGTTTGTCCTCTTCAGATTCAATACAAACAAAACTATGGTGTGAAACAACTTAAGCTACTGAATTTTTAGATATATACTTGTATGATCTATGTAAGTATGTAGGCTAGCTATTAGCCAATAACAAACAAAGCCTGAGCCTGATTGTGTTAAGCTTTGTTTTGTTTTTTTGTATTATTCATTATTTTTGTTGCTAGGAAGCTGATTGTTTTGAGTTTGAGTGAACCAATGGAAGAGCGCTACATTAACGGAGGAACCAACTATATAAATCTATATGTATTTAAGTATCAATCAGAAGGAATTATGTACTTACTAACATGTGCGGTACTCTCAACTGAAAACTTTGATTTAAAAAGGTAACTAGTTTCTTTAGTTTAGTACGAAATACCATAACCAAATTGATCAAATTGATAGTTAACAGTAATAGTAATAATGATAATAATAATAGAATATTATGTAGTACATATGTGATTTGTATAATAATAAAAGAAAATGATGTAGATACCTGATACTGATACTGCGGGATGCTCGCATCGATAGATGCTGACCAAAATGATAATAAAACGTACACCAAAAGTATAGTATAGTATTTTATAAATTGTTGTTGTTAACTTACGAGTGTGCTATTTTGTTGGGCTGATAACGAACGAACGAACGAGTAGGCAACGATCGAACGAGTAACGAGTAGCGATTAACGAGTAAGTGAAATATGACGCTTGTTTTTTTTTTGGATTTAACATATTGAGGGGAAACATTGGGAGGAGAGAAAAACGCACATAGATGCTGTTATATAGGCTACATATATGCATATTGTATTGTATTGTATAACAGTTGAACAGTTTATGGAGCATTGCAAAATGGACACAAAAGAAAGACTAAAAAAGCTACGCACAGATAAAATACGAATTCACAATATATGTATGCTATATAGTTAATATATACTTATATGTGTGGTTGCCCGATTCTTACCCAAAGCGTATAGTAATCATTTCTTTCTGACACTGAGGACATGGCGAATTGGAGAAAGAGTAGAAAGGTATACAGAGATAGAGAGAGAGAAAGAGAGTTGAACAACGTACGTACGTGTTGTTGTTTGTTTTGCTTTGCTTTGCTTTGCTTTGGTTAGAAAATGGACGGGGCGTACTTTAATGTGAGTGATTGGCCCCAGAGCTCTAAATGAAACTAAAAAATAATAAAAAAAAAAAAATACAGTAAAACAAAAAAATTGTAACGGAAAAAAGAATGTAAACAAAAATACAATATTATTTGCGGTAATATATATTAGTTAGTTATGAATTATTTTTTTACTAGTTTTGTACAAGTACTGATATATATATCTAGGAATATATTTATATCTATGTATATAGTATTGAGATAGATAGAGAGAGTGAAAAAGGAGAGATAAGACGCTACAGAGCAAAGAGAACGCCAGATGAGAAGCGATGCGAGGGGAAGTGGGGAGACGCTTAGCAGCAATACATACAGGATGTATGAATGCTTTGTTATTGTAATGATTAGAGCAGTGTTCGTGTTATGCAAGAAGGCAGAGAATGCACAAAACACACACAAGTATAAACAAGAGCCGATTGAAGTTAGTCAAAACACATAAAAGACAAATAGATTTATAGAAAGCGCGAGAGGAAAGATGGGGGGAGGAGGAGAGTGTAAAGAATTTCTGTCAAATAAAACCAAAAGCAAAGATTGGGTGCATATTGAAATGAACTTTAAATATACTCGATTAACATAACTACGCATCGCTGTTAGTGAGTGTGAACTGTGTGTGTGTGTGTGTGTGTGATTGGTGAGTGTGGGTGTGTCTGTGTGTGTGTGTGTGTCTCAAAAACTGTTATACATTGAAAGAATAGCTTTTAGAGAATTGCGTAGCTTGAGTATGAAAACTTGCTTGCAGTTGTAGTTGTTGTGATTGCTTTTTGCTTGCAACTGGTTGCTGTTGTTGTTCTTGTTGTTATAGTAGTTTCCTTATTTGGATTGGTGTTGATTTGTCGACGCTTATTGCAGCAGCCTGCGGTCTTTCTTTCTTTCTGTCTCGCCATCAATCGTGAAAGAGCAGCGGCAACGGCAGTCCCACCAGCGAAGGCTGCGTCTGAGGATGGGGATGCGGATGCGGATGCGGATGGGGCAGTGCCGTCAATGTGGCCCGCTGAAACGTGGCTCGTGGTTGTGGCTGTGGATGCGTCTGCTGCGGGGGCGCCTGCAATAGTCCCGGCGCGGCAGGCAGGCATCATCTGAAGCGCGGCTGCATCATCTGCAGCATATTCGGATGTCCAGGCAGCATCACACCCATGCCCGGCATCGGCATCGCTCCGGCATGCAATCCCGGCAGTCCAATCGCCTGCATCGGCAGCAATCCTATAGAATCGTATAACCTTTATTATGAGTTCTCTTGCAATTCAATTTGAAATACTCACCTGCCGGCATGCCGGGCAATGGGCCAGGACGCAACATATTGCTGCCGATGAGGGCGCCATGTGGTCCAATGGCAACGGCGCCAGTTCGCAGCTGCATCGGCTGCAGGGGTTGCATCAGCTGCATGGGCGTGGGCAATGGCATCTACAGCGATGACGACGACAATGAGGATTGGCGTTCAGAAAGAAATGTAGAAGAGAGAGCATGGAAGAGAGCAAAGGATTAATCGTTTTAGTAGCACTTGGGGAGGTCATATAAAATGTGTATATCGAAGCCATTGTACACAAAATTAGCTAATATGTTATTATGTTTATCTTTTTGTTTTTTTGTTTTTGGTTTTGGTTTTTCTTTGTTGGTATTAAGAATATTAATAATAAGTTGGTTTTGCGTACTTATTTCATTAAATGGATAAATTGATGTACTGTGTTCTTGTTGGTTGTGTCTGTGTGTGTTTATGTTTAATTGTTGTCGAAACTTTTGCATCGCATTACAATGTTACAATGAGAGAGGTATATATATATATAGTATATATAGAGAGACATATATAGTATAAAGAGAGCAACTTATCTCTTTTAATTTGCTTTTTTTTTGTTTTTTTGGTATTTAAATTACAAAACTATCATAAGAAATAAATAAATATAAATATTGTAAATAAATGTAGATATTATGTAGAGAAATTAAATTGTTTTGTTGGTTTAAAAAGAAACGTACTTACAATTCGAAAACTGAACTGACGACGGTTGGGGGGAGAGTTGCGGAGGAGATCGATAAAATATACACGATCTCGACCTCTAAAACACACTATTTGCAAAAAAGTTCTTAAAAGTGTTTGTTTTGCATGGTTTTGCATTTTGCGCATTTCATTAAAGTCAACTTAAAACAAATTATTAATTAATGATAGATTGAAATTCAATACATACTTATTTTACTTGTCTTGAGATTGGCAAAAATTCGAGGGGGGAAAAAAATGTGTTTACTAACCGGGCAGGCAAAGAGTTCCAATTATTCTTTCACAAAATTTCGAATCACTTAATTTTTGGTTCATACTTAGCTATATTAGGATGGGCGTGGTCGCCAAGAGGCGTGAGTATATTAATCATAATTATAGATAGATATATTGCTGTGAGGTAAGGTTAGTAGTGCTATTAGAATAGAGCTAGAAAAAGACAATCGAAGTCGAATTGTATTTCGGCTCTATATTTATCGACAGTTAGAAAGAGGCGAACACGCTAAGAATGGAGCTAATAATTCCCAAATATATATGTTGTATGTATAGTAGACTAAAGCTCACGCCACCAAGTGGAATTTTAGTGTATTTCATTGTTGCTTGGCAAATGATACCAGATCGATATTATGAGTGTGAGTGTGTGTGTGTGAGAAAATAACTTAAGATGTTAGTCAAGACTTTCCATAGAGGTAAAGTAGAACACGTAAGAAGTTAGGTATTATATAGTAGTTAGGTATGATATGGTATGTATAGCGAGAGAGGGATGCTCGAGCACAGAAACTTCGAATGAAACATATATGTATATTGTAGTATTTATAAAATGATAAGTTGTAGTTGAGGTAATTTGTGGAATACGGATGTACAATTTACAGATATAGTAGAGAACATTTAGATAAGATAGATTTAAGTGTGTGTGTGTGTGTGTGTGTGTTGGTGTCTCTGTTGTATGTGTGTGTGTGTGGGTTTAAAGAGATATCAATAGTCATATACAAATAGATATAGATATATATAATTATATTATATATGTAGTCAATGCTTTGTAGTGGTGTAGTTTTCGTGTGTGGATATGAATTAATCAATCAACCAACCAATCAATCAATCAATCAATCAATCATTAACCAACCAACGCAGCAACCATTACGACAAGTTCAAAGTAATTTTAATAGAATTAATTATTCAAAATGTACTTACATGGCTTGCATTAGTTAACAACTCTCGACATTACGTTACGTAAACGCGCTTACGTTTGACGTAAACGTAAATGCGCTTGCAAGGCAAAGTACGTACTATGGCAACTTTTCTTTTTTTTTTTGGTTTTTTCTTGTGTGTTGTTGTTTGCATTACCATTATCACTATTATTCATATATTCGATTATCGATCACAGCGCTCAGAGGGATACGAAATACGGGATACGGGAAAAGTTGGGACAGGTGAATTATGGGATGAGATAGGTTAGTAAAATGTATTATAAGAATGCATGTTGTGGGTGGTTTTTTTATTTTTTTGGTAGGTGGTGTTGTTGGTGGTTGGCTTTTTTTTGTTTTGAGGAACTTGCTTAGACTACTACGAGTAATACTTGCATAGTAAGAAGAGTACAGTAAATTGTACGTAGTACGAGTACGATTACGATTACGAGTATTGTATACATATCAATATTATAATGGAATTTTGGCATTTACTTATCTTTCGTAATTTGCGCTTGCATATTTGGGCTACTTTTGGTTTTTTTTACTTTTGTTGTTGTTATTGTTTTTTTTTTATATATATAGATATATGGAAAGTGAAGTGTACAAAAATACATACTGTAGTATTTAACTGTTTTCTCGGCCCTGCAACTGGCAACTTGTTTATCAACACTCAACTGTACTGCACTGCAATTGTAATGTTAACTTTTAATTTTGTTACTGCAACATATTAGATTCAATTCAATTTGGTTTCATTTTTTTTGTTTTGGTTGTTTTGCTTAGAATATACATTAAATAGTAGATGGGACATTGTGCTAGAGCTGGTCTATATCTTTTATGGTGTATGGTTAAAAACCTTAATGATGGCAAAAATAAACAATAAATAGCCCCAAGTACCTGAAATGGGTTGCATAAGATAAACATAAAAGCAACTGACTCAAAGCAGCTGCGAGAATTGATCCCAAAATAGTTAATGAAAGTAAGATGAGGGTAAAGATTAAACTATGAAGATTAATGGATGATGCCCCCGAAAATAGATCTATATATAATTTACAACTATTTTTTGTTGTCGCTCAGCTGTTAAGTCGCGTTCACTGATGATGAAGGAGCTCTAAGCTAAGTTTAAATATCTACAAATGAATGCAATTTTTTTGTTGCGTCAATGATCATTGAATGAATTAAGACAGATGAGATCTACACTGGGATTATGGATATAAAAAAGATAACTAATGTGGATGCTAGCCCCTAAATTTTAGCCCCAAAAACATTCTGAATGATTTGGTTTTTTTTTTTTGATAATAAGAGTTGGGCACGTTATCGCATTAACGTGTTAACACAACGATTTCGATTCTGATTCTGATTCGAGATTCAGCATTTAAGAATTTTAGACAAATTGTCGTTGTCGTTGTTGTTGTAGTAGTAGTTGGAAGTTGTTGGCAGCGAACGCTGTGCAGCACTGTGGCCACTGTTAGACACTTACCATGCCCAGGCCAGCGGCAGCGGCAGCAGCCGCCGCTGCAGCTGCACCAGGATTGCCTGGCTGACGCACCGCCTGCAAACGTTGCAGCATCACGGCACGATTCAGCTCCTCCAGTTGCTTGGCTTGTTGCTGCTGCACTTGCTGCTGTTGTTGCTGCTGCTGCTGCACATGCTGTTGTTGTTGTTGTTGCTGCTGCTGGTGTTGCTGCTGTGCCGCCTGCACTTGTGCCTGCTGCTGCTGCTGCTGATGCTGGGCGGCAACAACTTGCGCCACCTGAGCCGCCTGCACCTGAGCCTGCATGTGTTGAGCATGCGCGGCTTGGACTTGAGCCACCTGTGCAGCCTGTGCGTGCGCCTGCGCCACGGCCACCAGAGCGGCGGTCTGTAAATAGATTGATTGTTTTGGGGTAGTGTTTTGTCTTTATAGCAAATATAAACAAAAGGTTCTCGAAGGAATGTGGAATGCAGTCTCTCTTTTATTTATTGCAGACCCTTCACTTTTCAATTAAAGTGAAACCGAGTCTATTCAGTTTGTAATATCTTTGCAAATTCGAAATGCGCACTCGCCGAAGCAACTGCAGCAACATTGACCTTTTGTGTTTTTTTTGCTGTTTTTTGAAAATCATAAATGACTCGTGAGAGTTTATGTTTATGTTGTGATAAATTGAAAGCCGTCGTTCAGTTTTTGTTGCCATTAATTTGTTTGTTTAATTAAAAAATTGTACAGACATATATCATACTATATGCTAAGGTTTATCTTTTTTTTTATGTTTTTGTTTTGTATGTTTTTCATTATCTCTCTTATTTGTTTTTTTTTTTTTGTTTTGTTTTTTTTTTTTTGTATAACTCCGTAATAATCCATTTTGTCGGCCGTTTTGTGGTCGCGTGCACGCATTCTTCGAAATTGCAAAAATAATTGAACCAAAAGTCTCTTCGGTACAAAATTGAATATTCAGAAATAAAAACTACAGAATGTCCAGCCTTTTTTGGTTGCGTGGATAGATAAAAATGGAATTCATAAAAATGCGAAACAACAGCGCGTTGCAAACCACGACACAGTCTCTGTATAAAAAATTGGCAGATCTCTGAATCTGAATTGTTATCATAATAATTTTGCAGTTGCAAGCAACTACAGCTCTTGCAACTGCAACAGCGTATTTGTTATTGTTGTTGTGTTTGTCTGTATTCTGTATAATAAGATTTATGTATGTGCAATTGAGTTAGGTTTCTTGTCATTTTGTACAAGTCGCAAGTCAAAAGTCCAGTTGCTGTCAGTTGCTGTGTCTGTGCGTTGGCGTCGTCATGTGTCTGCTCATTTATATTGACTATGGTTTCTATAACTATGATAAGAACTCACTTCCTGTGCCTTGGAGATCGCTGTGCTCACAGCGATTGCGTTCGCAGCGGCCGCAGCAGCGCTGCCCGTTGGCGAGATGCCCGACAACGACGGCGGCGGCGGTGTCGCTGGCATCGATGAGGCAGCACTGCCTCCTCCGCCTGATCCACCACCACCAGCATTATTATTTCCACCACCATTATTACTCCGCGGACTGTTCGTTTTGGGCCCCGCAGCGATCGTTGCCAATGCGATGGCTAGACGCGCTTGGTACTTGGGTTGACGGGCACGCAACTCCTCTAAACTCGCGTCCTCGGCCGGATGCATAATCTTTGTGCTAACGGCGGCCACTACGCCGCTGCTACCAGCCGAATTCCCGCTCGCATTCGTCGCACTCGACAGACGTCCCTGTTGATGCGGATCTGGTGCAGACAGCGGCGTCGTATTTGACGTTGCGCCGCCGCCAACACCAGCATTATTGGTTGTGGGTGGAGCACTTATGGTGGCGTTGCTGCAAAGCAAACAAGTTTAATTACAATCATTCACAGTAAAGCATATAATCTTTATACCTATAAGCCGGAAACGTAGGTTTCTGATGAGCCATGGCTGCGGCATGCTGCTGCTGTTGCTGATGTTGATGCACCGCGGCTGCAGCTGCGGCCGCTGATGTGGTGGCCATTGCTGGGAATATGGGACGCGGTGGCATCATGTGAGGCATCATTGGCATTGGGTATGGAGGTAAGGGCGGCATATGCTGCATCATGCCCATGCCATACTGACCCAGCATGTGTGGCGGCATCATGTTGGGAGGCATCATCATGGGCGGCGGCACTGACATGGGATCTGCATGGGAAAAATTATAAGTAAGCTACACTTATACTGGATAAATTTGTTGCTCACATTCCACTTTCTTCTTGGCCGCTGGCTCATCGTCATCCGAATCGGACTTGCCGCCATTCTTTTGTCGCTCATGATCTCGCAAATCCTCCGCTGGTATGCCATCCATGCCAAAGATTTCGATCTCAATGTTGGAGCGATTGGGCAGCGAGTTTGGCACCTTGTCCACCGTCTCTTTGTGTACCTGCATGCAGTGAATAGAGAGTCCGGGTCCCGTGTACAGCTTCTTGTGGCATATATGACATTTGAAGTGTTTCGCCTTCTGATGCTGCACCAGAATTTTCTCATCATCGAATTCGCGATTGCAGTACCTAAATAGTTACGTTTTGGGTTAAGGAAAGAACCAAAAGATGCGACAAATACACGCACACACACAAAACTCGACATTATATAAATGCACAAGTGTGTAGGTGTGTTTAGATGTGTGTGTGTGAGACTATGTGAACGTGAGTAGATACAAATTGTAATGAGTCTCACACGCAAAGGTGACAGCGGCGGCGCCTGCAAAGAATTTTATTTGCTTTTCATTTGTTTTGTTTAAAAAGGATACCAGCACCAGGGTTTCGATGCCTTCTTCTTTTTGCGACCCATTGTCTGAACTTTGTTTTAAGCACACGCACTTAACGGGGCGTACAATATAAAACTATAAAAATACAACTTTTCTTTTGCAAAAAAAATAACACACAGTTCTCCAAGCGTCGTGTCGGTATCGTGAGAAAACAAAATGGAGTGTGCAGCGTGACCACAAGTCAAATTCCAAAAAAGATACCATTATTGCAGCAAACGGGCACACTGTATGCAAATTGTCATGTCATCGATAGCCTATCGTTTAACGGCGAGCTGACGATACTAGGAAGCGATACTATCTGCAAAAGGTATCATGAGTTATCGATAAGCAAGCATTGTGCAGTGTGTCGTTTTGTGAAACCGGCAAATAGTTATTGTGAAAATGGCTGATAAAAAGGTAAATTTAACAATATTAAATTTATTTAAACGCATGTGCACTTATAAAACGTCAACTAGACAGGTGGCAACAATGATGGAAACAAGGAGAAACGCCGCAAAGAGTCCATTCTGGATCTGTCCAAATACCTGGAAAAACAAATCCGCGTCAAATTCGCCGGCGGTCGCGAGGCATCTGGAATATTGAAAGGCTACGATGCGCTGCTCAATCTAGTGCTGGACAATACTGTGGAGTACTTGCGAGACTCTGACGAACCCTACAAGCTGACAGAAGACTCAACACGTAGTCTGGGACTTGTTGTTTGCCGCGGCACTGCCTTGGTTTTAATTTGTCCGCAGGACGGCGTCGAAAGCATTGCTAATCCGTTTATAACGCAATAGAGTTGGAAGTGAAGATGCCCCCCAACTAGGTTAAGGTACAAAGATTTCGAGAACTCGGTTTGCATATTAATTAAAATACAATACAATATATAAATAGAACTTACAAAACTAAACTATGTAGCTATTCTAGACCAAACTCATTGCGTATCCAGGGATACTGTGCCGGGCACTCCATGCACGTGTAGAAATAGCGATCCTCCTGTAGCACACGACTGCGCACCTTGCACACGTTGGGCATTTGGCACACCTGTTCATGCGGCTCCAGTTGCTTGGGCAGACAACGCCACGGCTCGAATTGATGAAGCTGATTACTGGGTGTCGGTTGACGCATCCATTGAATAGCCTGCTGATTGGTCACAAAGTACACATCCGGCAGCTTCTGCATGTCATCCAAGAAACGCTAAAGAAGCAACATTTAATACACAAGCTCGGAAGAAATGAGATTTTCTTGCTTACCAGAAAGGCATTCAGATAGTCCGTCTTCTTGAACCACGTGGAGTGGAAATACAGTCCAAATGGTGCACGATTGCTGAGATAATGACGCTTGAAATTGTATGTCAACATGCGATAGATGTCCTCGCCTGTTAAATGCGGTGGACAGCTGTCAACCATGTTGCAAGTGTATTCCCCAGCCTCCAGTTGATTCATGACCAGTTCCCAGATGCCAGGATAACTGCGTGTTGGGCAATTTTGATTGGCACCCAGGCAACTGTGGGGCATCTTGTAGTCGAGAGTGTATGGCCACAGTGGTGGATTCGAGTGTGGCGCCACCATGGAAGCATCGTAGACAAAGCCAAACTCCTTCATCATCAGAAACTGACGATTCCAACCGACGCGCAGGAAGGGAACACGTATGCCTCGTATCTCGTCCATGCGCACGCCCGCAAACTTGTTGATAATGTTCGCCTGACCCACCATCTCATCGAACCAATCCTCAATGGTGGCATTCTTTGACCACCACAGTTCCGGACCACGATGTCTAACAAAAAGAAGTAAAAGATTGTAATATACAATGAGAGTTGTGAGGGTAAAACCTACGTCACCGAGTGCACGGCAATCTCATGGCCATCGTTCCACAGTTTCTGCACATATTGATAGTTGGTGAATGGATGCGACACATAGAAGGTGCTCCTGATGGGACAACCATTAGGATTACGGCGATTGGGCGTGAACAACACCTTGGAGAACAGCTCCCAGTTGTCATGATTGATGGCATCGTCGAACGTCAGCAGTATCATCTGTGGCACAGTGTGTGCCTGGAGATTGCCCGGTATTTGCGTGCCATCCTTGGAGCAGTGGCAATGCGGCAACTGGCACTTGCGTGGATCACACGAGCCCGCTGCATTGGGATCGTGCTGCATATCACACCAGCCCTCGTCGGAGCCATCAGGGCAATCCACAGAGCCATCGCAGAAGTAATCCTGTGGCAGGCAAGTGCCATCGGCGCATCCCAGCTGCGTGTGATCCGCACAATCGGCCATTTCAAGCAACGGCTTGGGCGCTGGCGTCTCCGCTGTAATGTCACAATTGTCCACGTTGTTTTTGAAGTCGCAAATCTGACGCACAACATCGAAGAGCAAACCCTCGGAGCACTTGAATTCAAATACTTCGCCATCGAGGCAGAGGAAATACTTGGCACACTCGCTGTTCGTCCAAATCTTGTGCACCGGACGTTGGGCATTGCGATAGAAGCGGGCGTCTTGCATGCAATTCACCGACGTTGAGCTGGAGCGGCGATGACGATGATGACTGTGTGTGTGAGTGCGAGTGTGATTGCTAGTTGTGATCGCCTCCAACTGTTGTTGCCTGGTGGCATTGTCTGCAATGCAGGTCGTGAGACAGTTTTGTACATTTATTCATATGTCTGTAATTTGCTGGCAATACTAATTAATACGTTGACCCAAAAATGACGGCGACGACTGCTCACGTTCAAGCGCTGGACTGGTCTGAGCTAAGCTGACTTTTTGGGCTGCTCGACGATGTTGCAACACCTGCCTCGATCACGCAGTCGCAAGTGGCAGTCGCAAGTGGCAGTGGCACTGGCGCCACGCCACGCCACACTTCAAGGGGGAAGCTATTGACAGGCGGGCGCGCTGTTAGTTTTTAAATATCATTTAAGTTGCTCCCAGAAAATGTTGTCTACGCCTCTGGGTGGCATGCCACTTTTGGCTGGCAGACAAGTCAATTGCGTTTGCAACACGATTTCGCAGTAGCAAACTCTAGAGCAGATCAAACTCGTAACTCTCTGGATTAGGCAAGCGAATGCGTGTGTGTAAAATGCAAGATGCGATCGAGATCTCGAAGATTTTTCATTGCATTCGTCTGTTTGTTGGTGTGTGTGTGTGTGGGTATTTGGAGTGGCAGCTGCAGCGTTTAGAAAGTAACTTTGTGGCATGCTGTGGAGCTGTGTGTTGAAGGGAGGTCAGGAAAATTTCAGCAACTGTCGTTTGGGGTTCAATGCACAGTCGCTTGGCCCCTTGCTAGTTTTTTTTTTTTTGGTATTATATAACAAACAGATCAACAACTTTCACACCCAAAGCGCACACCAAAGACACGCACACACACACAAACACACACACACACAGTTGATCGCAGCGAATCGAAAAAAGTCAGGTAGTAAAATTGGGTGTCAAACAAAAGCGAGGAGAAATTACCAATGCTTGTGGCATCCGACGGCGTCGACGACATAATCACTAGCGTCGCCAACATGGCAACAACAACAAACAGGGCCAATGGGGAGCGTCTGCTACTGGCCTCTATTGCCTTTAGCCATGTGTGGCAGCTGCCTCCATAACGGTATTGTTTGTAATCCTCTGCAGCAACAGTGGCAGCGGCGGCGGAAGCGACGACCTTGACTGTGAAACTAGTTTGGCCATTTGAATTTTCCCTGGAGCCAAACATTTTCAACTGATTTCCAGTTTGCTTGTAAAAATAACCGGCGCGAACACGATTTGTTACTTCTTTTTGTTTTCTGTTTTGTTGTGGCACTTTTGCAGTGATCGTTGCTGAAGACGGAGACAGACTAAAGTCGGTGGAGCGCCCGACTTGGACATTTATACTGCAATATAAAGCGAATATCTTGTGCCCGGCAAGCGAGGGTGAAAGCTCTCTCAATGAGAGCAGGCGAAACTGTTGCATTTATTGCTCTTTTTCTTAGTTGTTTTCAATTAATAAACTAACAAATAAATAAGCATTAAACGTGTTCTTATTTCTCATTATTGAATAGCTAATTAGATACAAACTTTAGCATTAAGCTCAATGGCAATATTTGCACTTAAAATAAAATATAATATTTCGCATTTAATAATACTATATTTTTAAATATAGTTGTCATATTAGCTATGTATGTATTTATTAATTTCCTTTCATTTATCAACCAATAAATAGTTATCTAAAGTAATATATAATTATTATGTATAGTATATTCATTTCCAAAAATGTATTATTATTTGCAATAATATATTGTTTACTATATAACTTGTATTTATTCTCATTATTTTGTGAATTACATAAATATCAATAATAAATAAAAAAAAATATATTGTTTACAACCACCATATATAATAGTTTTTTACATATCCAAACTTTTAGATTGCCCCTCGCAACATAACATAATATTTACACCAAGAAGGCAACGTATTTTCATATTTACGTTTAAAAACAAAGTTACCAGCAAATAACAAATAATATGTTTAGTATTAATTATTGACACGTCGTGAACCAGTTGAATTATTTCAATGCTCTCGTGTATATTTGAATTTAGCATTTAAATTTGAGACTCGCAACGATTTTTCAAAAATTGGCGCTGCCAACTTGTTGAAAACTCGGCGAGTTTTAGTACCAACGCACGCCGCAAGAGGCGCGTAGCAACGCATGCAACCGTGCACAAGCGTCATATTTTATTTTAGCGCCAGGAAACCAAGAGCTGTTTTAAGGATTTTAAATATATACTTGTGAAATTGCAACTCCCATCGTGTTGTGATGATGCGCCCAAGTCTGGGAACACCACAATCGCGTGGCGGTGCACGCACCAAAGTGCCCGGCGGTCAAATGACACTGCTTCAGCTGCAAAAGGCACAGCAAGAAGCTGCCGACGCCGCCGCCTTAGACGCCTTGGACGAGGCTCTGATTTTCGACGATGAGGAGGGCGGCACACGCATTGGCGACATCTACATTCCACCCCCCGTGCCGCCGCACTGCTCCATGGAGAGCGTCGGTCCGCGGCTGATCATCAAACGTATTGTCAACTACAATTTCAAGAGCTATGCGGGCGAAGTGGATTTAGGGCCATTTCATCATTCATTCACAGCCATCATTGGTCCTAATGGCAGCGGCAAGAGTAATGTCATCGACTCTATGATGTTCGTCTTTGGCTGTCGTGCGAATCGCATTCGTTGCAAGAAACTCTCGACGCTCATTCACAACTCCAAGAATCATCCCAATCTCAATAGCTGCTCGGTTGCCGTACACTTTGAGCTGGTCGAGGACAACCTTGATGGTTCCGCCACAGTTGTGAAGAACTCGCAGTTCATTGTGCAGCGCACCGCAATGTCGGATAACTCTTCGTACTATCAGATTGACAAACAGCGGGCACAGCTCAAAGATGTGGCCAAGTTGCTAAAGAATCATCACATCGACCTCGAACACAATCGTTTCCTTATACTCCAAGGCGAGGTGGAGTCCATTGCCATGATGAAGACCAAAGGACAGAACGAAAACGAAACTGGGATGCTCGAGTATCTGGAGGACATCATTGGCACACAACGCTACATTCGTCCGCTGCAGCAGATTAATCAGCGTGTGGATCAGTTGACCGATGATCGTACAGAGAAGCACAATCGTTGCAAGCTCGCCGAGCGGGAGATGAAGGATCTGGAGCAGCCGTATAACGAAGCCGTAGAGTATTTGCGCAAGGAGAACGATTTGATGCGCACTAAGAACTGGGTGACCCAGAAGTATATTAGCATTAAGAAACAGAAGCTGGAGCAGTACACCAAGGAGCATGAGACCTGCTCCGAAGAGCTAAAGACGCACGACGAAGGCACCGAAGCCCTCAAAAAGGAACGTGGCGAGAAAGAGTTGATAATACGCAAGGAGATTGAGTAAGTATCCAAGTGAGTTTCTCTCTGTTCTGACTAACAATTTGTTCCAGAGCTTATGAAGCACTCGTGAAACGTCGCGAAGACATTAAGAAGCAACTGGTGGCCTCGGAGCGCAGCTACACCGAAGTCCAGAGCGCCATGGAGAACACGAACAAGCAGCGCAAAAAGGATAAAACACAAATTGAGAAGAATCAACAGGAGCTCGACGAGCTGCACAAATTGCCAGAGAAGAATCAGCAGGAGATCAAAGACTCTGAACGTAAAATGGAACGTTTGGATCAGGACAAACAGAAGGCCAGCGAGCAGCTGGAGCAGAAGTTAGCCGAACTCAAAGAGCTCTCTGAGCCTTTAACAGAGCAGCGTCTGAAGTACAGTGATGAGCTTATTGGCCTCAAGGAGGCTGTCAATGTGGCCAAGGAGAAGCTGACGCTGCATGAATCGCAGCTGAAGATACTTAAGCAGGTGGAGACGACCGAGAAGCGTAAATTTGAGACGCTGAAGAGCTCATTCGAGGAGTCTGAGACAAATCTTGCGAATATGCGCGGCAAACTAGAAGAACTGCAAGTCTCTATGCCCGAGATACAGCAGGAGATGGCAACGAAGGCGGGCGAGATCGATAAGCTGTGCAAAGAGGAGCGCAACATGGCGCTGCAGTGTCGCAAACTACGTGATGAGGTAAGCAACTTAATCCCCTAGAGAAAAACATGCATTCAAACTTTGTTTCTGTGGTAGATCAATGAACGCTCCTCCAACATGCAAGCACAACGCTCCAATGATGCTGTGCTCAATTTTCTGATGCGCATGAAGGCTGAGGGCCAAATACCGGGCATCCTGGGACGCTTGGGTGACTTGGGTGGCATTGATGCCAAGTATGACATTGCCATTTCAACGGCATGTGGACGCCTCGACAACATTGTGACCGACAACTACGATACGGCAACAGCAGCCATCAAAGCCCTGAAGCAGTACAACGTGGGACGCGCCAACTTTATACCCTTGAATCGCATGGAGCACTGGCGCAACAAGGCGTATCCCATTCAAACGTAAGTATGGATTACTTCTTTGAAAAGTAATCAATTATAGTACTCTTGCAGTCCTGGCAACGTGCCGCGTCTTTATGACTTGGTGCACGTGGAGGATGAGCGCGTGAAGACCGCTTTCTATATGGCTTTGCGCAACACGCTAGTTGCCGACGATCTGGAGCAGGGCACACGCATTGCCTACGGCCGAGAACGTTTTCGTGTCGTGACGCTGCGTGGCGAGATCATTGAACAGACTGGCACAATGTCAGGTGGTGGCAATCGCCCGATACGCGGCAAGATGGGTACCTCAGTGCGCACCAAGACAGCTCAATCAGCAGACAATTCGAACTGCTCGCAAAAGGATCTGGAGGATATGCAACAGCAGGCGGAGGAGCTGCAGTCGCGCATCAACTATTGCCAGGAGCAACAGGGACGCTTGGAGCGTGAGCAGCAAACGCTGCAAAAGAATCTGGAACGTGGCGAGTCGGAGCAAAAGCGTCTCGCTGTGAGCATCAAATCGCTGGAACAGCAAATGGCCAGCAACGTAAAGCAAGTGGAGGCGCAGCGCAAGAAGATGTTGGCGACCACAACCGATGAAGAAGCGGTTAAGAAGCACGAGTCCCACATTGAGCAGGCGAAGCAAGAGCTGAGTGAATCCGAGGAGAAGGAGAAGGCAATGAGTGACAAGATTAAGAAAGTACAGGACGAATACGATGCGTTGCGTTCGGATAATGTGAAACCACTTGAGGCTCAGCTCAAGAAGACAAAGAATCAGTATGAGAAGCTGGCTGCCAACATACGTTCGCTAACTGTAGCCCTGACCACGGCTCAGCGCAGCATTGAGCGGCTGGAGAAGAACAATGGCAATCTGCAGGAGAATATCAAACAGGCCGAGGATAAGTTGCGTTCACTAAGCGAGGAACGTACGCAATGGCAGGAGCGCAAGGAGGAGCTCGAGAAACAGGTGGCCGAAGCTGAAGAATCGATTGGCAGCGCCAAGTCACAATCGTCAGACATCAAGAAGGAGATCGATCAACTGAACAAGCAGGAGAATCAACGCAACATGGAGCGCATTGAATTGGAGACCAAGATGCAGGCAGCCGCAGCCAAAATGAACGAAGTCAAGTCCGATATACCGCGTTGGCAGCAGCAGCTGAAACCGCTCAAGCTCAACGAAATTCCAGGCAACACCGAGCCGCCGGCGCCGCTTAAAACGCTCAGCGAGGAGGAGTTGGAGGCGGAGAGTTTGGAGGACATGCAGTATAAGCAAACGCTGCTCGAGGAGCAGTTGAAGAAGAAACCGAATTTGGGCTTTATCAAGGAGTTCACGGACAAGCGTCTGGTGTACTTGGATCGCGTGCGTGTCCTTGAGGACATCACATCGAAGCGTAACGAGATGCGTGACAAGTACGAAGAGGTGCGCAAGCGTCGCTACACTGAATTCATGGAGGGATTCAACATCATCACACGCAAGCTGAAGGAAATGTATCGCATGATTACATTGGGAGGCGATGCGGATCTTGAGCTTGTGGACTCCATGGATCCCTTCACCGAGGGCGTGCAGTTCACAGTGCGTCCGCCGAAGAAGAGCTGGAAATACATCTCGAATTTGTCAGGAGGCGAGAAGACGCTCTCGTCGCTGGCCTTGGTCTTTGCCTTGCATTATTACAAGCCATCGCCTTTGTACTTTATGGATGAGATTGATGCGGCGTTGGACTTTAAGAACGTATCCATTGTCGGACATTACATCAAGGTAAGTTCTCTTAAATGAATACAAACTAAATCATGCTTTGAACAGTGATTTTCCTTTGCAGGAGCGCACCAAGAACGCTCAGTTTATTATTGTGTCGCTGCGCGTCAACATGTTTGAGTTGTCCAACTATTTGGTGGGCATCTACAAGGTGGATGACTGCACGGATTCGGTTACACTGGTGAA
Source organism: Drosophila niveifrons (assembly GCA_035046325.1). Classification (NCBI taxonomy): domain Eukaryota; kingdom Metazoa; phylum Arthropoda; class Insecta; order Diptera; family Drosophilidae; genus Drosophila; species Drosophila niveifrons. The sequence goes on from JAWNOC010000068.1 coordinate 10,518,021, forward strand.
TCATCCACCCGAACCGCTGCCGCCAGCATCGCAGGCACTGCATGAGTTAACACAACGACAACGAGAAGACACTGTGCGCATCACCATCAATGGAGGAGAGAATCAAAGGCAACAATTGCTCACAGAGATCTCCAGACTGTGTGGCAGAGCGACTACATTCGCCCCGCCCCTCGAGAGCACGGTATTGTCCCAAATTTTAAATGCCGCCAGCAGCGATGCGTCCAACAGAAACAGCTTGCAGAGTCCGCCTCGCTCGCCAGCTATGAATGTCTTGTCCTAAAGCGACTTTTGATCATCATTGAAATACAAATTTACTTTTAATAGTACAAAATCCAATAATACAAGTTAACAATAATAATAATAATATGTAAAACCTAAAAGCTAGACATGATTTTACTGCAAATCTTAGCCAATGCCTCTGTCGTCTCATTTCGCATGGCAGTTATATCCTCGCCTGCGTCGCAAGCTCGCGTCACCATTGGATCTAGCGGCAATGAGCCCAGCAGTGGCACCTCCATCTCAGCACACATCGCTGCTGCGCCTCCAGTTTTGGCCGGAAAGATGTCGGAGCTGTTGCCACAGTGACCACAGCGAAAGCTAGCCATATTCTCGACCACACCCAGTATGGGAATGCGTTGCTTCTTGCAGAAATTTATTTCTTTGCGCACATCCAACAATGCAACCTCTTGTGGCGTCGTTACAATGATGGCACTCAGCGATTCTGGAGCATTATCGTCGCGCAGATAGCTGACCACGGACAAATGCTCATCCGATGTACCTGGGGGAGTGTCCAAGAGCAGCAGATCCAAGTTACCCCAGTCCACCTCGCTCAGGAATTGACGAATCATGCCATTCTTTTTGGGACCACGCCAAATGATGGCATCGTCCACAGAGCCGAGCAGAAAACCAATGGACATAAGGCAGACGTTGTCATCGATTCCCACCGGCGACCAACCGGAGCCCGACTGATGAACATTCTCGCCTAACGCGCCCAATAGACGTGGTTGCGATGGTCCACAAATATCAATGTCCAGTACACCGAAATTGTTGTCTGGACAACTACGGGCCAGGTAGCGTGTCAACAGCGTGGTCACTGTGCTCTTACCTACACCACCCTTGCCGGACAGTATGAGCAGCTTGTGCTTTACATCCTTCATGGCGGCTGCAACCAGAGCTTTGCCCGGATCCTCAAGTTTCTTGTTCGGATCACTGCATATACTTTGGTTTGGGCAGCCAGCGCAGGCGCTGACACGACCGGCCTGTTCACTCTCCACACCGGGACAATGCTCTGGTGGTGGTGCTTCCATGTCTATTTTGTGTATTTTAGATGCACGTTGTGAAATCCAAAACAAAAAGTGCAAATCAACAAATGCGCTGATAAGACGTCCGATATGCGTCAGCGTTTTTAGTGAATGGTACTCGACTGCCTTTCGGAGACATTGATCGATTATCTATCGTCAAATATCGATATTCAATATAAATTCAAATTTTTTATTATTGCACATAATGCATAATTTTGGGGCATAACATTTTTTAAAAATTTAAGAAAATTAACTGTTTAAAATGACGCGCCTTTCCACACCCGTATTGAACATTTTCCAATATAAAATGTGAAATGCCTAGGCGTTAAAATGTATCTTTCCAAAATTATGCTTACGGTCACATGCAACACAAGTTTATTGCTAATAGAAATCTCACTTGTTTTCATAACTTATATTATATTTTTCGAATTTGGTTTTAAAAATCATTTATAAGATGATTGTTACTGTTATCAATAGTTCCGCCCACAATTAATATTTTAAATAAACTAACAAAATTCGAAATATTTTTTCATTATTTTGTTATACCAAAAATCCATATATTTAGTTTTATTTCATCGCAATGCTGCATTTAAAATGCTATAAAATTAGATCCATGGTTAAACACTTAACTAGCGGCATTATAATCAGCCAAACTCTTGGCGCTGATTGGATCCAATTGGCGAACCCCGGAGCTATCGACGACCGCAACACTGAAGTTCTTCAAGTTCACAATCAAACGCTTCTGAATTTCCAAAACACACTTTTTCAACACATCATAAGCCTCCTCCTGTGAGATGTTAGGATGCCAATAGCGATCGAATATGCTGGAGCAGAACATGCTGCCGTAGCCATGACCGGCATAATTTAGAGACTGAGCAGACGCCAGATAATCAATGAAAGTCAGCTCGGGGCCTTCGACAGGGTCGTAACTGGAAGTGTATAAATGAAAACACTTGCCTATAGAAGATTATGGTTATAATCACTTACCCAGCGACAAACATAAACACTTGGTATCTTGTGCGACTGCGAAGACTTTCGGCCAAATTCTTGCGCGTAAAATGTGCCGCAGAACGAGGACTTAGGTCGTAGCCATTGCGCATCTTGTACAGTGCAATGTTCTTGGCAATGAACTCGGTGAACTGCTCAGTGTCGCCGGATTCGCCAACTGTTGAAATCAACAAATTATCCGCAACTTTATGGATCTTGTTCTCATCTAAAACAGTTAAGGAAAAAATGCTAAGTTGTTGAACCCGGTCTAAGTCAAATTTCACACATTTACCTTCTTTCATCACTATTACAGAATTTGCGTGAGTTGTGTCTGCTGCTAGCATAACAAAATCAGGTCCCTTAATACCAAGAAGAGTTTCCATTTTCAAAATGTGATATTTATTTTACTTTTGCTGGTTGTTAGGATGACTTGATTAAATTTCTAGCTGTAGCTGTCTCACGGCTTACTGTGGCGGTCGGTCGATTAATTTTTGATGGCTTTTCGATTTTTCGCCAATGCAACCGAAGGTAATACTGATAGTTATTCATCGATATATTGTGAAGGGCTATACACACAATAAAAATATTGCCGCTATTTAAATATATGATGCTATTTAAAATACTAACGAGATAATTTATTATTCATATTTTATATAACAAATAATGGTTTAATCTAAAATATATCACCTGAAAAATATGGAATTGCATAGGGAAAAAAGAAAACGTGTGACCATTTCGAGTAATTAGTTTAGTGAATTATTTTACAAATAGTAGAAACTCCTTTCACACTATTGAAATTATTTTCTAAGGTGATCTCAATTAAAAATAATTACATTATAAGAAGGCTTTGTGTTTTTTAGAAAATTTCCTATTAGAAATAAAATGTGGCCGGTCTAGTCATTTTGTATTTATGAGTATATAGTATATATCGTGTATTTTTGTCGTGTACTGGAATATTTAAAAAATCGACTTACGGTCACACTGTACCCATCTCTACATTTTAGTCTTTCCTTCGTATTTTACTTCGTGTCGTCGTCGCTTTTGTGAACAAAAAATACGAGAAAATTTGTAAAAGCAACGAGATTTTGCTTCAGTATTTTGAGCAAAATTTCAAGAAAATAGTGCAACACATAGCTAGCAACTCACTGCAACTTATTTTTTTGTACCCCCGTCGTATACAAAAGCCGTCAAAATTGAGTCGACAAAGATTGACGAGACTTTTCCTTCCACAACTGCTATGGAGGATAAAGCAACAACAAAAGATCTAGATCAATGGATTGAGCAGTTGAACGAATGCAATCAATTGACAGAAACACAAGTTCGCACCCTCTGCGATAAGGTAAGGAGTCGCCAGCTTCGCCCTTATTCCCCATAAAATAAGATTTAAAAATAATTTCCATCATCATCGCGCTTGTGTGTGTCTCTCGGCTCTGCTTGGGCACTATAATTTTGCAAATGGTTGCGTGCTATATGCTCTCGCTCACTCTCATTAGGCCTCGGCTTTAGCTCATGAATCATGATGCGCTGCTTTTGCTTACTCGCAGTAGCGGCTATGGCGTCGCCATATTGGAATATTGGTAAATTCCAACAGCCAAGCGCCGCTATGCCCGCCGTCTGTGCAAGTGAGATGCCAATAAGCATTGCGTGAGCGCGTGAATGAGACAACTACTGGATGCTTGCGCTCGATGCCTAGGCGAAAGATAATTTTCGTTTCGTTTTTTTTATGTGTAAATTTTATTTTCTATAGGGTTTTGTTTATTTATTGATAATGGCAAACGTGCATTGTTGTTCTTGTTGCAATCAAAATTGCAACAACCTTGCTATGTCTCGTCTGTCCCACCCTGCGTCATACGTCGTATTTTCTTTGCTAAGTAAATATTACTTAATGGTTTTGTGTGTTGGTGTGTGCTTAGAATATGTATCTATGTATGCACCGTGCCCAAATACACTTGTGCGTACGCGTTTGTGTGTGTGTGTATGTCGGAGAAGAGTGCATATGTATGTGTGTGCGTGTGTTTGTGTTTTTTCTTCTTTCCAACAATATTGGATTCAATTAAACAAATTAACGAAAAGCTCACGCGTATAGATATTTCACACCAAAGCGCATCGATATCAATTATTTTCAATTTGCTGATTTCGCCGTTATTGTGGCCGCTTTTTTGCTCATTGATTGCGGTGCCTATATAGAAGTGGGGTTATGTTTGCGTCACCCAAATATTTTGTTGTGCCCAATAAGTTCTATTCCGTCTGCCTTAACAAAAGCCGAGGGTGACGGGAAACAAGGGAAAGAAATGTCTTCGTGATGCCAAAAACTATAGCTATATAGGATTGTCTGGCGGAAACGGCCGCAGACGCCATCGAGACAAGGTAAAAGTGAAAAAAAAAAATTATATTGGCTCATATAAATCGTTGTTGTCTTCAATCCGGACCCGGAAGTTTGTTTGTCCGTCTGTCATGTCGCCTTCATACAATTATGTTATAAACGATATTTGTGAATTAGATTTCTAAATATGTATTTTGCAAAAACCAGAAAAAGTTGCTTGTTTTAGTGCCGCCATCTATTGTGTTTTTCTTTGCTCGATACTTTGCTACTTCGCGTTCGATAATTAGCATAGTCGATTTATCGAGCAGATTTGTATGTTTTGTTTACAAAATAAATTAATGCATATATTTCGAAAATGTTCTTCATTTTAGGCAAAGGAAATTCTCTCGAAGGAATCCAATGTGCAGGAGGTGAAATGTCCCGTCACAGTTTGCGGCGATGTGCACGGCCAGTTTCACGATTTGATGGAACTGTTCCGGATAGGCGGCAAGTCGCCCGATACAAATTATTTGTTCATGGGCGATTATGTTGATCGTGGCTACTATTCGGTGGAGACGGTCACGCTGCTGGTGTCGCTCAAAGTGCGCTATCGGGAGCGCATCACCATCCTGCGTGGCAATCACGAATCCCGTCAGATCACACAGGTCTATGGGTTCTATGATGAGTGTCTGCGAAAGTATGGCAACGCGAATGTGTGGAAGTATTTTACCGATTTGTTCGACTACTTGCCGTTAACGGCGTTGGTGGATGGCCAAATCTTTTGCCTGCACGGAGGATTGAGTCCTTCGATTGATAGCTTGGATCATATACGTGCATTGGATCGCTTGCAGGAGGTGCCCCATGAGGGACCCATGTGCGATCTGCTGTGGTCCGATCCTGATGACAGGGGTGGCTGGGGCATTTCCCCACGCGGAGCTGGCTACACCTTTGGACAGGTGAGCTGACATTTCGCATTTTACAAATGCCTAATTCTAATATATAATATATATTTTGTATGACAGGATATATCAGAGACGTTTAACAACACAAACGGCTTGACTTTGGTCTCGCGTGCACATCAGCTGGTAATGGAGGGCTACAATTGGTGTCATGATCGCAATGTTGTCACAATATTCTCAGCGCCAAACTATTGCTACAGATGTGGTAATCAAGCGGCTCTCATGGAACTGGATGATTCACTTAAATTTTCATTGTAAGTATTCCATATGCAATGATTCACACTCACTGTATTTTATTGATAACACTACTAATCAATGCATTCTCTCTCATTCTCTCTTGCACTTTTTGCTATCTGTGCCATTTGCAGCCTACAATTTGACCCAGCACCGCGACGCGGAGAACCCCACGTAACGCGAAGAACACCAGATTATTTCCTTTAAGCTGTTTGCTCTCGGCACACGTGCAGCTTAAACATTTATACACACACATATTACATCGCATTATAACAACAACAGAAAAAATATAAACAAAACGCAAAACAGCAAAAAAAAATACATAAACAAAAAAAAAAAAACAAAAAACAATAACCTGTAACAATTTCGATGCATTTTGTGTTGTACAATTGAGAAGCAGCTGCAGTTGCCACAAAGAAAAAAAAAACAAAACTAAACAAAAAAACAGAAACAGATACATGAATGAAAAAAGAAAACAAAATTCTTCTGCGCGAAAATCGTAAATGCATTGAATGTTGTTGAACGTGGGTCGAAAGACGCGCAGCGGGGGGTGCCGAGTGTGAAGAGCAGAAGCGGAGAATTAGAAGAAGCAGCAGTAGCAGGCAGAAGCAGAAACAGAAGAGCAGCAGCAGCAGCAGAGGGAGAAAGAGCGGGGCGGATAATACAATCCAATCAAACCTACCAACCAACCAACCAACCAAGCAAGCAAGCAACAACAAAACACAACAACCAACTACAACTACTTAGCTAAATTTGTTAATTTATAAAATAACGAACTAAGCGTCGCGAGCAGCAAAAGCCAGAAATATGATGGATGGATATGGAAGGATGATGGAACAAATAGAATTGGAATGGAGTATAGAACGAAACACGGAACCCAACCGAATGGAGTCGAGTCCAGCAACAGAGCCGAGCCAAGCCGGGATGTGGGTTGGGCACACGTTTTTTTGTCATTGACGTACAATGGACAGACACAGGACTTTAGTAGGAGGACAAGAACATCAAAGCAAACATCGCGGGGGACAGAGCAGAACGGAGAACAGAGAGAAGGAGATGATAGCGGGGACAGCTGGGCGGGTTCAGCGATTCAAATAAAATAAAAAAATTATTAAGGAATACAAACAAAAAGAAAATTAATATTACTGATTACAATTAAAAAAAAAGAAAAATTATTTAAAAAAAAATTATACAAAAAAAAAGAGAACAAAACAAAAAAAAAAAGTAAATTCATTCAGAGAATGTTCCTGTCTTCACTTTTGCTTTCAAATCATCAATTTTCATATGAATGCTTTTTGCAAACATAATTAAAAAAAACAAAAACGATAAAAAGAAAACAAAACCATTTAACCAACCAAGTTCACATTTTTTAAATTTCGAGGTGAAAGTGAATACAGGCACAGCCCTGATTATAAATTAAGTTCATATGTAACTTTAATAATAATAAAAAGGAAAAACAAAAAAAAAAAACAAACACAAACAATGGTGAATGCGTGTAAACAGGAAGCTGCCAAATGACAAAAAGACAACGACAGCGACAGCAACAACAAACGATAAAAACTTGCAGACGAAGAGAACATGGGTTAAAGAGAGCGCGTGCCCTTTAAGAGAGCCTTCAATTGTTGCGCGCTCTGTGCGAAAGTGCCCTTATATTTGATGCTGGCAATGCTGCAAGAGTTCAGAGAGCGCCTGAAGGGATTGCCAGTGAGTGGGCGAGCGCGAGAGCGCTCACAACTCAACCTGAAGCAGCTAAGGCGTCCTTAATTGAGACCTAGGACTTGCTCTAGTAGTAGAAGCCAAAAGTCAAAGCTGGCTAAAATAAATCTGAAATCTGAGTACAAGTATTTGTCAAAATTTTTGACACTTGAGCGCACACACACACTTTGATACACCTAAGGACACACACACACACACATATGGGCACACATTTTTGAGGTATGTAGGTTGAAAATGTTTTTTTTTTTTTTTTGTCGGGGAGCAAAATTCACATTTGAAAACATGTTGGGAGCCCTTTTCCCCCCGAAAAAAAACTTGAAAGCTACACCTACTGAGACTTGCCATCTATCATGGCCCCAAGCTTATGGACTCGGGGAGGTAATTGTCGCTGTCGGAGGGAGTTTGGGGGCTGCTGTGTTTTTGGGGGTACATGATTGAGGGAGGCTGGGAGGCAGGGGATATGTTGGGGAATCGTTGTCGTGTTGGCAGCGACGTCGTCGGCGACAGCAACTGCGATGCGATGTATGCGACATGGAAAATCCATTATCACGAAGTGAATTTTTACTGAAAAATTTACATACCCGCGAGCTCCCGCAACTGTTCCCCAACCCCACCCCGCCCCCGCCACTCAGTTGAATGCCGCCCGCATACATATAAATGTGAAAATAAATCCTGAGTGCGTGTTCGGATGCTCAGTGAAGGATGCTGAATAAATAGCAGCAGCAGCAGCAGTCACAACAATAATAATAACAACAAGATACGGAGCGATGAAAAAAATATTCAGAATTATTGGCTAGAAATAAGTAGAGCTCTATTTGATGGGCGTTATTAAGTGCATATTCCAAGTTTGCTAGGTAGATTGTATTTAATTAAAGGCATAAATTCAAATGCCCCCTTCCTCCCTTCCATAGATGAGATGTGATGGGGGGGAGCTGGGGGAGCATAAAAAACAAAAAGTGAGAGACGACGATGTCGGTTCCGGAGCCGAAATATTAAAAATTTAAATGAACTGCTCACTTTTTACGATTTTGTCCTTAGTTTATGACTCTGGGATGTGGATGGATGTGATGGCATGGGATAGAGCTGAGAGCGGTGGCAGGGCGGGGGCGGGGCGAGGCAACTGAGGGGGCAGTCATTGAGGCCTGCCTAAACAAACGTTTTGTATTTTTATCGTCTCGTTTTGCGGGGGTTTCGGGTTCCACACCGTATGATATGACAGCACTTTGGGGCAGGGAGCGGGGGGGAAAGCAAGTAGTGCATGGGAGTATGGGGAACGTATTTGGCCCGCCTGCAAGTATCTTTTACGATGCAAATTTGTTGCTATAAAATTGAAGAGTGTAGCCGCTGCTCTGCTCCTTGCCTAAATAAACTTTGCAGACTACAATGATGATGATGATGAGTTGCCTCGTCGCTTGTCGTCTGCCCAGAACCAGAAGAGATTCAGCCTGATGATGATGCCTGCCTGAGAATGCCTGGGAACACTGAAAGCCAACGCCACGTGCCGCTTGTGCAAAAGGTTGAAAGGTCAGGCACGACTCACACACAGAGCAAAGCATCTTCCTTAGACGAATTGTGCTTTTTGGGTTCGGGCTTTGGGTACCCAGAATTGGGTTTGCGCTGTGGACGGAGTGCGGAGAGGTTGGAGTTGGGCATGGATGCCAAATCAACAAAAATCGATTGACGCTAAATACCCAAGTTGCTCAGGAGTTAACTCAACTTGGCATCGCACAACGTGCATAAAGAAAGTTTTTTCGGGCCTCTCTGCTTTTATTTATTTTTGTTTTTCTCATTCTCATTCTCATGCTCCTTCTCATTCTTTTTCTTCTACTTTATTTTTTATACTTATAAATCCCCAAACGAATTGTGCACTGTCTCAGGGACTTTTCTTTTTTTTTTTTTGGCTCCTTCTACTCGTATCTTCGATATATTTAAATTCTTTTTCAGCCACATACCCTGAAGCTATGCAGAGTAGCTAACGAGGCACATCAGCTGCCCGACTTTGTGTGTAACCACTGCGACGATGGCTGAGATTATTTTTGAACTCATTAAAACTCCTGTTAAATGTCTGAGGTATTTGGAAAGGTATTTTAATCAGGTCGCGAGTTAGGAATGTCTCCTTTAAAATTAAGCGAGTTGCTCTGCATAGAAGTTGACAAATTTAAATGAACAGCATATGTTGAAGTGATAAAAATGTTATCACCATTAAGTCTTAAAACTCTAGCCAATTGTTGCAGAGTTAATTCTAAAGAATTGTTGACATATTTAAAGTGAAAACAATTTACTAATTTTGGGTTCTGCTTGCACAATATCTTGCCCATTATTTAACCACAGCAGATAAACCAGCTTTATCTTTTTGAGATACTGCTAATTTGGATAGCATTGATAAGATTATGAGTAGCCGCAACCAATTGTAAGATAATATTATGTGCAGGTTTTAAGAAATTGCGAAATATCTTTAAGAGTTTTCAACACTTTGAGTTGACTTTTATTCATTTAGTTAATTCATTAGCTAAGAAGAAAGTTTGGCAACTTTAAGGCAACCATTTAAGTAGCTAATTCATTAATTAATTAGAGCTTATTAAGCACTTCAAAGCGAAGAAAAGACTGCAAAGATACATTTCAGTTAAGAAGAAGTGCAGTGTCTCAAGATTGAGATAATGTAGTGCAAGGCATTTCTTATCACAATGCTTTGCTCATTTGTAGTTTGATTTCTTTTGATTTCATTTTGTGTTTAGCTTTTTGTTTTGTTTTTTTCACCTGTGAAATTAGCTGAGATTTGGGGAGCAGGGCATTTGTAAATTCCCTCTCTCTTTCGCTCTCTGTCTGCTGTTGTCTCTATCTCTAGCCTCTATTGTTGGTAGTGCCAGGGAGAGCGACGAGCTTCGAGAGTCGAGTCGAGTCGAGTCGAGAATCGAGTCGAGAGTTTTGGGCTTGTTTTGTTTTTGTGTTTACTTTGTCGTTTGTTGTTGGCCTTTTTGCTGCGGGCATTGACTGACTTCCTTCCGTTGGATGTGGCAATGTGGATGTGGCAGTAGATGTGGCAGTGGCACTGTCGCTGTCGCTGTGGATGTGCCACTGGATGTGGCATGTGGCATGTGGATGTGGCGCCTCCGCCACTGTCGGAGCAGTTTTGTGCGTGTTTCGCTTTTGTACGTTTTCTATTGCCGCTTCCTTCCGATATTCTTTGTATTGTTGCTGCTGCTGTTGTTGCTGCTGCTGTTGTTGCATGCCTCTCGCTTTTCCTTTACAACATTTTGTTGTTCACGTTTTTTGTGTGTGTTTCCCTATTCGTTCGTTCGTTTCTTTCGCTGTCGTTTTTCTTTATTTCGCAGTGAATTTGGTTGTGTCTCGCACGTGAGCAGCATAATGAAATTTACTCTAACGGCCACTCCCAATTCTCTATATATATATATGTATGTGTGTGTGTGTGTGTGTGCCCAGCTGCTTAGCTTAATCTTATGTGTGGCGGCCGCCTTAAAGAGATGATGATGATGCCGCCCCGTGTCGATTTAATGTGCTGAGAAATCTCAGACCTCGTCTTGTCTTATTTGCATGCGCTGCGCCTAAAAGGTGACAACACAAAATGTTCAATGTGGCAACAGCACAAAGTTGAGACTTTCGACTTTGCTCGCGTGGTCCATTGCCTCCTTTAGCCAACCGCCCCCCGCCCCCTTACTGCCCTCTTTTATGCGCCCAAACCAAATTGCAGCCAATGCTCGTTTCACACTTTTGACTGAGGCTTGAGCTCAAGCTCTGTGTGTGTGTGTGTGCCATGCACTGTGTATGTGTGTGTGTGTGCTGGGTGTTATTCGTGGGCCTCTGTGGCTGTGCTTTCAAGTGGAAAATTACTTTCGCAGCTTTATGATGCGGAAATTATATGAAAATCATGGCGAATTTGCCTCTCTCTTGCAAGCGAAGGAATGCCAGCCAGGACATGGACGAGGACGACAAGGAATACGGATGGCGAGGTCCTTTCACACACACACACACACAGAGAGAGTTGTACACTACATACATCTGCATACTCGACTGCAACTGCGACTTAAACTTATGCCAGGCTACGAGCTATTCGCTATCTCTGCGGCCCGATCAAGGCGACACAGTCACAGTCGCAGTCACAGTCAGAGGATGCCACGCCCACAGCCACAGCGCCCAAGTCGCAGCATATAATGAAACGACTGTTCGCACCCAGCTACCAGCTGCCAGCTTCCACATTTGCCTCTTCCTCAACATCTACATCTCCATTTGCCTCGTTCTCTGATTCTGTGTCGCTCTCCCTTCCCCTTCCCCGTTCCCCTTCCCCTCCTCGCTTCGCCAGTGGCAGCTGCTGACTGGCTCCATTTCCATTTGAATTAGCATAAAACGAGGCGGCTTACGTCTGTCTATTGTGCGGCGGGGGGGGGGGATTGAGCGTGGAGTCAACTGCCGCATTGCTTTGCCCAGATATCATCTGTTGCTGCTGCTACAACTACAGAGCTTCTATTTTGCTGTGGCTGCTGCCGTGTGGCGACACCAACAACAACAGCAACAACAACAGCAACAACAACAGCAACGACTTCGTTATCTTTTTAACTTGGCGCTGTCGTTTATTTAACTGATAATGATTTGATGGCAGCTGGCTAAGCTTTCGACAAAGCCCTCTTCCTTTTTTCGGCTCATCTCTCTCTCTCTCTCGCTAACATCGACGCCATTTGCTGAGGTCAATTACACGCTTTCGATTAAATTTGCCATGGCTGTTTGTTGTTCTTCGTCTTCTTCTTGGGTGTTGACAAGGAACAGCTGCCCGCTGATGCTCCCCTCCTTCCACACACACACACACACCAACACACACACACATGCTTGCCTAGGTATGTGGCACAAATAAAGTTGAATTATTATTTTTCTTTATGCCCGGAGTGTGGGTTGTGTGGCATGGAAGTGCGTGCCCGGCATGCTCAAGTGTTGCCATTGCCACAGCTACGAGTCAGAGTGAGAGTCAGTGCCACATCCACATCCATTGCATATCCGCATCGTTATCCATGGAAGAGAAGCGCCTTTTCCACGCCAGCCACTGGAATGACACGAAAAGCTCTTTAGGAATCTAGGTTTTCGATTAAACGCACCCAACCTCTAAACCCCAATTCTGCTCAATTCTCAAAAAAAATAAGAAAGAAGCTCCCCTTCTCTGAACTCTGTTCACTAAATGCCAATACTATTTACAAAGGTGCTTCACCATTCTTTTTCTTTTATGAATTCCTTAATATTTACAGCAAAAAGTGAGAGTGAGCAGAAGTTTCTCTCTGTGTGTGTGTGTGTGTGTGTGTGTGTGTGTGTGTGTGTGTGTGTGGGTTATTCAAGGATTAGAAAAGGTTCACTTACTTTTATGTTTTTATTTAAAGCGTGCACTGCAATTTCCCAGGAATTATTTAGGGAAAGCAAATACAAACAACGCATCTTTTTTTTGTTTTTTTTTTGGTGGCTTTGTTAAAGGGTTGAGCGGGTCTTAAGGGCTTTAACAGCTTATTAGTCTGGCGACCTTATAAAGGTGTTAAACTTTGGGATTTACTTTTCATTTTCAACTTTGTTGCTCAACAATTCTTTTCTTCTCACAATTTTTAAGCTGCGCCAATCTCACGAATTTCTTTCGTAATATTTATGAGATTCATAATTTGTGTTGAAAGCGAAATTCTTTATCTGCTGTAATTTAATTTGAACCTTGTTTCTTCAATTGAATTTTAAGTTTCGTCTTCTATTCTTGTGCTAAGCACAATGTTTTCATTTCTTAAATAATCAAACAAGTTGTGAATTTATTGAAGAAGAAATTTATTTTATATTAAAGACTTAATTCAATTTCATTGAAATTCTTATTAAGTATTATTTCCATATTGCACTGAGTGACTAAGGCCTTCAGGTTGTTTCCTTGAAATATAATTAATAATCTGAGAATTTATTATACATTTCATCTTTCTTTTTTCCTTAAGAATCAACAGTTTTTAAACGGATATAAAAGTAGTTGTAAAATATTTCAGACTTACTTTAAAGGTATTCATACTTTCTTTTATCGATTCTTTCCTAAATTTCTCATAGACAAATTCACTTAGAACTATTTAAACAACTCTAACTTACGAATGCAAAACGGATTGCAGTTTCACTTAAAAACTTTAACTAATATGCATAAAGCTATTGCCTTGATTTATGACGAATTTCAGCAACAAATCCGAGTTCCATTTGAAATACTTCGAATACCAATTAGATCTGACTAACTTTTAGAAATTAATCAATTCGATAGGTCAAAATTCCTGAAGCGGCATCGTGATGAGCGAACCGCTGTCAAGCTCTGGACTTCGCATCGTGTACAACAGTCTGCTGTTGCTCAGCTCGGGATTGACGGCCAGAAAGATGTCGATGCTGAAGCATCCATTTGCCTTTGGCGCCTGTCTTGTGGGTGGAGCAGTTGCTGTGCTCGGCCTGCTGCGTGCCATCTTTGGCAACGATCGTGATCCGGAGCAGTTCCAAATGCTGCGCGATGTGAGTCACGGTGTCCTGGAGCTGGTGCCGCTGCCGCTGGTCAACATGGAGTTGTATAGAATACGCCTGGGTGTGGGACCTTTGGTCATCGGACATGGCATCTTTGTGCTGCCGCTGCTGATGGATTTGCACTGCTCCGTGGTGAGGGAACGCAAGAATTGTTGGCTCGCCGAGACGCTGCGTGATCTCCTGCTGCTGGGCAACATTGTGTCACTCAGCTATCTGGCTGTGAGAGAGTCGAGTTTGCTCTACATGCGCTTGGCTTTCACCATGCTGGTGATCAAGTATACGCCGGTTGTGCTCGACAGCATCAATGATAATACGGGCGAGGATTCGCTGGTCTATGGCAGTGCTTTGTTCTTCTATCTGCTTGGCCGTGCAGACGTCTTGACTGCCGATTAAATCGTGCTCATGTCTTGTGGTTAACCCGCCTCCTACTCCTACACCGAGAAGAGGTGGCTTTAAGGCTTCGACCAGTCATTTCAATTCCCCGAACTCACCGGGTTCGTATTGGGTTTCATTAGACGCCTTGCAAGTCAATTGCTGTTCATGTTTTCGTAATTGCCAACGCCCCTAATCAGCTGCCAACTTCGCTCCGCTCCGCTTCTCACTCTCCAGTCCTTGACCTGGTCCCTGGTTCTTGGTTTGTGGTCCCCTCAATGCACTTGTTTGGCTTTCTGGCTGGTGTGTCATGGTGATTACCAAAGCAGAAATTTCAGCTGCAATTCCAACTAATTTTGAGACTATTTGCGTGTATTTCTTAAGGGGAGACAAATTCCAAATTAATTTCAAAATTCTTATACAAATTAATGCGTCTTTATACTCATTTGGAAGCTACATTTATGGATATAAATATATAGAAATTGTGATTCGAATTGAAGAAAGAAATAAAAGATTCTAGATTTTAGATTTTCACATATTTGGAAGTTAAATGAAAGCATTTAAATATATAAATTACGACACGAATTGATCAAATAAGTGAAGCATTATTAACAAGTAGGAAAACTGCATTCGAGAGTGCTCGACTGTGAGATACCCGCTACTCATTTTGAATATTTGCTAAATAGTGCGGTATCAATTTTAAAATATTCTACAAAAACATTTAAAATATACCAAAGACTATTTTAGGTGTGTTGGTACTGTACTAAAATATACTACAGAGGGAAAAATATACTTTGTAGTCTTCTACTCAATTTTGTATTATTAATGAGTTATATTCCTTAAATTTTGCGATTATTGAGAATCGTAGAAAACATATATTGGATACTTTATGTGATTTAGTTTTAAAAAAGACGAAATTTTAAATTTATCTTGAAAGATTTATATTGTGTATATAAATTTGCAGTAGCGAAAAAGTTTGGATAAAGTAGAGTCAAACTTATTATGCTTTTTAGTTTAACAAACTGCAAAACTTTTCGCTATTTATGTATTTTCAAATTCAACATAATATCGAGCAACTCTGAATTGCACTTTGAATGACTTAAGAGCGTAAATTAAACTTGCAATGTTTAACTAATTATTGACACTTTTGTATTTCTCTCCAGTGCATACAAAATACCCTAAAAGCAATGTCTGTAAAGAGTCTACTTGCGATGTAAACAATATATTCAAGTGTCGGTTATATAAAGGAGTTTTCTGGGTCTAGGGTATTTTTGAATAAACGACATTTACATGTGAAAGGAGTGAAGTGGATGCTGCCCAAAAGTGTCAATTTGTGTTTGTGTGTGTGTGGCACTAATTAAAGCAGCGTCTGGCTGGAAAAGGTATAGACAAGAGTGAAGTTGACAAATATATATATAGATATATATCTAAATATAGTGTGAGGAATGCGGGCTTGTTAACAATATATGTTTGAATTAACCGCCGCTGTCAAATGACAAACTCTAATTGCAAGTGGAACATATATTTTAATGAGTACACACATAGATATATGTACATATATATGTGGTAGATATATGTGCTGCAACCTATATACATTTATGTATGTGCATATATAAAATATTTTGTAGCACGTTCCCGACGCTGCAGGGTGCCCCCCCCCCTCTCCTTGTTCCCTGCCCCTTGTCGTTTGCTTTATTCAACTTGACAAGTGAAGTGAGTGTGAATATTTTCTTTTTTTTTTTTGTTTTTTTTAGGTCATGCCAAAGCACTGGACGGTACCTGGTGAATGAAAATGGATAAAAACAAAAACAAATGGGGAAGGGAAAAAAACGAAGAAAAAATGGGAAAATTAAGCAAGCGAGCGAGTGAGAGTAAAAGAAATATGGTTCGAATCCTGTTTTGAGGGAAATTGCAGTCAGCATTTATTTCCGCAACTTGATGAAAAATTCGAAAATAATTTGCGAGCCATAATTAAAAGGTGACAGTGCTCGACTCGAAACAGTTATCCTTGCTAGCGTTATCCTTCTCCCCGGTTATCCAGAGGAGAGGAGGGGAGGGGAGGGGGCGGGCAAAAGGGTCATAAACAATCCGCTTAGACGCGTTTTCGATTTTCGCGTCAATTGGCAACATATGGCGACGTAGTCAAAGAAACTGAAGGCAAGAAGTCTTTACTTTGTCGTCGTCGTCTGGGGGCGTAAAGGCGGGGCAGCATTTGCATTTGTGACTGCCAACTGGCAACTGCCAACTGCGAATTGCGAAAATGCGAAAATTTAAAGTTTTCCTGATAAGAGGGTTGTAAAAGCACAAAAAGAAACGACAGCAGCAACGGCGACGGCGACGTTTTTCTCTTCACGTCGTACACGAAAAGGGCGGCAGACAAAAGACGAAGCCAGCAAACAAGAAAAATCGCTGCGGGGTGGCGAACCTGGCCATGGAAGGGGTGTGTGCTTGGGAGGGGGAGTGGGAGGGTGGAGAGTAAGCTCTACTTATACGAGTATTCCGCATTGTGAGCGCGGCATTCGCCAGAAGGTGCCAACACATTTTATTGCTCCATACTCTCACTCTCATGGCCAACACAACTATCGCATCGCATTGAACTCGACGCAATTGGAAGGGCGTTGCAATTGGATTAACTACTTAACTTAGCCATAAATTAAATGCTGACAATATTTATTGTTAGTGTTCATTACTAAATGAAAACTGCTTTTGCTGCTGCTGCTGTTTTAAGTGACTTCCAATTACTCGTGCTGATTAAGCCAAAAATAACTATGAAATCCGATTTGATTTTATTTAATTGCTGCGAGAAATTTATGTTTATAATTAATTGCTTGCAGCTAATTGTTTACATTGCATATTATAAACGAGCAACATTTTCGTATATGTTTTGTTTACATTAGGAAAATATTTAGCTAGTTTTATTGAACTGTGCACAGAGAGAAAAAAGTAGATGATTGTTACAAATTGACTTAAGATTTTTTCGATCTTAAAAAATACAATATCAAAATAAAATTTTTTAGTTGCAAAAATCTTTAATCAATAATTGTATGCTTAATTCTTAATTTTAAGATTAAAAACGAATGAAGAATGTTTTATTCTAGATTGAAAATTAGATTGCAAATCTCGATTTAAGATTTTTGCGATCTTTAAAAAAGAAACAATCTATAGTAATTTATTTTATGATTTTTAATATCGTAAAAATCTCAAGTCAAGATTTGCAATCAGACTTTATACCATTTCGTCTAAAGAATTATTCAAAAGTTGTATAAAATTGTTTCTGGTTATGTGATTCTAAGCAAACTATATCGTTAAAAAAGGAAATCTTTGTAGTTTGTTATGACTATTTCTATAAAAACTATTTAAAAGTTTGCATTTTTTTTAATACTTATCCTTTTTAAATCACACTGCAGTCATAAAAGCAACTTGTTTTTCCTCTCTTCACCTGCAAGTCATAAAATCAACTCGATTAAAACTTGACTCTAGAGTATTTGTGGCTTCGTTGTGTTCGACGCAAAAAAGAAGCTGGCAGTTTTTCTAGCCTGTTTTATTGTTGAACTTTCGTCTTCCCCCTCCATTGTTGTTCCACTTACGAGCAGTCCAGGGGGTTGTAGGCACTTTGAGATATATGTCCTGGCATCGCACATGTCTCTATCTATAAAACGTCAACTTTATTTGGCCAACTGATGCACACTCCTTACACACACACACATATAAGCGTGTATATGTGACTCCCACACCTAAAGCACACACACACACACACATGGAGAATGTTGCAATAAAACCAGCTGTCAATTTGTTTATATTATAAAAAATAATTAGTCTGTATTTCAGCGTCGAAGTCGACGAATCATCATCATCATCATACACATATATGATATTGTATGAGTGTGTGTTTGTGTGTTGTATCTTTGTTGTTGCAAAGAATTGAGGGCGTAAACGGGGGGCTGGGTGTTGAGAGGGGGGGTAGCGGGTAGCGGTTTGTGATTAAAGTATAGCCTTGGTGATTACTACGCTTGATAATTGGAATTATACGAAATACATAATAATGCAATACAATTAGTGTTGATTTTTCATTCCCATCTCTTTCTTCTTGTTCGTTTTTTTTGTTGCTTTCGCTTTTTCATTTCATTTTTTGTTTTTCATTTTCATTGTGATTTAATTTAATATTCATTTATATGTATATGTTTTGTTTTCTTATTTCTGATGAATGCGACTAAAAAGGCAATGAAGGAATGTATTATTATTTATGTATTAAATGAGAAAACAATTGAAAATGACAATAATAATAATGATAACTCGCTGATTGATGCAAAAATTTAGCTATTATTGTATGAGAGAAACGCGCAAAAAACTGTTGCATACATTGAGGCGTCTCTGGCGTCTTGCAATACGCGGCGTATGCGTAATTTGTATTTGTATTTGCTGTATGTATGCATAATAATAAGAATACATAATGCGTATGTATTTAATGTATGTATATGTATGTATATATATATATAAGTACTCGTAATGCGTGTGTATTAGTTTATTCATTAGTTTAGTTTAGCTTCATAAAATTTGCATTCGCTCCTTAGACAATATCTCTCTGATAAATATACATATAATATATATATCGTTTTCTTGTTTTTGTGTTTTTTTTTTTGTATTTTTTTGTTGAATTTTTTACGTTTCGTTCGTTTTGTTTTGGTAACATAGTTTTATTAGGCAAAAATGGCAACAAAATTGTATGTTTAACATTTGTCTACATCGAAAAAACCGTTTATAGTCAGTGGTTCTTGTTATTCTTGCAGTTGTTTCTTCCTTTTATGTATTTGTGTTTGTTTCTTTTAGTAGATGTATAACTTTAGCTAACTAACAATTAATTTAAACATTTTGTAACTTATAATTGGCAATAAAGTGTTTGAATAAGCAAACATTTAACATTTAGCATACAATTTTCCATCTTCTCCTATTCTCTTTTTTTTCTCGTTCTCGAATAACCCAAAATAAACAATAAATAGCTTCTTTTTTTTTTTTGTTTGTTGCTTTTGTTGTAATATTAATGCATGTATATATAGATGTATGTATGTATATATGATATATATATATATAGATGTATGTATATAATGCATCTCTTCTTATTAACTTCGATTTTGTTTATCATACTTTTTCGCTTGTAAAGTCATAGTGATTGTGGCCTGATTAAATTGGAATATGATTTAATTATTTATATTTATTTGTATAGATACAATGGGGGCACTCGTGTGCATCATTAAATTCTGCCGCTCTTAATTGTTACAAATTGATATCAGTGTTAAAAACTTGAGTTCGTCACTTGAGTGCCCCCCTTATAAAAATTGTATTTCTCATTATGCTAGCTGGCAACTTAAGATGCTTAAAGCCCCGTTTGAACTTATGCGTGTATTAGTGAGTGAATGAGTGAGTGATTGAGTGAGTGAGTGAGTGAATGAGTGTTGTGAATGTCGTCTCATTGATAGCATAGGTATATAAGGTATAATTAGGTAGTTGGGTTAGATTAGATTCGATTATCGATTCTCCGCATTTGCGAATCGATTTAAAATTGATTTTGTTTTTTGTTTGTTTTTTTTTTTTGTGGCTGCCGGCGCCAAGTAAAAGTTAATCAGTCGCTGTCAATATATATGTATGTGTATAGTTGAGATCCACCAAAGCAAGTGTGTGTTCTCTTTATATGTGATCATGATGTGTGTTTGTAAATCTCTTTGGCCATTTGAATGCTGGACTAGCTCTCGTTACTCTTCATCTAACTCTCTGATTTTTGGTGGGTGCGAACTTTGTCTTCTCGCTGGCAAACTTAGAAATCACTGATCTCGCCCTCAGTCTCGGGATAGGTGCAGGAGAAGGGAGTGAGCAGCCAATTGCAGAGTCCTTTGTTGCCACCGCCGCCGCTGCCATCGTGACGCGTTCGCTTCTTGCCCTGCCGCTGATAGTTGCCACCTTGGCTGCCACCCGATGCGATGGTGATGCGATGTCGCTGATTCTTCGACATGCCCGAGGCAAAGCTGCTCTCATCCGAGTCGCGCACCGTCGCCACACTGTGATAACCGCTCTCCGCTCGCCTCGAGATTCCCGAATGCTTCGATGTGCGCGGCGTCGACGAATCGTGGCCACTGTCATAGGCCTCCGAGCTGGTATTCAGAGGCAGCAGCGGCAGTCGCGATTGCGCCGACAGTGGCAAGATGTTGGTGATCTCGTTCAGCTTGTGCTGTGCATCCTCGAGTGAATTCCGTCTGCCGCCCGCCGTTGCCATCGACTTCTCCTCCAGCTCACTGATATCATCGTGCTGCGGCGCAAAGCGTTTCTCGCTCTTGGGCAAACTGGGATCCGAGGCACCATCCGGTTGACGCAGCAGCGCATAGTCATCCATGCCCGCAATCTCCATGATGCCATTCAAGCTGGGCAACGATCCCTGACTGGGACTGTGCGATGGCTGCTTGGGCGGACTGGGAGTGAGGCGATAGGCGGGCTCACTGCAGACGCTGCTCTGGCCGACATTGAAGCGAAAGGCGGGCTCACTAAACACGCTCCCGACATCGGTGCGATAGAGTGCCGCCGAGGGCGTCACCTCGGCCATGGCCAGCTGGGAGGTGAAGATCTCGTGTAGACGCGCCAACTGATCGAATTGATGTCTGCCAAAGGGAACGGAGAGGGAACAACAAATATAGATAACGTCAGTAAAAAGAAAGAAGATTTTAAAATTTAGATTTTTAAGTTTCTTAACAAAATTTTAGAAAATAATATTTCAGCCTTAATACAAGATTTATGCTTTATTCTTTAAAAAATTCCGCCTCATATATTTTACTCTTGGGGTATTATCAAAAGCACCTGATAGAAGTAAGTAAAATAAAATTAAGTGTGTTTGGCTGAGTTGTTCCTGATGCCTATTGGTTATCAATCAGAGTACGTTTGATGTAAAAGGATTTTAGTATTTGTTAAAAATGGATAAGTATGAATTGGTAGGTTTTTAAGTTCTTAATAGTTTTAGGGAAGGTATTTACATTGAGATTAATCAGTGCGACTAACCGATTCGATGAGGTCATAAATGAAATTGGATTATATTTTAAAGGCAAGTCAAATAGATTAAGCGGTCTGCGAAACTTTCAATTTAAAAGACCGTTTTTATACCCGAAAATAGAGAGTTCGGTAAATTTCAATATTTTTGCTGTATATTATTGATGTAGATTTTAGTTTTCTTGTGGAATATATGTTTCTTTAATAAAATGCAGTATCTCGCATCTTTCTTTATTTAGGAATTTATTTAGTTGCTTACCTGGCGCGTTCGCCGCACTCGCTGAAGGACTCACAGGCCATGTTGAAGCTGGACACGAAGCTCAAGTTGTCGCAGTGACTCAAAGCCGCCAAGGGATGCGCTTGTTCTTTCTCCTTGTCCCGCTCCCTTTCCCTGGCCATGGTGCGTGCGATTTCCTCCTCCGTCACCTGTAGTCCACAATCGATGCTCCGTTGTGACGGATGCTGTGAACTACTGCGACTGGCGGCCAACTCTGCCTCCTGCAGCTGTTCACGCGACACGTGACGCGATAGCATGCGATGCAGACTGTCGTGGGAAATGTCCCTGGAGCCCACTAAGGGATCATCGAGCAGCGGCAGTGCTGGCGGCACTTCTGAGGGTCCGCTGTCCTGATCATCGCCATCCTGCGGCACATCCTGGCTGCCCATGAGCAGGGGCAGACTATCAAACTCCGCTTCCGCTTGGAAAGCCGTTCGCTCCGCTGGCAAATCGAGTGATTTTTGCTTCAGCTGCGACAGCTTCAAGTGCAGCGCCGTTGGCGAATTGCTGGCGGAGGCGGAGACTGTGTTCTGGAAGACTTGCGTGGTCTGATTCTCCACCCACTGACGTATCATGGTCTTCTTGTGCGCATCCATGAAGCCATAGCCCTGTGTCTGATTGGCCGTCGGCAGATTGCCCGCCGTGAGCGAACGACACGACTGCGATGACTTCGGACCATCCACCCAGGTCTCACACTGCTTCACATGGTTCACCTCGCGCATCAGATGCCGCGCCTCCGCCACCTTGGCGCGTGAGACACGCGGTCCATCGATCCACTGCTCCTCGGTAATCTTTCGCATGCCCGCCTCGAGCTGTTCCAGTGCTGCGCCTGGCGTCGAGCCGTGTGGACGCCTCAGGGGCGATCCCTTTGGCGTGGGCATATTGGATGCCTTGGAGCACATGTGACGTGGCAGCGGAGAACCTGGTGGCACCTGCTCATGCACCAAGCTACTGTGCGCTGCCATGGCGGAGCTGGTGGCAGCATTGCCTGAATTATTATGCCGCTTTAGGCTGCCAGTGGAGTTCAGTGTGGGTTGCTGCTTTTTGGCTGGAGAGGAATGCGAAGGCAGGTAAGAGAATGTGCCTATGATTGGAGTGAAATGTGGGTAGAAATATGTTTAGTTATGATTATTGTAGGTTTCCACTAGAATTTTCTAGTCAGTCCGCTTGTGTTGAAAAATATACCCTTAGGAAAAAGGGAAGGGAAGTTCAGTCTGGACTGTCGATTATTATTTGTCTTGTTTCTAAATCAGTCTCGTTAGTTCTTAAGGTGGAAGGGAGGCTGTACTTCATGTTATTATATTCCTCATTCAAAAGAATAACTCATCAGTTAGTTTTGAAGCATACGCCACAAAAATACCCCCATAAAATATGAACAGTCTGTCCTGCTACTCTATTATTACCATTTCCACAGCCTTGAAGTTATCTTGATGATATTTGATATAAATTATGTTCTTTTGATAAAGGCAATAAATGTGTCAAAGCCAAACAAATTGGATAACTATTGCACACAATAATTTGTAAGAAAATCTTTTTGTGGTATGAACACTTTATTAAAATAGTTAAGGGAAGTGTAAATAAAAGCTGTGCCTTTGATAGTGTATTGTTGCCTTCAACTCATTCAACAAAAAGCCTTTGCAACTTGGGTGTTAAAAAGACTAGTGAAGCGCAGACAATGTCTGGTTAAGGACAAGGCAAGTGAGCTGTGAAGCGTATTCCTCAATGAATCGATCGCATTCGCATGTTGTTGTCCTTGTGCAGCTGGCAAGGACTGTGTGAAGAATACCCTGCGGTGCATAGACCTAATGAGTTCAGGAATTTCAATTAAAATCTCATAAGCAATTCCCATCAATCGCATGTTCTGCTTTTCATCTTGCCCCAGCTTCACTGTTTTCTGTCCTTTGTCTGTTGTCCTTTTCTTTTGTCTTTTGCGTTTTTTTTCCTTCTCTGCTCTGCTGTGTCTCGGGTTAATGAATTGGGGAGGAGTGTGTTGATGTTGATGATGTTGTTGGTTGTACTTACCCTTTTCGAGGGCGGCCTTCTTCATCAGTGGACTGGCACAGTTGGATTTGGGTTGTGCCTGAACTGGTGGCTTCTCTGCCCCGCTGCCCTTGAGCGCCTTGCTCAGCAATCCGCGATTGTCGCCGGCACTCAGCGATGGCAAATAGACAGGCGGATGTTCGCCGTCGGTGGCATCATCATGGGGTCCCATATAGATGACTGTGTCTGCCGAGATCTCCGAGCTTGATGGATCCGCCCCCGAGCCGGCTGATGAGCCACCCGCTCCCCCTCCGGGATTCATGCCCTGAGCAAGACCCACAGCAAGGGGCATGGGAACACGATGTTTGCGACGCCTTAGGCGATGGATGCGCGACGCAATCTGGATGGTGGAGAGTGCATCCTGATAGCTTTGCGCGTGCAGCACATGTGCGACAATTGCCACATGGCAGGTAATGGGCGCCAGGCAATCCTTCAGCAGCGGCGTCAGCGGGTGGTCCTTGTGTGGCGGATGCCTCTGGCCACTCAATATGGCCAGCAGTATGTTGCCAATTCCCGAGAGCGGCAGACCCCCGTTGCGATTGGCACAGCCGCCCAAGTCGATGATATGTAAACGGCTGCGACCGCCAGCAACTATAAGAGTGTGTGAATGGAGTGGAGTGGAGTGAGTGTCGAGAGTGTCAAGAGTGTGTGTGTGTGACGGGGGGCGAAGTCAAATGGGAGAAAGGGGAGAGAAATGCGACACTTTAATGGCCTGGCGTCTAGTGAAACATTTAGCGTGCCACTTGAGTGGCAACAACAATGTACAGAATTGCGACTATGATTACACTGAGAGAAAAGTTGAGAACAAAAAAAAGAAGAGCTAAAAAGAAAACTGGCAAATTCAATAAGAATAAATTTAAGAATTTTGTGTTGCTTAAATTTTAGTACATTTCAAATCAAATTTCTTTATCAGACAAAAATGAATATATTTAATTTAAAAGAAAAAAGAAATAATACAAATTTTACATCAATAGAAATAAAAGCTTAAAAAGGAGACACGTTAAATTCAGTACTTAAAGTATTTTAATGTGTAAATAAATGTTTTTATAATGACTAATTGGGGAGGTATATTAAACTGAAATCTATCCGAAATATGTTAAAAACAAACCGTCTTTTTCTTTCAGTGTGCAATTGACATTGTTAAAGGGAGTGAGAAGCGATGTAGAATAAAGAGAAAGGAGCAGGAGTAAAGGAAGCTATGACTTACCACCCCCCTTGCGGGACAAGCTGTATTGGTAGACGTGCAACGTAAAGATGAGGGCGGACTCCAGCGTCGTCGATGAGCTCGAGCTCGAGCTCGTTGCGGAGTTGGAATTGGTTGTGGAACTGGAGCTGGAGCCGGAGGCAGCGGCAGTGGCAGCGGAGTTGCCGGAACTTTTTAAGCGTCCGGCGAGGGCCGAGTCGAGGAAGAGGGCCGCACGCTCGGCGGTGGGTGCACGTAGTTCCGTTGGACCACCAAGGAAGTCGTCACGCAAATAAATCCCCGGGGAGTCGTCAGATTCTGTGTCGGCGTCATGGAGTGAATGAAAAGGGCATTAGGTTTTATGTGCGAATAAATGCCACTCTATGTAGTTAGCAGCCATTGGAGCAGGCAGAAAGCAGCAGGCAACATTCAGCCTTGGAGCATGGAGCCAGCAGGTTAACTTTATTCAAATTGGGGGTCGCAGCCCCTGACTATATCATCAGCCTCATCGCCATGCTCATCATCATCATCACCATCGTCAACATCGCTGTGCAGCGCCATCATCAGCTGGCCCAGGGGCAACATTACACGGGACGGGACGGGACCCACGCCCACATTTTTATAACCCTGGCAACGCCCCCTCGCTCTACTTGCTGCCCCTCAGGCAGCAAACAGGTGGCGCCTGCTTCCTTAATGCTTACCAGCGGCATGCGAGATGAGCAAATCCGTGGAGAGAGCATCCGGTTTGGTAGCGCTAACGCCAACGGCACTCACACGCACCGAGAAGCGTGCTCCGCTCTTCTGTCGTCGCTCCTGGATGCCCTTGTACAGCCAGGCGATGGCACACGGCGCTGCCCCTAAAGCGCACATCCCCGAAGATGCAGATCCCAGATCGCCCAGCACCGTCTGCGGTTGCCCAGTCCCCGGGTAGCCCATGGCCAGCAGACAGCCATCGGAGCCCTCGAGCACCGCGGGTATCACCTCGCTCAAAGCTGCCGCACACACGTCCGACTGTGGGGTGGAGAAGGTGAATATATATATATAGGATATATAGTGCATAATAGAGTCTTAAGACTCATAACGATATTTCGAAGTTGCAAATGCCGAATTCATCAACAAATTATTTGAGAAGAGTTTGAATTTTCATTGAATGCTAAGGATACCATGTCGCTATGATATAAGACCAGTTATTATCTTTCAGTTAGTACCGTTTAGGTTCAAGAACTCTAACTCTTCGAAAGTTTTCTGAACATCAAGATGTCTAGCAATTGTATGTCAATTATTGTCTTTATGATGTAATACCCTACTTCATTAAATTAGGAAAAGACAATGACCTAATAGTCTCATCCAACTAATATTTTTATTCTTTATTAATTTGTTTCTTAACTCTCATTGGAATCTATTTAAGTGTATTGTTCCGTAATAGTTACTTTAACTACTCTATACTATCGTTAGGAATATTTTAAGAGCTCTACTCTTTTGAATTCCTATAAATATTTCCTATCTAACACTCTTCTTTCTATGTTTGCAGCTTGCACTCACCTGTTTATCCTCTGCACTGAATAAATTATCGAATGCAAACATCTTGGGTGCGGCAACCATGGGAGCCCGCTCCTGGGCCTGTGGCACACAGGCGTTCTTCGGATCTGTGAGGGTCACCTGGCGCTTCTTCTTGTCCAGCGCCATAAAATGGGGTTCCCCCGAACTCAGGGTGGAGTTAGAGATGGAGGACGCTTTGTCCGCGACCCGTAGCATGACTTTCACTTTGCCCACGCCGTAGCATTCGCGACTGGCGAGGCGTCGGGCCAGGCCAGGGGGCATTGGGGGAGGGGCACGTTGCAGTGCACCACAGAAGCCGCCATTGCGAGGTATGCTGCTGGTGGCGCCACTGCTGCTGCTGATGTTACTGTTCATGGCTGGATGTCGTCCGCGGTTATCGGTGTCCATGGTTATGGAGTTTGTTTCTATGATGGAAGCACTTTGGGTTCCTTTACTATCCTGGCGAGATGACAGAAGACAGAGTCAGAGACAAGGACAAAGACACGAGTGAGTATAAATCCTCAATCCTTATGAGAAGAAGAACATAAACATCTTCTCCACTTTGTATGTTTTATGCTCGTTTGCCAAGGATTTTATGGTCAGCATTCGCAGTGGCTGTCATAAATTGTGATTTTTGGCAAAAGGACGGCAAGGCAAAAGGATGCAAAAGGACGACGGAGCAGTTGGCAAGCCAAGGGGGGCTATAACACTTTCTCTTTATGGTTATTACCATCTGTTTATTGGGCATATGCTTCAGCCATGCACTATTCACCATTCACCATTCACTATCATCACACACTCATATGATTCACTGAGTCTGAGTACTTTTATTCACTTGTAGCATCGTCCATTAGATGCGGCAATTTGCTTTCAGTTCAGTTTTCTTCAGTTCGTGTTTCAATTTCGCATATTTGAGTTATTTTCGAGTTGATTTTAAATTATTTTTCAGTTCTTTTTAAAAGGTTTATTTGCCAGTTAGTTTAAGTGACAGTTGACAAATTTATTATTTATGTGGGAAAAAAGGTAAATTCGAGATGAAATTTTGCATTTTTGAGTGAGTTTCGAGATATTATTTGAAGATGGTTTATTTTCCAATTCATTTTAAGAGAGAGATGACAAATTTATTATTTATGTGTGGGATTGCATTTCAGTTTGAGTTTCAATTTAGCATATTGGCGTTATTTTCAAGCATATTTTGATGGTTATATTTTAATGCTTTATTTGCCAATTAGTTTTAAGTGAGAGATGAGAAATTTATTATTTATGTGGGGAATGGAGACCTTTCTTTCTTCTCGGGTCTTCTTTGGGGGGACCTTGCGACTTGATCATCATTCAAATGGGGAAACGTGACATTTTTTGCAACGTCTTTTCATTAATATTGTCCCTTTTTTTTGGGTGGCACGTCTTTGACGACAACGATACTGCATGACTGGCAACTTCAGGCTTAAGTTGAACTTCATTTTTCAGACTGCGCGCACCTGCCACATGCCACATGCCACCAACTTCCTTGGCGTCCACCTTTTGAGCTTTGGCTTTTCACACAAATCGATTGGCAATGCCTTCTAATTGTACGCAACGGCAACAACAACGATGGCAAACTGAATGATGTGGTGTGTGCAAGGGTGGGGAAGGGAAAGGAGAAGGTGGTTGGGGGGGGGAGTGGAGAATGCCATGGCATTGTATGGGCAACAATATTAGCACAACACAAGAACGAACACACATACACAGAGGCACACACTTGTATAGAGAGCGTAAGACACACAACAAACCCTTTTTTTATGACTGGCAATTTCTGGTTGTTGTTGTTGATTTCATCTTTGGCTGCGACGCTTTGGCTTCTTCTTCGATTTGCTTATTCATG
This sequence comes from Drosophila niveifrons, assembly GCA_035046325.1. NCBI lineage: Eukaryota > Metazoa > Arthropoda > Insecta > Diptera > Drosophilidae > Drosophila > Drosophila niveifrons. Next base: position 10,546,331 of record JAWNOC010000068.1, read on the forward strand.
ATTTATATATTTCATTTAGTGTGCTCGATTCACGATTCTTCAAAATTCAGCCTGCGCTTGAACGACAAAAAACACACACAATTTCATTTTGTTCTCAAGACACAACAACTCGCGACGCGAACGCCGAACGCCATTCGACGCGTGCCGTCAACGTTGGCATTACAATCGCAACTGAATCGCAGCGCGGCGCCCAACGCCAAACTTCCCATTGAAAAGAGAACGTTGAACGTGCTCTTTGCTGTCACACACGTCGCATGCGCAACTCAAAGCGAGAGAACGAAAGAGGGAGAGCGCCCACTTGCTTTAGTTTATGCTGGCAGTGCTGTGGCATTGTTGGGGTTGGACTTTCGCTTTTGGACTGCTAAGAGAGCCAACGGGAGAGAGCAAGTGCAAGCCAGAACAGAACGACAGACGGCCGTTGTGCGCTCTCTTCCATGCTGCCTAGTGCCGTTAGAAAGCGCAGGTAAACAAAATCAGCGAGGCTAAAACAAAAGGAACAACGCAAATGATGTTTATATTGTAGACATCAAAATGCTAAAAAAAACACACACACACACACACCGACTCACACACACGCTGGGGAAAGAGGAGCAAAAAGCACGCACACAGACACTCACTGACGATAGTTGAGAAGCTGAAGCGTCACTTAAGTGCCGCATGGGCAAACGGGAAGAGGGAGGCAGAGGCCCCAAAATGCAAACGACGTGTTTTAAGTTCGCTTACATTTGACAGCCGAGTAGAGTCCGTTGAGTGTGTGTATTTAAAAGCATCTATCTGCGAGTGGATAGAAAGGGGCGAGGGGGGAGGGAGAAGTGACGGCGGGGATTTGGGTGGGCTTTGAACAGGAAGCAATAAGGGGAGTCCTAAAGCAGTTAAAAGTGTTGTTATTGCTGCCGAGTCTGACAATATGTCTCAATTAAAGTTGCGCAACTGAAGCCTGCTCTTAACTGCACTTCAAAGTGTTTTTGCTAAATGTCCAAAACTCTGCAAAACACTTGAATGTCTGTGTCCTATAAACTGCTTTTAAATACATCATCATCATTACAATTTTATTATGCTTATATTTGATAATCTCACCACATCGTCAAATATTTTATGACGGACAGCTTTAAGAGTTCGTATTGCGTTTGTACAGTTTGACAATCACTGGTAAGAAATTCCGTTACTTTTGTGTACTGTATGGCAATGCTTAAATTTGAGGTTATATAAGAATAGTCGAAGCTAATGTTTATGTTAAGTTGTTAAACTTTTTATTTCACTTTTTCCATTCATTTTATACACATATACAATATATACTTGAGTATCATTCTTCTTTTTTGTTTCGTTTTGTCAATTTTTTTGTTCGTTTTTCGTGCATTCGCATTATTTGCACACAATTATCCTCGTGCTCAACAACAACAAAAATGTACTGAAAGTAGTTCGTTAGGTATTTGCCTAGTTGAAATGCATTTGCGATGAATGTATCGTGTGTACGAGCGTATATAGTATCATATATCTTGTATGTATATATATAGTCGAATATGTGAGATATATATAGTCGATAAATCTTGGTATATAACGCATGTGCTTAAACAACTATGTACTTAAGATTACACAAACAAATTGAAACAAACAGCCTATTGGAGAATGTTTAGAGGTAAAAATTACATAAGAAACAACAACAATAATGAGGGGTGTCTTGGGGGGAGTAATGTTTGGGGGGAGGGATAATGTTCGTAGATCGTAAACTTTGTCACACGTTAAATCGTTTTTTTTTTTTCTTTCTACTTCTTGAAATGAAACCAAAAACAAAAATAAAAGAGATGAACAAAAACCATAATGTGTAGCTTGTTTTTCAATGGGAATAACCATGATATATGGACTGGCTGAGGAGGATTCCACAAGTCCAACGCCAAGTGCCAACTTAGTGGGAGGGCGCACCATACGAGCTGCTGGGCGCCGAGGGAGCTGGCGGAGCGGCAGGAGCACCGTATTCCGAGGGAGGAGCAATGCTGTTGGGATATGGGCCAGTCTCCTCCTTCTGGGTCTTGTAGCGAATGAAGTAGACCTCCGGTTTGCTGGGCTGCGTGGGCGCTGGCGTTGGGATGACAATCTCGGGCTGCTCCTCGGGTTTCTTGACCAGCACATAGACCAAAGTCTTCTCCTCGTTCTGGGGGAACTGAGGAATTATGGGTGCAGTTGGTGCAGGTGGCGACGGCGCCTTGATGAACACAATCTTGTAATGCTTCTGTGGTGGCGGCACATACAGAGGTTTCCTATCATCATTGTGATCATAATTGGGAATATATAGAGAAAGGAGAAGGGTTTTATATAACATATGCAAATGTGGATACAACAAAAACAAAAAATAACATGGCTTATGGCCAAGACCAAAGGCCCGACCCAAAGAAAAACTTGTTTATCGCTGGCTAATAACGACCTGTCACAATTACCGCCCACAGCGCTCTGACGATTACCACAAGCAAAAATCCCTCTAGACTCTTATATAAAGTGGTGTGTGTGTGTGCTCTCTATGGTAATTGTGTGTTCCTGTCCCCGAAGCGAAGCTAAACTTAAAGCCGCCTGCACAGTGCACGAGTGCAATAATTAGCTTTGGAAATGCCTCGAATAAAGTAAAGTAAAGTAAAGTAAACTTAGGTAACATTGTAGTCACGCTTTAGCTGTCTTCATCACCATATCTTTTCACTGGTAATTAAGATTACCCGACTCTCACTCACCCGACTCTCCCTTACTGAAGAAGAAGAAGAAGCAGAAGAAGAAGAAGAAGAAAGACGAAGACGCTACACAAATGACAAAACTAAGCGAGTGACTATTGCTATTAAATATAACGTTAAACACGTGAGTGCAACAGAGACAACTGGAGGTATTAAATAATTTACGAATACCGCACATTAAATTTGGAATCGAAATGGAAATTACATTTGTAATTGAAATTGAAATTCAAATAAAACCCCTTCACTGGAAGTCTGTCTGTCTGCAAATGATAATGCAAAAAACGCAATGTGGCAATCATCTGGTTGTGGATGGGGGGCCCTGAGCCAGATTAGATGATTAAAGTTGGGTGTTTTGCAACCGAGATATTAACAAAGTACTAACTACTTATGTATGTATTCAACAAAAAAAAAAACTCCAGCTCCATCTGTGTCACAGCAACGAAGCCCATGAATTGTGGGAGAATTTTCGCAGCACGACAACTCATTTTGGAATAACATATAATGGTAAACCAAGCGAAATGAGTGGCATCGTTATTAAAGCGAAGTGGATTATTTGGATGACTAGTTATCTTGCAGATTATCATTATGCAGAAGCGGTACATCAATTATTAAAATGGCACAAACATAATTAAAAACTTGGCAAAGGTGAGAAAAATGTAGACAAAAAACTCTTTAGATTCTATAGTTTAAGAGTTATTAAATGCTTTGGTAATATTCAAATAAATTGCAGAAAATAAAGGATTATTGAAATTGTTGAGGTAATTGAAGCTATAAAGATGTTGCAAGATAAAATAAAATATTTTCATTGGAATTTAGAAAAATAGTTAACCAGAAATATTCGCTTCTTTTAAAGTGTTATGGAATATTCGATATTCTTTCAATTATAAGTCAAAGAATTTTAAAGACTTGCGAGTTTTAAGGAAATAAATAAATAAAGTGTCCTTCGCTTCTTTTGAAGAGTTATTAAAAATGGAATTACAACATTCTTGAAATCAAATCTTTAAATGGGATATAAACAATTTACCTAGCAAAATGTTTTAAATGAGAAATCTAAATTCCCCAAAAGCAATTATAGCCTTACAAAAACTGTGACTAAATGAGGATTATATAAATAATGGGTATAATACAATAAATACCCAAAAAATGTTATATAAATATGGCTTTACAAATATGGCTTCTACGATAAGTTCGAGCTATACTCGAGGTTAATTGGGATCGCTTATCTCACCTGGGAGCCTGGTACTCTGGCTCTGGTGGTGGCACATGCACATAGACGTGCTTGTGCACCACTGGCGGCTGCTGGGGCGGTCCATATTGGGGTGCTGGGGCACCGTAGCCGCCACTTGGTCCACTTGGCTGATAGCTGCTTGATGGAGGAGCGCTGTAAGTGTCACGAGGTGGTTCGGGGCGAGCGGCAACCAACGCTGCGCTGGCCAAGACGAGCACGATCTGCATCAGAACAGAACAGAACAGAACAAAATAACATCATATATCACAGAATCACTGAAGAGAGGCACAAAACACAGAACATACCACACAACTGGACTGCATAATGCTTAGTTATAGATCGAGTATAGGTATATATATCTATATATTGTATATCCGTTTAATGTTGGGAGTTCGTTCGTTCGACGCGGAACCTCTTACTCTTACTGCATGCCACAACGATTGTTGCAGTTTCTTTTATACTCGCCGCCGCTCTGTGGCGAGAAATAAAAATTAAGTAAAATTCAGCAGCGACGCCAGCGCCAGCAGCCGCAGCGCAAGCAGACGACGAAGCAGCGCAGCAAGCAGTTGGTAAAGAGCGCATAACCATGAAGAAATTGAAATGTATAAAACGGCAGCAGCAGCAATAACAACAAGCCCAACTCTGCAACAATAACAAACAGCGTAAAACAACAAGAGCACAAGCAGCAGCAGCAGTCGCGACAGCAGCAAACAACAACAACAAAACAGCAGCAGCAACCGCGTCAGCAGCTCAGCCACCGCAACAATAATAATAACAAAAACACACGCAAAAGAGCAGCTGGCAAGTCATCTGCGTCTTGGGGGAAACTGAAGCTCAAGCCGAAGACGAAGCTGAAGATGAAGACGAAGACGAAATCGCTGCAAAAGCCGAAGCCTAAGCCGAAGCTGAAGATCACGTTGGCGCTGCTCCTAGCTGCGACTGCGACGCCAACAGCCGCAGCCGCAGCCGCAGCAGCAGTAGTAGTGACTGAGACGTCGACAGCGACAGCAACATCAACTGATCGTTTCTTCTTCGTTTGTTTTTTTTTTTCCTTTTTCAATTTTAACTGATTCGATACCCTTGCTCTACTCGTCATAGACTCAATTGTGATTAGAAAGAGGCATCTTGGATTTATATTAATTACACTTCAATATAAACTAAGCCTTGCTTTAAGTGGGTCAATAGTTTAGTAGATCAATTTGTTAACTGCGAATGTTTTTATTGGCATGCTTTCATATTTTGTTACTGAGTAATGTAATGTAAAAGAGTTGTTACAAGTGCAAGTATTTTTTACATTCACCAGGAAGTGTTCATCCCAAGTTGTCTTGCAAAATTCAAGAGTATCTTGAAAGCTGCTTGATGATTACACCATTTAGATGTACTTCTCGCTTTTTGGTTTCTGTTGTTGGTTTTGTTTTGGTTTTTGTTGTTGTTTGTTGTTTTACTTGTGGTATTGTATTTGTATTTGTATTATATGTATTATTACGAGCAAGTATTTTGATCATTTGGTTTTTGGAGGATCGCATCATCGTCGGACTGTTCGGATCGTGTGGCACGATTCACTTTCAATTTCAATGAATGTGGACGTCGAGTCGTTTTGTATCTTTATCTTGTCGATGTGGATGTCGGTGTTGGTGTTGGTGTTGCTCTTTATTGTGGATTCACACTCTGGAAAGGGGGGCAACTGGACTCGACTCGACAGTAACTGGACTGATGTTGCTATTATTTCATTTCTTCATGCACTCCAATCTTTTGTTTTTCCCTCTCTTTCTGTCACTCTCTCTCTTTCACTCGCTTTGGTTTGTGCAAGCAAGCTAATAATGAGCTTCACGGTCTTGTTGGGATACCATCGCCATCGTCATCGTCATCGTCATCGCCATTTCCATCTTCATTTCCATTTTTTGACATAATGCAATAGTTGGCTATGAATTTCTTTAATTTATTTTTGTGTGCTGCTTTTGTTGTTGTGGCTTATTCAATAATTTGGAGCCCGGCAATGACATTATTTCGACTCGTACTCCCTTCCTGCTTCCCCTCCTTCCAAAAACAAAACAAAATATGATTGGCCAAAAGTAACTTTTGTTTATTTGCTTTCGTTGTCGTTGAGTGGCTTTTCTTTTTCTTTCTCCTCTCTCTCCTCTCTCATTTGTTGTTGTTGTTTTTGTTTGCTGTCACGATCGGTCTATTGACTGCCTGGGAACTACCTTGGATTTTGGCAGACGACGTCTTTCGCCCCCAAGGCGTTATCCATTTCGATATGCACATAATCGATAAAATGCAATCGATCGATTTGATAGCCACTCCTGAAAATGGCATGGGGAGATGGAAGGAGAAGGAGAAGGAGAAGAAGGCGATTGCCAGCCGGAATTTAATGAAATCAGCATTTTGCATTTGGCTTGAGGCGGGAAACGAGGACGACACTGCAACTGGAACTTGCAATTTGCAACTGTGGTAACGTGCAGATTGCCACATGCAACAGCAAGTGGCAACCGTCACTTTTCCTCGATGGCATCATTTATAATGCCGTTAGCCAAATGGCAATGGTGTTTTAGGCCATGTTTATTTCAGTTGTGATGTTGCTTGTTGATTTTGTTGTTCATCTGCAGCGGCGCGCGCTCGCTTCGCATTTCCTCAATTTCCAACTCTCGAAGTCCTCATCATCATCATCATCAGCAACAGCAACAGCAGCATAGCGAATGAAGATGCTTTGGTTAGGTATAGGTATAAAATATGTTGATTGTTCCTAGGTCAGGCGGGGCAATTCCCCCATTGCCATTGGCGCTTTCTTGAATACTCCCAAGCAGCTGCAGGCAGGCAAGTGCCACAAACACGTTGCAAGCTGCAAGCCAACATAATTGATGAGACGGATATGGTTATTGAAATATTAGTACAAGCATCCGAACATGGTTAAACATTAATAGAGACACACGAGTATATATTTAGATGTAGATAAAAATAAAGACATAATAATTACATGCATATCAAAAATTAAATAAAAAGATAGTTCAATTTAATTACAGATAAAGTATAGTACAGTAAAATAATCAAGTAGTAAAAATAAAATAAATAGATGGTTAAATTATGACTTTATTTTTAAATACGCTATAAATAAAGTCATTACATATGAACATATTGATAAATGGCTATTAAAAATATTTTTATTAATTGAGTGATAACTATAGTATATTCATAATAACATAATCGATAATCAATTTATAGCCACATATTCATTTTAATCATATCTTTAATCATATTTCATATTTAAGTATTTAGCAATTATCTTTTGATTCACTCAAAGTAATCCCGAAGCAAAACCATTTCTCATCTTTCTCATGGCGTTGAATCTTTCTTCGGCTTTCTCCCATTGCAGAAGCAACATCATTTGGTTCGACACCTTGGCAAGCGCAGATACTAATTATTATTAAGTATCTTTCGTGGTCTTTATGTAACAAACAGCAAAAGCAACAGCCACAGCAACAGCAACAGAGCAAGAGCCGCGAAACCATTTAAATAATATCGTATTTACATAAAAAATAAAAAACAATTAAAATGCGTTTACACACAACACAAAAAAAAATGAAGAAGCGGCCGAAGGCAACGGAACTTTTGGAGTTTTGGGACCGTTGAAGAGAGTGGAAGGCACTTGTGCAAGTAAATTCAGATACAGTGACAGCCAAGCTGAGCTGCAGATACAGATACAGATACAGATACAGATACAGATACTGTATCTGGATGCTAATGGGCTCGTCTCGTCTTGTTTCGTGTGATGTCGGTTGTGAGGTGGGTGCGTTGGCAATCGCCACTTGTTAGTTTTAATTTGTCAAGAGTTGCACTTGAAGACGTCGCCGTGTGGAGTAAAGAAAGTAAATTGAGTCTTGGGAAGCATTGTGACCTGTATCTGCTTCTACTCAGCATTGTAGCTACATACGTATCTCACAGATACACATGCTCGCATTTATATCTCTGTGTGTGTTTGTGATGATGATGATGTAAAATGCCATTACATGTGTGCATTACATAAGACTTTTTCCCTCCCCGTTGCTTTTTGTAACTCCCCTCTCTCACTCTCTCTTTCTTTCTTTCAGGCGTATCAAGAGCCGAAGATCTAATTAACAAGAGGAGACCCGAAAAAAAAATATAAAGTTAAGTAGTATATACAATTGAAGTTGGCATTGCATTGAAAATGATTTTTTATTGTTTTTGATCAGAAGTAATAACGATAAAGATAACGTAAGTTAACAACAATTAAATGTACATTTTGTAGTTGTATCGCGAATATAAACGGGGCTGCATCGTTATCCCAAAAATGTATATATCTCTCTCTATATATATATATATCTATAGGTATAATATATATTTGTGTGTATATATCGTATATATAGCTAAATGAAAAACAGACAAAACTTGCGCTGCGTGGAGGCCAAAACCAAATTATATTGTTCCACTGCTTCTTCCCCAGACTCATGTTGTTGTTACAGTTGTTGTTGCTGTTGTTGTTGTGGTTGTAGCTTGTAGTTATTGTTGTTGTACTTGTAGCGGAAGAAGAAGAAGCAGCAGTAGAAGCCGCGCCGCCGTCGGTCGGCATTTTAATTTGTGGTAGTTGGTGAGTAAGTAATATACTCGTAATTTATATTTATTTGCCCAGCCTTGGGGCCCATTAAAACTCCAGTTTTATGCTTTCAGGGACGGGGTTTACATATTTACAATTGACTTTTTGTTTTAAGCCATGGCAACACAAGAAGCACGGCAGCCACAATACACAGAGACCATAACACGAAAGACTACTACATATGTATATAAAGTAATATACAACAAAGTGCAACAAAAAGATGACAACAACACAAGGGAAGTCAGAACATTGCGACCGAGTCTACACGACCCTGTGTGACCCTGTACCCAAGTGTGAAATCCTTTTAAACATGCTTACATTCTTAATTTGTATTCCTAGAACTCCTTTTTCATTTCATCATATAAATATTTGCAAAGCTTTTCATTTGCTTACTGTTCACACACTTATATTACTCACTTTTAACTTTGGGTACAGGGTATAAAAAAAAACCGATCTCGATTATCTTACATCGTTAATAGGAATAAACTGGGAGGTACATACATATACATATATCATAATTTGATTCAATTTTTCGCATTTTCTTTTTGATTTCTTTTTTTTGTTCGTTTTTTTTTTGGTTGTTCTACTTTTTGTTCGAGTACAATCGTAAAAGTTAAAAATTATTGTTCTAATATAGGAACCGTTAAGTCCTTTAAGTTCAGTGTTGCAAAGCGCATTAAAAACCGTTGAGTTCTATATCGTTCTTCACGAAATGCAAGCAAATCCATTAAATTTGAGCAATACTTGAAAGTTGTGGGCATCTTTAAAAAGTTGGGATTAGTAAGCAACCCGAGATTATGAATGAATGAATGTCGAAATGGTTTGCAGCATTCCTTTCTTTGGCTTTCTTGTTTCGGGGGTCGTCACGTAGTTTTGGGTTCCGTTTTGTTCCGTTCCGTTTCGTTCCGTTGTTGGGGGGTCTTTAGTAGCGTCCGTAGGCACCCTCGGTATCTAGAGCGCCCATTGCCCCCAATTTCTGGAGCCAGGCGGCATTCGAGGCACGCTGCTGACCGCTCAACGGATTGTTGGCCTCGTTGTGCAGACGCATCTGATGTTGTTGTAGTGGTTGCTGCTGCTGTTGTTGCTGCTGCTGTTGCTGCTGGTTTTGTGGATCCTCATTGCTCAACTCCAAAATCTGCAAACAAACAACACGAAAAAAAAGAGAAGAGAGTTAAACTTGCAATTGTTATTGTTGTTATGGTTGTTATTATTATTATTATCATCGCAGCGTTATTATTGTTGTTTACATCAAGCGTAACGGATCTCTGAGATTGTGAGTTTGTTAGTTATTTCAAAAATCTGTTGAAATCTGTTGACTCGTATATTTATACAGCGCAACCAGACGCCCCCAACACCAGCAACCAGCAGCCAGCAACCAGCAGCCAGCAACATTAACACCATCACCATCCACAGCAGCAGCTGCGACGTGTGGGAAGTTTGGTCACAGCTTTTTTGGCGGATCATTAAATCGAATGAACTTTACTCTCAGATCTGTAACGTTGTCTGAGGCTCAAGCTAAACCTCGACTTCGACTTCGACTTCGTCTTGAAGTTGCTGTTGCTGTTGTTGGAGGCTGTCTTCATACAACGTATCGCATATGAAACTAGTTGCCGCTGTGAGCTGATGTTGATGATGACTGAAAATGTGTTAATGGGGGGTATTGTCGTGTAATTATCAGACGCTAGTCGCCTGACCCCCCCTCTCCACAACTCTCCCACTCTCTCTCTCTGTGTCTCCCTTTTGGGGAGGTCTACTCCCTCTTGGGCTCTTTTGTTTTTTGGCGAACGATGTGTGAACGCAAGAAAAAACCTAAAACAATTTCGCGCCAAGTAATTATATTATTGCTAATTTAAAAGATTGTTGCTTTGCTTTGCTTTGCTTTGCTTTGTTTATTTATCCAGCTATCCATCTTGCTTCAGCTCGTTGTCATCTCCAGTTGTTTAGTTATTAATAACTTTTTTAGCTGAGACTGCAAATATCTTTTGGATTGCATTTAAACGTTAAGACACAAGGAAGCAAACGATGCTGTTATCGCATGACATCTGGTTAGGAGGGCTAAATGTCTCCCTTCTTGCCTCTGGCTGTTGCTGCCACTCCGAGACCAGCGATGTGGCAAGCGTCCTCACAAAATTTGGACAGTTTAATTTGAGAGTTGGCGCTAAGTGCAAAGTTATGTGATTGTACAAGGAAGGGTCTTTTTATTATTTGTGTAAATTGTTTTGTGGATAGTGGATGGGCAATGGGACGGACGTTGGGGGGTAGTGAATGATTTAACGAGGGTTGCTTGCCGCACTTGCCACACTTGCCACTTGCCACTTGGCACACGTCTGGCCATAAACACTCTCTCAACTATGTGCGCATAAACAATTATGTATCAATATTGTATAAGGGCATCATTGACTCCGGCTAATCGTCTGGGATGCCATCAATAATAATAATAATAATAATACTATAATGCTAAGGTCAGATACCAATGAATATCGTTGAGTGTGTATGCGAAATGCTTTATTCAATTTATTAATAAATTCACCGTGAAGCTGTATGAAATTCCATCGAATCATCGTGGCACAATTTGGGAAAATTAAGCGCATAGTTAGTTTTTTTTTCTCAGTTTTTTTTTTTTGCCAACTGTCTGACCTCAGATTTGTATTAGTTTTTGTGTCTGGTTGTCTGGTTTATGTTTTGTAGAGCTTGTGGAGTTATTTATAGCCATGTTAATTTGATTTTTGATTGCTACCATGAGTATTTTTGGTCAAAATTATCATCGTTGCAATTGGGCCTACATCAATTTTAAATGTATTTATTTATTTTTTTTTATCTTTTTATCAATTTTCAACTACAAGCACTGACTTTGAATTAACAACAAACTCAGTTTTGTATTATTCACAATTGATTGTTTTCTTTGGGAATCACTTTGAGCCGTTATTACGTATCTATTATAATGTTTAAAGAAATTAATTGTGCTGTGAATTATTTCTCATTTATTTATTTTTATTTTGGTATTAAGAAATTATATTTTTTTGTAATTTTAATTTGTTTAATTGATTATGATTTTTGTGTTTTGCAAAAACTGACATTGATTTAAGATATTCAATTTTGTTTTTATTTATAATTATCATTTATTATTTATAAATTTTTATTGCTTTTTGCACAAACTTTTCAATCAAGTTATTAAATTTGGTGACCTTACGCGAAAGTATTTCCCTGGCGGAAAGTTCTCATCCTACTTTGGCGCTTCGTGACTGGCGCCGGGAAAATTGTTTTTCCCGTCACTAAACGAAGTGAAGTGAAGTGAAGTCATGTGACATCCCCTGGCTAATTAACAATAAGCTGTGCTGTTTGCCGAGTCATGATCTCAGGTTCAATGCATTATTACTATCAAACTGACAAGTGGAATTTTCGTATTATTTTTCTGCGTGACGTCGCCAAGTCAAAGTCAACCTTCGTCAGCGGTCGACGTCAACGTCAACGCCAACGCCAACGTCAGCATCAGCAGCAACGCCAGCGTCAACGTCGACGTCGACTCCGAAGCGAACAACGTTCACCGCAGCAGCAGAAACAACAGCAGCAACTTCGCCGTCATCGTTTGCTATTTGACATTTGATTTTCCCTCCCCCTATGCAGCACATTTGTTTGATATTGCTTTACGTTTTTCTTTTCCTTTCTTTTTTCTCTGCTTCTTTTCTTTTCTGCCAATGCCACTGGCGTCGTCTGTTGCCTGTTGTCTCTCTAGCTTTTGGCCAAAAGCATCTTTTGTGGACGTCGCACGTCAGAGGTTTATCGATTTCCAAGTGCCATAACATGACTCAGATTCAAATTTAGACTTCAACTTGGACTCAAGCGAAGTGCGAGAGATGGCAAAAAAAAAACAATAATCAGAGGTTGAGATGCAGATAGTTATAAGTAAAGATTGAAGCGGAGATGAAGGTAAAAAGTGGTATATGTAAATGCAATTGTAAAATGTGTACAGACAGAGTATGAGAAGCACGAGTCAAAGAGTCTGCGTTAAAGGTTAAGGCAAAGGTCAGCGAATACATTAAATCATACGCTGAAGAAATAGCCATAGATAGTTACCAAGATAAGGTAATTAAATAATACATTCAGGAGCATTTTACTTTAGTTATAAACCACAGAAAGATGTGCTACGATCATGGAATGAAGAAGACCTAGAGCTGTCTTACAACATTTGAAATTGAGGTAGCCAACGACAAAGTGAAAGATACTCTGCAACTTGTCATAGAACTAGTTATAGAAGCAGCGTAAGCACCAAGGACAAACCGAGTGTCCAACTCAAAAAGACAATCTCGCCGAAAGACTCATCGAACCAGAAGCTGAAGCAGACGCAGACTTCACTATTAGATGTAGACGTAGATTTGGGATTTTGCAGACTTGGCAACAAATTAATGACAATATTTGTTTGGTTTTTTCGTTGCAGCCATAAGAAGGCATAAGAAGACAAGGCTTCAGAGTCTGTGCAACTCATAACAGTGTGTAGCAAATGGTGGCAGTTGCAATTGCAATTGCAGTTGCAGCTGCGTCTAAAATCGAGTGGCAAAATAATATGAAGCGCGGCACCATCGAAATATCCACAATATCCAACATCCACATTGAACATCCACATCCATTAAATTGCCCCCCTGGTTAAGCAGCATTTTTGTCTTTTGGTTGCGAAAAAGAACAGGAAACTCCGCATAGTGCAACAAAAAAAGAAGAGGGGAGAAAAAAAAAAACATAATAATACATACCAAAAAAAAAAAAAAAAAAGAAGTAAGTATATATAAGTATAAGTATGAGCATAATAAAATTGTGCAAAGATGAGATGCTTGAAGCTTGGCAGCAGGTTGGTCATTGCAATGGATTGGATTGTAGCCGAGCAGGCTCTGTGCCACAGCATGGTTGCAGTTGCAGTTTACAGGTTGCAGGTTGCAAATTCCATGTTGTGCAGACCTCGGATGACGCCAATGCGACCGTTAAGACCGGCCAGAAAAGAAGGCAAAAGTGCAATGGAAAAAAAAAACAAAACTTGCGAAATATGTAAAATATTTTTTTGAAACGGTTGCAGACGCGCAACCTCAACAGCAACAACAGCAACAATTGCAAGTAATGTGGTCAGAAGACTGAGGAAGACTTGTCTTGATATTGGTCAGGTATTGGAGTAAGTAACCCTATAGCCATATAGCCATAGCTATGCTCATTGGCCTGCCATTGATGGACCATGACGTAACTCTCTGCAAAACGTCTCTGCAAAACGTCGACAACAACAACAACTGAGTGAGCAAAACAAAAACACGTTGAAAAATAAAACCTCAATAATTGGCGACATAATTGCAACTTAATACCACGCTTTGCCTCTTTTCATTTAGTTAATTATATCGCAAAAATAACGCACCAAAAACGTTGAGGGCACACACACATCGACATCGACACATCGAGTCAGAGATATGATATGTGGGTAATGGTCTTTCAACAGGCTATCCACTTACTGAAGAACGTCGAGGGGGAGACGCGAGAGAGGGAGAAGAAGACCCCATTGACTTCATCTTCGACTTCGACTCCGACTTCTTCTTCTTCTTTGACTTACCTGCAGCATGAGCTCACGCAACTTATCCAATTCATCGCCATGCGACCTTGTGGGCAGGTATCGACTCTCGCAAGGCTGCAACGGCATCGCCACCAGGAGCAGCACCATCAGCAGCAGCAACAGCATTGGCAGCGGCAACTGCAGCGTCTGCGGCAACTGCAACCTGTGTCTTGCCTGCGTCTCTGTGCTCTGGGCCAAACTCTGATTCCTGCTGCTTGTTGTCATTCTGCCTTTAGTTGTTGGTGTTGTTGTTGGTGTTGTTGCTTGCTGTTGTTGTGGTTGCTGTGGTGTTGCGCTGCTGCTGCTGCTTGGGTCACAGGTGCTGCTGGCGGCTTTTTATTGCCTGCAATCATATAAGAAAGTGTGTGAACTTTTAAATGACTGAGCAAAGCTGCAAATGCGCGTCACGAGTGCGTCGAGAAAAGTACAGTACTACCCCACTAAAAGGTATTGTAAAGACTGCTTATTATTCAAGACGGCCAATTAAATATTTTGCGTTTGAAATATTAGAAAAAAAATTAAGTATCTTTCAAAGGTATTCAAGTTCTTGCACAACTATTGGAATTACTATTATAAACTTTTACAATACTTCAGAGATTTTAACTTCTACTTTTACCATATGTTTTTCTTACTCTAAACATTTAATAGTCTAGTTTGTTTTTAAATAAAATTTGCAGATTTTAGTATTATTAATATAGTGACTAATGTATACTAAGAAACTTTATTATACCAAAAAATTGCAAATTTAAAATTGAATTAATAATATATTGAATATATTTATTACATTTATGAATGAATGAAACTTTAAAAGATATGAACTAATTTCGCGAAAAAAGACTTTTTTAAAACACATTCAAAAATATTTCGTAACAAGCACTCTTTCCAAAACAATTTATTTTTCCACTATTTAAAATGAATCACAAATATGCATAATATATGTAAAACATATTTTCACCATAGCGCTTATAGACTGTGTTAGAAAGAGTTCTGCCTGAAGTGGTGGCTTAGCTTTAAAACTCGTAAATAGTTGCAAAAGGTAATTCAATTAATTAGTAATTTGCTAATGGCACATAAACAATATTAATGCAAAGTGGTTTTACAACCGAGGATTACGTGTTGACGCGACTTTTTTTTGTGTAGAGAGAGGGGCAGAGGCGGGAGTCAGTTTGCTGTGCGGTGTTGCAATCCTGCCTTCAGCCTCCAGCCTCGTTTCACACGGATGCTGACTCACTCACTGGCAATAAAAACGGAGTGTACACGGAATTAGTTGTAGTCGCTGAATTGGGTTGGGCTGGGTTTTAGCTTTTAACTGCGTCACGATTCTCTCCACTTATTATTATCTAATTTTTTTGCGTTTGTATTATTTTGCACTTTTTTCTTAGCTTGCCGTTTTTATTTGTATTTTGTTTTTTGTCCGCCGAGCTGAACTGAACTGAGCTGAGCTGGTTCGATGTGCTGGTCCAGGATAACAATGTAGCTTTAAGCAAAGCTGCGTGCAGACATTTGTATTTATAGCCAAAAAGCCAAAGCATCGGTCGAGATTTTAGTGGCACTTTGGCCGTGATGACACAGAACACACAGCACAGAGCAGAAGGATATACTTGTATGTAGGGGAGATGAGAGCACTGGCTATATGACGTCCAGCAGATGCGCTACGTCTCGGTCTTTACTCAGCCTTGAGGCTCGAGCAGTCGGCAATGCCCCGAAGAATTCCTTTACATTTCACATTATGCGCGCGCAGAGGCGACAACAGCAAAGGCAACAGCAACAGCAGCAACAACAACAATAACCACAACAACTGCCATATCATTGTCATAATACTAACACACATTCTTCGAGTGTATAAAAGTGAGTGTGAGAGTGTAAGAGTGTGTGTGTTGTCTGTACTGTGGGCGTCATTCTGGCACGCCCCAATAGAATCTGGTGAAATGTTTTCGCTTAGCAAATTTCATGGTTAACTTTTAGTAGCTTGTTCATGTTCTTCTTCTTGTTGTTGTTGTTGGTAACACTCTCGTTCTCGTTGCCGTTGTCGTCATGGCTGCACACAAGTTGTTGACATTGCCGGGCGTCAATAATGTATCTCTAGTTCCAGTTCACTAACTGGCCTAACCAACTGGCCAACAAGCTGCTTGCTCTCAAAGTCTTTACGCTCTTCCCATGTTTGTTGCCTGCAAATCGAACCATTTGTATACCGCGCACGACCAAAAGCCCCCCGAAATTTTTGATATAGCGCACTTTTGTGTGGCCATTGCTGTGATTGAATACGTGTCGTGCATAGCAACTCCAAGTCAAGGGTTTTTCTTTTTTTTATAACCATATACGACTGACAGTCGCACATCGAACCCAGAAACAGAAACATTGATACCAGATAGAAGACAAAGACAGATACTGAGACAGAGTCGTAGTCAAAGTTGGAGATGCGTAAGCATCTGGGTTATGCGTACGAATGAATTCATTTCGAAGCGCAGTCGAATAAACGCTTTATGAAGCAGCTCCAAAACAAAGCCATAAACATTCACAAGATATCATAAGAAACAGCAATATTAAGTATGTCCTTGCACTGCATTCGCCAACTTTATTGTTTTGTCTCTGGAGTACATTCATTTGTTAGTCGAAAGATATGGAAATAAAACAATAGTTGCATAATATAATGAAATTCAAACGCAGGTCTTAAAAAAATTAATTTCACAAAATTCTTTTCATATGTTAAATGATATACGAATGTTCAAATTAGTAGCAATTATGCATAAAAATTAAAATTCAAATTTACTTCAAATCAAAAAAAAAAATAATAATAATACATTTTCAGTAAAGTATGTTTTTTTTTTTCAATTAACTTCAACTTTTTCTTCTTCAAATATTTTGATGTTTTAACATATTTATCCATAGTTTTAAGTTGCAATATTCTTTACTTAAAAAAAAAAAAAAAAAACTTGGTTTGTTAAAGTCGGAAGGGTCGAACGTTTTCAGTTATGTTCATCAAAATAATTCCTTCCACCAGTTTAAAGAAACTTAATGCTATTTATAAATCTATGTGGATGCACATAGTCCAAGAAAACCTAAAGTGCTACTAATACAAAGTGACTTAATGTTATTAATGTTAATTTTCAGTATTTTATATTACCATAAGTTTTCTAGATCATCAGCAGTGATCGCATCGAATAGTGCCTGTTCGTCAGTTTCCTGGTGAGGGTTTCGAATAGACCGCGAAACCCTATTGCCAGGTACGTCCACATGGAGTGTGCTGGACACATAACCGTCTTTGCGAGTCCGTTTTTTGGCTGGCTGCGTATAAAACTGGCCAAAGGCAACATCACGATCCAAGGGATCTTCTCCCTTGTTGTCGATCCGATGCAGGAAGCGCAGCATGGGCAGATCACGTATGCGATCGGCCAGACTGATGATGTGCAAATCACGGGCAGTCCATGGCGAGAGCATCGTTACGGAGTGCCGATCATTCACATAGGCAATGGAGATGCCACCCAATTCGCTCTCGGAGAAGCGCAACAGGAAGGCTCCAGGATCAGTGCAAAGGAGCTTGTACTGAGTCCTGTGCTTGCTGATGAAGCCCGTGATAAGATTCGCCTTCCACAAGGGCAGCAGATGAACCTTGATCAGTTTCATGATGGAGTAGAACCACTCCCAAAAGGTGAATGTTCGTTCCGACAAGGGGTTTTTGCAGAACTCATTCCATGTTACGTAACTGAAGCGTCGACCCATGAGTTTTTCACATAGAAACCTTAAGTCGTCTGCGGTTAATTGACGCTGTGTGCAGTCTGTGAATTTCATATTGAGCGCAGTAGATAACTCCAGCCATGTGACATAGTGGCTGACCACAAAGGGATCGCGCACAGCATCCGAGAATGCATTGTCCCATATTATGGTGGCCCAGGATTGTGGCTCCTGCTTGCCATGCACAATCACCACCACGGGCAGCGAGAATGTATAGCTGCAAACGCGACTGCCATTCAATGTATACGTTGCAAAGAAGAACAGTGTAAACTTTTCGTCCATGACACTATTGGTGGTCTTCTTCTCGCTACGCCTGATCTTCTTGAGTATCATATTATTAAAGTTGGCGCAGAATGTTTCCGTTGTCGGATGATATTCCATGATGCTTGAACTTTTCAGCAGCTCTCCCGACCCCAGGGCGTTCAGACCCTGTATAGTCACATCAAAGAGGGGGTCTTGACACTCTACAAAGCGTTTTGCCTGCGACTCGGAAATAATGGTACACTTGATTGTGGGGGGATTCAGGGACACGGCCAGTTGGCATCCCAGAAGCCAGCGCACTGAGACTGCAAACCGTGTGTTTGTCTTCATCACTTGTGGCGGCTGTTTGACCACAATCATTGCTGATCCTAGCAGTTGCTTGTGTGCCAGCTGCATTCGCTCGCGAAGTGTTGTGGCTTCTTCATCTTCTTTTGGAATGTCCTTGATAGCAGCCAATAATTGATTGATGAAGTTCTCAAGCAAAACGTAGCAACGTTGCATCTCATCCAGATTATTCTCATTGAACTGTGCTCCATTTGCCGCCAGCGCCTGTTGACGACGCCAGTTCCTTAGCGCAGCGATGACCATCTCCTGCAGTCGCTCATAGTGCAAAAAGCTGCGCTCCACTTGTTGCAACTTGTCTTCTATGAGATGCCTGATGGCTGTGACATCGTCGCAGTTTTCCTTTAGCTTTTGTTGTTGTTCGGTGATTGTGGAGATAAAGTTCCAGGAACTTTGCACAATCTGACGATGGATATCAGTAAGCTCTAACTTGTTTAACGGTACTAAAGCCGAATCCAAGAAATCATTTTTAGCCATGTGACTGTTATTCAAGCCGTTAGGATTATTCATTTTTCGTCTAATAGCAAACAAGTTTCTGCCGGGATCACAACTATTCTTTTTTTGCAGGTTAAGTGCGTAGTTGCGAAGAAAGCTCTAGAATTACAAGGAATTTATCGATACTTTCAGCATAGATCACTAGCAGTTCCTCATAATATCGATTTCTATTAAATCAGAGTGCTGCCTGCCCTAATAAATTTATCGAAACACTGTGAATAAATAATATGCATAAATTGTTACCTTTTTCTATTTTTTTCAACGAATTGGGATGCGACGTTACCGTTGCGAGACAACTTCAGCTCATTGCGCACGAAAGCTTTCAGTTGAAGACGGAAGCTGGCTGTTTGCCCAACAAAAGCTCGTTGCTACAATAGCGTGCTGAAGCTTGCTGAGTCCAAGGTAAGCGGTGAGTTTTGCATTGAAGCACTGCAGTGCACGACCGAGGTTCGTTTCCCGGTTAAATTATAAATTGTGGTACATCTCAATGCGATGTAAATTAAATCAGGTGAACAATCAATTGTGCAAATTAAACTTACACCTGACTTCATTAATATTTAATTATTTAGATAAAAGAGTTTCTTTCACTATTATATAGGGCAAGCACAAAATTAGCTACCATAAACAAATATATAGAATTGCCAAAATTTTGATGGCTTTTGCAAGTCCATAATAAAATTATGGGCGTGGCAATTAAGTCGTTAACTTAGCTTTAGCAATTAACCTTGACAAGTTATTATCGAAATGACTTTGTTTTGCACATTTTTATTATAATCTTTATTCAGTTGAATCGCTTTACAATTACAATTACAATTACAAATACGAATACGAATACAATTACAATACAACAACAAATGAAGGTTGAAAATGTAGCATACGATGTGGGTAGATGGGATATGGCTCGCATAAAAGTTACAACTTAAATTTGGGGGCTTAACTAGAGCTGAGCTACGAGCTATGAGTAACATAAGGGTTAGGTCTACCTTAAGAACAACTAAAATACATTCAGTGGCATTCAACGTACTTTTCGCTAGAAATCTTTATCGTTATGGTTATCGTTATCGTTATCGCTACCAATATCGTTTTTAATTCGAATTCTTTTTCTTCTCCCCTATGTGCGCTCTCGCATTCGGGTCAATCAATGGCCAAATGCCTAGGGATTACATCTACAAACACAGCACGAAGGAAACAGGAACCAATCCATGAAAATGCCCTTGCAATCGTTATCGGGATCATAGGCGAGTAATCGATGCCATTTATACTTCTGTTCGCAGCCACATTCGCCCTCGCAGCGTGGAGTTTGAGTATTGCTAAAAGGCGGAATTTAATCAATTATTATTTTTTGATCAGTATAAACTCTAAAGGATTTATTCACCTGCAAACCTCCTGATGAATTGCCTGCTCAAAGTGCTGCGTGTTGACAATCGCCCGGATCTTGCCAGCTGAATTCGATGCCCAGTAGGGCGTCACAATTTCAATTTTCGATTCACAAGCATCGAGGCGTCCTGTGCCAGAGTTGGCATTCGCATTACCCGGCGGAGCATTATTGCTTGCTCTGCTTGTGCCACCTCCACCTCCGACGCTGCCTCTATTCCGATTGCTTGCCCCACCGGCGGCTGCTTGGCGCTTCTTTCGCAGCTCCCCGAAGTAACTGTCGCCTGCTTCGCCCGCTGTGGCCGCATATGCTCCGGGTGGTATGAAGATGTCCGGCTCATCAATAAAGCGACGCTTTCGCACTTTCGCCTGTCCGCCACCTCCTCCTCCTCCGCCACCGCCGCCTTCCATGTTCATCTCAAAGTCTCCGTACATGCGTCGCATCAGCGCCTTGTTGTCGTCTATGAATCTTTCAATCTTGTCACTGCGAATAGAAGATGAGAAGTTCAATATAACCATTTGTACACATGTAAGTAATAGCCTTAATTTCATTTTTTTAATTTAATTGGGCTTTCCAAATCAGCAAAATAATTACGTGTTTCAAATTGTATATTTTACTCTTAACTGAAATACCTTTTCAAAAAAATATATTATGTTTGAAAATCTATTTCTAATTCATCAATTTAAATTAAATGTTGTTCTTCAGTTAAATTGATTATTATTTTCCATTTCCAAATTGTTCTACAAATGTCAACTGCCGTTTTAATCAATGCAGATACACATTTAAATTGATTTCTAATAACTAATAAACACATAATAGAATAGCGCGTTTAAACTAGATAGAAAAATCTCAGATGTATCAATAACCAATATTAACTATTTAATTTGCATTCCAATATAATTATATGTATCATAAACTAGACAGAGTTTTTTGTTCTCTCTCAAAATATATCTGACTAATGCTGCGGTTATCACTGAGGCAATCAGCTGTAAATTTATTATCGCGAATTAAGTTATTAAAACATTCCGCTCTAATTAAGAATAAGCAAGTCATTTTTTTTTCTCGTTGTGAAATTACGAAACTCCACTTTGCCCACATATGAATCAGATTTCAGCATAAAATGTTATGGCTTTTCTGAAATCCCACAAAACTACCGCTTCTATAGTAATCGTGAAGGACAGCTGGGCAAGCTAGCTAAGGGGATTCATGAAATGATACTCACATGGGATAGCTATTGCCGGCCGTGGGGCAGAACAGCTGATGATATCGCTTGATGCAGGGCACGCCCTTGATCACATCGCCTCGCACGTCCAGCCCAAGAGCCACCGACAGCGCCGTCCACCAGATCTGGAGAGAAGAGAGAGAACGAGAGATAGAGTGGGAGAGA
The DNA here is from genome assembly GCA_035046325.1 of Drosophila niveifrons. NCBI lineage: Eukaryota > Metazoa > Arthropoda > Insecta > Diptera > Drosophilidae > Drosophila > Drosophila niveifrons. The sequence continues at coordinate 10,568,055 of JAWNOC010000068.1, forward strand.
TAATTGGTATTAGCATTGGAATGGCGCCCATAACAATTTATAGCAGGGTGTGAAAATGACTCAAAGTAAGACATAAAACGGAGAAGAAGAAAAAAGCAAAAACAACTGACAACAGAGCGACGACCAGCTTCACTGTTCTACACACCTCCCTCCCTCCCCTTTGAGCTGGTTGGTATGCTTTGCGTTTTAGTCTCTTAGCAGCTGAGTATGATGATCATCATCACACCTCTTAACGAAACGAACTCGCACGACCTTCGTGAGCCAGCCAAAAAGTCAACAACAACAACAACAACAACAACAACTGCGGCAAGAAGAGAAACACACGCACAACACACTGACAGAAGAGATCGTCAAAGTTATTTCCGCAAATGAGCAAACTCGATCGATCGATCGATCGATATACTCGATATACCCGTAATCGCTTATGACGTGAAGTGTACGTGGGGAAGAGGAGGTGGAGGAGGAGGAGTTAAAGTAAACACGCGCGTGCCCAAAATGAGTCGGGGGAGTACTTACCGGAATCTGCAAGAACGAGCCATTATTCGATTTTGGATAGGAAAACAAAGGCACCACCGGCACACTGCCGTTCTTCAGATAGATGGGACCCTGTATTGGAGTCACAGTGGGCATCGGACTCTTTGACTTGTCTGCAAAATGATAAACAAATAAAGAAATGAGAAAAACAAGAAAGATAAACACAATATATGCAAATTGAAAACTGGAGCTACATATGTTATGTGAATGATTCATGGCGAGACAAGGACAGGATAACGTGCAGAGTCTGATTAGTGTGGGCATTAATCAAGTGGGTTAAACCCAAGCAAAGCTCAAAAGAAATAAATAAAATGCAAAAATTGCAATTCTGCATACAAAATCGAAGTGCAGTTGACATATCAATTTCATGAAATGAAATGCATGCTTGGCATTTGTAATGCCCGGATCTGAACTTAATTTAACTTAACGGAACTGAACTGAACTGGATTTGCATGTAAAGAGGCCTGAGATGATCTTGTCAACTTTCCCTTTCCCTTTTTTTTTTGCAGGAATGCGACAGGATTTGTCAATGGGAACAGTTGCATAGAATTTGTGATTTTCGTTCAGTTTTGTTTATTGAGTTCAGTTGAGTTTCGTTAAGTTTGAGTCTGAGTCTGAGTTCGTGTCTGTCTTCTGTCTGTCCGCGTTGAACAAGACTGCGCACTTCGTAACTGTTTCAGTTACATTACATGATGGACTCGTTTTAAGCTCACGTCTTCACTTGCTCACACATGCACACAGAGGTGAAACCAAAAGACTTGAACAATGCGATCATATGTACTTGATCTTATATATGTATATATATCGTTGTGTGTGTGTGCGTGTGCTCTCAGTGTGGTGCACGTCTTCTTCTTCGACTTCGTCTGTGGCTGCGACTTCGGCGGCGGCATTTAAACGCAAGTGGTTGAATGGGGCCCGACTTCTTGCATAATACTATATGTAGCTTACTATACTATATATATATAAACCCACACACACACACACACACACACCAACACAAGACCTCCCCCTTGCTGTCGAAGTACTCCTCTAGTCCTACGCCCCTGCAATCGCCCCCAACCCCTTTTGCTAGCACTTGAGACTTGAAGTCGGACTTGGCAGGTTGCTACAATTGAGATGAGATGCGATGAGATGAGCGGCGCTGAGATGAGTTAAGATGAGTTCGAGATGAAGTGAAACAAAGAGGCGCCACGCGAAACGAACAAAGCCAAAGTCGAGCCACAGAGCCAAAAAGTGAATTATCAAATGCGCTGACAGTTTTGTGTCTTGGACGAGGGCAGGAACTGTCGCTATCGCTAACGTTATGTGGCTTGTGTTACTTTTCGAGTTGCTGTTTATTAGAAGACGAGGAACGACAGCAACAACAACTACAACTGATACATAAATCGTGTTGCGTGTTAGTCAGCGACAGCTATAAAAGTCAAACACTGGCCATTACTGTCTCTACTGGCCATAGGCGACCTTGTCGCCAGGTTTGTAGACCTTTGACCTTGCTCCGTCTCTACTTGTAGTATTTGTAGTTATTTCTAAACTATCGCTCTCACTGTTGTTACCATTGTAGTTGCTGCTGTTGTTGTTGTTGGCGCTAAACAGCAATGTGCAGAAGTTGCTCTCAATTGGAAAGATACACAGAAAACACGCAGTAAACAACATGCAAACAACACACAAGCAATAGCAAGAGGAAGGTGCCATAATAACAGCAACAACAACTAAAACATCGACAACAATCAGTTATACCATGACTTTGGGATTTCAAATAGGAATTGATGATAGAGTGAGTATCGCAATATTGCGTATACGCAGAATACGTATACGTATTACAGTTGAGCTAATAAGCTAGATAACTTCTTGTCTATTTTCTACTATATATTCGTAGTTAATCTATCATTATTTATCATTAAGTCAGTGCCAATTATTTCCAACTCTAGCAAAATAGTTTAGCCCTCTTAGAGTATTTAAACTTGAGCAAGCTAAATACTATTAGCCTATAATATAAATCTAATCTATTTACTTCTGATATGTTTTAATTTTCTTAGTGTATATAAATTCAATATATATTCTCTGGAAATTTAACAAGTTTATACAAACAATTTTGCTAATTGTTTTATTTGAGATTAAAGTTGCTAAAATTCAACTTTGCTCCAAAAATTGACTTTAAATTTGATTGTATATATCAAATAAATACTATAAAGATTAGTACTATTTTATTGCCCTTTAATAAACTTTGCTAATTTTTCCAACTATTTTAAATACAGCTAATTAAAATACACTTTTCATGTATCGACTTTTATTGTGCACCTTGCCATAAGAAGATATTCATGCTTACCTTTATTGTGTCCCTCGGCATCGTAGTACTCGCCATCATCCTCTTCGTCCTCTTCCTCACCCTCCTCCACATCGTAGTCGAGCACGGCATGCACTTGAGTCCTGGAGCCTTGACCCGCCTGAACGCGGGTGAAGCCAGGAGCACGCTCGGGATAATTGTCGGGCGGAGCAACGCCATAAGTGGAAGCTGGCGTCTCCGTCTTACTTCCTGCTCCAGCTCCAACTCCGCCTGCTTGCCTGCCACGTTGCGGTGGCAGTGGGGGCGGCTGCTGTTGCTGATGCGGTGGCTGCAGCTGTGCTGGTTGCTGTTGTGGCTGCTGCTGTTGCTGTGGATGCGACGGCTGCTGCTGCTGCTGCTGCTGTCTGCTGCCATAGCCCGTAATACTAAAGCTGCCGCTGTTCTTGGTGAACGTTGTGGTTGCTGTGGCACTCGCCGTGCCATGGGCATTGTAGTATTGCTTCTGCTGCTTCACCGGAAGCGCTGGCGCCTGGCCAGGATAGCGAGTGTAGGAGCCTTCGGCAGGACCCCGCCCAGCCGATTGTGTCAGCTGTAGCGTGCTCTGAGTCTGGCCAGAGCTGCTGCTGGCACTGGAGCTGCGAAATGAAACCGTATTCTCATTCGTCTCCAGCTGCGTCTGCTGTGTGTGCTGCTGTTGGCTCTGCTGCGTCTGCTGCTGCTGAATGTGATACACGGAGTTGCGAGTGCTGCCACTTGGTGGCAAGTAAGCGCTGCCCTGCTTACGCCTCCCGTACGGATAACCTTGCTGTGATTGTTGTTCCTGTTGCTGCTGTTGTTGCTGCTGCTGTTGCTGTTGTTGATGCAGTGCTGGGGCAGCGTAGGGATTGTTCTTGTAGTAATCGGGCGCCGCATCAGCGGGCGACTGCGGCTGCTGATGATCCGCGGGTGAGTAGAGCAAGTTATTCGTATTGCTGGCCAGCTGATGGATCGGATGCAGCGGGGCCAGAGTGGCGCCCCATGGCTGGGCGAGGGCTCCAAACGGAAGCGAGAAGTTGGCCAGAGCCATGCCCGAATGTGAGAAACAGAGATGTGAGTCAAGTGACGAGACGAGGCGCGACCAGAGTCGAGTTTGATTACGTAAAGTTAATTGAAATATTTCGTCAGTGCATGATACAAAAGACTTAGGCAACAAACTTGCTGCATATCAAAATCGAAAAGTAATTTTTCGAAGCTGCCATAAATCGACAACAGATTAGAACAAGAATCTGAACTAGAACCAGAATTAGAACTAGAATAGGTATTGGTATTAGAACTAGAACCGGAGTCGGAGTCTCACACTGAGTCTGAGCTGATGAGTTTACGTGATTTTGAGGCGTTTTGTGGAGCGCGCGCGCTTAAAATGATTTATGCAAAAGCAAATTAGTAGCAACGACGACGACGACGACGGCGACGGCGACAATAGCACAATTTCAATAGCACACACTCGCACTCGCACACATACTTTAGCACACACACACACGCGACAAGAAATCAAATCGAACGTCTCTTGCGAGTTATGTAGTATAATAATATATATGTGTGCAAATGTTGTTGTTATTATAAAGTTATCTTCACTGCTGATGTTGTTGTTGCTGTTGTTGTTGTTGTTGCCTTTAGTCGTATGTAGTTGAGAGTGTCGTGTGCTGTATCGTGTTAATAACTTTGCACGGCAGTTGGCACAACTCGGACTCCGCGACTCTTGTGCTAAAAAACCATTCACGACAAGCTGACAATCGAGACTGAGCCGTTCTCGGCGTGCGCCTTTAAAAAACTTAATGGGAAAAATGTTTCAACAAGCCTCAATACTCAAAACTGACTTGAGTAAAAAAAAAAAAACACATGCGAGTATATAAAACACAAAAAAAATAAAACAACAGTTGCTGTTGCTCCCAGCTGCTGCTGCTGCTGCTGCTGCTGCTGACGCTCAAAGAGTGAGCGGCACTCAGTTAAGTTCAGTTCAGCGTAAGTTTTTTTGAATGGTAAATCGAAAAATAAAACAAAACCGGAAAAATATGCACATTAATCAATACGAACATTGCATACTCTTTCAGCTAAATGGTTCTTAAAATCAAATATTTTAATTGAGTTATTAAAGTTGTTATCCAACAACTGGAAATGATTCTTTAGTTAGTATTACATTTAAATTAGAATCTTTTATCTTCATTTCAAGTCAGGATAAGTTTAAGGGCTGCTCTTGCTGGAAGAGAGAGAGAGCGTTAATGACCTAGGTCAATGGATGGGTCGACTCGACGGTGCAGTTTCTGTTCCATTTGGCGACTTGTTTGTTTCATTTTCGAAAAGCGCATATTAATCACCAAACAAAATCGTCGTCGTCGTCGTCGTCTTGAAGGCAATGAAAAGCAAAAGTATTTTTAAAGTGGGCTTTAAAAACAGGTTGTGAAGAGCAGTCTGAGTTACACTTGCGATCCGCTTAAGAGACAAAACAGAGAGTGAGAGAGAGTGTGTTGTGTCTCCCAGTTATGCTCTTTTTTCCGTTGCTCTCTTTTGAGAACGTTATAGTTGGGTGCTAGTCATTACACATTCTTCGGAGGGGTGAAAGGTGGAGATGCTGTGATTTCACAGTAATGTTGCTGTAATGCCGAGTGCATTTGGCGATGAGCTATTGTGTCGCTAATGATGATCGCTTCGCTGATAATAATGATGATGATCATCATCGCTAGATGAGGGCGTAGACTGCGCTACGATTGTGATTGCGTCGCTATCTACGTCACAAGCAGCTAAAGCAGCTCGTTTTGGGTTCACTTTGCATATTAGCACCTCTTAACTGGATCATTGCTCCCCCTCCCCTGCCTCTGTTCCGTTACCCCTTCCCCTTTCAGCTCTAGCTGTCGGGGCGAGCTCAACTTGTTGCGAATCGAGACAGTTTCGTGCGTATTCGCATTCGTTTTCGTATTCGATTTCAGTCGTTTACGGAAACGGATATTGCAACAGCTGACGACGTGCTTCTCTGATGGTGATTGAGATCTTTGCACATGAATGTGTCAGGGAAATACGCCCTATAGCTCCTGTTTTGTGATTCACTCGCAATGATTTATGCAAGTCGGAAAATCTGCTCATTTAATATGTGTTGATTGATTTCAACAATACGAGTATGTACAACACACTATTGGAATGTCAGCGCTTTCCGTTTAGAAAGGTCTCTGCATGCCACCTACAAGGGTATGCCAACTATATATATGTAAATAACCTAAACTGTAGCAAATGGGTTGGCCAGCTGTCCAGTTGACCAGACCACGCCATGGCCATATCGCCACATCGATATATAGCGAGCAGGCTTTTGTTTTATGACAGACAGACGGACGGACGGAGGGAGGGACGGACAACGCTGCTGACCAAGCCCAACAAATATCGCACATTTGTTGCAACCAGGGTTGGTTCATGATCCATTTCAATGGTCAGCAGTCGCCAATCGTCGATCGCCAGTCGCCAGCCATTTGCTGTGTGACTTATAACAATTACTTCAATTCATTTAATTCGCTTTGAAGCATCTTTTTATGATCGCATTCCGAACTTCAGCTTACTCATCGCTCGTGAAGTACAAGTTGTCTTTTTTTTTATTTTGCATTTTATTTTTTTTAGTTTCATGGCTATTAAGGAGTCGGATGACTAAACCGCTGATTGTTTGTTATTCTGCAACCCTATAATACTTCTATGCAGCGTGTTGTACTTATGTTTTTCTTATTTTTTTTTGCATACAGTCAAATCACAAGAACTAGTTTAGCTGCGGCTACTCGAGCACATAGTTTACCCCAACAACAACAACAACGTCGAAATCTATATCCACGTCCACAGATCAAGATCAAGAGCGAGAACACAAAAGTGACAAAAGCAACAAGCGCCAATCAAGTGGTTAGTGTTTCTTTTTTTTTTTTGTTGTTGTATTTGCCTTTTACTTTTTATGAAACACTTCTTGGCAATTGTCTGAACTTATCTAATCCACTCAACGGACGAATATCACACACAAATAATCTTTAAATGACATTCTTCTAGCGCCTGCCGCGACTTGGGCGCCCTCAGGCCTTTGCAGCTTGCTCAACAAACAAACAAGCGATCGATCGATCGATCGATTGGACTGATCGACAGACTGACAGACGGACCGACAGTTCAACTGATCAACATTGGCAAAAACACACAGAAAATGAAAAAACGTCGCCTGTCAAAAAATTTAAATACAAGTACAAAAACAATAAACACAACAAATAAATCTGCCTTATCGAAATGTGCTCTCAAGCATTGGCCTTAAGTCGTTAACAAAATTTAACTGCCAATCTTTTGTGCAGTCACAATAAAATATAAAATCAAATCAAATTAAATACGAGTAAAGTAAAACGCCAAACATCAAGTGTTTGTTGTTTGATGCCATTGTCTCTCTCTCTACATAACATAGCTCGCATTTCAATTCCTTAACCAATTCAGATTCCTGAACTGAAATGACAATACTAAGTAGTGAATATAATACTCTAATATACTTCAATACGATCAGCTCATGGATGCCATAGTCGTTGATCGATTCGATCAGCATAAGCAAAAAAAAAAAAAAATCGCTTTAATTAGAACCAATTTAGAGCGTGGACCAATTTATCAGAAGCATTTTGAAAAGTAGTTGAAAACCAGTTGAGATCAACTTCAGCGCCATGTGCACAAACAGACAGACGGTTAGAGTATAGACGGGGGAGTCACAGGTGTTGAGAGAGGGGTGCGGTTGCTGCTCTGGCCTTTTTACTCCACTATAACTCAGCTATTGTCATTATTATTACGGACCTATTATTGCTGTTGTCGTTGTTATTGTTGTTGTTGCTGTTGCTGAACCGCGAACCGAACTCAATTCAAATTGCCTTTTACGCATTTGTTTTTCTTTGTCAATTGTCTGTGGTCCATTATACGAGGTGTGGAACCCAACACCCAGGTTCAAGTGCACACACCACTCGCATTGTTCCTTATTTACAATCACAACTACTATACTATATAAGGCAGTTCAACCGAGAATAGTTCAAAGAGAAGCTTAACAAAAAACTATTGAACTCTCAAGTATTTCCAAATAAATCTTAGATTTCGAATATCTTATGCTATGATACGATCAATGAGGAATAAAGTACAGAAATATTTATGATCTATATTTATATTCCACAAATAGTTTCCGATATGTGTCGAGAAACTATTGAAGCAACCCTGGGAAGTCACCGCCCAATACTCTCTCGCAGCTTTACTAAGAAACATGGCAACGAGTTAATTATTTTGGTTCTTGCCAACCAAAATTTTCATTTCTATAGCGATCATTAATTACCTTTCCATTTCAGGTTGTGTTGTGTTACCTTGGTGTGAGATGTCGACGCTCAATTCCATTCGTGGCGTTCTAAGAACAGGGATTACAATGTGCGTTGTCTTTAAGGAAGTGATTTTAATTGGAATACGAGTGTGAGTATCTCTAAATGCTATCTTATAAGTTTAACGGGTATCTTAGTATCTATCATACTTTGTCTTGCTGGGCACACCCGGCGGTTGTCCATTCCCATTCCCATTTCCGGCCAGGCTTTGACTTTGATTGTGACTGTGGGTGGCTGCCAGCGTGTAGACTTCGTAATCACTGATCGTAAAGTTGTAATCGCCAAAGAGCGTCAGATGTGCGGCACTGGGGCCATCGTAGGAGTGCGGCAAGTTCGAATACGAGTCCGTGTTCACGTTACAATTGCTCGATATCAGCAGATCGGCGCCAGCTCCAAATATGGGACCGCAGCTGTTGTAAGATATGCAAATTGTGATTAATATGGGCTTGGTCAAACATTGTCTCTCTGCTTACTCTGGATGATAACAAATCGCATAAGGCTTCTTAACAATATCAAATTTGACCGGTTGCTCGCCATTTGGGGGATTCAGCATAAAGAGAAACGCACGCTCCGAGTGCAAATAGCCACCCTTGCGACTGGTCTTTGCCCATGCAACATCTGTGTAGCCGCCGCTTATCTCTCCATGTGCTCCCACACCGATTACCATGCAGGGTGCGACACCATCGCAATAGCGATGAAACGAGCTCGATCCGTGGCCATGTGTTGAGGCTCGGTAGACGAGACGCCAGCTCTGCTTAGGCACACCAAACCAGCCATTGAGCACGCTCTGCAACGCGAGCTTATCGTTGCGCAGGATTTGTGAGCCCGGAAACATATTGACAGTTAGTCGTGGTTGTAGTCGCTTGTCGTTGTCCACCAGCTTATTGGGATGCAAGGCAGCATAGCGATAGCGCTCTAAGGATAGCTCCATGGGCACAGCCCCAGTTGGCTCCACTTCCTCGGCAAACACTTGGCTATCGATGAGTAGCAAGCGCACATGGCCCATTACGCCACTCAAGTGTTGACAGACCCTGGCACGCTCCTCCTCTGTCCAGTGAGCGGTTGGCTGGGTGACTCCTGCCTGGTACTTGGCCCAGGCTAAAACACAACGCCACACTTCTTCCTCCTCCAAGCAGAACTGAGTTGATAGAAAAGAAAGATTATAAATACTAAAAAAAAAAGGTCTGTTATGAATGATTTACATAATCTGAAGATATGATCTTAATCAGTGCATCCTTGGTGAGAGTAAGAAACGAATTGGTTTTAACGCATTCTCCAGCATTCTCGCCAATATAGATGATGCAGCGTTCCATAAACGACGCCGCGCACTTGGCACCTGCAATAACAAGAATGGGAATTTACCAAGAGTAAAAGCTGCATTGCACTGCGCCCATTGAAAGTCGTCGGTTTCATATAAAATTTGTTGCATTTTATTGTGGATAAGCTTTCGGTTTGATTTACAAGTAATCCCTTAATAATAACTAGAGGCAGTTTGCTGTGGAGTGTAGTTCTTAATCCTTGGAGGGGCTGACATTCTGTATGAGTGTGATGTTGTCGCCCTTAAGCATGATGCGGCCCAGATTCTTGCGTTGACGCGTCTTTACGTACACTTCCTCGGCATCATCCAGCACCAGGTTCATGTACTCGTCGAATCCCACAATGTGGCCCTCGATGCGCAGCGAGATGTTCTCGTATAGCCAAACTTGAACGCGGGAGCGGCTTTGCAGGTATCGAAAGATCAGGTTGATGGGCTGCACCATCACCTTTTGCACCTTAGGGTTGCCCTTGAAAGACATTTTGCTGGTCCTTTTTCAATTGAATTTATTTTTCGTTGATTTTATTTTTAATTTGCGAAAACGTTTCTGTTTTTTTCTGACGCCGGCCGCCTTTAGTGTGACCGCATGCTGGTTTTTAAAGATTAACTATTTTCTCTTCCGAAATATACCGAAACTAGCTTGGTCACGCTGACAGCTGATAGCTTTGCTATCGATTATGTTCACCGTTATCGAAAGTTCATTACCGACCGGTTGCGTCAGAAGTACGAGAATTTATATTTCCTTCTCAACATAAACAAATCATCATGTCGCACGGAACCGTTGATAAAGGTGAATTAATGGACCAGGTGAAGCAACAGATTGCTGTTGCAAACGCCCAGGAATTGCTCACACAAATGACCACAAAGTGTTTTAAAAAGTGTGTTGGCAAACCCGGAACTTCACTGGATGCCTCCGAGCAGGTGAGCTTAAGCAACAACTGAAAGGTGCATTTCGGATGTTTAATATATGATAAACACTTGCTCTTCGTGGATAGAAATGTGTATCCTTGTGCATGGATCGTTTTATGGATTCGTGGAATCTTATCTCCAGAACCTACGGCCAGAGGTTGCAACGCGAACAATCGAAAATGTGAGCTACATTCTACACTGCCACTTGTGAATTAGGCCGAAAGTGGCGTATTTTGACTAATCGTTGTAGTTAGTACTACTTAGTTCTACTTGTTAAAAAATAAATCATTTAAAACAAATTTTTCATACATAATTGTCGTTTTGCTTGATGAAAACGTGCAAAAACGATAAATAAATTGCCGATAACATTGTTTTTGCAGATTAAAATATACCGAAACCATTTCGAACACCAGTTAAAATACCAAAAATTGTGTAAAATGATATTAAAAGTCGCGAGTGGAAAATCTATCGATAGTTTTAATATCGCACGCGCAGTCTCGCGAACAGCTGAATGGCAAAATGATTGCTATAAAAATATCGAATTGGCGCGAAATTTAAATGGGTTTCTTAAAATTCACTTAAATATAGAATTCAATATAATGAACGTAGCAGTGTTTATTGAGTTAACTTACCAGCTTTCTCATGAATATCCATAACAGCAGTCAAAAATGTGCAAGCATTATCAACAGATAATGTGGAAATAACATGATCTTCACAAGCGGCGCGCAATTCAAAAACACCCATATCTTGAGCTAGTGTTAACATCTCGAAAACTCGATAATCTTGCAACATGAGCTGTAAATGATATTTAAACTAATAAATAACACTCTATATGCAGTTTCTCAATGTTATTAACTTACTTTTGCGGTATAGACATACAGTATGAATTGGCGAAATAGCTCAGCATTGACATGTGGCAAGCGAATCGCAGTAGGTGTCCCAGTTCCAGGTGCTGCAGGTGAAACTGTGCAGCCTGGAATGGGTATGCGACAGACTTCTCCACGTTTAGCAGTTTTAAAGCTCTTGCAACTAGAATTAAATCAATCTCTAATTAAGTACTCAATCGCAACAAATGAGCCGCACGTGCTGATGCCACAAATGCCAGCGGCAGGTGCGAGTCGACACCATAAATGGACAAGAAGTCCAATCAGGTTATGGGATAATTAACTTACCGTGCCATCAGGATGCTTCGGTGTGCGTAGATTTTCTCATCATCGCGGCCACATATAAAAACGACATCGGCACTGTCCTGATCTTCGCACAATCGCTGCAAGTCCTCAATTAATTGTGGAAGTCCAGCCAAAGCTGGATCACTGTGTGGTGCACGTGTACTCATTTTTGTTGTATCTTTTTCCGCCCTATTTGGTTTTGTTTATTTTGTTTCAAGTGAATGTGTGCAAATATTTTTCTCTGTTTTGTTTATGTTTTCACTTCCACGTTCCGCTGAGATCGAATCGTTTCGTTTTGGGAGCGTGGCCAAAGAGCGCAGAACCGGTTTCTGCTGAAAATGCTGAGCCAACACACAAAAACCCACGCCACGAACTAAAAAAAAGAGTCTGGAAAATAATTACCTAGCACTTTGCAAAGATTTCTTGGCTTTTATTTTACACAAACGATCGATTCACTTAACAAAACGCATAGTTTAGCTACTAAATCATTCAAATTGAAACAAAGTGCCACTTATTTGTTGCAATTAACTTGAAGCAAGTCGTTTTCATTGATGCGCACACGCCGCGGCTCGATTATCTCGCACTCGTGTAGTCATCGAGACTGAAGAAGAAGCCTCTGCTGCAGAGTGAGTGAGTGTGCCAGGTAGCCTGGCCCTCGCCCTCTTTTACCGGATTCTGTTGTTGTGATTGCGCTCTCTTTGGCTTTGGCAAGAGCGGCAGAGAAATGGCCAACATCTGAGCGGCAAGCGAACAAACTCTTTTCGATATCGGTTAACTCAGAAGTGGTTTCATTGATTTTGCAGTTTGTTAGCGATAATTTACGACTAAAATAACATCCAATATTCAGAACTAATAAAAACAACTATTAAAATATTCTGTACATTTATTCTTGATAAAACAGCATGATAAAAATTAAAGAAGAAATAATGTTAGAACAATAAAAGAAATTTAAAACCAAGCAATCTGAAAGAGAGAAATATTTCCGCTTTGGTAAGTATCCAAAAGGAGACGCTATATCCTTATAAAGGTAAGTAAGTTAAGTACTTGCATATATGACTATTAAAAACAAAGGTCCGTTACATCGGCTATGTGAAATCGCACTATCAAAGGACAAATATTGTTATTGTTAACTATCCTTGCCCCAAAAGATATAACGATCGTCCTTCAAATGGCTGCAGGTTTTTTTTTTTTTAATGGAAGGTCCTTTTTGTTTAAAGATCCCTATCGATGAGCTTGATAGTCCTTGTTAACTTCATTATTATTATTCAGAGATATGGCTATTTTGACGTTTTTTTGTGGATTGCAAATTTGAAATTGGCGCTGCAAAAAAATAAATTTTTATAGCATACTTTAAGGTTGCGACTAGGATGTTTTTTCGAAAACAAGCTATATCTCGGCCATATCCTGTCGTATTTTCAAAGGACACATATTGCTAGGATCGCAAGGATCAACTCTATCGATTGGCATCAAAAAACTATGGAGTCATCTAAGGATCCAACACTTGTAATTTTTTGGTCCGCGGCTCATGAGAAGAGCAAAAAATTTGCCAAGTGCAGCATAACTCGAGAACTACCAGGACGATTTCAATGTCCTTTGGTATGATGATAGGCCTTATGAATATGTTTCGTTTGGCACAGGACTCGCAAGGATCAGACAGGATATGGCTGAGATATACGCTATTTTATGTATACAAAAAAGTCCTTGTAACTAGGCTCTTGGCAGGACTTTCGTCCTTTTTAGTATGCCAATCGGTTTTTATTGATAAGAGCTATCCTTGTGCCAAAGGACATCACGATCATCCTTCAAATGGCTGAGATACAGCGGAAATTCTGAAAATTGGGCATTTTTTCTATACTCACCCCTTGAAAAAATTTCGGTAATTTTTTTTTATTTTTTTAAAAAGATCCTTGAATGCCAATCGATTGTACGTTTTGTTCTGATGACAAAAAAGTATGTCCTTGCCAGATCCTTAAGGATTTCACCGAGTAATGCTTAAAAAACTATTGTCCTTTTTTGAAAATAGGCTATATCTTGGACATTTCCTGCTACATTATCAAATGACACACATTGCTAGGATCGCAAGGATCAACTCTATCGATCGGCATCAAAAAATTATGGGGTCATCTAAGGATCCAACACTTGTAATTTTTTTATATAAAATTTGCCGAAGAAAAATGCCAGCCTAAAAGTATGCTCAGGAAATTTTTAATTTTTGTTTATTCAAAAGTTTGTGTCTCCGCTAAATTTTCGTTTTAACGAGCGGCCTAAAAGTATGCCTTAAACTATGTTGATATATAGCGCCAATCAAAGGCTTTTTAAGGCTGCCTAAAAGTATGCGATTGTTTTTGTTCTTAACGTTTTTAAAAGTATGCACCTGAAAATATTAAATTTAATTTGATGAATGAAATGCTTAATATCCATACTAAATTAAAACTAAATTATTTTGAATTATTTTTTAAATATTTATTATGCATAATATTTACCGTTTGTTTTATTGTTTTTTAATCTTGACTTTACATATGTAATAATTTTTCGTTTGTTGTTTTATTTTTTGTATAAGTTATGTTTTATTTTATTTGTTTCTGCACTACTTAAATATGAAACGTTGAAGTCAAATTTGTTTGCTTTATCCATTAACTGTTTAATTTGATTAAACTTTTTATTCGCTTTGTGGGTGCATTTTACTTCCGTTTTTCCATTTTCTTCAACTACTTTATTCGTAATCTACCCAATTTGCTCCACAATTTGTACATTTTTTTGCATTCTGAATGTCACATAAATAAATAATAATAATAATAATCATAATAATATTTGACAAGACGCGGATTTATTTTTGTATTGTTTTATGTTTTGTTATTTATGTATATGCATGCTTAGTTGTTAATAACTAATGCCTTTACTTTTTTGCTGCTTAGCCTTTGCACATTTAAATTTCAATAAATTGTAACAGTTTTAAGTCGTTTTTAAGCAAATATCTCAATTGTATATATAGTTTAATATATATATATATGTTGTTGGATTTATATATTCTTAAACTGTGCATAGATCTTTGGGCAACTCTTGTAGGCGGTTTTCTTGTTTTTGTTTTTTTCTTTTTGTTTTTATAAAATTTGTTAATATATTTATTTGTTTAATAAAATGATTGTTTTATTTTAGATCTCTTTGGGTTATTAGCAAAAATGATACAAAAACTGCAAATTCTGTTCGTCGTTTGTCTCTGCTCTGATTTGATCAACTATTTTCATTTGTAAAATTTGGCCATTAATATAAAATTGCTGAAAACCGTTTTGATTAACCTTCATTTTTGTTTTTTTTTTGTTCTTTTAATAAAAATGTATATCTTTTTTTCAATATTTTCATTGTATAGATTTGTTCTCGTTCTTGTTCTGGTACTGTTTCTTTCTGGTTCTGGGGTTGGGAGAAATTCTCATAAATGAAACACAAAATCGACACAAAATTAATGTATAATACGAATTGTATATTGTTTTAAATATTTTTATTTTTATTTACTTTTGCATAGCAATTTGTAATTTGCTCTTTTTTTGTTTGTTTGTTTGTATGTTGTTGTTTTTTGTTTGCTGTTGCATATAATTTTTATAACTTTTTAAATTTGAATAACAATTGTTTATGTTTTTGTTTTTGTTTTACTTAATTTCTCACAATGTAACTCGTTTATCTTTAAATGTATGTATACATATGCATTTATATATTTAATTCATATTGGTTTTTTTGTTTTTTAATTGGTAATTTATACAATTTTACACATTTTCCGCTGGCGACTCTTAGGGGCTAATCAAATTTTGGTTTGAAGTTGGGTTTTTAGTTGGGGGTTTTTTGTTTTTGTTGTTTGCTAATTTCGAAAATCACGTAAGAGAATAAAGGAAATGGGATTTACATTTCCCTGTTTCTTTTAGAAAGTACAAAACACACAGGCATAAATAATTTATGAAATATGTTTAACAAAAGTTTATAGATTTTTGAAATCTGTGCGCGCTTTCGCTTGGCTCTTGGCTTGGGGGTTTTCTATCTATCGATCGATTTTTCTCGTCATCTGCTCACCATATTCTCCATTCTTAGTTTTTGTTTTTTTTTTTTTTGTATTTCTTTATCTTTACCAAAGAATATAATTCTATAATTCACAAAATGTTGGCAACGAAATGAAAAAGTACGTTACGATATACATATATCTAGATATATATAAATACGAGTATACGCTATCGATGCTTATCGACAGAAATGATATTTACAAAAATTCAATTACGAGTATTTGCCATTCACATAGTACAAAGACAAAGAAAGTTCTTATATTTTCACTACAAACTAGATCATCTTCTATTCTTCCTCTTAATTTTCGCAATTTCCATGACATTTGTTTTTGTTGTGTTTTTTGTTGTTGTTGTTGTTTATAAACTATTTAACTAAATGCCTACAAAAAGCAAAGCTTACATGTGAAACAGAAAACTACAATTAATTAAAGTTTTTCAATTAGAAGCTACAATAAATATTAATGTATCGTTATATGTTTGTTTGTATTTATGTATGTACGTGTACATATGTAAATATGCTTAAAGACGAGTGCAGAATTCTCCACAATCACTCGTACGATTTGTATATATAGCAGATATATATATAAGTATAAATTTTGTTTTTTTCTGTTTAGTTGTATTGTATAAATTTGTTCAATTTAACGCGGCAACTTTTCAGTGTTGTAAAATATTTATAGTACGTGTAAGTTTTCTTAGATTTGTTTTTTAGCGATTCGTTTTCTTATCGTTTATCTTGTTTATCTTGTTATTTATTCAGTGGTGGGTTCATTTTGTGTGTGTGTATTTTCCTCTCCTCTTCAACTTCTTCGCTCTCGCTACGGTCTCTCTTCTACTTCTCTTTCTGTTTTAGCTTCCAACTTAGAGTTAGAATTAAACTAAAATAAAATAGCTACGATTACAAGTTAAGCATTAAACGTAATAATTAAATTTGAGGGGAAGTTTTTGGGAGTTGGGATCAATTGGGTCCGAAAAAATAACCCTTAACCGCTGTGCGGACTTTTTCACGAATCAGACAGAAATTGAAATAAGTTTTCTTTGTTTTTTTTTATGTTGAATAATTTGCTAAAAATTTTGCAAGCTTCGCTTTGAGTTAGTATCTTTTTTAAATGTCTTCGAAGTTTCCATTCTTTTTTTGTTTTTGTTATCTTAAAATGTACACATAATCACTAATTAGAATTAGCCATTAGAATTAGCATTAGAATTAGCTTTAGAATTAGTTTAAGAATTAGAGTAAATTATAAAATAATAATTCAAACACACGCATAAATTGTGGTCTCTCAAATATACAAAATCAATTTGTTTTTATCTCCATTTTGTTTTGTTTTGTTTTTTTTTTGTTTGTTTTTGTTTTTAAAGCTTTGGTTTCAATGTTGATAATTTCTGCAGCAAAGTTGAAGGATTACAGAAAATAAGTATAGATAAGAAATAGAAATAGAAATAGAACAGCGATTTGGAAGCCTAAAAAATTTTGTGTTGTACGTGAGATCAAAACAAGCTAAAAATGTTGGTAGAAAAGTTTTGAAAAGTATACCCCATCATTGTACAGGGTATTTTCAATGTGCGTTAAGCGTTGAGCATACAATAGCTGTGGGAGAGAGAGAGAGAGGGGTCTTTGGGGCAGGAGGCAGGCAGGTCAGGGGCAGACTTAAAGCTAAGCAGCGAAACTTCTAGCAAGTTTCCTGCATGCGTGTGTACTTGTGTTTGTGTGTAAAAGAGACGACTATACGATCTATTGGCTAACTGTTTGTTGATTGCAATGCGATCAAGGCTGCGTGAGAAGAGTGCGGACATGCTGGAGGAAAGGGGTGGGGAGGTGCGTGGGCTGTTGGCTTGTGCTTAGACAATCTCCTTTTTGATTTGTAATTCGCAGTTCGTTGTTGTTGTTGTTGGGCTTATTGCTGGTGCTGTTGTTGTTGCTAATAATGTTGTTGTTGCTGCTGCTGCAGTTGCTGTTGCTGTTACAGTTGTTGGTAGCATTGACGTCGGCGTTGGCGGCGTCTGCTTCTTACTCGCCTTTGTCGCCATTAAAACTGGCGTCGGCAAATTCGGCGTCTCTGTCGGCGTCGCTGCTGTTGGCTCGCGTCGCGGACGTCGCTGCTGCTGTTGTTGTTGCTGCTGATGTTGCTGTTGTCGCTGCTGCAGCGGCATTTCGTCATCGTCGGATTCATCATCCGATTGTCGCTGCCGCTGTCGCTTCTTCTGCTGTTGCTGCTGATGCTCTTCATCATCCTCCTCCTCCTCCTCCGCCTCTTCGTCCTCCTCGCCCTCCGCTTCCGTCTCCTCATTGTTGTTGTTATTGTTGTTGCTGCTGCTGCTGGCAATCTTGGCCAGCGCATGGCAGGCGGACATCTGCGCCTTCTTCATGGATGACGCATCGCTGCTGTTGCTGCTGTCAAACAACTGTCCGGCTGTTGCTGCCGAATCTGGCGAGATGGGCGTGGTCGCTGTGGGCGGCGTACCCAGCGCTTGGCTATGCGGCGCCTGCGCTGATCGCTCCCCATGCTGCTCCTCCTCTGGCTCCTCCTCATCCATGTCCAGTTCATCGTCCATCTCCTCATCCTCCTCCTCTTCGCTTTGCTCCTCGGTGGAGCGACTGACGCCACTTGGACTCGGGCTCTTGGCGTGTCCATTCAACTGTTGCTTCTCCTCCTCCGCCGCTTCTTCGTCCTGCTGCAGCTTTAGACGCTTGCTAGCCGGCGGCTGTTGCTCCTGCTCCCGCTGCTGCTGCTGGTCCTCCTCCTCCTCCTCCTCATCCTTGAGAGGCGTAGGACTGCGTCGCAAGCCATTTGCCTTCAGCTCGCCATTGTTGTTGTTGTTGTTGTTGATGTGGTTGTGGTGATTATTGTTGTTGTTGTTGGCCTGATCCTGCGTAAGCGTCTCATTGCTGTCCGCTCCCGGCGATGCAGCCAACATCATTTCCTCCTCCTCCTCTTCCTCGTCTTCCTCATCCTCCTCCGCCTCCTCGTCCATCTCCCGCCGCAGCACAGTCTGCGTCTGCTTCAATGGCACCACTCGCAGCTTGTCCATCGCCTCCAGTTGCCGCCGGCAACGTTGCAGCTGATCGCGCAGCTCCACAATGTGCGCCTCCTGCTTGTGGAAGAGTTCGCGCAGCTGCACATTGTTGTAGCGATACTGTTGGTTCTCCTGCAGCAATCGCTGCAACAGATGCAGCACACGCTCCCGATCCTTGGGCCGAGTGTCGCGCAACGCTTCAACAGCCAGCTCCCACGGCGGCAACATGGCGCTGCTGTCCGGCTCCCCATTGAGACTGTCGTCATCCGTGTCCGTGGACAGCTCGAATTCGCTGCCCAGATGCGGTTTGCCATGCCCATTGCCATTGGCCTGTTGTTGCTGCAGCTGCAATGGTTGCTGTTGCAAGTGCAATGGTTGCTGCTGCTGCTGCTGTTGCTTGGCGTGGGGCGAGCTGACGACATTGGAGGAGTGCGTGCTCAGGTTGAGACCGGAAGACTGTGTGGGCGAGTAGCCAGCTGAGGACGAGGGTGTCTTGTAGTAGACGCCGCTCTGAGGTGGCTGCAGTGCATCCCTAGTGGCTGCTGCTCCTGTTCCTACTGCTCCTGCTGCTGCTGTTGCGGGCTGTTGACTCATCAGGTTCTTGTTGATGCGTATGCGACTCGGTTCGCTGTGATTGCTGTGGTGACTGCTGTGGTGATTGCTGCTCGTCGGCAGCAGCTTGGCATGCTGATTGACGGTGGCAATGATGTTGCTACTGTTGTTGTGCTGTGGAGGTGGTGTTGGCGGTGTCAGCATCGTGGGCGTCGTTGTCGGCGTGGGCGTGGCACTTGGCGTCGGCGTCAATGTTGGCGTGGGCGTGTGAGTGGGCGTGGTTGTCGTTGTGGACAACATTGGCACCGGCGATGTCGAGGAGGTAATCTCATTGCTGCCGCCCGCCGAGAACTCCTCGACGGAACTGGCGCGTGGCACATGGACGCGCGCAACATGTGGCGCTACTCCTGTTGTTATCTCTCTGCTGGGCGGGGCGGCGGCGGAGGCGGCGACGACGGCGGGGGGAGGAGCCAACGCTGGCTTGTTGGGCATCGGCGAGCTGCTGTTCGAGCTGTGGCTGCTGTGGTTGCTGCTGATGCTGTTGCTGCTGCCATTGCTCTGCGACTCCGCCGAGTTCGGTGGCGGCGTCGAGGCGCGCTCCTGTTTGATGTGCAGCTGCAGCTCGCCACGCTGCTGTTGCTCCTGCTGCTGTTGCTGCTGCTGCTGTTGCTGCTCCTGTTGTCGCAGACGCTGCTGCCGCTCCAACTCGCGCTCCAGTTCACGCTCCTTGTCGCGCTCCTTGCTCAGTATGCTCTTGCGCGGCGCCAGCGCCACATTCGGCTGATAGGTGCGCTCGAAGCGTTCGCGATCCGTGCTGCGCACCACACGCTCCGGATTCTGCAGCTCCGGCGGCTCCTGGCAGGCGTAGGGCAACGTTGAGAGCGCATTGTATGCACTGTGCCACACCGCTGGCGTTGGCTTGCCACCTGATCGCCACGGTTGGAACGCACTGCTTGCCACCACACGCTCTCGCTCCCTTTCCCGTTCACGCTCCCGTTCGCGTTCTCGCTCCCGATCCCGCTCACGTTCACGCTCCAGATGCTGCTGCTGTATGCAGTACATCAGATGGTAGCCCTGAATGTCCAGCGGATGCAGTGCACTCAACGCTGCCGCCTTGTGCTTCTTGCTGGGATTCTCCAGCAGCTCAGCGGCGGCGGCGGCAACCGCAACGGCAGCGCCCCGCTGATGGTGATGCTGATGCGCAGCATGATGTGGATGCTGATGGGGATGATGTGGATGCTGGTGCTGGTGCTGATGGTGTGCGTGATGCTTGAGGCTGGCGGGCAGCGTCTGATGCGATGGCGGCGGCGGCGCCACCAAACCCAGTGGCAGCAATACGTCCTCCATCATAATTTCCGCCTGCTGCAAGAGAGAAGAGAGAGAGGGAGTTAGTGCGCTGTGTCTGTGGTTATTAGAAAATTGATCGGCCATAAAAATAGATGCTGCAAAACCAGTAGCCCCTGCCATTAATTTGAATTGCCAGCCTCGTCACCATCCCAGTTCCCTTTCCCCCAACCGTCCCCCCTGCCCCACCCCATCAGTCATTGCATCGTGTCGCGTCGCCAGCGTCGTTTTCGAGTGGCTAATTATAAACAAACAAGTGCCCGGTAGGATCACATCGCATCGCAATGGATCGCTCGCATCTATGCCCGCTTTTACCCTCCCCTCCCCTCCCCTCCCCCTAATCGACAAGTTGCTCCTTCGATTGCCACTTTGCAGGCTGCGATCGAATGCGATTCCTCCGCAGTCAAAACGCCCCGCGGTTATGGCGCCAATTGTCATTGAGACAGCCAGCCAAGCAGTCGCAACACTGAGCGAAAACTCGGGGTAGCTTGTACTTTAAAAGAATTTCGATTTAATTGTTAAGAGTTTATGTAGTTCAAAACGCAGAAATATAGACAAAAGTTGATTGATCTGTCATATTAATAAAAACTATTCACAACTAGCACAACAAGATATTTAAAGCAGACTTCGTTTAGTAAAGGAAAACTTATGGTATAAAAGACGTCTCCTTGAATATTTTTACTATAATCTATTAATTACAGTTTTTATCTGACATCAATGCTTTATTTATATTCTAAGTAAGCCGATTATAATGGTTTGAATGCTTTTGTTCATGTTGAAGTCTATTCTACTGGAACTCTAATAAAGCATGCTTCTATTTGATTTTTTTTTTTTTGCTTAGCAGTCAAAAATTCTTAAATTATTTATATTAAAAGTTTTGTGGTTAAAATCTTTAGAAATATTTCTCCAACACTATGAAATCTTAAGTTGTTTGATTAGGGAAAATTAGTTGGTTAAGTCTTCTTATTTATTTTAAAAGCATGAAGAAATAACAACGTCTAATCTGTTTATTTCTCATTGGTTCTTTTGCTGATCAAGTCAGATAATCAGGTAGACAATTAATAACTATGTATGTCTAATCGGATTACTTCTCATTGGTTCTTTTGCTGATCAGGTCAGCTGATCAGGTAGATAACTGATCACACTCTTATAGTGTAATTTATACATATATTATATTACCTTCGCTATTTATTTTGCTGAACAGTTCATCCACCTGATCACCATCTTAAAGAGCTCTTTGTGACTAAGTTATATTTAAACTCAAAAGTAAACTCATATTGAATTCATTTCTTAGTTTAGTGTTCAGATTTCTAACTATACTTTAGAAAAGTTGAAAATTTGTCCAAGTGTAGGCGACTGTCAGACAACTGGTAGCATCTTTGACTGCATATTTTGCATTATCATCAGCGACATAGCTGGAGACATGAAACATGCACAGCAGAAGAGTGGGGAGAAGAGCAAGCAGCAGAGAGGAGGGGGAAGGAAAAGGAGGCAGAAACAGGCGTCGACTGGTTTTGGTTTTGACTGCGGCTTGGGCTTTTGAGTTTGGTTTTGGTTGAGTATTTGGCTGCAGTTGCAGTTGCAGTTGTTGTTGCAGTTGTGGCCATGGTTTGCTTTCCTTTCGGTGGCTTGTCTTTGGCTTCGACTTCGACTGCGACTTTGGCTTTGGGTTGCGTGTTTACCTAGCTGTTAAAATGATTGGCACCGCGGCCAATTATGGTTCCCGACGACTGCGCCATAAAGTGATTTTGAATGGAGGCGGCGCCACGGCCACTGCCAACTTGCAACTGCCACTGCAACAGCGAGTCGCCGCTGTGGCAAGTTGCTACTCGGTGAACCCCTCGTGGACTTGCGTCTTTATGATGATGCCCCATTGCTGAAGGTGTCACTGCGGCAGTTCAAGCAAATGGACATCGAACGATGCCAATAAGCACTCGCTGTCTCAGCAATCGGTGGAGCAACTGTTTTTTTCTTTTCTTGCTTGTCTGTCTTCTGCTTGTGGAGGCCATCAAAATCTACAAGGCGGCTAATCGCTGCTTAAGCTGATGAGGTGCTATTAGCTGCAGCTCATTAGAATAGCCAAATCGTACACAGTCGAAGAGCGAACAGAAAACGATTACAATCATTCGATATGAATGATGATTCGATTATCGCAAAGCGACGACCATGGCCCGCTTGATTGTTTCGCTGACGAATGCATCAAGTTGGCTAAACGTTAAGTAATTGAGAGATTAGTTGGATTAGCTGCGATAAGAAGATATCTAGCTTTTGCTAAAGACAAGAACTCTTATTAGCTAAGCAGCGATGATCTTGAGATGATCTTTAGCTAAACATTTCTGTCAACAATATTGAAAGCTTTGACTAATTGATATCGAGTGTAATTATTGTTATAGAACTTAGCAAGACTTAGTTCAAGACTAAGTTCTAGCATAGAAATTAAGATTAACGCATAATATTTGTGTAAGCTAATTGCTCACATTTAGGCATTAAAATATTGCTGCCTAAGATATTTGGATCTCGAAGCGAAGTTACTTTATTTTACTATCGATATTACTATCGATTGATTCATTGAGCTCTTACATTTTTATCATGTTTTTAGATACCAAAGTATTCTCAATTTATGTGCCTTCTATTCATTAAATACTGTTTGCCACCTGAACTAGTTGCTTGGCTCGAAACTCGCCAACATGGATTGCTTTCGCTAGTAAGCTATAAGCTGAGCAGAGTAAACCATAAGCTAGATAGCCACAAAGTATGCAACATAAATTTGGTGATCAGCAGCGCCAAAATAAAAGCAGAAAACACGCGTGGAGACAGTAAAGCAAGGGGGAGGGACGGAAGGAGGTGAAGGCAATCGCGCACTAACAATGCAAACAACAAGAAGCAAACAAACAATGCAGTTAACTGAACGCTCGCTCGTAACTTGGCCAAAACGATGGGTAAACAAGTTGGCCAAAACGTTGATGGCGACGCGACGGCGGCGGCGACTGGACTGCGTTCTGCTCAAAAATGTTGAACAGAGATTAAGCCAGGCAGCTGCCGGATTGAGCACGACGAGGAGGAGTAGATAGGGGAGAGGAGAGGAGAGGAAAGGCGAAGCTTGGAGGCAGTAGACCAGAGCAACACACTTAAAGCCAAGCTGGCGACGATGTTGGTAAACAAGGAGTCCAAAATGGGTGGGGATTGTGCCACGCTGAGGGGGTCATGGAAGACAAAAGCCAAAGATATAGACGCAGCGATAACAAAACTGGAAGCTAGTCACACACACCAACAGACATTGCCACTGGAAGAGAGAGAGAGAGAGAGAGAGAGAGAGAGAGAGAGAGAGAGAGAGAGAGAGAGAGAGAGAGAGAGAGAGAAGAAGAGGAAGAGAGCGGGAAAGCAGCACACAAATGAACCATTAAACAGCAAAATCATAAAAATCAAGAGCCATAAAGAAGTCGTCGAAGGAGCGCCAGTCTCGCATCCCAGTCTCTCAAGCTTACAGTCTCCCAGAGCTCTCCATCTGTAAGTCCCCAATCCGCAATCCGCAATCCTCAATCCCCATTTCCCAGTTCATGGTGCACACACACAGTATTTTGCCAATCGCCATCGGCATGGCCATCGCAGCAGGAGCAGAACCGACGCCGTCGGTTTTTAACTGTACGCAGATGGCAGCCAGCGATAGAGATAGATGTTGCAGCCAGTCGCCAGTCTGCCACAGCAAAAGAGTGTGAGAGAGTGAGTAGGGGGGGAAGAGGAAGCAGTGGAGTGGGAGCAGGCAGAGCAGCTACCGATAGCCTCGACTTGAGTTCGAGTTCGAGTCGCGTTTTCTTTGGCGTACGCCTCTCGTCGTCTCGCTGACGTCGCAGTGACAAATTGCCAAAGACTAAAGGCAGAGCAGCATGTGGCAACAGTTGCAACAGGCGGGAGCGGGGAAGGGAGGCGGGGGCGCAGATCTGGGTGCGGGTGCCGATCGGTGTCTGGGTACAGTCAGCGGTGTCTCTGCCTCGACTGCATCTGCGCATTTGCTGCTTAAGTCCAAGGTCTTTTGCCATAACTCAACACCCAAAGATGATGTGCAGCAGACACTGCAGAGTCACATTGAGTGAGCCGAACTTCAAAACAGATCGAAGCTTGAATACTCTCGAGAAGTGCAGGAAAGCTCAGCTATAAATTGAATATAAATTTTAGAAATTTACCCAGTTCTTATTCAAATTTGAAGAGTTCAAAAAATTCAACTATTAAATAAGTTCTGCATAGTTACTGAATGGCTAAGTTTGCTTGCATAGATCATCTATAAATTAAGTCAAACATAATTTTATAATCAATTACTCTACTAGAAAATTGCAATACTAAAAATGCTATGAATAACTTTGTTATTTCTTTCTAATGTTCCATTTGTACTAAATGAACAAAACAATTGCCAGTTTAAAGATGATATAAATAATTTAAAAATACTTGTTTTAAAGAAATATTGTTTTTAAGATTTTTCTATATTTTATAGAAGAATTATAAACAAATATCTTTTATAGGAAAATAGTTTTTGAGTTATATATTTTACAGAACAGTAGCAAAGCACATATAATTTTAATATTACATGTTATTCCTAAAACTTCTCACTCTAGAAAATATTTCAAGGAAATTAAGAAAAAACTAAACAAAAATAAAACCATTACACTTTATTACACTCATATATTATATTCATTTTATTATGTATTTAAATCAAAAGTGCGAATGATATTATAAATTTGGTGAAATATTTGATCATCATCCTTGAAGTATTTAATAGTGTGCTAATTCTCAAGAAATCGCACACCCAATACTTTGGAATCAAGCTGCGATTCAAATCTTTTGAATTGAACCCAAAAAGAGACTTATTTATGTAGTTTTCTGTTCAAGTACGTATTTAAAGTTGAAGTCGCATAAGTTGGCCACACCTTAGCCTAGGTGATGAGCAAGTTGTGTTGTCCCCAATTGCAAGTGTAAAATAAAATAATTGCGCCCAAGTGGCGACTCCAACCGAACGAAAACCAAGCAACCCAAACAACCAACCGAGAGAAGAAGAGGCAACAACTGAGACGAAAATAAAAACAACAACAAAAACAAAAGCCTCGGCAGGCGACATGACTTTACTTGACGATAAGATCATGGCAAATATTGGAGAGAGAGAGAGAGAGAGAGGGGAGACATGCGCTGCCGATGAAGTCAACGATGGCGTTGACAATGAAGCTTCACACACACAAAATACACACACAAAGAATGAGTGTGTGTGTGTGTGTGTGTAAGCGGGGCTTGGCAACAAGCTAAACGAGTAGAGGAAGAAATTGCCATTGATTTAGACTGGCAATTATGCAGGCAGGGATCGGGATCGACTCTTGGATCGGGGATCGACATTGTCGCATGTTGTGCTGCTTGTTGCTTGTCCCGCTCTCGCTGGCTGCCAATTGATGAGGATGTGGCTCCAATGGAAATGGAGCAGCGACCCATATGCAACTTAGCAAACAACCAGACTGCGAAAGTCAAATTCAGATTCAGCGTCAGAGTCGAAGAGTCAACTGCTGTTGTTGCTGTTGTTGTTGCTGCTGCTGTCAGCTTCATCTGCATTTCTTGGCGTCCGTTTTTCCAGCGATCACCACCTCTCCCCCCCCATTCTATAGCCTACTATATAGTATAGTATAGTAGTCTGTGTCTGGCGCGGGCCGTAAACTTGTTTGCCAGTCGCTGCGACATTGCCATCCCCAAGAAGTCGCGACATTTACAATTTTAATTCGTGTTGTTGTTGCTGATCTTGTCGCTGCAGGCAGCTAGAAAGAGTCAGCGTACGAAGGAGAGGAGAACAGAGAGAGAAAGAGAGAGAGAGCGGGAGGCGGGAAGGAAACTCGTCAAAATGTAAAGACAGATCTAAAATAAAACTGCTGCTGCTTGGCGGTCAAAAGCTTTGACCATGACTGTTAAATACCGTGTAAAATGTTTGCAGTATTTGCAAATAAATACGGTATGTAATTTAAGAGAATGGTATAGTTTTATATATGGTATATGTTATATTATATGGTATATATTTTATACTACGCAAATAAAAGCTGCATTGAATACGAAATGCTAATTGCGAGTATGGTATATTTTTTATGTTATGACATATGTTATATGGTATATATTTTATATTATGTAAATAAAATCTGCATTAAATACGAGATGCTAATAGAGAGTATGGTATATTTTTTATGTTATGGTATATACATATATATGGTATACATTTTATATTATGCAAATAAATTCTGCATTAAATACGGAATGTATTTCGAGAGTGTGGTATATTTTTTGTTACGGTATATATTAAGCAAATAAAAGCTGCATTACATACGGAATGCTAATAGAGTGTATGGTATATTTATGTATTTTATGGTATATATTAAATTAGTGGTATAGATTTTATATTAAGCAAATTTATTAGAACAAAACTTTAAATTTTTATAGCTTATTTCAATTCAATGTAAATTTTTTGTATTCCCACTGTTTTTAATTGTTGTATTAATTTAATAAAAAAAAAATGATTTTGAAACCTTTTTCTCTTATCTATAGTTTATCACCCAATTCTATCCAATTACATTTTTCCCAGCCTAATTGGAGGTTTCTCTTCAAGTCTCTACGCGTTGTCTCAGTCTACATTTAAGTACTAAGTATAATTAAACTATTCCCTTTAGGTTTTCTGCTCTATGAAGCTGGTGCAAATTGCTAAGCCATTTGCTCATTTGCTTTATGGCACCTTCGGAACATGTGAAATGTAAATTTGTTAGACGCTGCTGTTATTATTATTATTCATTCTCATTTGTAACACAAGTAGTAAATTTTTACGTAGTGCCTCAGTCATCCTTATCCGAATAGCTAGATTAATGACTGATTTAATTATAGAGGCGAGCGAAACGAGAGCGTAATAAAACTCTAAAAAAAAAAAAAACGCGAGCAAAGAAACTAAACTCAATTAAACTAAAACTGTAAAGCAAAAGAAGACGCATAAAACGAAAAAAATAGAAAAGAAAAGAAAAAAGAAAAGAGGGAGGGGGGAAAATGCATCGTCGGCGAACGCATTTAGAAAAATATTTAAATCAACTTTAATGAAGTTGAAAACAAATTCCATTGCCGTTCATTCTATGGCTCGCTGGCTGCATTTTTGTTTATGTTTTGGAGCCACTGCATAATTAATGAGCTGGCCAAGACGATGACGATGACGATGACGATGATGATGATGATGTTGCTGATGCAGTGGAGGGGAAGAAGTGAGAAGGGAAGGAAGCAAAGTGGGGGACAGCTGGTAAGCTGAAATTGAAACCGCGCGTAAAATAAATAAAAAGCTAATGTGTGTTGTGCACTAAATCATAGCTATGAGATTGCCCCCCTTCTACCTCTTCCCCCTCCCTCCGCCCCGCTGTGCAGTTTTAGTGTCCAATTAGCGTGCGACGTTTTGAATGATGTCCGACAGTCAGACAATGCGCAGTCGCAGCCGCGTTGCAACTTCTAAAGGGTTGCATACATATGCGTCTAGCTACGATTCTGACTGCCCCCCTCCCTTCCCTATTCCCTTCTCCAGCCAACTCTCTCCCCTTTATGTTAATCTGTGGCGCGCTGCAACAAATTGTGGCCGGCATTGGCCATTTTTTATGACAAGCTGCCGCGTAATATTTCTGAAATTTACGACTGTTCGCATTTATCCAGTGTCTTGACCTGCTTCCCCTTCCCCTTCCCCTTCCCCTCTCTTCGCTCTGCTCTGCTCTCCTTTGCTTTGCTTGCATTGATCTACCTTTTGTTGCAGCAGCTGTGCTAATCAAGCGACTCCTTTGTCTGCTTTTCGCTTGGCTTTGCTAAAAATCAAAATTTATTGTCATTAATCATGGATTCAGCTTCGCAGCCTCAGCTTCAACTTCAACTTCAACTTCAACTGCGGCATCCACTTCGACATCGGCATCGACATCAAGCATTTTGCTGTTGGGCTCCAACAGAACTGCATTGTCATTATCATTGGTCATGGCTTTGATGGGCCAATGCCAATGCCACTGCCACTGCCACCGCTATTGGCTCAGTCACTGCCACTGCCATTGAGATTGTGGCTTTTATTGATCGGCAACATGTTGCCGCAACATGGCAATTAAGGCTGGCCACATTGTCCGCTACCCAAGAAAAGCAACAGCAACTGTGGCAACAGCAACAACAACTGCAACTGCGGCAGCCGCCTAGGCGATCAAGCTTCACAATTTATTTGTTGCAGTCGCAACATTGTAGTTAATCTACCCTAACATTAAAGGTATCATTACATTGTCGCAAACTCTGCTTACTTATGCTATTGTAAAACTGCTCCCAGCACATGCCTCAGTTTTTATTTCCTCTTTTTTTGCATTTTGCCATTTTATAAGTTGGCAGAAATTATTAAATATTGCCTCAATAGGATTGTGTAAAGCAAACATCACTTAACGATTATTTAAGAGGATTATTATGAGAAGTTTCTGGCAACTTTAAATTATAAATATTTTGAATAAGACTTTCATTTAAATTATGAAATTCTTTAGTATAAATATGTTGGATAAAATATTTTATTAAACTACCAAAAGAGCATTTGTTTAAGAGAGGAATGCTTAAATATTGATTGAACAAAATTGTGCAAAGAAGACTAAGTTTAAAGATTTTTAAGAAGTTTATTAAGGGAACTTTCTGGCAACTTAAAATGTTAAGTTCTTTGGTATAAAATATTTGGATAAAACTTTCATTTATATAACCAAAAATTATATAATTAATGTGCTCAAATGTTGCCTGATCAGGATTGTGTAGAGCAGACATAATTTAATGATTTTTGTACAACAATATTTTGAATAAAAGTCTACAAGAAATACAAACAAAATTGTATTGTTCATTAAAAATGTCTGTTGCTTTAAGTGAAGTATTCAAATGAAATTTACTCAGCGCAAAAACGACTTTTTTAATGTTAAATTAAATGAGAATTTAAACTCTAACATGTTTGACCACACTTTTATTTCAAATATTTCTTACTAGTTGTGCTATTAATTCGCAATTTAAAGTCTTTAGCTTAGAGTACAGTCCAAGTCCATTACTTTCTAGAAGACACTGAGATTGCTCTACTCCTTTATTATTTATTTATTTTTTTTTTTTGTTATCATTCTCATTTTTTAGCCAGCTTTTTTGTTCTTGTTGTTGGCACAACGTATATGGCCAAGATAAATGTTGACTTTGTCAGTTTTGGCTTCGACTGCAGCAGCAACAGCAGCTTCATTATGGGCCATTTGTTTGCTGCATAATTGGCCCGACAATTGGGCTGGCAAAATTTATGATTTGCAGAGAAAAAGCGTAGAGTGGAGAGTAGACACACGGGGAGGGGGCATGCAACTAGATGTGGTGGCGGTGGCAATTTGAAACGGTAAATGGCCAAGCAGCAGCAGCAGCAACAAAGAAAAGCAGCAGCGAGTTAGCTTTGATAACTTGCAACTTCGATACAGTTGTTGTTCTTTTGGCCTAATGAAAATCTTTGGGGTATGGCATAGAGATCAGACTGGCATATCGTAGATGACGGCACGCCCACTGCCCATCAAATGTGGCAGGGGCGTCGCTAGCTGTGACTGCAGATGGAGACGGAGACTGAAAACTGTGTCCGTTGTTGCAGTTGTTGTTGTTGCAGTTGTTGTTGCTTTGGCCATGTCATGTCATTTAAATTAAAAAGTTTAAGCACAGCACAAAATTAGAGAAAAAGCCTGGGAATGCAAGCGTATGCCACGCCCCCATCCACAGTCGTGGCCAAAGGGGCGCAAAATGGGCTGACAACGTCAGTTGAGTGGCAGAGAGAAGAAGGAGAGGAAAGAGTGTAGTATATATGCTATAGATTCTTGAGTTTTGACTAAGTCAAACTTGTGTCAGAACATGTGAGAAGCACTTGACTGACAGACAGACAGAGACTGAGCGAGAGAGTGAGTGATAGCGAGAGAGATAGAGATAGAGACAGCTTGAGAGCTCTTGCAGTGTTTGTCAAACTGTCAGGCTTTTGGCTTGGAAGCCTGCACTTGAAGGTGTTTGGCATTTAGCATCTCATTGTTCGACTCCAAAACGCACCGCAGTTGACCACTTGACCCGATACAGCAATCACCACAGCAGCAGCAACAGCAACGAAACAACAACAGTTGTTTGTACAGTTAGAATGCTTGAATGGCTTTTGCCTTTGCTTTGGCAGCGGAACTTTGCACAAAAATGCCATAAAGCGAACGGTTTTCTTGTGGCGGCGATTTATGAAAATGTTCGAACCGCGCAACCGTGTGTGTTGTCCTTCTTTAGAGTGGAGATTTTCTTCTTCGAATGCGATTTATTTGCACAGCCAACCAAGCGAATGCCCCTAGATGGTCACAATAGATCGTAGATCGTTGGCGGCCTCTAAAACTTTATGATCAGTGCCGGATTTAGAGGCAAACAGCTGATGCACAATTGATCTGCACATTCAAAAACATGTGGGCAACACATTCTCCATCCACTTTGTGGCATCTTAATTGTGCACTCTCAGCTTAATTAGAAGGGGGAGGGGAGAAGGAAGCAACGGTCAGCTTCGAGTTGACCAAAACCCAATAAAGTCGCATTTAAATCTCACTGCTGCGGGTTTCTTTCTTTGCATTTGGGGCGTGCCAAGCAACAGCAGCTGTTGTTGTTGTTGCGTCATTTTGCGGCAACTGGAATCTCATTTTATGGCTCGCTTCGACTGCAATGTCATTGAACCTGCTAGCAAGTGATGTCGCAATATAAAACCCTACAGGCCACAGCTTCAGCTTCAGCTACAGCTACGAAGTGCAAAACAGAAACCGAATAAAATGAAATAAAATAAGAAGAAAACCCAGGCAAATTCTGTGCTGTTCCCTCTCTTTTTCGCTAGCTATCGCTATCTCTGTCTTTCGTTCGCAGCCACCAAAAACATTAATGCGAAATTTTTGTGCGGCAACCGCTGCGACACCCCATTCTTGTTCTTCTTCTTCTCCTGAGCTACCCTACACTCTTGCTCTACAAGCAAGAAGGTATAGCCGAAGGGCGCACCCACTTTGACTTGATGCGAGAGCACAAGCAAGTATGTGCTGCCATTTCCATATCTGTGGAAAATTGGGCGGAAATTTCAAATATATATATTTAACTGTGTTATGTGAAAATACAGAAATTCTTTAAGGAAACTCGAGTAATGTTATAACGCAGACTTTGAACTAATTTACCCTTAAATAGAAAATTAAATCAAAGGATTTAATATTGAGAAAGGTTAAGAACAATTATTGTGCTTTAAGATTGAAGTAAAGTTATTGTGTTGTTAAGAAATCTCTTATTTTTCAAACTGTTTTAAGAGTCATCAAGCTTTTTATTAGCTAAGCACTAATTCATATATATAATCACTCTAAGAATTATGGATTTTTTTGGTAATCTATTCGCTAGCAAATATAATGTTTATTTTAAGTTAAATCAACGATATATTGAAGCCCTTCTCACAATTTTAGTAAGTTTTTCATAAGATAAAGTTGATTTTAAGATTAGATTAGATTTTAAGCAAAATTTACTGTAAAAATAAAGTAGTACTAACCTAGATATAGGTATAGGACTTTCAACCTAAGCTCTCCTACTTTAAATATCCCCTTAAAAGTTCTCTAGGGTATCTCGAATGCAACTCTATTGTGCTGACGCTTTGCAGCGTCTTTTGTTGTTGCTGCGGCGAGCAACGAACCGAAAGTCAAGTTTAATTCATTAATAATAGGGCAGCACACAATAAGGAGGAGTGTGGCAAGTGGAGGGGGGGGGCACGCTGCAAGAGTTGATGTTCCTAAGCAGGGCGCCCAAAAGTATGCAATGCAATTAATATGCCCCTTGTTTGCCGTGACTGGCCCCCTAAGCAGCAGCAGCCGCGACGCTTTTCAGCACAAACAATAGCTCGGAAAACTCCACAATTTCCCACATTTCCGTCATGTTCATTCTTTTCGGCAAGGGAGGAGCTTTTTGGACGGGGGTCTGGGTTACCCTTGAAACGACATGCACAATGCGCACTTCACAATATCCTTCGGCTTTACTTGCTTCTTATCGCTGCCACATGCCACACCATAGCCATAGCGAGAAACCCTTCTTAAACCAAAACTCTCTCTTCTTTTCTCCCTCTCTCTCTCTACTGCTCGCTCGTCTCCTAAACCGCAACTTTTGCTGTTTTTCTGCTTTTGCTTCTGCTGCTGTGCTGCTGTTGTTTTTCCCTCATGATTTTTCTGCTCAGTTGTCTAATTAAATTTTTCCAGGCGCATGCAATTTGCTGGCATTTAAAGGCAACCCTATGCATAGCCACGCCCACGCCCCCTCAACCCCTTCATGCTGCATCCCATCCACTTGAAACAGCATTGTGGCTTGCAAATATACGCGTATTAAAAAAATATGTGCTGCAATTCTTTTCATTCGTTATACCCTGTAAACGAAAGGCAATCGCCAATGGCTATTATCGAATTTGATTCGTTCTATATATAGTATAACACAACTTTATAGTAGATTATACAGTTGAAAACAGAAATGCTGATGAAGAATTTCGTTTAACATAGCAACGAAAATGTAAATTGAAGAAAAAGAATTAATAGAGAAATAAATTTATGGAAAAGATAAAATATAATAAATAAAATTAATTCTAAAATTATTATCTATTATAACGATGAGTAAAAAGGTTTAAAATTTAATTGAAAGACATTTAAAGAAATATATTATCATTTTATCCAAATAACGAATACAATTCCTTATTGCAATGAGATTAGCGAAAGCGAATAAGAACTTCAAGCTATGCTTCTAAATAAAGAATATGAAATAGATAAACTTCTTTCAACATAACCTCACATTCAAAAATTTCTGCACTTCTCTAAAGGAGAACATAACCTCACATTTGCATATTTCCCCCACTTCACTTTACAGAGTAACTGCAAGTCCTTCATCAACAGTCGTTGCCTATTTCTGTTTGTTTATTTTCTCGTATTTTTTTTTTTTTGTGTTGTGTTGGAATGTATTTGCATTGCCTGCAATCCTTCAGTTGGTTTTTGTTTTTCTCTCTCCTGATTTTCTGCCGCATTTTGTTCTGAATCCTTGCGGGATTTGAAATGAAAGTTTGCGCTAGAGTGGAACAGCGTGAAGAAGAAGCAGCAGCAGAATCAACAGCCAGAGCTGAAGAAGAAGAAGAGGCAACGCCAACAAAAACACACACACATACACACACACACACATACACACACAAATATGTTGAGCCGAGAGTTGAAAAAATAAAAAAATAAGAGAGAAAAAAAGTAATAAAGTCATTTAGATTTTACCAGTGCTTGGGGTAGATACGGCAACAGCCCAGCAGCAACATCAGCTTCCCTCTTTCCTCTTCCCTCCCCCCTTCTCCCTTACACCCTCACTCCATGCCTCGCCCCTTATTACTGTGGCGACTGCAGTAAGTAGGCGCTTGGGGAGTTGCCACAGTTTGGCAGTCACTGGCACCTGACAGCAGCAGCAGCAGCAGCAGCAGCGTTTTTAGCTTGATGTTAATGAACTCGGTCGCATTACAAAAAATATTATTTATTTTTCTTTTTTCGCTAGGCACCACCCCCAAAACATTCACCGCACTCGAGTTGATTTTCCGTCTGTCGAGAGGTTTATGCAATTTCGCTTCACATTTCTGGCACTTCATTTGCTGGTTGGAGTTGGTTGAGCCCTGAGCCCTGAGAGTCAGTTCTGCCTATCCAGAAGCCTATCCTGGCCATCCTATCCTGCCTGCCTGCCTGGCACGCTCATTAGCACGGCTCAGTAGAGCAGCGAGCAGCGAGCAGCAGTAACTGTTCACCTCCTTTCATCTTCTCGCTTCTTCCCCTTCGCAAATATGCCCCGCAGCAGCAGCAGCGAGCGCAGTTTGCAGTTAGCGAGAAAAGGATTCGGTTTCAAGTTTTGCGCAATGATTTCACAATTTTTGCTGCTTTTATTTTCATTTTGTTTTTGTTTTTTAGATGCTTTTTTAATTGGGTTCCACTGTACGTTCGAGTGCGACTCTCTTGAGTGCCTCTTCCATGGAAATCAGTTGCGATTTTTTGCTCTTGTTGTTGTTGTTTATTTTCGTATTGTGTGAGTTTAAATTAAGGCTCAGGGAAATTCAAGTGTTTGCTCTAATTGAAAGCCACTGTGATGATGATGACGATGATGATATGTTCGCAGTATAATAAGCAACATAACCCCAACATATCTATGGATTCTATATCAAAACAGTTGCCAGCAGTTGGCAGAACTCTGGCACTGAGTTAATTTACTTAATTTAGTTAAGTAATTCCTCATTCGCTCAATTAAACTAGTGTGTGTGTGTGTGTGTGTTTTCTGCTCCATTAAATGCGCGCCAACCAAACAGAACTTTAAGCAGACGACTGTCTTTGCTTTTACCCTGTACTTTTTTAAGAAGGGAGTGATGAGGGCTTAAAGTGAAGAACTTCTGTTTAAAGTTCACTATTTATGGGATAATTAGTGAATTCTTTAAATATTGTTGACTGTTCGATATACTGTTGATCTGCATCTCCAGCATCTATTTGTTTTATCTTTTTAAACTTATTTGTGGCTAAAGGACTGACTTTAATTATTATTCCTTTAATTTGTATCTGATTTATTCTCCTAAAACTTATTCTATTCGTTTTTATATGTATATTTGTTTAAAAATGTGCCCATATGCCATAATTCGCATAAGAAACGTGACCGTATTTAGTCTTATGTATTTTTCATTTTTTGTATGGTCACACTTGATCTTAACTTCCTTTGGAGTGGTTAGATGCGCAGCGTGTAATGAAAATATAAGTTCATTATATATATTTAAAACTAAATCGATGTGGTCTATTTTGTTTGGAAATGTTTCATTTATTTTTTGAAGAATTCTTTGTTTATTTCTCGTTATTTTAATCTTTAACTTATATCAAAGTTCACTATAATTTGTAGTATTCAGTATTCATAAGAGTTTCAAGCTACACTTTCGCCTTACAGGGCATCTCCTGGTCGAGCAGTGTTCAACAGCTGTTGTGACTTGTCATCGTTTTAGGGTTCTATTTACTTAGAATGTTACATGGCTGAGGCACATCAGCATTTGATGTCAAGAGGAATGCTGTCTGCTCTTGTCAGTGTATGCATATAATATATAGGCATATATACAAATGTGTATGCGTGTGTGTTTGTGTGTGTGTGTGTTTGTGTGTGCAGCAGCAAACTTGCAACGTGGCAACACAAAGGCAAGTGTCTGTTAGGGGCGTTGCTTTGGGTGAAATTGTTGTTGTTGCTGTTGCAGCTAAAGTTGTTGTTGTTGCTGAAGTTGTTGCTGCTGTTATTCGCATACACAAATTAGTTTTAATTATAGCGCAAATGCGAATGTCTGAATGAGAGAAATTAATTTCTCAATTGCATTTTGCCACGCATTTTATTGTCGGCGTTGGAGGCGGCAACCAAAACGAACCAAGAAGAAGCACGGCTAACGGGGGCGGGGTGCAGCTACTTGAGACTTGCAACAGCAGAGAGAGAGAGAGAGAGAGGGGAGTTGCAGCATAATCTGTGGGTCTTTAGCAGCAAAGCAACTGTAGAGAAGCGAAGCGTCGGCTTATTTGGTGTCTGTAATTTGAAACGCTTCTCTGACTCGGAAAAACTGAGAGACAGAGGCAACACAACACATTTGGCTGCAAAGTTTTTCTCCTTTTCGCTTTTGTTGTTGTGTTGTGTTGGTTGTTTTATTTTGCTATCAGCCAAAAGCGCCGCTAAATGTCTGCTGAATATTTCAAATCCACACGCAGCCAAACTGTTGCAGTTGCAGTTGCAAGTTCGACGCGTCGCTGCATTTCCGCTGCGCCGGCGGCAATGCGAGCAGCAAAGCTTCAGAATAGCAGACGAGACTCCAACTCCAACTCTGACGACGACGACGTCGACGTCGACCATTATAAATGATGGTTATTTTATAATTGTGGAGTTGGCAGGCTGCTGCAAGCTGCAAGCTGCGAGTGGCAAGAGTTGCAGCGCAGTA
This sequence comes from Drosophila niveifrons, assembly GCA_035046325.1. Lineage (NCBI taxonomy): Eukaryota > Metazoa > Arthropoda > Insecta > Diptera > Drosophilidae > Drosophila > Drosophila niveifrons. The sequence goes on from JAWNOC010000068.1 coordinate 10,604,634, forward strand.
GTTTGGCCAGCGCATCCGCCGCAGAGTCAAAAACGCATTTCGTGGCCATTTTTAATAGTCACAGGCAGCAGGCTGCAACAACAACTTGCAACAGCAACTGCGACGCTGAAGCCGTAAATCCATCAAAGAGTTAATTGCCACGTTTGCCGCGATTGCAACTCCAACTGACAACTGGCAGCAGCCGTAGTTGCAGCAGTAGCCAAAAGCCTGGCGGCAAAGATGCGCCACAGTCTGTGGCATGTAGCACAGAGCGTAGAGACTGCGTTGGCGGCGCTGCGATGTCCGCTGATTGATTGTGGGAGGTGGGTTGACTTTGCCCACTCATCAGTCAGTCAATCCCAAATGCATCACAATCTCTCTCTCTCTCTCTCTCTCTGTCTCTATGTTGAAAAATTGGCCCCGAAAAAAATTACATCGTTTAGTCGCAGAAAGTCAGGCAGAAAGAAGGCTGGACAGTTTAAGTGCTGCTGCTGCAGCGTTTTGATTGAGCGATTGGCACGTGACAAATATCGTGACTAAACCGACGTTTTGTAGTCCATTTCACAGAAAAGCAAAAAAAAAAAACGAACGCAAAATAAAACCTAAACTGAAAGTCAAAATGATCAAATGCTGCACATCAATCGCCACTAAACGTTCTGAGAGTTTCAAGAAACTGACTTAAGTGAGAGATTAAACAAATTGCTATGCATAAAACTAAAGCGCGAAAGTTGATTAATAACTATTTGGCTAGTGATAAAGAAGGCGGCATAATAAATGCTATAGTTAAACTATCTATTGATCTTTATTGATAATCTATTGATAATTTAGATTGATTGTAAATTATTTGCTTTATTTTAAGTTACTTGGAAAGTTAGAAATATGCTGGGATGATAAATGTAAAAGTTAAACTATCTATTGATTAATAACTTAGATTGATTGCGAATTAGTTACTTTATTTTAAGTTATTTTTGAAAAATGTTGATTTATTGCGAATTATTTGCTTTATTTTAAGTTATTTTTGAAAGTTATTTATAAGCTGGAATAATAAATGTTATAGTTAAACTATCTTTTGATTGATTATTTATATTAAATGCAAATTATTTGCCTTATTTAAAGTCCACTTTTATTAAGTTACAATCGATATTTTAGTATTACAACTTTCTCTACAATTGCAATTGCTCATAATCAAATTGATTGCACTTGCATTGTTATCAATAGCTTGGCAGCTGCTCTATTATTTGCGCCTTTATATTTCACTTTCCTTGCAGGACAATTGCACTTAATATTCATTCCTTTCGTTTCTTTCTTTCTTGGCTATCAACTGCAGCCCTTTCTCATCATTTCTTTCGATATCTTTCTGCTGCTGCTGCTCTATTGATGGCACTGGCAATTGGCAATTGTGTTTTTGTGGCGCTGCCCCGTCCCACACTGCGTATGAGTTATGCGCAAAGCAGCGGCATTTCATGCGTCAAATGGGGCATGGCATAGAAAATGTTTCTTTGGCTCGCTCACAAATCGCATCGCAATGCCAATTTTGAATTTGCATTTTCGCATTTTGGACTTTGGGCCCATAAAAAGCACACTTACTGCTGCTGCTTAGTCTATGATTCTGACCAGCTGAGGGGGGGAGGGGACTTTGCATATTTGTGGCACCTTCGCTTTGGTTTTCGTTGTCGGGGCATAATTGCAATAATATTTAATGTTTATTGGCAACGCGAGTGGCGCCAAGCCGAAATGCTCAATCGACTGCCTGCAATGGACACAGTGCATAAACTTTGTGCCCCTTACTTCCCCCCCCTCTATCAGAGAGGAGGAGAGGGGCAGCAGCACTTACTTGCTTGCACCAGCTGTGCTTAGTCGAGGCTGTCGGCTTTTGTTATTTTGCTCGAAGTAATTGAAACCTTTTTAGCCGCAAAAGAGTTTTCGGTGCCACTACAAAGGACTCTCCGAACTCTTTTCCCTTTCACTCCTCCATGCTCAAGTGGCCTTTTGTTGCCGCTACTGCTGTTGTTGTTGTTTGTAGCCTAGAACGTAATTCAAGCCGTGGTCTTTACACTCCCAAGAGGAGGGAGGTCATTGACAGGCAGCGCCAACGCTTTGATGTGCTGCCTGTTTATAATTTAAATACTTTACTTGCAGAGCAGAAAAGCAGAAAAAAAAAAACAGCGAAGCTGCAGAAAAAAACAAAAAGCCAGGAGAGGGAGCAAAGCGTACACAACAAGTGAGGGGTAAATCAAACTAAATTATTTCACTTTTGTTGTTGACTTTTGCCTGTAATGTCATGCGGTGCGGCTTTTGCCTTTGAAGTGCGTGGCCAACAACAACAGGAGGCGAAAGAGGAGCAGGAGGGGGGAATGATATTTGATATGTGTCCAGTGCAGGCTAAACCATGTGTGATTAACAACTGTTTGAGCCGTGACTGCTAAAAGGGTCATCAGCCAGAGGTAGAAGGCATCGAACAGAACCATCAGCGCGGTCACATCGCGAAAAGTTCAATAACTTGGCCAACAAAGCAGCAGCGGCAGACAAATGCCTCAAACATGGTCAACAGGAGACAGGGCCAAAAAACCAAAGCCAAAGCCAAACCCAAAGACAAACCGAAAGCCAAACTCAAAACGCAAACCGAAAACAAAAGCAAACCAAACCAAATCAAATCAAACAAAAAGAAAAAGCAAAGGCAAAGGCAATGCGAACCCAAAACTAGGTGTGTCTGGGCGCAAAGGCCACTCCATAACTGGAATGTGGCTCAGTTGTGTGGCTGCCACAGACGTGCGTTCCAAAAAGGGCGCAACAACATCGACGACGACGACGATAGCAACGTGGAAGACGTGGACTTGAACGTTTCCTTCCTTGTTGCTGAGTCAGACCTTGAAATGCCGCAGATGTCTGAAAGGCAGTGCCGACGCAGTCTCAGCCTCAGTCTCAGCCTCAGTCCCAGTCTCCGAGTCGAGGTTTTACAGCTCCGGCACCGTCGTCTCCTCCAAGGCAAACCAGATTAAACAGCAAATCAGGTTTTCAGGCAACGTCCTCGAGAAAACCAAAGCGAAACCAACGATACAAAAAAAAAAAAAAAAAAACAACCAAACGAATGTAAAATGGTCAAGACAAAGTCGTAAAGGCGCAGTCCAAAATGAACAAAACAAAAAGAAAAGAAATCACAAACATATATAACAAGTTGAAATGGCTTTGAGGAAAGTTGATCAACTTTGAGATGCCCTTCAATTGTGAATGAAGTGCTAAATATTTTGTACAACAGAAATTGTGTATAAATATCTCTCATAAGGAGACACTTCATTATATTATCTTAAACGGAAAAAAAGTTCTAGAAATCGTGTTATAAGCAAAACATATCGTAAATAAAGTATTGAGGCATCTTTGACACCAAAAGTTTCGTGGAGAATTATATTCAGATCATAAAGTAACACGTAAGTGTATTATCTTATACTGAAAAGATAACAACTTATTCTAAAATGATTTAAAGAGACTGTAAACTTGGTATTTTATAACTACCATAAGTAAACTCTTCATTATATTATCCTAAACTGAGAACTAAATTATAGAAATCTCGTTATAAGCAAAACATATCATAAATAAGGATTTGAGGAGTCTTTTCGTATAGAACGTAAAACCATTTTTGTCTATAATCATTTATATAATAAGTGATGGTTTTGGTGATCAACACATAAGTAACAAAAATATATAGAAAACAGTTTAGTTTTAGAGCCGCTTTAGCCACCATAAACTGAAGAATTTCTCTGTTAAATTCTCGCATTTTATGAGAGAAATGTAATTGCTTAATATTCAAAATGAACTTTAGACCCCAAAGTTGTGGCAATAAAATGTCATATAAAAATAATAAATCCTATTTTAGCCACTGCCAACTGCTGCAAATGAGAGGGGATACACTTTCAATTTTGGCGCATTGAGGGTATTAAAGATTGACCAAGAGGAGCCAAAGACAAAACGAGTTCTGCAACAACACAGCTCTTGGCCATGGCTTAAAGCTGCTTTGCGTGTCAGCAGAACTCGGATTCAGACAACGATGTCTGCGGAGTCTGCCCCATCTCCATCCCCATCTCCTGTTGCAGCTTAAGCATTTCCATTTCCAGCTGCAACTTGGTTGCTGTTGCTGCTGCTGTTGCTCCTCCATCGTCATCCACATTCACATTCACATTCACATCCAATGTTGGCCATGTCGAAATAATAAATGCATTTGGAATTAGAGACTCTTATGCCAATTACAACAAAATGGTTTCAGGCCGCATTATCCTCAAGTTATGACAGTCGACAACGGTGCCACACACTCACGCACACACACATACACATATGTTTGTTGAAGTTTTTAGTGATTTTATGGCTAACTGTGACTGTCAAACTGTTACTGAGGCGATGTTTGAGATGCAGTTCGTTTGCTTGCATCTTCCCCCCCTAATTACGCTAAGTGCAAAATGCTTTAGGGGGGTTCAACTACAACAACAACAACAACTGCAGCTAGAACAAGTGCAATGAGAGCTGTGGCAACAAATCTGCACGAGAGTTTTTCAAATGTCCCAGCAGTGCGTGAAAATGAAAAATTATGAAAAATCATATACACACAGCACACACACACACAAATTGTATATATATGTATATATGTATGTCTGTATATATGTATGTCTGTGTGCTGCATACAGTAGAGTGAGCTCTCTTTAGCTCTCACTCCAGTTTGGTTTACTCCACTCTCCACTCTCCACTCTACTCCAGGCGAGAGTTCAACGTTCTTTGCACAACATTGTGTTTTGTGCTTTCCGCTTATTTTGCTTTACCTCACTCTCTCACTCCGCCTCCTCCTCCTCCTCTTCTGCTGCCTGCCTTGTGCGTCGGCACACGCGCTGCACCTTTAAGTGTGTCTCCCCCCCGCCCCTCCGCTCCGCCCTTGCCAACGGCACAGTTACAGGGCCAGCGCAGGAAACCAACTGCAGCAGCAGCAGCAGCAGCAAAACGGCAAACGGCAAAAACAACATAAAAGACAATTTTTTTTATTCACTTCTTTTTCTCTTCTCTTCTGCCTTGCGCTTATTTATGTGGCATTGCATTTGTATCTGCCCATCGCTCTCTCCCTCTCTCCTTCTCCCTTTTCCGCTCTTTCGCAGTTTCTATTTGTCTGCTGCAGCTGCTTTGGCTTTGGCAGCGCTGTCTGCGTTGGCGTCTCGTCGCTGCCCTTTAACTTTGACTCTTTTTTTCTACTTTGCCTTCCTCTTCTTCTCCTTTTTTTGTTGTTCCCGTTAGCAGCCACACCTCGCACTTCGCATCTAAATCAGACCCCAATCGCAAACAGCACCTGATGATGATGATGATGGTGATGTACACACACACACTCCACTTGATGCGATCGAGTCGCTGAAGCACATCGGGCATATATACATTCATGTATCTATCATTAGCACCTCTCCATAATAAGCATCATTGCATTTCTATTATGCATAAATTACGCTTTTATTATCGCCAGCTGCCTTTTGATAGCAATTGATATCAAAGTGCAAGATGCATCATAATTCGAAATAAGCAACTGTTTCCGTTTTGCAATTAAATATAAACATCAACTTTGTGTGATTGATAAGCAAATTTCTTGGCAATTTACTGAGATGTTATTAATTAAATTTGTTAAAGTTTCCTTTCATGAAATGCTTCCAAATTGAACGACATTTAATTACTTATTTTATAATTATTTTAGATTTTATTTTTTCTAATTTTGTATGCTTCAAATTAAACTGGCTATATTTACATATTTTTACCCATTATACAATTCTTTTAGTTTTAATTTCCCTTTAATTTTTTGCTCTGCGAACAACATTTAATTGAATGTAATTATATAGTAGTTGGATTTATTGTTAATCTCACGTTTCCCTTTCAAGCGCTTCGAGCAATAAATCATGCTATAGATCGATTCGATCTGCGTCCGATTATGAAAATTAGAGTCATAAACATTCATTAGCAGATTTGAAATGCCATTAAAAAAGGTGCATTTAACTAACGACATTAGCAGAGTCTTTAAAGGAACTTGGTAGCCAGAAATGAACTTAGATTACATCAGATTGATGTACGAGTTGGTACTAAATACATATAGTATATGCTGGACACTGAGAACATGACAAGCTTCTTAGCTGGTCATAAACTCAGTTTATGGCTAAGAAACTTCATAAAGTTTATGGTCAGTTAACTCTTAACAGCTTTAAGGCTTGTCAAAGAATCTTTAAGAATGTCAGAATGGAATAAGCTAAACACTAAATTAAATACTGTATGAAAATACTATAATAATAATAACAATAATGAGAAAACGAGCTGTGGAATCAAGAGATTTGGAGTCGCTAATTCGGTTTTAATGAGATGCCAAGTTGTCACTACAAATTACGCGAGTCTATTAATAAAATATAAATTCATTTGCCACAAAATGAAGACACACACACACACACTCGATCTCCAAATGGAGCACTAAACTCGAAATGATATTTTATTTTTGGGCAGACAAGTTTCAGCTTCTTTTTTTTCTGTCTCTCTCTCTTGTCTGGCCATGTGGGAGGCTGATTAGCATACATGTTGTCGAAAAGTAAAAAAAAAAAAAAACAAATCTAAAATCCGAAAATCAGAAATCCAAAAAATGAGCACAAATCAAAATCTGTGGACACTTTGCAGAGGTGTTCCCCCGTTTTCCGATTCCCGATTTCGATTGAGAAGAATGGGCCCCGAGATCTGTGGCCTGCATTTTTGACACATATCATTTCTGATTTAACGATCGAAAATGAAATGCATATATCATGCAAGATCTAAATTTATACACATTCAGTTTTCAGATTTTTCAGAAAAAACACACACATTATTACCAAGTGACCCACACGATGATGAGCAACAACGTTGACATTTGTAGGCATCGCATTTTCGGCTCTATAATTTATGGGCAGTTTGGTAGGCGGTTGTGGGCCCTCTTGCGGCTTTAACGTTGGCACGTTTCTTGGAATGAATTGGGTCAGCCAGGCAGCAGCAGCAGCTTCAGCAATTCAGTTCGGTTCAGTTCAGTTCAGACCCCCGGCCACACATCAAAAGAGCCTCCTCCCAGGCGACGACCTACTTCCGCGAAACTCTGGATCTAAGAAACCGCCTACAAATCTCAGCCTCAGCCTTGCGAAAAAGAAGAAGCTACTGCTGCTCTAACTACCCTTTGCCTGCTGCTTCTTCTTCTTCTTCAGCTTCAGCTACAGCTTTTGCAAAGACAAATAAGACAACAAAAACCTGGCGCTGTAATTCAATCGACAACTGGCCTGGGCTATGAATGAATGGACTGCCTCTGTCCTCCGATTCCTGGAATACTCTCAAGTCTCATCTCTCTCGCTCTCATTTACTCTGAATCTCTGTCTCGCTTTGTGCGTAAGCTATTATTATTATTATTGTTATGATTGTTATTGCTGTTGTTGCTTTGTTTTTGCTGTGCCAGCAGCAAGCGCGCCAAGAAATTCAATTCACAACGGCATCCAAGACAAAACACAAAAAGCGAATACGACAAAATGCCGCGCTCCATCCAGACTATAGTACTCTATATATATATATATGTATGTTGTATATACAGACCTTAGACACCGAACACACAACAAAAGACGAAAACAATTCCCGGAATTTTTGCTCTCCGAGCGAAGCAGCTCAAAGATGAAGCTCAAGTCACAGTCACAGACTTGAAGCCATCGAATAACCAAATTTGAAATCTCGCAAGCAAAAAAACCCCAGACGCAGACGTTTCGAGTACTACGATTGTCATTAGAGACGTTCCCTCCCTTTCCTTCCCTCCGTTTGCCTCTCATTCAACACCTTTTTCTCTGCGACGTCGATGTCGTCTCCTTCAGCTTGGAATGCGGAGCAACGTTTTCGAAAATAGCAGCAGTCAACGGTCTAGGTTGCCCTAGGTAGCTTTCGGGTACTGCTAAACAGACAAAAGGTTCGGCACTTCTGGGAAATAATAAGATTGGGGATGAACGAGGAGAGAAACTACATATAACACCTATTCTTTCATAATAATTATCTAGCTAAGCAGTACATGAAGTTATCAAATCAATATATTGTTAACTAAGCTAGACAACCAAGTGAAACAATTTAAAAGGAATATTTCAATCTTTATCTTTGGAATCTCTGAGGATTCGTTAAGAATTAAATTTATTGTCTGTTGACAAATGTAAATATATTTTTGACAACTTCTAATTAAATGTATCGCCTGTTTGTTTTTGTTGCTCAAAATCTATTATATTATATTCGAGATTTATTTTAAGTTATATTCAGCACAAAACCGTATTCATTATTTTTATTCTATTAATCTATAAGATTAGATTACGTACTTTAGTTTCATTACGCACAAAATTGTTTGCATTATTTTCAAACTACAAATCTATTCATTTGTTAAATTTCATATAACAGAAAACGTCAAAAATGGAAAATTATCTTTCATAAATAGTAATAGAATCCTTGCAGCTTTAAATACTTAATGCGAACTTTCATTCATTTTTATTCCTTTTCATATCTGTTTCATACTACAAAAAATGATCTTTCAACAAATTGTAATAGGAATCTTTACATCTTGAAACACTAAATGTGGACTTTCATTCATTTATTCAAATTCATTTCTTTTCATACTTCCATAAGCGCATCAAATCGTCGCCTATAGCCTTAGTTAACATATCGCCTGCTTTATATGGCCAAAATATTCACACAGTTTTAATGACAATTTTTGGCAATGAGTTAACGTTAGGCGGCTACCAACCACAGAAAAAGAAGAAAGAAAACATGTTTCAGGAGGTCTCTGCTCTGTCCGTTGCTTGCAGTTTGCTTGTGGAGCTGCAAGTGGAGCAACGGCAGTTGACCAGTCACGTGTGGCGTTCTTGTTGCTTTTGCATTTATTTTTGTGTCTTTTACATTTTTCATGCGATGCGACACATTCCACAGTGAATTCCGCCTACTGTCAGTCGCTTCGTTGAGCTTTTCAAGCAAAGCTCATTTGCAAATTAAACGTGCGCCGTGAAAAATCGCCGCATGAGATGATTGCGACGGCGACGGCGATGGTAACGATGACAAGCGGCGGCGACAAAGTCACACAAAGCTGACAACGGGACAGACAGAGGAGGGACAAACAGACAGACAGACGGACAGACAGACAGAGAGGCAGGCAGGCAGGCTGACTGGACAGTCAACTTATTATGATCATCATAATGATAATGACGATGACGACGATGCGTTGCCTGTCCGCTTGTTGTTTTTTTTCCCTCTATAGTCTGTTGTCTGTTTTCTGCCTGTCGCTGCTCATTCATCACGTCCGAGTCAAAGCGACATCTGCACTTGGACTTGGGCCTAGACCTGGCTATATAAACTATCTGACTGTGTGTGGTCTCCAGTGTCTTTGCTCTTCTTTTGCGACGCTTCTGGCCGGATAGATGGACAGACAGACGGACGGACGCATAAAAAACGCAAACGTCGTCAACAACAACAGCAACAACAACAACATGGAAAAAAGTGTGAATTAGAAAAGGCACTCAAGCTTAAATGCCGAGCTGATAAAAAGCGCAGACCACACACAAAGCAGCAACAACAACAACAACAACAAAGCTTCTAGCGAATCAATTGCCAACATCGCCGTTTGTCATTGTCATTGCGCAACAATGTTGCCGCAACATGCGTCGCCAGCAACATGGAAACGAATTTACACTGTTGCTGCTGCATCATTTCAACATTGTTGAGAAGCGTTCTCCATCTTCTTCTCGTTGTTGTTGTTGTTTCTGGGTTTGTTTCTTTGCTACGCTTCATCAATAAAAATAGCTTTTAATGCGCCGACGCCACAGTCGTCGTCGTTGTCGTCACACCAGACAAACTGTCTGTGGCCACACTCACTTACACACACACACACACACACACACTCAATTTATTTTGTATGTGATTTGTGACTGCCGTCGGCATTTTTTGTGTGGGCTGCGAGTATGTATGTGTGTGTGTGTGTGTTTGGACTGCCTGCTGGCGTCTGTGTCTCAGTTTTGTGTCTTTGCCGACGAGGTCAAGATGAAGTCATGCTTCAAACACGCTCTGCACTCTGTGCACCGCGTGGCCTAGCAACAATTAGCTGTGCGTGGCAAACACTTTTGTCAACACCCACCAATCGTTTTTATTTCATTTTCTCTTCTTTTGCTGAGCGCCCATCAAAGGCAGCAGCAAAACTGCTCCAATTACCAACCCGAAAAAGAAAAAAACAAGCATATAGCGAAAAGTTGAGCCAGGGCGTGGCATGTCAGTCGTCGGCGCTTGCCTTTGATGCTGATTGAAGTTGTCAGAGTTGGTGCCGCTGACGCTGCTGCCACACACTGCCACGCCCCCCCTAGGGCGTCCCTCTTTCTCGGACTATCGAGCGACATGTAATATAAACAAATTGCAAAAAAAAAAAAAAATACCACCCCACCAAAAAAAAAAAAGCGTAACGCTAAATGAAAGGAATACGAGTGCTCATAGATTGTTGTGCATGGGTAGAGGGAGGGGGAGGTGGAGGTGGCACAGCGGGGCAAACAAAGCCAAACACACAAAGGCATGCGAAATGGGCATGTCAGTCAGTCAGTCCAGCAGTCAGTCAGTCACTCAACTCAACTCAGCTCAGATCAACTTCGTTTGAAGCGGCGGCCACTGCCCACTGACCAGGCGCAACGTCACCGCCCCCGCCCCGCTAATGTTTTGCAGCTCCATCGCCTTGCTCTGCTTCTCCTTCCTCCTCCTCCTCCCACTCTTCTGCCTTCCTCTCCTCCCCTTCGCTGCCTTCTTTGCTCAGCCTTTTCACAAGTATTTTGGCATGCACAAAGCGCAAAGCACAAACAAAAGAGAGATAAGTATGTGTGTGTGTGTGTGTGTGTCGAGCGGTCACTGTTCGAATGCTGTTGTTGATGTTGTGGTTGCTGCTGCTGCTGTTGCTGACCTGGTAATTAAATATGCGGTCTCTTAACTACAGATCAGCATTACTTTAAGCACTTATGCAACTAAGTGCGTTCACACATTAATAAATTATCGCATACGCAGAGCTACATCAAAGTGCGAACTCTTTGTTCAAGTAATAAAAGCTAATGAATATAATCAGCTAATCGCTTTAGCTAATAATAATACTACATATTGATTCAATAAGCTCTTTTAAAGTTTGCTGAAGTAAGAAAAACTAAGGGATCAATCAGCTAATCAGAAGAAATAGAAATCAAGAATGAAATCTTGGATCAAGATTATATGATGTAAAGATTGAACCAAATAGGTTCATTCCTAAATCAATACGAAAATTCATTCATGCATGAATTCTAGATCGCCCAATCTTCAAGATTATAATTGGTTTTATAAAATGTCGAAATTAACCAAGAAGTCAAAATCTTAAATCAAGATCTTATTATCTAAAATTTAGATTGGTTAAAGTAAAGTTTTTATATATGCTGTCTAGGTTTTTTTTCTCTCTGTGTACTGATTGATTTCATTGATACCTTTAATTTCTATTTGTTGACAGATTTCAATTCATTTTATATTCTATGGCGCACCCTCATTTATTTTGCATTCATTAACTATATCTTAAATTAAAAGTCAAAAGCACTAGCGAAGTGTGATTGTTGTATGCGTTTTATATAAGCAGTACAGATTCTCAAAGTCTCAGATTCTCATACTCTAAATTCATATTCCACATATTCCTAAGCCAAAGCTTCCTTCTATTATAGGTACATTTATAGCATTTTAATGAAAAAGATTGCTTTTATTATGACTAAATGTAAAGTAAATACATTACATTATAAATAAATGTATTTATTTACACTTCAAAAGAAATTCTTCTTTTATTTCTATAAAAATATGAAAAATTTATTTCCCGCCGCTTAAATTTTGTTTGCCTGCTGTTTGTGTTATCTCTTTGCAATTTGAAACAAAGTTTTAGCGAAAAATAAATGTTTGTCAGTTGCAACAGCGATAAACAACAAACCAACACCGCATTTCAAGAGCTGGCAAATTTGTTGCCAGCAACAATGTTGACAAGTGTCAGCAACAAAAGCAGCGGGCGTGACGACAGCAGCAGCAGCAGCAGCAGCAGACACAATAATAACAATGCTACAAAACTGCGCCAGACTTTTGTTGCACATTCTGTGATGCGTTTTTTTGTTTAATTGACAGCGAAGTATTGCAGACGGAAAAGCGTTTAAAAATTTTCACCAAGCAAAACGTGACAACAACAACAACAACGAAAGTTTCAACAAATGTTGACAGAGGATGTTGGCATCGTTAATGCTAAGGCAGCCAGCGAGGCAAATAGCTAGTCAAAGTTTAAGCCAACAAAGACATTAACATGAACAGCAACTACAAACAGTAATAGCGACTACAGCAGAAGCAGCAACCACTTCGGCGGCAGCAGCAACTGTTGCTGTCTGTTTGTGAGCGCACTTGCCGTCAGTTTGTTGCTGCTGCTGCCTTATTTGGCAATCGCATTTGGCGGCTGAGCAATTAAAATTACATACATTTAAAGCTCGGCGTCTTTTGTCGGCCTCTTAAGAACAAGCCCAACAACAACAGCAACAACGGCAGCAACAACAACATTAAGAGAAACAAAGAGACAGCGCACGATTTTCCATTTAATTAATTTATAGTTGGTTCAAAATATAATTGCCAGTGGCACGATGTTGATGGAAATGCTTCAAGTTGTTTGCCAGACTGCACTTATTGTTATTGTTGTTGTCACTGCAATTGCTCTGGCTGCTGCTGTTGCTGTTGCTGCTGTTGTGTGTGGGCTGTGGCCACTTTGCATGCAATGTCAACGACTCAACAGCAACAACAACAACGACGCGTGGGTCACACCCACATGATACCACACATTGGAATCACGATAATTAGACTGATGTTTAACATGCAGATTCAGCAATGATCCACAGTCTCGCACCTTCACACTTTTACCCCCCTCTAATTCGCAGCTTACCCCGATTAGCTTCCCTTGTGACAGGTTGTATTTTTGTTGGTTGCCTGCGACCTTCGTTTTGTGGCATGTTGCAAAGTTTGAAAGGGCAACGGGTTGCGGCTTACCTGCAATGACAAAAGATTGAAGCAAATTATAGTTTAATTATAAATGTTGTTAACCATTTTGCATTGTGCATTAGTCAGACACACACAGATAGTCAGCGTCAGAGTGAGAATAACTGCCGACAAACAATGCGACTTGCAACAATCATGCAAATTGTTCACAAATCGAGAAACTAAAATACATAATTTGTGTGGCAGCCAGCAAATAGCAACAATAAGAACAACAGCAACCATAACAAGCGAGAACCAATTAGTTGGCAATGTTCTATGTATTATTCGACTCATGAGATACCCTAGGAATGGCTTTAAAAGCTCAGCACAAAAATTTTAAAATAGTAAAATATTTCTAAATAAAATATTTATCACAATTTTGGAGCAAAACTATCACAAAACAAAATAGAAAACCTTCAATGATTTTAAATATAAATTTTAAGGAGTTAAAATATTTCTTTACATTATTTTTGTTAAAGGTTTAAGTGTAGCAAACCTATACAAAAAAAAAAAAATAATAATGTAAAAAAATGTTTACTTGTTTGTCTTCTTAAAATTCAATTCATTTCAAATATAATGTGCAATCTTTGAGAAAGAAATTTTAACACAAAAACGATAAAAAGAACCCAAATATTACAATATTAAATAGAAAATAGTATTAAGATCCTTGCTGTTCAAAAATTTTTAAAATATTTTTCTAAATTCTTTTTATTGATGGATTTACTACAGTTAAATTGATAAAAATGTAATATATACAATATTTTAGTATAATCTTGCAGAAAAAACGTAATAGAAATAATAAATTATTAAATCTTGGCTGCAAAATAAAATATATTTTCTATGTCAGCAAAGACAGAAATGCTATTTTTAAAACTGATTTATTTTATTAACTATTTTTTTTTAGATCATTTGCTACGCTTAACATTTTAAGGTTTAAGCATTGCTTAATTTTCTTGCAATTTGCCCACATCTTATTTGTAACTTATTTCGTAGTTAGTTTTTAATTCTTTTGTAAAACTAAGGCGGGGAGTTCTTGATATAGTTCTTGGCTCGATTCTTTTGCTTCGTTCGGCAAATTGTGATTGTCGAGACCCCCAGAAAGACGCACGCCTCGAAAACAACCGAAAATTGAACAATCGAGCGAGCGAGCAATGAGAGGCAAACGCTGAATTGGTTTGGGCCGCGAACTTTGTGCGGCTCGATACCTAGCTAATTGCCCCATCGAAAAGACTGAAAAAAATCGTTTGTAGACAGTTTGACGACGACTTCGACGTCGTAGACGATGCAGTTAGTCATTGGCTATGCAGAGCGAACTAAGTGTGTGTGTGTTGGTGTGTGCCTGGGACTGACCTCGGCATAACCCAGTTAAAGAGACAGACAGATACGATAGCCAGGAGGTAGACAGAGGGCGAGGGACAAAGAGACTGACACACATGCGAGTCCAATGCCATGCCGAAGACTAGTCTCTAGTCTCTAGTCTTTGGCTCTTTTGTTAGTTTTTCATTGCATTTTCTTTATACGGTTTTCAGTTTTCAGCTTTTTTTGGGGGCCTGTGGCGCGCCCCCGTTGCGCTTGGGCGCATTTCTTGACTTTGAGTCTTGGGTTTTGAGCTTGGGTTTCCTGCCTCCTCAGCGTGGGCGTCTGTCAAACAATTTTTTTTTTCGGGGCTTGGCTGCCCCCAGTTGAAGTTGCAGTTGCAGTTGCAGTTGCACTGCGACGTCGTGCACTCTAACTGTGTTTCTGCTGTTGCTCGTGCCAAAAACAAAAAAAAAAAGAAGGCAGCTGGTAGACAATTATAATTTGACGTTTTGATTTGGCGGCGTGGTGCACAGAAAGCACATGTGGCCATTGGACAGCCTCAGAGTCAGCCTCCGACTCAGTCAAAGCTTCGACTTTGCATTTGGCTTTGGCTTTGAATTTCGATTTGGTTGCACAGTTCGAGTTTGGCTTGTGGCACGATTGCTTGCAGTTGTTGTTGTTGTTGCTATAGCTGTTGTTATTTTTTTGCGGCTTGTGCAATTCATGTCATTGACAGCTGGGGCAGCAGGCAACTTGCCACTCAGTCAGACTGACTACTATTAAAAATATTTGTTTGTTATTCTTCAAATTGCACCGCAAGCTACAACGCCTATTGGCCATATGAAAGCCAAATTCATTTAAAACTCAAAATAGTATAAACATTAAAGGCAAAAAAGCAAATGATAAGCAAAGAACTTCAAGTGTTTTGTCAATTTGTTTAAGCAGAAGTTTGCCACAGCATTTACTTTGCCTTAAAGATATATATATGTACATACATCTCAAAAATGCCAAAATTAATAATATGAAAACATTCATTCTGCTGCCGCTGCTGCTGCTTATTGGCCCTAGTCCAAATTGGCAACCGAACTGTTGCCGTTGTCGTTGCTGCTGACAGTTGCAAATGTTGCACGAGATGCTGAATGCAGCAAGCAAATGTGTGCCCCAAAACAAAGCGCAACCAAACCAAACCACAC
This sequence comes from Drosophila niveifrons, assembly GCA_035046325.1. Classification (NCBI taxonomy): domain Eukaryota; kingdom Metazoa; phylum Arthropoda; class Insecta; order Diptera; family Drosophilidae; genus Drosophila; species Drosophila niveifrons. The sequence continues at coordinate 10,620,173 of JAWNOC010000068.1, forward strand.
ATATGAGATACTATGTTAGAATACACACACTCTCACACTCACACACACTTATACACCCTCTCATATTCTGTTCTGTGTTTTTGTCTCTCTAAACTTCCGCATTTTGGGGGCGATGCAGCAGAAGAAGAAGAAGTGAAGGAAGTCAAAGCCGTTGCCTGCTTGGCTGGCCACAGATTTTTGCAAATGATATAACTTCAGCCAATATTTACATATGTTTGTGTATTAATATAAGTACGTGCGATGCACTGTGAGAAATTTCAGCTGTACTTGCAGAGGAAGTAAGAATTAATACATCTTTCACTTAAAGTTGATAAAGAAATGTGGTCTGGTAAACTAAAATATCTAGCTATATTTTTGATCAATATTATAAAAGATTATTTAAAAAATCAGTTGAATATACTTCTAAAGTTTAGAAAACATATAAGAAATTAATTATATGATTCTAGAAAATGTGATTGCGATCAGATTTACTATCAGATTTGCTACGGGTGTTATTAGCTTGGACTGATAATCTGGTATATTTTTCACTCAATGGTATATTTTAAATGTAGTTCTATATATATTGATATACATAATATATATATATATATTAAATTGGTATATTTTAATAATAATACCGTAATGTTTTGCTCTTATTTAAAATAGTTAGCGAATATCTCAAAGATTTTAACAAAAGTCGACACTTTAATATATTAAATACATTTTCCAAACAATTCCACTTTAATTGGCAAAAATATTTATAACATTCTTTCGAGTTTTCTGCGAGTGCATAGAAAGCTCCGCATCAAGACTAAATGTTCCAATGTCTGTGCTACAATTGCACAAGCAGTCCACACACACTCTTGCCACAAGTGGGGGATTAGGACAACAGCAAAGAGGAGGAGTGCAAAAGGGGTTGGGGGGGGAGGAGGAGAGACACTTTATAAGCAAAGAAAAAGCAAGTCGTGTTGCAGCACGACGAGTAAAATCCATTCCAAGAAATGAAAAATTACACTGGGGAGTTAATTTTTGTTCGAAATTAGCTGCCAGCGATGGCAGAGATCTGCATGCAGATGGAGCAGTTGCAGTTGCATGTGGCAATGGCTGTGGCTGTGGCATGTTGCGTAGTGGGTGGGAGGGGGGTACAGGAGGAAAAGAACGAAAGGCGATCAAGATGACGGATACAAATGTGCGATTCAAATGAGAAAGAAACAACACAGCGCATACACATCGCTGGCATTAGAGCCAAAAAAGGGGGGCACAATTCATGTGTCACACACAACTTGCTGGTGGCAAGTGCAACAGCCAACCCATTTCACTATGCACTTCAGGTCATTTGCAGTGTACTCTTTCCCCTCTCCCACTCTCTCTCTCTCTCTCTTAGAATGATGACAAGTTTGTTGCGGTGATCAAATGTCGGTCAACTTCAAAGCCAAAAGCGCCGAGCACTTGTCTTGACCACATGCAAATGAGTTGCCCACAAAGCTTATTAATAATTATGACAATGCAGCGTACTTTACATTGTTCTATCATACCCTCTACACAACTAGGTAATAGGGTGTGCTAAAGAACTTAAGAGGAATTTCGAATAAAAATTAATGGCGAAATTTAGTAGAATGTCTAATATAAGTTCAGTAAAGAACTTAATGAAATTTGTAATAAAATTGTATTAGAAAATTAGTGGAATTTATACTGTAAGAAGTTTGGTGAAATTTCTAATCAAATTTAAATAGAAATTTTGTGGAAATTAGTTAGAAATTTAATGAAATTTATAGTTAAATTTAATGTGAAATTTAGTGGAATTTATGTGTAAATGTTATTAGAAATTTGGTGGAATCTATAGGAATAATTTAATAAGCATTTTATTGTAATTTATAATAAAATATTATAACCAATTTTGTGGAATTGATAAAATATTTGTTGTTAAGAAAAATAGTAGAAGTAATGATAATTAAAATTCAAAAGAATATTTTGTTGAACCTTTATAAAGTTAAGAACTATTTACATTGTTCTCTCCAAGTAGCATAGCATTGGTTATCTTTTAATCTTTTTTGTCTTCCAAAAATGTTTTGTAAGTTATGGTAGATAGTATAATTGTAAAAAAATAAATGCATGCAATAAATGCAAAATTTCTTTTTTGCATGTGAATTTAATCACGAAAGTATTGATTTTGAAATATTATAAGTATATTTCTTTTTTTTCCAAGATATATGCATGTTAATTTAAATTATACTTTAATGATATTTATCAACTTTTTCTAGTATATTCTGTTATTTTTAATAACTCGTAATATTCTAACCCCGACAGGTTTTGTATAATTAGAAATTTTGAATTAAAATTCTCTTTGCTGTCTGGTTTTGCAGGATATTTGGCGAGTCAATCAACTGGCTGCCGTCGTCTAATAATTTTCTATTGATGTTTGGCTTTGTTCTCAGGAATGTCAGAGCAGCCACAATGGCGACACTGTTCACTTTAAGCGCTAAGCTGTTATTGTTGTTGTTGTTGTCGTTGTTGTCGTTGTTGTTGTTGTTGCTGCCCACGATCTGAGCGAGAACTTGGGCCACGTTGTGACTGGCGATTGTCACACGACAATGTGCCACCATCGCCGTTGTTGCAACAAACTGTTGTTGTTGTTGCTATTGCTGTGGTTGCTGCTGCTGCTGTCGTTGTCTTTGTCGCTGTCGTTGTCGTTGTCTTGACCGCTTTTGATCGTGACCACCATTGTGGTTGCCGCCTCGTAAACACGCCAAGTTAGGTTTTCAGCTCACTTTGGCCAAGTTTATGCGATGTTGCATTTATAAAGTTTTCAGCGCTTATTTACGATCATTTCGACGGCCCGGTCTCTCTCTATCTCTCTCTTTCTGAAGCACGTTCACCGCAAAGCTTGCATACAACTGTTTATGGGCGCCCCCGCATTGTTATCGATTGCAGATCTTTTTGTAGATCTAATGTTGTGCGGGTCGCTCGACCAAAACGCAACAGCTACAGCGAAAGATGAAGATGAAGATAAAGATGAAGATGAAGAGAACCGAGTTGGGTTCAAAGCGCAGCCAAGCGCTGCTTCACCTGTCACTAGTTCTTGAAGGGTACTTCAATTTCGATTCGCACCAGCTAACTGATTAACTATGCGGATTAGCATTGAATATGAAGTTAAGTTGGAATAAGAGTAGCTTAAGCAAAGAACTGAATAGTGTATGGAGAAGTAACTGAAGTAAACATTTTCAGAGATTAGCAGCTTCGTTTCGGAAGAGTTCTTAATTTAAAGTGACGGATTTGTTAATTAATACATTGAAGCAAGCACTTTATATAGCCTACCATAAGGTAGGTATATCAATATACCAAATGTGCTTATTGGTATATTTTAAATACTTCCTCGGTGCACTAATTGGCATATTTTAAGAATAGTCTAATATTATATGTGGTATTATTTTATAATATGGTATAATTTTAGTATTTTTATTGTTTAGTATTCGGTATATTTTAAGAATTGTGTCGCATAGCCTACCAAAACGTATACAAATCAATATACCAAATGCATCCGTTGGTATATTTTCAGTATTTTTGCGGTATATTTTTTGGTATTTTCTTTAAGTATTATACCGCACTACTTTGTTTTTATTTAAAATGGATAACCTGCATTTCACAGTCCAGCACACTCGACTTAAGATTTCCTACTTGTTTACAATTTGAAAGATGAAACAAATCAAACTCAGTTAATAGTAAGAATATTTTGTGCACAATTTGTCTTTAGAAAGTGTGAAACAGTGAAAGGCCATTCTAAGTAGAATTAGAAAAACCGATTCTAGCTCTTTATAAATGCATAAACATAAAGCTAATAACTCTAACTAATAAGATTTTTTAACTGTGTTTTGCTAATGAGCTTTTTGCCGCACAATGAGCTTGACCCCTTTGATGTGCGCCGTGCAGTAAAGGGTATTAAATTACATTTAATAGATGCACATTTGCCATCCATCCTTGCATGCCATTGTTAAAGCTGTTGGATTAGCTGGGCAAAGACTTTACAAGTCATTTGGTTGTTAGGACAACGCCCAAATACCTTTTGTTGTGTGTGCTGATTATTATGCAGCTGTCAACGGCGGACTGACTGCTGCTAAGCGGCTTAAAGCCGCTGCCCCCATTCACAGACATTTACATTCACTCTCGATCTAGCATAGAGCACACATAGTTAGGGTGGGTCACATAGTGGGCTCTTGGCTTGGCCAAGAGCACAACAATTGACTTCTAAGGCAACCATAAATGGCTAATTAAAATGTACAGTTGCACTCTGTGGCAGTGGGAGGCGAGGTGGGGGCGCGGCCAAGCTCAGTGCCAAGTGAACAACTTAATTAATGCTATTTATCGATGCGGAATATCTGCACTTGCCACTTGCCACTCCGACTCACAGTTGCTGCTGCTGCGGAAATGCTAATTAAAGTAAATAATAAAGACAAGAGCTGAGAGCTGAATGTGCAACAAGGAGCGGCAGCAGGAAAAGGCAGTTGCATCTTCTGCTGCACTTTTGCCTGCGGCGTTGGCGGCGTCTGTGATTAGCCAAGAAACGAGAGAACGAGCGAGAGCCAGTTGCAATTTGGATCTTGGCAACTTGCAACTTGCAGCTCACCTGCCGCGTCACATAGTCATCATTAGATGGCCTCACGGTGGGCGTGTCCTTTGTGCCTGCAGCGTTTTGGCAGCGATTATGCATCGATTTTAATGAACGGCGTCGTGAACTTTACAACTTCTACTCGAGGAGGATCTTCTGAGTAGTTGCTGCTGCTGCTGCTGCTGCAAGCTGTGTCTAAGCCATATGATTTGAATGCCGCCTTGGCGCCAGCTGCAAAGGATGCCCCAGCAGCGCAGCTGGCGCCAATAGTTGACTAGCTGACTAGTTGGCTAAGACCAATCAAAGGCTAGCAGCCGCTGCAGCGGAAATCGCCTGTCAAATGGGCCAAGTTAAGAGATCTCAGCACAATTGTTGGAATTGTCGCCGGCTAAACAGGAAGCGTTGCACATTGATCGGCTATCGAATTCCTAAAAAACATTGTCTCAAGCTGTTTACATTTTAATTGGCTCAGCTTTGCCAGAGCTTGCCACTTGCCACAAGCGTGTGAAAAAAGCCAATTGGCGAAATGTACTAATTAAAATAATTGAGTTTTGGTTTTAGACGCTGCTGTGCGGCAACAACAATTGTGCTTACAGCAGCTGCCAATCAAGTGGCAGTGATGAACTGTAAGTAAGTAGAATCTGCCACGAGTTGCCAGTGATTGCCAGTGTGGCAACCAACGAGAGCTGCAAGTGGCAGCTAAGCGCTGCTAAATGCCTGCCTCAAGCCTCGAGCCTGCAGTTCAACAGTTTTGCTCCAGTTGAAGGAACATTGTTATCATTATGCCAGATTATTATCAGTCTGCGAGTTTCAGCGAGTCGCGCTTTGGTGCCTGGCATAATTACTTTTTATTGCCGCGTCCAGCAAATACAAAAACCGAAGAGCAGCGAGCGCGCGTTGCACAAATTAGCCCTTGCAGGCAACAAGGAGGAGCTGCCGCTGCTGTTGCTGCTTGCCACAGAGTTACAGTTGCAGTTGCAGTTCTCGCTGCTAATCCGCAGCAAGCACCTTGCTCTAAACAAGGAAGTAAAATGGTCAAGTCGCAACTCGATCAGCTTCTTCTCCTCCTTTCTCCTATTTTTGCTGCTGCTGATTCTTCCTATTCTCCTGCCCATTTAATACTTGGCAATTTAATATGAAATTGTTGGCCAACTTTGGCCACTGCCATTGCCACCATTGCTGCTGTTGCTGTTGCCACTGCAACTGTTGCTGCTGGGTGCTGATAGCCTTGTCTAAGTGCTGGCATCAGTGGGCCAGTCCATGATGGTCATTTACTGGCTGCCTTCTGCTGCTTGCAACCTGCAACTGTGCCCACTCCATGTCGATGATGTTGTTGACGTTGCAACTGCAACTGTTGCTGCTGCTGCTGCTACAGCAGCCGCAATGGCTGCCTACTTTAGCTGCTAGATAATTTCAATCATTAATTTTGATTATGAACAAGCGTGGAGCCACATGCCAGGCCAGCTCAGGGGAGGCTACTTTCATCCCATAGCCTAGCAACCCATCCCAGCAACAGGCTGAGTCTTTGAGCCTCAGCCTCAGCCTCAGCCTCAGCCTGAGCTTGTGCCATGCCACACCATGCCACGCACGAGCTTTGTGGGTTGGTGTCGGTGTTGCAACTGTTTCTAACAGCAATCACAGTGGTTATGACATTGTTTGAATTAGACCAAGACTGTCTGCTTTTATTACTGAGATGAACACATTCTTTTATAGTGTTGTTGACATTAAATCAATTGCTATCAGACTATGATATGACAAACTAAGAATAGACTATTTATAGTATTAATAGTTTAAAGAGTTTCGCAGCATAAAAGTTGAATTTTGTGAAAGTAAAGTAAAGTAAAAATTCCATAGTACATTGCTCCTAAAAGTCTCAAAAGTGCCTTAGAAATATGATTTCTTATAAGAAACAGAAAACATAGAAAAAAACAATTATAAAAACCTTAAAACAAAATAATGTAACAATATGAAAAGTTGAGTTTAAATAAAAGTGCAGTGGAAATATCAATTGTTAAAATATACTAAATTGTTCAACTATATAAATATACTGAAACATTAAAAATATACTATATCTTTACTTATATTCTTAAAATGCATTCATTTCATTTTACTTATAGAAATTATACTGAATTGGTAAAAATATACCATATCTTTACTAATATTCTAAATGCATTCATCGATCGCTTTGAAATGAATTATTCTGACATTGATATGAGGCCAATGCGCACTAATTTCACAAATATTAGATCACATTTTAACAAATTAATTTTTACTACTATTTTATAAGCATTCAACAGCCTTGTTGATAGTATGGTAAATCAATTTTTATGACATCGATATGATTATCTAAACAATGGAAATTTCTAAAATCAAAATGAATTCGCGAAATTGAAAATTAAGATTAAATTAAAGAGTTGTTAAACAATAATGAAATCATAATTTAACATTATAAACTTTATTAATAATCTTATTGCTTATCTACCATAACTTAAACTTTTGTTTTTGTAATTTCCCCTTCTAATCATAGATTGCTATGCTTGCCCCACAGTGCACTGTGGTCCGAAATGAGTTCATGAGGAGGCAGCAGGCAGCAAGCGATATCGATGGCAAACTGGGCATCGCCTGCTGCTCGTTTGCAAAGTGAACGACACGTTGTTGCAACAGAGGCAGGCAACAGAGGTAGCTGCAGCGAAATGTGTTGAAAGAACAGGCGACTAAGTGAGTGGGGGGGGGGAAGAGGTAGAAAGGCGGGGCGAGGGGGCAGACTGAGGCAGACAGCTAGTTGGCCACTTGGAGAGATACTGATAACCTGGCCGGTTTGTTGCTGCCACGTTCGAACAGGTGCCACAGTCTCCTCCTCTCCACCTGCTGCTGCCACATTTATTGCCATGGCAATGACTTGGCTGCAAAAACGCGTAACACGCATCGACAACGTGAGCAAGGGATGATGTTCTATGTTCTATACGCAAATCCATTTGCTAAGGGTAGCTGCCCCTCGCTTCCTCTCCACGCTCCAAGCTCGTTTCAAAGGTCGTTCTGTTTGCTTATCAGAGTGGGAGAAAGAGAGACACAGAGTGCGAGAGAGAGAGAGAGCGACAGGCACTTGCCCAATGCGTTGATTGTTTTGTTTACAAGCCACAGGCGAACCACGCAATACGTTTAGTTGTCCATGATAAGGCGCCAGCCTTCTCAACCCCCCCACCCCCCTCGTTTCGGCGGCGGCAACCTTTGCAACCTTATCACATAATACCCAGCACACAACGAACGTCAAATTTATTGATTAGCCAATGTATTTCGCATTTCGTTGTTGCTATTTTTTTCTCTCTTTTTCTTTTTCTAAACACCAGTTGATTGCGCCAAGATTCTCCATGGTGAAATCAACTGAAGCAAAACAACAGTAACAACAACAACTTGGACAACATATTGTTATCTGTTTTGCAGTCTTCTTGGCCATGGCCAAGTAGCGGTTTTCTGGGACGCGTCTTGAGGCTACGTTGGCGTCCATTTGCCAGACGAGATTTTGTCTGCTTTATTATATGAAATTTGTCGTAATTCACAGTGGCCACTTAAGATAAATCGAAAGGTAGGCGCATATCCAAAAGTGGGCGTGTCCATTGCCATGGTCAACATGAAAATGAAGAAGTTGCAGCAGCAGCAGCTACTGAAGTTATCCGCTACTGACATGATCAAGTGATGGAAGAAGTTTGGGGGGGGGGGGGGGGAGGAGGGAAAAAGAGTACTGGGAAAAGTTCAAAAACTCTCTCAGCAGGAATACTTTCCATCTCTTCCTCACTGCCGCTGATGATGCTGCAAATAATCTACAACGAAGTCAGGTCATAATGAATTTGCGTTTGGGGAATTAGTCATGGCAGCACTAGAAATTAAAAGCAGTCGAAAAGGATTCAACGCACACACACCTTCAAACAACACACACACACACAGAACACACCCTACAAAAAGTGAGATAGAGAAAGAGAATAGGGAAGAGCAAGAGCGAGAAATATTACTGGGGACAGCTGCTTCCCAAGGGACAGCGCGACACTAAAAGCAACGCTGATTACCCAAAGGTAATGTCTATAAGGATGCCATCTGCATGACAATAATGAAAACAACAATTTTGCAAAAATAAGAAGTGATTTTTGCTATAACTCAACTGCTAAATACTCACAACATTAGTGATTAAAGTAGACAATTTATGAAATGAAAGTTATATTGACATTTTAAATATTGATCAATTTGAATAACAACAAAAAATTTAAAGAATTATATAAAATTAGCTAAGAAAAGTTTAATCGAAATTTTTAAAATTCATGAAATTTACAAACTATACAAATTTTACAAACGAAAACTTGATCGCAAAAAGTTAAATGGATTTTCATTATTAAGAAATAAATAAAGGTAAAAATTATATAAATTTGGCATAAAAATTCTATTGAAAATTTGAAAATTTTATAAAGAAATGTACAAATTATAAAAATTGAGCAATGAAGAGATCTATCGAGTTTCTCAAAAATGAGAATTCTTAATGAGGGAAAAAAAAATAAATGAATATAAAACAAAGTTTAAAAAATTAAAGAATTATTTAAGAGTTTAGGTTACTTAATAAGTAATATTTGCATTTGAGAATTAACTGCATATTTCATTATCGACTTTTCATATTTGTAACAAATAAAATTCCTTTCCTTACTTTTTGCTGTGCTGGTTGCAAACTCCTTGTTGTCAACTAGCTGCAGGGTATTGGAACTAGCAGCGACAATGCGAAAGGAATAACGATGACTATGGCTATGAGGATGGCGATGGCGATGGCGATGGCGACATGAAGCGAGGAGAACGACGTAGAGCAAAAAAGGCAGTAGACAAATAAAAATTCCACTCAAGTAGATGAAAATAGAACGGAAGTGGGTGGCGCTGGGAGGCGACGACGACGAAGGAAGCGAAAGCTGTGAAATGGGAACACGAGCATGAAAATGTAAAGTTGCCAGTTGCGGAATAATACGAGTGCAAGAACTCGCAGTGGAAATAGAAGTGGAGAGAAGAACGAGTGCAAGAGGAAGAACAGCACAAAACTGGCAACAAAAACAACGAAAACCAACCCAAAAAAAAATGAAAGAAAAAAAAAACAGAACAAACTGAAAAGAAGCAGGCAAATAAAGCGGCCAAAACGATAGACAGACGGACAGACAGAGGAACGGAGAGACAAACTGCGAGTGAGACAGACAAGAGACAGAGACAGTCAGGAGAACAGTTAGAAACCGAGCTGAGGAGCTGAAGACGAAGACTGAAGCTGAAGAAGAAGAAGAAGAAGAAGAAGACAGCAGACATTGACGCAGACGTGGATATATTGCCACAGCACCAGAGCCAGACCCCAAGCACAGGCCAGACTTCACAACTCACGCTTCTCACTTCCCCTCCCTCCCCTCTCTCTATAACGCCCTGACTGACAGACAGACAGACAGAGAGTCGACTGTTAGACAGACAACGGGGCGTATGATGGTTGTTTGGTTGGAAGAAGGGGTGAGGGGGGCATTCATTGCAAGTCAGCTTCTTTCCAAGAATTTCAGCTTTTCCCTTCTGTCGCTGATGCTTATAAAACCATAGAAAATGCCAATGATTGTGGCAAGGCAGCGGCAGAAGGGGGGGAGTGGGGCTGAGTGGCAAAGTGGAAACAAAGGGAAGCGAACTTTAAGCGAAGCAAAGGGCGTATGGCATAGAATTTGAAAAGAGCCGAAGCCGCATGAAAAACTTTTTGCGCTTTTCGGTTTCAAGTTGCACACAGAGAGAGAGACGACTTTTGGACTAGTGACAGGCTTGAGGGGAGGGGGGGGAGGCCAAGCCCCAAGAGGGGAGGCAATGTGCACAACTTTTGGCAACGGGGAAGAAGGAAAAACTTTAATAGAGCAAAAGGGAAAAATAGGAATAGGAAAATGCGAATTGCGTCTCACAGCGGGATACCCTAAAGAGATTTTCCTTTACTTTTGTTAGAATTGTTGTTGTGACATTGCCATGAAAAGCAATTAGATCTGACGACTGTCGAGGGTTCGCCCCTCAGTCATACACACACACACACACACACACACACACACACACACACACACACACACACACACACACACACACACATGAAGGCATATTCCAAGCTTATATTAAAGGCTAACTGCTCCTCATCAAACTCATTGCAATTGCGCGTAAAGTTTTCAATTCTCTTTCCTTTCTCTACAGTTATTTCAGTTTTATTTTTTGGGCCCCCGGAATGAAATAAAAGAAAAGAACGAGTTAAGCAAAGTTTTCTAATTAATATCATTTCCGTTTAAAGTAACACAAAGTCCTCTCATTAACGATAGACTAACATTAACGCGTTTACTTTTTGGTTAGAGTTTCGATTACTTTTCATAGTATTTGTAAATTTATCTTTTAGTTAATGGAACCTTAAGAGCTATAGAACAATGTTAAATGTCAATCTTAAATATTACATTGATTTAAGCTTATTGAAAATGTAGATGTTATTTGCAAACAATTCAAGACTTTTGTCTAAGTAACAATGCTTTGAGTTCAATATTAGATTTAATTATATGAACTAAAGATTATAGAAATTTAAACTTATAAAAATGAAATTTGTATATATGAGATTTTCTTTGCTTTGAATTGTGATATTTCTTGTTAGCAAGGTTTATCAATAAACTATTTATGTTGACTATTGCTTTGCCTAGAAACTTTAAGTGCATTTCTTTATTAGAATATGCCTGATATTTTGCTTTATTTATGTTAGAGCTGTCTACTTCATAATAAATATAAAAGATAGCCCGAAAATATGTCTCTATTGTAAGAGAGAACAGCACTGCTTAAAGTAAAGTAAAACAAAACGCTTTGTTCAGTCGCCAAGTTTGACATTAAAACGCTTCTTGGCTGCATTTATGTTGTAGTTGCATTTGCCTTTAACCAGCAGCCAGTATTCAGTACACACAGTACTCGGTACTCGGTACTCAGTACTCGGTAAGCAGTATGCAGTAACGAGTCGCCAGTAAGCAGTAAAACAAACCAGTGTACAACAACAACAAACTGTGCATAACGCAAGCAGAAGCAGGACGAAGTCTATTTGGCGAAATTACTTTCATTGCACGGCACTTTCAAGTGGGTGTAACTATGTGTGTGTGTGTGTCGGTGTGTGTGTGTGTGTGTGTTTGTATAAAAGGGCTGGCATAGTGAGGAAGAGAGAGGGAAAGAACTCTGCTGCGCTGGCAAGCTGAAGAGTCCTTGAGCGTCTGATTTTGTGTATAGACGCGGACGCTATTTGTTTTGCCGAGTGCCGTGTGACGACGCCCCCTCCTCCTTCTCTCTGTGGGCGTGGCAAGCGGACTCGCACATGTGTGTGTGTGTGTAAGCAAAATAAATTACGCAAAAAGGAAACAAGACGAGGGGCCTCAGCACCTACAATCTCCAACCATCCAAACACTTTTCCCTTGCCCAGGGAGCACAAAAAAAAAGTAGAAAATGTGGTACAATTTTATGCTTGCTTTTCACTCTTTTTCTATCTCTTTCGCTCTGTTGCTATCTCAGTCTCTGGGTGGAAATGCAAAGCTTTAAGTATAAACACAAAAGCGCAAAAAAAAAAAAGTGAAAAACGTCATGAATGCTGCAGCGTGCCACAAAAGCGAAAAAAAAACCTAGTGAAAATGAAGTAGGCATGGCCAGCATCAAGGATGTTGCAGCAACAGCAGCAGCAGACTGCCTGCTGCCTAATGAGCAGAATGGACCAGTCAGTCAGTCGTCTGATGAATCAGCAAATACCCCCCTTGCTTACCCCCCCCGCTCCCTGCGCCGTGTTGGATGATTAATGCAGTCACATGTCGAGCGGCGCTTGAGCTTGAGCGTTTGCCTGCCAGTGACATCAACTGAAGTGGAAGTCCGGCGATGACGAGCTTGATGTTGGAAGTTGATGGCAATGGGAATGGCAATGGGAATGGGAAATGGAGGTTGCAAGTGACAGTGAAGTCGGAGACGTTGTTGGACTAACCTGAGTCCGAGTTCGCGTCAACTTCAGACGCCCGTTTTCATTTCCATGTCATTGTCATAACAAACAGCAACATCAACTGCAACAACTACTCAAAATCAGAGCTGACTTTGTTGCCACCATTTGGGGCACAGTCGCATTCATTATTAGCTGAGATTTCCCTTTGCTTGGCTCCTTCTGGTGTCAGTTGCTCAGCCTTCTCCATTTTCGTATCTCTTTTTTTTTCGTTTTGTGTAAGTCAAGCGAAATGAAATGTGAAAAACGTGCCCAGACCTTTAGCTGTGACATTTTCCCTTTTTTCCCTGCCCCACTTCACTTCACTTCTCGAATGAAACAGTTACTTCCTTTCTATTCCCTAGCCTGCCCATCATCAACTTTTTGCATACCGTCTAAACTACGTCACCATGCTCTTGGGTATATCAGCAATAATTCTTGCAAAAATATTGCCAAAGTTACAGCCTTAAGTATTGTTGTATGATTCTTTTTTTTTTTTTTTTTTTTGTTCAGCAAACTTTATTCATATTTGAGAAATATTATTCAAATGGCTGTTTTAAGTATTTTTTGCCAAAACTTTTGTGAATATTCTAATATTTTATTTTAGCGGCTAAAAATGAACTCAGCTTGAAGTTCTTGAAATATTGTTAAATAAAAATGTGCATTATACTTATAAAATTGAGTAATGCATTTAATAATAAAGAATAAGCTTTACTTTAACTATCTTCAACATTTGAATAAACCAAATTCATAGAATAGAGACAATAAAAAAGTTTTGATAAATATAGAAAATTCGAAAGAGATTTAAGAAATTGCAAATATATTTCAAAGTGAGCTGAATATATTTTTAAAATTATTATCTTCTTCAAAACAACCCATAAATAATTTCTTGAGCATAAATATTTAATGGAATTGCGCAGTAACTCAAAGTCGTTCTACTCACAAAAAAATGCTAAATGCCACTTTTGCGGTTGTTGCCAAAGTAACTTGGCAATTCACAGGCAACGTTAGCTATCGCTTTTGCAGGGAGGGGGAGGGGAGGGGAAATAAGCATGGGAAGTGGGATAAGAGTAGGAAATGTGTTCGCTGCTGACGCGGCGCTGGATTAGCTGAAAGTTGCTCTGCCTGTTCATGTTGTCAACTAGGCGCAGGATTTGCGCTTAAGTAGTTCCTCAGCATGGGGAATGAGACGAAAGTGTGTTTGCGTCTGAGTTGGTCGACAACTTTAAGCAGCTGTCAGAAATATTGCGCATACGCCACGCTGAACATGCGATAAATATTTGTCTGCGTTGTCTACGATTCCAAAGCTGTGAACGCGACACGCAAACTCACACTCGCACACATAAATATGTTGGCCAAATTGACCTTGAGGCGCACGCGACGTATACGTAACGTGTGATTTGAGCAATCAGACTGTGCGTCAGTCAGTCAGTCAATCAGTCAGTCAGTCAGTGTGTGTGTTTGCCTGTCAGTCAGCCAGCTTTAAACAGCTACAATAATAAATTTGTGCGTTCGCCTTAAAGCCAAAAAAAAAAAAAAACACAACGAGAAAAGCCAGACAATTATAAACAAAATGGAAAGTAGCAGCAAGCAAGAGAGTGCAAGAGACAGAGAGCGAAAGAGAGAGAGCGTAATCAATAAATTATACACACACATACACACACACACAGAGTTGGCCAAATGGCAACCACGTGCTGGCATTTTGGTAGCCGAGCCTGCGGGAAGGACGAACACAAGAGGCGACTTCGCATAGCCAAACAAATTTCATTTGCCGTCGCCGACGAAACAATTTTGCCACGTGCAAAGCACCGAACAAATACACACACACACACACATTTACACAGACAGTGAGGGGGAGGCAAGTTGGCTAAGTGAGGAGGGAGTAGAGGCAAGGCAAGAGGCAAAGGCAAGTGAAGCAAATGGCAGACACGTTCCCAACTTATGTAACACGTGCGTGACGCTGGCGACGTCTGCCAAACCCAAAAGCCAAATGAGACAAAAGCGTGTGTGTGTGAGAGAGAGAGAGAGCGAAAGAGAGAAAAGGAGACCGGAGTAGACATCATGCTCATCGTCGAAGGCTCATTGAATATGCAAATTGTGCCGAAATAATCCACCAGGGGGCGGCACTTGCGAAACTTAACTGAGCGAAGACGCCAGCCAGGGGGAGCAGACAAAAAGGGGGCAGGGGCAGGGGCGAAGAGGCAGCACACACAGGTGGTGTCTATGTGTGCAACGCACAGTGGCAAGCAAACGTAAGAAAACTTCAAAGCAATCAAAGCCAAAGAATTTAAAATGAAAGTAAAATGAAACTCTGTTGATAACGATTTTAAAGAGACATTGCAATCACTTTCGAACCACTGTGCAAAGCGACTTAACTGTCTAACTGGCTGACAGACAAATGTCAGGCGAGTCAAGGCGACAACGACGACGAAGGCGATGGCAACATTTTGATGATTAGTGCCGACTGCGCAGCAGAGCAAAAGGATGCGTTGGGCTGAGCAGCAGGAGCAGGAAAAGGGAGAGACTTGAGACTCTGCACAGACTTGAGCACAGCGGAAGCGACGGCTGTCAAGTCAAGAGGAACAACACAAGACGCTGGCAAATCGAAAGCCGGAGATGGCAACGGATACGCAGACGGAGACAGCGACAGACAACAGACAAGAGACAACAGAGCGATGGAGCGTTGTAGCGTTGGAGACAAGCGACAGACGACAAACGACAAGATACAAGATACAAGCGAATGACGTAAAGAACCCAAAAAAGATGCTGAGGGAAAAGGTGGCTGTGTGTGTTTGCGATGTTTGGCGACAACCTGAACGTACCCCAAAAAGCGAAAGGGATACACACATTAATGTTTGCAAGCATAATCAAGCAAAGCCCGCAAAACGCAATTGCCTACAGCTAAAAAGTGTGAGCAAGCGTATCTGAAAGTGTATATATATATATATGTGTGTGTGTGTGTGGCGTGAGCTTGTGGTTAGTTCACGAGTTAACTCAGCGCGTGCGAAAGTTAAGCCAAACTTTTGACACTTGCCCACGTCGACAGCGTCGCTTTTTGGGTTATTTTTTTTTTGCCTTTGCCTTTGCCTTTGCCAACGTTAGCAGCACCCGCAGGACATGGCGGCGTGGTTGGCTGCTGACGTGACAGGAAAACCCTCCAGCTCCCCACACACACACACACACACCATCCTTTCACAACTCGCAACTGGGTGGAAAAACACTCGAAGAAAATGCTTTCGAAGTAGGCCGCAAAAACCAAAGCGAACAAATTCTTGGGCGTTAAGTGGAGTAAGACAACGCCCATAAGTAGGCTACACTTTAGGTTTTGGCGATGCAAATGATGCAAATTGATGCGCAGAGCCGAAGCTCATTAAATAAACTGATGCTATAGAGCATAACTAGTGTTTGGTTATAGAAACGAATATACTTGTTATTGAATATAAGTTACTAGATAAGAATTCTTTTATATGTTTTGCCTTCCTTCCTAAGCTTAAGTATTTCTTCCCATACTTATTTTAAGCAGTGAGGTTTTCTACCAAGTAAAAATCTATTTTTTCAATAGTTATAGTATAGTTTATGTAGGTAAGTTTCTGTCGCACTGCTGTAAGGTCTTTAAATTCTACAAATGTTAACAAAAATCTAAATGGTTTAATTTGCTAGCTCAACTAATGTTAAACGAAATGGTTATATTCGTTTTTGATTAAATGTGAATAATTAAATAATTTGCGAATTTAATTATAATGAAGTTTAAAGTAGAAATCATATACATTTGGAAACCAAATTATTTTCATATCTTCACATTTAAGTAAATATATTATGAAATATATACCAAACTTTAATTATGTAAATAAATTATAAAACAGTCAAAAAATGCATCGCACTACAATTGAGTAAATAAATTATAGCATAAACAGCAAATTCATTTTACTTATCTCTAAGCTTTAATACATCCTTCCCTTAAAAATAACTACCTTATTACTATTATTATCATGCCCCAGGCAAACACAATTCTTTGTAGTCATCTTGCTAATTACAAGTGACATTTCTGCACTTCTGTGCAAATGTTTAACACTTTATTTATAGCTCGCAATGAAATTTGTATTGTAATAGCGCTTAACTAGACAGATTCGAGATCTATTTCCATTGTCAATAGAATAATAAATAGAATAATAAAGAGTAGTTACTAATTCCAAATATAATTCAATTTTTAACTGGCACATACACACACACACATACATGAACTGCTGCTAAGTGGCAAAGTAAAGTATCAAATGGCATTGCGTATACGACCTGTTAGCCAAACATTTCGAGTTCATTAGCTGTCGTCAGCTGAGAGTTTGGGCAACAGCTGCCCAACACTATGAATACCAAAATATTCCGAGTTAGTTAAATGTTTCGTTTGTGAACTGTAAATTTAGTGAATTTTTTGTAGTAAATTTAGCGTTGCGTCACTTGAATGCGACCAGGGCAAAACTTTCTACATTTTTCAATATTTATTAAATTCCTGCAACGCAAAAAATGTTTAGTCGTCGCATAATTGTGTCTGTGTGTGAGTGTGTGTGTGTGTGTGTGTGTGTGTTTGTACAGCCCGAGGGAACAAAGAGGCACAGAGAATGAAAGAGAGAGAGAGAGAGAACGAGCTTAGTCCACATAGCAACGTAAAAATATGAAACGCACATGGCACATAAATTCCCAGCTTAGACGACGACATCGTCGACTGCCTCCTCCCACTTGCCACCTTCGTCTCCTTCTTGTCGTCGTCGTTGTTGTCGGCAACGTGCCAAAAAGGAAGCAAAAGCTGCAACACAAAACCAGTCAGAGGAAAATTTCATGCGGAGCGAAGAGAAAAGAGCTGCTGGCATGTGGCAAGAATAAAAACCAAAGCAGACAAAAGCAACACAAAAAACGCAAAAAAAAAAAAGGAAGAAAAACAAAAACAAAGTTCTGGCCAAAAACGAGCGCACGAGCCAAACACACACCAACACAGCTGAAACGATCAGCAGTAGGAGTAACAAACTGAAGGAGAAGCAAAGAGAGAGTGAGAAAGAGAAAGAGAAAGAGGAGGTCACAATGCGGGCCACGCTGTGTGAGCAAAAGTCCTCGTCTCCTACTTCTGACTGGCAACTTTATGCGCCAAAAACAACGCCAACAAAAAACAAAAAGAAAAACGACAAAGCGAGAAGGAAAAATCCAGCAAACAATTCACGAACCAAAAATCCACACGGACCAAAAGCAGACAGACGTCTGCTGCTGTCGCTGCCTCAGCTGCTCAGCACAGTAACGACAATAAAACGAAATGAATGGAAAAAGACTTGTATATATAACGCACACACACAGTAGCAAAAGTATATACTAGATGGCTATATAAACAGCGTGTATATAAAAGCAAAGCAAGGGAACATTTTTTGGGTACATAGTCCGCAAAAAAAAAACGCACACAGAATAAAAGCGGGCGCGCCATCTGGCGGCAGCAAGCGGCACTCTAGACAGCTGTGAAAGCGAAAGAGAGCAAGAGCGAGAAAGGAGAGCAAGAAGAAAAGTGCAGAGAGCGAAGAGAGTGCGCGCGCAAATGTTGGCAAAAAGAATAAAAATAAAAACGAAAAATAAAAAAAAAAACAGTAAAAATAAAAATGACATAAAAACTGGTTCATGTCTAACCAAATTGTAGAGTGTGCTAGAGAGCGCAGTAAGAGGGCGAGGGGGAGGAGAGAGAGAAGAGAGAGTTTCTAGCCAGTTGAGGATTGTTAGTTGTTGCGGGGTTTTGGGTTTATCGGTTGCGCTGTGGCTGCGGCTGCGGCGACTGTTTGCTGTTTATAACGAGCGACGACGATGATGTTGTTGCTGCTGCTGCTGCTTTTCCTGTGCTCTGTCTGCCGTTTTGTTAGCACTGTATGTGTGTGTGTGTGTGTGTGTGTCTGCGAGTTAACGATGAGCCTGAGCCCAGCCAGCCAGCCAGCCAAAGCAGTAAACGTTTGTCGTTCTGACGTTTACGCCAGCGACCTAAAAATCAGTTAGTCGTGTCGGGGAGTGTGCACACAAGTGTGCGTGTGTTAGTGTGTGTTAGTGTGTGTGTGTGTGTTTGTACGGCAAAAAGGAGTGTCTGCTCTAGAGACGAGAAAACAACAGCAGCAGCTACAGCAACAGCAACAGCAACGACAACGGCAGCAGAAAAGTAACAGCAGCAACAGCAGCTGCGCCAAAAAGTGTAGCATACATTTTAGGGCAAAGCATATACTACATGGAAAATACATATAGCATATAGACACGTGGCTGTGTGAGTGTGTGTGTGGGGATTGTGCTTTTCGGCATGTGTATGGTGAGTATGTATGCTATGTGCCATTTAATAGCCGGCAGACAGACAGCCAAACAGACCAGAGACAGTCGTAAAAGCAGAAACAGAAAACAACAACAACAACGACAGCAACAGCAACAACATTTTAATGGCCAATCCCGAACTGAACTCAGCATCCATTACCTGTGAGAGGAGGAGGAGATATATAGTAGTAGTAGTAGGAGCAAGGCAACACCCAAAGGCCGTAAGACGGCATTTAAAGGCAACGCCTTAAAGTCGCGCCAGCAATAAAACGAAAGAGCAACAAAAAAAAGCATTGCCTACTTATGAGCGCACAAGATGCACTGCACCGCTAAAGTGCCAACCTCCCTCCCTCCCCCCACCTCGAACAACAACAAATGTGTATGTGAGTGCGCCACCATTATATAGGTTATGTAAGTGGCATGCGGTTGTGCTAAAAGTGGAGCACTGAGCTGAGTAGTGAGTGTGCAACGGCAACCAACCTACGACAATGCAGTGCGCATTTGGCCTGTTAATTGGGCGTGGATGTGACCGCAAAAGCGTGGGCTGTGGCAACTGGAAGGGGGCATGCACCATGGCAGGCATGCTGGCGGCCAATCAGCCAATCTTCCACATGATGACGACAACGACAACGATAATAATGATGATGATGATTGTTGCTGCTGCTGCTGCTGTTGCTGCTGTTGCTGCTGTCGTCATCTGATCGATGGCGTTGTGGTCACGCGAATGGCAACCGCAGCGACATCAACTGGGGGCGACCTACATTCAATTTGCTGGCGACCGCAAAACGCGTCTGACAGATGACGATTAACATTTATGTGTGTCTGTGTGTGTGCAGAATAATGATTACGTTGCTGATGACGTTTCAACTGCCGGACAACGGGACATAAAACCGGACAGCAACAACAACAACAACAGCAACTGCAGGGCATGAATGACATCTCGACGTACCCCAAAGTGAACGACAACAACGGAAATATGATTTGACGGTGCACCAACTGCATCTGGGGTAGCTTCACAATGCTGCCCCATTGTTGGGCTGGGGCAGTGTCAGTGGGTCAGGTGGGGTCTATGTCGCTGTCGCTGTCGCTTGGAAAATTGTCGTGGGTGCTCTGCGTTCAATTCAGTTCAGTTCACTTCTTTCACTCTTTTTATCTCTTGGCATTTGTTCCAACTTTTTCTATACGCTTAAAAGCAAACGCAAACAAATGTGCCACACAAAATCTGCATAAAGTGAAATGACATTTTGCAAATTCTTTTCACTACTATTTGCGTATCATTTTTGTCTTTTAAATTTAAGCGTTTTAACTGCGCAAACATTGCCATAAATATATATATAGTCGATAATGAGACGATTTATCAGACTGAAATTTAAAGCCAGCTGCCGCAGACGCTTAATTATCGCTCGCTGCTGCTTGTTAATTGTCTGGACGTGCTTGTGGATAATTTGGCCATCACATTTTCACAATTGATTCGATGCCCAGTTGAAAGCTGTGCACAGACATCGCGTATACGCAATGTGCACATTTTGTGAGCGAAGAATCCATGCTTTGATCTTCAGATGGAGAGAGAACCGCAAAAGTTGTCAGAGAGATTCGTCATTTGTCTGTCAGTTCAGTTCAGCAGCGTTCCATTTCAGCTTCTGCTTGACTCTCTCGACCAGTTTTATGTGGTTGTGTTGTGCATGTGTGTGTGTGTGTGTGTGTGTGTGTGTGCGTGTGTGTGTGTGTGTGTGGCAAATGTATTTGCTTTGCTTTTGCTACAACTCAGTTTTCTCGACCATACAACAAAGTTGTTAGTTACAATTCGGTTTTTAGCACGCCCCGTGCACCACACCACCGCATTGTACCACCGCACCCGCATGACCTGATTCAGCACTTCTTTTGCATTTGGTTTGGGGGCAACAAGGAGAGAAAGATGGAGAGAGAGAGATGGAGAGAAGTGAACGCTGAAGGTCGCTTGCTTGTAATGAGAAACCAGCAGCCTGAAACCAACTTGCCTGCCTGCGCTTGGGCCCAAGAGTCCTAGTCCCACTTTGTAGCAACCACATACACACACACACACACACACACACACACAGAGTGAACCACACTTGTACATCCGAGTATTCGAGGCTCTTTGCAGCCGCTGGCTAAATGGAGACCCAAGCACCACATTTTTGACGAGCACCACATAATGGAGAGCAATGCGCACACAACTACAAATACAAATACAAATACATTTGTATATATGTATATACGTATGTGTGTGGGCTGAGTGCTCGACTATTTACAATGGAATTGCAGTCGCTTTTGTTGTGACATCAGCGCAAAATGCTTGCAACATCCTTTGCCTCCTTTCCCCTCCCTCACTCTTCTCATCTTGTTCCAGTTTAATCTTTATCATCGATGACACAATGATTGCCAACAGTCACTGCTGTTTTTTTTTTTTTGTCTTTCCTATCTCTCTCTTCTTTTTTTATGTGTGCACACACTTTTCAAAATGGCGACGCAGTCCATCGTCATCTCTCTCCTTTCCTCTCTGCTGTTCAGCTTCCTCTTCAATATTCCTCAATTTGGGTTTTTTTTTGCAACTTTATTTGCCAGCCACCCGCTGGCTGTGAGTGTGTGTGTGTGTGTGTGTGTCTGTTCAACGCTCGCTTCGCTGGCCGCGTAATTCAAGCGGAACGCGTCGCTAGCAACCATAAAAGCCAAGTGCAGAGCAGAAACAACAGAACAGCAGCAGCACAGACAACAACAACACAAAACCAACACAAATCTATATAGAGTTGAGTGTGATCGACTGCGAGATGTCTAATGAAATTTTCAGAACTTGTTCAATATGTGATTACTTTACTGTGTTGCAAATTTCAAGTCGCTAGTTCATAATAGAAAAAATCATGCAATATATAAAGAAATAAGATCATATTATAACTAAGGTTGTCAGTTTTAGGTGTCATCATCACAGAAATATTAAGGTTCCTTTAGAACTATTGTATTTCTTCTGTTTGAAACACAATTTTAAGCCACTAAATCGCTATAAACAGAATGAAATAATATGAAAAGTTCAGAGCTCATTCCATATGTGATTATTATAGTGTGTTATAAGTATCTAGCTCACAATAGAAAGACCTTACAATATATAAAGAAATAAAATAATATTGTAGTCCAAGTAAGAAGTAAAAACAGCTCACAATATACAAAGAAATAATATAAAATTATACCCAAATTTTATAAGTCTCATCTTAGAAACTTTTAGAATGATTCTGAATATTCTAGGGACCATGTTTCTAGTATCTTAATATCAATAAATAACTCAAAAATATATAACTAATAAAGAAATTTAAAAGTTGCAATTCTTTGCATAAGAATATATGATAAGAAGTACTTTCTATCTCTTAGCTAAAAAGTATTAATAAGGAAATACAAAAGAATATTATTCTCAAACTGATTATCTATTATATTTTCAAATATCATTTCTTTTTGTTGCCATTGCCTTGTCACTACATTATCATACCCTGTTATTTTTGTGTAGTGCGTTTTCAGAAAAGAGAAAATGAGAATGGCGGCAAACGAAAAAAAAATAAAAATGCTCCCAAATGGCGTCCGAGCAGCGACAACAACAACAACAACAAGGGCGAAAATGGCTGGCGCTTTTACATTTTGTTATTATTATTATTTTCTGTTGCTGTCCTTTCTTTTTGTCGTTGTCGTTGCTGCTGCTGTTGTTGTTGTCCTTTCGTCCCGCCATGTCATAAAAACATGCCTCATCCACAACCCCGTCCCGCCCCAGCGCCCTTTTGCCGCCCACATTTGGTAGCAAACTGCGTCGCGTCTGAGTTTTCATTTATTTTGCCGTCTTTTTCGTCTCTCTCTCTTTGCTTTGGCCGACATAATTTGCTAACTGAAATGGAAAACATTTTCGACAGACGCTCCCGGGGGCGACGGTGTCGCGCAGGACGTGGCAGACACGCGCACCAATACACACACACACACACACAGAGTAAGAGAAAGAGAAAGAGAGAGAGAGAGAGAGAGAGTGTGTGACACACAGACAGGCTACAACAGCAAACAGGCTGGGCACAGACAGGAAAAAGGATGTCGTCGCCGACATTGTGCTATATATGTATATATATATATATATATATATGTGTTTGCCTCTCTCTCTCTCTCTCTATCTTTGTCCTTTAGCTGTTGCTGGGTCAGCCCATTGTCCATTGTGGCCCCAAACTGTTTCGCTGCTTATCGACACAGGACACAGGACCTGCTTCCCAGTTACACTTATGAAGTCCTGACCAGCACAGCTCAGTCCACAACTCATCCCAGTTTGTCCTTTCACTCACTCACTCACTCGCTCGTTCTTACGTCCATTCTGTTTGTTTGTCTGTTTGTTAGTTTGATTCCTTTTATGCTATTAAAAGCAAATGCTTGTTGTTGTGTCCTCCGTTCCTGCTGCTGCTGCTGCTGCTGCTGTGTCCTTCACGACATGTCATAAAAGCGAATGTTGGCTGTGGCAACAACGACAACGACAAAGACAACAAAACACGAAACTTGCATGCTCTCTTAACATATTCTTTAACAAATGATTATGTAGATGCTCAACAAGAAAAGCTAAAAAAAAAAAATCAAATGCAACATTTTCTTGAAAATTGTACAAATAAATAAGTAAATTGTTTGAAAAGAAATGCTATCATGAAAAGTCTATGAAAGAGAACGAAAAATCCTAAAGTACATCGAAAATGTGTTAAAAATAATAAAAAGAAGCGATTTTCTTGAAAATATTCCAGATAAATAGGTAAATTATTTAAAAAGAAATTCTGTAAAGAAAAATCTATGAATGAGAACGAAAAAGCCTTAAGAATATCGCAAATGTGTTCAAAATATTAAGATTAAAAAAAAATCAAATTAAAGAAAATCAACAAGAAAATAAGTTTATAATAAATAGTAGCTAAGAATTTAAGATTCGTTCAAATGTAAATAAAAAAGTTAATTGTTGTTCAAGACAATCAAATGGTGAAACTTTTGATGCTGAATAAATGTGATTAATTTCAAACATTTAATACCAAAATACATTAGGCAAATAAGATTTTTCAATCATTTTAATGAACTTTAAATGTTTAATAAGAAATAGTATTCAGAAACTTTCCATTTTCAATGATTACGATTAACTTTAAGTCATTAATGCTGAGAAATATTAAAGAAATAAAAATTGTTTATGATTATTTTTAATCATTTAACAAAAAAAAACATTTTCTAACATAAGCCATGGCAAAGTAAATGTTGCCCTCAGTCAGCTTATACTCTATTATATTATAATGCCAGCGAAAATGGCTGCGTGTGGAAATGGTTTATGGTCTGGGCCTGGGTCTAGGTCTGGGTCTGGGTTCAGCGACTGAGACTGAAAATGTTTCTGCGGAAAATGGAAATGGGAAATGGGTCTACTATGGCTGAGACTGGGACTGAGAATGCGGTCTTGGGTTGGGCTCTGATGACGAGACTGAGTCCAAAGTCTGTTTTGTTGTTGGGTTCGTCGCTGTCTGGACGCCACATTCACCAAAATATGTAACGACAGTTTTTTCTGTTCTGTTGTCCTTTGAATGGCGTGCAAGGCGAAGGCGGGAGGCGGGAGGCGGGGCCATTCATTGTGTCGCTGCCCCAATGCCCTTTTGGGTACTATATATTTTTAGGCGCAAATGAATGTCTAGCCAGGCACAAGCCAGGGACTAATTCACAGAGCGAAGCTGAAGGCAAATCTCATTACCAGCCATTGCGTAATCACATCCTTACGAATTGCCTCAACTGGATGACATTTTTTTTTGTATTGCGCGTGCGACCCACAAAAAAAAAATAAAAGAAGGAAAAAAAAACGTAAATAAAACAAAATGTGCCATATATTTCGTGTGAAATTAACGTCAAGTCGCTAATATTCCGCAATTTGGGATCTACAAAGCTGCCACAGCATGAAAAGCAATGCTAAATGGGCGGGCGCTCCTAACTAATTAAAACTCATTCGAGTCGCGTTGTTAATGAGGGCGCAAGGAAAAACAAAGCACGTGAGGAGTTCTCGCTCCGTCTCTCTCTCTCTCTCTCTATTGCCAGCTCTTTCGCTCCTGCCAAAGCTAAAAGTAATGAGCATAATCCACAGACAAACTCTGTGTATAAGTTATTGTATAAGTTGCGTATGTTTTGTTTCAAGTTTTCGAGTTTTCAATGTGCATCGTAATATATTATGAAAATTAACAAAACGGGTTTTCTATGCGAAAGCGGAAATTAGAATAGATTCAAAGAGTTGGTTGCAGTTGCAGTTGGGGAATTATGTAAAGAGATTGTGCACAGTAAAATATGCATTTCTGGCTGAAATTGTTATAATAATATTCTACGAATGAAATGAAGACAAGTAACATACAATTATCTGCAATTTTTCTTGTTCGAATTAATAGAATAAGGAAAACTGGTCATAAACTAAATGATATTGATATTAAATATATATCTTACTTCTTGCTCGAACATTCTAATAACAATTATATAATCAATAAGGAAGTACTTTAATAAATATATCTTTTAGCTATCCGTTGGTATATTGTCTTAATAAAATTACAATGCCCGACTGTCAGATACCCACTTATACTTGGTATATTTTAGTATTTTTGCGGAATATTATTTGGTATATTTTAAGAATAACACTGGGCTGCTCAATGAAAGCTTAGCTTGTTAGAAAATTGGTATATTTATACCTCTTTGGTATATTTCTATTGGAGTAATAGATACTAGTTATCTATTTTGTTTTATACAACATTTTGTTCTATACAAAATAAATAACTAGTATGTAGTACTACATTAGAAATACCATATACTAAAGAGGTATAAATATACCAATTTTCTAAAAAGCTTAACCATTTGGATTTACCTTACGTAGAGTTTCAAATGCTGTATATTAAAAATATTCATATATTTATATTAAAGTTATTTAGTTTTTTTTTTTTTTGTTAGCATGATTTTTATTTTATTATTTATTATAGATAAAATATATTTTAACGAGTTATTATTTTTATTTTAATATTATTATAAATTCTTAAGCTATTTTAAAAGAATTAAAATTGATTTCCATAATATATTATTATTATTCTAATATAATATTTTTGTATATTTCAGTTTATACCGTTTTTTGTGTTTATATTTTATAATTTTTTATTTCTCCGTTATTCTAATCGACTTTGAAGCCCCATTCTAACATAACTCCGTTATTTCTATTGTATTTCCTCCAGTTTTCTGGCACTCAAAACATAAATCTCTATGCTAACTAGTAGAAAAAATAAAAGACAGACAGACAGATAGACTTGAGCAGCAACTAGTTGAGGGGCAAGAGCAAGCTCTTCTGCAGCTCTCTCATATGGCACTGACAAGGGCCCATAACTCGTAACAAAAATCAGCTTTTCATGGCCGCCAGGCTTGTGAGATGCGCCTGCAGACAAATGCGATAGATGCAACTGCCACTGCAACTGGCAACAACTTGCAACTTGCAACTTGTAGTGGAAAACAAGGTCTGAGCCGTCAACAGCGACCCAAAGGAAGTCGAGGTCTTCACGTTGTTGTTGCTGTTGTTGTTGCTGTTCGGCTTTGGCTTTATCTTTGGCACAAGGTTTGCCTTGCAACTCTTGCAACGCGGTGGCAGTGGACGCTGCTGCTGCTTTGGGTGTCTATTTGGCGCTGTGTGTTCAACTGTCGGCGTCGCCAGGTGATGAATGGTAATGAAAATGTTGCTGTGGCAGTTGTTGCAACGCCGCTTTGTCTGCCACGCCGTCAGCTCAGCCAACTGCCTCAATAAAAACTAATGCAGTGGCAGTTGTTGTTGTTACTGTTGTTGTTACTGTTGTTGTTGCCCATGTTGTTGCTGTTGTCGGCCCGACCGATAATCATCTGCTGCGGTTGTGGCCATGGCTGCTTTTCGCCGCCGTTGTTGTTGCTGCTGTTGTTGTTGTTGTTGCTGTTGTTGGCTTGGCCCACTTGTTGCCACCGTCAAGTAGCAGAAAAACATAAAATTTTATGCATTCGTATTTCTTGTGAAGCGCAGCGCGCACCCCTCACCTGCCCCCCCGCCCTCCTTCTCCGCCCCGCAGTTGCTTCTCCAAACAATTGTCGGTTTTCTCTAACGTCGTTTTTTTGCTGTTGCTGTTGTTGTTGTTGCTTGTTCGCTGCTTGGCTTCGTTCGTTTTGATTAATCTGACATTGTAATGCAAAAATCCATTTGGCAGCTACAAAACAAGTTATTACCAAACGCGATGAGGGTGCGGAGGAGGCGGGGCACTGAAACACAACAAGGCTCGTGTTCAACCCAGTTAAAAGGCCAAACTTGACCTAGCCATGGAATTTAGACATCGCTCTTGCATTTGTTGCTGTTGTTGCTGCTTCAAACAACAACAACGAAAAATCACAGCTGCCTGGTCGAAAAAGAGTTATGGCCAAGTAGACGCCTTCAAATTTCTTTCGGCTGACGGCGACGCCCACGTTCCTCTCTCTGTGGCATGTGGCATGCTCCTTCTTGGTGGCACGAGAGCGCAATAGGCAATAAAATTGCGGAAATGATTTCAACAAATTGATAGGAATCGCACCAAAGCCGGACAAGCTAGCCAACTGCCGTTGCCAATGCTGTTGTTGACCAACAACTGGCCAAGCTCAACTAAGTAATTGCTGGGCGCGTCCCCAAAAGAAAAAAAAAGGAAAAACGTGCACAGAAATCGCACGAGAAACGCGCGCAACGCTTTTCAATGTGCGTGACCCGACCAAGGACACAAAAGCCAAAGTTGTTGTTGTTATTTTAGTTGTTGTTGTTATACTGGTTGTTATTGCTAATGCTGTCGCTGCTAGCAAATTGAGTTGACACCACCCGAAAACGACAAAAAGTCAGCTAATAATTTATGATTATGCCTGGCAAGCAAACTGGAGTGACATTTACTTCAAAAATAGTTTCTACTCTGGTTGTTGTTGTTGTTGGTCTTGTTATTATAATTATGGTGGGATGTCTTCATTGAAACGACGCCAAGAAGTTTTCGAAAAGTTACAAGAATATATAATTGCTGGGTTGGGATGTAGAAATGTGCTCATAAGCAATGCAAAGTCAAATGGAATATGAATGTAGCATATAGTTAATGAATACATATAAACAGTTAAAGTTAAGCGGAACCAATAGACATTAAAACTATGTTTCCCAGAACAAATTAATATCGTAACTATTAATATAACAACAGTACTTTAAGATAAGAGGTCTTTAAACTTAATTATAGAAGCAAAGAACTCCAAAAAGATTGTACTATGGTAAAATTTGAGCAGAAAAATTTTCTATTCTCTATACGATATACGAAATAGTTGCTATTATTTGGCAATCTAAGTTGGGTATAAAATCTTTAATTCCTTAACGCAAATTTCCTTATAAGGACGTTCCACTGTACTTCCGCAAACTTGGCATCAAATTGACCCGAGTGCTTCAGCTGCCTACAAATGAGCCTGGAATACGTTTTAGCATTTTTGGGACAAGTGACAAAAGTCAGCCCCCGAAAACTAATGGGCGCCAAAGACATTAAAGTTCAGCGCACAAACCAACCACAAACTACTCAGATAGACCCCAATTGAGCAGAACCCGACAACCAAAAAACCCACGCAGAAACACACACAAAAAAACCCTTATCTTAATTATGCTCTGAAAGTCGTGTGCTTAAAGCTGAGAGTGAAGCTTTAATGTGCTTGAACAAGAAACAACCCAAAAGGGAAGACGAAGAAGAAAGGAACGTAAAGCATGTCTGCCAACGCCTACAGTGCCACGCCCCGAAAAGAAAGGAAGGCGACAACAACGAGGACTACGACGACATAAACTTGGAATGTTGAATGTGAATGTGCCTCAAACTTTTTGCTGACATGACTGTCACTAATGCCAAACACGCGCCAAAGTTTCAGACACAGACTCACACACACACACACACACACACACATACACACAGTGATATATAGCCATGCATACACGCACAGAAAACGACCGACATTTGGCACAGAAAAGCACACAACAAAGTTTTAGATGAACACACACACACACAAACGCAAGTCCACACACAGACATAAAACTGTGTCGCAGAGCGTGCAAGACAGAGACAGAGCAAGAAAGAGAGAGTGTGGGAAAGGGAAACAAAGCGGGGCAGAGCAAGCGCGTCTAGTAATGCAGGCAAAAGCAGACAGCGTCAGACACACACAAACAGACGTACACACAGTTACTGAACACACGCACACACCGCACACTCAGAAAAGCAACCCACCGACCGACCGAACGACACACTTACGAAGCCCAGCCGAACAGTAAGCTTGCGACTCGTCGTCCCCAAAAATACAAAAACAAAAAAAGAAGCAATTTCCCTTGGCTGTGTCGACGTCGTCGTCGGCGTCGTTCTTGTTGTTGTTGTCGTTGTCTCGGCAGACGCTGCCCAGCCACCCAATTAAGTAAGCCATGAGTTGACCCAGCCCACAGTACCACCTACCACCTCCGTCTCTCTCTCTCCCCCACTCACTCTCTGTACTTTCCCTGCCCGCCCTCTGTTGGCTGTCTGTAGCAACTCCATAGCCCAGCAACGCACACAACCTACAGCAACAAAATTTGTCTGAGGACGTGACGCTTTTGGCACACGCTATCGCCGTCTCTTTTGCACGCACACACAACCAATGCTTGGCAGCCCAACCCACCCTGTGCACACGCAAACCTAACCAAACCGAACCGAACCGAACCCAACCCAAGCCACCCTGTACCCCACCATACTCAACAACAGTCAGACGCCAGGGCAGACAAAATAAAGAAAGAATCGTTAAAAGTTCTGCGCTGTCTGTGTGTGTTCGCTTTTGACTCACACACACACACAAATACTCACTCACGCTTGAAGTGCGTGCTGGCTGGCTGTCTGTGTGTATGAGTTGGTGTGTAAAAGTTTTTGCCTGCTTTTGCGTCTTTGCGACTTTCTCGCAATGACATTTTGTTGTCATATTTTGTTTATCAGCATCACAACGGGGAGTGCATGGGTTTTGTCTCAAGGGTGTTTAAGTATTTGCTAACGTTATTGCTACACTGCATACCCTGTAGTCTGTTTTTCCCTAGAATTACTATTTTCTAATTTGGTTTACAGGGTAATTGGTTGTCTATCATTCTCCATCATTTTTGTTCGTAATTTGTTTGCTCCAGTGCCCAAAGCCCTGAAGCTGGGCTTCATCTACTCCAGTTGCCGCCTTCAACGCTTCCTGCGTTTCATATTAAATTTATCGATGGATGGCAAAGAGAGAGGAAGAGAAGAAAGAGAAGGCAAGTTTGCTGCTTTACATCTTTGACTGCTGACCTGCTGGCAGAAGTGTTGCCATCTCGCTCACTCTTTCTTTCGCTAGCTGCTGTCTCATGTTTCCACTGCTGAAATGGTGTCAGTATATTTTTTTTCTCTGCGCTAGCTTTTCAATTTGAAGACATTAAATGGATAGACTCAAGTTTAATAAGCCCACGTGCGTTGTTGCTTTGTTGTTGTCACTTTGGCAATTACAAATGTTGTCTGAGTGTCTGTTGCTTTTAAGTCTCCAGTCGACAACGACACGTGTTGCTGTCAACTCTTTTATTTTTTTGCGGCGCAGCTTAATGATTTACGGTCACACACAAACTCACTCACACACACGCACAGACATGTAAACAGGTGCCAAAAGAGAGAAACAACAACAACAACAACGAGTCGAAAACTAGTTGGCCAACAAAATACACTGAATTCAATTCAAAACTTTGTACATTGTACATAAGCTGCTCTAATTGTTTATAATCTGACATAAAAAAAAAGCGAAGAGGAAAAAAAAGAGATACAAAATTTGAAATACATTTCGATTGGCGTTCCGGCTTGTTATTGGTATTATTTATGAATTGCGTTGTTATTATGTTCAATTTGTTGTTGTCTGTGGGCAACATCAATTTTTTGGGCATATTACGAGATTGCGCAACATTTGCTTTCGAAGGCGGGAATGAATCCGTGTAAAGTCTATATAAAGACGCGATTCGTGTAATGGGGCTCTCGATCAATTTGTTATGCTATGGTGTTTAACATTTAATAATATTTACAACTTTGTTCAATGGAATTGCTATTTGTAGCTCAAGAATCCAAATAATTGTGATGTAATTGCAGCGAAAGAACAAATCAAAACAATAACAAGACATAATAATATTTTAAGTAGCAACTTTAAATAGAAAATACCTCAATAAATCCCAAAAGTGTTTCTAGCATACCAAAAGTTAGGGTAACCCACAGTCGATCATAGCCAATTGGCACATGTAGTACAGTTGCTTTTAACGGTGCGCCACACAAATGAACTTGATTCAAAACTTACCTGCAAAAGAGAGAAGTAGATGAAGGAGAAATATAAGTAAAAAGCGTAACAAGTATAAAAGAAAAGTTATAATGCCAGCCAATACAAGAAATTTCGATTCAATACACAAAACACACATTACACACTTAAATTTCTGGTATTCTCTAATTTTGGTTTTTGAGATATTTCTTAGTGCGCCAAAAGCAATTTTAATTGCAGCATTGCCTGCAATTAATTTGTCAATAAAATTCATTTGGCTTTTAGTGAAAGAGAAGCTAAACACACACGCAAAAATTGCATTAGCCTCAGTCCCAACAAAAAGGGTTGAAGAGAGAGAGGGGGGGGGGGGGGGGAAAGTGGAAACAAGTGTTGGCAGAATAGGCAAAGAAAAAAAGAAGAAGAAAAATTAAGAATAAGGGACTGAGAGAAATGATCTTTGCATGCGCTTCGCTGGGCCGCAGCCCGTTTGACTTTTTTTTTTTTTTTTTGGTGCCAAGATTTATGTTATACCGCATGCCAGCAACGCCAGCCAAAACTCCCGCCCCCCTCTCTACACTCCCTTTGCCAACAGATTGTTTGACTCGTGGCCTGGCAAATTATTTTACAATATTTTGTTGCAATTTCTGTATTATTTTTTTTTGCTTTTTTTTTGGTTTTGCGAGCAGCTCTTTGACGTTGGGCGTTGATATTTCTAAAAGTGTTTCGGGCCAACTACCCCATCTACAATGTATCTCCATCTCTGTCTTGCTCACCCACACACACACACACACACCTTTCTCTTTCATTCTTGAATTATTGCTTGTGCCTTTTTTGCCATAATGCAAAATGCAAAATAAACAGTGTTGAAAAATGGGCGAAGAACATAATGCAAAAGTCTCAACACACTTTATAGGGCAGCGAATAAGGAAATCATAATTTAACCCAAGAAACTATATCAGAAAATATATATATTTGTCTACAAATATATTTAATTTATTTAAAGCTATAGACTGTATAAAATTGTATGCTTGCATATAAAATATAGAAATGAATAAATATGGCACACAATTGAAGCAAAAAAAGAACAAATATTATGCCAGATGTGTCTAGCAGGTGCGAAACCAAATTTAATTAAGACAAATAATAAAATAAAGTACTGACTATAAATTAAAACAAATATGAAAATAAGAAAACAATAAATAAATAAGTTAAATAAAGAAAAAAAAAGTCCTTGAACTCTTAAAATATATTTATAATAAACCAAATGTTAAAAGAACTTGTTTAAATATAACAACCTTAAATTAGTTGAGTAAAGAAACAAATTCTTCAACTTCTAAAGTATTGTATGATAAAAAAAAGTATTTTATGTTAGAAATATATTTAAAACTTGTATAAATATAACAACAATAAGTAAAGAAGCAAATTCGTCAAATTCTAAAATATTCCTTATAAAAAAAAAAATAAAGTAAAGTATTGTATGATAAAAAGTATGACAGAAATATATTTTCATATTTAGAAAAAAGTGCGCCAATTTCTGAACTATTTTTATGATAATAATTTGCCTCCACTTTTTAATTTGCATGTCATTTTGCAGCAAAAAAAACATCCTTTGAAATCATCTAGTTTGTTATTTCTGTAATTTCGAATTAAATTTCGTCACCTCGATTATTTGCTGCTATAGCTGCCCATAATTAGCAGTCTGGTTAGATAATTGGATGCCTCAAATATAGATTTAATGTCTACATTAAAGTTGAAATTGTGTTTAGCGCTCTAGAGGAGTGAAAAATTCGCATATTTAGAGAAGGGGGGGAGACCACATAAATTATGGCTTGCAATAATATGCAAATTGCGTTGACTTCTTTGATGGGCAAAACGCAATAAATTAACACAATAAATTCAATGAAAAAATAGTACAAAAATGTCAACAGCAATGGAGGGGGGGAGGTGTTAAAAGAGAGGGGTGGAGAGAGGGGGGGAAAAGATAGGCAATTGGCGACAGTTTTGTTTGTGTCGCCAGTCGCTGGGCGAGACATTGTCATTGTTATTCGCGTTGCTGTTGTTATTGCTGTGGTTGCTGTTGCTGTTGTCGATTGTCCTTTGCGTGCGTCGTTGTCGGCGTCAAAATGGCGTCGCCAATATGTCGCCGTGGCGTTGGAATATGGCGACAGCGTCTATACCAAACTCCGGACAAACTATTTTCCGCGCGTCTGCGTCTGCCACAGAGCCACGCCTTGTTGCTGGTTGCTGCTGTAGTTTGCTGGGCGCGTTAATTGCCCCCTTTGAGCTGACTGACAGCAACGATAAACGAGCAAACAGTTGGGAATGGTACATGGGGCATGCGGCATGTGGCATGCGGCATGTTGTGTGTGTGTTGGGGGAGCCTT
Organism: Drosophila niveifrons; assembly: GCA_035046325.1. Lineage (NCBI taxonomy): Eukaryota > Metazoa > Arthropoda > Insecta > Diptera > Drosophilidae > Drosophila > Drosophila niveifrons. Next base: position 10,653,774 of record JAWNOC010000068.1, read on the forward strand.
TTGTGCGCCGCAACACACACACACTAATGCGTCTCTAATGTTGCTCAAATTTGTGTGCAACAACAACGCGATCATCATCATCATCATCATCGTCGTGATCATTATCATTGTCAACCTCAGCGAGTTCGCTTCGTTCCTTTTTTTTTTGCCATTTTTAATTTAGCAAATGTTGTAAATTTACGCTAATTTATTGCGTGTCGCCTGTGCCGCCAGTCGTGGCATCCACACACAGCCGCCACACAGGGGCATTAGTCACTTGCTTGGTGGCCAGCTAATTGCCCCCAAAAAAACAAAAAAAAAAAGGAAAAAAGTAAGAGAGAAAGACAACAAAGAAATGCAGAGAAAAATGGCCAGAGTGGCAAGCAGACAGTGAGGCAGCCAGGACATCTTAATCGCCATTAAAAAAATACAGTTTTGATTTACAGTTCAAAAGGAGGCGAGTGTGAACACAATTTTACAATGTTGCAGGCTAGATAAATTATAAGCTTAACTCGGATTCGGGTTACAACTAGAAAGAGAGAGAGAGAAGCAATCGAGGTAGTTGAAACAGTTGTCTCTGCATGATAACAATAAATCACAAGCTGCAGCAACAACAAAAATTCACGACAGGTGCAACTTTTCTCATCTCTCTGTTTCTCTCACTTTACATCTGCCATCTCTGTCGCTGCTCTTCTTTACGGTCCATGCAAAGTGAGCTAATTATGAGCATGATGCAGTGACAAAAACAGCGCAACATCAACATCAACATGAAGAACAGGAACTTTGGCCACAGGCCACAGCGCATGAAGTAAATTGAGGGAGTGTCTGCATCAAGAAATATATGTATGTATGTATGTGTATTAAAGCGAGATGCCTAGCGAGAGATAGCGGATAGCGGGACAGCATTTAGTTGGATGAGCAGGCAACACAACAACAGCAACAGCAACAACAGCAACAACAACTGCAGAGCAACAGAGTTGCCAGGCAAAACATTCAGCGTAGACCACATCAAAGTAACTCTGCCACGAAAATGACTTCTAATTACAACTTGCGCTTGGCAGCATTTCCCCCCCCCCCTCTCCCCTCTTGCTGTTGTCAACAATGTCCGTGGTTCGTTGTAAACTCCTTCACCCCTCCCCACCTCCTTTTGCGAGTTGGTCTCTTGTTTTGCATAATTTATTGTAATGAGTTCGCGATGCCCGCGAGATACGCAATGTGGCCAAAAGACATTGGCCCCCCCCCAAAGCCGAAAGGGGTCGACAAATGGGGCTACGATGGGGTGAACTGGTCAAAAGCAATGCTTTTCTCAGACTGAAAATCTGTTTGATAAACTCCAAATTAATCGATGGCTCAATTGAAAATGATAAAGGAGTTGCAAACACTTATATAAAATAAAAGTAGTAGATTATTGGTATAACAAAATATCATATACACTAAAAGTAAATAATTTGCATAAAGTATCGATGTATTTATCGATATAAATTTAAATAGTAGTATGATTAAAAAATTCTGAATTATAAAAGTGAAGTTAATTCTCAAAGGAATACAAAATTTTAGTTGCTTGGCTATCAATTGGCATTAGTTACTAAGATCGATATATTTATCGATTTAAATGTAGATAGTATATTAATTTAAAATTCAGAATTATTAAAGAGAAGTTAAATTAAAAGTTGTACTTAGTTCGTTGACTATTAAATGGCATTAGACATTAATATCGATATATGTATCGATATAAATTAATAAAAAATAATCAAAATTATCAAAAGTGCAGCAATTTCTCAAATAAAGTAAATGTTATAGTTAATTCTTTGACTATCATTAGTTACTAATATCGATATATTGTAATCGATAGTAAATTAATATTCAAATTCTCAAATAAATTAAAAGTTGTTCACCAATTAATTAGCATTATTTAAAAATATAAAATCAAATATAATCATATAAATCACTTTAGTAAACTATCGATGAATAGGCGTATATTACTATCGACAGAAATACATTTAAAAACACATTAAAAGTAATAAAGTTAAATTAAAATCGATCAATAGAAGTAAAACCCAAATAATGTTGATCGATATTTAAAAAGAGAAAAAATGGAAACTCTCAATGTAAAAATTCTCCACATTGAGTATTCAGTTGCTGCTACCCATTGCCCTTTTTGCTGTCGTCAACGCGTCGACAATTATAAATTTGCATTTTGACTTGACTTTTCATACGCAAATTTCGTGTGCATCCACAAGCACTCTCCCCCTCCCCTACTGCTGCCCTCTTCCTCCCTCTCCCGCATCGCAACTCCAACTACATTTTATCTGTCGCTTTTTACTCCCTCTCATTGTAATTTATGATTGCGTTGTCCCATTTGAAAGTCTTCCTTTGCCGCAGAATGCCCTTAAAAAATAAAGCCATGTGATTAATTTAAATTAATGCGATGGAACAAAAAAAACGCCGCAAAACCTTTTTGCAATACAGCGAAAAAAACGCGACGCATAAAATTTTTCATCAAGTGGCAAAAATCGTGAAAAACCCATGAAGAAAAACAAATAAACGTCAAATAGGAAATGCATACAAAAAAGAAAAACAAACATCGAAAAAATTGGAAAATGCGGCGCAGAAAATGTGCAATTATTGTGTGCGCGGCGAATTGCAATTGAAAAGCTCGCAAGGAAAAATTCTTAACGCCACTCAAAACAAACATCAAATGCAAAAGTCAGCCGCTCCCTTCCCTTCCCCGCCCTATATTCAATCCCCTTGTTGTTTTGTTAGTTCAGAGCAACTGCACTGAAATATTAATTAGCGCCCAAGTCAAATAAAAACGCAGCGCACTAAAAATAAACGCCAGCAAATTGCTTCTCTATATATATATTTCTCTTTTTTTTGGGGGGGTGCATAAAAAAATGATGAGAAGGTCGCCGAGGGAGGAAGCGGAATAAAACTATTCTATGGCAAATGCAATCAGACTGAGTTGCCTAAAAAAAAGAGACATAACAAACGTTGGCATGTTTGAGCTGAACAACGGCAGCCGCAACAAAAGTTGCAACAGCAACAAGGACATCGCAGCCCGCAGCAATTAAGGACATCGGCAAACTGGGAATGTGATGCAAAGCATGCACAGAATACAGCCTACAACATAGCTGGAAAATCTGTGTGTGCCATAACAACAGCAGCAAGACTTGGCCAGCAAAAAGCGTCATGTTCCAGATCCTGTGACTGTGGGCCAAGTATCCGAAGGGAGCGAAGGATGTGGATGTGGATGTGGCACTAGTGAGAATCGCCACAAACTGGGTCAAAATTATAAACACGTTATCATCATGCAAATGGCACAGGGACATGCTAGCAAAAAGTGGGCCACAACACACAGCAGAGAAAGCAGAGCAGAGCAGAGCGAGAGAGAGAGAAAGAGAGAGAGTTAGACAGAGCGAGAATAAACAGACAGCGGCTGGCATAGAAATTATCCTAGCCAGGCATTAGAACACATCACAAATGGTCGCCTGAGCTGCACCCATGTTGTCTGTGGCACTGAGTTATCTGTTTCAGTCTTGTTGTTGTTGCTGCCAGGCCGCAGGACATGCCAAACTGTGGCATGTACCTCCTCACACACACACACACACACACATAGAGGCAAACATATCATCGTCTGCTCCCATTGACAATTCCCATGTCTGTCCAATTTGGCTTGACTTGCGTCGAGAGTCTATTCCAAATTTTTTTTTGTTTTTTTTGTAAAGGGAAAGCTCTTCAATAATTTTGCGATTTTAGGGATTTAAGAATTTTAAAGAGGACTTTAGAAACCTTTGTGATGTATGCTAAATATTTATGAAGATTTTTGCTCTTCATTAATTGCACTACATAATGGAATTTATGCCAAGAAAGTGTTTTAGGCATTTTATAAAAATATTCATAAATATTAAAAAAAAAATCTTAAATTGCATTCAGATACAAATTGTTAAAGTTACGTAAGAAATTCTCTTTGTATAGAATAAAAAACGTCTAATTACTACGTTCTTAGTTGCATTGACTAACAATCTAGTATATTTTGTGCTCTATAGTATATTTTGACTGTAGGCTGGCAATCTAGTATATTTTGTACTATACTGTACTTTCCATATAGTATATCGATATACCAAATATAGTATTTGGTATAATATAGTATTTTTGTAGTATATTAATGTAGTATATTTAAAAATACCACTCTTTTTTGGTCACACAGTCGAACAAACTTGACTAAAGCTTTCTTACTTGTTTGTTTTTGTTCATCAAAATTAACAAATTATTTAATTGTCTTTGAACTTTAATAGTTAATAAAAATTACTATTTATTTCTATTATTACTAAATATTCCATAACTTTTTAGTTTTCATTTAAAAAAACTGGGAACATTAAATAAAAACCACATAATATAAATTAATATAATTAAGAAATCCCTAAAACTATTTCTTAACTTTACGATTTGTATTCAATATTTACTTCAAATTATCGATTAAAGTTTGCTTCACTTTCACGCAATAATATTAAATTTTTGGCAACTCGTTCAAATTTCCCAATCATTGAACAGACCTTGAAATCAGTTTTGATAGCTGCCAGCAACGCCCTGACAGACACAAATACGAGTATATCAAGCACTGAATAAGGGGGCGTGGTTGCAACCAATGCGCTTCGCTGCCCAACGAAAATCCAACAACAACAACAATAACAACAACAACAACAACAATGAGCAATGGAGAAACGGACAAGAGCAATTTGATTGATGTAAATGGCCGCACAATTCGCACAATAAAACAAGTTGTAATTGCAGCTGACGGCAATTCAGATGCAAGATACATTTCTATCTCTCCATCTGCATCTGTGTATCTAAGTGTATCTAGAGCTGTGGATTTACTGCTCCATGGCTCTGACTCAGACTGCAGATTGCGTGTGTGTGTGTGTGTGTGTGTGTGTGTCCAAGTGCAAGAGCAAGAGCTCGAGTCCAAGTGCAAGTTCGCATTGCTGATACTGATGCTTCACTGTAATTATAAAACAACAAAAAATATAAAGCGAGAAAAAAATGTACAAATTGCGTGTGGCAGAGGTTTCGGAAACTGAAGCTGACCACTCAGCTGCGGGATTAAGCATTTTTCCGTTGAACTAATTGCAAATGCAGACTTTAATTAAATGATTAAAATCGTTTTGGTCAAACGAATGAGAGAACTAGAAGAGAAAGAGATACAGAAGAGAGACCATCATGCAGTCAATCAGTCATTCATTTATGCACACACACACAAACAGTTCTTGGAAAATTCTCACACAATTTTCGAGCGCGCGCTTTTCACGTCAAAACGGAAATGGTAAACTGTACACAAATTGGCCACAGCGAAATGAGAAGATGCAGTTGCAGTTGCAGTTGCTGTTGCAATGACTCCGCTGCTGCTGTTGCAATTGATGCGCATTCGTCACAGCAATGTCCAAGATTGTGGCACATTCGCATCATCAGCATGTAGGGAAAAACGCTGCTGGAAAAGCTAATCAAGCAGCAAGTAGCCGCAAAAGCTGCTGCCGCGCATTCTCATGTCTGGACGAATATGGGCCTGAGGTGGAAATTCAAATATTTGCGACATGTGATGTGGTGGCATTGAGGATCAGTTGTCGTCGTCAATCGATCCACAAATACATATATACATATATATACGTATATCACGTAGATTGCTGCTCTCCTGTTGAGTTGTTTAATTGCCAGCTCACGTTTTGTCTTTGGCTTTTGACTTGATTGCTGCTCTGCTCTGCTCTGCCTGTCGCATTGACATTTGCGCTCTGCATTCTGCCAGACAAATCGCTCAGACAGCAACAACAGCAACAACAACGATTGCCAAAAGAGCAACAACAACAACAAGAGCAACAACAGCATCGACAGCACGAGCAACTGCAACAATGGCATTGAGTCAGATAATCAACAACGACGGGCAACTCCAAAGGTAATGCCAATGCAAATGCCAATGCGGCACACACACACACACACACACACACACACACACACATAGACTCAATACATGAAGACTTATGCTAAGTCTATGCCATAACTATGAAGAGGCCACTTTGAGATGACAGCGTGACTCACGCTAGACAGTAATGTGTCTAGAAAATCTATCGGCAGCCTAGCAAAAGTAAGAAAATATGGCGCAAAAAGGAAACAAACTATTTAGACAATTAAAATTTTGAATCTTCACAGTTTGGAGTTTAAAAGGTTCAACTATCATGTTATTATATAATAAATGACTTTCATTTTAAAAAACAGTGAACTCTATTAAGGCCAAATTAAATTGCGGTGACCTAAACAGTTTTTGGCATCGGATTAGAAATATTATTATACGACATTTATAATGTCAAATGCAGTCAAAACAAAACAATGAACTACACGAAAAAAAGAAAACAAAATAGAAAAATAATAAGTAAATATAAATAAAAATGTAAAAAAAAAAACGAAAATAAAAATACCGAAAAGAGAAAATAATTAAAAAAAAAAAATATATATATATAAAAAAAACAAAGAAAACAAATAAAAAAAATAAATAAATAACGAAGGGAATAAATAAAAAAGAAAAAAAAAACAAAATAGAAAAAAAATAAAACAAAGGGGGAAAACAAAATAGAAAAAGAATAAGAAAATGTAAAAAAAACATACAAAAAAAAAATAAAATAAAAATACAGAAAAAAAATTAAAAACATAAATAAACAACGAAAACAAATAAAAAGAAAGAAAGAAATAATAAAAAAGGAAAAAAAATTATTTTTTATAAAAAGGAATATATAAATAAAGGAATTAATAAATAAAACAATTCAGTACAATTGAAAAAATATTAAGAAAGCAAAACCGAAAGAATAGAATGTATAATAATAAGAAACCTATGTTAACCTTTGCCAATGTTCATCTCGCACAAGTTAAGCAGCAACAAAGTAAAATTAAATTAATCGATTCATCGCACCAACGATAGTAATGTAAATACGCTCATCTCTAGCGCTGGCATAGATGTTTTTGCTTGGCATCGATGCTTGCCGCCGCCGCCGCTTTGGGCTCTTTGGGGACGAGTTATGTATGCTCATGCTCATGTTCATGCTTATGCTCAGGCTCAAGCCCAAGCTCGAGTTCGAGTTCGCGTTCGCGTTTGAGCCACAGCACGTGTTGTTGGCCTTGGCTGGATGTGGCAACAGCGAAGACAACGACAACTATCGACGACTATCGCAACGCCTGCAGCTTTGTGGGTGGGCCAAGCCGTCAAAGCCGAAACGTGTTTAGTTTTTAATTGCAAATCAGCTAATGGCAAGTGCACAAGACTCCCAAGATTTTTTGCGGGGGGCGGTAAAGGGGCTGAAGACAGTCCAAGGAGGGCATAACTGTGTAAAAGCCGCAAAACGCGCATTGCAACGCTCTCTGCAACATTGAAAACAAAGTTCAAACAAAGCGGGCAGACACGCCCCTCTTTGCCTTCATCTCCTCCTTCTCCTCCGCCTCCTCTTTCGCCACCCGCCGCCTTGGTTTATGCCTAACCACTGACTGACTGACTGAATGACTGACTGACTGAGTGAATGACTGACAGACGAGGCATGGCACATCAATTCCACATGAGTTGAGGCCACGCCGCGTCCGCATTGCATGCCACCTCCTTCTCTGCCTCCTTCTCTTGTTGCAGGCGGTTGCCACAATTTTTTATGACCACCGCCGATGACTGCGACGATGTCGTGGTCTCTGTTTGCATTTTCACATTGTTGCAGTTGCAACAGAAGTTGTTGTTGTTGATTTTTCCGTTGCCGCTGCCGCTTTAAATGTAGCGTGCAAAACTTCAGTTTTAATTGCCAACGCATGCATTGGACCGCCACCTGGCCAAGTTCTGAACTGTTGCTTTGTATTTCCATCTCTCTATCTCTCTCTCTTCCCCCGCTCCGTCAATGTTTGTTCTTGTTGCTGCAGATTTTTTCCATAAATTTTGTCAAACAAACACATGAATACAAACGCAGACTGTCAGCTGGTGCTGCGTGGGCGGAGACGCGTGTCGTTGTCACAGGTTTTTCTCTGTGCAAGCAGCTGCTGCAGGTGCCAACAAGGCCAAAAAGCAGCCAGCCCACTATTTCCTTCTCTCTCTCTCTCTCTCTCTCTCTCGCTCTCTTTCCCTCTCTTACTCTGTACACATTTCATGTATTTCCTGCAGTTCCTTAAACAAAAATCATAAATTTTCGTTGACGTGCCCACAAAACGGAGCGTATACGTAATAAAAAAACAAATAATGCACTAAAACCATATCGCTGACAGTATAACAAATGCAAAATATTATAAACGAAAATAAAATAAAACTATAATAAAACAAATGAAAAATACAAATAAAAGTAATAAACAAAAATAATAATAATAATAATTATAAAGTAATAAAAAAATACACTAAATTGCTATACAAAATTTAAAACAAATAATGAAAGAAAAATATAATATAAAAAATAAATGAATACTAAAATATACTATAAATTTAGTATATTTTAGTATTCCAATACTAATACTACAATATACTAAATTGGCAGTATATTTTTGTATTCCAATACTAATACTACAATATACTAAATTGACAGTATATTTTAGTATTAATATTGGAATACTTAAATATACTAATTGACAGTATATTTTAGTATTCATTTAATTTTTATATTATATTTTTTTAGTAATTTTTTAAAATTATGTATTACAATTTTTTATATATTTTACTGTAAATTTGGTATATTTTAGTAGTATTTTATTTTTTACATCGCAATAATACTGAAAGCTACCAAACTCTTTAGTGTCATTCGAAATATTAAATTTAAAATATGCCAGTTATACCAAATATACCAGATATACCAAGTAAAACAGGCGTTTTTCGCCATACTTAAATAAATGAAAAAAGTGAAATATAATTATACCACAATAAACTAACAAAATACTATAGAAACTGCATTTATTATTTGTCTAGACAAAGTTCTACTATATTATTTATTTAATTCTATCTATCTGCACTCATCTCGCTTTATCTGTGTGTCTCTTCAAACAAAGTTTAGTTGTCTGGTTGCACACATTGCACAGCGATAGAGGCTCTTTCAAGAGCCGCTGAGTTGAGCTGAGTTTTTATCATTGTTGTGACTCGTTGGACAGACGCTCTTGAGAGCTCATTAGAGATTAGATGTGTCAACTCATCATGCTGTGCACATGTATTCGACTTCATATTCGCAATCGCATATGAATGCGCATTCATAATAATGAGTATATAAATACACACAGATGATAAGCCCAATGATTACTTATTATGGAGTTTTTGTGTCTGTTGGTTGTTATATGTGTTGTTTATAGACAGCACGATCCACAATTATATCAGCAATTATGCACAGGTGATGGCTTTGATGACTGCACAAAGTGACTGGCTGATTGCCCGATTGACTGACTGACTGCCTGATTGACTGATTGACTGACTGTTTATTTGTTTGTTTTTCGTTGTTATACGCATTGTGTGTTGTTTTTTGTCTTTGGCCCGCTTTGACTTTTTGTACCTTGGGTTTTACATTGGTTTTTGATTTGATTGCCTTTATTGTTGGTCTGTTTGTCGCTTTGACTTCGACGCTGGCTTTGACTTTACACCTGTTTGCACAGGTAACAAACACATTGCACACTGGACGCGGTATCCGCAAAAGCAAAAGCAAAGCAAAGCAGCGCATTTGTTTGCTTCACTGACACCTTTACCTTTTGCAGCACATTTGCCAAGCCAAAAGTCCTTTTTTAGCCTCAGCTCAAAGGCTCAAAGCAAGTGCAGCTGTTGTTGTTGTTGTTGTTGTTTCACTGCTCTCTTTTTGAGTTTTTCCCTTAGCGCTTTTCCTTTGACGATAAACTGCTTAAGCTTTTCCCTAGCTGCAGATTTGCTGTAAATTTTACATTTGTATGTGTGTGTAGGAGTATTTATATTGTTTGTGGGTAAAATTGATCAATTGAAAAATAAAACTTAATTAAATGTGTAAATGCATAAAATATAATTAAATTTTCATATCAAAATTTAATTTATTTACTATATTACAACATTTACTTAGGCAAAATAAATCAATTCATGTAATCATTGTATGTGTTTTTAAAGTGCGCTTCAACTTGAGAAAGTCTTGAGTAAATATTTTGAAAATGCATTTTGCCGTAACACTTTCGACAGCTTTTAAGTTCAGTTCAATGCTCAAATGGCTCAAGAGTTGTGTGGCTTATTACAATAACTATTACTCAATGTTGTTCTCGATGCTGACTCAGCGCCAGCAGCAAAAGCAACAGCAACAACAACAGCAATTGGTGAAAAGTTCGTTGTCAAACATTTGCATTTCGCTTGAATTTCGGATTGCAGCAAGCGACAAGAGTGGAGAGTGCAGAGTGCAGAGTGGAGAGTAAAGAGTGGAGAGTCGAGAGCGCCAGCCAACGAGTGGAGAGTGAAGAGCGAAGAACGAAGAAAGGAGAGAAGAGAAGAAAAGAGAAGCGGGCGCCGCTGGCCACTGGCAAATTGCAGACGGCAAATTAATGCCAGCGCATTTATTTTTGTCACAAATGCAAACAACAGCAAGAACAACAACAACAACAACAACTGCAGCAGCAGCAACAGCAACAGCAACAACAACAACAATGATGTTGGCGTCTGGCGCTGCCAAAAGCGAAAGCAGCGCCAAGAAATAAATAACGCAAATAAATAAGAAAAGTGCCCCAGGGCACAAACACACACATAGAACACACACACACACACACACACACACACACACACACACACACACACACACATAGAGCAAGAGTTAGAGAGACAGCGAGAGTGTGAAAGAGAGATAGCGCAACAGCAACAGCAACAGCGGGAGATGCGTCAATGTTGCAGCTGCAGTTGCCAGCATCCATCCCGTTGGCAACATGCAGCATGCAGCAAAGGGCCATCAAATGATGAAAAATGTTTACAAAAGATTTTTAGGCTTGCGTCACGCCCCACAACGACGGCGCGAATTGCGAAGTGCGCTGCAGCAAATGACACTGCGATGCCAGGCAGCACATTTGCCAATTAATTTGAAGTTGTTGCGGCCCCCCCGCTCCACCTCTCCCTGTGTTGCACAGTTACTGCTGCTGTCAGTTAATGCTCAACTTTGGTTGTTGTTGTTACTCTTGCTGCAGGGGCATGAAATGTTGAACAAATAAATAAAGCAACAGCTACAGCTACGGCAGCAGCAGCAGCAGCAGCAACAATAATAATATGTGGCGGAAGAGGAAAGAGAGCGGGAGAGAGATAGAAGATCGGGGTGGCAGCTTTGACAAGCCAATGCCATGACAAAAAACCCTCTGCAATGCTAAAAGCCACAGCAACAACCCCATTTAAAACACACACTGCTGCACTGCCACTGCCACTGTGCCCCTTGCCACCAAAAAAAAAGGGAAAAATAAAAACACTCGCCGCAATCTGTAAATTGCAAAAGTTGCACGCGTTTCCCTTCATTTTGCATACGTTTCATATTCATGTCGTGGAGCCGCAGCAGCAGTGAGTTCGTTGGCCGCCCACTTGATGCCACGCCTCTTTGGTTTGCTGACTGTGTTAGCCCAGACATGGCGACGCTACCGACGCAACGACGAGTTGTGTGTTTACAGTTAGAACGAACGAACGAACGAACGCCGGCAAATTGAATGTGCGTAAGTTGCACACAAAAAAAAAGGGGGGCAAAAACAAATTGCAATTTCAAATTGCACCAGCAGCAACAGCAACAACAATAACTGTGTGGAGGCCATTGCAATTTTCAAATTAAACAAAAAAGAAAAACAACAACATCAAATGGTGAACGACAACAATGGGAAATTGCTAAGTTTGCTGTCATATCAATTAGCATATTAAGCTGAGCAAGTCAAAACATTGTCTAGACAAAAGCGCCATCTAGCGCCCAGTTTGACCTGCTGCTCGCTCGCTCGCTCTTCATTCATTTTGTCGATCGTTTATCGATTAACCATTTGCACCTATTTTGCTTGACGTCACTGCCTCATTGTTATCGTCGTGTGTTGATTGATTATCGCGTTAGAAAAAAAAAAAAAGAAGCCGTCATACGCACAGTGTGCAAGAATTGCAGATAAGTAATTAATTAGTTGCTAATTTTATTATTATGCAAATTGAAAACAATTTCATATTGATTGAAATTGCTCAACTTAATAAACACATTTTGAATGCTCTAAATTTCATAAGCATTTATGGCTAGCTGTTATTACTATTAAGGCTAAATTCGAAAAGTTCTATTAGTAGTATTCTATGAAATTTCTTGTTTTTTCTCTCACCTAAAAAATACTAATTTATATTCTGATCGCCTTTGTCTGGCAAATTAACCTAGCTTCGAGCTGTGAAGCATGTCACATAATTGGAGTTTTGTCATTAGCTCTCAGTTCCCTTTCGCAAAAGTTTAATCTCTGTCTGACTTCCACCAGAAAACAGACAAAACAAAAAACACAAAAACATTCTGATTGTTGGCCACGCGCTTGTTGCATGTCTGCAGCGGCAATTTGAATTTTCGGCTGCTTTTTTTGGATACATGTCACTCATTAGCGCTATTGTTAGCACCTGAGCCTGCGGCGCATTTTAGTCGCTGGTGTTAATGGCGGAAAAGTACTCCGAAAAACTCAACACGAAATGACAGACACGAAAATACAATAATAATAGCAAAATGGCAATAATTATGCGACTGGTCTAGTAGTCATAGTAGTTGTTGGAGTGAATGAGAATTGACCTTGAACGTTCAGCAGTCGCTCTATGCTTTTCGTTTATCGGTCAACGTGCACCGCACTCACATCTAATCTCAAGAAATTCAAAACAAAAAATGCAGTGAAAGTATGTACAGTGTGTACAAGAAGTGAGCAGGACAACTATAGTTGGTTTTCGTGTTGTCAGTGTTGTGTAATGTCGCGTTGTGTTATCGTTGTCCCTTTCGTTCGCTTTGTCTGCACGCTGCGTTTTTGTGTTGTGTCTGTTCCTTGTCGCTGTCAGAGTTTTGCCTTTTTGTCGGTTGATGTTTATTTTAAAAGCTCTACATCATATTCGAAAATAAATTAGCAAAGCAAACAAGCAAAAATAAAACGTGAAGCAAAAAAATAACACACGCCGAAACACAAAATTGTCGAAAGGCAGCTCATTGTGTTACTCGGTCTGGTCTCTCTCTTTCGCTCTCTCTCTCTCTTACTCTTTCTCTGTCAGTTTTGTAGTCTTCTCCCGGTCGTCTCACACATTCTTTTGTTTATTTTTGCACTTTGATGGAAAACTGCGCGAAAAGAGTAGGCAACAAATCAAAAATTTCAGTCGACTTGTCGATCTTGCGATCCGATCAGACAACGCGGCAGCCAAACAGACAGACAGACAGACAGAAGAGAGATAGACAGAGGGAGAGACAGATGCTTTGATGTTTACATATCCGTCTGTTTGTCCAACTGTCTCTGCTTGTCTATCGAATATTCAACTATCGAACACTCTGTTCAACTTTGTATCTTTGTATCTGTTCGCATAATTTTCTACGTTTGTATCTGTGAGCATTACGCGCAATAGTTTAGCAAAAATTTCTAGCGTCTGGGCAGCGGTTATTCAATGGCAAATTTATGGGCTAGACGTGCTGCTGAATTAGCTGACTGCCTGACTTTACGTATCTCTCTCTCTCTCTCTCCAAAGTACTTCCATCCTTCTCCTCCCACACCTTTAGCTCATTTGTTACTGCCTTCACTTCACTTTGCTTTATGCCCCCAAGCAGAATATTTACACGCGCGCAATTTTTATGCCCTATCAATTGGAATTACTCTAAGAGAGTTGCATGGACTATGATCGTTTTTAAAAGATATAACTTCTATTGTCGAGTATCATTCTAGTAAAGAATTTAATGCTTAGCAGTCTATTGAAACCAATAAGTTAACTCTTTAAACTATAAAATACTTTAAGCAATCTTAAGATTAGTTCCACTTAAATTACTTCTATAATAAATATCATATTTTTATCGAAATAAATTTCTTATCTCGCCTCATTAATACCTCTTAAATATTTCACATTTTTCGCCAGTTTTCTTTCTTTTTTTTGTAATTCCATTAATGTCATTATATGGATACGGCGTTGTCTCCGCTTAATAGCTGCACATAACATAAACTTGATTACTCTAAAGTTTATAGCATTAATTCCGCAGTTTGCCCAAAATAGACACAGTGCCTATGCTTATCTCGTTATAAACTTTGGCACTAATAATCCCAAAAGTTTCAGCTGAATCGTAAAAGGTGAAAGTGTTGGCTTTTAGCCATTTATAGTATTGTATTTTTCTAGTGTATCGCGTTTCGTATTTCCTAATTACTTTTTGTGTAGAGCATTGCACTAGTCTAGTTGGTTTATTGTCTGCTCTTTTTTGTATTTCATTACGGCGCTGTTACTTGTCACAGTTTGATTGATGATGAACTGAACTTGAAACTGTTATTGCAAAAATCAATGAATGCTTTGATTTTCACAGCAGCAGCAACAGCAAGCGAAACTCAAACGAGTTCGAGTTCGAGACAAGTTGAGTCGCTTCGCTTCGAATTGAGTTGAGTTTGTGTCTTAAGATCAGCAACGAGAATAGAACTGTATATTAGATGAATGTACTGTGAAGCTGTGGCAACGCTTTTGCCACAATGCGAAGGCCACATATATCAAGCTGAAGTTGAATGAGAGATTGACTGACTGACTGACTGACTGAGCCAGACAAGAGAGGCAACAGCTGTCAGTCAGTCGGTTGGTCCGACTGATAATTGTAACGCTAATTTTGCAGGCAACTTAACAGACATATCTATGAGTATCTCTGTATCTGCGTATCTGTGAGCTTCATATCTGTATCTGAATCTGCATTTATTGTGGCTGATTTTGATGTGTCTTTGCTTTGCTTTTGCTTTGATTTGTTAATTGCATTCTGTGATACTTGTTTCTTTATTCACTTGTTTGTTCAAGTGCACAAGCAACAACTTGTGATTGACACTCTGAATTATAGTTGTTGTTTTTGTTGTAGTTGTTGCTATGGCTGCTATTGCGAATGCAAATATTTTAATTAACTATATTCCATTTGCAATGTGCGGAAACTCAAATCAATGTCATGCCTGCAATTGCGAATTGCGAATTGCGTATTGTGCACACTAAAATGATATTTTGAACCTTAGGTATGGTCCGCTTTTGGTTTGCTTTCTGGTTTTTGGTTTCTCTCTCTCTCTCTCTGCCACGTGACAGCCGCGCATTTCGCATGCCACATGCGGCAAGCATAATAAATAAATAAACAATGAAACACCGGCCAAGCGAAACAACAACTTCAACTTCGAGTCAAGTCAACTCGAGTCCAAATCAGAGTCCAACTCTAACTACAAATTCGTCGTCAGTCGTCAGTCGTCAGTTTTTCTGTCGCGAATCGTCGTCACCTTCTTCTGTTGATGTGTGCAAAACTTTGTCGCTTCGCGTACCGCGGCCAATGACCAGACAATGACCCAACACAGCGAACGCCATTAGCATTATCATCGGGTCCGGGCTCGGAGTCGACAGACAGACAGACAAACAACCACAGCAACAGCAACAGCTACAACAACAACAAATAACAAACGGCGTCGGCGACAACGGAGCGGCAATAAAAATTATTAACATTTAAACGCTGCTTTGAAAAAGCCACACGCAGCGACCGCCAAACGACGCCGTCAATTGACCAAGCTCCACGGCACGCACAGTGGTTAAAATCTGGTTTAATTTGCAACATTTCCATTTCCATGCAACTGGCTAATTTCCGGTTCTAAAATTATAACTACAGACTATTTAAAGTGACCTTATTCACAATGCACAAAAAAAAACAAATTATATTGATTGATCAGTTGCGGCTGCTTTTCAAAGTCTCATAAATATTAAATTGAAATCAATTGAGAATTAAACGTAAATACTTGCAATTCCTAATGTCTACATTACATACGACTTTATTAGGTAAGACAACAAGCTAAGTTTTTCATTAAAGGCACTTGATGATAGATAGCTTAGGTAATTTTTATATTAAATCGAATAATTAATAGAATTTTCTTTCTTTACAAGCAAAAATTATGAAATATTTACTTAAATAGAGAATTGTAAAAAATTATGGATTTCAATATTTAATTTGATATTTATATATTATATAATATGAAATATTTAAATTTCTTATATTGAAATAAATAAATTTAAATAGAGAATTTTAAATATTTCTACATTATTAAATATAAATATTAAATTTGACATGTTTTCAACAAATAATTATCTCTACTAAACTAATTTTAACTATTTGAATTATTGATGTTAAAGAAAATTAATTTGAAAACAGAGACTTAAATAATTATTCAATAAAAAATTAAATCAACAATTTAACAGCAAATATTTTCCAAGAACTCATTTATTTATCATACATATCTGAATACTAACAAAATAAATAAATTGACGTAAATATAAAACCTTATGTAATTTAACAAACTAACACCGACTTTTTATCATTTAAATTATTTTTAATATTTACATGCGTCGCAGTAAATATTCCCCTTATCAGGCAAACACTATTTGCTTTTAATAAACTTGAACGATCAATCAATGACTTGTGATCAATTATCAATAAATATCGCTAAATTTTAAGACACCTGTAGTCTGTTTTTTTTTGTTTTTCGCTAATTAACACCACTGTGGCACGACACTGTCATCGTAATCATGATGTTGATGTTGATGATCATCAGCAGCAGCAGAAACCATCAAAGCTGAGGTACTTTAAGACACATGCGACTAGCCGCGGGCAAAGCTCACTCAAAGCAACAACAACATTTGGGTTACTAAAACAGCAAAGCGACGACGAAGTGCGAGAAAGAGAGTGGGAGAGAGACAAACTAAACCGAACCGAACCGAAGTGAACTGAAAACCGAATAGCCGAAAAACGAAGAAAACGAAAAACGAAGAAAACGAAAACCGAAGCCAAAAAGCGGAACTTGTAATTTCAATTCGTGTATTTCACGTTTAGCGAGGTGTTGCTCTCGCTGTTGTTGCTCTAAGTGTTGCCATTGTTGTTGTTGTTGTAGTCGAAGTTGTTGTTGTTGTTGCTGGCTGGCTTAATGAGCTAGCAGCTTTTTTTTCTACTCTTTTTTTTGCTAGTCTCACGGCCCAATTGCAAACTAATTGCAAACGCAAAAGCATCAGCTTCAGCTTCACAAGAAGGGGTAAAGAGAAAAAGGGGAGGGGAGAAGGAAGGGAGGGGAGCACAGATCTGAGCTGACAGCTGAGATGCACTTGAGCGCAAATAATGGCACACGACATGGCCCGGTGATTTGTAGATGTGGCTGCCCCGCCGTGTTTTTTTTTTTTCGGCCTGTGGTCAAGTTGCAACAGCCAATTTGAATTAGAATATTAAACGTCAAGCGTTTGTGTTTTGGGGCGTGGCAGCAATGTGACAGCTTTTATCTTGTCTCACGTTCATTTTGAATGTCAACATAACAATTTCTGCTTATCTAATTGCAAACATTTTGCATGCAGCAACTTGCAACGTCGCAGATGAGCAGGTGTTTTGCACTAAGTGCCAGGCATGTCACCGTACAAAAAGACACAAGACAGAGAAGCGAAGAGAAGAAAAAACCGTCGTTGAGGATGCAACATTGCAAACGTCGCCAGTCTAACGTCTTAGCGACTTTTATCTTTCACTTCGTCTTCGTCGTCGCAAACAAAGTTTGCCTTAATTTGACTAGACTTACGCATTTAGAACCGGAAATGTACGAGGCAACTGTCATTTTGTGCAAATGACACAAAAGACGACAGGCTGAGGCACATGCAACAACGAGACATCGTGGACAGCAAAGAGGCCAAAAGCAGTTGGCTCCAAACTCCGACTTAGATGAATGGCTCTGCCATGCACAGCTGGCCCGAAAAGGGGAGAATCTACCTGAGTCTACCTGCCTCAGACTTTCGACTTGTACTTATTATTTTTTGTGTATTCTTATACATACTTGTAACTGCTCTGGGATTAACTCTTGGTCTTGCGACTGCGTTAAGCTGATTGCAACAATTGTCTACATACCTGCAATTGAAAAAGAAGACATCAAGAATTAAGATTTAGTTTAGCTTGTTGTGAATACATTAATGCGTTAGGTACTACTTAGCGTATGCTTAATCAAATATTAAGTATACGCCCAAATATTTCATAATAATTGATCAAAATTGTGTTATTCCTTGAAAAGTATTAAATAAAATAATATATGCAATAATAGTATAAAAAGTATTATATGAAATATAATATTAAAAGCCAACAATCAAATAAAAAAGAATAATATAGAATATTAAATGAAAAATTAGTATAAAATATAAATAAAATAAAATATTAAGTAAAATAAGTAAGTAAAATAAAGTTTTAAATATTATAAAACTTTAAAGAAAATATTATATATATTATAAATTTTGAGATTATTATGATGGCATAATTTATAATCTAGTATAATAATTATAGTAATAAAAATAAATAGAAAACTGAATAAAATATAAATACAAAAATATATTAAAAGATATAATATAAAATATATAATAAATGAATTAAAATATTAAATGAAAAAAGTATATAAAATAAAACAATCTATGAAATTAAATATGAAATGAAACAAGCTTCACTTAAAGTAACTCAATTCATATATTTTATACAAATTTTCGTAATATTTCATTCAAATTTTACTCATGAAGCCACTCATTCTGACTTCTGAACAAACGCGTCGCAATTCAAAATGTTCGACGCGATAACAAAACCCAAAAAAAAAATGAAAAAAACTTCTCTGAAAAACTGCTGAAACATCACACTTCAAATGCAATAGGCAATTGTAAGATGAAAGCTACTGGAAATGTCCATTGATAAGGCATTAAGTGATACTCTATATAGCACTTAATTCTTCCGCCCATTGATCTTTATCCCCCCCTCCCCCCCTTCACGGAAATTCCCCCAACTGCCAGCCTTTCCCCTTGACACGCATAATTAGATTTTGACTGCTCCTGGCTGTCAGCGTGCCATGACAAAGATGCCAACAAAAGTCAAAAGAGGAGCCCATGATGTTTATGTTAATGTTGATGTTGATGCTGCTGTTGATGATGATGCGGTCCATTTGGCAGCACGGAGAGTGTCAACTGATGACATCTCCCGGTTGACCTTCAAGCGGGGCGGCATTTCTCAATGAAATGTGGATCATTAAGCTAGAAGCTTAACAAATTTGTTACGTCTGTCGTAAGTCTTGTGAGCAATACACATACTCGAAAAGAAAACAACTCAAGTGAATCTTATCAACAGCAAAGAGCAACACAAATGAGCACACACTCAAAAAGATACGGCGTTCATATTTCTTATCAAGCGAAACAACACAAAATGAAAAATAAAAGGCAAAGAAAATAATAATAAAACAAAAATTAGACAAGAAACTTGGAAAATAAAACAAAAAGCGAAAGAAGAAGAATTTGGCGACGATGTCGCGACGACCAGACAAAAATAAAATTCAGCGATAAGCAAAACCAAATGAAATAAAACAGCCGCAAAAATACAACAACAACAACAACAACAAAAAGAACTTTAGCAGAGAATATACAATAATAATAATAACAATAAGTAGAACCCACAAACGGAACAGCAGCGCAAAGCAAATAGAAATGCTCTAAATGCGAGTCAACGCGACTTCCAAATACGCTGTAAATTTAACTAATTAGCGCAGCTTTAAAAGCACAAAATTTAAGCTTGAATAATAAAGAAATTGAACTTATTAAATGAACAAATTATTCAATATTATTTCTAACGAAAAAAGCGTGTTATAATAATGCTTGAAAAAAAAGTTAAAGAGCAAAAAGGCAACGACACAAAAAATGTATAAAAATCATTGGCGCTTGGCCAATTGTCAGCAGCAACAGCAGCAACAACAACAACAGAACTGTCGACAGCAGAGCGGAAAAAAAAAAAAATAAAATATATATCAATGTGTGTAATATTCATAAATGTATATACTAACAAATAAGCAAGAGCGAGTGTGTGTGTGCGAAATTCAAATAGAGCAAAGCAAATGAGACGCAAAAACGACGCAGACAGAACAAAACAGCGGATATTGCTCTCTCACTCTCACTCTCTCTCTGGAGGAAGGGGAACTGAAAAACCCAGCAGCGAAATGTTTTAATTAAAATTGTCTTAATTTATAATTTATGTTGGCGGCATTAATTCGCAGTCGGCAGTGCGATTGACGCGACGCCACTAATTCACAGCTGTGGCCCCAAAGTATCTGACAGATACACACAAGATACACAATTCAACTCGGAAACTATTCGAATTGAATTACTATCGATACTAGTAAGTTTTTATTAAAAATTTACACAGCTATCAAAGTAATCTATCTAACTTAACTGAAGAATCATTAAAATTGATTAAAATTAAATGATGAATCTTACAGATACACAAGAAACACAATTCAACTCGGAAACTATTCAAAATTTACGCCGCACTCGAATTGAATTACTATCGATACTTGTAAGTTTCTATTCAAAATTTACACAGCTATCAAAGTAATCTATCTAACTTAACTGAAGAATCATTAAAATTGATTAAAATTAAATTATGAATCATTTTATGGCTTCTAGTTTGCTGTGACTCACAAGCATTCTTCCAGCTAGCAAAGATTAAGAAAATGTTGCGATGATTGAAAAGCTCTTTGGGCAACATTTTTGCCTCTATTAACTGTTGACAGCAATGTCATAAGACCAAAAACGTATCAATCTTTTAGTTGAAGAGTAAGAAAAAAGCAAAAAAAAAAAAACACATTTCACTTTAAAATCCACCCTCCTGCAAAATTGACTATAAATTGTTGGGAAAACTCAATTTAGCCGTGTGGAAGAAGAAAATGCAATGAATGCATGATTTCTGTTCTGTCACGTGCCCATTCCAAATAAACCTTTGGCAAAGTTGCAGCAGTTGCTGAAGTTGAAATGGAGAATGTGCGTCCCCCCCAACACATTTAACCTTATACAATGCCAGGATTTCAGTGCATCCCTAATGAAAACGAAGCCAGGACAGACAGACAGACAGACAGATGAGAAAAAGGAGCCAGAGCTAAAGGAACAGCAGAACAGCAACGTTGAGTACAACGACATGTTGCCCCCCAATTTGGTGAAGAAGAAGAAGAAGAAGAGCGGGCACGCATTGTCATTGAAAGGAACTTGAGCGGCGAGTAGGAAGCGCACAACAACAATGAAGAACTTGGCTCAGCCAGTCTAACAAAAGGAAGCAGCAGCAGCAGAGGGCAGCGACTGAAGGCGGCCAGGGGCAGCGACCGCAGCAGCAGCAGCAGCAGCAGCAGCAGCAGGTTCGGTAAACGAGTTCAGCAAAAAAAGACGAAGAGGAGAAACAACAACAAGGACAAGGAAGGCAACGTCATCATGTCCTGCTTGGGTAAAGTCTTTAACCTTTCAAGGATTTTCTAGACATTGCCAAGTCGCATTTATTGAACATTGGTCTAACACACACACACACACACACACACACACAAACACACAACTGTTAGCTTGTTAGCAATGTTAGCCTGTGAAAAGGGGATCGTCAGATCTCATATCTCTGGATAAATGCTGTGACGAGTGCAAAAATCTAATAAATTCAAACTTTGCCAAAGGGGATGAAGCGGAATACAAGAGAGAGAGAGAGAGAGAGAGAGAGAGAGAGAGAGGGAGAGAACGCATAAGTGTCCCGCACAAAAGTTGATGAACTTTAAGCTAAACTGAGGGCAAACTGACAGCAAGAAAATGAGACACCAAACACAGTCGAAAGAGGGCAAAAAAATCCATGGAGATGGCGATGGCGATGAAGATGAGGTGAGATGTTGAGATGGGCAACTGCGTAACGCACAAAAGGTAGTTTGAGGTACCTGAAAGAGGAGGAAGAAGAAGAAGCAGATACTCCTACCCTAACACACCAATGATAATAACAATGAGAATGCCCTAAGCCAAGTGCGAGCAGCGGCAGCGACTTTATAAAGAAATATCATATAATATATATAAATGGCAAAACTGTTCGCGAGGGAGGCACTTAAAGTCAACAAAAAATGTCGACAATTGCGTCTTTTAAAAAATTCATCATATTTGTCAAATGTAAACGAAAAGCAAAGCGACATAAGATTACAATCTTAGAGCTTAAGGAAATAAGTTAAAGATTGTTTTTAATCTTAGGAAACTAATTTAGTATCTTTAAACTGCATATTATTTAAGATTATTATTTTAAAGCTTACGGAAATATTTAAAACGGTTGAAACTATACATTATTTAGGAATATCGTTAATCTTTATTAAAATATTAGAAATTCTTACTTAATTTTACGGATATTTATAGAATTTAAAACTGCTTAAACTATACTTTAGGATTATCGTTAATCTTTATTAAAATATTAGAAATTCTTACTTAATCTTATGGAAATGTTGAAAACTGTTTATGTTATTATTTGGCATTTTATGATTAATCTTCGTTAAAATAATGAAAAGATATTCTTATTTAGGATTATTATTTTTAAACTTAAAACTGTATATTGCTTTGGATTATTATCTTTATTTTATTGAAATAATTTAAACTGTTTAAGCTGCATACTGCATACTGTAGAAGATTATTATCTTTTAGCATACACAATATTTAGAATTTTTATCTTTAACCCTAATATAAATAATGAAAAGTCACTTTAATATAAGCATTCAATATTATTTGATATGTAAGTATATAAACGTACCATTAAAGATTGTTAATATTAAGGAAATAGTTAAAACCCTGTTACGATTATTATCATTAATCTAACGGAACTATTTAATACTCTTTAATTATCTTTAATCTTTATTAAAATAAGGAATGAACTCACTTATACTATTAGAAATATATATAAGAAATAAGTTGGTAAATTGAAAGTTAATGTATCAACTGAAATCTCTCTTCATTTCATTTTTAAACCATTTTAAATACAATTTTCTAAGCACTATCTAAGCAATTAATGTTTAATCACTTCTCAAGCAGCCCTCTCTCATTAATAGCGCATCTATATAAAACTACACATGTGCACACACTTATATGCTATCTATACCATATATAGTAGATATATAGAGAATAGATCCAAGCAACCCCAAAGTATTCCAAGGTGTTGCTTTGTCCTGATGCTACGCATTTTGCCAAACTGAAAAGCAACGCAATTTACTTTTGTCTTTTGGGGTTGGCTTTTGTGGCTTTTGTGTGCAGCAGCAGCAGCAGCAAAAAAATAAAAATAAAAAGGAGGAAAAGCAATGAAAGAGGGGAGGGGAAAGGATACACGCACTCATTGGTACACGTTTGTTTACCAGGGGTTGTCCTAGTCATTGTTGTTGTTGTTGTTATTCCAACTCAAATGCTTCGCTTAGCTTGCCTTAGGTCAGAGAGTGAAGAGTGAAGAGGGGAGAGTGAAGAGGGGAGAGGGGAGAGTGGGAGAAGACACGCACTTTCGTCAATATTTGCGATGCGTTTGCAATTAAAAATTTAAAAAGCTGCTAAGCAAAAAGCAGATAAAACCATCATTAAAAATTAGCATTGCCCCAGGGGAAGTGCATTTGCAGAGGGTCGCAATCCATTGATGATGAGCACAGAGAACAGAAGGAGCAGAAAGCAGAAGGAGAAGTCGTATGGGTTAATTGCCTTTTTTGCCAAAGATTAATGCTCGACGATAGAGCGCTGCAAATTGCCGTAGATAAAGGATAAAGGCTACGATACGGTAAATGCAGCACTGAATTTATCAGTAAAGACAAGAAAAAAAAGAAAGGAAACACTTCAACTTGTAATATTACGTATACGTAATATAGTGTGTTAAAAGAAACTTGTTACGTGCCGCGTTTTCCACTTCTATACAGAGCAGATAGTTTGTTTTGTGTTTTCTCTGCTCTCAGAGGCTTTTTCAATTTTTGTATTTTCGCCATTTCACACATAAATTTGATTTATTTGCTGCCTATTTTTAACGTCGAGCCAAAGGCGACGAAGACGTCGGCTAATTGTTGCTGACATGGCTAAGAGCAGCCACAAAACAAGCGAATGGGCAAAAAACAACGACTGTACTTAAAACTAAGAATAGAGATATTCATATAAAAAAAAAGAAGCTCTCTAAAGGTTGAGAAGAAGTTGTATCTAATTATAGATTTTATTATTATCTTTTATTGACAGCGTATCAAAACTATAAATAAATATACAGAAAATACAAATTTCAATTCATTTACATTTTATCATCAAACTAATATGCCCCGAAAAAAAATTTGTAGCGCAACTTGAGAAATTCCCATAAATTTGAAATATTTTGCTTGTTTGCACTTTCGGCATATTTTTTTCGAAAAATTATTTCACTTTGTTGTTATATATATATATATTTTTTTTTTTTTTTGCGAGCTCAAAAATTGTTTGTCGTTTGTCGTCGACCACGCCCACATCAATTTCTCTGCTGTCTGTGAGTTCTTGCAATTTTTTTACACACAATTTTTTTAATGAACAAAATATTTGCGCTCAAAAAGAGAAAAAGCCGCCGTCAAACGAATTTCAAGAGAATTTTCTGCATGCGACATGAGACAACATGAGGCAGCATCAGCTTGTTGCGCTGTTGTCATCTAGTATTGGTAATTTTTACACAAACATCCCGGCAAAAGATTTTTTGGCAAGGTTGCCTCGTTGAGTCATTCAACGATTTGTTATAAATGACAACAATGCAGAGTGCAGCCGCCATAATTAAGTACGAGAAAAACGCGGCAATCTTTGGGGGCAGGAATGGAAAATTGCTTGCACCTCGTTTCGAGTTTGTTGTTCGTTTATTTGTTTGTTGCATTTTTTAGTGGGTCAAATGCGGTTGTTCTCCAACCTTAGCTTAACTGGCAATGGACAAAACCACTTAAAATGCTTCGACCAAAACAACACAACACAAAAAGAATACTTGCACAAAAATTGCATAACTCGCGACATCAAACAGCTGCAAGCTGCAAATGGCAACTGTGTGTGTGTGCAACATGGTGGCAGGCAGCAGACAGACAGATTTCCATGTTGCCTTTTTAAGGTCATGGCGCAGCAAGCGGCAAACAGCAAACTGCAATTGGCATAATTGAGCTTTGCAGCAAGTAGGCGGCAACACATGGTCGGAATGGCATTGGCAACAACTTGTTGCCAGCAAATGTTGCATGCAGCATTTATTTATTGCATTGTAAGCACAAATATTTGTATTAGAAATGTCTCAAAAGATAGTTAACGACAAACATTTTTTGGCAACCGGTTCGCAAAATTTGCCAAATCAAGTTCAAAACTGCAATTGATGATGACGACAAATGAAAATTGATAATAATGATATTGATAATGATGATGATGGTGATAATAATAATGTCGAGGACTTTTTCGTTGGAAAAATGCGATAGCAACAGTTGACGCATTGGTAGCTTGCATAATGCCAACAACAAGGGCTCTCAGGGCAGAGACGTGTTGTTGGTTGCAGGCAATTAGACAACGGCGACAACGAAGGCAGACGACACATGGCCAACAACAACCACAGCAACAGCAACAACAACAACAGCAATCTTGAGAGTTGCCTGTCACGTGTAAAAAGTCAATAGATTGCACAATGCGGCGTCAAGTGCGCGAGACACAGAGAACAAGAGAAAGAGGGAGAGAGAGAGAGAGAAAGCGGAATGGGGGCCATAAAGAGGTCGCTCGCTTTTGCTTTGCTTTGCTTTGCTTTGGCTGCGTCAATATTTCCGTAAACAACAGACAGTTGAAAAAGAGAGTAAGTGAGAGAGAGTAACAAAGAGAGAAACAAATCTAAAAGGTGCGAGGCGAGACACTTGAGAGAGCGAGAGAGAGAGAGTGAGACAGACAAACATTTCATTAATTACAACAACAAAGAAATGTTAAATGCACGTTACGTTATAATTACACAAAATACCCCCCGCTAATGTTTCTCGCACCCCCTCCCTCTCCCCCTTTATTTTGTGGGATATCGTCTTCGTCGCGTTGTCAGCTTCTAATATTTCATTAGCCGGGTCGCGTGCCTTCTGCCTGACTTGAAGCCGCGTCATCAACGCGCCAGCCAAGGGGGCAAGAAGTGCGAAAGAGACACACAGAGAGTGCAAGAAACAGAGGAAGAGGGTGGGAGAGGGACTACTATAGGGTTTGGGGCCAGCCACGTTGAGGTTGTGTGCGCAATTTGCGTGTGCCAATTAAAAAGAAAACAACAACTACGACAGCGACTCAACAAGAAGAGGCAGATCAGAGAGTGGGCGGGTAGATGTAGAAAAGGGGTTGCGGAGGAGGAGACGGAGGAGGAGGTCTAGTGCATTTGGAGGTTGGGCTGACAACAATGTAACTGGCCGCAGTGAGCGCATTTTATAGTTCAGTGCCTGCGACAACAACAACAACAACAACAGCAACAGTGGGTAAGTCAAAACCCTAAAAATCAGCTCAAACTAAAGACGAAGAGCAGATACACTGCAAAATGAATGCAATAGATTGCAATTATAATAATCGCTAATGGTAAGCATTGCTTTAAAAACCTTATCTTCATTTACTTAATCACATTAAGTATTAATGTTTCATACTTATATCAATTGTTAAAAAAAAAAACTTTTTAAATTTAAGTAGATCATAAAATATTTGTTACTAATATTCACAGTTAACATTTTTTAAATTTATGAAGATAATGAAATGTTTGGTACTAACATTAACTGTTCACAATCTCCTTAAAATTACGATGATAATGAAATGTTTGATATTAATACTAAAAATCTTTATAAATTTATGAAGATAATGAAATGTTTGTGGCTAATATTCACAGTTCAAAATTTACCTAAATTTATCAATATTTTGAAACCCCTTAAATATATGTTTATTAAATTACGTTCCCAAAAATAATTCTTGTTAAATTGATCTTGTAAAAATTTATATTTTTACTTTTCTAATGAAGTGTTTTAATTTTTTAACAGAAGACTCGCTATCGCTGCAAAATGATTATTAACAGCTTCTATTTAACAGCTGTTAAGCCTATGTAAGCAAAAGCTTTACATATGTTAATAAGTAATTTATACTTTCAAGCTAAATTATGAATTTTGATAAAGAATGTCGTAAGCAAGGTTTAAAACTTGATTATCAGAATCATCATTAATTTATCCCTTTATAGATGAAGCACAAATAAAATGTATTTTAATCGACATTTTTAATGACTAAATGTTTAGCTTATTATTGATATCAAATGTCGCTTAATATAAATTTTATTCGTGCTGCATCATTGCAATTAAAAAGAAACAAATTTGTTATCAGTACTTTCGTGAACTTCAGTCTCCAATTTCAATTACTTAATTAACAATATTAAGCTATGAGTTATTAAAATCGTACTCAATTTAAAAAGTCAAACCTTATGCTAATTATTTGTACAATAAGTTGTCGCAGAGATTTTACTTCTTGGCTCACATCTTGTGCAACTTCCGACCGAAATTATTCATTTCATTTTATGCCCAATTATTAAAGTGCTTAAAATTTGTTGATTTGCTGCTGCTGTTGTTGCTGTTGCTGTTGATACAATCATGAATCGCATTCTTGGCCAAAGCCAAATCGAGGCGAGCTGTCGCTATGCCCCAAAATGTGTGTGCTTAAGTCGTTGCATTAACTAATGCAAATGTTTGTTAGTGTATCAAGCGGCAGCGTCATTGCTGTTGTCTTCGGGGCATTACATTTTGTGGCATCTACGGCGTCACCCGTATCAACAACAACAACAACAGCAACACCAACAACTAGAATAACAACAGCAACAGTAACATGACGGCACACTATGCAAATATGTGTACAACTGAGTGTGTGTTGGTGTGTGTGTCAGTGTGTGTGTCAGTGTGTGTGTCAGTGTGTGTGTATTCGTGTGACGACAATATCATTTACAACAGGCAAATGCCGTTGACGTGTTGGCTGAGAGGCGGCTAGCTGAATGGCTGCGGGTGGTGTTGCAGGCAGACTTTGGGGGCACAGTTGTTGTTGCTACTGCTCGCTGTGGTTGTTGTTGCTGTTGCTGCTGCTGCTGCTGCTGCTGTTGCATTTGCCGCCATGTCGCGCGAAATTTACAATTGACGTCGTTGTCGACGTTGTTGCTTTAGTTATTGTCTGTTTTTGTTTTGGTTTTACTTTTTCGTTGTTGTTGTTGTTGTTGTTGTTTTTGCTCTGCTCTCCCATAGCTAGACACACGGCTCAATGTTCACTCATGCGCAGTGACAGGCGGCAGCAACAACAACTGCAGCAACAGCAGCAACAACAACAACAATAGCTGCCACATTTGACGTGTAAAACGTCTAGAATTTCTCTTGACGGCTTTTGGTTCGATGCTCAACACGAGTAGCCGTTTGAAATTCAAAACACCCACCCAACAACAGAAAAAACCTACGACAGCAGCAGCAGCAACAACAGCAACATTAACAATAGCAACAGCTGCACACGCAAATCCAACACAATTTTTTTGTTGTTTTTTTTTTTTTGGGGAGCAACAACAACAACAACAACAGCGTTTGTCATTTTGTTTGTGGCGTGTGAAAGTGCCTCAAGAGATTTACACGACAATTATCAAGATTTGATTTGCCAAAAACAGGCTAGAGGTGGCAAAATATCGATAGTAAGCCATCGATAGTATCGATAGTTGCACCGATAGTCAGCAATTATATCGCCTGACATACAAATTTAAACGTTTTGCGGTTTGCTGATGATTTTATAATCGATAACATCGTCGATAGTATCAGCTGCTATCGTTTGCGGTTCGATAGTACCATCGATAGTACTCCACTTGTAGTTTCGGGGTCACAGATGCGTGAGCTTGGTGGCTATCTAAATGCCCCATAAAATGCATGTGTCAGTTCTCGTCTTACAACTGCTGTCAATCAATTTGCAATTTGCCTCTTGACAAGTGCAACAGCAGTGTGTAACCAAAGCCAATTGCAAACCGAGACCACACCACACACACACATACACACACAGCTGGCAACTGTGAAGCAAAGCCGGCAATCGTTACACTTTTGACAAGGTTGCAGCTCTGCTTCTGCCTCTGTCTCTGTCTCTGTCTCTGCCTCTGCTTCTGCTGCTGTTGCAGACATAAATACTTTGTGGCATTTCCCTCAAAAATTTGATCACTTAGCTAGACATTATTGTTGTGTCGAAAATAGTGGCACAGCAGCAATTGAATCAAGCAATTTAACTCTCTGATTTAAATTCAATTTATGCAAGTGTCTGCCTTTAAATAACAATAAAAAGTTGAACAGACAATTAAAAATTTCATTGGAAGAAATTTTGTTATTTCAGTGCTGGCAATCAATCAGAAATTAATTTTCAATTCTAGCAAACCTATTGAAACACTTGAAAACTTGCACATAAATTTATAATGAGTAGAGGAAAATTAAAGTTTATTTTCCTAAACTGAAATATATAGCATAAATATTATATTCACTAGAATAGGGAATTTTTTTTTTTGTTTTACATTACAAGAAGCGTATAGAATTTAAGATATAAAAATAATATATAAAATTTATATAATTGCAAACATTATTGCAAAAAAAGCATCTTCAAGACAATATCTTTTCCAGTTTCATTCAAAACTTTGCAGAAAATCTCTCATGTTTCTCTTCTCCGTCACTCTCAATTTCTTTCTCAGTCTTTCTCTCTGTTACAAGGTCATTAAATTATCAATGCTTTAATCAAAGTCGCCCCTCTCTTCTCATGCTTCACTCTTTTTTTGCAAACAAAAATGAAATAATCACAATAAAAATGTGGTTCCATTGTGGGCGCAATTCCGATTGTTGTTGTTGTTGTTGCTTCTTTTATTGCTACCACAACTCTTATCGAATAGAAAAGCAATTAGCGGCTGAATGAAATAAAAATGAGGAGAAATATGTATGGTATGTAGGTAAGTATGCACATTTATTGTGTTCCCCCCCTTGGGTCTTTGGTTTATGTGATTGTATTTTGTTTTCCCCTTTTTGCCAATTGAAGAAGAAAATTGAATGGAAAATCGAAATTCATATCATTTAATGGCAAATTATTAACAATTATCAAGTGTATTATTGTCAATTGTTGTTGTTGCATCTGTTGTGATTTCCATGGACTTCATGGTCGATGCTCTTCTCAATTGCCAGCCCAATTAGCGATGATTGTCAAGAAGAGAGCCCCCAAGCTTGATAAGCAATTTGATAAGTCCAAGTCCAAGCTGGAGGAGTCGTTGCACGTTGCACGTTGCACGTTGCGAGTTGGCGAGTTTCCGCCTAGACGAACGACCGTTAAGCAAATAGGAAGGAAATCAACAAGGTCCGAAAGCAGACAGAACTAGAACCTGAACCCAAGAGAGGGGAAAGGGAAGGGAAGAGAGCGAAAGCTGGCTGAACCAGTGAAGCAAGTCGCCATCGTCATAGACCGTCACCTGTGCCAGGTGTAAACTGTCAGATGTTGCACAAACAGAGGAGGCAGCAACAGAAGTAGGAGGAGAAGGAATAACGTCTGACGGAAACGTTGGCCAGCGAGAAACATGGGAAATGACACTAGGAAATCGCTTGTAAACAACTCGCTCAATGTGTGTGACTGAGTGTAGAATGGCCAACATTATTATCATCATCATCATCATCATCATCGTCGTCATCATCATTATGGGTTGCGTAGTGAAATGTTGCAGAGCTCAAGATGCTATCACTTTAATCGTGGCATGCAAATTCAGTCACGTCTCTTGCGGAAGACGACGCTTAGACGTGGTGCTAAAGGTGCTGCCCGGATAGATATGGATATATATAAGTACTATATATATATATATATATATACCGAAGCTGTGCTCTCGACAACATTCACATGCGATAACAACTATGTATAGCCAACTGATAACAGAGAGAAAGAGAGAGAGAGAGAGAGACAGAGAGATAAGAAGCGAATGCGCAAGGCGACCTCACAAGTAGTGCTATATTATTATTCTAGCAGAAATCTTATATTGCGAGTTATATGAATTCGCCTTATCACCCATCCAGTCAGCCAGCTTCAATTCAATTATCAATTATATATATACTACACAATTTAGTTGAGACATTTGTAACACATTTTAAGTTTGCTGGCAACACGAAAAATCAACAACAGCAACAACAACAATGAAAAACAAGGTCATTGCCTATTAGCAAAATGAGTAAAAATAAATAAAAATTCCAAAGTACAATGTCAGCAGTAAAGACGAATACGCAATGCCCTACTTATCTACAATATATATTCAAAGCAAATGTATTTCAAGAATAAAGCTCAACGTTAGAACTTTTGAAAGAGCAACAGAAATGCGATTAAAGAAAGAAATTTGTGGTAATGATAATCAAATAATATGAATGTATATTACTTTTGAATGAAAAAAAATACAAATTTCGAAATTCTTTTCTCACGAATAAATTCTTTTCTCATGAATAAAATATAATAAAAAAATATTCAAAAATTCTTTGCAGTGATAATATTACAATATAAATATATAATATTTTTGAATGAAATAAAATAATAATTACGAAATTATTTTCTCACGACTTAAGAAAAAATATAATAATGTGAATGTATATTTTTAAATAAAATAAAAAAAAATAATTCAAAAATTCTTTTCTCTCGATTAAAGATAAAATTTGCAGTAAAAAAAATTTGAATGAAATAAAAAATAATAATAAAAACAAAAAAAATATAATTATTTTAATAAAAAGACACAAATTTAATAAAAATAAAAAAAAGAAATGAATGAATAAATGAATATTAAGCAGAGCAATATAATTTTGAAGAAATAAAAAAAAGAATTTTCAAATTATTTTTATATTTTACAACATTTTATAATAATGTATAATTTCCAATTCAAATATTTGTCATTTTCAAATCAAATCAATATGAATATATATATGGTAGATATTATTGAAAACAGTGCATTAGGTTATCTTGCAATCAATCAATGTACTCATATAATGGCTTAATTAAGTGTTAGCTTTAAGCCAACTATAAAGTGTGATTCTAATCAGTTAAGGCTAACTTGCTTGTTGATCAATTGTAAATCGACAAAATAAATCTCTCGACTCGTAACGATACCAATAATAACTGCAACAATATTGATCGGAATCGTTGGCAAAATATTTACATAATAATTTTCACCTTTGCTCAAGCAGAAAAAAAATCAAAATCAAATGTTGAAACACGTTTCGATTATTTAAATATTTTCACTAATTTGTGTGTGTGCGAAACAAAAAAAACAAATAACATGTCAATTGAACAACAAAAACAGCAACAACAATAACAACAACAAGAAGAAGAAGAAGAAGAGCATGCCAATATCATTAGCAACAAAAGATCGAACGTTCAAATTTAATCGTTGGGCTTAATTAAAATAAACATGAGAATGATTTTTAAACATTTGCTAAGTGGGCAGCAAAGGAGACACAAAACTCAGGGCGTGAAAGACGGGTCTGAGACTGAGTCTGAGTCTGTGTCTGAGTCTGGGATCCAGTCTCCCCAGAGGCCACCAATGAAACTGCTGCAACAACAACAAGCAAACTATTTAGATTCGAGATCAGCGATAAACGACGCATAAAACTTGCTCGGCGACAGCGTAGCTGAGGTTCAGCTTCATAGTACAACACACCTGTCCCAACAACAGCAACAGCAACAACAACAACATGAACAACAACAACGATAGCGAGTACTTTGAGAAGAACAACAACTTATGCAAAAAGTACTCAAGAGTCGAGCCCAGGCCTAGAGACCTGGCCACACCTTGACAGACTTTACTCTGCCTTCGCCTCTCTCTCTCTTTCACTCTCTGTGTCTACGCTTAAGTATTTCGCATTAGTAAAAATAAAAACAAAAAGAGTATATACATATACATATATATAAAAAACTGCACGGTGAACATCATCACATGACACGATGATGATGATGCGGCGAGGAGGTTTCGGTCTCGAGACTTGCCAGCGGGCTTTTTAATAGATCAGCAGCAATAAGATTGTGGGATCAAGGGACAACAGTTGCGGGGAGAGGAGAGAGAACTAGCTGGCTAGCTGGCTGGCTGGCTTATCGCGCTTATCACATCGCCAACTGTCAGCTCTCCCAACAACAAGAGCTCAACGAAGCAAATCCCTGGGGTTAATAATCATCATACATATACACACATACAATATACACATATATTTATGTATATAGTTATATATATTTAATTAGAACGGCAGTCATTGGACTTGGGAGCCAAAGTTCTAGGAATGGGGGATAACAAAAGATTAGATCTACTATGGGCAATTATTGCAAAGAACAATTATGGAAGCCGCAAAAAAAAAATCATCCTATGCAAATCCGATAAAATATTTATATTACGAAACTAAACTACGTCATATGCAATCAAATACATATATTCGATTTTAATAATTATAATAATTGGCACTGAAATTTGAGCACAAAGGTGATTTAGAAGTATTATTGAAAAATATTAAAACTGCGTCACCGAAATAATTATATTTAAGCAAAGCTATTTCAGGATCGATTTCACAAATAGTTTGAATAACTTCGTTATTTGCCAACTTTAGCAATATATTTTCTTAAAGTCCAAGGAAGTTGAAATTGGTGCTCATCATGACAGTCCAATTAGCTGATCACATTGCTGATCACTAATCAAATTATACGTCAAGCATTATATTATTATTAATGAGAGAGAAGAAAGACCCAATGCTAAGAGAGGGACACGAGTTTTGCTTTATAACGTGTTGTTTCCTCTGTGTCTTCCTCTTCTTGTTTTGTAGAATTGTAAGATTCTGTCGTTATCAGTCAGAAGTCTTCATGGATTGTTCGATTAGAGTTTAGCCCTGACCAAATTGAGGGGTTTTTTCTCATTTCTTTTGTTTTCTTAATTTTTTTCTTTTTGTTATTTTTTGGCAATTCACGAAACGTGGTCAACGAAAACTTTGTGCTGACTTTATCAGGCTGGAACTAGAGAGAGATAAGATAAACACAGCGAATGTCCAATGAATTACAACAACTCGCTAGCTTTTATGGGACGTGCTAAGCGTTAAATTTTTCGATTTGTAATTTCATGCATACAACCAGAAAAACACGATGACTGACAAACAAAAAGCAAGCAAAGCAGCGCGAAATCGAGACTTACTATATGTTGACTATATTCATATATATTTAAAACAGAGATATTTGCAAAAGATTATAGTCTTTTATGTAAATTTTCGGTAATTTTATGAGCGATAAGCACACGAAAAACTCGTTGATACAGTTTTGTTTCGTTTTCGTTTTCGAAAACAAAAACATGAAATTCCATAGGCAAAAAAACAAAACCAAAAGCAAAAGGCAAAAACAATAACAACAAAGACACTACGACTACGACATTTGCGATTCGAAATTATTCTACTTGCAGATCTCGAATGCGTTATGTAAGCAGCTGATACTGCTTTGCTGTGAGCGAGAGTGAGATGGCGGGATCATGCGCAGATCAGACAGCGAAAGTCAACAGCCGAGGGCTGCCAACTTGATTAGTCACAAAATAGGCGCCGATCAGCAAAGGCAAAAGCAATAAAACCAAAATCAAAAAACAAAAAACAAAATGTGCACCGAGACAACTCTTCGAAGGGCAGGCAGAAAAATACACAAAGCACACACACACACACACACTCGCACACAAAAGGTCTGCCGACGATTGCTCAGTCAAAGTCTGCGCCTCGTGACAACGTCGTTGTTGTTTTTGTCGTCGTCGTCTATCACGTTCATTGGCATTTCAAAGCTTGTTTGTTTGCATGCTGCGTCTGTGTGTGGGGCTCTCTTTTTGAGCTTCGTCCCTCTCTCGCAAACTCTCTGTCTACTGCTATTTGCTATTGCTATTGCTGCTTCTGCCTTCGCGTCTGCTGCTGCTTGTTATTGTTATATCTATACGTACATACTCACATACATATATATATTTTTATGTTTGATTGTGTATTCCTTTTTCTTTTTTTGCCCAACAAGCACCGCTGGCGTTTGCGACTGCGCGGCGCCTAAAGAGAGTGGAGAGAGAGAGAGAGCAAAGTACACAAGGCGCAGCAACAGCAGACAGACGACGCGTCGTCAACCGGTTTTTGCGATTTATATTTGCCCTTGCTCCCTGATCAGCCACCTCGCCTCCCCTCTCTCCCCAACCAACTGCTGATCAACCATGCCCTCACGCCCTTTGCTGCTTATTATACTATAACATATTTGCTGAATATTTAACATTGAAGCTGGTGCGATTTTTTGTAGCAGCAAAAAAATTGAAAGGCTGCTGCTGCTGCTGGCGCCGCAGTCAGCGTCGCTGCGACTGCGCAAGCAATACAAAATGACAGGCAAAAACAAGAGAAGATAAATTGGTGCGCAAAATGTTGAAAAGCTGTCGATGACATGTCGAATTCCGATAGCGATTTATAAATAACACATACTAGGATTTGACGCTGTCGTAGACTAAATTATCGATACTTTTGATCGATTTCAACTAATTAATGTGGATCGCAAATATGCTTAAAAATAATTAACGCCACGCTTCTTCTTCTTTTGCTTGCTAGTTTGCCAGCAAACAGACGTCAGCAGAGACAAGCTGTCGTCGCTGTCGCAGCGCCGCTTCTTCAGCCACGGCCACAGCAACAGCCACAGCAGACGCGCTGGCAGCGACTTGCACTGTGCACGCACTCAACTAAAAAACAAAATCCACAAAAAAAATACAGAACAAAAACGCTTTGGGCCAAACACAAAAACACGTTGGTATTTATTGTAACCAACAAAAAAAAAAAAACAAAAATCGAGTGCGCTGTTTAAGCATAAAATTAAGTAGTTTAAATAAAAAAACAACAAACAGCAAAAAAGAAAAACGCCAGTTGAGGGCGTGAAAGAGATGGCTAGCGCAATATTGAATAAGTATAAAATTTTAATCCATAGATATTATAATTTTAAATGCTTGTCTGCTGCGCATTTTTTATGACAGCGCTGCCTACTGCGACGCCGACACCGACGCTTTAGTCGCTGTCAATGGCGATGCCCCGCAAGTAATCTCACTCTATCTATCCATCTCACTCTGACAACCGCTATATGCGTATTTGACTTGCCTTTTTGTACTTTTATGAGATTTTAACGGGGCACAAAAAGCAAAGCAAAGCGACGAAATGTCGTTAAAGAAGATCGAATTGAATGCGAATGCGAAATGCGCGAAATGTGAATGAGAATCCAGCAACAACAATAACACAAAAGTAATAACAACAATAACTACAACAACAGCAAAGACAACCAAATATGGCGCCGCCTCAGCTGCCGCTGTCGGCGTCGCTAGTGGGCGCTGCGCTGCTGCAGTAGCTTTAAGCTTGAGGTGTGAAGAAGCCGACGGCGCCATTCATTTCGTGTGATGTGTGTCAAAAAGCAAATGAGGGGGGGCAGAAGAGAGCATAAACTGGGAAGCAGCGGGATGCCAACTTGCCAAACGAAGCGAAATTTCTTACGCATTATTTCATTACCTATGCATATGTGTGTGTGTGTTGCTTAATGTATTTACTATATGCACATGTATGGTTAATAAGCGTATCGAACACATTTTAAAACGCAGTTAAATCTAAAAAAGTAATAAACTGCTTAAATTACATACACAAACATGCATATAAATAACAATTTCTTGTAACTTGTCAAATTTAACAACTTCATTAAAGGAAATTGAAGAGGGGATTCATATTAAGAATTAAGTGTGACCAACGCAATAGTTTAAAAAGGATAGAATTATTCATGAGATTCTTACAATACAATAATCAGAAGTTAATTAAGTATTCAAATTAGTAGCTTCCAAGTTTTTGCTGTGATCATAATAAAATCATTCATCAAATAGCTTATCTTAAAATCTAGATCTGGCATGACAAAAATAACAAAATCTTACCTTGCGTTTCTTGTGATCCAATTCACACTGCGCCTTGTGCATCTCCTTGAGCTCCACCTCCTTAAGCTGATCCAAGATGCGTTGATATTTCTCGCGATTCTCCACATCCAACGCCACATGCAGATAGTCATGCCAATTGCGCGAATCGAAGCCCCAATGACAGGTGCGATTCTCCGACTTGCGATGCACATGACCCACAAATTTCTGGGGTGAAAACCAACCATCACACTCCAGGCACTTGATGCACGTAGGCTTCTGATACGAATACATATCCGGCGTGCAGATGCCCTCGCATTTGCCAAAGCACTTGTGATAGACCTGAAAGCTCAACGCACCCTTTGGCAAACACTCCACAGACACATAACTGTTGCGATCCGAATTCTGCAGCATGGCGGCACACAAACGTTCTGCATCCGTGCGTGTGATCAAACCACTCGCCTTGACATCGGATGGCAAAATTTTGGCAGCCTTAAACTCGACAAGTTGATCCGGTGTGCATTGCGAACAATAGATGCCCAGCTCATCGAAAATCCGATTGATTTCCTCCAGTGTAAAATCGTTCAACACATTGTTGAGGAATTGCGGCAAACACAAACGCATCTCGCCGCCCAGTGAGAAACAACCGATTGTTTTGCCCTCCAAGCGTGTCTCGTACAATTCGCCGCATCCCGAATCTGGTTGCGATAGTATCGGTTGCGATAGTTCAGGTGGCAGCGGCAGCGGCGCTGCGTAGATTTGTGTACGTTCGCTGCTGCCGTTGCCCACACCTCCTGATTGAGCACCCGCCCCTCGAACAGCAGGCTGCTGATGATGATGACTGTGGAGCTCATGGGGCTCGGGGGAGCTGAGTATTTCCTTTTTGATTAGGGCCACCGCCGGTCCTTGCAAACTTTTCGTTGCGCTAGTTTGATACTTTTTCAGCACGCTGCTGATCATTGGCGTTACGTACTCGGTCATCGTATATCGGGTTATCGATAGACAGCGCACTTCTCTCGTGTTGTTGTTGCTATTGCAGTCACTCTTTTTTTTTGCTTTTTGCTTTCTTTACTCTTTTGTGTTTCTATTAGTGTGATGTGGTTGTTGTTGTTGGCGACAACATTTTTGCATTCTCAATTATGCTGCTTATTAAGAAGAATACATGTTAACAATTTTTTGGCACTTTTGTCATATTTGATTTTCGCACATTTGCCGACGGCGCTGCGCTGGGCTGCTGCTGCGCTCTCTCTCTCGCTTTCAAGCGTGAGAGCTTTTTACACTCGACTGTTAGGCGCGCGTGTTGCGCTCTGCCCGCGTCGGCGTTGGCGTCGACGTTGACGTTGCAACGGCAAAACGTATTTGTAAATTTGTCTTTCTTTCTATGCACTTATTAAATTGGTTGCCATAAATTAATTGCTACTTTTTGGTGCACAACAAATAGAATTTCCTCGCATTTAAATTTCTCGCAATTCGCAATTCTTAACGGTGCAAAAGCCAGCCACACGACGACGATGGCGATGGCGACGGCGACGACGACAGAGATACGGCGGCAAACGAGACGAAACCGACGAGACGTTGCTGCGGCTGCGGCTGAAGACGAAGGCCGGCAGCAGACGCACACAAACACACACGCAGACAGACGCACACCGGCCGGACACTAACACACGCACACGTATACGCACAGTCAGTCGCACGCACACTAATGCAAGGCACGCCACGCACACACGAACACTTGCATTCACGCACACAGACACAGCATGGACTGCGTGAAGGAGGAAGGGAGACAGACAGACGCAAGCAAAAAAAACGCCGCCGCTGCCTGACAAATTCTTAATGCGGCTGCTGCTGCCGCCTTGTTTGTGCACTATTTATAAACTCTTTTTTTGTATTGCTTTTATTCTTATTTGCGCTTCTTTTAATAATATGCTTGTTGTGCTTGCAAATATTTTTGCATTCTTAACGATTTGTCGTTATTATTGAATATTTTTATTTCGAATTTCGCTCTTTATACTCTTTAAACACTCACACACACGAAATACACGGCGTTTTGTTTCTGCTTTTTTCTTATTTTGAATGATTTTGTTGTTGTCGTTTTTGTTGTTTTGTGCTTCTGAATGGGGAGGCGAACTTTGACGTAGCGACGACGCGTTCGCACGTGCGAGCTTTCTGACGACCGCCACACAACTGTTCGAATAAAACGTCCGTTCGTAGCGGCAAATGAAAAGAGAATGACTTTGGTTTCTCTTTCAAAAATATAAACTTTCAGACGCGGCGCGTTCTTCGTTCATACGGTACGAATGCGTATTCTCGCTCTCCGCCATGCTTACGCTGCTACAGGCAAAAGCCAACCACCATTTGGCGCTCTGTGGCGCTTAATGGTGGCTCTCTTTCGGTGCCTTTTTGTTTTTGCATGAGAATCCTCTCCGGATTAAAAGCATAAGTGGCGAGAGCAACATTGCCAAAAAAAAAAAAAAACTCGTTCTAGTTTTATTGCCGGAACGATATGGCGAGATCAGCGAGGAACATTAAGATAAATTAATAATTAATTGAAATAAATAATTGCAATAAGCGAGATTTGAACTCTAATTTAACTAACTTACTATGTTATTTTCAAAAACAAAAAATTTAATGTGCTGTGTATTGCTTAAATTGCAGCAACTTTGGCGTTAACCCTCGCTGCCTACATGTTGCTGCAACATGTAGCTATGCTGTCTTCGATAAGCGTAACTGCCGATATCACTGTTGTTGTAATCGATATTGTGCGCGACAATTCTCTCCCGCTAAGTTGGCTGCGCGCAAAACGGAGCACAATGAGTTGCCACCTATTTAACATAAACTTTGCAGCTCTTCGCACTCTATATATTCCATCTCTTTTCACAGCCATCAGCTGTTTGTTGTTTTTAGCTGCTGGTTGAAATCGGGTAAAATACAAATTTTAATTTGGAATTGCATTTAAAACACACAAGAGCAGTAATTCAAATAATTCAGCCACTGTGCTTGTGTTCGTTTACAGTACGCAGACAAACTTGAAGATGCCGGAACCACGCAGTCCAATGGCGAGCTTCGCACAATCCGTGCAAAATGCAATCGATGGTCCTATCACTTGGTTCCGTGGTAAGCAGCGAATGCACTTTGGTGGCGCAACCAATTGCATGATGGTTCAATACTGCTGCGTTCCCAACAGCTAATAGTAACCAGTAATTGCAATTGCTGACAGCGGCTTTGCAGTTAAAAACCAATTTTGCAATTACATAATGACATAACCTCAAATTGGCTAAAGCGGTTGTTTGTGTTTTTTGTTTACAGAGTCAATTGTCGAGCCGAATCAACAGAAATAC
Source organism: Drosophila niveifrons (assembly GCA_035046325.1). NCBI lineage: Eukaryota > Metazoa > Arthropoda > Insecta > Diptera > Drosophilidae > Drosophila > Drosophila niveifrons. The sequence goes on from JAWNOC010000068.1 coordinate 10,694,005, forward strand.
AATTGGTATCATCAGCGCTTCCGCCGTGTGCCCACCATTGATCAGTGCTACACGGACGATGCCGTCTGCCGCTTCGAGGCCGATCAGCAATTCCGTCGGGATCGCATGGTGGATAACGAAGTTGTCAACATATTGAGACAACGCTTCGAGGATTGTATGTTATACGAAGCGCCCGATCACATGGCCAAGTGCAGGCCACTGCTGGAGATCTACGAGAAGGCTGCCGAAAACTGGTTCATTAAGTGTAAGACCACAAATTTGCTCCATCATGCCCATTCCCATCGCTCCAATGTTCATCCTCTTTTTTTTTTTAGATGGAGATCTCGGTGGTTATGCCAATGCCAAGACCGCGTACATGAAGCAGAAGCATCGTTTGATCTGGGAGCGTCGTCATGGCCCAGTGGGCAGCGGCAAGAAGGAGGATGAACATGCTGCTCATTAATCCCAGTTCTGCTACAATTCAAATTATTGAAGGATTTATACACAAGTTATAGAAACATTAAAGGATGTGCGTGTCGCCTAGTAAATTGCGTCAGCTGGCGCCGTTTTTAATACATTATTAATTCAGTTACATTCTTAAATCATAAATAGAATAATTGTAAGGTCGACAAGGGTCTGAACTTTGAGGCGTCGTTTTGAAGCCTCAAAATGCGGAGCCTTGTTATCAGTCGTTAAAGTTGAGAGTTGGTTCAAGGCAGCTCCATGAGAAAAGATTTCTATTGGAGAACCTTGACAGCTCTTAGAAGAAGCTTTCAGAAAGGGATCACTCCAAATAAAGAGCCTTGTTAAAGAAGAGAGACATGTCAAGGCAGTCTTCAAGTGAAGAGCCAAAAGGCAGCCTCAGCTTAAGAAATAGGAACGTCAAATAGAATTTTTTTAACTCCGCAAGCATTTCTTAAAAAGTGGCTAGTTTGTTTAGCTGTCCTTACATAAAATTTGTTAATAGTCGATACATCATAATAATTGTCTATACTTGACACTAAAGTTCATACCTAATAGCCTAGTTTTGTGAGCAGTTCGAACTTAATAAGTTGGTAGTCTAGTTGCTAGTATTGTTAGCAGTCCTACTAAACAAGTGGACAGTATTGTCAGCAGTTGCTTAACAAGTTGGTAGTCTAGTGGCTAGTATTGTTAGCTGTCCTTACATCTAAATTATTAGCAGTCCTTACATCGAAATAATTGTCTAAAGTTTGAGCTAAAGTTCCTAACTAGCTTATGGAGACGAGCGGTTTGTTCATGAGGCTTTTCTTGAGCTTGGCCAGCGCACTTGTTGCTGAGCCCTCGCCTGGTTTTTTGTCCTTGTTCCTCGGGCCCAACGGAATCATGCTGGTGTCGATGAGACGACGTCGGAAGTTCTTGTAGAATTGCAACACCTGAGGATTGGCCCACACCTGCTTGGCATCAAAGTCCAGAATGCGTACCGATTGCAGCGACTTGGCGCGTGACAATGCCACATAAGCCTGCCCGGCTTCAAATACTTTTGACAGCGACATCTCTACGCAGTCCAATGTCAAGCCCTGACTCTTGTGTATGGAGAAGGCCCAGGCGAGTTTCAGCGGCACCTGGCGACGTGTCATGACGCCGCCGGTGGCCGTCTTGATGGTCCATTTCTCATGCTTGCAGGCGTACTCCTGATTGTTCTTGAAACGCACCACCGGCAAGCCCTTCTCGATGCGCACCACAACGCCACGGGCGCCGTTGACCAGCCCATTGGCAATGTTGATATTCTTGAGCAGCATCACCTGGGCATTGATCTTGAGAAAGAGTTGCGATGGCGCTTGAATTTGCTGATCGAGTTGTTTGCTCATGCTGCCATCGGAATCTTCGGCACGAAACAAAACCTTGTCACCCTGCAGATTCTCCAGCTTGGATTCATTGATCGAGTTCGCATCGTTGGTGTGCGAACAGAGCTGCGTGGCCAGAATGCCATTGCCTTCGATCTTTTGCTTTGAGGTGGACACCAGGCGTGTCGAGATGTCCTCGTTGACGTGGCCAATGCGCAGATGATTGAGTATTTTAACGAACTCTGGATCGGATTGACGATGCACCTGCTTCAGCTCAAAGACGCACTGAATGCAGCTCTCCCATGCGCTCGACTGAAAGCAGAAGCGTTGTGCACTAGACTCGTTGCCTTTAACAACTGGCGGCAGCTGCAGAAAGTCGCCGCAGAGGATCAATTGTATGCCACCAAAGGGACGATCATTGCGTCGTATGTGACGCGCCACAGCCTCGATTTTCTGCAAGTAGTTAAAGACGGACATCAGAACATTCAACTTTAAAGTATTTGATCTGTCCGACTTACCTCAAAGAACTGTCCGTCCACCATGGAGATCTCATCGATGATCAAGCGTTTGCATTTGCGCCACGTTTGTCCGCTCGCTGGACGCGAAGCGAGCTCCAGGCAACGCTTCATGGTGGCATCGCCGCCTCCAATGCCCGCAAAGGCGTGCAGCGTAGTGCCACCAATCAGGCAGGCTGCCACACCCGTAGAGGCGGTGGCCACGGTGCCATCGGGTGGCAGTGCTGAGATTATTTTGCGCAGCAAAAAACTTTTGCCCGTGCCCGCGGAGCCGGTGAAGAAAACATTTTTGCCAGCTGTGCAAGCGCGCAGCACTTCCATTTGCTCGGCGCTCAGACGCAGTGCATCCTCCGAGTCCACAGTGGTAGCAGGGGCAGCCAGTGGAGATTCCTGATACAGTTTTTTGGCAGCGGGCGGATTAACATCGCCACCTTTGAGCTCTTCGAAGCGACGCTTTTTAGCCGCTTGCGGCGATGGTGTTGTTGTTGTGCTACGTTGTATTAAACCCGCTTTTTTGCGCGCCAAAACCATTTCCGCCGTCGTCACGGGTGAGATCTCCTCAAAGCTGCTGGGCTTGCCCGACAGCAGATGCTCACGCAGCTTCTTTTGCATCGTTGCCTCATCCTGTGATGCGTTGCCTTCGTTGCCATTCATTTTGATGAAAAGCGTGCGCAGAAAATACATCAAAGGTCCTGGCGGCGCATTGGACAAGTAGAGGGCACATTGCTCTGCTTTGAAGTTAAAGGTTGCCTTGCCCTCGGACATGAATTTCTTGTGCACCATTATGTCCTTTAACTTGAATTTGAGAGGTTTCAATTTTTCGGGCGTCACTTCCACAAACATTTCACGCAGCTCGTTGCGCACCAAACGTAGCGTGGCCGTTTTATAGGCCAACTTGCGTCCCGTTATCCCCACGCCATTTGTCCACTGTATGTTAACTGCGCACGTTAGCACAGCATCGTTAAGATCCATTTCCTTTTTAATTTATAATTAATGTATTTTTTTAAAAACTTTCAATCCCTGGACTCGCGTAGTCTGAGTGTGTGCACACCTCCCGCCAAAAAAAACTAGAATGACTGCTGCTCGATCGATAAGCAACACGCACCGGTCACACTCTACGTCTATCAACGTTTCGATAGGCAGCAACAATAGTTAATAGTTTAGTATGGCGATAGATGGCGTCAGTCATACCCGCGCTTGGTTAGTTTAAAATTAACTCACGCTAGCGCAAGAAATTCTCATTCAATTACTTGATCATTAACATAACATTGTACCGTAAAAGAATTGTATTGTTTACTTCAAAGGTTTATTTGTTATGAATGATTATTACACAAATACCGAAACACTTGGCAGTTGAGAAGCAGGCAACGGCATGCGAAAAGTGTTGCCTGTCGACAGATGGCGCTAGCTTACCGCGCACATTGTTTATTTGAATTAAGCTCACGTTGCCGAGCCACTTATTTTACTCTGACAGTTCTCTTGCGACTTTAAACCACTTCTATCGAATTGCCGATGTGTTATTTATAATTAAAACTTGCGTACATTGGCACTGACAGTTTAAACAAATTCCGATACGCTTTTGTTTGCTTAAAGTTTGCAGATATTCTTATCACCAAACAATTAGAGTAATGTGCAATACAAGAAGAACTTTGCTTCACAAGAATTGTAAAGGTAACAAACCCGGAACGTTGTGATGTTGCACTTATGTAAAGTTGTCAAACACATATGGGGGGAAACCGCATATTACATGAGTGCACTTCACTCTCCAATTAAAACCATAAATATCTGATGATAAGAATTGACAACATTTGTTTTGCCCGTTTTTTCCTGGAATTTTTCGATCATCAAGATTAATTTGGGATAAGCTTAAACAATGCCGGGGGGGCTGGTGGAACTATTTGTTTGTTCAAGATATCGTCGTCATCATCGATTGTATTATTACCATCGAAAAAAACAGACCAAGTTCATGAACCTCTCGCTCCCGCATTTCTCGTGTGGCTGAAAGTGGGAAGTTCATTGTTCTTGGTGAAGGTTTCAAGTTCGATTCAAGAAATTTCCATAGATTCTGTTTCAGTTGTCTCTTTTTTTTTTTTGTTTGTTTGTAGCTTTCTTTGCATCATACTCCCCCATGCATTATTGATGTGTCGCAATGCAAACATTAAAAAACGAAACTGAAAGCGAACAGATATGCTAAACTTTTTATCTTTTATATATTTTATCAAAACAATCGCATCCATTTTTGGGGCATATAAAAGAAAAATTGTGCACTTCTCCCTTATCAGTTTTGACTATTGAACTTTCGCGGATGTCTTTACTTTATTATTTTTTTTTTTTTGGTCTAGTCACGCTGTAGATTGGAGGAATGACTTGCGTTTGCGACATGCAGTCTGGATCACATAAAAAGGGCGCCAAGATCGAGACTTCTTCTAGGTAGGCGAATACTTTCCAAGTTCCAAGGTTGAGATCTGCATCGGTGATTACGACGAGTTGCTGATTTATGAAGGCCTATGAAATTGCGACTTTTGTTTACGTTAGATATATTCTATTTTGTTTATTTTTGCATCGCGTTTGTTGTTTTTCATATTTTCAATAAACAAAGTCAACTGATTCGCTTATTTCTTTTCTTTTTCTTTTTCTGCCTTTTGGCTTTTGGCATTATTGCGGCGGCTCTCGGGGCCGGCGTCATCTTAAATCACATACAAACAAATAAATATATGTTTATTTTTTGGGGGGTTCCAATACAGATTCACTTGAGTATGTATGTGGGTCATCGACGCGTCGACGAAGAAGTTGACAAAAAAAAATGTTACTTATAATACCCTGTAATTATAACATAGTCTACCATTGATAAGAAAGTCGCAACATCAAATTAAAATTATCTGCTTGGACTATTAAACCGGTATAAACATAATCTCTTCCTAGAATGATTTGCTTATTCTTAGTTCTTCATATTTTTAGCTGCTTTTTTTTTTTTTAAATAAGAAATAATAAAAGAAATTCAAGCAGTGATTTAGTTAAGATTTAAAAATAGCAAAGAAAATAGCATATCAAATCTTAAATTGTTTGTTAAAATAGACTGTCGCATCATTTTAATAGATATAGACACATAGTATTTTGGCTGCATTGTTTATAAACAAATTATCAGTCTGGCAAAAATTACAAATATGACAAATGTGAATGGAATGAATAGACGGAATTCGTCTGAATTGATAAGTGCGCCAAAATGCTGGGAAAAATGATAAACGTATCAATAGAGCAAAAACAAATACATTATTCAAAATCAAAATAAATAGATTGGGAATCACAACGATTCTAGGGTATTTCATCGATCGTATAACAGTGCCAACTTGTTGATTAGCTTGTTTTATTCTGGTTTTTGCTCAGCGCTTCATTCATAACAAACTATCAACGCATTGAATAGAAACGACTAAAATTAAAGATGCTAATATTATAAAAACAGATAGACAAATATACAGAGGGACGTGTATGTATATAGCAACGGATAGATAGTACTTTTTAGAGCTGCCGTAACTGAAATGTGCAATTTCATCAGCCATGCCGAATTCACGAAAAACACATTTCGATCGAATGTTGAGTGTCTGGCATCTTAAGGGACAGGGGACAGGGGTTGGGGGTGCGCGTGTTTAATTTGTTTGAGGGACGCTGTAGACGACTGTGTGTTACCTGTGTCCCCATTTTTAGAATCGTACAACAAGTATTTTTCCCAAGACGCATTTCCCTTTTTTTGTATTTTTTACAGCCACTGCGCAAGTACAAACAAAAAAGCGAAATTAAATCCAAACTGGTTTACTCTCAATCTCGATAGAGAGAGGGGTTGATAAGTCGCATAAGGAAATAGAACAGCGACACATAACGAAGAAGAAGAAAGAGAGTGCGAGAGAGAGTGTGCGCGAGAGAGGGAAAATTACCGTATAGTCACAGCCTGCACCCGCATCGCACGTAGGGCTGTTTTATGCTTTGGGCTACGTGCTAGATGACACGGCATAAACTGTTGCCCGATGTTCTACGGCAACTGTGTTTATGCTCTGCCTGCCTTTGGGCTTGTTTATCACCTGATTTTTCGGGGTCAGCACTTAAGCATACGCACTTTTCAGAGATATGGATATTCCCCGTGCTCGATTTACTAGAGAGAATTAGGTTAATTGCAGAGGTGTAAATGCAATGCATATTATATCCTATTGTTTTTAATAAATCTTAAATTTATGAGGAGGAAACGATGTACTTATTATAAATATGGATTCAAACGTAATGTGTTTAAATTTATACATCTTTTAGGAAGAGCAAGCTATAACTTCTTTATTATAAATAGAGATTTAAATGTAAATACTAGCTTACGAAATCCTATTGCTTGTTTCTATTATTAATCTTATCCAGTAACGTAACATTTATTTGTTTACAATATAAAAATAGCCATGAAAATTGATTTTCATTGTTGTATTGTGAATCATACATAGCTTCATTAAAACAGTATCTTATCAATCAACTTTGAGAGCTACTGAAATATTATCCCAGAAAATTCATTTTTTTTTGTTTAAATATGTTTTGCATTCATTTAAACATTTGCAAGTCAACTAATAATGATTTTTCGTGTACTTTTTCTATTCTATTTTTAGAAAAATTAGTAACATTCATACAAAATTATAAAACTGATGCAAAACGCTGTTCTTGTAGAAAAACAGCTAAGAAAACAATAACTTCTACGAATTTGGTGCTGTCAAATAATTCTTAGCAAACATGAGTGCATGTCAATCTATTATTTATGAAGGGGAAACTTTAGTTCTTATATAGTTCTTTGCACCAAATTAGCTGTCCACGGGATCATCACGCATCCATCGAAATCAAGGCCATGCAAAAAGTGTCGATGCCACAGATCTGTCCGATGTTTATAATAAATTAAAGCACGTGGCATTAGTTTTGTCCTTGTTCCATAGATATTCTTAGCCAGCATCTAAGTTCGTGGGCGTTACGTGTGTGGCATCTATTGTCCCACATCGACAAAGCTATAGCTATAGATCTTTAAGGGGGTCTCACACGTGGCGCTATTACAGCAAAGATCCCATCAAGATCAACAAGATCAATTAAAAAGACTATGGCCAATGGCCAAAAGCTGCAAACTACGTCGAATTTCGAATTCCCACGTAAATCGCAAACATTTTACATGCGTCTTTTTCTCTACACTCGCAGTTTTGTAGAGAACGTGTAGAGAAGTGTCGTCAATAGCGCCCCCGCACGTTGTCATCCATGTGGAGACTCGTGCCGTACAATTTAATTGATATGCTCACTCCATACATACGTCAGCAGCAATTAGCCGGCGAGCAGGCAACGTGCCTTTATGCTAATAAATTGTTTATTTGTTTGCCGCATAATTTTTGCGAATATCCAAATTTTTTATTGAGTCATCCATTTCAGTGTTCTACTGCAGCAGGGCAGCTATCGATGTCAGGAATTATCATCGATCGATAAACACATTTTATGGATCTTGTTGTTTGTCTCCCAAGTAGTATTTCTAAATAACTCTTGTTTACCAATAAATACAACAGCGATAAAGGTAAACACAGTATTAGAACCGGTCAACAAAAACCCGCTCCCTCGGCCGCTGCCGCCGCTCAAGGCTGATATCGTCTCATTTCCCCCACAACAACATCAAATGACTCGAACGGTCTGGGGCTGCAACCGCGAAAGATATAGAAAACGCTACAACAATAATAACAGCAAAGTATGTGGTGAAGAACAAGCACAGTTGTCGTTTTGTACTACGCAAAAATTCAGTAGAAAAACAAAACAAGCAAAAAAACAAAAACATCAGCCGACCGCTACCCCAACTACACACAGAGAAAGAGAGAGAGAGCACACAATTCGGAGAGAGCATTCGTACGTGCAGGTGTATGTGTGTGTTGTTGTTTTGCTTGCCCACACACTCAACGAGAGAAAAGAGGAAGAGCGCTCAGTATAAATAGAGCTGCTCATTGCCGTTGGGTGTCAATTGGACTCGCTAAGCGAAACCGAGAACGTGGTGAACAACACACAGAAAGCAACAAAGCAGCTGATAAGCCAACAACGCAATTTAACTCGCGCAAACCAAACAAAAATCGTTCGATTTACAAGTGCAATAATTTTACAAAAGTAAAAGCAAAAAATTTTCATAAACCATAATGTCTGCATCACCTACCGCTCGTCAAGCCCTCAATCATGTGCTGCCCATGGCCATGACCAAGACCAAGAAGATTGTCATTACGGACCCCATTCAAATGCCCGAAGTCTACTCATCGACTCCCGGTGGCACCCTCTACTCCACGACACCTGGCGGTAAGTACACGAAACCCGCCTCTCACACATTGTGAATCAGTCACAAAATTTCCTACTGATAACAGTTGAAGTCTCAGCGAGAGCGATCACATGTGAGTCACGCTGCCATGTGCTCGCTTATCACCTGGACTGTGATTGCGACTGCAATTGCGACTGATGCAACCCTCAATGACATTGACTAATAGTCGTATTTCACTTCTTTCGCTTGCAGGCACTAAACTTATCTATGAGCGCACTTTCATGAAGAATCTGCGTGGTTCACCCTTGAGCCAAACGCCACCCAACAATATCCCCAGTTGCCTGCTGCGTGGCACACCACGAACACCCTTCAGGAAGTGTGTTCCCATGCCCACGGAATTGGTGAAGAAGACGCAATCGCTAAAGATTGAGGAACAGGAACAGTTCCAGCTTGAACTGTAATCGAGATAGCGAAAAGCATTTCCCAATTCCAAGCAGCAAACTGCCAAAACTCATTTGCCATACTGCAATATCACGTTATTTATCCGACACCATCAACCTAGTTGTATTATTAGTGATAATTCTCAATCCCTCACATTTTACCAACTTATCACTAAATTCATCATTTAACTATTAAGTTTGTAGTTCTTCCCGTCGATAGAGGCGATTGTTTTAGTTTTTAGTCATATTGACTGGATGTGTTCTTCGTATTTTATATTATACTATTATAGTTCTTAAGAAAAAATCAAATAAACAATACTACTTAAAAGAAATACACGTTTTGATTATATTCATTTTATATATATTATCAGCTAATGAACCTTGAGACGTTCTCTAATAAGTTATCAAAAGAATACAAACGAATTGCTTAAATGATTGCCACTTTACCTTGGCTCAAATCTATATGAAAGCATATTTTTGGGGGTTTGTTGAACTTCTGGAAATACCGGCCGGTTTTGTCAATATAGAGAGAGAGAGTAGAGAAAATAAAATGCGTTTTCAAAAAACTGCGCAATTTGCATTCTATTATTTTCAATTTGAACGTCTTTCCCCTTTTCAATAAACTGGTTTATGGAATATTCTACTCCATATTTTGTAAGATTAAATATTGATAAATAAAACTTAGTCTGAAATAATAAACTTAAGTAGTTTTAAATATTTAAAAAAAAACAGGATCAAGTCTAGCCGAAGACATTAAAGTAAATGACCGATTATCAAAGAAATTGACAAAAACTTATGAAATTATCTTTCAGGGACATTATATTAAATGACATTAAAATATATGACCGTTTATCAAATCAATCGGAGAGAAAACTTAAACAATTATGCGATTTATCTCTCAGGGTCGTGAGATTAAATGCCCAAGAATAGATTGCCTTGCCTTTCTCTCTTTCAATTGGCAAAACTTTCCTATCTTTCTTTAGAAATGTTCAAGAACAAACAATTCGACTAGACGAAATTATAATGTCTTACAACATACTGTTATTAAGGGCTTGGGTAATCAGTAAATAATGCAGACTAAACAAATTAATCACATCATTAGAAAATACGACAAACACGGAAAAACATTTAAAAGTTCAAGAAGTAGTAGAATTTGTAACCTTAGATAGGAAGGGATTAAGTTAATAATATATATTCTAGCCACGATCCAGATGTTGTTTACATTGATAAACACATCCATAAATACGTACTTATTATTGTCCCTTTGTAAATTGAGCTTATTGATAGTACAGGCGCACCAATCAATCGGCTCAGTGAGAGCGCAAGCGAAAGAAAGACAGAGAGAGAGAGAGAGTCCAACGGTGAGAGCGCATTGCAGTTACGCCATCGTGACAGTGACACACGTGTGCTTGTCGATGTATGTGTGAGTGCCCCTTTGTTTTGTTTACGCTTCGTACGTCAGAAAGAGGAAGAGCGCGCAGTATAAAAAGAGCTGCCCATTGTCATTGACTATCATATTGGACTCGCCCAGCGAACCGAGAACGTGGTGAAGAAACGCCAGAAACAGCTGATAAGCTAACAACGCAATTTAACTCGCGCAACCAAAACAAAAGTCGTTCGATTGCGTCTTACAAGTGCAATACTTTTACAAAGTAAAAAAGTTATAAAACTCAACAAAATAAAGTAAAGATGTCTGCATCACCTACCGCTCGTCAAGCCCTCAATCATGTGCTACCTATGGCCATGACCAAGACCAAGAAGATTGTTGTAACGGACCCTATTCAAATGCCCGAAGTCTACTCATCGACTCCCGGTGGCACTCTCTACTCCACGACACCTGGCGGTAAGTAGCCGAAGTATTTTGGCACATTGTGAATCAGTCCCAAAACGTGTGATAACTGACTGTCTAGTCGAGCAATTGTTATGTGACTCACCTGCTTGCGCAGCTGTCTTATCACCTGGACTGCGACTGCGTCTGATGCAAGAATTTCATTCGGCTCTTTGACTAATAGTTTATTTTCGTCGCTTGTTTCTTCTCTCTGTTGTGCAGGCACTAAATTAATCTATGAACGCACCTTCATGAAGAATCTGCGGGGTTCTCCGATGAGTCAAACGCCACCCAACAATATCCCCAGCTGCCTTCTACGTGGCACACCCCGCTCTCCCTTCAGGAAGTGTGTTCCCGTGCCCACAGAATTGGAGAAGAAAACGCAATCGCTGAAGATCGAGGAACAGGAACAGTTCCAGTTGGAACTGTAACCGAGATAGCGAAAAGCATTTCCCAATTCCAAGCAGCTACTGCCAAATCTTCTCATATACTTTAGTTGTAGACTGATCTTAGCCGTATAGTTCATCACATAGTCGTTAAGTTTTTAAATTTTTGATATAGAGGCGATTATTAATTAGTCCGTCTTCAGTCATATTGATTGTATCATGCTCTCATCAATTGTATTTTATACCGTAAATTTAGCACTTAAACAACACTGACAATAAACAGTAAACAATATTGATAATTATCGGAACCGATTAACTTTGCTTTGATTATTTCGCTTTATCAGCTCGAGATACTTTCTAACGAATCGAGTTATCAACAAAAAACAAAAAAAAAGTGAAAAAAAAAATAAACAAAAAGCTTTCAAATCACCTTGGCAATGTGCTCCATTTGTGTATTTTTGGGGTTTGTTGAACTGCCTGGAATTACCGGCCGGCACATGTCTGCTTTGGCGCCTATTATTAAGCACAAAATAATAACAAAAACAACAACTAACGCTAGTGGGGGGGTCTTTGCAAATATGCGCGTGGCAGTGGCTTTGCTCATAACCCACATTCTACATACACTCATATTTACATACATAAATATAAGAACACTTATACAGATTTATGCGGAACGTTTGCATTTGAGTGTGTGCACACCCATTTATTCATACACATACATATGTATAATACATACAGACACACAGTTAAGAAACCGGCAGCGTGAACACAAAAAATAGATTTTAAACAACTGCGCAGTTTGCGAGAATCGCCCCCTCAGCGAACGCGTTTCGCATCACGCATTTTTCTCTAGCCGGCGCACATGGGACGCCAAAAGCGAACCGAAGCCGAAGTCGTCTAATGCGCACAATGCAAAATCCCAACAATGTGTCAACTATTTGTCAACTTACACACGCCCGCATACTAAAATGTATTGTACAGTCAAACAATGTACAAACATATAAACAAAATTATATATTCTTACAGAAATTTGTTGTTTTCTACTGATTACACTTTCTTCTTTAATTATATGTTTCGAAATTGCGAATTCGAAAAATAAATAACGGCATTTTATTCAAGTTGATGGCAGTTCGAAAAATACCGAAGAAGAATTAGGTGCTTTTAGTATTTTAATACCAAAACGTTCATACGCCATTTCCTCTCACAGTGTGCTTTTATGTGTTAGCTCAAAATGGAATTGATTTTAATATTAACTATAAGTAGATTAAAATCAATGACGTCCGTTTAAATAGTGGTTTCTACACCTATACGATGTAATTTTTAAATGGTTTCGCTTCAAACATTTCATTGTTAACTTTGCTGCTGTGAACTTTCAAAGCGAAGCGCACTCGAAAAAAATATTGCATACTTTTGAGCGCCTGTTGAAATGGTGACAAGTGTTTTTGTCATTTGCCCGCGAAAGTTTCAAAAATGAGATAATTAAAATGAATGCGACATAAACAAAATACAGAAAATACAAAATACATAAATCACTACCAAAGCAAAAGGAGAAAATAGTTTTATAGTGCTAAATTGCGTTGTTTTGAGAGCGCTTAAATAAAACGAATTGACTTAATATATTTTGTCGGTTCCAATTTTAGATTTTAAAAATGTTTTGGAATAGTTAATTTGCTCTTGCCCAGTAAGCAAAATTGAATTACACGATAAGAACAGTTGGGTTATTGTTGTAGGAAATCTGCGTTAACCTTTCGTCTGTGGCATTACTTCAAAGATAAATTTATCATTAATCAGTTCAATATTATTTGATTGAAATTATACATAAATGAGATGAATGTTGCAAAATTTAAATAAATTAAAGCATACCTTGAAAATGATTGCAGAGAAGAACTGAAGAATCCTCCAATCTGTATATCTTCCAACTGAAATTAATGAATTAAATATAAAAGATGATTCAGCCATGTGAATGCTATAGAATACACTCACATTTATGCTGGCATTCTTTTAGCTATGAGAATGATGATAATGATGGATTTGGATAGCATGAGCTGATCTCGTGTGCGATTCGGTTTAGAGTTTTATTTTTTTGTGTTTTAATGTTTTTGTTGTCATTCATTTGGGAACGGAGGGCGCGTGATATCCATTGGATTCACTGACTCGGATCGCGTTTCGTTGAGCTAAGCAGAAGCTCGAAGCTGAAGCTCAGCTCATCGGACTGAAGTGCGACCGCTTGATTCCATTGAAAGCAGAAACCCGCTAAAACGAAGTCCACATGGAAGTGTAGAAGAAGTGTATGGCGAATTCTGTTTATATGCTCTTTTATTTTTTTTCATTTCATTTTCTTTTTTCATATATATTTTCTTTTCTTTTTTCTTTTTCTTAGTTGTTTCGTTTTCATATTCTTTTTCTTTTTCCATTTGTTATTTACGAACATTCGTTTTGCTTGTTGTTTTTTGTTTTGCTTTTTTAGACACAAATACAAATAGTAGATACATACATATTTAAATTGTTCTCTCTAAAATCTACTACAAAAAATTGTTGTTTCTTATTTCTTGTTTTGTTGAACCAATTTTTGTGGCAGGTTAGCTCTTAAGATACTAAAAACATACGGCATATATATCTATGAATATACACGTTTATATATATATTTCATATAAAAAATACAACAAATTTGCAATTCGTTATCAATTTGTCGGCTTAGCACAGCGCCTATAATGTTTGCTTGCCCATTGGGATTATTTGTTTATCGTTCACATTATGTTCTTCTCCAACTTTCCATCTAACATTTAATTATGGCAAAAACGTCATCTCGTTTTCTTCTTCTTCAGTTTCACAAAAATTTAAAATACAAAGTTCATTCTTATGTTTGTTTTGTTTCGCTTTTTTTTTGTTGCTTGTTGGTTTTTTTTGTTGTTTTTTAGTTATTTGAAAACGCATTTTACATACTAAATGTTTAAAACTTATAAAATACTACAACGTACGAGATCCGACGAAATCTCATAGCATTAGAAATAAAAAAATTATTATTATTATAAACAGATGAAATTATGCATTACATGTTAAATAAATTAAATTACAGTATTACGAATACATATACATATTTAATATATAAAAAAATAATAATAATATATTGTGAGTGTTGCTGTTGTTGTAGGTGTTGTTTTTTTCTTTTTTTTTTCTTTTCTGTTGTGTATGTTGTTGTCGTGTGTATAAAACAAATTGCCTGATTCTGAAGAAAATGTTGTAACAGGAAACGTGCAGCGCGCAAAAAAATCAAATTCATTTTCCATTTTGCGCACACACCGAAAACTGTTTACCCTTTCCAAAATATATTCAAACTCTTCTTTCCAAACATTGACGGGGATTTCACATTTCTATTACTTTCAACTTTCAACTGTTAAACAAACACAAATTGCACAAAACTTAAAAGGTAATTGATTTTGGAAAGAGCATGTAAAAAACGCATAGCAGGTGGGTTAAATATGCATAAATATATATTACAAACTGAAGCTTCTCTTTGTTTTTTTGCATATTGCAGCAGATTTCGATTATGGTTTTTTTTTTCTTAATTCTTTTCTTTTTTTTTGTCTTTTTGTGGAGCATTTTTTAATGACCATCTTGCATTTTTTGTATAAATAACAAATGTAAAAAGTTTGTTTTCTTTTTTGCCGATTGCACTTTTGTAGCTGCATGTGTGTGTGTGTTAGTGTACGTGTTGTATGTGTGTGTGTGTATTGTATTTAAGGTATGCTGTCGTAAATGTTAAGTTTTTAAGTAATATAAAAAAAAACACACAAAAGGCTATAGAACTATAAGAGATGGTTTACAAAAAGAACCACACACAAAAAAAAAAATAATAATTAAACAAAAAAATGATTATGATTATGATAAAGTAGCAACAGACAACTAACTGATCACATCGAGTAAACGTACCATACGTATATTATTTGTAAATTGTACTTAAAAACTATTTCAAAATCATTTAGACTCCGTAATATAACAACAAATAATTTGGTGGTCGGATTGGATTATCAAAATCTGCAATTATATCGGCTGACCGATCGACCGAATTTCCAAAAAAAATATAAACCTATATTTATATAGATATACATATATATATATATGTTTTGTATATATACATAAATAAATATATACATGCATATATATTTATTTACTATGAACACGACAAAGAGTTTTTCATCTTTTTGTTTTTGTTTCCAGTTGAAGGTTTTAGTATTTAGTTTTCTTTCTTTCTTTCGTTTTTTTTTTGTTTATCAGATCCATTTTTCTTTTCGATCGGCAGCTGTTAAGGACGCGCAGCGTGCAAAGCTTAACCGATTTGAATGGGGAATAATTAATGTTACTTTTTTTAAGATACGATTAGTTGCTTATTATGTGGACTGTTTTCGTCCACTTCATTTACATTTAGCAGTTGGCCTGACGTTATCACTTATCAAGCGAAATGCATTTGTTAATTTGTTTGTTACCAACAAAAAAAAAAAATATATTGAAAAAAAAAAAAAAAACGGAAAACACATATACATATATAGATAGAAACACACAGATATAGTATACAAATATATATATATATGTGTGTGTGTGTTTGTGTTATAAACAACATCAACATGATCACCAAATTACTTGTTACTGTTTCGTTTTTTGTTTTTGTTTTGTTTTGTCGCTCGGGGAGATGGGACAGTTGAACTGTTGGCCATATCAAACCCCGAGCTTGGCCACTGCCATCACACAAAGAATTGTTGCATTATACGATTAAGAGAGATACGACACATTATATAGAAGGGGGGACACAGTGTTGGGTGTTTTGGGTTTTGGGGAATCAGTTGCATCGCAGATGATGATCCTACATATGAGAGAATATAAAATATTAGCTGAGCCTGAGGTTTATGGCCATGGACTTGAAGCACAGGGAGATTTTGTTTTGCAGTTGCCTGCATGCACATGCATCAATCAATCAATCAATCAAGGAATCAATCAATCGCCTATTGCGATGTGCTAAAATTGGAAGGCGATATGGACGCTGGCGGTGTTTCGGTTTCGCTGCTACCCAGCGATGCATCCACCGTGTCATGGCCGCTACTATGATGTTGATGTTGATGATGCTGATGATGATGATTATGATCGCGCACTCGTGTCGTTGGTATGGGCGCACTACTTGGCATCGCCATCGCTGCCGCTGCCAACGACGTAGTCGTTGTTGTTTGCGACGGCGGCGGTGGCGGCATTAGTTCCGTCGATTCCTGTGCCAGCCGCTCCTGTTCCTGTTCCAACTCCAGCTCCTCCTGCATCTGGGCGAGAATATGCTGTTTATTCTGCACCCAATACAAGACGGGTATGCGCAGCACGGTGGTCAGCGTATCGTTGTGCTCTTCGAGCGAATTGCTCGCATAATGCTCGACGAGTTTCTTCAACGATGAATAGATGTTGTATGGCGCCGCAAAGCCAAAGCCCGTCTCCGTCTCATAGATGATGCAGTGATGAATGCCCGCCTTGCAGAATATCGAGAGCGCATAATGGCCGGCATCGCGTTGTCGTATCAGGAATGTGCCAGTTGGTGCGTCCTTCAGCAGCTCCTCGGCATCGCGTCGCTTCGCATCCTTGAGGAACCAGAGCGCCTCGTTGCGATGCGGCTGATTGGAGGCCTTCTCAAAGTATTGCTTCCACTGATCGAAGCCCATCTCCAGTATAACATTCAGATCGTCTTCCGTTAGACCAAAGACTTTCAGGCGCCTGCAAATGCGAAATGATATTTTTTTTTGTTAGTCAAAAGATATTATTGCAATCAGGCAAGCGAACAACCAAAGTGTTACTGCTACTGCGATAGCTACGTGCTCTTTGTCGACGTGCTGTCTACAAATAAAAATATATACAAAAAAAAAAAAAACCAACTCGATTCCAGACTAAGCGGCTAGACTAATAGGTAATTTCATCATCCCGCTGACGAAGGGAACTGAGGTGACGATGGTGGTGTGAGTTTTGACTCAACCCCCCCAAAAAAATGAAATAAATGCATATACAAATATATATATATATACACAATGAATATCTTTCTATATGTATTACTTATAAAAAAAGAACAATATTCTTATCAGTCTTTGTGATGTCATCACAGTGTTACTGCCGATTTTGGATCAAGACAAGCGACTTTTCTTTTTCTTCTTCTTTTTTTTTTTTTGCAAAACTCAACCACCAATGGCATAGATAAAGCAATGCGCCATTGCTCAATCGACACCCCACCACATGTGTCTTTATTCTCTATGAATATGTGCGCCAATAAAAGGGAAGGCATTATAATACTCTACTACATCCATATATATATATATATTCCATATATATATGTGCAATCTTATCGAACCACTCGAATCGAATGACTATAACGTTCGATTGCAGACCACAAATGATGATGCACTTTAAAAAAAAAAAACAAAAAAAGAGGACATTAGATAAAAACTATAATAACTTCCTTTCAAGCACAAATATAATATTATACTATATACATCATATATGCAGTTCCCTTCACATTAATCGAATGTGATTACAATTGCTGTCTGAATGTGATGGCAAGAAAGCTATTTTCAGCATTATTATTATATGCGCTCTTATCGTTTTTGATAATAATCAAACATTTATAACAGAATGAGTGTAGCTCAAGGCTGAATATAAGACGACAAATAAATGTGCCAAGCCTTAGAGGATGTTTAGTTCGCAGATAAAACTATTCAACTACTATGCAAAACTTTATCGTTTTCTGTTTCGGGAAGTCATTAAGCTTTTCGATAACATTTTTATAATTTCTAATGGAATTACTGGGTGAAACTGCATAATCAACATAAGTGTTTGCTTTATTTATGGGAATATAAATAAACCAAAAAAAAAAACTGAAAAGCAATTACTTATTAGGTAAAACTCTTTCATGACAGTTCTCAAAGGTATTTCTTAATGAAATTTCAATTATTACTCAATGAATTCTTATCGATTACTATTTTTTATTGAACTTTTCTTAGAAGTCAATAAGGTGAAACTATAAATTCTATTTACAAGAATTGAAATCCATTTATTTGGAAGTACTCTTGTATGATAGATCCCAAGGGAATTAATCATTAAACTCCTTTTACTAATTGATCGAAACTTTTGTAAGAAACAAGTTAATAATAAAATCAAACCACAAATCATATTTCGTTAGTTATTATTAAGAAACAAGTTGGTAATAAAACTAAACTACAAATCTTATTTCGTTAGTTTCTTGTTTAAAATTGAGGAATCGAAATCATATTTAAAAGCGTTGAAACGCAATTTATTTATAATATTTGTTCCCTGAGGAATTCCTCAATCAAATTCGAATTTGCAATCCTTACTCAATGAAGTCTTATCGCTTCGAAAATTTCAGGAATATTACTCAGCAAATTGAAATCAACTTAAATCTATAAAAAAAACTATGCAATACTATAGTTTCTTAAAGAAATTCCTTGACCAAAACTGATTAATCAATATAATATGTGTGTCTCGAGAGCAAAACTGCATTTGATAATAGTTGTACTTAAAGATCTTTTGCTGATACTAAAAAGCTGCTCAGTTAATTCCTCGAGTTAATTGTGATTGAAGCGAGAAGCAGAAGCGCACATGGGATTGCGATTCGCACATTTAACGACCTCTCCAATCTGTTATCATCAGTCGCGGCCAGCAAAACTATTGCATGATTTTAATCGACCTAGGTCTCATATACCCAACTTCTGCTTATGACGCGCGAATGCCGTGAGGAATTCATAGAGTACAACAGAGAGAGAGAGAGAGAGAAACAGGGAGAAAGAAAGAAGGGGAGAATGTCCAAACAGCAGAATGAGAAACCACATGCCGCGAATCATGTATGCCACCATAATTGAGATGGGCTCGCTTAATCTTAATTAAAATAAAGACATTAAAAGAGCACAACAAGAATTAAAAAAAAAAAAAAACGAAACAAAAGGTTTGCGAATATAAAATAAAGAAATGTCAAGCAAAAGGAAAAAGCAACAACAACAAAAAGTAGAAAAAAAATTCTTTTTTTTTAAATACTCGGCAAACAATAATGCCCGTCAGCCAGATAACGATAGTGCCTCCTTATCTGGAGCTCCCAACAGAGGTATACTACGCACAGTGCGGAACATGACAATAGAAACCCCCCCAAAAAAAAAAAAAAATGGAAACTCAACTGAACTCGACTCGACTCACAGAGCAGCTGCGTTTAATACAATCATCGATGACAAAACCTCTTTTTTTTTTGAAAATACAATGTAGCAAAGTGTAAAGCCAATTTCTGGTTGCTAGGCAAAAAATAAAAAGACGACGTATTAAATTGCAAAGATTCCCACAAAAGATAAGCGAAATGTGTAATAAGACTGATAAATGTAAAAGCGAGGTTCGGGTTTTCCTAGAGCTTTTTTACGACACCCAACAGATAAAATTGTAGATAGTGCAAAAAAAAAAAGAAAGACAAAAAAAAATTGCCAAACAAACACACACTATGAAAGATGCGTTCCTAATATGGTTCAAGGTTCAACTAATTACCATAATCTTCATCATCATTATCGATGACGAGCGCTAATAAGAAAATGTCACTAGACTTGCATTTATATGAATTTCATTTGATTCTCCGAGATTGTATAATTTTTTTGTTAACTGAGTTGCATATGCCAAGTTCAAGTATTTGAATTACAGTTTGAGAACCAAAATAAGGAAGAATATAATTCTTATGCAATATGAAAATCGTTCGACCATTAAGTTGAACGTTTTTTTTTTAAATTTTGTCAACTTTAAATTCAAGTAATTGAATTACAAATTTGAGCACCGAAATCAAATCAAAATAAGGAAGAATTTGGCCTGCATAATTCTTATGCAATACGCTTTGGTAGCCTGCCTCAATGCTATAAGCCATAATAAGTTGATCATTATCAGTTGGTCGGAGCAAGTCGGAAGATTTGGTTTCACAAATATAAAACACATTACATGACGGGCACGTAGGCCACAGTCACAGCGGCGTGGCGAATTGAAAGCCGAGGCCAGACGAGCGGTTCTAAAATGCATTATTTCTATTATATATAGTACACTTGAATATATAAGTATATATATGTATATGAAGTTTTATCGGTCAAACGAAGTAGCAGCAGCAGCAGCAGCTCATGAATGCAGTTGAACCACGTGCAAAATGAGCCAGAACTCTAAATTCCTTGGCTGGCATAAAAATTGCATGAAGCGAATGAATGTTTGTCTAACTGACTAAATGACTGACTGTCTGAGTGACTGATCAACTGACTGACTCTTCAGCTTGGAGTGCTGTTCGTCTGCTGACTCGACGCTAATCAGTTTTGCCACTTCAAATACTATATACAATATATGTGCAATGTAAATGACGTCAGTTCGATATGGAACTACTTAAATAATAATGCGAATTAAATAAGATCAGACACTCACTCAATGTACTTGTCCTTGCGCAATTGCAATTCCTGTAACTCCGGCTTGGTCGCATTAATCTGTCGCTCCAGCAACTGTTCGTCCTCCTTGCGCTTCTTAATGTCCAAATTCAGTGTCTCCATTTCGTTGTGCATACCCTCGAGATGGCATTTCAGTTTCGCCAGATTATCCTGCATATGTTCGTGCTCCTCCTGCCATTTGGCGGCGTTGCAGCCACCACTCACATTATTGACACCACCACCTACAATAGTACCGGTGGTGCCGCCAGTCGTTGAACCTGTTGTCGTTGCATTCACCGGCTTAATCATGAACGATTCAATCAATGCAATTTGACTGCGAAACATTTTCTCCGCATTGCAGAACACACTCTGATGCAACTTCTTTTCGGCCAGCTCTTCGCGTATCTCGTTGAATTCGGTCTTCTTCTGGTCGAGCGCCTGTTCGCGTTGCAACATCAATTGGGAACAGCGTATAAAATCATTACTTAGCGAGCGTATATCACCCTGAGGCTGTGCATCATCATCGTCATAGGGACAATAGACGGGATGGCTGAGCGTTATGTCCAGCGTTTTATTGTACATTTTCAGTGAGTTGACTGTGTAGTAGTTGATCATTTCCACAACCGAATTGAACGGATATTTCTCCACAAAAAAATAGTTGCCATTCATGTGGCATATTTTGATCAGTTTCTCGTTGCCATCCTTCATCAGCGTCAATGTGTATTCACCTTTCTGCAAGTGCAAGACAGACGGGAAAAATATATATGTGTGTATATGTTTAATTGTTAATCGTTATTTTTAGTTTTGTTGATTTTTATACCCGCTACAATCGCATATAGGATTCAATGGGTATTCCAAACTAAGTATTTTATATTATATAGATATATCTTTGAAAGAGTTTAAGAGATGTACCAAATATTCAGCATTCTTAAGAAACAAAATCTAAAGCTTGACTATTCAATTTTGGTCTACGGGTTAATAACAATAGCATGAATGTTTGTGATCGTATATTAAGCTTTAAAGTTATTGAAGTATGTAGTCAAAAAGTAAAACTCAACAGCTATAAACAGTATTAATTGTAAGTAAAGGCGGATCTAAAATGTTTAGCTAGGTAACTCGCAGTCGAGCATTCTTGACTGCAGCATTCTTACTGGCATTCAATTCTGTTGTTGTTGTTGTTGTTTTCTGGCAATAAGTAAATAGAGCTGCTGTGTGTAGTTAATTTTAATTACCTTGGCTTGCGCATCGCGCACTAAAAAACTGCCGTCCGGCTTGCCGTCCAACACATTTTTGGCCGCTTCTCGAGTGATGTTGCCCCAGTACCACGGTGCCGTGCGTAACAAATCCTTTTTGGGATCATGCACTGGCGGTGCCAGCGGGCTCATCGTTGAGTAGTGCAGCGGCGAAGGAAGCACTAAAGAAAGAGATAGCAACAACAAAAATCATATTTATACATTAGTTTTAGTGTTTGCTGCTTAACGCACACACACACACACACACATGTAACGCACACACATATGCAGGTATGCATGTATTAGTGTAGCGGCTTTTGCTTGTTGCCAAGCGCCCCCGAAACGCATTTCAAATACGAATACGATTGGAAGCAAAGTAGCGACAATTTTTTCTTCTTCTTTTTTGATCATTTTGCCATACTCACTTTTGGATGTGCTTCAATTCCAAAGAAAATATTAGCTGAAGTATTTCTTTAACTCGCACCGAAATACAACAAAATATTGTTGAGGTATTTTATTTTATTTTTGTTGTTTTCTATATATTACTTATTTTCACGCTTACAATTTACCGAGCACCATCTTTCTATTCTCAATTTTGCGATTCAACTGAGAAACTCGGAGCACACACACACACTTGTATCACACTTGTATACTCGCATACAATACACCTATATAAATCATACACACACACTCACACACAGAAGCATACATATAGAGTAACTATAGTTAAAACAATTAACAGCAGCGTGCTGGAATCTCTCGGTATTTTAGGGAAGTGTACACAAATGCTGTATTTTCGTTGCAATATATATTTTTGAAATTAATCACTGCAATTGTTTTGTGGTTTACTATTGTAGCAGTTAATAAGCAAATCACACAATCAGCACACCATTTCTTTTTTAATGTGGATGAAATCGTCCTCAACACTGCGCTAGCAACTGGCACTGAATAGCATGTTGCTGTAATTTTACGCTGCCCAACACTTTCTCTAAAATCTACTAAAAAATACCAGAGCTTTGCAATGCCGCAAAACAGAGTTGCATTTATGAGGTATTTTAAAGACCTAGTTTTTGCATTTTTGTTAACGGTCGCATTTTCATTTAAATAAATAATAACAAATAAATGTTTAAAACTTAATTAAAAAATGAAAATAGATAATCAAATTGCTTACGATTTTATGCACCCAAAAATTAAAAAAATAATCTACTAGGTTACGCAGGTGTTGGCAACACTGTTGTACATACGAATTTCGCGACCTTGAGCAAGCCAAAAATGTTATATTATTTAAGTCCACCAATAAAAAGATATATACAAAATAATAACCAATTTGTTTTAATTTTAAAAAGTATTGTTTACTTTGGAACGTACCGTTTTTAACATTATAATGAAGATTTTAATGATCTAGTGCCGTTCTTGTAAAGCACATTGGAAATAAAATTCAATAATGTATAATAAATGGGGAAAGCGAGTTTGAGGTTGCTGTTGGCAAAAAGATAAAATCAAATATAATATATATATTCTAATATACAATTACCGTTTTCGACTTGTATTTATTTTACATTTGAAAAACTTATTTATAGAGCTAAGCTACAGCGAATTATGTAGATTGAAAAATGTGAACCATAGCTTTATCCTTAAGAGCTGTGATCTCAACTTCACAAAAATATCTGCATAAGTCAACTAGGCAGACGATTTGAATCGAGTTTTAATCTTGCGTTCTTTAGTGAGCTTGTAGTCGAGTTCAGCGTTTAGCGTTTTTGCAATATCCAATATATAGTTTCTTATTTTCTTTTGGAAATGTTAACGTTATCTCTTTTGTTGCATAGTTTTTCTTTTGAGGCTGCGCAGCGCGGCTTAGTAGTTCAATTAGTTAATGTTATATGCATATATTGTTGGTTGTGTGTTTGTTGTTTTGTCTCCTGAATGTTAATGGTGTGTTTTTTAATGGATAAGGCTAGTGTTAGTTTTAATGTATCTGTATGATGCCCGATTCCAACAGCTTCATTATCTTATCGGCAATAGCTGGATTTTGTAAATGTCTGCAAAACAAGCAAATTGATTAATAAAATGATCCAAAATTGTAGTAATTAAAATAAACTTACTCTTTGACAGCGTTTGGATCGTTTTGCATCTGTTCGAGAATCATACGCATGGCTGGGTCTTTAAGTATTTGCTGTATCTCTGGATCGGACATGGCATTCTTGAGCACCTCTTGTGGATTGCGTTGGAAGTTCATGGAGCATTGACGATAGCCATCAATTGCCTCGGCATTGTTGGGATCCAACTCAAGTGCTTTCTGATAGGCCGTCGAAGCCTTTGAGGTTTGTTGCATACCCTAAAATTAAACAGAAGAAATTATTAATGAAATTCTGGTGTGGTTAAAAAATTAAGCCACTTGCCTGCAGAATTTTGCCCTTTCGAATGTAACCCTTGATAAACTTTTCGTCCAGCTTGATGCAAGTGTCGCAATCCTTTAGACCGAGATCAAAGGCAGCCAGTTTTGTGTAGCAGGCCGCACGATTGCTGTACAATTTAGGATCATCGGGATTGCGCTTAATGGCCTCCGTATAATGCTTCACAGCATTGCTATAATCGCCTTTCTTGAAGTACTCATTACCCTTCTCCTTCTCCTCCTCGGCTTTGACTGGATCGATGTAAGCGCGACGTTCTTCCTCCTTGATTTTCGCTTCCACTTCGCTCAACGAAGTCTTAATCTCTGGCGTACGATGCTCTGACATAGCCTTCTCGTAGTAGAACTTAGCCTGCTTATAATTCTCCAGCTTGCGATACGTATTACCAATGCGTGCCAACGATTTGGCAATCAACTTAAAGTCAGCACGATTCTCACGTCCGACCTCGATGCCCTTTTCACACTGCTTAATGCAGGCGTCATACTCCTTGCGCTCGAAATAAACAGCTGCGATGTTATTGTGAAACGTAATGTCAGTCGGATCGTGTTCAATGGCAGCGTTGTAATGTTTCAGGGCAGTTTCGAATTCCTTCTTTTTGTACGCGGCATTGCCCAGTTCCTTCTCCTGCTTGGCAAAGTACTTTTTGCGATCTTCCTCGTTCATCTCCTCAGGTTTGGGTTCAGCGGGCTTAGGAGGCTCAGCTGGTGCTGCTTTGGGAGTGGGTTTGGATGCTGCCTCGGCTGCTGAACCGGGCTGTGGATCCACATCCATGGGGAATTCACCTTGCGATTGCATATAGCTCAGCAGTGAGGCTGTGATCTCCTGACGTCCTTGCAACAGTATGGCATTCTGCGGATCATACTTCAAACCTGTCATAAAGATACATAAAAAAACACACGCACAAAGATACATGCATTAGTGAGGTTATGTCTGACTGCAGTAGAGTCAAAGGTGCTTAATGCTTACCCTCGTTGTACGCCTCAAAGGCCTTCATGTAATCACGCAGCCCAGCGGCTGCCGCTCCCTTGCGTGAATAACCTTTGGGCCAGCTGGGATTCAGTGCAATGGTCTTCTCCGCATCCTCCAGAGCATCCTTGTACTTTCCGGCCTTGGCAAAGGCGGCAGACCGATTGCTATACAGCACATGATTGTTGCCATCCAAGGCAATGGCTTCTGTATAGGCGGCCACAGCCTCATCAAACTTCTCGGCATTCAGAGCTGTGTTGCCCCTTTCTTTCAGTTCGTTCACCTGCAACAAACACAGCGTGCAATACAAATGCGTTTGTATTTTCTTTATGCACATATTTGTTAGTTACTTTTCTCACTCACCTTATCCATATTATTAGCGTTTCAATGTCTGATTTTTAACTAAATTAAATAAATGAATATTGCAATAAACACACGCCGCACGTTACCAAGCAAAGGTTTTCTTTCGGGGACCTGAAATTGCAATAATGCCGCTGTCGGACTTTTCTAGAAATACATGAGTTGTGTTCTCGCGTGTACTCTCTTTTTCTCTCTCACGCTCTCTTGTCAAAATGACAAACTGTGCGTGTTGCCAGTGCGATATTTTCGATAATTAGCGTTGCCACACTGTTTTCACTGTTAAATAAAAGTGCAGAACTACTCGCATTAAATTTGTTATAATTTGTTTAGTAGCAAGCATATAATTTAAGAGCTCATAAAATAAAATAAGTAAAAATACTAGACTTTCGTACAACCAACCGGCTTAAGGCTGAAAATCAGTTGGCATCACCAAAAAAAATTACATTTGATTATTTTCGCCTGGCAACGTCGTTTGCAAATACGACAGACGCTGCTTTTTGCGTGCGCCTGGTAGGAAAAATATATGTTTCAATTTTGTCAAAATATTGAGAAACGGCGTATAAACGATTTTGTGGCGCAACGGCTCGAATCACAGTTAATCCCAACACACAGCAGTTGATTGCAGTAGCAGCGTAATGGCCGAGTATTTGGCATCAATTTTTGGCACAGAAAAGGACAAGTAAGTACAACAAAAAAAGACGAAAAAAAAGAAACACATGCTATGACTTCGATTAGACACTTCGGCGCTTTTCCGGCTGAAAACATTAATACGTTTTTGTGTTCTTTCACAGAGTCAACTGCTCGTTTTATTTTAAAATTGGCGCCTGCCGGCATGGCGATCGCTGCTCACGCATACACAATAAGCCGACATTTTCGCAAACGGTGCTGCTGCAGAATCTATACGTTAATCCCCAAAATTCGGCCAAATCAGCGGATGGCTCACATTTGGTTGCGAACGTCTCGGATGAGGAAATGCAGGAGCATTATGACAACTTCTTCGAGGACGTCTTCGTCGAGTGCGAGGACAAGTATGGCGAAATCGAAGAGATGAACGTCTGCGACAATTTGGGCGATCATTTAGTGGGCAATGTGTACATCAAATTCCGCAATGAAGCCGATGCCGACAAGGCGGCGAATGATTTAAACAATCGGTGGTTTGGCGGTCGCCCTGTCTACTCGGAACTGTCGCCCGTTACCGATTTCCGTGAGGCCTGCTGCAGACAATACGAGATGGGCGAATGCACACGCTCCGGCTTCTGCAATTTCATGCATCTTAAGCCCATTTCCCGGGAGTTGCGACGATACTTGTATTCGCGCCGGCGACGCAATCGCTCAAGGTCTCGTTCCGGCGGCCCAAGACGTCGGTCGCGCAGCCGCTCGCGTTCTCCACGACGACGACGTGAGGATCGTGGCATTGGCGGCGGTACAGATCGTGGTGAACGCGGCATTGTCGGTGGCACAGATCGTGGCGGGGAGCGTGGCATTGGCGGTGGCACGGATCGAGGCGATCGCAATAATGATCGTGATGGCAATGATCGGGATCGACGCAAAGGAGGTGGTGGAGGAGGTGGCGGTGGCGGCGGCGGTGGCAGATATTAAAGTGGCTATTCTGACTATTGGAATTGCATTCAATTTTGGATGGTTTTTCCAAGCGAGAGAAACGGACAAAACAAAATTGTGTGTGTACGCCAAGCAGCAAACGTGTATTTCTCACTCGCCTCGTCTTTTGATTTTGTTTTTTATATATATATTAATATATTATATGATTTAGAGAAAGAAAGAAGGGGTGTCCTCCACACCACATCATATATTTGTATTGTACAAACCACCCGAAAAAATACACTATGTGAGTTACTTTATCGAGCGCCCATTAGAATTGTAATTACTTATACACACATTCGTAATAATAAAATTGAGTAATAATTATACAGATTTACACCTAAAAGATACAACTACGAAAGCAAAGATACTCGATTGTAAGATACCTTAAAATTAAGTGTGACCAAAACAGTCGAATTTGTCAACTGCGACGAACATTTAAGCTTGCTAACTGTTGCATCCAAGTTTATACAAACATTTTTGGTAGCGTTAGCTGAATTTAAAAATCATTTTTTGCATGGTACTAAGGTATAATCTTTATATAAACGGCGCTCTCTTCATCTTTAACAAACTTTAATAAGCCAGTCATCAAATATTAAGTTTCATTCATTGGCGTACACCTCTAATACTAAAATTTACATTCAACTATATGAATGATAAATAACTTTATTCTTATTCTGGGGGCTGTAAAACAATCGAGTCCAGTTTCTTGGTATCATCCTCTGTCTTAGACTCCATCGCTTTCAGCTGCTTGGTTATGTCAATCTGCTGTTGCAGTGTATATCTGTTTTCATGTTTTCGTCGCTGCTGTTGTTCCACATCGCGTATTACCCCTTGATGTAGCTTCAGTCTGTCAAGAATTTAATTAAACTGAGTATATTCATATAAGACAAAGAGCAGAAATCTTACCGGTCTTCGGACTGTTTATAATGGACATAACCTATAATGGCGCTAGAAATACCAAGTGCTACTCCCAATGTGATTTTAGCCGGTAACGACATGATTTGGATTTAGCTAAACATAAACTGCAAGTTGTATTATTTAATTTAATTTTATTGCATTTGAATTTGGATTTAATTGCCGGTTGTTACGACACAAAAAACAAAACCAATGAGAAATTGGAAACAAAACAAAGAGCGATTAATTATTGTTGTGTCGATGTCAACAAACCTTTCGATAAGCCCTCTATGATGTGCTAGGATTTGTAAGTCGTGCATATATGTATTATTGTTATTATTTTGTTTAGTTATTTCATAAAATTGTAACTTTAATATAAACAAAACAATAGAGATGGATAAATTTTCACGACGCTATCGATGATGCATCGATTTTAATTTCACATTTTTTAAGATCGTTTTTTTATGAGAAATATTAATTTGTTTTTAGTAGTTATATATTAATAGGTTATTTATTATAAAATAAATTATTTGTTAAGACAAATAAATTAAGTCTTCGTTTTTCTGTTTTTGTTTGTCAACGCTGTGATTTCTATTCATGATTTATCGGTATATTTCCAAATGACATTTTAAATAAGCGTTATTTGGAAAAAATGTTATTCACTTATATGAATTTAAAAAAAAATAACATATTTTGCACTCTCTATTCATATATTTGCCTTCTACTGATGAGATTTCCGTTGCAATATAAATGATTGTCAAAATGCTTGTTACTTGTTGGTATTTTTATACCAATAAGTATAATTTTATGGCATTTGGTCTCTCTACCAGGGTTACAATACACAACTGTGCAACTTTAGTGCTCGATTACTATTTCACAATGTAGGCGCGAAATTTACCAATTCAAGCACGCATTTGTTTGTGCTCGTTGTTATCTTTCTAATCTATCATTTTGACGCAGTGTATGCTGTTGGCGTTTTGTTTGTTTATCGCCATCCTTCATTCAGCCAGAATGACGCAGTTGCATAGCCGAATAGTAAAATCAGTTTATATCTTAATAATACATACTTAGTTGGTTCGGGTATCCAAACAACAAGAAAAACGTTGACCTGCTGCCACAGTAACGTCTGGGCCCTAAAGGCCTCAAACCTCGGACCTGCCACACGCAGCTGAAATTCTGGACATGCGCATCAAGTTGCACGCAATGCGAAGAAGCAACAGTACAAGTACCACATACGAATGTACGGTTGTATGTGAGTGTGTGTGTGTGTGCGGACGAAAGTAAAAGCGACAACCAGAGCAGCCAATGCGGCGTATGAGCAATATTATTTATCCAGTGCGACTCCAGTTTTCCATACGCCAAGTTGTGCGCGCCAGCAAACGGTGCTGACGGATCAAAAAAAAAAAAAAACAAAAAAAAAAAACAAAAAAAAAAAACAATATTAACCAAAAAGGCACAAAAAAAAAATACAGAAACCTACTCGTAATATAAAGAAAAATTTTTGACGTGCGTTCTGGCTTGCGATTTGTTTAAAAATACACACGAAACAATCAACAATTGCCTCGACCCAGCGCAATAAAAACTATTAACATATTAACATATGTAAATTATAAACACGGACCCCAGGCAAACTTCAATTTGTGGGCTTCCTTACGTTAGCATTTCCACTGCCGATTTCCATTCATATTTCATTAGCTAGTTTATTTGAAATATTTATGTCAGTGGCGCAAATATTGATTTCAATTTTTATGAGCGCTTTTTATGTTCGCTCTCGCCCGTGGGAGTCTTTAAGTGGGTGCTAAGACCTCTAGCTAAGTCTACGACTTTCGTGACACCTTCACAACAACAACAACAATAACGAAAAGGTCGCTTTAGGCCTCTTGAGACTTATACCTTGCGATACCTTTCTTTCTGTTTTTCCCTGTTTGCCACTACAAATTGAAAGTTTGCTTTGCAGTGTACTCGGATCAATAAAGAATAGACTTTTTTAACTGTGACCTAGCAAGATGACCAAAGTGGAGCTATATAAATCTCGTGTCTTTGTTACAATTATACATCTGTGTGCGTTGGGACAATTTGCCTATGGCTTGTACTACAGCAGCTTTGAGGTACAACGGAGCTATAAGCTCAAGACCAGCGTCAGTCGTCGCCTGGTGCCCGAAACATTTCCCCAGAAGCTGCGACTCCTCAGCTATTGGTCGCTGGTAAGTGCAGAAAATGATGACGAAAAAAAAAAAACGGCAATCTACATATACAGAACATTAACGTAGCTTGTCGTATATCATGGTCATTATAATATGACGGAAATGCGGCCACAGCCGCAATCGTTTCAAGTGTGTTCCCCAGTTCCATAAAAAAACGTAAAGAGAAAATTAAACATTGGTTGGTTATTATTGTCTCCCATTTATGTGTGCCATATGTTTATGCATATACTTTTTTATCTCTCCTTTTTTTTGTGCTTTTTTTTACTTTTTTGGCTGGGGGTCAACAACTGCCGCCGGCTGCATCCGCGTATCTTGCAGATACATTTTTGAATTCCATTCCATTCAACCATTATCTCATTCATTTGTTGTCGCTACAAAGTGTTCTCTGCGTGTGTGTGTGTGTGAAAATAATTCGCCGTATTTATTTGCTCAGAGTGTGAGTGAGAAAAACCTCTTTCGCTTTATTGAATTGTAAAGCTCGACCACAAATCAAAAAAACACAAAAGGCCGAATTTTTATTGGTGCTGATAGATGCCAGATTATCTTAGTGGCGTGAATGTAAATATGCCATACGGTGTACAAGGAAGAGTAAGAGAAATTTCAGGTCTCGCCTCCTCCTCTGGAGGCAACACTTGTCTGTGGCATTGTTGGCAAACTCATTTACATGTCGTAAAATATTCTCAGAATTCGATCATCAATTATGGATTTTCACTCACAGTTGGCAACAGCAACAGCATAAGATTGTTGTTCATCGCGGCTCATAAGAGAAGGCGTTTGCTGTATTTTTTGTGGCATGCTTAATTTATATTCGGATTATTCCATAATGTTCTTAGAAACATACTCTCTTGATTAACTTGCTGGCTTGGCAAAAGTGATCATCCTTGCATATGCAATTTGAGCTGTCCAAAAGTGACATTGAGATTGATGCATTCGACAGTTTGATCTAGTTTTAAATGCTAAAGACTATTTCAATTAATGTAGAATACATATCTGCATGATTTATGGGTGACTGAAAGCTTGTCAATCTAGAACATTTATTGAGAAATTGAGTACTATTGTTTGCAAACTAAAGTGAAGATAGTCAACATGCTCATTATTTCATTGCGGGATTTCTTGTTAAAGTGAATGATAGGTTCTCATTGGAGCTTAATCGAATTATTGTTGAAAGCATGCAAAGGATATAATAATAGTAAAAAAGTCGAGTGTGCTGGAGTGCTCTGTGAGAAATTAATATACAGAAAACTACTAAAATTATACCAAAGGTCATTTTTTGTATATTGATAGAGTGCTACATTTAAAATATACCATACAGAGCGCAAAATATACCAGATTGTCAACAACTAAGACCTATAGTAAGTAACGATTTTGCCCATACAAAATTATTTCTTAAATTCCTTGTACAATTTTTATCTGAATGCTGAGCGCTGATCTAATTATTAGGAATATTAAATAATATGGTTATTATTGTATGTACTGACTCCTTGAAAGTTATAATATCCGATCGGTATCGGGTATAAAAACGATTAAATGACTAGAAGAGTACTTTTTATACCCGCTACCCATAGGGTAGAAGGGTATTATAACTTTGTGCCGGCAGGAAATGTATGTAACAGGTAGAAGGAGGCATCTCCGACCCTATAAAGTATATATATTCTTGATCAGCGTCAACAGCCGAGACGATCTAGCCATGTCCGTCTGTCCGTCTGTCTGTCTGTCCGTCTGTCCGTCTGTCCGTATGAAACACTGGATCTCAGAGACTATAAGAGATAGAGCTATAATTTTTTTTCGACAGCATTTGTTATGTTTGCACGCAGATCAAGTTTGTTTCAAATTTTTGCCACGCCCACTTCCGCCCCCGCAAATCAAAAAAATCGAATAACAAGCGTAATTTTAAAGTTAAAGCTGTGAATTTTGGTATATATAATAATAACAATAGTATTTATGATTCCTGAAAATTTGCTTGCGATTAGATAAAAATTGTGGAAGTTATTAAAGAAACACTTTTGTATGGGACAAAACGCCCACTTACGGGGGGTCTCAAATGCTTTGGCCGACAATCTGGTGTATTGTGCCGTCTATGGTATATTTTAAATGTTAGTATCACATCGTTATACCAAATATACCATTTGGTATATTTTTAGTATTTTGCAGTATTTTTTGGTATATTTTGAAAATAATACCGCAATATTTTGCTTTTATTCAAAAGGGGTAGCGGGTATCTCACAGTCGAGCACACTCGACTGTAGTTTTCTTACTTGTTTAAACTTGAAATGCTGGAAAGAAAGAAGTAAATATACTAAATTTTAATTACATGCGAAATGAAATTAGATGAATAAAATGTATATGTAGTTTAAAATAAATTGTAAACTAAAATCAGCTGTCTATGTTATATTGCCTTCATAAATTATGTACTTTATATATGTGCACCAATCAATTTTTACTTTAAACAATAGCTAGGGAAAACTACTTTAAATTCCGGTCTTTAGATGTGGAACTACACTCTCACTATTTATAGTTTATTTCCTCGAAAGCAAAACATTGTAAAGTACTTGGTACTTTTACTAAAATTCTGTTTGCACATTTAATTCAATTTGCAGGCAACTTTGATGACCTTGCGTGCCCTTGATTTATAATCTCAATATAATTAAAGACTTTTGATCTTGGCGTAAAGTGCTTTATATCTTTCTCTGCCTGTACTATATACATACTGTCTAATCGTGGGACATGAGTGCTGTTAATGCTATAGATGCTATATATGTTAGTTCGATACGTTTTGTTTTTTAGCAAATATCTTTCATGTGGATTATCCAGAGCATATACCATGACCAGGTCATGCACACGCACCATTACCATCCGGTTGTGTTGTGTTTTTTTCGGTTGTTTGGCATTCCAATGGCTTCCGTCAAATCCGCGCGCCTCCGTAACTCGAATTGTTTATGTATGAAAATGAAAATAAACGTTTTTCCCGTTTTTCGCCAAACAATTGCATTGTAATAGTACACACAAGACTTGATTTGATTATTCAATGATCGGCATATGCTTCAATCGCGCTCCACAGACATATATTCACTTATGTGTATTTCAAGATTTGTCTGCTCTGGAATAGGTACATTCATATATATATATCTGTATAGTACTATATATGCTATATAGTATGTTGCGTTGGAGGCGCACGTTCGTCTTCCGTCGTTGATTTTGTGCAATTTATTACTTGCAAATTTATTAGCCAGATTTATGGAGCAGTTTGTACTGAAATCTTTTTTTTTTTGCTTTCGCTCATCTGCCAACACCGAATACTTTCTGAGCTATCCGATTGAAAAGTGTAGATTTTTATTTACTCAACACTTCTCATTTCAATTCACACTATTTTTTGGCATAACAAACAATAAATGTTGTGGTTACGCGCCAATTGCAGAAATTATTAAACATTATTTTCTATTTAATTGGGATCACTTTATGTCTGATTCATTCTGATATACTTTCAATATTACGATTAATGTTTGAGTGTCAATGAATGATATGAAAAACTACAAATTCTTAAGAATTTATATTAATGAACTTTTCCGAATTTATAGTTTATTACTTACTACTGCTTACTAAACTTAAAAATCTGCAGTTTTTCCTTTTGCCGGCAAATCGCTCAACATATTGACTATACTCTACCTCAGGATTGCTTTTTACTGCTTGGCATTGAGCAACTCATTGGGCATTTGTTTAGTTCTGTCTCTGCCATTTGCTTAATTTATTTGCTTCTATATTTTCTAGCTTATTTTTGTATTGCTTTCTCCTCGCCTCATTTGATAATTATCGGGAAACGCCCCCAAAAAAAAATTACAGAGCAACTGAAAATTGTCGCTGTTCATTCCTCAGTCTGTAAATTGCTGAGCTGTCATTATGTTGCAGCCAAAACGCATCTCTAGTTTGTTGTTCATCTTGCTGCTGTTGCTGCTGGAGGCGGATACCACCTCGATTAAATGGCACAGTGCTGGCGCTCCATTTGGCAATCCAGCCGCCTGGCTGGACAATTATTTGCCATGTGTGCACGACTTGGTTGTGTTTCCGGCCAATTATCCGGCCGTGTTGCCGCTGCCCGCGGACATTTCGGTACAAGGATTTCAGCTGCCACGCGATGGAGCCGTGCTGCTGGAATCCGATGCCACGATTAATCTGGTCACTCCCCGGGAAAGTGGCAGAGGTCTCAATCCAAACTGCGAGAGCAGCGAGAAGCGCGCTTACTTAGGGCCACCAAAGACGAGCAAATGGTTTGATCCCAACAGCTGGAGCATGAATTCCGTGGTGGGCAGCAACAGTGATAGTGGCAATGCTCCTTACATCCCGGAGCTGGAGCGTGTCCCATGCGATGATGAGCTGGTGGTGATACCTGCGAACAATGCGCCAATCTCCTTTGATCTGGAGCATGTACACACGTTGCGCTTGGGGCAGTTGATATTGTCGGGTTCATCGCTTTCCCGCACTTATCTGCAGGAGTTGATGAGTCGCGAAGTCGGTCAGTTGTTGTTTCACAATGCTGAAGGCGTGCAAGTGGATTATTATCGCGGAGAAGTCTGCGGTTGCCACAGCCAGCCCGATTTCCTGATTCAACCCGTCTGCGAGAATGTCGAATGTCCGGTGCCACATTGCGAGTCTCCCATTCGTCCCTTGGGTTCGTGTTGTTTGCTATGCGGTGCCCAGTTGATGGCACCCGTCGCAAATTGCATGGAGGAGCAGCGGAAGGAAGTGTTTAACTACTTCAATGCCGCGATAGTCAAGGAGGATCGTCAGGATGAACTGCAGCTGCATGTGAGCCATGTGAACAATCATCTGCAGGTGGTAATCTTGGATCGGGACAGCTACAGTGAACGTAGCACTGCGTTAATGCATCGACTGCAGCTGGAGTCCAGTTCGAGTAAGGTGTGGAAAAAGATGCCGCAGGCCGAAGTGCGTTATGCGGGTCGTCCCTATAATCCCAATATTAGCTTTGGCTCTGTGCTCCTCATTCTCTTCTGTGTGGTGCTGGTTGCCATAGTGACGGTCATTATGCTGGCCCACTTTATGCCTGAGAATCCACATCTGCGACGCATTCCACAATGGATCAATGATCCACGTCGCGGCAATTGGCTTTTAGCATTGCGCAGGAATCTGATATTCAATCGATTTGATGAGGCAGCTGTTTCTGGCCCTGGCTCGGGTGTGGAGCGCTTGGCGGTGATTGGCTATGATGCCGAGAGCGGTGAGGTGCGCGAACGTTCCTTCAATAATCCCATGTTTGAGCAGGAAGAGGCGGAGGCGGAAGCAACGACTGCCGCAACAACTCCTCCTCTAGTCAAACCGGATATAGAAGGTGTGGGTGTCTTGTCGCCCAATGTGGAAACGGGCGAACTGGACAGTTGTAGCGCGGAGGAGCAGGAGCTTACAGAAATCCATTTGGAGTCCTCGGAAGCGGAAAGCGATGAGGAGGCGGAGACCAAAGAATAAATAAATCTAATGCATATTTCATATTCATATTTCCCTTGCTTACGCACACAATAATAAAAGGTATCTATTGTAACTCGATTATACTATTGAACAATCGAACAGTGCAGCTCATTTAGCTATTTTCTGGCTAAGTCAGAGCAATCTAACAAGCATTTGCTGATGATATCAGTGTTTTATTACTGTTGACTCCATTTTAAACATTGTTAGAACCGAAAGAAAAATCTATCAATGAATTGAAGGTTGATAAATATCAAATATTCCTTAATAATTCGTAGAAATTCTAGCTATTTCTAGCTATCTTTTTCAATAATTGGCAGACCTGCAAAGGAACAGTCCTTTTGATTTATGTCAATAATAAATGGTATCGATTTCAATTTGAGAATACTAGTCTACCAGTAAATAGCTTTTAAAGCATGTGCTGTACTTTAAATCTTCGGCTTTTAATTATGTTGTTATCTCCATTGTGGTATGAGGATGGGAATATTATTTATATTTAGCACTGCGTCAATGTGCAAGGCTATGGCCCTTGACCTTCGCAGCATTTGAAATTAAATCGATAGTTCGCATTAGTTGTGTGTGGTGAGTGACAAAGTCGATAGCTTTTGTGCTATTCATAGCATGTCCACCTGTCACCAAACACACGCACGCACAAACACACTCACACTTACATGCAATTGGATTACAGGTCAGCGCTGCTGTTGTAATATTGGGCGAAAGTGTTTCAATTTTTAATGCACTCCCCATAGCCGCTTTTGCCGGCTATATATAGCATTTATATACTTACATATGTGCATATATAAAGTACTGTTGCATTATCAACACTCACCTAATCTCAAGCTCGAAGCGTCTTGTCACGGTGATAAGCAGTCTTTATCAGTCGCGACCCAAGCAAAAACCGGTGTGGCCGGCCACAAACATTTCAACACGTATTAATGTATGTGTAAGTCACATATAAACTACTATGTATGTATAAACTTAGATTGTGGGCAACCGCCTGTTAATCAGTACGAAGTGGACTTTTGTGAGTTAAACATGGCAAGATCGAAGTCAAAGAACAAGGGCTCCACGTCGCCTGGTTTTAATCGTGCTGTGCAACTTTTGCTACACATAACGGCAGTTATTCAGTTTAACTATGGCGTCGTTTACTTCCACAATTTGGAGTTGCCATCATCAACTTTCCACCCGTTTGCTGGCAAATTTAAGTTTTTAACATTTTTGTGTGCGGTAAGTGAACCAATCGAAACTATGCAGCCCTAGAAGATTATCGATAAGTGTTGCCTATCTATCGCTCTCGATTGGCGCAAATTTTTTAAAATTTGATAAGAGAAGTAGCTTTAAAATGTTTGTTAAAATGTTTATGAAATTAAATCAGAACGAAGTCAATAATATGATTCCTCGTCCCTCGCAGATTTTAAATAAAGTTAGATTATTTTTAATATGATTGGGATAGCTGATGCAAAAAAAAGTATTAATTTTTTATAATAGTTTAAAAATAAACTCAAGAGTAAACGTTTATTCAGGGCAATTGAAGTTTTCAGGTTGAAAACTAAAATGAAAAAAGGTTTTTCTGGTTGGAGCAATAATTTACATAGGCGAAACAAAAATGGGATAATGGTTTTAATTTAACAATCCATTTTTTTGTTTTTTGTCTGTTTTTGACTTCCTGTACACTGAGTGTCAAAACAATGCGACCATATATGAGATACTTTGCCATAAAAAGCCGGTTACGCAGGCGTCAAGCAAGCTGTTTGTTTTCTCCCACTCCAAAATCATCCCTTCTACCAGAATCATCAAAATTATCTATTTGTTGTCGATAAAATTTCTAGTATATTTAGTATTTAGAATTTGTTCACTATATGCATCTATATTTATCAAATTTGTTGACATCGCGAAACCTTAGCACCTTCAATTTATTTATCAGTTGATGTAGCCAATTGTAATCAGTCAATACCAGTGCTTTGCTGCAGATTATGTCAATAACCCGCAGCTGCTAATCTAAATAGGGGTAATCGTGAATCACAGTCATTCTAACAAAATCATTTGTAATCATTTCACGTAAACAGCAATTTTGAATTCATGGCGTCGAAAGCTAAAGTGGACAATGTGCCCAAAACCTAAAAGCAGACTGGGGATAAAATCACCGCGACAGTTAACTATCGATAATTAATTGTTTGGAAGACCACGGTCACACTGCGTCCAAACCGTCTTCAGTTTCACTTTTATGCTGGCCGGCTGCTGCTGTTCTGTCGTTGCCGTGAAAAAATCAATTCTCATACTATATTGAAAATGGCAACAAGCCCTGCAACGCACTCGCTATTGAACAGTGTCTTTGGCGCCCTACGGACGCTGCTTCACTTAACAGCGGCGGTTCAATTTACGTATGGCATCTATTATGATTACACATACGTTGAGTTTCCAAACTCTGATCCAAATTCGAAATTAATTCATCATCCGTTTGGTGGAAAATTCAAATACTTAACTTTCTTAGATGCGGTAAGAACTTGAAACGAACTTTTGGTAACTAATCTGTTTTACTTGTTAGTATCTATCTTAATCGTTACAAGTACATCGTGATAACCGGTTTCAGCTTCAATGATTTAGCGGTTTGCAATCAATTCCACTTCAATTATCAAACACTCTTCCACCCTCCCCAAAAAATCAAACAACCCCTTGTTAAACACACGCACACATGCAACTCTCTATTTAACCGCCATTTGCCTATTACAGATAATTCAGGCGCTCTATTACATTGTCTCTCTCGTCAATGATTTTGTGGGCACCAATGAATTGGTGCCAAAACGTCCGCCAGCTATACGCAAGTTCAAGGACTGGCTGATGTCTACCCTGGCCTTCCCCGTGGCCATCAATGTAGGCGTCACCTTCTGGACTTTGTATGCCATTGATCGTGAACTTGTCTTTCCCAAAGTCTTGGACCCCGTCTTCCCCAGGTGAGTCAAATTTTGCTTACCCTTATGACATTAGCAATTACTAATGCAATTTCTCTTTTCTTTCGTAGTTGGCTGAATCATGTTCTGCATACAAATATTGTTGTCTTCATTGTGCTGGAAATGTTCACCTCATATCGTGCGTACCCCACGCGCAGCAAGGGTTTGACTGGCTTGGGCATCTTTATGGTTAGCTATCTGGTTTGGATTCACATCATCAAGCACTATTCTAATGTCTGGGTATATCCGGTGCTGGAAGTGCTGCAGCTGCCACAGCGTATTCTCTTCTTTATCGCCGTGCTCGGATTCACCTTTGCACTTTATTTGCTCGGCGAATTCTTGAACAATGTGGTATGGGCCAAGGAAGTGAAGCTGTCGCAACGCAAGTCCAAGTAGGCTGTGTATGTCTTTTAAGTCTGTAGTCAATAGAATTGTCTGTGTGTGCTCGGTCTGTTTAACTAGCAACTACTTAAATCAGCAAATGATGTCGCTTATAAATATATATTTTACACAACAATCTATTTAAATTATATAGTTGATCTAATCCTAAAAAAATTAAAAACGAAACAAAAATTAATAATGAATAGTAATTGGCTTGAATAGCAATAAATATACAAAACTTTTGTAGCATTTCAATTAGATTGCACTTGCAATTTTGCAAAATTCGAATTTGTCGAACAACGTTTGGTTCTCAATTAGATGAGCATAATTAACGTTTCAAGTATTTCAATTGCATAATTCATATCAATCAAAGCACAGCAACAAACACCAACAAAATCCACTGTAATACCTGTACATTTCAATTTTAGAGTCATTGCAATTCTACAATTATTATTACAATTACAATAAAAATGAAAACAAATCTAACTTATTAGAAATAAATCGATTTTAACTTTTCAAAATGGCGCCCAACGGTTATCACCATCTAAGCTAATCGATTAGCAATTCCAATTAGGAAAATCTTAAAGCAGCTGCATTTGCATATTGTGAGTGGGAGGCTGTGGTTGGCCTGCCACACCCAATGACAACTTGTTTCGAAAGCTTCTCAAATGCAACTCTGCGTTGTCAATCAGCTGTTGAGCCATATTGTTGTGATCTACGCGGCCAAGCAAAGGGAGTGAGAAGAATATTTAATGATATTCCCTGTAAAGAAAGTGCGTATCAAAGGTAATCCAGCTGCCTCATTACCCCTCGTGCCTCTTCCGCACCGGATATTGTGTGTGTGTGTGTTTTAGCAGCCAAGTGTAACTTTTCGACTTCTGTGGAAAATGATCTAATGCTGCCGAGTTCAACGCATCTGCTGCTGATGCCCCTGTTGCTTACCTGCTGTTTTACCACCGAAACGCCCTCGTTCTGGGCTAAGGCGTTCTCATGCTACCTGCTCTATAAGTCCAGAGGTTATTTCTCAAACCTGAACCGACCTTTTAGAGCTATCGTTTTTCTTTATTGTTTTAATATGGTTTCGTTGGATTCAACTATTTTCAGCTGGAACTGCAACTTTTTGACTGTCGTTGCTTTTTGTTTGTTGCTTTAGCGAATGCTTTCTACTCCACACAGCTCTATTTTTGTACATCTACACAGGGGGTATTAAAAATAAATACATATGTATGTATTAAGCCGTTTTATGCGGGTTCACTTAGAATTTCAGTTTAAATGCAGATGTGTATACTATAAATGGTTATAGTTTTTCCAAAAACGTTCTCTAAGGAACTCAATGCATATGCTAATGGCATTTTAATTAATTAGTTAATTGACTTTTCTATGGGACATTTCAAACCAGGTTAAGCACAACACATTTTCACAATAATTAATTTGTTTCGCTTGATCTTGAGAATAATTGATTCTTTAATAGTTTGCTTTTGACTATAACAAGCTTCATTGTATTTTATCACCAAGACATCATTTATAGTTGAGATGAAATTGTATTTGTTTATTTTGCTTGTTAGACAAATAAAAATAAACGCTTCGGAATTAGAACTTGTGCTGATTTGTGATGAATCTGTAATATAAACAATATGTAGCTATACTTGAGATTTCCCTCTTGGTTCTAAAAATACAACATTGTAGTTGGGGATGTTTAAAAGGGGATTTAAAATCGGTTTATTAGTTACAAAAATCTTAATTGTAATCATTTTTTTAGGCACTTTTTTGTAACACAATTCGTTTCAGTTTTCGTTTCTCGTTTGTGTGATGATTTTGCCCAAAAGGGCAACTTATTTGTACATTTAAAACAACATACGTAGATGCTAAAGATTCACTAGTCTAGGCTGTCAATATAGCGACAATATATAGTATATATAAAAATGGTAACACACAGACAAAGGCTTAAAGATACTAGTTTTCGTTTGAGATTTGTAAACACTTTTCAAAAAACTTAATGGCTATGAGTATTCGTTAAATCGTAATTCGATGTTGTAGTGGAAGAATAGAGTTTTTGAAACTTAAGTAAATGCAATACGTTAAGTGGGATGCAAATTGTTGCTCTATCTCTCTATTTAGAGGGCAGTAGCAGCATTTTAAGCTTGTCCGATTCGCTCATAATCGTTGGTTCCTTGTGATGTCGTGGTCCAAGCAGCGTTTGCATTTCCGTTGCCTCCTCTGACAACAGTTCATTGCGCTGACGACTCGCCGCGTTGAGCAATCGCATCGCCTGCTGCAGTTCATCGTTGCCATAGCTGGGCAACGTGTGTGTGGCAATGTCGAAAGGATTGGCCTGTATGCCCACATCACAGCTGGTCTTGCTGTTGCGTGAATTTGGTTTGCCTGTTGACAGTCCCGAGTACGAGCTGTGCAACATAATGTCGAGAGGAATATCGAGTTCAGCCGAGGAGCAGCTCAATGAGTCACCATTGACATCAATTGCAGCGGCCAATTGTCGTGCATATTTGTGCTTGAAATCACTATTTGAATCCATATCCAGATCAAGATCCAACTCCAAGCCGCCGTGTTTGTGAGACTTGTTATGGGACTCCTTATTGCGTGACTTGCGACTGCGCTGCGAGTTGCGAGAATGACGATTGGATTCCCCAGACTTTTGCATGTGCTTCAGAAAATGTTCTAATGCCGCCGCCTTGTTGCCATTGCTGGGCAGCTCTTGGATTTTTGGCCCATTATCAACATCAACATCATGATCATCGTCATCGTCGTCGCTTAGCTCTTGCTTGACCACCACATTGAGATCTTGTATCTTGAACGAGGCACGTGAATTTTCCTCCTCGTCTGAGGATGTGGTCATGCCTTGATTCTGCAGAAACGGCAATATAAACTGTCCGTTCTTCTGTATGAATTCGTTGATGATTGTGGGATCGAGGCCCGCATTGCGACGCCGACTGCTGTTGTGCTGCTTCTTGGTGCTCTGGGCAAACATGCCCACTTTGTGACTAGCATTTGGATACGTTGTCTTCTTCAGCGCAATCACTTGCGACTCCACCGAGGTGCTGCTCTCCCGCCGTCCACGTCCAGCGGCGCTGCTGTATTTGGTGCGTCCGCTGCTGGCCGCAATGAAATCGCGTCGCCGTTGTGTTCGCTTATTGCTGCTCGAAGCGTAACCACCATGTTTGCCATGTTGTCGCGAACGTGAAGCAACTTTAGTTTTCATTTCGGCAATCTTCACTGAGACCTGCGAATCGACTGAGTTGCGACGCGATTCCACAGACACGTGACGCACGCTCACACTAATCTCCGAGTCCAGCGAGTTCTTGCGTCCAGCCTGGCCTTGACTGGACGAGTTTGTGTTGCCTGTTGTGACGCCAGTCAAGGCCATGCGACGTTTCACACATTGCGGCAAATAATGCACCCAAGTGGAACTAATCTCGTTCGTTTCGGACGAGTTCAAATCATTCACATCAAAGTTTAAGCCCACTGGATCGGTGTGCGTATTGTAAAGGGTTATAGATAGTCGGCCCTTGTCCTCAAAGTCCTTGCGCTTGGCCCAAGTCTGTGCAATGACCTTGTGTTTGGGCATCTTGACTTCCTCGACGACCTCCTTGCCACACTTTCTAGAAAACAATCCATTTCAATGTTACAGAGCATACAACTGCCATCAGCGAAAGCATATGTACATACTTTTTGATGTAACGCTTCCAGGTCTCAATGGAGGACGGAGTCCAGCACCAGGTGGACATTAAAATGCCCGAACTGAATAGGCAAAGCAAATGCAATTGAAGCACGCCGACGCTGGGACGATTCTCGATCTTACACACGCTGTTCTCATCAAACACCGAGGTGATGCGACAACTGCAAAGGGAAGAATGTTTCATTAGAGAATTGCAAGTGAATTGTAGTTCGTTTCTACTTACATAATGTACTGCCTAAAGCTTTCGGCCCATTCGGTGGAGTGGCGAAACTCCGTCACATGACAGGCGATGGCAACGAGTATGAAAATTAATGTTAACAACGCACAGACGCCCATCCGCATAATAATCAAATGGATTTTATTGCTGGCCGATGTCGACTTAATGTCGTTGGCAAAATGCTTTAGGCCAAACAACATTATCATGCCACGCGTTATGAAATAGCCACCAATTAGAATGACGCCGCACAGAGGTCCAAGCAGCAAACCAGCCCGCATCGAATGATTTGTGTAGCCCACAAAACAGATGCCCACAATGCCGCTGCCATCCACCTCACTCAACGCCATCGTTGTGATCGTTAGCACCAAGGGCAGCGACCAAGCCACCAGATGAAAGTACGAACCCTTCTTGTCGATGCGATCTTGCACATGGCCCATGGCCCGCCAATGCCACGCATAGGTGAGGAATACAAACCACACCATGCCGGCAGTCAAAAAGTAGTATACAAGCACAAATATCACAATACACGAGAGATTCTCGCCGGCCGTGGGCTCCGAGTGACGCAGGGTGCCATCCTTGCGACAGACAATATCCTCACGTGAACCCGACGTGAACTGCACCAGCCAACTGCAACGGCATATTAAATAATTCTTTAATAAAAAAATGTTGAGCAAACGGAAACGTCTAATAAAAATTACTTGTTTATAAAGAGTTATGGTAAGTAATTAAAGTTCAGACTTTTCTAACATTGATAATTCATAGCATTCAAAAGTTTAACTCACCCGAAAC
This sequence comes from Drosophila niveifrons, assembly GCA_035046325.1. Taxonomy (NCBI): domain Eukaryota; kingdom Metazoa; phylum Arthropoda; class Insecta; order Diptera; family Drosophilidae; genus Drosophila; species Drosophila niveifrons. Next base: position 10,737,875 of record JAWNOC010000068.1, read on the forward strand.
AGGAGATAAGAAAGCATAGATTGATGTAGAATACAATGACAGCTGGATACTTGTTGGCGTTCTGCCAGTCAATGAGAAATGTTGCGACCACAAACAAATTCGACAGCAGACATATAGTGCCGCCATATCCAATGAGCTTGTGAATCTGTCTATGCTCATCATCCGTGTACAACGGATCCTTGCATTGCACGCCGCAGCCCTCAATGCCGGGATAATAGCTTGCAGCGTTATCAGCGGGTACCAAAGGTGTCAAGCATTTGCCCGTTACATTGAATTTCATTTCGCGAGCATCATTACTGCACTTCATGGGAAACAAGGTTTCGTTGCAACGCAGAAATTTCGGGAAAAACGTTGTGTTGTACAGCATGCGGCACGGCTCGAGGGTAATCTTGCACATTTCATACGAAGGCAGGTAGACCATATCCTGACCATTGATTACTTCGCACTTGGGCTTGAAGACAGCGCACAAAAATGGCTGCCAAGACAACACATAAGTTAAGTCGACGGGTAAATATGGTAATTGATTGATTGCTTACCTGTATAACAGCCCAGCACTTGGGCACATGTCTCAACGCATAGTAACCACTCAAGGCCTCATCTAACTCCTTTTCCTGGCGATAGTCCGTCAAGCCCAGACTGGTGAAGCCGTAGGGCAACTTGGAACCCAAGCAAGTGTTGTGGGTGGCATTGACTTCGAGACAACGTGAACGACGCACACATTGTATATGCCGGCTGTCGAGATCAATCAGCCATGGCTTGTCGTCCTTGCCCTTTTTGCCGTACAGCCGATAATTTGTTGTGCCATTGATTGCTTCTAGATCGCCTTGAGTTGAGCTCGCTGGCGTGGAGCTAGAGGAGGGCGTGGCAAAGAGGGCAGCGGGCAGGCTGAAGAGCAACAGGCAACTAGCAATGAAAGTGCTCCTAGCGAAAAACAAAAAGAAGATATCAATTAACATTTAAATGAGTTACGTTTTTTGCATACTTACGGCATCATAATGTTGTTGTGAGGTGAATACGCCGCGATCGCTATTAATATATTATAGTCTTAAACGCAGGCTGTTTGAATATTAATGTCGAAGATGGGAAGACAGAGACGCAATGCAAGCGCCTTCTTTGGTTCCAACAAAATCTTACAGTCAATGCATTTTCCTGTCGTTTTTGTGTATTGCTGCCCAATGCTGCAGCAGCAGCGTATGCAATTTTAAAATGTATTCTAAGCACTTAATTCACAAAAATTAAATAAAAATAAAAAATAAAAATGCAAAATGCACAACGCGCGCACACAACGAACGAAAAAGCAATAGCAGCAACAAATGAGCGTTGTGTGATTGTTGTTTGCAGACCACCCACACGGCAGTTATCGTTAATCGTGCACATCGATCATCTATCGAAATGCAACCACTCGCGGCCAATGGTTATCGATGTCTGGCGTTTCTTTACAACCCTGGCCGCAGTTTGGCTTGTGCAAATTTTTATGAAAAAGAAAAAGAAGAAGGGCTTGGGAATTTAAATAAAACTTGTGCGTCTATTTTGTACAAACAAAGCGGCCAAATTCTCAATTGAAGCCATGGATGCCACAGCTCCAGCCATAGCATCGCATGCTCCAAGCGAGACAAAATTACAAATACTACAACAACCCCCGGCGACCGCGGCGGCCGCTGCGGCAAATGAAAATGGTGTACAAACAACAGCAGCAAAAAAATCGGAAACACAAACAGCAAATTTAGTTGGAAGTGGAACTGGAACTGCTGGGCCTGTAACTGGAGCTTCTTCTGGTAAGTATAAAGAGATGGAGAGAGAGAGAGAGAGCGGTATAAATGTTATTATATTGGGTTCCATTTATAAAAACAATTTTTGTTTACTTGCCTCCCGCAGCAATGCATTCCAATGTTGAGGCTGGTGGAGAAAAAGCGCAAGAGGCGCAAAAAAATGCAAAACTAAAAACGGAGCTAGCGCCCACTGAAAAGGTATTGATTACCATATGTAGTGCGGACCGCAAGAATAAAAAGACCTTTATGTCCTTGCCCAGCCGGAAGGATGTGATTGAAAAAGGTAAATAAAATAAAACTTTGTGTTTAATGTTCAGTTAAAGACAATTCAAATAAATATGTGTTAATTAACTTTGAATCTTTTCTTGCAGCACACAAATTTGGACTGTCAGGCAGCACAATTGTGCTGGAGAGCAATGGCTGTGAGATCTGCGAGGATGAGGTGCTACTCTTTGCAGCCAAAGAGAAAATTTTGCTAATGCTGCTCGCCGAAAGCGATGAATATGTCATATTACCTCCACCCTCGCCATTGAATAGATCTGAAAGAGCTGGCAGCTCCATCGATCCCAGCTTTGTTTCGAATGCCAACGATTCGACAGTGTCTAACGATGAGACACTTTCGCTTGCCAGCGTTACACCCAGCAACTCAAAGACATCGACAACAGCTCAATTCAAAGAGTTTGCGATACCTTGGACAAAGGTACCCAACGATATTATGAAGCTGTTGCGCGGTAAGACCAGTCTGGGCAAGCGTCTCAATACGCTGGCAAATCTGCTGGTAGATGCACTCAGAGAGCGTTCTGCTCACATACCTATTCGCGTATTTCGTGAGGTTGCCCAACAGGCGGCACAGAAGTACCCGGACTCGTTACTGGAGAAGGATCGTGAGGGTCAACAGATTGCCACGTCGCCGCAAGCACTCATCTCAAAGATGATCAATCGCAACAATGCGCTAAATCGTCCACAGAAGCGTGCGAGCTCAGGCAGCTCTGACATACACATTAGTAACAGCAGCAAGAAACGCAAATCTGCCAATGCAGGAGGCGGAGGAAGTGGATTAGCGTCCAATGGCAATGCAAAGTCAGCTGCACTCAATCGTGACCTGGAGGAGAAAAAGGAATTGCTCATTGCCAGTTATCGTGGCAGTGCCAAAGTGGAGTTGGCCACCATTGCCGAATACATGAAGGAATGTTTTCCATTGCAGCGTGCATTCTTTAACAATAGCGAAAAGATACCCGATATTACGGCTATCAAGGCTAACTGGCCGTATATTTTTAACAAGGAGCATTTGTATCAGCATTTTGAGTTGCTTATGTCAATTGATCCTCGTTTGTTGGAGCAACGTTTTGCGAGCGAACGGGAGCGCATCTTTAAGTTTTTTAAGACGTCCAAAAATAAGAAAGTCAATGCACTGGAGGAGAATAATGCGAATCTGGTGCGTGGTTTGGCGTATCATTTCAATGAGGATCCCGATTACATATTCAAGCACCTCGAAAACGGACCCTTGCCCAAGGATGTGCTGCAGCACATCAATCCAACCAATGCACCCTGGGTGGCTCTAGTCAGTGAGTAATCGGAATGCTGTAACTTTATCACTCTTTATTCATGTATTAATATCGTGTTATCATCGTATTTTAGATACACCAGCTGCTGCTGCTGGAGGCACTTCAGAGGCAACCTCAGAGGCAATGGTGTACATTGAGGGTCAAATAATGAGTACGTTTGCTGCCACGGATGCGGATTTACCCGACATCATTGCGCAATTGCTCTGCTACTATTATACCTTCAACATGATGTACCCCAAGGAAGCCAATCAAACACTCGAATTTATTGTCGTCTATTTTGTGCAGCATGCGCCGGAACAGGCGCGCAACTCCAAAAAGAACATCACATCCAACAGTAAATTCAATCAACTAATTGCCAAACTGGCCAATGCGAATGGTTGAGAGCAGCCACCAGTCTAATCCTCATCCAACTGCATCGTATCGAATCAATCGTCGTTTCTAACAACAAAATACTGTTTTTAGTTTACAATATTTATTATTTTTACAAAGAGAAAAACAATTTCACTTATACTCTCCTCCCTATTTCTAAGTTCTGATTTACATTAAAGTGTGTAGTACTTATATATGTATGTTATATTTAATTTCGAAACTTATTGTTTGGATTTTTGCCATAGTTTTTCCTCAGATCGTTAATCATCTCATCCATATCTTCATTTTTATTATGTGCAAGCTTAGCAACTCGTGTTAGCTTTCTGCGTATAATATTACGCTGTGTATCGTTTAGATTCCGCTGATCCCTGATGTTTATCTTAGAATTTTGTTTTTCTGGGACGTTGGGCGTCGTCTCCGCGTAAGGCTTGCCTTTGGCGTAAAGTTTTCTGTGAGCTTTGAACTTTCCGTTTGCGTTTGGCTTTCCCCGAGCGTTGAACTTCCCCTTGACGTAAGGCTTTTCATGAGCGTTAAACTTCCCGTTGGCGTTCTGCTTTCCCTGAGCGTTGAGTTCCTCCTTGTTATTTGGATTTCCTTGTGCGTTGGATTTCGCCTTCGCCTTGGATGAGCCATCACCGTTGTCGTCATCATTGAAGCTTTCCCAAGTGGTTGTTTGATTACGCTGGGCTTCGATAACATTGCGCCTGTGATTCTTCTCGCGTTCATTCAGGATATCCTTAGCCTGCTGACTGTCCATGTTGAAGCGATCTGCACTGCGCGCTTCCTGTTCATCTCCAACAATGTCGTTCTTCACGTGCTGCCAGGGCTTCGCCTCCTCGGGCACTGGAGGCGGTGCTGTGCGCACATATGGCTTGGGCTTGAACTTTTGCTGGCCCCATGTTTTGGATCGTTCTTTTATCTGCTGTTTGTGTCTTTTAAAGTCTTGCTGCGGATTGTATTTATTTTTTGTAAACATTTTCGCCGTTTATTTTTTACTTTGCCTCTCAAAATCTGTCGATGTTTCGATACTAAAACATTTCGATAAAGCAACATGCGTTGTTTCGATACTTTTCGATGAGTGCTGCTACATGAGAGGTAATCCGTATATTTTAGATTTTTTTAAATGTGTTTTGTAAGATAAATGATTCCTTTAAAAAACGCAATATTAAAAGAAAAATAAATTTTTAGAGTTATATAGAAAAAAATTAATTTAATTAAAAACATTTCTAATTATGTGCAACCATTATCGGCAGATCTTTGATAGGCAATGTTAACCTGCCGCTTATATCGATATACATATTCGCTTGAAACACGTGCGAGCGGAATAAATAGTTGTTTTTTGATCCAAGGCGCTTAAGAAATGCAAGACGGCAGAGAAAGACGTTCCAGCGGCAATTGGCAGAATAATTCCGGCTCCCAAAGCTACCATTACTTAAATAACAGTGGCGAGCAGTTAAACAGAAGCTGGTCGGATGCGAATCGAGGCAATAATCAACGCGGTCAGCCACAACATCAGCAGGGACCCAACTTTGGTCAAGCGAATCACGACTTTCCCAAATTTCGGGATCCCAGCCAGCAGAAACAACAGCACACAGCTCGATTTACACAAAACCAGCATTCGGATCGAGGAGCAGGCGGTGGCGGCGACAATAACAACACTGATGAACGCAAGCATCGTCGGGGTGGCCGTGGCCGCAATGGCGGGGCTGGCGATAACGGTGGCGGTGGCGGTGGCCGAAGAGGCGGTCGCCGACGTGGTAACGGCGGTGGTCGTGGTGGCGGTGGCCGTAATTTTGGATCTGGCGGCCGCGGCGATCGATCTGGTGGCGGTGGTCGCAACGGTGGCGATCGACGCAATGGCGGCACTCCAAACGGATCTTGGTATGATGAGCCAATGGAAAGTGATATTTTTTATTTTACAAATGGCGAAATAAATAAAATGGATCAAATGGAGCCACTGCCAGCCATATCCCCGGCACCTGCAGAAGCGGCTGCTGAAACAGCTGCAGCAGAAAGTGTTGAAGCTCCCAGAGAATCGACGCCAGCCAAGTCAGCAATACCACCCGCCGCGCTAATTAATGCGGCCAATATCAAGAAGGAGAAGAAAGATTCAGTACCCAAGGCAGCGGTCGCAAAGCCAGCGGAAAGCAGCGAAGAAAGTTCATCGAGCAGCTCGGATGAAAGCACTGAAGATGGGGAAATTGTCACCAAACAGAAGGCAGCTGCAACTGTGTCAACGGCCAAGAGCAAGCCGGCGTCATCATCCTCTTCATCCGAAGAGGATTCATCAGAGGAGGACACGCCGCCGCCAGTGAAAGCCAAAGCTGTTGCCAAGGAAGCGACAAAGTCGAGTAAAAAATTGAAAAAAGTCGTATCGGAAGAAGACGTTGTCTGCATTGGCAATCAGTCTAATAAATTCACAATATCGGATGAGGATAACGGCGAGGAGGAAGCAGAGGACTCAGAAGCAAAAAGCGATACAGAAGTCAAGAAGGATCCTGCGAGCAAAAAGGGCAGCTTGAATTGCTTGCTCTGCGAGAAAAAAGTAAGTACCATTAAAAGCGAGTTCTTAATCATTGCTAATGCTCACAATACTATTGCAGGGACACAGCTCGTTTGAGTGTCAAATGATTTGCAGGAATTGCTCGGGACCGTATCATAGTCTTAAGAATTGTCCACATCCGCCTAACCTCAACATAGCTGTGCAGGCATTTATGGAGTTTACAATGCAACAACTGGCCGCATTTAACATGGATAAACGCTTTGCGTTTCCAGCTGGCGTTGTGGCTGCTGCTGCACCACCTGTTGTGCCACCTGTGGCGGCTCCTACTCCGGTTAAGTCCAAGAAGGAAAAGGAGAAACGTGCTGCTGCAGTGGCTGCTGCTGCTGCTAAAAAATCGAAGAAAACTCCAAAAAAGAAAATTAAAATGGAGGCTAAGGAAAGCGATGATGATGATGATGATGACGACGACGATGCAGATGATGCTTCAGAAGATGAAAGCAGCGATAATGCCACAAGCAGTGAATCGAGCAGTGAGCCACAGCAACCGGCGGTAAAGGCGAAACGTAAGCGCAGCACAACGAAAGCAGTACCCACTATAAATCCAGCAGCGGCAGCCGCAGCCGCGGCAGCTTTTCCATTTCCCTTGCTGGCAGCTGGTGCACCATACAACTCCATGATGTATCCATATGCAGCGCCGTTCAATTTCCCTAAATAGATTTACGAATTACATAATTACAATACGATTTTTGTTTGTACATAAACAAAACAATTTCTTAATATAAAACTAAGTGACGACTGCACTTGCAATTCATTAAATTCTATGGAGATTTCCTCAAACATTTTATTTTAAATGTTTATATATTTTTGTTTTGTTTGTATTTAAGAAATTAATCATATTAAAAATAGTGCGACCGCTTCAGTTAAAATCATTTTATTATTTTGATGTTGAAATTGTTCATAATGATTTGACCGTTGATTTAAAATTAAAGGTAGTGCGTAAATAACAAGTTTAAAGTTTACATTTTCTTCTCTAGTTTTTCTAATAATTCAAACAAGCAATTTAAAAGTTGGCGCCACTTTAGGCGTTACCAAAGATTTAAATATGCCGCATTTGGATGAGTTTGTATTTCTTAAAATACTGCATGTGGTCACACTGCAGACCAGCTGTTGCTCGTTCACCATGCTGCTGCGGCTCGCAGCTTGTTTTGTGTTTACAACGCTCTAAACGTGTGTTTCAAGTGAAAAGTGATAATAAAACAACAAACGGTTTACATTCGCACTAAATATTTATCGCACACACATACAGTAAGTTGATACTACATATATATTTGACTAACAATTTTTGCCATAACACACACACTACAAAACCTGTGGATTCCGAATATGTTCCTACTGATTGGGCGGGTAAAAATTGCGAATTGGGGGAAATTTCACACGCTAATTTGAGCATAGAGAACGCAGTTCTCGATCACGGTCACTGCCGCAGCTAGTCGGATGCGACATGCCGCGTGGATCGATGCCAGGCTTGAGCAGCGACTGCTGCAGCTCCCAAATGATTTCGCTGGCCAGCACATTGACAGCCAGCATCAAAGCCGTCTCAAAGTTGAGCGGATTGACCGCAAAACTCAATATGCCAACGGCAATTTGCTTGTATAGGAAGTCTTTGTCCAATTGGAGCAGCTCCTCGCGTACCTCCATAATACGATTCTCAAAGTGACACTGTATGGCGGCAAACACTTGTTTATCCAAGCCGACCAAAAGTTCGCGTTTAAACTTGACCAAATAGTGTTCAATGAACACCACTTGGCTGCGATTCAGATGCGGCAAGTGAACTTTCTCCTGCACCACCTGGTCACCAATTTGGCTGACCACCAGCGAGGTGAGCGATCCCGCTGGCGTTGGTCGGCGATCGGTGCAAGCACGCACATCGACAAACGGATGGATCTCGTAGCTGCCCATGCCAATGGTGCAGGCAACGCCGCTGAATGAGACGTGCGAGACACGTGAATTATTCTTGGGTGGCATAGGGATCTTCACTGTGGTCGAGGGTATCTCCATAGCCTTGTTATCACGAGCAAAGCCAATGATTTGCACTGATTTCTGTGGGAGAAAGAAGTGAGATTAAATGACTGTTCGTGACAGAGCATATAGCCAGAATTCTCTGGAGTATATGTTGAAAGAAATTAGGGAAGTTATTTTGTGGGAAAATCTGAATTCTTAAAATATCTAAGTTTAGTATTTTCTAAGATCTAAAAGAACTTACATAATTCACATATTTCTTGGCATCGCACATAAAGTTCATGATGCGACTGATGAGCACAGACATCGCGCACTCATCGTCACTCAAATCGATGTTAAAGTCGTGCAATATGTGATTGAGAATATATTGGGCAGCCTTATAGATGGGATCGTTGGGAGCAAACGTAACCGGAGTATGTCCATCCAAGGCAATGGCTGCGTTAAGCGCATAGCAAAGTTCGCTATCCAGCAGACCATCAAAGGTGGCCTGGAATTCGTCACAGAACGAAGGTTGTGTGCGCTTGGACACAGAGGGTTTCTTTGATTTCTTGGCCTTTGAACGCTTAGGTTTACGGGCTTTGGCCACCTGGCGTGAACGATCCTTGATGCCCTCCTGGATGGCCTCCCATTTGGCGCGATAAATCTCCTTATGGCTCTCAATGAAATTCTCTCGCTCCGTTTCCATTTCGCTAAGCAGTATATCGATGCGTCGCTGATTCTCAATGCGTTCATTGAGACGCTTGTGCCAGGATTGTATTTGACCCTCGGTGTGCTTCATTAGTTGCTGTTTGTGCAGATTGCGCATATTCTTGTTGTAGCGATCCTTCTTGAATTGAAACAGTTTCTTCAGCTTGATCAAATGCTTGCGCTGCAAGTCCTGATGCAATCCAATGTGCGTCTGTACACGCATATTTGTGAGCATCTTGCGATGCTCCAGCAGCATCTGTTGCATTGTGGCCATATTTTCCAGCCGCTTGAACTTTTCCTCGGTGATGTTGTAGAGCTGCACTTTTCGCATGTGTCGCTCCTCGTCCAGACGTTGCTTGCGCGCCAGGACCTCTTCCTTGGAGTGTTGCCGTCCTGTCGGATTCAGATCAGCGCGCCGAGAAATGCTTTCGGCATTGGCAATGAGCAAACGATCATGACGCTCTGCTTCACGTTGCCTGTAAGCCTGCAGCACATAGTACAGCTGCGATTTGTGCAGATCCTCGCGATACTGATTGAAGTCCTTCAGGTTGCAAATAACCTCATTCTGTTCTGTGATCTCGCCATTCTCGCGCAGACGCTTTAGATTACGTTCGTTTGAGTAAAAGGTCTTCAAATTGGAGTCGTGCAATGGATTGTACTCGGGGATGTGCACTGTCATTGATGAGTCAAACTCCTGCATGCTGCATTTGAACTAGAAAGGGGAGCGACTTCTTTATAATCGATTTACAGATATATCACAGGATAGTAAAATCGGCATTCTTATGTAAAAAACTTTTTCTTCACTCTTTACGTCTTATTCCACTTACCGTATTGCCAATCTTATCCTTTGAGAATATCACTTGATTACCGGGACACTTGAGCATGGGCAGCTTACAATTGAGCGGTATCAGCTCCCAGCCTGGCAAACTATTTATGGGTAATCCAGTCTTGTAGCTGGGTTGCTTCGATGTCCCCTGGCCAAAAACCACTTTGTTGCGGCGTGGCAACGATAAAATATCAATCATTTTCCCGATATATATATGTTTAATATTTCTGTTGATTTTAAATAGAAAAAAAAAAATATTTTTTTAGGTTAAATGCTTACATACTTACTAGGTTCAAAAATGACTAAATTTAATATTCTAAAATATTTAACCTGATAAAATTTGAGTCTTAGTCTACTGTGATAGCTTTTAAAAACTCTCTCGCTCTCTCTCTCAGTTGAAGTTTTTTGTTGTCGCAAAGCTTTTGCTCTCTTTGAGTTGAAAACTCGACAGCTTCCGTTGTCCTTTTTACTTGTTACTTTTGCTCTTGTTTGTTTATTTTGTTGTTCTTTATGTGTCCGTTGCTTATCAAAGCTTTCCCTGTTGTCACTTCGCTTAGCTGTTGTCCTTCTCTCCCTCTCTCTCTGTCTTTTATGACTTGTCTTTGTTCTTGTTGTTATCGTTGCCAGGGGGCACATTGAACCGGAAACTACAGAAAATGCAATTTATTTCAAAGCATAATTCAATCTACGGAGTATACAGGTAAACAGGACTTTCTAAGCCTTTTATCAATTTACCGAATGCAATTTAATTTCTTGTTACATGACTTTTTCTTTTCATTTTGCAATTCTGAATTGTAGCGAAGTTGTTTTTGGGTTTATTTTCAGTATCTGCAACTAATTTATTCGTAATCGATAAAATTGTAAAGTTAATAAGAAGTGTATGAATGAAAATGTGGTTTGAAAAGACCAAAATGTGTCACAAAAATAAAATTATTCCAGTTGGTAGTCTGAATATTTCTGAAGGATTCAAAAAATGTTTTCTTCGTTTGCGTTCCACTGTTTAAGATGAACTCCCGCTCTTTACGTTTATCTTATGCAAAATAAACAAACTTTGCCATTTTATTGATACATAATTTTTGTATGTTTGTTGTTGTTGGAATTTGCGTTACGATTTTACGATGTGCTTCACCCGCAATCCGCAACCGCAGAAGCTATTGGCAGAGTTATCTTCTGGCTCCTGGCTGCCATTAGACGCGCTTGATTTGATATTGGCTGAAAGATGCCAGCAGCAGCAGCAGCAGCGAGTTATGTAAGTCGTCGTCTTGGGGGCGACCTCGTTGTTCTGCATTCGCCGTAGTTGCGGCATCATCAGAGTGTGTGTGGCATCAACATAAATATTTGCCAATAGGTCGGTCAGCAGTCGACTAAGTCGGCCAGTCTGGCGTCGTGAAGTCTGTCGTCTGCGGCATTTCTGCTGCTGCTCACGGGTGCCATGTAAATAAAATCACATCAAGTGCTGAAAGTACTTACTGCTCGCACGTGCTCCAAATACGCTCTCGAGTGTGCTTTCCATTTCAGCTAACATCCCAAACATGGATGGCCTCACCTCAAAGGCGCTGCGATATAAATAAAAAATGATGCCTAGCATCCTGTACACAAAATGAACAAAAAAAAAGAAAAGAATAAATGGTATGTGAAGCGAAAGGTGCGTGCCAATTTCTGGTGATAAGTTCTTGCCTAGCTAGCCTGGCCCATTTCCTCTTATATAATAGTTACTTCCTGTTGCCAGCTAGTTAATAAGCGATGATAGCGTGAGTCGTGTTAATGCCTTGTGAACTGATTGCGTATACGACAAGTTGGCTACTTTACATTTTTTTAAGAAAATCCAAGAATATTGCTGCTGTCCATATTTTAAGTTTAATTAAGAATTAGAATACTTTCCGTAAAATTAGTTTATTTTAAAAATTAGGAAATTAAAAAATTTTTTCGGACTCTGTTTATCCTCACAAAAAAAATCTCCTTCCCAAAAAGTATTGTCTTTGCTTTTAAAATAATTTTTAAGTAAATTTTCTCCTATCCTATTCATTTAATTATGTATTCTAATCGAATAATAATTTTAAGCTAATTGGCAAGCTGCTAAGATTTTGAATTATTTTCATTGCAATTCATCCAAGCTTTTCACTGTGCTCAGCAAATTAAATCAGTGCATCTCTAAGTTAAGTGATTCTCACGCGTCCATCTCAAATTCATAGGTTATTTCATCCCATTCCACAATTGACAGAGCAACTCCCACTCTAAACTCCAAAATCTACCCCAAAAAGCATGCCACACATTCACATATCAGGATAGTTAGTTTACACTCAGTGAATGAATGTGTGTGTGTGTGTGTGTATTATGGCGCTTCAGACCGGTCTTTAAGCTTCAAACGTTTTACCGGCAACCAGACAGCTGTGACAAGTCGCTCTCTCACACTCGTACTCTCTTTCGCTCTTTCTTTCTGCACACTCCCCACTCTCCATTTGGTTTCAATTGTGAAAAGCTTTTCGCTTTCAACTTCAATCGTTTGAATCGCACTTGTGCTTTCAATTGCATCAGGCTGTCGTTTTGGCTTTGCCAGAGCTTTGCACACAGAGCATTAGTCAGTTGCTTCGCGTCTGTCTGACGAGTTGGTTCGTTGTGTTTTTGGTGAAGCGCCACTTGTGCGTTACGGTTTTGCTCCCCGCTCTATTTCTGTCTCGCTCGCTCGCTCGTTCTCTAACTGTACTTCTCGCTCTCGCTGTTGTGACTGTCGTCTGTGTGTTTCTGTGCGTGTGCGTACGTGTGTGTGTATATGTGTGGGAGCAAACAACAACAACAACAGCACGCAGAAGAGGAAGAAAAGCAAAAGCAGTTGGCAAAGGGAATCATAGAGCAAAGAATTCATATGAATTGGGGGTGGGCGGCGAACAAGCAAAACGACAACCCTGTAAGCACCACCACCCCCTCGGAACGTGCATAAAAGCGTGATTCTTAACTGCGCCATTCACACAAGCACACACGCATATTCACACACACACACAAACACATATAAGCGCGAGCATATTCACAAGTGACAACAAACAAACAAACAACCAACAACAATAACAAAAAAAAAAAAAACAAAAAGAAACAAGAAAAGGTGACAACGACAACGAAGTGAACAACGCGCAGGATAATTGCATGCGGATTACATAAACAGCACTCGTCGCGCCTCGTTTCGCTTTGTGGGCGTGGCATTCAATAGCAAGCAAACAAACAAAAAGCCACATAAACAACAACAACTACAATTGCAATAACAATAGCAGCAACAAGAGCAGCTGTAATGTGCCATTGCCAGCAAACGAGATTAATTCACATCATTCACTCATCAATTTCATCATTATTATCATCATTAACACAATGCGCAACGCGTCCAGAGCGACGCCACTAGCAGCAGCAGCGACGCCGCATCAGCAGCAGAAGCAGCAGCAGGAGCAGGATCACATCATCACCATCAGCACAGCCAGCTTAAGCGAGCAGTCGCAGGAGGCGCCACTCAAACACTATCAAACACAAACAGCAACTGTAGAGGGCGCTGCAACTGCAACTGGAACGGGAACTGGAACAATTATTGGAGCGACAAACGTGCAGCAATCGATAACACAGGGATCACAACAACAATCGTCGGATACCACAACGAAACGATCTGGTGGCGCCCTCTGCCGGCTCAGTCAGCTAGTCAGCTATCAGAATAACATTGCCGATGTGCAGCATCGACGCGGCCGTCGACTGCATGGACTGCAGTTGCCGCTGCATCCGTTGCAGCTCTTCGGCTGGCTTGTGCTGTTGCTCTTCGGTGTGGCCAGCTATTGGGTATTGATACCAGCATTTCATGCGCCCATCCAAGGACCCCTCTATGGTCTAATCTCGGGCCTGTACGTGGTGCATATTGCGGCCCATTTGACGGCGCTGCTGACCGATCCCGCCGACAAAGAGTTGCGTCGGGTGCATCGCAACGATCGCATTGTGCCCGAATTCGATCGCAGCAAACACGGTCACGTCATCGAGAACGGGCGGTGTCATTTGTGCAACATTCGCACCTCGACGCCGCGCACCAAACACTGCTCTGTGTGCAACAAGTGTGTGGGCAAATTCGATCATCATTGCAAGTGGCTGAATCACTGCATCGGCTCCCGCAACTATGTCGCCTTCCTAATGTGCGTCGTCAGCGCTGTGGTGGCCACGCTGGTCATTGTGGCCGCCGTCATTGGCCAAATTGTGCTGTACTATGTGCAACCCGATTGGCTCAGCTTCTATTGGTGCAACAGTCGCCTGGAGTCGACGGATCTCGAGTCCAGTGACTACATCAATCTCACGCTAAGTCTGAGCAATGGCACCATGATGCTCTTGGAGCAGGAGACGGAGGAGCAACAGCTCTATGTGGACACACAGCTGGACAATCTAACGGTGTCCACGATGCCCACGCTGCTGGACAACTTTACGGCGCTGCTGGAGCAGACAACGACAACGCCGACGACGACGACGACAACGTCACAGGTGAATCACACACAGGTGACACCGCTAGTCGCTGGCATCGGAGTGCATGAGACCATCTATCTGCTGCTGCTGGGCGTACTGGGTTTGCTGGCCGCCATCAGTGCCGGACTGTTGCTGCATCTGTGCTTCTTTCACATCTACATCTCGTTTCTGGGCCTCACGACGTACGAATACATACGAAATCATCGACAGACGCAGGAGGCGAAGGCCAAACAGTTGCTGGAGCAGGGCAAAAATGGTGGCGTGCACTTCAATCCGCAGTTGCCCACACTGCAACATCCGTCCAAGCTGCCCACAGCCGGCACTCAGCTCTACTGCTGCTCCAGCGTGCCGCATCCCAATCAACAACAGCAGCAGCAACAATCTCCGACAGATGTAGCTGGATCAGGAGTAGCACATCAGCTGCATTGTTGTGCCAGCTCGAGGGAATTCCATCAGCAGGCACGCCAAGCGGTCTATGTGTGCTCGCTGCTGCAGGAGCGACGCCACGATCATCTCCAGCAGCAACTGGACGCAGTGGATGCCGCTCACGAGGCGTCCACGTTGCGTGCCTCGTTCCACTGCTGCTCCAGCTATGCGGCCAGCGCCATGCAGCGACGCGTGAGCACAGCGGCCAGCGCCAAGGCAGCGCTGGAGCCGCGTCAGCGTGCCGCAAGGGGCGTGGCAGGTAGCGCCGCTGCCTATTTGCAGTACACGGAACAGTGCACGCTCTGCACGTTTCAGCTGCGGAGTCCGTTGCGTGGGGGACGCGGCAGTGCAGCGGGCAGCAGCAGCACACGAACGCTAGCCAGCCAAACAGCCACGCCCTCGGCCTCGTCGTCATCGGCATCGGCCGCTGGGAATATATCGAAGCATCAGCGCTGGCGTCGAAAATGGAATTGTTGCGCCAATGTGCCCGACAGTCCGGATGTGCCCAACGATCTGCTCGCTGCTCTATCGTATCGCGAACACGCCGCCGCCGCCACCGCCACCGTCAGTGGCAAGATCAATGCCAGCGAGCTGCCCGTGCAGTTCATACGCAGCCTCGATGTGCCACATGCCAACGAGTTGCCGCTGCCCCTAAAGACGCCGCGCAGCTCCCGCTTGCGGCACATGCTGCGACTGCTGGGTCGCTATCGTCGGGCGCGCTGTCAACGCGGCGGTGCTCATGGGAATCATGGTGTGGCGGCGGCGGAGCAGCATGTGGCCGCCATCAAGCAGAATCAGATACGTCCACTGCAGCTGCAGGCGGCGGGACGTGGCTACGATGCGAGCTACGATGCCTCGACAACGACGACGACGACGCCGCCACCGCAAAGTTCGCCGAGTCGCAATAGTAGCGACAGCATCAGCAACAGCAGCGAGCTGAGCACCGATCATGGCGGGAAAGAACTAATGCTACTGCCCACCAGCGTGATACGCGATGACTGTGTCACGACCAGCTATCAGTTGACGCTGCCACCGGCTTTGCCGCCGCCCACGCGCCGCAAGATGCCCAATGCCAGCGAACTGGCCGAGCTCGCCGAAACCTTGGGATTTGTCACCTCGCATTCACCGTCGTCGTCGTCGTCGGCATCGTCGTCCAACTGCAGCCGGCAGCTACCGGGATTGGGCAACGTTTATCGACGGCAGCGGCGCAAGCATTTCTTGCGCACACGATCGCCCACATTGTCGCCCATCCATGAGTCGGGACTGTCGAATCCCACATCGCCGCAGCCCTTGCGGCACAGCCTCGTCAGCGGCGGCGGCGGTGGCGGCGGCAGTGCCAACAGTGTGGCCAAGTGTTCGCCGGATGTGGCACGCTCCTCGGCATCGCTTGTGCAGAATCTTTGCGGTCTAGCCGGAGAAGCGTTGAGGAAGACCGCCTCGAATAGTTCGCTGCAGAGCATCAGCTCGAATTCGAGCAGCACCTAAATGGAAGTGTTGGTGGTGGTGGATTGTAGACAGTTCCTTGCATGGTTTCTTCTTCTGCTTAGTCCATAGGTTAGTCATTAAAGAGAACAAAGAGGAAACTCCGTTTAAATCCCAGTCCAGTTTCCAGTTGTAGGAATAATACGCATCCAATCCGTCGGTTACCAAATTCAAATGCAAAGTTTGAGGCTTTACTTTCACTGTAAATGCCCCCCAAATTTGTCTATAGGCGCTATAAGTACGATATTATTATATTATTATTATTAAATATGCAGTAAAAGCTAAAACTAGTTCTATTATTTAACTTCTTCTTGTTGAACTTTGACTTCGATTTTTGGGCATTGCTTTTGATGTGGTTTCCTAATGAAATTTTAAAGTAAATTGAAATTTTGCTTATTTATTTCAAACTTTTTTATTAGTCAATTATTTCTTGGCTTGAAATTGAGATGGAAAGAAAGAATTGATTTTTGTTGTTAGATTTTTAAATTAGCAAAACTAATTTATACTATTTCGTTGTTTTTTGTTGTGGGTTTCATGAAATTCGAATTTAGATAATATTCAATTTTTAAACTACATTACTATATTATTTGCACTTGATTTGATTAATAAAGAAAAGGCCATTTGATTTTGATGATATAGCATTGCTTTTGATGTGGTTTTCCAATGAAATTTCAATTCATAAATTCAATTTATTTCCTTACTGCAAAGTCGAAGCATAACTCTTTCAGTGGTATTCAGAGCGAAATTTAATGTATATTACTTTCTATTATCGAAGCTAAATTTATTTCTTCTTAATTTTCGATGCAGCATTTGCTGTTTGATGTGGTTTTCTAATGAAAATTCCAAGTTATTGAATGAATGAAACTCCCATTTAGTTTAATACTTAATATATCGGGTTCAGTCTTTTTTGTCTTGCTCAGAAAACATTGTTAACAATTTAATTTTTCTAATGAAGATATGTTTTTAGTACAATTTAAACGTATTTTGATTATTTAACAACTCTTGACAACTTTGAATTTCCCACCGTTTTTTACTTACTATTATATAGTACTATATTTATATTTTTTTGCTTCTTGAAAAAATATGCTGAAATGTCTTTCTCAAAATATTGCAACACGCATAAGGGTTGAATAAACATATTTCTTTTGAATACTGAAAGTCTGGTTTAAACTCTTCCTTCTCTTTCCTATCTGCTTGTGTTAACAATATAGTGGAGCAATCTATCGTAATGCAAACCTTGTATCTATTATGCAAAATGCTTAGTATAGAGCAATCGTATGCAAATTGCTATGAGTAATAACTTTGTCCGTCTATCCATCGACAATTTCAATCTCATTCCATTTGCAGTTGATTTGTGTGCGATTCATATTTTTGTTAAGAGGCATTAGGAGGAGAAGACACTTTATTCGCACTCGTTTGCAATTGCTTTGAATGCGTCGAAAACGCATTCAACTGTATTGAAAAGGTTTCTCCGCGGTAAAAATTCCTCAACTCACAAATGTGTGCTACACAATGCGCATATATATTTTTTGTGATTTGCACCTGAATCTCGTCTCCCTCACACATCACTCACCTCTCGTAGTTGAAGACAACACTTAACCGCACACAAATACAAATACAAACACACAATCACAATACGCTTTTCAACTAAATATCGTGAGTTGTATCTGTTGGATGGCTTCGCTTTGCTTCGCATTCGCGTTAAATATGCAACAGCCTGTCATGTACAATTGATTGCAAGGGGTGGGGAGGGGAGAGAAGTATGACTAGGAAGAGGAGGAGGAGGAAGTGGCGTGCAGGGAATATGCATTTGTATTCACTCACTCACTGCTAGTCGATATTGATTTTCATTTTGAAAACTGTTAGCTGGGGCGTCGCTGATTACGGTTACAAGTATCTCTCTCTCTCCCTCTCCCTCTCTCTCTCTCTCTCTCTCTCTCTCTCTCTCTCTCTCTCTCTCTCTCTCTCTCTCTATGTAGCTCTAGCTCTAACTTACACACACAGCGCAAAATTTTGAAGCAGTTTTTTTAATCGCTTTTGATTTGCAATATAAGCGAACCATTTTTTTTTCTCTTTTATTTACAATCTGTATTTTTCAATGAAGTAATCAATAATCAAAAAGGTTTTTTTATTTAGTTTTTATATTTATTTTAGTACTTTACAATTCTTTGCTAATTCACTAAAGTTTGTTTTGACTGCAATTAAATTATTATTAGAAATAAATTCAATAGTTATGAAAATAATATTTTCACATTTCTTAATTTGAAATTTATCTTTACTTACATGTTATTTTAATTTCTTTTTCAATTTTTTATTTTATTTTAATTTCTTAGAATTCTTTAATAATTAAATCAAGTTTTTTTTGACTGAAACTAAAAATGAAAATTAAATGTAATAATTATAAAATTAATATTTTCACATTCCTTTGTTTTTGTATATATCTTTACTTAGATGTTATTTTAATTTCTACCTTACATGATGTTTACTTGAAAATGAAATGAAACATATATTTTCCCGCTGATATTTAATGGTTATATTAATAATCAAATTATATTTTCGCATTGTTTTCTTTATTTATTATTTATTTCTTATTTTATGTTTATGAAAATGATATTTTCACTTTTTATTTTATGCATATTTTAATTGTATATTATTTTTGGTAGACTTTATTTTAATTATTCACAATTTGTAATGTTTATTTTAGCTTTTTTTTTATAATTATATAATTTTCTGTTGTGTTTTGATATAATTCATTATATTATGTTTCTTTATTATTCTCCTCGCAATCTACGCTTGAAAATGTTAAGTCTTCAAAAAAGTTTAAAGTGATTTTTAGCTGCTTGATTTCATTTTCCCATTTGACTCTCTGTGTAGCTGTCGTTGTCGCTGTCAATGTATTTGTATCTATGCGTCTATGTTGGAACAGAGCTCCATCTTGTTGTGACTTTGCAACATTTGCGCAAACAAAAGCCACACACACACATACACACCCACTCACATGTGGTGCAGTTGCAAAATGGTTACGCAAATGTTTTCATTCAAATTCAATTCAAATGCACTGTGCAAAAGTTGGCAAAGCTCCCACTAACAATGCCCCCAAAATGTGTGGGCAGCCATTGCATAATACCCACTGAGCATAAACATGTGTGTAAAAGAGTGAGAGGGAGAGAGGGTGGTAAAGAGAGAGAGAGAGAGATAGACAGTAGAAGAGAGAATGGGAAAGACACTTTACAAACTTGACAAGGCTAATGAAAAAAGTTCAACTCCATAGTTTGGCATTTTCAGGCAGGAATAGAACTCGTAATGGGAAAAAGAAGTGGGATGAGGAAAAAGAGAGAGCTGGGGAGAGGCAATAGGAAAATAGGGAGTGGAGGCTGGGGGGGAGGGCAGGAAATAGGGAAATTCCTGGCTAACATTAAATATGCCTCAACATGAATTATTAATTCCGCAGCTGAAAATGGAAATGATGCGTCAAAAAATGTGATTGAGTCGGGACTGAAAACGCGACTGACACGTACGTCAGACAGACAGAGACAGACTGAGAGAGAGAGGGAAGGAGAAGACAGGGTACACAAAAAAGAATGGATTGCTGCAGATACTCGTCAAGACAGTTAGAGCGACAGTCATAATGCACACAAGAGAAGAGGCAATTGTAGAGTGGAGAGTGGAGAGTGAAGAGTGGAGAGTGAGGCAGACAAACAACACTCCAATCTAGTCTTAAAGTCGACAGCTCATGCCATTGAGACTGACAGCAGCAGCACTGCAAGATTTGATGGCATACTTACCTCCACACCCTCAGACTCTCAACAATTGTAGCAACTTCGAAACTGATTTGCAACAGGAACATTTTGATGTATGTGCTCAGATTCTAATACACTAAAAGGGTATTAGCAACGAAAGCAACACAAGAAACTGCTATTAACAATTCTTTCTTTTTTTGTCTTTCCTTTCTAAGGTGAAAAAGAAACTTATATCCAAAACATTTAGTTTGTTTAGTAATTATGAATCTAATAGTTCTTGATTAGAACTTTAAAAAGATCTCAGAATGATTTTGGAAGTATTTTTTTGTTGAAAGATAATAGCAAACATTAATGAATGACGAAGAATAGTACTTTCCTAATTGTTTTAGCTTATGTTTTTGCACTTTAAATACAGTATTATTTATTTACTAAAAGGGCAACCCAAGTTTAACATCACATTAGCAACTTTATTCATTAAATATCTTCAACACATTTTACTGTAATACTTTTATTAAGAACTACTTCATTTGTATCCCAATTTTAAATGCACAAAATTCAAAAAACGTTTATCATTTTCACATTCCAAAAAGAAATCTGGTCATTACTTTCAATTAGCTCAAAGATAGTAAAAGTTTTCCACTCTAACGTTCAAGCATATATAAGTAATTGTTGACAAGCAAAATGTACTAATGTATCACTTTTTAATTTACAGTTGGAAATTCCAAGAATTGTCTCTTATCAGGCTACGTATCTCATTTTCAATCTCTTCTCAGATTTTATCTGCCTTTCTCTCTCATTCAAGTGATAATTATACTTCTTCACTCTGTAGCAAAACAATGTCAGCAATTTAGAGCAATTGTTCTATTACTCTGAATTTTAGTTGCCCAAAATTGGCTACGTAATCACTTTGCGGCAGCTGGTCACATTGTGCACAATTGTGCCACAACTGACAGGTTAATTAAAGTTGCTAAGCTGGGTCACTTTACACACACACATGGCTATATGATTGCTATATATAGTTGCATTGTTGTTGTGTCAGCCATAAATGTTATTTTACCTCCTCCTCCTCCTTCAGTTGCTCTTTCCTCCATGTGCTGCAAAAACATGTCGACTCCTAGACCAAGTCGTGTCTCTCGCACTCTAATTTCGACTTCAGTGCAACAACTGGCATATGTATTCTCATTCTACCGTCTCGTGTGACATGAATAGAAAATTGCAAAAATGGGAAAAATGGCTAAAGTATGGCGGAAGAAGTTGACTCGCAATAACAACAATAATAATAAATGGAGTTTGAATTGAAGTTCTGTTGACTGCACTTCACAAAAGTGTATGTTGTCTGTTGTCTGTGCAAAAACTCGACCAAATTTCCACTGCACTTGCTCATTTCCGGTTGGAGTATGAAACAGAGAGAAAGAGAATGAAAAAAAAAGAGCACAACAAAAAAAGTGTTGCATACTTTTTAGCGCAAGTCTTCGTACTTTCCTTGTGCTAAAATGCTTAATTTGATGGCTCTTGGCATTAACAATTTAGCGCTGCACCTGCTGCCACTCACACACACATACACACACACACACCCTCTGGTGTTGCTGCTTCATTATATTTAACTTGCTGTCAAGTTGTTTATGCCTTCACATTTAGGGCCAAGCGAAGAGCTCATTAACTTGGCTTCGTCGTTCGTTCGTTCGTTCGGTTTGGCAAACATTGTTGCAGCTTAAGCCAAATTTTTTATCGCCATTATAATTGCGTTAAATCAACTGTAAAATCAACAGCAAACAAGTCTTGAGCAGGTCTTCAAATGTTGCATTGATACTATGATGGTTCTTAAATGATGTGTGAGGCATTAGAAAAATCTGATATAGAACTTATTCTGAACTAAAATTCTTATAATTCTAGTGATATTTTCTTTAACTTGGAAACCTTTAAAGCACAACAATTCTTTCTTTTTATTAGATTTTCAATTTAACCAATACTTAAAAATTGAATAGTATTTTTGTAGAATGAGCCAAAGACTTAGGGAAAGTATATATTCTGAAAAATTATTATAATAATATAATAACTGAAAAATTATTATTCTAAAACTTTATTATTGGAACCCATATCTAAAGATCTGAATAGGTTTTTATTATAAAACTTGTGTGTAGATGAACTAAATTAGATTAGATTTGAAACCATTCTTTAAATATTTTATGACAAAGATTAGTATATATTATTTATAGTTTATGAAATTTATATTTTTCTTTGTGCAACTATTAGAGGTGTTCTTCTTTGTTTTTTTTTTTTAAAGTTTGTTTTTCTTAAATTAATTTAAAGACATTTGTTTGGCAATTCTTTGTGCAACTATTGGAGAGATGTTTTTCTATTTTCTATTTAAATTCTTTATGCAAAGTTTTTCAAGTACAGCAGTAAAAGTAAAACGTATTATCATAGTTAAGTAAATAGAAAGTTGTTCTTGTTGAGGACTCGCCCATTTCTAGCGTTTCTCGCAATCCTCCAGAGTTATCATCATGCAATCGGCATTCAAGGCTGCTCAAAGCTTCTCCTGTTTTTGTTTGTGTGTGTGGCACCTGCCACACTTTGCAGTCTTATGCTGCTGCTGCAACCTGCGTCGCTTTTCAAGGCTGCGCTTTAAATATATCCTGTTGAATTTTTGTAACTGTCAAGTTTGTGTTGAACCCTCCCCGCTTGCCCCGCCTGCCCCGCCTTGACCTTAGTATTGCCTCAAAGTCTGACCGCTCACATGGTGTGAAAATTGCACTGGACGATTTTTGTGACTACACTTGACTGCCAAAGGGGCGTGGCTTTTGCGGGCAGGGAAATGCCAAGGTTCTCTCTCTTTCTCTTTCTCACCTGGGCTTGGCTTCTCACACTTGAGTTGTTTAGTGTTTCTTTTTTGTTTTTGTCTGCCGTGTGTGAATTGTGGCAAAAATTCCACTTTAATTACATGAAGCTGAAGTCGCTGTCCATGTCATGTGTGTGCACGGCCATTAAACTCGGCGCATAAACATATATAATATATATATATATTATTTTTCTTCTTTTTTTTTGTGCTTTTCTCCTGCTTTTGAGTTGTGTGCGCTCCTAGCAACGCCCTCGAGTAACTCAAGTTGATTCGATGTCTTCTCGTTAAAGTTTGTTTATGGCTCCAAAGCGAGCTCCTCCCGCACCCTTCACCCCCTCCCGCACTCGTCTGCCCCATGGCAACAGTTAGTTGTTGTCATGAGCAATTGTTATCTGTATTTTTTTGTTGTTGTTGTTGTGTTGCAGCCGCATCAATTATAAATTTAACGTTGCGCCTTCATTTGCAATGGACACGCAACAAGAATTCCCCCCTTTGCCCCTCTTCCCTGCCCTGACAAGAAATCTACATAAATCGCAGGGGGGCGCATAAAGTTTGGGGCGTGTCAATCGCCTTGCAAAGCTGGCAAAGTCTGCCCAAAAAAAAAGATGAACTACCTGCTTGAGTGTTCGCTGTCTATCTATCAATACTTAGTATGAGGGGGGAGAGGGGTAAAGGCAGGCCTTTAGGTGCGCCACATAATACAATTTCCATTACCAGGTTACCAAGAGTGGTAGAGTGGAGGGGAGCAAGGGGAGGGTACTGCACCCATTTGACGGCGCTTGAATTATGATTGATTTCCCTGGAAATTGGGCGTCGCTGTCAACGGCCAGACAGACTGAAAGAGAGCGAGATAGAGCTACTGCCACGCCTCTGTCTACGCCTACTTGAAGCACAGACAACAGAGATGAGGACAACTCACATGCCTAGCTTAGACACTGATAGCTGTGTGCTCTGTGCTGTGGCATAAATAGGGAATCGAGACTGCAATTGTTTTTTGCCCCAACTCCCCTTTTTTGCGTCCTGTTCCCTCCCCCCTCCCTACCACATCTGCCAATTCAACTCAAGCCCTCAAACTCTAGGTTTAACTGGTTGTCATTAGCAATCGCCGTTTGGGCGTTTCTAATAGTTTGGCTAGCTAACCTGTAACAGGATACGTCAAAGGTCCTGCTTCAGCTCCAGCTCCAGCTTTGTTTGCGGCTCGTTTTTGTTTTGGAAGCGAAGGAAGGAAGGAAGGAAGGAAACATGCCACGACAATTCTTTTTGCTTCTGCTACTTTTTGTTCACCCATTTTTATTTCGGTTTGGTTTGGTTCAACGAACTCGCCGCTCTTTGTCCTGGCTGCAACAGGCTCTTCAGCATTTAATATGATTTTTCAATTTAGTTAATGACTTTGCTTTGAAACTGGATTGGATTAGATTGGTTCTATTCTCGAGGCAAGTTGCAAAAAACAAACACCAAGTGAATGAGACTGCAAAAAATATGCAAGCGAGGCAAAGAGTTTGAGAAAAACAATAAAAATAAATAAAAAAGTAAATAAAGTGCAGCTAAACATTAATTGTAATTAAAGTAAAGCGAAATTTAAACATATATTTTGGTAAGCTACAAAATTCATATATTGTATGGTAAAAGTAAAATAAAATTATATATAAATCAATGTAAAACAATAGCCAAGCGAAGGCAATAACAATTTCAGTCCAGAAAATAGAGATTATAATGTTTGAAATATCCCTGCAGTTGTCTATATAAAATCTATATCGTCAATTTGGTTTAAATTATAATGTAGAGCTGTGCCAAGCGAAGAAATTCAGACTGCAGGGTTAACTAAATACAGAAGTAACAAATATATATTTATAGTATAAGCGGGCTAAAATTAGATTTGTAGTTGAAAGCAGAGTTTTGACTATTCTCATCATTTTTGGTATATAACATGTGCTTTGATATTTTTGTCTGGTATTTTTAAGTGAAACGAATGGAAAATAAAAGCAAAACACAAAAAAACTGTGTCATAAAAACAATTATTGGCCACCAGGTGACGAGTTGAGTTTTGTGTCATCAAACTTGATTCTCGTGTGGCCTTTTTCCCCTTTTCATTCTCTTTCTTTTTTCAGTGGTATTTTAAATATTTAGTAAGCCAACTCAAATGTCAGATACGAGTTGTTGTTGTTGTTGTTGGTAGTTGGCTCACGTTCACTTTGATATGTGTTGACACTACCATTGAAGGCAGCAACCCAGTAAAACTCAACTGAACTCAACTCAACTCGACCCGTTGTGGTCATCATGGTCAACATTAAGGGGCGTCATCATGTCGCTTGTCATTTGCGTTTAACTCAACTCAACTCTACTCAGTTCAGTTTAGCTCATCGTCTCATCGTAAATTCCTATGTGACTGTTTGGCCCTTGTGTGTTTGCATAAGGATTGCGGCCTCGATTAACGACTAAAACAGCAGCCAGCTTTTGATTGAACTTTATGCGCTCTGTGGCAACTTTATAGCAGATAGCAGAGTAGTGCTCAGTGCTCAGTTCCCAGTTCCCAGTGCTGCCCCCAATAGCAAACAAGGCCTGGCAAGTCAAACACCAAAGTTAAATGTAGCCGATAAAACATTGTTATAGGTTTGTGCCGGAAAAATGGACTTTAAGCATTGCAACTGGTTACTGAGAGTGAATGTTTAGTAAACGCAGCATTAGGCAGCTATAAAAGACGTAGTAAAAGTCTAACATTGATTTGATTAACAATCTGGTATATTTGAATATAGTAATGTACCAAATATAAGTTTGGGTAAATTAATTTAGTATATTACTATATACCAAATGTAAGTTTTAGTAAATTAATTTGGTATATTTAAAGAATAGTATCCACCTGTTTTGCTGTTATTGAAAAGACAAAGTCTTACACATATAATCTAAACTTTTGGTTTTTTTAAATGTAATAAATTGAAAAGCAGAAAATAGTTTGTTATAATCTTTGTTTATTTAATTACTGTACAATTTTGTTTTCTATGTTATATAATATTTAGAGGGTAGTCGCTTAAATACATATATACCAAATATAGTGTGCGGTATACTTAAGTTTTTTTTTTGTAGTACATTAATTCAGTATATTTTAAGAATAGTAGCGTCCTGCTTTGTTTTTATTGAAAACAGATAAAATCTATTTCACAATCGAGTACACTCTATTACAGCTTACCTAATTGTCACTTACTGAAATACAAGACAAATTTAATATTAGATATTAGTTTAAGCGATTCTGAAAGCTTAGAATAAAACTAGAATGGTTATAAGGGCAACTAATTAATATACATATTATAATTCACAAGTCCGCTTCAAAACTACTTCTTTATTTAAAATGTTTTAAGTATTTAAATTACTAAAACATTCTTAGATCATTTACAATTTAGTTTGCTGAAATATAAAAAAATTCAAAGGCAAAAAATATTTCATTGTTTATACATTATACAATTTTGTAGCTTTAGATTGAAATGTTGAGCAACTAAAAATAGTAAATTATCAAACATTACATTAATTGCATTTCCCACAGTACAAAAAACCAATTCTTCTTGACAATCGCTTGTCACTGAAATTGATTGCCTCGTTATTAAAAGTACTATCTCTGTACAACTGATTAATGAGTTAGTTCAATCATGCAATCAGCAAGGACATTTCGTTAGTCCGATTGCCCAGCTTAAGGCTTATAATTTCGATTAGTAATAATATATGAAGGAAACTAATAAATAGCCAATCGATAAGTCGTTTGTCTCGCATATTTCGGAACATTTGAAGCAACATTAATGTCAGCTCTAATTCGATTTGAAATATTCATAAATATTGTTGCGTATACGCACCGAATTCCGAAGCCTTAGGGGAGGGGTGGAAGAGACGTCATCTGGACGAAAACTTAACTCGCATATGGATTATTTATGCAAATACATTGCGAAAATTAACAAAGTAAATTGTTGTTTGGCATTTTATATTTCCTGTTTGCCTTTCGTCGTTTGGCATTTGAACGCGAAGCGACGCGACACGGACGCGACGTCATGTGTTTGTCCCGGCCAAACAAATCACACAAATGTGACAGCACACACACACATACACATGCACTCGGACACACGCACACACACATGTACACTTTTGGAGCCTTAAGCCGAACACTCGGCAATAAAACGTCGAGGATTTATGGGTACGTGTCATTTGGCTTGTTTGTCCCTCGTTCTTCGCTTCTTCGCTCCTTTCGCCTTTCGTCTTTCGCCTTTCCCCTTGTATGCAACATTATATCAGCTAAAGTACATATGTATTTGTATATTGTACACACACACCTTTCGATTCACACACACACACACGCACTCACACACATTTAGTGCTGCAAGGCAGCAAAATAACAAATAAACAAATCCAACAACTAAACTTCTTTTGCTCCTCACCTTCGTTTTTCTTTTCTTTTCCTTTCCTTTCATTTTCTTCTTCGCATTCATTCAGCATTCGCTTCAACAGGCTAACAAAGTAAACGACGCCTTTTGGCTAGGCAACGATTTCCACTTAAAGATACAGCACGATACACGAAGTACATTAGCTTGATGCCACAGGAAGTTGCAAGCAGTGTCATAAATTCTTTATCTTACCGTTTAAAGGAAAGTCTTTAACACGCTAATGGTACTCAATAAATTGACTAAATTTAGTCGCGGTATAAATCTCTTTTACATTACGAGTACAAGAAATTAATGGCAAATTTAATATATTTCAAATATACTAGATTCCAATAAAAATATACTAAATTCTACTTCAGCATTTGTTATTGCTATTAAACAAACAGTGTTTGGCAATAGTCAAGTTCAATTATACTTTAGTGTGTCACAAATTCCTTAGTTAATTATAGTAAAGAATGTATTTATTCATATTCTCAAAATATTCATAAATTGAATGAAGGTCACAAATTTAATGAGTTAAGAAGGTACTAGC
This sequence comes from Drosophila niveifrons, assembly GCA_035046325.1. Taxonomy (NCBI): domain Eukaryota; kingdom Metazoa; phylum Arthropoda; class Insecta; order Diptera; family Drosophilidae; genus Drosophila; species Drosophila niveifrons. The sequence goes on from JAWNOC010000068.1 coordinate 10,765,526, forward strand.
TTGAAGATAATAATAGAAAAAAGTATTTGAAGAATATTAAATCCTTTATGAATGAGAATGGAATACAAATATTTTAGGAATACATTATTTTTAATTTATTTGTATTTAATCCATTTATAATTTGAAAAAACTTAAATGAAATCATTAAAATAAGAAGAAAAGAGACAAGTGCCGCTACAAATATAAATGAATATAGTAAAGCAGTTGAGCAAAGCTGAAATAAATGTTGCTAAAAACAAGAATGAAACCTTGAACTTAGATTTTTTCTCTCTGCGCGAAAAGATTGAATTTGAATTATACTTAGCATGCCTCAAGCTTTTATTTAATTTTGTTATGTGCTCTGTGCAATTACCCAATTGTAGTGTATTTCACAGTCGACTTAGCTTCTCATTAGTTTTGGATTTCTTTAGCTGTCAACTCGAGAAGTTGCAGCAAAGAAATGCGCATTAAGAAGCTGCAACTTGAACACCTCGCAGCAACTTGGCTCTCTCTCTCTCTTTAACTTCTCACTTGGCACGAGCCTCTTTAGCACTTCTTTATCCTTCATATCCCTAACTCTCCGTAATTCTCTATCCCTTGCTATGCCTCTGTGTGTGTGTGTGTGTGTGTGTGTGTGAGTGTGTTGCATGAAGTCAATCAGTGGATTTCACGTTCAATTTGCTTGTTGGCCTCATCTGGCGTCGTTCACGTTGACGTTGACGTTGTCTGGGCCTCATACGAGCGAGTACAAATATAATTAAGTGCCAGCCAGCCAGACACACTCACACACACACACACACACACACATACATCTACAGCCTTGGTCACATGTGAGTGGTTGGGAGATTGATGCTGGCCATGGCAGTTGCTTCATTATCGCCTCTCTCGTCTACGTCTTCGTCCTCGGCTCAGTTTCAAGGCTCAAGTTTGCGCAATGCTTCGTTTTATTTCCATTTTAATACCCGACAGCCCAAAATGCTGCAAGGGTATAACAAGCAGCAAGTGTTGCCTTCAGAATTCAGTAATATTTTCTCTGTCTGCTTGTCCGTCCGTCACTTTGAACGCACAGATCTCAGAGACTATAAGAGCTAAAGACATTAAGTTTGGGCACAATACTCTAGGAATATCTAACTTAGTTAAGCACGTTTTAGAATTTTACCACGCCCACTTACGCCCCCAAAAATCGAAAAAGCGAATTTACCATTAAAGACAGCTAGCAGGTATTTCTCAGTCGTATACTCTCTTCTTTAGCTAACTTGGTTTTTTGTTATATATTTGTTTACTTGCGTTTTTTTTTTGCGCTGTGCTGTGCTGATGATTTCGGCCTGCTAACTTTGAGCTGACAGCGCGGCTCGACCAACAAGCATCATTAGTCCTAATGAGCTGTGTAATAAAATTTCATCAAAAGTGTGCAAACAAAGTTGGGAAACGCTCTTAAAGGGAAGGAGACGTGGCTGCGTCTGCAGATTCCCGAAAAGTCTTGGCGCCCAAAATAATTAATAAACCAATTTTAATTGCCAGCAACGAAGGTGGACAGAAAGAAAGAGAGAGAGACTGAAGCAACTGCCACTTCAATCAATACACGTTAATTACGTGTTCACTCCCACTGAAAAAACTGCAGCTAGGCATCTTTCACTTTGCCTGCTGATGCTGACTGCAGTGCAAGAGTTGCCACGCCCCATCAAAAAAAAGGAAAAAGAAAAACGAAACGTCGCCAAATTGTCCCCCAGTTTTGCAAGTTCTTGTTGTCATTCGCCATTGTCCTTGAGCCCTGAGCACAATGCGGCCTTTTATTATGGTTTATTGCGTCAGCGGCGCTTGCAGGAATTACTTCTTGCCACTCCTCACTTGCCACATGCTTGCCACTTGGCTGTGTGCCCTGACTTTGACCTCGTTGCATAACACACACAACATATAACACATAGAGACATATATATAACAAAAGGCAAACGCGACCACGCCCAGCAAAATGCAGTGCACACAATGCTTTAGCCCCCTTTTTTGATTGCTTCCTCTTCTCTCCAACTTAACCTCATTAACTAAAGTTTCAAATTCCTTTCAGCGCATTCTAAGGCAGATTTTAGATAGTATACACTTGGCCCCAAGGTGGCTTCAGCGTTGCATAAAGAACTCCTCGTTGCAACGAGAGAAGTTGCCTATTAAAGTGAAACCCTTTGTAGAGTAGCTTAAAGGCAACTTGTGCTAAACGAAATTGAGTTGAACCTCAATAAAAGAGCAACACAGATTCCAAAGCTTCTATTAAAGTATTTAAATTTAGGAATATTCTGTAAAAATGATGCAATAATATTTCTATTTAATAATCATCATTCTACATTTTTACATTTAATATTCAATGCATTTTTTATCAATTCAAAAAGCTGTTGTTAGTAGTTAGTTCTTTATTTTAAATTTAGCTACTTGCAAGGAAAATAAATCAGTACTCTAAAAAAAATAATAAATAAAGTTCTTTATGATCACTTGAAAATTTATTAGTAAAAGAAAGAAAAGTAAAGCAGAGTCCTAATAAAATTTCTATTTAATAAAATCAAAACTGTGCAGAGTGAAATTGTGTTGATTGCAAAATTTCTATTAAATTATGTATTCCACTTTTTAACACACTTTTTAAGTAATCGAATATCTGCATTAAATTCAATTTTAAAACATATTGCTTTAATCAATGCGTTAGCTGCAAACGCAATAAAGACAATAAAAGTGCCCTAAAGCGTTGCAATAAAAATGCTCCCTAAAGGCTCTCGGAATAAAGCAATTATTGTGTTATATAATGCTCTATGGTCAAGCTATTATCTCAATCAATAGTTGTGCAAACTGCAAAGCTACGACGCAAATTGATAATCCTTTTCAAAATGTTCAATTAGTGAATGTCCTTCGCTTCGCTTTGCATTCGCATTCAGTGAACAGCTTGTTTGCAACACGCGGCACAACAATAAAGCTCTGATTGGGTTGCAACAGCAACAACAACAACAACACAAAAAGTGGAAATGAAATGGAAATGAAAATGAAAATGGAAATTTCATAAGTATAAGCATAAGTATCTTGTTGTGGTCGAATGGGGGCAAGTTAATCTACTTTGGGGTAGAGCGCTCTCTCATTTAATAGGTTAATCGCAATTTCCACCTTCGTGTAAGTGCAACACAATGAATTAATGGACATTTCTGGTTGCTCGTTGCTGGTTGCTGTTTGTGGTAGCACGCAAAGAGCTTTTCTTTCGCTTTTTCACATTTTTCTGTGTGTTTCTGTTGCCCTGTTTTTCCATTAAAATACAGTTGACTGGCCAAGCACGCCAACGCCTGGGGAATTGCAACGCGGCACTTGAAATGTCATTGCGTTTGCAGGCTGTAAAACAAGTAAAAGTTTTTACTACTATATATATTTTTTTTGCATTTTTTGTTGGTTACATTTCATTATTTGACTTTAGCCTTTGGCCCACAGCGCGTATGCGTAATGCCTGACTTAATATACGTATTGTTTGTGTGCTTGCGAGCGTATGACCGTGTGTGTGTATAACTGTGTGTGTGTGTGTGTGTGTGACTGAAATGAGGTCATATTTTGGCGCCGGCATCGCCATCTTTGGAATGTCTGTCAGATCCACAGAGCAAAACAGATACGTATAAGCATAAAGCCAGAACCGACAATAAAACAGCAGCAGCAGCAGCAGCCAAAGCAGCTGCGAGTCACAAATTGCGGGTAATTGTGGATAGCAATGTAGTGGGGGGGTGGGGAAGGGAAACTTGGCTTAAGGATTGTAACAACGTCTCATTGGGAGCTCTCTACACCCCCCTCAACAGGCCCCATAAGTAAACCGCAAAAACATGTCAAAGTTGAAATGCCAAGCAGCCAGTGACTCTCGACTCACGACTCTCCATGACTCTGTCTCTGCTTCTGCTTCTGCTTCAGCCTCTGCCTCCGATTACGATGCCATCTCTGTGTCTTTGGCTTGGGCTGGGCTGTGGCAAGTGCTCATGGTTGTGGCTTGAAAGGATTTAACGCCTCGTTGAATGCAATCCAGTTAATTCACATTTTCTGCGCATTGGCAATTCCTTTATATTTCTACTTATATTTCATTTTTCTTTTTTTTTTATTGGGCTTCAAAGTTTCTGCGAGTGTTGGGCTTTAACATGCGGGGCGTGGCTGCATAAAACATATTTTGCTGACTGGGCAATACTTTCGCCTGCAGCAAATAGATATCAATATACCCTGGGTTTAAAGTCTAGAACGAGTATGCCGAGCAAACGTCATTTAGTTTTTATTTTTAACTGTTATTTGCACTTTTGTAGGAGTATTTTAATTAAAGTTTATTATTCACTATTTTATTTATACTTTTGATTTTAGTAACCAACTTTAACAACTTCTTCCGCTAAAAGAAATAGAATGAAACTTATAAATATTAAATTAAATTAAATTTATAGTTTCATTACCTTCAAGTATATTATAGAATATTAAATTTGCTATTTTGTACCAATTAGTATTTTAATTATTTCTTAATATTCGACCAATATTCTCTTTAGCTCAATCTTATTTCTTGGCTGGGTTGTTATACCCAATTTAATTCTTTAATTAAATTTAAAAATATATAGTGAGTAATAAAATTCATTATGTTTTATATCATTTCAATATTTCCGTATATTTTCATAAAATAATTGAAGTCTTAACTCATTTGAACTTTTTTGACTGATTCAATTCATTAATTTGCTCATAACTAGCTCCACATAACTTGTTCGTCGTTTATTCGCTCACAACTAGTTCCATTTTTAGTTCGCCCTTTCAAGTGCAATGTATTTCCAATGAACTGCAAGGCACAGATTTAACGGGTTACTTGCCAGCCCTGGTTTGTTGATTGTTCCCTTTGCGTTTTTCAATTTTTCCTTTTGCATTTTTTATGCGGCGACCAGAGAGTGCTGGAAGGTGACCATTAAATAAACAGCATTGGCTCGCTGCGATTAGCCAGTGAAACCATTTTGAAAATTGGAAAATGGACGCGTGCCGCAGCAAATGGTGAAATGAAAATTGCTTGCAGCGAGCGAGGGGAGGCAGGCTAGAGTTTGCAACTGCAACAACGCATGCAACAACGTGCGCTGCAAGGGGAATTTGGAGTGGAGTGTATTATCCATCGCTGCATGCTTGACTGGCTGGCGGACTGTGTAGTCCATTTGTTGTTATCTATATAGCTTTGGCGAGTGAAAGCCACACCAAAATCCAAGAGCAAGCAGAATGTGGCAAACCTTGGCACGCTCTTGGCTGCTTGATATTGATTTGGCTTAATTAGTGCGGAAATTATTAATTATCTCTGTTTTTGCTGTTTTTGCCAGACATGCGAAACGAACAACGAAATCAGTTTTGTAGCCACAATTGCAAACCGACTTCCTTTTTCATCTTATTTTTTTTGGTTTGGGGTGAAGTTCAGAAAAGTTAGTGCCATGATTTGGAGACATTATCTGCGGTCTTTCAATTACTCGAGAGCACTTTTAACCACTTTGTGGTAAGTAGTTTTATACGCTACACTCAAGTGGATGTTGTACTTTTTAGATGTTGAATTTATTAGAGAGAAAAGTAATAATTTTTATGCATTTGCATGTTAGAAATAAGCTACGGACATTCTGTTCAGAATAATTAAATTGGGAATTCTACGAAGTGCACATTAAATATTTATGTACTATGGTGTTTTCTTTATTAAAACAAATGAAAAAAGAAATATAGTAGGAAATTGTTTTGAATATTATTTGCCGCGAATAATACTTAATTTAAAACGAAATTTCATTAATGAAAATAAAGTAAATTAAAGTAGAATGTTTCTTGCTTTAAAATATGGCTGATTTTAAATAGTGGCAGATATTTAAACTATAGTTTAATGCATGTTCATTAATAAATAAAATGCATATTAAATTCAACTCAGATCAAAGTTGACAAAACCAAAGACACACAAAATTTGGCACATAAATATTTCATTTTAATTAAAGCTTACGAGTCTCATGACTTTTGCACACATTGAGAAATAAACACAAACAATAAATTGCTGAAATTTGCAACTGCAATTTGATTAAAACGCTCTGCTCTTCTAACTACGCATAAAAGGCGACTAGCAATCTGCATATTTGAGAAACTGCAACTAAAGCTTTAAATTGAGAGAGATGTAAAATGAAGAAATACATTTGCTGAAATTTGAATAAAGCATTCGGTTGCGAAAGAGCATTTGTATTAAATGCAGACTCGAAAAGGGGAATTTCTGCTGCTTTTACAACATTGTTTTGCTTGCTGCCTCCTGGTTGCAGTTGCTTGTTCGCTTTCTCGTTCCGACAACTGGCTTCTTTTTGCACAATTTGCAAAAGTTTTTAATTGCAAAATGCCCATTTCTCTGCGGCAGTAAAGTTGCCTTGTCTGGCCAGAAAGAGAGAGAGAGAGAGAGAGAGAGAGTGGTGTAGTTGTGTGCCTCCTTGGTAAGTTGCTTGTAATTTGGCCATAATTATGACACAGGCAACATCTGTCATGGCTGGGCCACGCCCCCACCATGCTATTGTAATACGCCTTCATTTGATTCTTATGCAATTTACGTTCGCACAAAACTTTTCACTACATTTTCTTAACTTTAATTACTGGCAGACATTGGCAGCCCAAATAAATGCAAATAAACATAAAATAAGAAAACTTTTGCACATCAGCAAGAAGAAGACGAGGAACTTGACTTCTTGCAATTACAACAATTGCAAAAGGATGAAAAGGGGTGGAACGCCATTGATAAAAATTGCATGCCATTTCCGGTCAGTAAACTTTCAATGTAAAAACTTTTCGTTTGTTTGTTTGTGTGCACGTCGCACGGCAAATCAGATTTACAATCGAGCCAAGTTATGCAAGTTCTTGTTGCACAGGTAAAACTTCTCTTTCTCTCTCTTCCTCTCCCTCTTTCAGTATTCCCATTTTTCATAAGTATTTTAAGCTGCTTTAACGAACTTTGCGCAGATTGAAAATCATATTGAAAATGCAATTAAGCTGCGTAACTTGCCAAGTAACTCAATTAGTCGAGTCATTGTTATAGCTGCTGCATTGTTGCAATTGGACTTTAAGCGCTTTTTTTACGCTGCTTTGCACGAAAAGCGAAACCCATCGCGTGGAAAGTGAAATGCAGCCATATACTGTAAAGGCCTGTAATCCACACACTTACTCACACAACTTGTTTATGTGTGCGTGCGTGTGTGTGTTTGCAGGCCGCCATAGATGCGTGTAATTGGAGCATGCTGAAAGTGAAACGCCCACAACTCACACACAACTCATTCTATATAGCTACCCGAATATAAATTTGTTTAGCTTTGCGCTAGCGCACGGCTGCGCCCAGTTTTTTCTTTTTTTTTTGGCTAATGTGTCGCTAATTAGCTTACCACAGCAGGTGGTCCCTGCTGGTCAGGTTAAAAAAAAATGGCCCACAATTTGAAGCAGCAATTTTTTGCATTAATCAACATGGCGACGTGGTCAGCAAACCGTTGCGAAGCTGTTGACAAGTAAGGATCGATAGCAATAATCGATTGGTTCTGCTTGCGATAAAAATGCCCAAAAAGAGTTGTAAATTACAAATGTGCTATACAAGTGGCAGATTATATATAATTTTTTTTTTTTTTATTAAAAAAACAGGAAACAGTTGAAAAACTGTGGACAAGTAAGGATCGATGACGATTGTCGATTACTACAACTGCTTCCGATAAAAGCTGCATATGTGGCAACGCTGGCAGCACAATTTACTGATTATCTCAAATTTGCAAAACCGCTGTGAAATGTATTGTGTTAATGTTTTTGTCTTCGCAGCAGCTACATGAAATGGTGAACGAACATCGCGAAGCTAACAACAAACTAGCTGGCTATGAGTTCTATCATCGCGTACTCGGCTCACCGCGCTACATTGTCGCACCGATGGTGGATCAAAGTGAGCTGGCGTGGCGCATGCTCTGTCGTCGATATGGTGCTCAGCTCTGCTACTCACCGATGTTCCATGCGAATCTGTTCGCCAACGACCTCAAGTACCGCAAGGATGCACTGCAAACCTGCACCGAGGACAGGCCATTGATAATACAGTTCTGCGGCAATGATCCACAGCAGATATTGGAGGCAGCGCTGGCGGCACAGGATTACTGCGATGCCGTCGACATTAATCTGGGCTGTCCGCAAGCGATTGCCAAGCGTGGACACTACGGCTCCTTCTTGCAGGATGAGTGGGAGTTGCTGACACAGATTGGTAAGTCGTTCGCATTCCCTTCCCAAGTGAATTTGGTATTAATCCCTGCCTGCATTTTAGTGCGCACGCTACACGAGAAACTATCGGTGCCAGTGACCTGCAAAATACGTCGATTCGAGGATCGCGAAAAGACCATTAACTATGCCAAAATGCTCGAGGCTGCCGGCTGTCAACTGCTCACTGTGCACGGCAGGACACGGGAACAAAAAGGTCCGCTAACGGGCATTGCCGATTGGAGCTACATTAAGGATGTGCGGCAGCATGTCAAGATACCCATGTTTGCCAATGGCAATATATTGGGGCTGGACGATGTGCATCGCTGCTTGGAAGAGACGGGTGTCGATGGCGTCATGACAGCCGAGGGAAATCTGCACAATCCCGCACTCTTCAAAGGCATCGCACCTCCTGTTTGGCAAATGGCGACCGAGTACTTGGAATTTGTACATCTGTATCCCTGTCCCACATCCTACATACGCGGCCATCTCTTCAAGCTCTTTCATCATATGTAAGTTCGACAACTTTTAAAGCAAATTTATTCATTTAAAAGATTTGTTTTATTGACAGCATGAATGTGAAACAAAACTCTGAACTACGGGAGCAGCTGGCGACGGCCAATCAGCTGGAACAATTCCAAAGTGTGGTGGCCAAAATCAAGGATAAATATGAACCGTATCAGTCGGACAAAGTTACTTACGTACCGGAAGAAATGGAGATCAATATGAGCGCTGGCGGCTCTGAGGAGGTGAGTTTTCATGAAAGACTATTAGTTATTTGCTAACCGTTAATGACGTTTCAGCTGCCCGCGTTGCCTCCTTGGCTCTGCCAGCCGTATATACGTGCTTCGCCGGAATCGCATCGGCAGAAGATCGCCGAGAAGGAACGTGATGCCAGCGATCCGAATCGCGCTAAGCGACAATATTTCGATAATGCCGGCAACGAAATCTCGCGAAAGCGCATGAAGAAGCTGCGAAGACGTCAGCGGCGGCCAAACAAAACGGAGGCACAAATTCAGCTACGGCACGAACGACATTTGGAGTACTGCACACAATGCGCCAATCCCTTGGGCTCCAAATGCGAGTTTCGACTGTGTCGTATCTGCTGTCGCGATAAATGCTATTCTGAGGATTCCGATTGTCCGGGACATGGCATATTGATAAAGTCACGCCGTGCAAAGGCTAAGCAATTTGAGGAGCATTCCAAGCAACAAAATAATAATGTGACGCCGACGGAGGAAACTTCGCTAAGCATTGAGAATGTAGCTTTAGGCGGGAATATTTCTTGATATTGTCTTTTTATACATTTGCGAAAATTTGTATCATCTACAAATATGGGATAGTACTTTTTCTGTTGTTCCTCTGCTCTTCTGTGCAAATAAACAAAAATCTTATTACAAAACTTTGAATTTAGCGCCAAAATTCAATTAACAGCGCTGTTACAGCGCGACTTACCTTATGTTAAGCAGTGTCATAACATTAACAGCTGATATGCATAACAGCAATCGTTGCTGTACAAGTGAACTAGTTTAAATGCGCAAATTGAACTTGGAAGGCGGCAACTCTTTAAGCTGACAATATCGTGTTATCGATGTTTTTGTTGATAACAGTCGTCGATATTATCCCAGCACTAGTCTAGCAAGCAATAAACAAAATAGGCTAATTTTATCTATTATTTAGCAATATCACTGTTACAAGGCTTTCAAAACAGTCTTAATGGCACAACGGCAGGTTGTCACTTTTGTCAAGTGACTCGAGGATGCAGTCGTTATTGCCGTCATACAAACCACTGATTTAGAAGCATTGAACGTGCTGTCAGTGCGAAGAAATCTGTACTTGCCTTTGTTTTTGAGAACCGAGTTTGTTGAAATATTGGCCAATGGATGAGAATAAGACTTTTCGATGCGACGTGGATGGATGCGGCAAAGCGTTCTGGTTCAAAGCCGCATTACAACGCCATATGAAAACGCACATTGTTGAGGCTCCCGATGCCCCAGTTGTGACTTGGGGTTGCAGCGATTGCCCTAAATTCTTTGCCAAAGTGGAATCTCTGCGACGACATTACAAGTATAAACAACAATATTACAAGAAGCTTGCAAGTAGTCATTTATTTTTTATTCTTTCGCAGAACAACACACGGCAATGTTGTCCTCTATCCTTGCGATTTCGAGGGTTGCAATCAAATGTTTCAGCGCAAGGACAATTTAGTTCGACACGCAGCGTCGCACAAGGATAGCAAGAACTGTTGTGACATCTGCGGCAGATCCTTTGCCCGCAAAGATGCCCTAACAAGGCATAAAAAGTTAGTGTTGACATCAGTTTTTTTTTAATCAATGTATAAAACTGTTTTTTTTTTCTCATTTAAATAGAGTTCATACTAAAAAGAAATATGAAAAAAACTAAAAGTTGTGGCACAACTGGATCTCCTCTTTCTGCTATTGAAATTGAAGCAACTATTGCCATGCAACTATGGTCACCATGGATTTTTAATGCGTTTATGGACCAGCACATTCAAGGACTATTACTACATGATGTTCGCGCAGACAAGTACGTGATAAATTATTACATCGAGAGTGTTTTAATATGTAAATTGTATAAAAACTAGGACAAGGCAATCAAATAAGAATAAATTATTCGATTAGTACAATATAAACACAACGTGCAATTCAAAAGATTGCGCTTACTACTTATAAGTGTGACCAGTCTTCACATGGCATATTCAAAGTCGGTTGCTGTATTTTCGATATAAACATGCGGTCTCATTGTCGCGCACGTTTTGTTGTGGCTTTGTAAAATAATAATAATAATGGAACAAACCCAAGCTTTTTACGACTTTTGCATACCTCACAACAAAGATGACAAAATTATGCGAGCTACGTTAGCGGAACTAGTTGAGCTTGGCTACAAGACAATAGCCGTTGATCAAACCTTCGATCACAGCAAAAAGGAGGCGGCAAAACGTGGATCCGAAATATTTCCTGAACCGCACAGCATTCAACATTTGCGCAATGAGTTCGACAGCAAATTAAAGATACTGCAACGGATAACGATCGTGTACGTGGATGTTAATGTCGCGCACTCAATGGTAATAATGTTGTTTCCGGTTGAAATTTAGTTAAATAACCATACTTCAATCAATAGGGTGTCTCGATGAATCTGCGCAAGTTTAATCTGATCGCTGGACAACCAAAGACTGATGCTGCCTTGACAGTAAGCTATTGTGATAAATCTTGTGGGTCACCATTCAAGTGTCTTCTTGCAGCATTGTTGCACCTCGTTTAATGGTGACATTATTACATTCGATTCGTTGGCCGGCTCCCGCTTGTTAGTCAATCGCAAAGCCTATCAAATTGCCATCAGACGTGGTATCTTTTTCGAGCTGAAGTATTCGCCAGCCATCACAGACTCAAACTATCGAAAGGATATGATTAAGGTGGCCCAAAACTATTGCACCAAAGGAAAGTCGAAGAACATTATCTTCAGCAGCGGCGCAGTCAACGAATTCCAAGTTAGAAGTCCTTGCGATGTTGCCAATCTGTAAGTTTTGCTATCCCATTACAGATCTTCAATATTTAATAAGAACATCGTTGCAGTGCCTTTATTTTTGGTCTCTCAGAGGATCAAGGCAAGAATGCCGTGAATCGCTTTTGTCGTCAGCTTTTTTTGCGAGCCGAATCGCGACGTTTGGGCAAAACAATTATGTTTGTCAAAGGCAACGGTCCAATTGTATTTTCGGATAGCTCTTCGGATGACAACGAAAGTGCTGTAGAGGATGATGAAATGGAAGACTTGCAAAACGAAGAGGAAAGTGAAAGCTGTCGAGATAGAAAAAGAATAAAACTGGCGTAGCCAAATCAAAAACCAATATTTTTTAAAGCATATGGAATTATTTTAATTAATTAATATTAATGCCGGCTTGGCTATAATCGTCGATATTTAAAAAAAAATTGTTTATTTTGAACATCTGTTTGGCAGTGTGACCGCAAGCAACATTTTTAAAATATACAACAAACTACCACCAGATTTAACTTTAAATGGTATATTAGAACATTCCCCAACGCTCATTAAAGACGCAAAGTTGTTTTTCTAAAAATTCAGAAGTCGATAAAATTTTGGTTTCAAGTATGTTCCTCCAATTTCTTTGCAAATATGGTAGAAATTTTCGAAGGCTAAGAAAAGTAAAATAGTTGCGGTCACGCTGTCCTCCAGTTCATTTGCTAGATTGTTCGTCAATGAAACCAGTTCTTCTTGCTGAACAGATGTAAACAAAGGGTTTGTTGTAAATAATTAGTGTTTGTTAAGTAGTACCGACAACTTTAGCACTCTTAAATAAAAATATCTTCCATAAACAACTAAATTATTAGCTAGATTGTTCTTGTAGCAATTAGATCTATCGTTCTAGTTGCGCTGTATCCGATATGCGGTTCCTTGCGATAACTTATTCGATAGGATGATTTTCGATAAGTCCGTTCAACTGAACTTGTTCTGAACGAAGCGAACACAACTCTAAACAAAATGGAGGTCTTTGATGTGGTGCGTACATGTCTGACTAAGTGCTGCTAAATAATTTGCGTAAAACGGTGAAAATAAATGGATTAATTAAACAAAAGTTGGAACAAAGTGCCAATTAAGTTACCGGCAACAATTTGCGCTAAAAATCCAACAAAAATTGAGCGTATTTCAAGTGTTATATGATTTTCCAAAAAAAACAAAAAAAAAAACCAGACACTTGAGCGAAGAAAAAAATGTGAAAGAAGTAGAGAGCGAGAGTACAAGACGACGACGGCGGCGACAACGCAAACGACGAGAAAAACGGCAAAAGAAATATGTATTTCGCGACGACGACGACCGCAGCAGCAATAGCGGCGGCAGCAGCCAATGTTCAATTGTTTTTTCCGAATTATGGCCAAGTGCATATGTGTATATATAATATGTGAATGTACGTGTGTGTGTATTAATTAATTGGCATAGCTAGACAAACTGTATGATATAAATCGAAAAGTAAAACGAGAATTGTGATTTGAAATGCAAAGTTGCCTTTTGCACTTACAGATTTTTCGTTACCTTTACGTATAATTAAAAATGGACCTCGCGCTGTCTGTACATTTATATTTTATGCATTTCATTTGCTATCTGTGTTCGTGTTAGTGTGTGTGATGCTCGATTTTCGCTTGATAATGATGTTTGATTTTAATCATGATTGTTGTTGCTGCCTCCCTGTCTTTTTTTCTTGTCTGCTTTATGGTTGTTTTCGCTGACTAAATAATTATTGTGAGGGTGGCGGCGCTTAAGTAGAGTTTTTTTCGGCTTTTATATGATAATTTTCAATTGTGGTAAATTGCTCAATATAAAGAAATAAAATAGCAGCAGAGATGCTGAGAATATATGTGTGTGTGTGCGTGTGTATGTGAGTGCAATACAATGTCTTACATTTGTTGTTGTATATTGTAATTATATTCGCCGAGGCGAGTTCGCCATTTATATTTTCTTTTTCTTTGCGTCCGCCTGTTTCTTTTCGACATTTGCCGTGTGCTGGTGTTGTTATTGTTGGTATCCGCTTTGATTTTGCAATGCTTGAAAAAAAGAAAAAGAAAAGTAACAATAAAATGAAAAAAACATTTTTCGCAGGCCAGCATACAATTTTTTTTGTGTATGTATTGGTTGCGCTCGTTGGCAGCGTTGCGTTGTGTGCAGCGTTGCCACACAATCGTACAAATTCGCATGCAGATGCACTGCACACACCTGTGCAAAGCTCTCCAACAACAAAAATGTTCGTTCAGTTTGCAGCGCGCCCCCGCAGTGTGACCATTTGCTCCTATTGCTGGTGCTGCTGCTGCTCATCGCCTCTATTCATAATGAGTGCGTATGTGTCTTTGCATTAGTATGTGTGTACGTGTGTACATCTCCACTGATTTACGCGTTTAACGGTATCCATTTAACACATATGCATACGCATTACAAATGTACATTTCTGTGTGTTTAGTTCGATGCTGCTGCTGTTCCGGCAATGACAGTGCACAATTGTTGTTGTAGTTGTAGCGGACCTATTGCCTAGGAAAAGCGCATACATTGTCTTTAGCTCAGAGCCATTTGATTTGTCTCGTCGATGTCGCTGCCTGTCATCTGTCTGCCTCCTTTGCACACATTCATACTCACACATGCATAGACAGCAGCCACACGTTTTTCTAGCCGGGGCACTCGCTGCCGTCTCTCTCTCTCTCTTTCTATGCCTTCTGTCTCGAACTACGCGCAATTGATGAGAGCGTAAATTTCATGCTGCTCTCGGCGCCATCAACGACGACAGCAGCAGCAGGAAGAGCACAGCAGAGACAGCAAAAGCAGCAGCAGTCGCAGTCTCGTCGTCTGCGGCGGCTGTAACATTTTTTTTATATCATGACTTCTTTTTAGCTGCTTCTCTGTCTCATTCCACTGAGTGGCAGCCTGCCACACGGTTGCTGCTTTTCCTTTTCCAATTACACTACACACACACACTTTAAACGTTTTCACGTCTCGCAGTGTCTCTACACTTTTTTTTTAGCAATATCTATCGATTTCTTTGTTTGGGTGACAGCCCTGGTTTACCTTCCCCCTTCTTCCAATGAACTCTAGGCGTATATCATGTTTAATTGTAATTATCGCGTGTGAGTGAATGTGTGTGTGAGAGTCTCTTGTTTGTGCTAGTGTGAGTGTTTGAGCTATTCGCTCAAGTCACAGAGGAGAAAGAGCAGAAAGGAGAAGAAACGGATGAAGCAATGGGCAGCAGCCTCAGTCGTCAGTCATTGCGCTTTTATAGTTTTTGTGTTTTTTTTTTTTTGTTCAGTGTTGCAGTGTGGCATTCATTTGTCGTTTTTGCTACTTCTGGCGTTTCTGTTGTTGTTGCCGCAATTGTGCTACAATTATTATTTCGCATGTGTTGCGCCGTCGTGTATCTACACTCATATTAGCATTGTTGTTCTTATTGTCGTCGTTGCCATTCGCACTCGCATTCGCCGCTGCCGTCCGTCATTGTTCGTCATCATTCACAACTCAAAGTTGTCGCCGCTGCTGCGCTGCATGCATAAAAACTATCGATAGGTTCTGGTTCGCTTCGTTCAGTCAATCGGCAAATAAATAAAATGAAAACACAAGAAGCGACTGCATAATCACAAAAATATCTAAAATCTGTGTGCGTGTATGTGAGTGTGACTGTGTCTGTGCGAGTGTGAATGTGAGTGTACAATAAGCAATAAACACTTAAAAAGTCAAACGGATTAGCAGCCCCCACCAACAGTAAAGCGAGAGAAAGAGAGGTGAGTTTGAAAAGCACATTAATTGTAATATATAGGTATAGTAAATAGTGTGTACACACTGGACACACGTAGTTGTTAATTAAGTGCGGTGCGCGGCAATGAAACTGTTAAAATGTGAATACGAATGCTATGCACAGACGAATCGTGAAATTGCGAGAAATTTACAACAATGGCAAGGCAGAAAATGCTTTTTAGAAATAATTATGTATCTTTAACCAAAAGCAGATACACACATAGACAAGCAAAGCACGCCAGCAGTCACTCAGCCAGCAAATAAAAATGAACGAGCACACACATACACACGTACACGTTCAAACGAATTGAGCGAAAAACGAACTCACACACATACAGACAAACCCGAAATAATTTCAATCAACTCTTTGCTTTGCTTGTACGAAAGAAGAAAAAATGAAATAAACGTCACACGCGCCCCCAAACAACGTGTCGTCCCCCTCACCACCACCACCTCTAACAACAACATCAACATACGAAGTCTGTGTCTAAGTGAGAGAGAGAGAGCGAGCGAGAGTGTAAGTGAGAGAGACCGGGCGGAGGCCGGCCAAGCATTTGAGTTTTGGGCTTTTGTCTGTGTCTTTGGGTGTTGTTATTGGAGCTGCGGCGAAAAATTAAAGTAATAAAACTACAACGCGCTTTACGTGACGTGCAAATGAGAACGACGACAACAGTACACAACCTCACACAAACACACAAAACTGAAGCAAACAATTCATCGAAGCGAACACTGCGAACACACATACTCACAGATAGACACACTCGCACTCACACTTACACTCATGCATGACCGGTCGTCGTCGTTCCGCGAGAGCCAAAAACAGCGCAAATGGGGAGAGCGCGAATGCGACGGATGAAAAGCAACAGCAACAGAGCAGCACACAGAAAGGAGAGAGGGAGAGACGGGCAACAGTGGCGGCGATCCAAAGCCAAAGCATATCATCCATCCAGAAACCGAATCAAAACCGACCAAACAACAAGCAAAAACATATGAACGACGACGACCCCAACGCACAAACACACACACACAAAATCACACGCATATATACGCGCATACTACGCCAGGCAAATGCTCGCACACAAACACAACACACGCGCGCGTAAATACAGCCCATGCCCAACGCACACATACACTTGCAGAAACGATATGCGAATGCGAATAAAATAGCAACAACAAAAGCAAACAGCATACCAACGGCAGCCGCAGCAGGGCAACAACTATGCGGCGAATTTGCACGAATCATGCGAATCTCCAATACACACGTACGCACACACACTGAAAACCAAAAACGCGCATACACATGCATACTTAATACATGTTTTGTACTTGTCGCCGTTGCCCGTCTTCGTCGTCATCATCATCATTGTCGTTGCTGGCCGGCCATTCTCGCCTTCATCATCATCATCGTCATCGCCATCATGGCTCTGCCTGCTATACGCGCTTTGATGTCGTTGTTGTATCTACACGACGCTTTGTTGATGTTGTCGCTCGTTACATTTCAAATGTCTGTCTGTATATATATATATGTGTGTGTGTGTGTATGTTTCTGTGTGTCGCAAGACACATTCAGATTTCGCTTTTCCCCATTGAGATAAGTACATATACTTTGCTTTGCTCCCCCTATTTCCAACTGTCTTTAACTACTGTAATACTAATAAGCAGCGTCCGTAGCAGAAGCAGTCGCAACAGCGACAACTTGAAAAAGTTATCATCATGTCTATTTTGCCATGCTTTTCGCTCAGTTCATTCGCATTTTTGTTTTGACTGCTCTTGTCAACTGGTCGTCTCTTTTCGACGCTCTTTCTATACGAAAAGCCGCCGACGTCGCAGTCTGACGTTCAGATGCCGTCGACGTCGCTGTCGCCGTCGCCTCCAACATTGTCGGCCATCTGTCTAACATGACGCTGCTGGCGCCGCTGTTGGCGTCGCTGCTTTGCCTCAGTTACAGTCTCTGCCGCCAAAGGCCGGCACACACATTGTTGTTGTTGCTCCCACTCCCACTTCGACCGCTCTCTGTCGTCTCTGGCCGCCCCCTTTGCAATGCCTTCTCTCTTCTCTGCAGGCAGCACGTGATATACTCGCTTTTGCTTTTGTCATTTTGCTTTTGGTTGGCTCTTTAGCGCACGCTACGCTTTCGACCGCACGTTTTTGTTGTTTTACGTTTTTTTCGTTTCTTTTATTTTTTTTTCACTTGTTGGGCTGTTTTCTCTTTTTCTTCTTTGTGCTGTATTCTTTTTACTCGCTATTGCGCTGTGCACTCTCTCTTGCAGCCGGCGCTGAACTCGCTCTCCCGCTCTCGTTTGCTAGCGGCTCTCGTTCTCTCTCTGAGGTCGCAAAGCGCTCTCTCGTTATCTTTTGCTCTCAGCTAAGCAGCGGCTGTTTGCAAGTTTGTTTCACCTCTGCAGTGTGTGTGTGTGTGTGTGTGTGTGTGTGTGTGTGTGTGTGTGTGTGTGTGTGCGATTGTTGTTGTTGTTATTGCACACACAATGGCACTATCCGGTTTAGGTCCAGGTGCAAATTTTATACAACAGTTTAACTCGATAATCGGGTCAGGCTATGGCTTGCTATTTGTTCTACACGTTTTTTTTTTCTTTAAATTTTTCGGCAATTCTAGCGGGAAACATGGCGTCAGTTTTTGTCACTGTTGTCACATGTTCTTGTTTTCTTCTTCCTTTGGACAGTAATTGCAACGTCAACAACAGCGGATTTCAGTGTTGCCAACCATTCAAAATGCTGAGACGTCTTGAAATTTATGTATTTGTTGCTCTTTGGCTTTTCCGAAAAATGACGCTCTTACTTCACCTATTTTATTACCATTTTTATACTCCCAACACATTGCTTAGACGGGTATATTAAGTTGAGGAAAACGAAATCGTGTACTGCATGCATCAAAAAATTACTAATTGTGAAGTCATCTTCTAAATGGGTATTGATAAATGATCGAGTGATCAACTTATACAAGAAACAGTTGTGCAAAAAAAGGGCATGTGCCCCAATTAGTTGCTGTTTAATGCTTAAATATAGAACTTTGCTGATAATGAGTTTTATTTCGATCAGATAATACAGTTGGACAATCAACGTATTTTCTGTAGCTACAATTAAGTGCAGTTTGACTAATTTAGTTGTTTTGGTCACACAAAGATTTGTTGATGTTGAAAAAACGGTTAGCGGGTATCTCAGAGTCGGCCATTCGACTGTAGCTTTCTCACTTATTTTTCTTTTATGTGTGTGGTGCGCTCACAGCACCCATCAACATCATCTGCCGCTTTTGCCGTTTGTTGGTCGCTGTTGCTTTTCTTACAAAAACCAACTGTACCACCGCAGCCGACACACGACGGCCAAAAGCCACTTGACTACTTGACTTGATTGCCATTAGAGCGCAATGTGTACACACTGACAAACACATACAAATGTACAAACACATGTAACTCGCATTTCTTTCTATTCTTCTTGAGTGACACTCCGCACTACTCACAAAACATTCCATTTCCATCATCTCCATTCCCAATTCCCGTTCCGTTTCTTTATTATTTATTGTGGGTCAAATGTTGGTTACATTTCACAACGAAATCCACCAACCACAATCAAAAGCAAAGCTCAACTGACGAAAAAAACAAACGCTAAAGCAAAAGCAACTATTTTTTATTTTGGGAAAAAAGGTTAATGAACTTTTGTTGCTCTCGGCTCTCTCATTGTTGTTACAGCCGTTGCAAAATGTTTAATCATATTCTGCTATTGTTAGTAGTTGAAGTTATATAGTTGTAGTTTGATGCGATTTTCCTTCATCTGGTTTTTCTTTTTACTGTCTTAAGCGATGGAACTTTTGTATTTGCATAGCGCATTGAGCATTATTATCGTTTTTGCTACAAATTTGCGATCACTTCGCACTTGTTTGACTTGTGTACTTTTGTTATCGATACTTCAAGAACATTTGCCTATCGTTGCTTGAGCACTTACAAAAATTGTATAGAGTAGCAACGACAACACTTGCTCTTTTTCTCGGCACGTCTCGCGTTGGGCATCAACTGAATTTCATGGCCCATAAAATGTTGTCGCACAATAAGAAAAAATACATACATACATATATAAAATGAGACAAACCAAAGCCGAAACCTAATGCTGTTGCTGTTGCTGCTGCTGCTGTGTCTCGCGACATCGGCGTCGGGTCACAGCGAAGAGGGCGACGGCGGCAGTGGCAGAGGCAGCGACGTTGTCGTCACCAAGTTGGACACACAGAAATTTGCTTGTCTATTATCACCTTTAATCGATTTTTCGCTTATTTAAAACAAAAGTACAGTTGCGCCCATTGCCAATATACAAACGTATATATCTGAGTACATATAATTTCACAATTTTTCAGATGCTTGCGCCTTTGTTGTCGTAATTGTTGCTGTTGTTGTTGTTGCTTTACATATTACTCTGGGTATTGCTTTTAGTTTATTGTTTTTGCAATTACTTGGCTGCGACTGCTACGCCGCCAGATGAAGAAGAAAAACACAAAAAAAAAAAACAAAATAAACGTAAACTCAATGACATGAACCGGGCATATCTACATACAAATATACATACATATGTACATAAACTCATACGTACAAAGCTAGATACAAACTTTGCCCACACACAGCACACAAACACACTCATACAGTTACAATTATAGCGCAAATACCTCGACTAATAATAATGGAAAAAAGCTGAAACTAAATAAATAAATAGCTGAAATTGCAAAAGCAAAATGTAATTGATTACAGACAACAACAACAACGAGACAATCGTAATAATAACAATACCAACGACAGCTACGACGACGACGACTAAATGATTGCCCAATGAGAGCGAGCGCGAGAGAAGTAGAAGACAGACAGAAGAAGGTGGGGAACAGACTATAGGAGAGAGAGAGCGTATGGGGGATGGTGGAGGGAGGTATAGCTCTAAGCTCGCTTAGCGCTCATGTCATGCACTCCACATAAGTTTTGGCTACATGTGTGTGTCTGCGTCTGTGTGTGTGTGTGGTTTAGTGTGCGGCTGTGGTTGGCTGACTGCCTGTCTGCCAGACGAAAGCTGTTTGTGTGAGTGTGTGACTTACTAACTGCATATCTAACATTATCTCTATGTATGTATTTCGCTCACTGTCATACACTTTCCATTTGCACACACAGACGCACATACTTACATACCTTGACTTCAGTGGGCTGCTGTTTGCAACATTTGCATAGCTTTTTGCCCACCCGCATCATTTCAGTTATTTTTACCATTTACTTTGCCGCTACTTTAGATTTTTTGGGCTAACGCGCAGCAGACACAATGCGAAAAATCGATAGAGTTACCATTGTTTTTTTTTTTTTGCGTGTTTTTCACTCCAAAGATGTCGCCACCATCCACCAACACCCCCTTATCATTACCCATCACCGAGATGAGCAAAGCCCTAAGAAATCCCAGACTGAATCTAAACAAAAAAAAAAAGGGGTTCGACCATATCTCTATACATACAAAAACAACAAGCGAGCAGGTTTAATCCACGGCTCATTAATTGGTTACACTTTCCTTTGGACCTTTTCCTACACATTTTTTTTGCCCATTTTTGATGGGGGATGGTATTATGCTTTAAGTACAGCCAAGTTCAAAAGCTTTCACACACAGCCATCAAAAGATACACTTGGAAGCTTTATGTTAATGTAATTAAATGAAGTTGAAATCGGTTAGCCAACACTCAAATGTTTAGGGGGTCAAACTGTACGTTATATGTGTAAATACAGAAATTCATAAGCGTATAGCTTTTCCCCTTAAAAGTTGATGTGATTCCACCAGCCACTTGTGATTAATTCATAATTAAAGTAGATTAATTTTGATATATTATCAGCTAAAAACTAATTCATAATTTTCTGTTTTTCTTTATCTTTACAGAATCGACATTTGAAATACGCTCAACACTTTTGATTAGTTTACCGTTTTACACAAAAGCTTTAATGTGCTTTTTTGCGAGCTTTAATGTGCTTAATGAAAAATGTTTTCTCTTTTTGCAGCTGTAAGCAAATGTGTTTAACAGCGAATATGTCAAAGGTCGGCCATGAAGTGTGCAAAATCAACAAACAGACAACATCAACAAATGTGCAAACATTTTAAAAGAAAATAACGATAGAACGTTCCAATAATAATTCATTTGCACATGAGCTGTAATTAAGTTTAGTAGTTAGAACAAACAAAAACAAAAATCACCCAAATCAAAATCAACAGAAATTGAAATACATAAGATACTACAACAATAACAACAACAACATCATTCAACAACAACAATTGCAAATTGACCAAAACGCAAAGAGCCGCGTTCATCGAATTGTGACAGAGTTATTTTTGAGGGATGCGCATCCTTCCAGCACTGCGCTGTGGTTAAATGAGTCAGAGTCAACGTTGCTGCGAATCGAAGACTGAGACCATAAACGACGAATCCCAGCCAAACGTCTCTCAACCCCCCCTCCCCCCAGTGCAACACCTTTTTGGCTGAGGCGCGCACAGTGCAACAGAATCACACAGCAACAACAACAACAACGACAACAACAATTTTGACAACGGCCACGCGCAGAGAGCAGCATCAAAATTAAGCCAATCGACGAGCAAACCTAAAACGCAGCGTCGCGTCCATCGACGCGGAACGGACATTTTCTGTGTGCGCTGCGTTTCAAAAATCTGATGGATGGAAATGCACAAAATATGTTTCACGGAAATCATCAAGGGTGAGTTTAATATTATATGTTATACCTCTTCTTCTTTCTTTCTCCCTTTGCACTTTACTTGACTTTTGTCGGGAAAAATCCAATAAAATTATTACACGAAAAATCAACTTTGTTGGCAGAGGGTTATTCCTAGAGCGCTTTATGTGAATATTTCCCATTTAATTAGCAAAGGGATTTCTCTAAAGAGTATTTTATAATTTCCCCAATATGCTGATAAGTGAAATTATGTTTTGGATTATTAAGTTTCCGGTTTAAGATAGCAACAATTTTAATAGTAGGAATAGTTTAATATATTAATATTTTCAACTTTGATGGCAGAGCGTTATTACTGTAGCGTGGATGTTTCCCATTTAATTAGCAAAGGGATTTATTTAAAGAGTATTTTTACATTTCCCCAATATGATGACTGCCATAAGTAAAATTATTATACTTCGGTTTTTTATGTTTCCGGTTTAAGATAGCAAGAATTTCAAAATATATAAGGGAGTAGTTTAATAGATTTATAAATGCAAAGTATAAAAAGTGGATTTATTGATTTGAATAGTTCAGGAAAACCCCGTATGTGGAATTTGATTATTCCAGAATGCATCAAATTATAAATAAATATATATTTGATATTTGCAATTATTTATTTATTTAAAATACTGAATCATTAAAAATAAAAATTACAGGACAAGTTAAAAAAAATTCCCGTATGTGGTAATTGAATATTAATCCTTGTTCGTCGGGGTGGCGTTGATTAAATAAGAACACTTTTCTTTTATTAGAAATTTTGACTTTTACAATTACGTTTATTGCACTTGAAAAATACACTTGTGCCGCTTGAGAATAGTAAACATATGATGACATGCAAAAAGCACTAAAGATGGGCAGGGTGACCAACCAACATGAGAGGAAAAACTAGATCAGTGTGATTGCGCGTGTGACAAGGTCACACGCACAGTATACTAACTTTTGTCGCTATCGAAATCAATCGATCGCGACCACACTGTCAGCTGTTTTGGGTGGTCACACCTGCCTCCATCTGAAATCAACAATCCTTAATGCATTCAATTTTGATTAATATACATTTCATATTTGCAATCATTTAAAATACTGAAACATTATTACTTTTGTGTGCTTTTACAGAGATCCCTATTACCGTTATGATGCGGCCGCCGCAGCAGCAGCCGCCGCGGCGGCAAATCCTCGGGCCATGGGCCCACCCGGCGGCTATCCGCCGCGTCATCGAGCGCCGCATCCGCTACAGCAACAGCCACAATATCCATCGTACCAGCCAACGGCGGAGAACCTCTACGGCTTGGGCGCCACGGATCAGCATGCCGCCATGGGCGTCGGCATGGGTGATCTAAGCGGATGGGGTGCAGCACCCTCCGTATCTGTGCCCGGCCAGGCAGCGGCGTACCCAGGTGCCGGCCTAGGCGCCTATGGACATCCGCAGGCGGCGCCACCGACGCAGCAGCAGCGTCAGAGCAACGCCAGTGCCTATCGCCAGCATATGCCCGCCTATGGACAGCAGCAGGAGCAACAGAAATTGGCGCCCTACGGTGCACAACAGAGCATGATGGGTGGTCTGGGTGCCAGTGGCTATGGCAGCCTGGCGCCCCAGCAGCAACAGCAACAGCAGCCACCCACGCCACAGCAACAGCAGCAGCAACAACAACAGCAGCAGCAGCAGAGCCAGCAGCAGGCTCGACTGCCGCAGCATTATCCGCAGGCGCCCGGACAGCATCCGTTGTATCCGGGAGCGCCGGCGCAAGCTGGCCAGCCGGCAGCACCGCAAGCGTATGCGCACAGTCCCTACGGCAGTCCGATGCAACATCAGCCGGGCCGTGGGGCACCGCAGCATGTGGGCTACGGCGTCGGCCATGCGGCGCTGGATCAGGCGAGCGCCTATGGGCAGCATGTGGTGCCCGGTGCAGCGGTGCCACCGTCGCATCATCTGACCGCGCAGCAGCAGGCTGCGCAGTTGGTGGGTGCACATCCCAGCGCACACATTGCCTCAGCCCAACAGCAGCAGCAACAGTTGCAGTCCCAGCAACAGCAGCAGCAGGCACAGCAGCAAACCCAGCAACAACAACAACAGCAGCAGCAACCCAATCATGTTAGCCTGATGCAGCAGCAGCAGCTGCCAGGCGCAGGATTGCCGCCGCCGCACATGGGCATGCCGCCCAGCTATGGCAGCCACCATCAGCAACAGGCACAGCAGCAACAGCAAGTGCAGCAACAGCAGCAGCAGGCGCAACAGCAGCAGCAGGCACAGCAGCAGCAGCAACAACAACAGCAGAGTGCACCGCCCTACATGTCCAGCAGCAAGCATCAGGCGGCGGCACAGCTCAACTCCTCACCACAGTATCGTGCACCATTCCCACAGCTCTCCCCGCAGATGTCGCCACGACCCCCGACCATGTCGCCGCATCCACAGATGTCGCCCCGACCGGTCGGCGTCTCGCCAGCGAAGCCGCCGCAAACGACGCAGCAGCAACAGGTGCAACAGCAGCAGCAGCAGCAGGTAAACTCGCCCAGCCAGCACAGCATACAGGGCATGGTGGGTCTGCCCTCGCCACGCCCTCCGCCCACGAGTGCAGCCTCTGGCGCCAAGGTGCCAGTGAGCGTGGCACCCAACGTGGGAGTGCCGCCTGTGGTGAATACACTGCAAGCACTCGAACAAATGGTGATGCCATCGCAGGCACACGGACTGCCGCCCATGGATTATCCTTCGTCGTATCGCAGCGCCGCTGTGATGGGACCGCGCATGCCCGCCTCACCCTCGCCCCAGCATCATCAGCAGTGGGGAGCGCCGCACATGGCCGCCATGCAACAGCAACAGGCGCCACAGCAGCCGCCGCCACAACAACAGCAGCAACAACAGCAGCAGCAACAGCAGCAACAACAACAGCAGCAGCAGCAACAGCAAGCGCAGCAACAACAGCAGCAACAAGCGCAAGCGAATGCGCTGCTACAACAGCAGCAACAGGCGGCAGCAGCCGCTGCGGCAGCTGCAGCAGCAGCACAGCAACATCAGCAGCATCAGCTGAGCATGTACGGCCAGAGCATGGGACAACAACAACAGGTGCCAGTGCCCGTGCCAGTTGCAGTGCCGCAACAGCAGCAGCAGGCGCAGGCAGCAGCCACGGCGCAGCAGCCAGTGCAACAGCAGCCACCGACACCAGTTGCTGTGCCCGTGCAGCAGCAACAGCAATTGCAATCACAGCAACAGCAGCAGCAATTGAATGAACAGTTGCAGCATTCCATCAACGATATTGTTGGCGGCAACAGTCAGCAGCAGCAAGCGCAGATGTCTGCGCAAATGTCCTCGTCGCCGTTGCATCAACAGAGTCTGCCAAGCATGCATCACCTAAGCTCAGCGCATCACCAGCAGCAACCCTCAATGGAGGCCAACACAGCGGTTGCAGTGGCGCAGCAGCAACAACAGCCGACACATCAGCAACTGCAGCAACATCAGTCGCCCATACATCAACAGCAATCGCCGCTGCAGCAACAGCAGCAGCAACATCAACAGCAGCAACAACAACAGTTGCCAAGCTATGCGCAGTCAAACAACCAGCAACAACAACAGCAGCAGCAGCAACAACAACAACATCAGCAATTCGATGCATTCGCTAATATACTTGGCGATACGCAACAACAACATCAACCACAACAGCAACCAACTGCAGCAGCAGCCACTCAGCAGATCATGTCGCCAGCGCATGTGAGTTCCCCGATACCACAGCAAATGCAGCAGCAGCAACAACAACAGCTACAGCAGCAGCAGCAACAACAACAGCAGGCAAGCGTGCAACAACAGCAACAACAAGCAGCTGTGCAGCAACAGCAGCAACCACAATTGCAACAACCAGCGACACCAACGCCGTCAACATCGTCGCATCATCTGAGCAGCATACTCAACGAGACGGCCAACTCGAATGATTCCTCAACACTCGCGGTGGCTGCCAACGACAGCAACAATAGCAGCAGCAACAGCAGCACCAACAGCATCGTCAACAATCAGCCCACCTCAGTGCACGACAGCAACTCCCAGAGCAGCATCAACAGCAATAACCAACAACCGTTGCTCTCGGGCATGGATGCGGTGGCCAGCAGCATGCTCAACAGCAACTCGGAGTCCGCACACACCACACATCATGTGAGTGGCGTCGTCGATGTGGGACTCTTTGACAACAACTCGATGAGCTCGACGAGTGCAGCCGCTGTGCAGGCTGCCTCAAATGCCGCCTCAGCAGCAGCTGCTGCTTTGCTCGACAGCAATTCGCAATCCTCGAATGCGGAGTTCGAGAAGAGTGTCTGCGAGCCGGAGGCAACACCAAACGCTGGCGAGCTGTGTGATGAGAACAGCAGCGTGTCCAAGACGCAAACGGAAACACTGAACGAATCGACGTTGCCGGTGCATGAAGACAACGATTCCAGTCACAAGCAGCAGCAACAGCAACAACAGCAGCAGCCGCTGAACACTGAGGAGCTCTTGGAGCAGACGCAGCAAACGCTGAGTGAACTTTCCGCAGTGGCTGGCGAAGAGAACAAGTCCGTCGATGACATGTGTGTCGATGAGAAGACAGCACAGCAGCAAACGCAGTCTCAATCTCAGCAGATTGATCCATCGCTGACGCAGCCAACGCAGCTGGGTCAACAGACGCCAGTTGGCATGGGCGGCATGCAAGCGATGCCGCCTCATCCCATGGCCGGCTATGATGCCCAGCAAGCGGGAGGCGGTGCCGCCGGACCTCAGGGACCAGCCTCACATATGCCACCATCGATGATGCCACCGTATCCGGGAGCAGCTGGTGGCATGTATCCGCCGTATCCGATGCTGCATCAACAGGAGATTGCAGCGCTGCAACAGCAAATACAAGAACTCTACTGCATGCCACCCGGTCATGAGCATCAGCATCAGGATAAACTAATGCGACTGCAGGAGCGACTCAATCTGCTGCAGCAGCATGAGCTCGCAGAACAGTGTGCCGGAGGACCGCAGTGTCTGCTCTATCAGAACATGCCGCCCATGTATGGCAACAGTGCGATGCACAACCAGATGGTCGAGAGTCCTCAGGTCTCGAGCACAACGGGACGTGGTCGGGGCAAGGGCGCCAACAAGCCGCGCAAGCCACGCGCCAAGAAGGGCGACAAGTCCCAGCAGCAGCAGCAGCAGCAACAACAGGAGCTGATGGACATCAGTGGCAATGTTGTTGTGGCAGCCGCAAGCGCCAGCAGCAGCAGCAGTGGCATCCCAACCACTCAATTGCCCGTGTCCGAGGATTGTGTGACTCAGGGTGCTGGGGATACGAGCGTCGTGGGTCTGCTGGAGTACAGCGAGGGCATGGGTGATTTGTCGCAGGATGTGCACTCGGCCAATGAGCTGGACACCTCCACCGATGGCAGCGGCAAGAAGAAGAAGCCGCGCAAGCCACGCACTCCGAAGGATCCCAACAAGCCACCGAGGGATCGCACGCCCAAGGTGAAGAAACCACGTGATCCCAACGATCCCAATTCAACCGAGTCGCCAGCAGCAGCTCGTAAGCGTCCTAGTACCAGCAAACGACGCAAGCAGTTTGGCGATGAGGCGTCGGAACAAACCGGCGAGGGCAGCGAACAGGAGGACAACAAACCGCTGCTGCCCAAGTCGGGCAGTGGTGGCGATGGCGAAGCCGAGACCAGCGGAGGTGCTGGCGCCGGTGTCGATGGTGAATCACCCGACTACGATGATATACCCGTCTCGAAAATACCCCGGGGCGCCAACGAGGACGACAAGGATGCCGAGGCCGGCGATGAGACCGTGGACTCGGTGCCCGACTCTGCTGGCGATGCAGCAAGCACGCCCAGTCGTCGGGATCGCAAGCGTTCGACGGCCCGTAGTCGTCGCAATGCCACCTCTGAGGAGGGCGGTAGTGCACGTCGCAATCGGGGATCGCTCAGCGCCAAGGCGTTGAAGAAACGACGCAATCGCGGACGAATTGTGCCCGAGTCGGATGGCGAGGATGATACCATGGATCGTACACCACCGCCATCACCTCCACCCGACTCTGAACTTGACTCGAATAAGCGACGTTCCTCGAGGAATACGCAACGCAAGAAGTACATTGATGATGTGATGCTGCGCTTCTCTGACGATGAGAATTCGCTGCTAGTCGCCTCACCCGTGAAGAAGGAGAAGAAGTCATCATCATCTGCGAATGCGGCCAACTCGAATGCCGGCAGTGATGTGGAGAAGGCCGAGCCACAATCTGGCGCAGAGGGCGAGGCTGGCAGTTCGGCTGGTGAGGAAAAACCCTCGCTGGCCAACGAAGATAACAACAGTCAGACTGAAGCCAGCTCTAGCACTGCAGCTGCCGAGAAGGCCGAACGCCAAAGCGCCGCAAACGAGGCGGCCGCAGCAGCTGCAATGTCTTCGAAGCCCAACTATGTTTACATCAACACTGGCGATGAGGATAGCATGGTTGTGCAATTCGTGCTTGCTCTGCGCATGGGCAAACGCGAGTTAATACCAGAACCTCCTAAAGTGAAGACGCCCGAACCTAAGGCTGAGGATGAAGAGCCCGAGGCAGAAACTGAAAAGACCGAAAAGGATGCTACAGAGAAAACCGAAGAGAAGGAAAAATCCGATGCGGAGGAAGTTATTAAATCAGATGAGGCCAAGGAGACAGCTGAGGTCAAATCTGAAGAGCAGAAATCTGAAACCGAAGAGAAAATGGAAGTGGAGGAAAAAACTGAGGAGACTAAGCCGGAGGAGTCGGAGAAAGCGCCAGAAGCCTCTGAAAAGGAAGACGAAACCAAAATGGATGTAGACGAACCTGCCGTCGAGAAGGCGGAGAAACCAGAAGAAACTGAGACCGAAAAGGTAGAGAAGTCGGAAACTGAGGAGGAACAAAAGGAGGCCAAGACTGATGAGGAAGAAACCCCAGCTGAGCCAAAGACCGAAGATGATACTAAAGAAGAAAAAGATACAGAAAAAGAAAAGGAGAATGAGAACGAGAACGAGAAAGAAGCACTGCCCGAAGAAGCAGCTGTTGAGAAAATGGAAGTAGATGCCGAAGTCAAGGAGGGCGAAGATGAGGCAACTAAAGAAGAAAAGCCTAAAGAGACCTCAGATGCAGAAACCACCGAGGAAGCAAAGGCAGAGAAAGATGAGGAGACAGAGAAACCCGCAACAGAGGAGGAAACCGCCACCGAGGGCGATGATAAGGACAAAGCCAAGTCCGAGTCCGATGAGCCTAAGGGAGACAAACCGGAGCCGGTGTTTATCGATGTGGAGGAGTACTTTGTCAAGTATCGCAACTTTAGCTATCTGCATTGCGAGTGGCGCACTGAGGAGGAACTGCTTAAGGGCGATCGTCGTGTGGCTGCCAAAATTCGTCGCTTCCAGCAGAAGCAGGCACAGCAGATGAACATCTTCGAGAACATCGAGGAGGAGCCGTTCAATCCCGACTTCGTGGAGGTCGATCGTGTGCTGGACATGTCCGTGCATACTGATGAGAACAGCGGTGAGACCACTAAGCACTATTTGGTCAAGTGGAAGTCCCTTCCGTACGAGGATTGCACCTGGGAGCTGGAGGAAGATGTCGATAACGACAAGATCGAGCAGTATTTGCGCTTCAACAAAATACCGCTGCGATGCGAGTGGAAGAGCCGCAAGCGTCCACATCCGGAGCAATGGAAGAAACTGGAGAAGACTCCAATTTACAAGAGCGGCAACAGTTTGCGCCCCTATCAGCTGGAGGGTCTCAATTGGTTGAAGTTCTCATGGTATAATTCACATAATTGTATCTTGGCCGATGAAATGGGTCTGGGCAAGACCATCCAGAGTTTAACGTTTGTCCACTCGGTGTATGAATACGGCATTCGAGGTCCTTTCCTGGTGATTGCCCCACTCTCCACCATACCGAATTGGCAGCGTGAGTTCGAGGGCTGGACGGACATGAATGTGGTTGTCTATCATGGTTCCGTGACCAGCAAACAGATGATACAAGACTATGAATTCTACTACAAAACCGACAGTGGCAAGGTGCTCAAGGAGCCCATCAAATTCAATGTGCTTATCACCACATTCGAGATGATTGTCACCGATTACATGGATCTGCGAACCTTCAACTGGCGACTTTGCGTAATTGACGAGGCGCATCGCCTCAAGAATCGCAACTGCAAACTGCTCGAGGGTC
The DNA here is from genome assembly GCA_035046325.1 of Drosophila niveifrons. Lineage (NCBI taxonomy): Eukaryota > Metazoa > Arthropoda > Insecta > Diptera > Drosophilidae > Drosophila > Drosophila niveifrons. Next base: position 10,795,938 of record JAWNOC010000068.1, read on the forward strand.
TGCGTCAACTGAATCTTGAGCATCGGGTGCTACTCTCGGGTACACCGCTGCAGAATAACATAAGTGAACTTTTCTCACTGCTCAATTTCCTGGAGCCCAGTCAGTTCTCTTCCCAGGAGGAGTTCATGTCTGAATTCGGTAGTCTGCGCACCGAAGAGGAAGTCAATAAGCTGCAGGTGCTACTTAAGCCGATGATGTTGCGTCGTCTCAAGGACGATGTGGAGAAGTCGCTGGCACCCAAAGAGGAGACCATTATTGAAGTGGAGCTGACAAATATTCAAAAGAAATACTATCGCGGCATTCTGGAACAGAATTTCAGTTTCCTCAAGAAGGGAACCACATCGGCGAATATTCCCAACCTGATGAACACCATGATGGAGTTGCGCAAGTGCTGCATTCATCCGTATCTCCTCAATGGAGCCGAGGAGCAAATTCAATACGACTTTAAGGCACAGCATGGCGAGGATCCCGAATCCTATTACAAGAATTTGATTCTGTCCGCCGGTAAAATGGTCTTGATTGACAAACTGCTGCCCAAGCTGAAGGCAAACGGACATCGTGTGCTTATCTTCAGTCAGATGGTGCGCTGCCTAGACATACTTGAGGATTATCTTGTGTATCGCAAGTATCCCTTTGAGCGCATCGATGGACGCATTCGTGGTAATCTGCGACAGGAGGCCATCGATCGTTACTCCAAGCCCGGCTCTGATCGTTTTGTCTTTCTGCTTTGCACCAAGGCCGGAGGATTAGGCATTAATTTAACCGCTGCCGATACGGTCATTATCTATGACTCCGATTGGAATCCACAGAACGATCTGCAGGCGCAGGCACGTTGCCATCGTATTGGCCAACGCAAGATGGTCAAGATCTATCGACTATTGTGCCGCAACACCTACGAACGCGAAATGTTTGACAAGGCATCGATGAAACTGGGTCTGGACAAAGCCGTGTTGCAGTCAATGAACACCCAGGGCTCCAAGGATGGCAACAACAAGCAGTTGTCCAAGAAGGAAATCGAAGATCTGCTCAAAAAGGGCGCCTACGGCGCTGTTATGGACGATGACAATGCAGGCGATAAGTTCTGTGAGGAAGATATTGATTCGATTCTGAAGCGACGCACCCAGGTTATTACCATGGAGTCCGAGAAGGGTTCGACTTTCTCGAAAGCCTCGTTTGCCGCCTCTGGCAATCGATCGGACATCACCATCGATGATCCCGATTTCTGGACCAAATGGGCTAAGCGTGTTGACATTGATCCCGATGCCTGTGAACGCGACGAGACCGAAGATTTGGTGCTCTCCGAGCCACGACGACGCACGCAGATTAAGCGCTACGGTCACGAGGATGTGATGGAGATAAACTCGGAGGATTCCTCGAATGAGAACAGTGACGAGGAAGGCGGTATAGGTAGGCTCTGTAAGAATTGTAAGCTCTCTGCCGAATTAATAATACTAATTATTGAATTCTGCTTTAGGTCTGCGATCGCGTCGGCGCAAGGAGAAGCGCAATCGCAACCAGGAGAAGAAGGGACACGAAGAGTATATACCACGGGAGCGCGATGCCTTGGCTGCCTTGGGTCTGGAGGAGATACAATACGGCAATTGGGCCAAGTCCGAGTGCTTTAAGGTGGAGAAAGGTCTACTCTCTTACGGGTAAGTTTGCTTGTAACTGCAATTGAAAATTTTAATTGATAACAAATTATTCGTCACGATATCGGCAACGACGCATCACATTGTTGAGCTTCATATTGAGGATGTAGATCTTGCGCTGCAACATCTTTTCCTCCTTCTCGAGATACAGAGCCTCCTCCTTTCTCTCAATGTACTCGGTGACGCTCGGTGCCTCAAACTCATCCAACTGGCCACGCAACTCGGACAAAATCACGTTATCCTTGTCATTGTTGCTCTGCACAATGGCAACCTCCTTCTCCAGCTTGGAGATGGTGCGTGTTATCTCTTCCGTGCGATTGAGAACATTGCGCATTTCCGTCTCCAGATTCATCATGGCCTGCTTCTCTTCGGTCATGGCCAACGATGTTTTCCCCGTGATGCCTTTCAATCCCGCCATATGCGTGTTCTTCTCCTCGAGCTCATTGATCAGCTCGTTGCGCTTAATGATTAATTTCTCGAAATCAACGGCTGTCAGAATACCACTAAGATCCGCCTTGGTGATCAGATCCGCACGATGCTGCTGACACGTCTCCTGCAGCGAGACAATCGTCAGTCGCATTGTGCCCAGCAAAGCGCGAGCATTTTTAAACCAATTGGCCGTAAACTTGCGCAGTTTGCGCTCTATTTGCCGCTCGGTGGCGCTCTCGAGGAACGCTTTGTCGTTCTCGTCGCGCAGAAAGTGCAGCATGAAGTTCTTTTCGGTCTCAATCGTTTCCTCACTGCGATAGCGCAATTCCTCGATCTTGGCACGCAACTGTTTTACCTCCACGGAAGCTGAAAGCAATGAAGAGAATTAAGTTTTATGGGATTATACCCAAAATCTACGTTTACCATTCCTTTCAATATCCGTCACTCGCTTCTCCACCTCGGATGTGGCCTTCTCGGCCAGTTCGGCCTTGGCCTTGTAGTTCAGCTTGTACTCCATGGGCTTGCGTCTCTCACCCACAGTGCTGCTAGCCATGTGTATGGACATGGACATGGAACGCTTCGAGCTAGAATGACGACTCGAATGCTGTAGATTATCCTGAGGCATTTTGCTTTTGCTGTGCAACTTCTTAAGAATAGAGGTACGACGATGACGCAATCCCACCAACAATTTCGGGTCGTTCTTCTCCAGAAAATCAACCATTATATGATTCTCAAGCTTGTAAATGGCCAACTCCTTTTGTACCGTCTCGATGGTCTGCAGCATCTCAAGGGCATCCAAACTCTGCAAACGACTGCGACGTTCGTTATCCGGGAGGTGGGCAAATTCATCCAAATAGTACTTGTAGGCAATGCTCATGATGTCCAATTCTGGATACTGATCTTCATTCATCGTTTGTATTGATCGCTTGGTATTGTGTAGGGTATGTGTGGGTGACTTCATGTCGGAACGCGTAGAGAAACCGGCTTCCGATGCGCTCTGCATTCTTAGGCTGTGATTATGTATCTTTTGCTTCAGTTAAAAATAGGGAAAGTGTAAGAAATGTATTATTTTCTAATTGTTTAATAACTTGTGAATTATAATTGAAAGCCAACTTCTCTACTTATGCTAACTTAATGTTCATTCATGTTTATCTAACTTGCAGTTGGGGTCGTTGGTCAGAATTGCTGGAGATGGGACAATTCAAGCGCGGCTGGCGTGACATTGACGTCGAGGACTGCGCACGCATCATTGTGAGTGAAGGAATCCAACTATATATATATATACATATTAGTTTTATACGCTACTATGATGACTACCATGCTAATATTGAGAAAACTTTAGGTTTTCGCTGAGTAAAAACACAACTTCTCAACTTGCTGAGTTCCCAACTAGGACAAATCTAAATACTTTATGCTTAGAAGTGTTATTAACGAATAATATACTCTTTACAGCTGCTGTACTGCCTGCAAGTGTACAAGGGTGACGAGAAGATCAAGACGTTCATTTGGGATTTGATTACGCCCACGGAGGATGGCGAGGTGCAGAAGATCAGCAGGGATCACAGTGGCCTACACAATTTGGTGCCGCGAGGTAGGAATGCCAAAGGTATGGTAAAAGATACATTCACGCACTCCCAACTGCTGCACGGACGTAGAGAGTTATTTACAAGAAAACGAGCTGCTGCCTTGAACTAGAAATTACTCTTTCGAATTGTACAAACAAATTACTGTCGGGGGTTGGACTACACAACTACAATCTATCTTCCAAAGATAAATACAATTATATCCATAATATAAATGTCATTCTTACACTAGACGATTATGGCAGCTATTTATTGTACTATATTCGTTTGTTATGGGTTACTCAATTTTCTATTATCAGTCTGTTCAAATAACTACTCGAAAATAGGCTTTTACTACCAGTTACTGACTGACTTGACTCGACTTGACTTAATTCAACTGACGTACGCCAGACGGAAAAAAAAAAAATGGTAAATAATGAAGAAAAGTGTGTGTATGTTTTGATGCCATGCAATTGTATGCCTTTACTATAACCTTTTATAATTTATATTATCATTAACTATATATATATATATCCTGTACATATATTACCTAACATATATCATAATCATAGCAAATTATTATTTATTAATGCAACCTATTTTTCATAACTAAACAAAACATGGGCTTGCAAATCGATTGAATCAAACTTTGTGTTAGAGATAAAGAAAATACATTTTCACAATTACTGCTAATAAGATAAGCACAAAATAATTGCTATAATAATTGATAAATAAAATGTGTTTTTAGTAACTGTATTAAATATACCTCTAATATTTTTGATATTAAAAGTAAAGTGAAAGAGATTAAAGGAGTATCATATAGTTTTATAAAAAACAATTTAGAATATATCATTGCAAGCCCATTTCCACTTCATTCAATAATTCAACTTGTATATCACTTAATAATTTTTTGAACATCTGTATCTGTACAAAACTAGTTAACTCATTACCCTAGCTCAGTTCATTGTCATGCTTCCCAATCATTTCCAGCAGCTAAGCTTGTTCAGCTTCGTCTGGCACAGCTCGCTGTTGGGTTGTAATAGAATTGTAGTTAAATTTTGTTTTCTTGGTTTTCAACACATTTACAGGACGCAATGGCGGCAAGTCGAATAAGGAGATGACTGGCAGCTCAACGCCAGCTCCTGGCACCGCTTCGGGCAGCAACAGTGGCAACACAACTCCGGCTCACAAGTCGAGCGCTCTCGAGGGAGGTCCTGGCGATGGTGGCAAGGAGCAAGGCGGCGGCATTAGCGCCAGTGCTGTGGCCGCTGCCGTTGTTGTGACGGCACCGATGAGCATCCACGATCCGAATCATTGGAGCAAGAAGGAGAAGTACGATGCTGATGCGTATCTGGAGGGCGCCTACAAGAAGCATTTGGGCAGACACGCGAATAAGTGAGTCGTGTGGAATCGAATTTGTTTAAACTAACATTCGTTGCGTTTAAGCCAGGCTCACTATTGCTAACATCACATTCTTCCTCTCCCTTTTTCTCTCTTCGTTTTCTTTTATTTTTTGAATTACATTTTTATTTATTTTTATTACGATTTCACAGGGTTCTGCTGCGTGTTCGGATGCTCTATTACATTCAGCATGAGGTCATTGGCGAGTTTGTGCAACAGATCAAGGATAACACGCCCATCAGGTAGGCGTTTAACGTCCATATCTCATACATTCATCATCGTCACGTCATCATTATGATTATGATTGTTGTCGTTGATTGATTGATTGACTGATTGTTTGTTGTTTGCTCTCGCTACTTATTCAGCGAGTGCTTTCAGAAGCATTTGTTATTTATTATCATTATTCATGATATATACTTATTTATTTATATTTTATTATCGATTTTAATTTTGTTGCTCTCATTTGGTTTGCCATGTTTTATAGTCGTTAATTAATTGTACCTACTACTAAAAAACAAAAATGCCAATTTGTTTGTATCTCTTGCTAATTAATAACTCTCCATTAAAACAAACATTTAAACTCGCAATTTATAGATTTGCAAATGATAATGGACGTTTCCTGATCAGTTGCAGTTTTATCTGTTGTGTAGTTAATTTCGCTTTGAGAGCTAGCGAGTTTGACTCGCTACTCGTTACTAACTTTGCTCCTATCTCTCTCGCTCCTAACTCCTCCTTACTTTTTTAACTCGCTCGGTGTGCTTAGACGAATAGACTATTACTCTACTATCTCTCTACTAAAGTTTGCAACTTTTTCACTACTTACGATTCACATTAACATTTATCCAAAGCATTTTCGTAATCCTCTATCAAAGTACAAGTACCACAATGTTCATCAATTTTCCTCTCGCTGTGTTTTGTTTAATAATTTTTGACGAATATTCTAATTGCTAATTTGAATACGAATATATATATATATATGTATATGTACTATATATGCGAACAATATATGTACGAACACATTCACTCACAACCTTTTTGGAAACTACAACAACAACTACAACTATAACTACTACAACAACAACCACCTACAACCAACAACAACAACAACAACTGCAGCAGTATGAAATCAAAGCAACTAGCACTCAATCTGGAAAGGTAATATCTATCCACATCCATCTCGCTCGCTACTTCGTTCGCTCGCTCGCTCGCACGCACGTTTGATCGCCCCCGCCACGCCACGCCCACCATAAAACAAAACCGCCCATCAGCAGCGAATAGGCGACTAGGGAGATATCGATTTGATAATCAATCATTTCATTCTTCATCTTCGATCGATCCAAATTATAAACACAACACAGAAAAAAAAACCAGCAGAAGAAAAACGTTTTTCCAAATTCCAAATTCTCGATATCCGATCTTCGAGTTTAACCAAAAAAATATATATTTTCTTAACATAATACTTTTCAGTTGCATTCGTAGTTTTGTGTAATATCTGTAAACTGTAGCACAAATTGGCAATTAACAACAAAACCAACACAAAAAAACTTTACAAATTTTATGATTTGTTTATTATTATTTACCAAATTTTCATTTATGCTTTTCTTTTAATTTCTTACATTTAATTTTTTTTCGTTTCAAACAAAAACAATGCATAGAATTTGTTGAAAGAACCAGCAAATAATTTTGTGTTAAAAAAAAAACTCATTCTCAATCTTCTTCCCTCTCTTTCATCCATATAATCTCTCTCTTTCTCTAAATAAATATATATATAAATCGATGTGTGTATATCATGTAGCGAGCTCCCCATTCGCCCGCCGCCAACGCCCGATCAAGTGCCATCCTCATGGTGGAATCCCATTTGTTGTGATAAGAGTCTATTGGTTGGAACCTACAAGCATGGCTGTGAAATGTATCGTCAAATGCGCGCCGATCCGAATCTGTGCTTTGTCACTCACGTGGGCGCCGGTGCCGGTGACGATTTGGCCGTCACGAATTTGCCGATGTAAGTTTCCCCCCACCCATCCATCATATGGAACAAAGTTAAAAAAAAAAATTACCCACATTCCCTCTCCCCGTCTCTCATTCATTTTAGCTAAGTGTTTAGGTTAAACCATTTGCCATATCGTAATACCACATAAGCCACAAGTACTAACCATAAATAAATAGCCAAGTATTTAATGAGACCAGTCGCTGTCCACAAATGGTTAAGAGTGACCCAGGTAGCACAAGGAATTTGGGAATGTTCTTATATATTGAGCATACATTTTACATATATAGCATTTATTATACTTTTAACACCACATCTAAACAAGTGCAGTGTGACCTTACACTTAAAGGATTAAAATGATCAGAAATTTAGTTTACCTTGGGGAAAATTATACTGTCCGTTGTCCCATCCGAAAAGAATACAAAAAGCATTCGAAATTTTTCACCACGGTCACACTGAACATGCATTTGCTTGGATTCATTAGTTGCCTCCCATAAATATGTGTGTGAATCCATGTACATCTCTTTTTTTGCTCAGTGTAAACACAGCATTGTTGCTGTTGTTGTGCCCGGCATGTGATGAGAGAAGCCCATTTGACCCCGTTTAGCGCAGAAAAACGTACTAACGCATGCTGATTTTTTTTCTCTCTCCCTTGTTGGATTTGCAGAAATGAGGACGATGCAAATTCCAAGCACGATGACGGCGATGAGGTGGACGATGATGGCACCACCACGACAAAAGACTCGGATTCCACCAAGCTAACTGCGGGCGACAACAACAAGGACTCATTAGATCCAGAGCGTCCCAGTTCGTCGGGTAAGAGCGATAAGAGCGAAATCAGCGGCGCCGCCAAAGGCAAAAATTCAAATTCAAATCAAAATCCAAATCAAAATCAAAAAGCCAACGAGGAAGCCGTCACGGGCGAGGGCAATGGCAGCGCCGTCGAGGCGGACGCCCAAGCAGCGTCAGCTGGCAACGAAGCGCTAAACGAATCGGCACAAAATCCACAAAAAGATAATGCTAAAATTGATCAAGAAAATGATAAGGATCATGCAAATGATAAAGTGAAAGACGACGACGCACAACCGACCGCTAACGAGGCATTAGCTGCTGCCGGCACCGATGCAGATGCCACCAAAGCCTCGAGCGATGCGAAGGCGGAAGCTGTCGTTGATGCCGACTCCTCCTCGAGCTCAACGCCAGACGGAGGCGCTGTTGAGGCGTCTGCGGCAGCTAATGTTGCGTCCGCGTCCGGGTCGCCGTCGACCACCACAACCACAACTAGCGCGGTGGACATTGAAATGGATGAGGCTAAGAATAAAGCCCAAACGCCCAAGGCCGCTGCGCCAGCTGATGGCGATGCCGATGATGCCGCTGCCATTGCTCCGGTCGAGACCGGTTCAGACTCATGCACTAACAACGCCACCACCACCACCACCACAAACATCAAACCAACCACCACCACCACCACTACTACTATTACCACCATTACCAATCCATCAACTACTTCGACTACTGCAACGACCCCTGCGGGGAGCGGCGGGGAGTCGTCGACGGGTCAAAACTCCGAAAATGCTAACTCCAACTCAAATTTAGGCTTGGACGAGGAAGAGTCCGTTGCGGGCAGCTATCCACCCACTCTGGTGGCCGTCGAAGATGCCACTCTCTGGCCATCCATGCAGGATCTCAACACTCGGCTGCGACGTGTGATCACCGCCTATCAGCGCAACTACAAGAAGGAGGAGCTCAAGCAACAGCAAAAGGCCAAGGTAAGTGTCAAAAGTGCCAATCAACTCAACTGCACCAAGCTCCCATCCCATACCATTCCATTCCATTCACAACAATATCCGATCACAACCTGTATTATACATATATCAGCATTGATCCTCGATGAATTGTTCAGTTTTTTTTTTTTGGTTAGAACAGTGTGTGTGATCACTGGAACCTCAAATAATATCTGGAATTTAACTGTTATCGTTTTTTTTGTATATTATACCTTGCACAACAATAAATCCTAGCAAGAATGATGGAAATTATTTCTCATAAATCGTAAATCAATAGCAGATTCATTCAGGACTATATCGCATGTTATCGATCACGTGATCGATAACCCCTTCATTTGTGTTTTCCACCATTCTTGCAATTTCCAACAAAATTTGTCGTTTCCACACTTTGTTTTTGATTGTCCTTATTGTTTTGTATTTTGAGCATAACACTAACTAAATTCACCAACAAAAAATAAAGTAAGGTGTTTAACCTTTCAAAATTTTGTAGAGTATGTAGTTTTGTTGCTTAGCTGTTGGCCGTAGTTAACTACTTGGCTTAGATTGTACATGTAGTAAAAAAGTAGAAATACGACCGAGGACAACTGACGATTGACTTAAAGAACAAACGAAAGAACGAACGAACAAACCGAAACCAACAGCTGATTAACAAAACTACCTGCGAAAGACTCAGGAGCTATATCCCCATGCAAAATGCCGAAACAGTTGTCTGTCTATACATACATATATCCAACTATCCATATCTCTCTTACACACTCGATTTTCTCTCACACTCACTCGCTCACTCACCCGATTCTGTCATGCTGTTTAAATGTGCTGTTCTAACCGAGTTCTTACCTTACAACACAAAAACACCCAAAATCCTCCCACTCTCTCTCTCTCTCTGAATCCCAACAGCTACAGGCGCTGGTCTCATCGACACCGCCGCTGTCGGTGCCCACCACACCGACCCTGCAATCGATGCAAATGCAAATGCAGACCGCTGGCGGCAATGTTGGCGTTGGCAATGTGTCCGCCCAAGGCGGCGGCAGCAGCAGCGGCGGATCGGTTAGCCAACTGCAGCAGCAACTCGACTCGAGCAATCGCAGCCTGCAGGCGCTGATGCAATCGCAAGGTGCCAGCACCTCGGCAGCCGCCGCCGCCGCAGCGGCCACGGGTGCCGCATCCTCTATGCAACACGGATTGAGCCAGCATCAACAGCAGCAGCAACAACAGCAGCAACAGCAGCAACAACAACAGCAGGTGGGAACTGTCAGTGGATCAACAACAGTGCCGGCAATGCCAACGGCTGCTGATATTAGCCTAATGCTGAGCATCCTCAACACCACCGACGTCAGTCAATTGGCCAATTTGGACATCAACAAACTGGCTATGTATTTGGTCAGCATGAACAATGTACGTGAATCGCCCAACAACAACAACAACAACAATCTGATGAGTACAAACTCTATCTCTATAATATGCATTTAAAAAAACGAAACTTTACAAAACACTACCCAAAAACATAACCCTCCTCCAACTATTCCCCGAAACCCCCGATAAAACATAATCTAGCTATTCGGCAAAAACAATAAGCAGAACTTAACACACCCTCGATGCCGATGGCATCGTTAATAGACCATGACCACCCAACAAACCACTTAAACTTCCCCCAAAACATTGACAATAACTTACTTACAAACACTTACCACACAAAAGTTGCGTTGAAAACTAACCCCCTATATAAAATGTAATACTAACCTGCATGATCCTAAGTATTTGAAATCGAAAACTATATTTATCTATTTTCTACTACTTACATTATTCAAATATTTATTATTTATTATCAGCTATATTCGATATAATAGGCAATTGAAAGAAATGTTCTGCAATAACATTTATATATAATATTTATAGATTCCATTAATTTTTATTTCTACCAAATATCGACAGCTGGTTTGGGAAAAATCTCGAAATAATTTCTTTGAGCAACTCTTTCGTTTGTTACCTCATTTCCCCTAACTTTATAAGCCGTTATGCCACGCTTTTCATATGTGGGGGAGGGGGTGTGAGTTGATCATTCAATAAGGGTGTCAAGGCTAAAGATCCGGAACCGGTTTTCGAATGTTCTGGCAATGATGCAACCCTTAAATTTTATTTTTTAAGTGCTAATTGAGTCAAATTCGACAAAGCAAACCGAGTTAATCTTGATATAATGCTCTCGGCTTATTTGCCCATTGTCTGCTGCTGTCTCTTTCCTCTCATTTTCGATATCTATCGATAGACTTTCGACTCCTTTCGCTTGGTGGTGGTGCAGTGTGTGAAAAGCCAAAAAGAGGGAATCTGGCAAATGAAAGAAAGAAAAAAGATAAATAAATAAAATAAGTTACACCCACCGTGTGAGGTGGCAATGGCGGTGGTGGATGTCTATGTGTATGTGTATGTGTGTGTACTTCCGAATGTTCAGACAAAAGCAACGATGACAAAACGAGACGAACGACAAAACGAAAACGAGGCGAGAGCGACGACAACGACACGGGGCAAAAATACAAATACAAATACACTTATGCTTAATTTATGCAAAATAAAAGAAATACACATAGAGTTGCTGCTGCCGCCGACTCGTCGTGTCAGCCGAACTGACTTCGCCCCAAAAATGTGGTGCACACGAGATGCTTTTGCTCTATGCTCTGCTCTGGCCGCGAATGAGCAGCCAAAACGAGCCAACGAGAAAATGTCAAACCACTTTGCACACTCAGCAACAGCCTCCCCAAAAAGGTTGTTTGTTGGTGTTGCCACCTATCCCCACAAAACAAAAAGAAGAAGGAGGAGAAGAAGGCGCAAAACACAGTGAAGCCACCGCCATGTTGGCCATTTTATGCTCTTGGGTCAAATTATGAGATTCCGACTTGTCGAGATGTGGAAGTCAATTGTACAACCTGACGCGCATTTTACTGTAGCAGCAGCAGCAGCAGTAACAACAACAGCGACCATGTCGACGCCATTATCAAAAGGCAAAACGAACGGCAGCGCCATCAATCAAGCGAGAGCAGCAGCAGCAACAACAACCAGCAAAGAACAGCGCAGTCAACGTCGAAGCAGCAGCAGCAGCGCAGCAGCAAGAAGAGCAGCAAAACAGTCGCACAGGCAAAACGCAAAGCCAAAGCCGCATTATGGCAAATGTGCGCCATGTTGTTGTTGCTGCTGTCGGTGCTGCTGTTGTATTGACGAAGTTCTTCTTTGGTGACGATGATTGTTGCCGCGACGGTGGCGACTGCGGCGTTGGCGTTGGCGTTGGTCTCTGACTCGACGCTCTGTGCTTGTTGTTGTATTGTTGGGCATATTGGGTATCGGTAACGGGTGGTTGTTGTTGTTGTTATTATTGCTGGCTGTACTTGTGTGTGCGCCATGCTGTTGTGTGTATTAGTTTTCCATGAGTGTTGTGTATCTATGTATTTTGTATGCCGGTGTGTGTATGTGAGTTTGTAATTTTACATTTTGCTGGATTTATCCAATGTTTAATTTTTTTGCTTCATGCGCCCACCCAAAAGCCAAGCAGCCGCTCTCAATGCGCTGTGTCTTTCTCGTTGCTGTTGTTGTTTTTGCCTCGGCTCTCACGGGGCAAGCTCAGCTCGTTGAGCGAGACGCGATGGCGATGGCGATGTCGAATCTATATGTGACTCCGCTGTGGTGACCTGTTCCGTTTTGTTCCCTTTCCTGCTGCTGTCGTTTCATTTTCGCTCGCGGCACGTCAATAAAGCCAAAGCCTAATTGTGCTCATTTGAGCTCATCGTTATAGTTGTTCTTGCTCTTGTTGTAGTTGCTGTTGCTGCCTGCTCCTTTTGCTTTTGCTCTACTCTTCGCTTTTCTCTACTTGCAGCAGCCTACAAGAATTTCGAATACCCGCTAAACATTAGGTTGAGGGGTAGCTTTACTTAATAATAATTAACATCCAAAACATTTATTCTTTATTAATCTAGACAATATATAAAATTAGCCTTTCTTAATTTCAAAAGGAATTTAAACTCTAGTATTGACAGGAAGTGACCTGTTCACTGTTCAATAAATACATTAATGTACCTTATGAGGTCGCAGGTATTCTGGTGCATTATATTTTCAATAATCCTCATAGACCTATTTCGAAAATAAACAGGTTTAGAAAATGATAAACTGTGAACCCATTTTGAATGATTAGGAAGAGGGTATTTCACAGCAGGGCTCATTCCCGCTTAGCTTTGTGACTTGCCTTTTATTCCCTTTTTGCATTTTTGCAACGTGAATTTAGAACACAGACAGGCATAGAGTTATACATACATACATATGTATATGTGTGTATGTCGTTGTGCTCTATGTGTGCGTCTGTGTGTGTGTGAGTTTGGCATTCTTTTTGCGCCATCTTTGGGGTCTCGGCGATTTGCTTGGATGCTCACATGGCTGGCTGGCTGACCGCTATTCGATTTATTATTTTATTAGCATTCGGTTGTTCCCGTGTATTGCAGTGCACAGTGGTGCAATTACCATCGTCGTGTTATGCAAAACATATCGCTTACTCGTTGTGAGCACTGTGCGCGTGCGATGCGAAGTCTCACGTGTTGCTGTAGCAGTTGCATTTTGTGGCAGCTGCCGCCGCGTCGGCGCATTCGTTTCACACCTGTCATCCATCCATAAACAATTCGTATCATTTACAAAACCTGCCCAGTGTGCAATGGTCACTTCATCAATATATATGAAGTGCATTCATACATACAATGTATGAATGTATTGGTGGGGGGCTACGTGTCTTAAATGAGTCGCTGCTTTTTCTTGTCTTGTTGTCTACCTGCCTTTTGATTTAGTTTTGCGTTACGCTTTAGTCAAATTTACGAGCATACATGCACACACAGGAGAATCGTCACACATGTACACAGCATGTGAATGTGTGTGTGGTACATTTACGCATACTAGCGCAATCGTAACCTCTCACGTGCAGTTGCATTTGCTTGAGCTCTCTCTCTCACTCTCTCATCAACTGATCATGTGTGTGTGTGTGTGTGTTGGTCATATGCATTTGCTGAAGATGTGTCGCTGTCGCCGTCGATTGGCAGCTTGCTTTTGTTGTACTGAGAGGCTGCTGCTGCTGTGTTTAATAGTGTTGGTATTGGTGGTGGGATTGTTCGTTCGATGTGAGTTGTATAGATGTATCTGTATCTTACAGATTGATTAATAATCTCGTTTTTATACAGCGACGGTGCTACGTGCTTATCGCACTTTACTGCATTTTCTATCTTTCGCATTTACTTGCCCAACAATCTGCGCATTACGTACATACATACAAATGCACACACATGCTCTTTATGTAGATTATAGTTGTAGTCAAAGGTCGCATTAATTAAACAATCAGTTGGTATGCTCTAATAATAATGGTCAAGAACTTGTGCCCTGCTGAGCTTTTTTGCATTGTTCACACAATGCCCCCATTGTCCTTTCGCATAAAAGACAAATTCTCTTCGTCTCTCTAGTATCCTCTGTGTATGTGTATTTGTATGTTCACATTTTATACCTGAATTTTAATCCATTTCTCAGGGCTCTAGCCTCTAAGCGCATGGCTGGCTATTATTTTATGTTATCCCTTTTACGCTATGTGTCGTAGTCGTTGCTCTGCTGCGGCTGCTGCTGCTACTGCCGCTGTCGCTGCTGCTTATGCCGCCTTGTCGTCAACAGTTTTTGTGGTACATTTGTTTCATTGCTTGGCTTTTTTGCCGTGTATGTCATGTATGTCCCCCCTTTCGTTTCCCTGCCTCCCTCGCACTCACGTGTATGAGTGAATATATGCGAACGAGTATGCGTACATCTATGTGTCAGTGTGCGGATGTGTGTGTGTAGAGCCTGATGCCTGCCTTTGCCTTTTGCTTACATTACACACAGTTGACACAATGTGCGCTGCCTCCTCATTCTCATTTTTCTTCTTCTTCAACTCGTCCATCCAGTGCACAGTACAACACTCCTCGCACACAGACACACACTCACTCAGACTCAGTCTCAATATAATATGTGTGCTCTCATTCGCTCTCGGTGGCTTCGCTCTCGCATCCATTGCGCTCTCATTTGCTTTCTCGTTCTCTCTCTCAGTTTTGGTTGCTTTGGCACTGCAAGTGACGCTTTGCTTGGCTTGGCTTACCATGCCTTCTTTGCCGCTCATTCACCTCTGAGGACAGGCTGTGACTGCCTTTCTGCCTGCCTGCCTGCCTTGCTTTGCCTGCCTGCCTTGTTCGCTTGCTTACTTGCCTGTGTGCCCATCTCATTCATATTCACATTCACCCAAAACGGCGTTTGGCTTAATCTCACGATTGTTTGGTTTCGTTTGGTTTGGTTTTTCTGCTCTGCTCTGACTCTGACTCGACTCTGGCTACAGCCACAGCTATGGCTATAGCTATATTTTAGCTATGGCTATGGCTATGGCTCTGCTTTGCTCCCTCGCTCAATAGTAGTTGCTTTTCTGACGGCCGACCTCTCCCCCGTGTTCTGTGTGTTCGTCGCTGTCGCTGTGTTGCTGTTGTTGCCTGATTCGCATTCGATTTTAGCTGCTAGTGCCGCTCTGCCACTGCCGCCGTCGCTGCTTCCGTGCGCGCGTATGCGTCCCCGTTGTGGTCTCGACTGTGTTTCTCACTGTATACATGCATGAGTGTTTATCTGTGTATGTGTGTGTGTGTGTGAGGAGTGTTTCTTGTATTTAGTCCGCAATGCGCTCGCTCATTATTTGTTTGAGCGCCGCGGTGTAAAGTTGTAAAAAGTCCAAGTGCTTGAGCAGCAAACGCATCCATATCCAAACATCGTTGACGTCGACGTCGTCGTCGTCGTTTCGTCGGGGTTTTCGTATCGGCATCGTCGGCATTGGTATCGGTATCGGTATCGGCGTGACCCGTCTCTTCTCTATGCATGTCGTCTCCCTCTATCACCCTCTGCATATGTAGTGTATGTTTGTTAGTGTGTGTGTGAGTGTGGAAGAAATAATAATAATCAAACGAATGGAAAAATGTAATTGCTGAGGCAAAAGTAGACGACGAGACGAGTGCGAGTTGCGAGTGTGGCGAGTGCAGACGTCGTTGACGAAACACAACGCGACAACAACAACATCTCAACAACAACAAGCAACGTGCAAATGGCAAAATGTGTCGCCGTCGCCGTCGCAATGAATGATAATTAGTGCTTAATTAAAATCAATAATGCGGCAATCGAAATCCAATTCAATAATATATATTTGTGATATCTACCAAGTGTTTGTGTATGTAATATACGCATTGTAAATTGCATATCATTGAATCGATGTTAGTTTCGATTGATTAGTGTTTTGTGTGTGTGCCTAAAATCTAACAACAAAATGGAGGTTATTAAACCCATGGATTTTAGCAGTTTCTCTGCATTCTGCGAGCATCTCAATAAATCATCAACAGCCGCTGCCGCCGCTGCTGCCGCAGCAGCCGCCGCAACAGTGGCGCCCACTTTAAACAATGGCATTTATTTGGAGGTAAAAACGTTAGCAGCAACAATCAGAACGATGACGATACAGATAATATCAACTAAACTAAACTGAACTGAAATGACAATGACAATTTATAGTGTATCGAGAATTTGCAAAACTTAATTAAAATGAAGGCAAATGCGAATGCGACATCAACGAATGTGAATGCAAAAGAAACACAAAACAGAATACAAGAAGTAGAAATAAAAGTAACATCTCTGCACACACAACTTCAAAGCAATAACCACACGAGGTAGATAATGGCGAGAGGTGGAAGGGGGCAAAACAAGAGAGTGGCAACCAGTCGAGCTGCACAGTTAAAGCGAAATACAAAACAATAAATTTATGCCTATAGATTTCACATGTACTACGTACTGAACGTTGCCACTTACACGGCAAGAAGCAAGGCATGTGTAACTTATTCACTCACTCACTTTACTCGGCGACTCTCTCAGCAAAGCGACGCACTCACACATGCATGCAAACAAACAAATATACACGGTAACCAGTTGTCTCAGTTCGATGTGTGTGTGTGTGTGTGTGAGTGAGCGAGCGCTCATTTAAATTCGTTTTTCCGCCTGGTCTTCTACCCCATTTCCAAGCCATTTCTTTGGACAGTTGCCGCTCTGCCAGCGACTGCTTTGCTACTTACTAATAATCATAATCAATCGCTCGCACTTGTATCGTTGTTGTTGTTTGTATCGTGCAAAATGCACGAAGAGGGCGCTGCCTGCCTGCCAATGGCGAAGGCGTCGCGTGTCTTGTGCGCGAGAGAGAAAGATAGTAGTTGGAGTATGTCGAATGAGGGGGAAAGACGTAGAGAGGAGGAAGTGTAAGAGGTCGTTCGTCGTTCATTCGTTGCTCGCTCTTTATCTTGCTCGCTTTGTCGTTTGTTTTTGTTTGCTGCTATACCCCCTCACCATCTTTGGTTTTTTTTTTTTTTTTTGGATATCGTTTGCTTGTTTGGAATTTGTATATCAAAAGCCGTTAGCCTCACATGCTAGAAAGAAGTACACGAGTACACAAGCCGCAGCAGCGCTGCCAACCTGCGCCAATTGGCATCCTTGAGGGCAAAGCCGGAGACAGTGCTGCCAACTGCAAATTGAGAGCAGCAACAGCAGCCCCCAAAGGCAGCGCTTGACTTGACTTGCATGTGCAGAGTCATCATAGAGACAGTTATTTTTGTTGTTGTTTTGATTTGCATTCGCATTCACAACGAGAATCACATAGTAAATAGCAGCCAAGTATGTGTATGATTTTTGCAACCACCTGGCAACTCTCTGTCTGAGGAGTCGCCTACTGGTAGCCTAGCCACCCACCATTATTATTATTATTATTATCATAACTAACTACCAAAGGGAGGAGGGCGGCAAGTCAAAGCTCACTCACGAAATGTGTGTTTGCTTTGAGTGTGTGTTTGAAGAGAGCTCCTTGCTCTGTACCGTGCAATTGGTCTCGCAGGATTCATTTGTTTGACTCCGGCACTGGGACTGCCAATGGTGGGGTTGGGGCTGCCATTGCCTCCTCGGCTTGCGCTCATTGTCGCGGTGGCCTGGCCTGGCATTTGCCCTCTTTGATACTCTTCTGCTCGTCTCGTCACGTTATTAGGGGTGTAAAATGGATTTTTTACTTTTATTATTATGATTTTATTGTATTTCCAGTTTCACAGTTTTCAGTCTCTCGCTCGTATTTAGTCGTCGTCGCCATTGTCTCTCAGTTTTGCCCCTTTGCTTTGCGTTCGCCATTCGCATTTTGTACTTTTCGCAAAAATTGTAATTCAAAAGGCAGGCAGGCAGGCAGAGGTAGAAAAGCAGGAGGAAAGGCGAGCAGACGGGCTGAGACCACCAACTAACCCCCTACTAAAAGCAGCACCCACCCCTGCTATGCATCCCGTCCATGGTGTTGATATTAAGGGGCCGTTGCTTTTAATTTCTCTTCTCTTTACTCTCTCGAAACAAATTGTGCACATATTCGTAATGAATTTGCGTTGCGTTCCACATTTTTTTTTTTTTTTTTTTTTCGATTTTTTGGTAATCAAATTGAATGGCCATAAAAAAGAAGCATACATTCATTATATATTATGTATACTAAAAAATAAGATTCTTATGTACAGCTCTGTAACTTTTAAGCCAAGCAGAATTATTTATTTATTAGTTATTGTAGAAGAAAGAGAGACGAAACCTTAGGTCTTATCTTATCGCCCCATGCGTTCGGTATATGTCATGAATGGGTAACGATTGTAAAGTAGCTAAGATTATACTTCAAGTCTGATGATGTCTCTTTAATCTATTAACAAGCTACTCACTACAAACAATCGATGTGAGTCACGCTAAACCAAATGAGAAAAGTATTTATGAAAAATAAAATGGGAAAAATTAAATTTGATTAGCTGCGGTTATTACTACAACAAGGGTTGCAATAAAATTGTGCTAGATATGCAAATACGCCATTTATTAGATGCAAAAATCTATGCTGGCATATGATGTGACAAAAGGCAGTTTGAAAAGTATAACGTGAGATACGAAGAGCAAATTAAGTAAGTTTATCTCATCAAATGAAATTATTTCAGGTTGTTAGGGATATTATGGTTCGATATGTAATATGTAATTACTTATTTCGTATATTACAAATACTATACATTAGTCATCCAATAAATATTGCATATAATAAATCTAACATTTAGTTTTTGTAAGTCAATTTTTTAATTTGTTTATCTATTTAATACGCCTTAACAGAATTTTCTAACCTATCATCGCTTTCTATTGTGAAATACGCAATTTACTAGATACTGCGATAAGAAACAATTATGAATCACATTACATGACTGAAACCCAAGCACAACGAAATATCCCCAATCTCCAATCTTAATTCCCCACACAGCAACTATAAAAAAAACACTTTGCATTTTATTCAATTTTTGTTTTTAAAGACTGTGTTATCAGACTCTACTCAAGTGGCTGATGATGTATTTATTATTTCATGTTTCATGATGCCCTACTTATGCAATGAATTTACTTTTTGACTTTTACAGAAAATGGAGCGCCAGGGCAAGATGGAACTGGCGGCCAAGGAGCGAGAGTCTCAACGCCTGCAACTGATACCCAAAAAGTGGAATCGACGCGAGGAATACGAATTCCTCCGTGTGCTCACCGGCTATGGCGTCGATATGCAGCTTAGCACGCCCATGGGCTCCAACAATAACAACAGCAGTCAACAGACACCAGACTGGACCAAATTCAAGCAAATGGCGCATCTGGAGCGCAAGAGCGATGAGACACTCAGCGATTACTACAAGGTCTTTGTGGCCATGTGCCGACGACAGGCGGGCCTCAAGCTCGCTGAAAACGAGCGTGGCTTGGAGGGTATCATCGAGGAAGTGGAGAAGGAGCACGCTAAGCTCATACTTGATCGTCTAGAGCTGCTTGCCAAGCTGCGTGAAGTGGCGCGCAATCCACAGCTCGAGGAGCGTCTAAAACTCTGCGGCATGAATGCCGACACACCTGACTGGTGGGAACCGGGACGCCACGACAAGGAATTGATTGCTGCCGTGCTGAAGCATGGTTTATATCGCTCCGAGACCTTTATCTTTAACGACCCGAACTTTAGTTTCTCCGAGTCCGAGAAGCGTTTCATACGCGAACTCGAAGCTCAACTACAGCGCACCATCAAACTAGAGGCTTTCAATGCAGAGGCCGAGAAGGCGGCGGCGGCGGCAGCTGCGGCTGCAGAGAAAGCAGCTGCAGCGGAAAAGGCCGAAAAAGCGGCTGCTGTGAAGCACGAGGTTATCGACCTTGATGATGAGCTGCTCACCAAGGAGAGCGTTATCAAGAAGGAGTCGCCTGTTAAGGCCGAAGTCAAGCCAGAAGAAAACGCTGAGAATACAAAGTCTGAGGCGGAAGACAGCAGCACCGAGCAGGAGAAGAGCAAGGTGGCTGAGAAAGTCGTCGAGGACTCTGCAGAAGCTGCCGTAACCGCCGAGAGCGCAGAAAAAGAAGCCTCTAGCGAAGAGAAGCCGAGCAGTGAAGCCACAAAGGAATTACCCGCTGAAAAGGTCGACGATGAAGTCGAGGAAGTTAAGCCTAAAGAAAGCGAGGAGAAAATGGAAGTTGACGAACCCATTGCGGAGAATGGCAACGAGAAGGAAGCTGCCGCTGAGGGAGAAATCCCAAGCGCAACCGAAAGCGATAAACCCGACAAAACTAAAACAGAGGCTGAAGAGGAATCTGCAACGGAGGAGAAAAAATCTACCGAACAGGCAGAAGAAACCAAAATGGATACCGAGACGAGCGTCGAGAAGTCAGCAGAGTCTGAAGAGAAAGAAGCTGTTGAAGCGACCGCTGAAAAGGAAGAAGTAACTCCTGTTAAGGCTGAGGCAGCTGGCGAAGAGACCGCAGCCGTTGAGGCAGTCAAGGAAGCTGCTGCAGAGCCCGAGAAGGCGGCAACTCCCGCCCCCGAAGTCGTCGAGACCAAGAAGACCGATGTTGTCGACGAAGTCACAGATCTGACCGAAGAAGACAAACCGGCTCCCGAGGAGAAGCCCTCACTCAACGCAGAGAAGCAGCCCAGTGAGCAAGAGATACTCGATCTGGTTGCCGCACCCACCGATCCCGACGACGACGAGGTTATGAAGGAAAAAGAAAAAGCCGTCGAGGAGGAGTGCAAGAAACAGGCAGCCGAACTCAAAGCTCGCTTCCCCGACCTAGAGGTCATACAGCCGGCAGCTGTTAAACAGCAGAAGCTCGAAAAGCCCAAGCTGGAGATGTGCATGATCCGTTGGTTCAAGGACTTTGCCCTCGAGCGTCGCATCGCTCACATCGTCTGCTGCGTGGAGAGCAACAAGTGGCCGGTGGACAAGCACTACAGCGCCTTTGCCGGCTTAAAGGGTGCCACCGATCTCAACATTGCATTGCACGAATCGATACCACACCTGAACAGCATTGAGCGTCGCTCGACGACACCCGATGTCATCACCATCACCACGGATCAGGGTGTAACGAAACATCTGCAAGCCTCCCAAATGCAACAGGTGGCCAGCAATGCTGCCGTCGGCTCGGCGGCGAACAACGTTGTCGCGGGTAACGTGATGCCCACGATTAAGACGCCCACAACAGTGGTGCCGACAGCAACATCGTTGCCGGGTCTGGATGCCAACAGCATCAATGCAGCGGTCGCTGCTGCTGTGGCAGCTGCTGCCAGTGGCGGCAATGCCACCTCGTTGTCCGCTTTATTGCCGGGCATGTCGCTGAGTGCGGCAACCGGAGGAGCCACCGGAGCAAGCGGTGTGAATGCCGCCGGATTGAATGTGCCCAGTGGCATTGGAGGAGGCGTCTCGAATGCAGGCAAGAAGCGCAAGCGACACATTGCCATCGATGTGGAGACGGAGCGTGCCAAATTGCATGCGCTACTCAACAGCTCATCAAGTAAGTACTTCAGAGGCTTGCTTTTAATGCATTAGGATTACGAATTAATTTCCTTTTTCCCCTTGCAGTGGCTCCCAAAGACTGGGAAAGCGAGATTGCCAACATGGAGGCGTTGACTGGTTCATCGGGACGTCGTGGCGGCTCTGCGGCAGCCTCGTCTGCAGCCCTGAGTGGCATGCAACCGCCGCCAGCACATCAGCATCCCTCACTCTCCCGGCAATCCTCCGGGCAGTTCAATAAACCCGCTGTGCCGGCTCTTAAGACGCCGCCACCCTCGATGGGCGCACCCATGGATCTGTCCTCCAGGTGCGTAATAACAAGCAAAACATGCAGTCCAACGAGTTGTGGGCATAACTAATTCATATTCTGGACTTTTTCACAGCAGCCTGCCCAAAATGAATATGACAGAGATGCTGAAGACGGCGTCCAGCGCCGGAGCTATCGACTTGAGTGAAGTGCAGGACTTTTCCATGCCCTCGAAGAAGTCGAGTGTGCATGCCGCGCTTAGCTCAGCCTTCCCCTCGATGGGCAGCAAGAGCAAGTTGGACGATACGCTCAACAAACTGATGAAAAAGAACAATTGCGTAAGTTTAAGGAGAATCTTCAAGTCATCATCAAAAGATTAACTAATGAAATATTCCCAACACAATAGACTATTGAGGAGCCTGTCATTGGCAAGGAGAAGAAACGCAAGAAGCTGGACGAGATTGTGCTCGGTCTTTCGGCGGCCAAGGAGCAAAAGACCTTCCCGGATCCCTCGCTGCCGTCCTCGAAGAAGCCACAAATCCCACCGAGTGTGTCGGTGACGCCGGCTAATCTGCAAGCGCCCAGCCAGCAGCAGTCGAACCAGAAACCCTTTACCATCACTGTTACGACAGTGCCCGGAAGTGAGTTTGAGTCTCTGCGCTTTCATTTCTAATCCCCCCAAGCTGAAGCTATCCGCAACACGCACTAAACGACATTCTGTCGCCCGTTTCTCTTCTCTCATCCCCCCCCCACAGAATCCAAGAGCGGCAACCAAGGCAGCGGAAGCGGCGCTGGTGCAAGCAGCAGCAGCTCGACGACGGGCAGCGGCCTAAGCGCCCTGCAGAGCATGACCATGGGCGGCTTGTCCAGCAAGGACAGTCTGAATGCCCTGTTGGCCCAGACAATGGCCAGCGATCCGCAATCGTTCCTCAAGCAACAGCAAAAGATGATGCAATATCTGCCGCCAGCGCAGCGCAAGGCGTACGAAAACATGCTGGCCGAAATGGAGCAGGCCATGAAGCTGAGCTCCAAGTTCAACGCACCACACGACGTCAACAAGGTCAACAAATGGCTGTCGGACATGAGCAGTCCACTCGGCGATCAGCTCAGCATTGACTACGTCGGTGCAACGGGCGGAAGTTCGAGCAGCAGCAACAGTCGACGGGGCAATCGACAACAGAGCAGCAGCTCAAGTGCTCAACAGCAGGCGGCAGCGCTACAGAAACAACAGCAGCAGCAGCAACAACAGCAGCAACAACAACAGCAGCAGCAACAACAGCAGCAACAACAACAGCAGCAGCAACAACAGCAGCAGCAATCCATGAGCGGACCTCTCGGCTTGACCGGCGAGGAGCCAGTTCCGGTGATCAACAAGCAGACGGGCAAGCGTCTGGGCGGCAACAAGGCGCCTCAACTTAAACGTCTGATGACCTGGTAAGTGTCCTTTATTATAGGGTTTGCTTTGCAGCCTGATATATTCTAATTAATACTCTTTGCAGGCTCACGGAGAATCCCAACTATGAAGTGGATCCCAAGTGGTTGGAACAAATGCAGAATCCCATGTCGGCACCCTCGCCCAAGCCCAGCGTCAGCAACATGGACAACAGCGGCAGCTACGGCGCCAGCAAATCGCATGGTGGTCGTCCCTCATCGAACTCCAGCAATGCCTCTTCCAGCAGCCACACCCAGCAACAGCAGCAGCCGAGCGCAGCTCAGTCGCCAGCTGGCGGCAATTCGAGTGGCTCGTCAAAGAAATCGTCGCGTCAATCGCAATCGGCTGCAGCCTTGGATCAGGCAGCGTTGCAGTTTGGTTCGCTAGCCGGTCTCAATCCCAGTTTGCTGGCCAATCTCCCAGGACTCGGAGCATTCGATCCGAAGAATCCGCTGGCCGCCTTCGATCCGAAGAATCCGTTGCTCTCGATGGCGCCATTTGGCGGCATGCCCGGCATGGGCAGTCTGCCTGGTCTGGGCAATCTCAACAATATGAATCTGTTTGCCAGCCTGGCGGGCATGGGTGGACTGGGCAATCTGGCCGGCATGGATGCCCAGTCGCTGGCTGCGCTCATGGCTGCTGCGGGACCAACGCTCGGCGGCCTCACGGGCAGCACGGGCGCGGGCACCGGCAAGAGCCAATCGCAGTCCAGCGCTGGCAACTCCGCCTCCGCCTCATCATCCTCCTCGGCCGCCAACAAGAAGAAGCAACAGCAGCAGAACGAGGCCGCTCAGTTGGCTGCAGCAGCAGCCGCCGCAGCGGTGGTGAACAGCGGTGCTGGTGGTGGCAACTCGAGTGGTGGCAAAAATGCTGCCGCCAATGCTGCATCTGCCGCACAACTGGCTGCCGGTTTTCCGTTCCTCTTCCCCAATCCGTCGATACTGTATCCGCCCATGAGTCTGGGCGGTCTCAATCCCTATTCCCTGGGCTCCAGCGGCTTGGGATCGGCGTACGATCAATTGGCACAGCAATATAATCTGCTCAATGGCGTGGCCACATCATCGGCCGCTCTAACCGGCACCACGCAGTCCTCGAAGTCCTCGCATCAGTCGCAGTCCTCGAAGTCGAGCAGTTCCCGAGGCGCTGCGAACTCGGCAGCCAATCTGATGAACGCCATGGCGAGCATGAGCGGCGGCACGGTGACCACACCCTCCACCAGCAGCGGCAGCAGCTCCAGTCGCAGTCGCGGCCAGAGTAACAGCCAACGCAATTCGTCCGCCGCCTCTGCGACACCGAGTGCCGCCGACATGGCTCAGTTGTCCAGCCTGTTGATGCCCGGCGCTGATCCGCATCTGCTGGAATCGCTCAGTCGCATGAGCAGCATGGATCTGGCGCAGGCAACCCGGCTAATGAGCTCCCTCGGCATGCCACCGTTACCCACGCCCAGCAGCTCCAACAGCAACAATAGCAGCAGCAGCTCCAGCGCCGCCAGCAAGCGTGCTGCGGCCGCCGCTGCGGCGAGTGAAGCCTCTGCGAAGGAGCAACAAAAGTGGCTGGAGAGTCTGGCACGCAGCGCGTTGCCCACGGATCTGGCCGCACTGCAGGCCTTCTCGCAGGGCAAGATGCCGACGTCGACCAGCTCGGCCAGCGGCAGCTCGAATAGCGCCAGTTCCTCAGCGGCCAGCAAGAGCTCGAAAGCGATGGCAGCAGCAGCGGCTGCTGCAGCGGCACAATTGCCCCAAATACCCGGCATGTCCAGTGACTTCTCCCAAGCGCTGCTCGCCGAGATGGCTGCCCAGGCGATGGCAGCCGCAGGCGGCTCGTTGCCACTCAGTGGACCCGGCTCGCTGGCCAGCTTGGCTGGCTTGACAGGAGGCGCCTCCAGTTCAGCGGGTGGTGGCAGCAGCAGCAGCGGCGGCAGTAGCTCAGCAGCGAAGCGACAACGCGAACAGGATGCGTTCAAGCAGCAAATGGACTTCTACACCAAGTCGCTGGGTCTGGGATCGGGCATCTCGCTGATACCCACCTCATCGGCCAGCAGTAGTCTCAATGCCGCCGCTGCCTATGCAGCCGCCCTCGATGCCGAACAACTGCAGCAGCAGCAACAACAGCAGCAGCAGCAACACAAATCGAAGCGAGCTCGCAGCGAAATGCATCCGACTAAGGATGAGTTGACTGCTGCCGCTTTGGCTGCAGGCTTGCCATTGAATCTGGGCGCAAGCATGAGCAGCATCGAGAAGAGTCTGCGTGGTGTCGGCTCCTCGAGCAGCTCGTCAACACCGGCGCCGACGCCAACGCCGGAACAGGACAAGGTGACGTTAACGCCACTCAACAGCGGATCGAATGCGGCAATCGCTGCCAATTTGCCCTCGCAGACAACCATCACGATTGCGCCGCCCATCAGCAGCGGAGCGAGCACCAGCAGTGAACGTTCCGAGCGCAGCGAGTCGCGCATCTCGCTGACCATCACAAATGCCGCCGATGCCGCCAAGTTGCCGCCACCCTACGAGGAGGCCGACGAGCTGATCATTCAGCCCATACTGAAGAAGCCAGCGGCGCCGAGCAGCAGCAGCCATGGCGGCAGCGTCGAGGATCTGGATGCCAGCGGCGGTGGTGGCAATGCAGTGGCCAACTTGAGTGGTTCCAGCAGCAGCAGCTCATCCGTTGCAGCCGCAGCTGCAGCGGCGGCAGCAGCAGCGGCAGCTGAGGAGAATCGTCGCTCATCGAATCGTTTGAAGCGTCCGCGTTCGGGCACCGAACATGGTGGCGCCTCAGCGGCTGAACAACCGCCGGAAAAGCGTCGTGAACTGCGCTCCACGCGCCACACACGGCAATCGGCCGATGCGGCAACGCTCAATCTGTCAACGGGCAGCGAGTCCGAGGAGCGGAATGAATGAGTAAAACGATGCTCCTCCTAGCCAGACGACAGCGCCCCAACGGCGGGCGTTCGAACCAGACAAGGCCAGAACAACAACAACAACAACAACAATAAGAAGCAGATGAAGATGATGTCGAAGACGAAGACGATGACGAATATGAACCAAAAGCAGAAACAAATGGCGGCCAATAGTGCAAGCAGTAGATACCGCACCAGAAACGCAAAGAATCGAGGTGCAACAACCGCAACAGCATCCAAACTGAAATCAAGGCTAAATGTAACGAGTACGCGCACTAGAACGAGAGCGAGTGCCACAACGAGCACGAGCATGCTAACGACGAGAGCGAGTAAAAGCTCTCGACGGAGAACAAGTTCTAGTAAACGAACGAGAGCGAGTGCGAGAAGAAGTACGCGAACTCGCGCTAGATTGAGTAGTAGATCCCTTAAGCTTAAAGTTGTGTAAAGTATAAGTAAATAACCCCATTACATATATAAATATTTATATATATGCATCTATATATATATACACACACATTTATATATAGATACGTTTGTATGTAGCGAGTAGGAGGACTCAGATATTGCTGCTGTGCCCAGCTGCAGCTTCTGTTTGTGTGATGGCGACTCGCTTCTCACTCTCTGCCTTCGGTTTCCTTACTGTGTGTTCAACGGCGAGCACTGCTGCAACTACGCTCGCTGCTGCAACGACAGCGAGAAACACGGACAGCGAGAGAGAGAGAGTAGCGAGAGAAATCACCGGCGGGAGCAGGCAACACTGGCCAATGTATGTGATCCTCGGCTGAACGGAGAACCCAACAGAGAGGGAAGCAGCATTAGACTGAAGCTCCGCAACTGCTGCAACTAATTGCGGGGCATTCAGACTGATGATGCTGCCACATGACGACGGTTCCCTATATTATATATTAAAAAAGCGCTTATAATTTAATTGTAATTGCGGTGGCAGCGAGAGAGAGGAGAGGCTGCTGTACTCGCTGCCCCGCAGAGAGGAAAAAGAAGAGGAAGAAGAAGCAGACAGTAATCGGTTTAAATTATTGCAAATTATTATTGTAATCGATAAGCAAAATGGCAAAAAGCAGAATGTTTCAACAACAACAAAAACAACAAACTAACAACAGTTTCAAATCGACACACACATAGATACATACACTCACACACACACACACACACCTATTATTATGTATACACATATATAGATATATAGGATTAATTGGGTTCAAAGCTGTCGTCCTTCACAAGAGTTAATCTTAATCACAAAACAAAACGAAATG
Organism: Drosophila niveifrons; assembly: GCA_035046325.1. Lineage (NCBI taxonomy): Eukaryota > Metazoa > Arthropoda > Insecta > Diptera > Drosophilidae > Drosophila > Drosophila niveifrons. The sequence goes on from JAWNOC010000068.1 coordinate 10,823,492, forward strand.
AAAAAACAAAAACCTGTACATATTTTAGTATCTTTAAAAGACTCTCGCGTCACTTAAAAACGTTCTCGTCGATCACATCAGATCGTGGATCGCATCATGATCGCATTCTCTCTCCATCTGTTTTGAATACTTATCTATTATTTTTATTCATATATATATGATTAATTGTGTGTATGTTTAACCATCCAACAGCACCCAATCTTGAAACCATCTTCGTGTATCCTCCGCACCCATTTTGTCGTCCTGCCTATGTTATAATTGTGTACTCGCGCAAGTCCTATATCTATATATATATACATACCTTTATATATATATATATATATATATGTATACATATACAATACAATACTGACATTGTCGTTGTCAAGATCGCTTTTAATTTCTAATTTTAATTATGTAATTAGTGAACAATTTATATTATTGCATAAGTTTTAATTTGTATTTTGTATGTTTTTAACAAATGAAAATGATTTTTGTGTACTTGGAACGTAAAACAAAACCCAACCAACCAACAACCAACAAAACTAATCAGTAAACAAAATTGCAACAACAAGAAACAAATCACACAAAATGTTTATTGGAAGAGAAAAGCAAATAGAATTTTTTTTAAACATTAAATCAATACTTTTATGTATGTATATGCAATTGGCGCGATTATTAGACGACAAAAACAGGCTCCCAAAAAAACAAAAGCATAAATATATAAATATATATATATTGAATAATACATAAACTATATAAATCAAAATGGGAAATACTATTTTGTTTGCACTTTGATCCACTCAACAAAAAATAACAAACAAAATAATAAAAACATAAAAACAGTTGCACCAACAGACAAGAGAAAATAACAATTTAAATTAGAGATGCTAAGTATAAATCTTAATTAAAGTATGATAATTACAACACAACTACAGCAACAACAACAAGATAAATATATGAAAAATAAATTTCCAAAATTACAACAAAACATTGCTTTCATTTTCATGACATTTTTAGCGTATCGTTATTAATATCGAAAGGATTTCAGTTTTAGAGGTACAAGTAAAAATTATTGTCAAATGACATGCAAAAATTTCAAGAAAATTGAAAAAAAAAAAATTAAAAAATTTTTAAGGGGTAGGCATTGAAAAATTTTCAAAATTGGTTAAAATCCTGAATATCTCGGTCATTTGAAGGACTATCGAAATGTCCTTTGGCACAATAATAGGTCTCATCAAAAGAAACACAATGACCTAATAAAAAGGACGAATATCCTGGAAACAACAAAGTTACAAGGACTTTTTTGTATACAGAAAATAGCTTATATCTCTGGCGTATCCTTTCGGATCCTTGCGAGTCCTGTGTCAAACGAACTATCTTGGTAAGGGCTATCATCCTACCAAAGGACATTCAAATTGTCCTTGTGGTTCTCGAGATATCCTGCTTTTTGTGATGTCGGCTTGATTCCTCTGGCCCCCGGACTGAAAAATTACAAGTGTTGGATTCTTAGATGACCCTATGTTTTTTTGATGCCAATCGATAGAGTTGGTCCTCGCGATCCTAGCAATGTTAGTCCTTTGAAAATGTGGCAGGATATGGCCGAGATATATCTTGTTTTCGCAAAAGGATACTCGTTTTTAAGCCCTAAAACTACTATGTCCTAAAGGATCCTGCAAGGATAAGTATTTTTGTAGCCAAGACATCTAGCTCTATCGACTGGCATTCAAGGATTTTAAGGATATTCAAAAAAATTTGCACCTAAAATTTTTCCAAGGGTAGGTATAGAAAAAATGGCAAACAATCAGAAAACCCGCCGTATCTCGGCCATTTAAAGGACGATCGTGATGTCCTTTGGCACAAGAAAAGCTCTATTCAATGCAAACCGATTGGCATACCAAAAAGGACGAATGTCCTGTCAACATCAAAGTTACAAGGACTTTGTTGTATAGAGAAAATAGCTTATATCTCAGCCATATCCTGTCTGATCCTTACAGGACCAACGTCAAACGAAGTGTCTTGACAAGGACAATTATCCTGCCAAATTTCATCCCAATCGTTCTTGCGGTTCTCTAGTAATCCTGGATTTTGTGATCTCAGCCTGTTTTCTTTGGCCATCTCACTGAAAAATTTCAAGTGTTGGATTCTTAGATGATCACATGTTTTTTCGATGCCAATCGATAGTTTTAGTCCTTGCGATCCTAGAAATAAGTGTCCTTCGCAAATGTGGTAGGATAAACCTGAGCTATAGCTTACTTGCTTACGAGATTATACAATAAATATACAGAATTTAAATGTATGTTTAGATTTATTCACAGTAATTGAGTTAAACTTAATTAGAGGCAACTGAAGCTGCTTTTAGCATTGTGATAAACCAAGTTTTTCGATAAATTGACAATAAACAAAGTTAATTCTAATTGATACGTGCGCCGAATTTGCTTCGCTGTTTTGAAATATCGTTGAAAACGCAGTTTCTTATCAGATTTGTTTTTGGGAAAAATTGCTTAAGCCAATGGGGGAGGGGGGTTGGAAGGGCAAGGTGCACATGGTTCAATGGGAAATCGAACTTACAATAAATACAAAAAGTACAAATATGTATAATATACAATGTATAAATCTGTCTGTTATTAGCATTTAAAGCACTTCACCAGCAATGCCCCCTGCCATGCGAAGAGGGACGTCGCCTTAACGCGATAGTAAACTTTGAGTCTTAATAGCTACAGCTAAATAATTTGCGCATGTTTTTGCCGTAGGCTTCAGCTTCAGCTTCAATTCTAGTTGTTTTTGTTTTGGCCTAGTTCTTGGCTACCGCTATTGTGAACTATATATGATTCATGAACATGGATCGCTCGAACGCCTCCTCGAGTAGTGCCTGATTGCGACGCTTCTCTTCCGGCGTCACCTCAGCACGCAGTTCGTCAAAACCATCATCCGAATAGGCAGTTTCTTCGTCCTCACCATCAGCGGGTGCCTCGCCAGCTGCCGGGGGCAGCAAGGGTTCGCCAATGATGTGTCGAATGTCGTTGGGTAATGCCTCAGATGCCTTCAGCTGCAGGTAAATGGCCTCTGCCGTTTCCAGCGTACGCTTTAAATCGATGGTGCCGGTTAGTTCGTTGATATGCTTCAATATATCGGTGAATTCGTAACTGCGTTCGATAATCACACTAGTCTCCTGATCCAGTATAGCTACGGAGACGAGCAGATGAAAGTTGGCACAAGGCAATCGTGTCCACAAGCATTCCCACAGCTTGAGCACATCGTCGTTGTCGAATTCCCGCTTGTACCACACGAGTAGCCAGCGGAAACAGAAGTACATGTTGTCCGAGTCATGGCTGCACATGTAATTGAAAAGCGGAGCATTGGCCACCTCAAGAAGGCGTCGTAGCTGGGCAAACTGGGTCTTCATGCCAGCTTGATCCATGTCAAAGTTGGTGAAGACCATGTCCATGAAGCCAACAAAACACCAGAACGCATCCACTTCATTCACCTGAATCTCCAGTATGGGCGCTAGTAAATCGGACATGCCTTGCACATAGCCCAGATCAAAGTTATACATCACATAGGTCATTAGTATGCCCTGCAGCAGCGCCAGATTGGGATTATCCTCGCCGGCGAAAAACTGTTGTGTGCGATCGGTGCGCTTCACATCCTTCTCGATTTGGCACTTGCGATCACGATATCCGCCAAAGTTAGCCTCTTGCGCTTGAGTCATTGCTAACCACTGGGCCTTCATTTTGTAGTACTCCATGGATTTTTGTTTGCGTCGCTCGATGCGCTCCAAATGTGTGTCAGACCATTGATAATAGTTCAGCAAATACTTCCAGACCTCGGCACGCAAGCTCGGCACAATGCCGCCGCGAAATATGAGCTCCTTGATGCGCTCACAGTCCAGAATGCGACCATCGGTCGTTTGAAACTCCAGCCACTGCGTTTCATTCAGTGGCAGACCTAGAAACAGAAGAGTCGATTAAGTCAATGCACCAATTTGAAGCATTGTCTCTACTTACCGCGATAGACACTCTGGCGAGCCGGTAAATTGTTAACAATCTTTTCATCCTGCGCATTCAAGTTTTCCAGTTCGCTATCCGCCGGCGATTTGTCAGCGCTTTCGCCGCGACTCTGACTATTAGAGGAGCAAGCGCTATTTGTGCTACCGCTCAGCTTGATGAACTGATAGTTGTCCGGCGACGTCTGCCGATCGCCTTGTATCAATGTGCTGGGTCTGTTCTTTGGCGATCGCTGAAACGCTGATGGCTGCACATAGTCCGGTATGGTGCCCAGAAAGCCAGCCAGCTTGTTGGGCAGCCAGCTTTCTCGGGGTAGCTGACTTGCCTTAATCTCGCCGATATCCAGTTCAGCAAATGTTTTTTTGAGCTTTTGGTTCTCCGTATTTAATATGGCATACTCCTCGCCGCCGCCGCTGCGACTCGTTTCTGAGCTCTCGATGAAATGCTGCTGACGCATGGATCGCACAAAGAGATCTGCATTGCCGTGTTGAAAGAAGAACTCACAGTGCACGCCATTGTCGGACTTCCGCAGGAATCGTATTGTCTGACCACGATGTCGCACTTCAACCGCTGCCAAGTCATCTAAAAGAGCGCGCATAATGCGATTTCGTGTTGAAATCCCAGAATTCCCATTGCTGCCCACCACATCCAGAGGCTTCGTATTGAAGGCATTGCATTCGGATGTGGTGCGAGTGCGTCCCGATATCCTATCGACCAACGCCCAGTCGCCCTGATCCTGACTATCGTCAGCAATCATTATGCTATCGTTTGGTTGCCATTCCAAGTACAGACGGCGTCTGGGCAGATTGTACTCCACCAGGGACAAGGAGCCGCTGGTATTCATTTCGGCCATGTGCTCGGCATTTGCCTTCTTTAGCAGCACGCCATCGTGAGTGCATAAGATCTGTAGAAATAGTTTAAAAAATACGGGCAAGTAAATATACAACATGAGTCAGTATGTACTATGAACAAAGAAATATTTTTACAACGAGCAACATTTTTAACTTACGTTACCAGTTCCCTGGGGCAACTCAGACTCCGATCCACCGTTGGTTGGCAAATCAACGCCCACTTGGGATTCGGTCAGCACGCCCAGCTGAATTTGCTGGCAGCGCTCATAGCGCACCGATTCGTTCATAGCAATCAGCCGTATTGTTTTTTCCGACGCAACAATAAAATTTTCAGCGAATTATTACGTTCTAGATATAAACAATTGAATTTTCTCCTCAATTAGGTGTGTACACACTTGCGATACAACGCTGCCAACTTGCGTCAAACAGAATATACCGATTAATGACAGCGAGTGCATTTTATAAACAATTAAAATGCAATTTTATAACTTAACAAAATTTCGAATTTTGAAAACATTTATCACTTAAAGTGCTGTGTAATATGTATCTAATTTACTATGTTGGCAATTTGTCAATCGGTTTGAAAATGTAACGGACAAATAGAGAATTGTTTTTTCGTTTACCGTGTGTTTTCCAATTGGACTGTGGTTTTAATTTAACTAATGTTCATAAACAATTTACTTATTTTTGTGCACTAAACAATGGACTTGAAAAGCACAATAATCTATTTTAACGTTAGCCATTTGTCAACCAGTTTGAAAAGGTAACAGCCAAATTCAACGAATGATTTTCGTTTTCATTCGCAGTGCACTTTCCAATTGGTTTATGTTCATGTAAAAATTCTGATACGACTTGCGACACAATTTAAATTTAATCGCATCATGGCCACCGACAGAGGAGCAAGCGACCAATTGATCGAGAGCGAAAGTATATGCACTCTTCTTGCGTGGGCATATGACACTTAACCGTTAAAGATGGCTGCAATTAGGTAGTGTATGCCGGAACTGTCACGTTCGTTGATTATTTGAAAATAGGCAGCATTATATATATGTATCGCATTTTGTAAATAGATTAAAAGTGCCCCATTCGTGTGATAAGTGCGAGTTTTCGATTCGTTTTCGTTTTTCCGATGTCGATGCCGAAGGAAAATCGGCACGACGAGCGAGCGATTCGAAAACATCTTTGTCAGTTTTGAAAAATGGACGAGCATTCAGTTTGCAGTTCGCGACTACGTCGATCGGAAACGTTTTCAATTTGTCTCACTCGTGTTTTTTAGAGTGTCTTGTGTGTGATAAAAAGAAAAAAACATTTTTTTCACTACAGACCGAAACCGTAGATTTACAGGTGGGTGAACATTTATCCATGGTGAGAAACTCACTTTGACCCACTGTGCCATTCAAATATTTGGCAAAAGTTCTTGTTTTTTGAAATGCCATTGGAGTAGCGAAATCTCTCAATTGTGAGGAAAAGAAAAACACAGATGAATTAAATAACGATAAACAAGTCCATTGTTCTTGTGCTGTTATGCTCGGATTATATAATTTTAGATGTTTAGCACAAAACACTAAAAATACTCTGTCAACAAGAAATGCAATAACTATTAAATGTTTCTACTTTACTGCATAAAATATTAGCACCAATTATAAAAAAAAGGGTCAAACAGTGAATATCTGCTGTGTTCTTGATTTTGAAATTAGCTGAGCAGCGTAAACAGATTTTTAGGTATAAATAAATGTGTGTATATATAATATTCACACATATGCATACATATATATTGGAAAAACATGGTCATTGTGTTTTATCAATGAAATGTCGGATAATGGAATAAATTCTAGACGTGGATTTTTTTTAGGAGAAACACAGAATTAAAAATTTCTGAATTCTTGTTCGCTGCTTTAGAAAAAAAGTGGCAGTTATATTGAAAATTGAATTTAAAATAAATTTGCCCACTTAAAAAATGTAATATTTAAAATGTTCAGTTAAATCCTGAGCAATTAACTAGCCATCATATAGATCGAGAATTGTTGCCCTTTACAATTCCATCGATATGCTGAACAAATTTACATTTGATCGTGTGATATCTAACGCCAGTTTCTCCCCCTCCTCACACTCACACATACACATAGAAGGCCTCTCTCTTGATCACTATCCCCTCACTTCAATCTCTTTCTGCGTGTGTGTGACACAGCCGAATTGTTTTTCATTTATCGGGTAAAAACAACGGCAACAGAGCAAAAAACATGAATATTTTTCGGCGTTCTCAGTTCGTGGACAAAAATAGCGCCACCCACGTATAAAAAGTTTTGAAACTGTATTTTGCGCCTTACAGCGCCTACGAATGAATGCGAGTATTTCTCGGCCGATTGGCTTAATTAGGATGAGCAATAACAGTGCGAGCGAGGGGCTGCTGCACACGATCTACTAAATTCCATTTAATGTGTGTATTTATTTATTTTTACTTACCAACCAGTTCGTTGCTGCATCATCGAAATGGAGAAATCGTGTCGCCCCAAACGCAATCGTCGTCACAGCAGGTGAGTGCGACATCGAAGAGAATCTCACACACAATGCTCCGATTCTCTTGTAACCCAATTAATTATGATATATTCTTGTTTAGACGCGCTTGGCCACCAGAAGATGATCTGCATCAGACGCGCGCCACTAAGCGACTGTTTACGCCGGATATTAAGCGCATGCTCAAGGATTGGCTGATACGACGCCGCGAAAATCCTTATCCGAGCAGGGAGGAGAAGAAACAGTTGGCTGGCGAGACGGGTTTGACGTATACACAGATTTGCAATTGGTTTGCCAACTGGCGACGCAAGTTGAAAAACTCGGAGCGTGAAAAGGCCAAAAAGTCATGGGGTCATCTGATCAAGAACTATAATCACAATGCCCGAGGGAATGTGGAGCAGTTTAGCATCTCGTCCGAGGATAGCATTTGGGAGGAAGACATGCGACCATGTGTTGCTGATGCAGATGATGATGATGAGAATGAGTATGACGATGAGTTGTCCAGTCGCAGCACAGGCAGCGATGGCAATGGCAATAATGGCAACACAACAACGCCATACAAGCCCAATTTCTATGTGGAGTCTGCCATGGAATCGCACACGGTTCAGAGTCATAATCAGAGCGTCGATCGTTTGCCGATGGCCAAGTACAAGCAGCAGATGATGGAGAAATATCTGCGAGACAGTGGCATTCAACAAAGTGGGGTTGCTGGAGCCGATAGCAATGGTGATGGCGCTCAGCTGAACAAGTGGCTGGAGAGTGCGGCTAGGTTCACACCAGACAGGCACAACTATCACATTGAATGGAATATGAGCAGGTAATCCTTGTATACAGCAACTGTTCTAGTTGTCCATTCCAACAACGACTTGTTTGGTTTGCAGGCACAAATGTGGGGGACAGGAGCGTCCTGTTCAGCATCAGCTGCTGTTCACCAACGATGCCACAGCAGCAGCGGCTCGTGGCGAGCGTTGGCTTCTGCATCACAAGGACGAATTGGATGCGGCTGAGGCACTGGCTAACTTGGCGTTTAACTGCAGACAACGCTGGCATCACATGGCAACCACGATCAGCTCCTAGACACGACTAAGGCAGGCGACTGGGCCACTGACGCCATCAGCATTCCAGCAGAAGATTCGGGCCGGTTGGAAAAGTGCAATCTAGTCATAGAAGCAGTTTAAGATTCTAATTTAGTATGAAAGACAAATATTATTTGCTGTTATTATTATTATAAAATAAAATGAAAACAATTACAAGTTACGTCGCCTCCTCCGTCGAGGATGATTCGCCCTTGGCATGCACGTCCAGCACTTTAACCAGATTGCATTGATGTGCCTGCAACTGTTGCACCACTGTTCCGGCGGCTTGATTCAACGTCTGCACTAATTGCGCCTGCGCCACCTGCAGACTGGGCATCTTTGCAAAGTCCATCAGCTCATTGCGACTGAGCAACTTGCTTTCCACAATGCCACCTAACAACACCATTTGCGGCACTTTGCGTGTGATGCGCAGCAGAGCTCCAATCTGTTGCGGATTAGGCGAGAACACAATGCAGTGATTCGAGTGAAACAGCGGCATAATTGCCTCATACGCTGTGCCAGTAACAGCCTGGCCAATAATCTTACGACCGTAACTCTTTAAATGCATGTTCTGTTTATGCAATTGGACGCGAACACGAAAGATCTCGTCGGCGTTAATAGAGTTCAGGTGAAAGACAGCCGCGAGTCGCGAGTGATTTAGCCAGTTGAGCACTTCACGGGCCACAATCGCATTGTAGGGATTTTCCAGCTGTGTTCCCGTGCGTTGGGCTCGTGATTGAAAGCAGGTCATCGCCTTTGGCGGCTCCGGGTATTTGGGTTGTGTTACTGCAATGACTCGTGCACGTTCATAATGCGGCTCCTTGGGTCGCTGAATATTGATCTTGCCGCGGTAGCGCAGAAACTGCAACAGTGGCGAACGGGCCGATGTCAATGGCAAGCCTGCGAAGGCAAAGGCGTCGTTAGGTAAATAAATTAATTGTATAACCACAGAGCACAGCTGTTTTGCTGCTAAGGAAATCAGTTGTAGCACGTGCACTCACTTTGTTGTATAAGGTTGGACATTTCGACAGGCAGTTGCAGTTAACTTGCTTCACTCTTAATTCACAATTGCTTTTGTTTTATCAATTTTAATTAACTATTTTCATTTGTATAAATAATTGCTGAATTCCGCGAGCCGGCCAGTGAGACTGCAACAGAATTTGTCGAATATTAGAGGTGCGCGACCATCGATGACACTATCATTTTTATAAACATCGATATTGTGCGATGAACATAGGTTTGGTATATTTTCTCTAGTATTTTGCTTTTTTGAATGGCGAGCCTTTAAAATTATACCAAAATGTTAAGCGACGAGATGACAACCGTCAATTATTGTGGTTTTCATATTATGACATATCGAAAAACGTATTTTAAGCAAATTAAAAAACAATTTTCATATTTTGGTCAGAAAAAACTGCCACTAAAATGTGAGTTTAAAACATCCCACCAAATTTATAAAACCTTTCTTTAGCCCATTGCTGATTGCTTGATTTGGAAATACAAAAACTTTCAGACATAATGCATAGGTATAGAATTTATTTAATTACAGGTATAACATTAACATCTATATATATTTATATATATATTTATGTGTGTTTTGTGTGTGTTTATATATATAGGCTGTAATTAGCTAATAGGGGTTACCTGGGACTGTCTCTGATCAGTCAAGAACTATTGTGATTTAACTGAGAAGGGAAAGAAAATATTGGGTTCAGTGCGAAATGAAACAAATCGTTTAACAGAAAAAGTTTATTGAATTTGTTTATTAATTCACTTAGAAATAAGTGTAATTTAATCGGGTTCTTCATCAATTAATTAACTTAAAAATAACTAAAAATGTCTTAAAACAATAGCGTTTCATCTGTTCATCTTCTTGTGTTACTGACAAAATGTTTGTTTTTTTTTTTTTAATTCAGAACTCTTCTCACATCATCATCATACTCGTTATCTTTATCGTGTTATATAATGTACAGTTTTAGTTTTAAAACATACAACTAAATACGCGCTAAACACTAATTAAACTGTATTTACATGTACATGAATTATCCGTTTCGACGCTAAATAATTTAAATATTTTACAGTTTCGTCACATCATTTACAAGTGGGGCGTGAAAACGTTTAAGTTTTTAAGTTTAAGGAGTGTACAGAGGGTTTTTCATTTCATTTCATTAATTCTTTTTATAATTTATATATATATGTATAGGTATCGTATATTGAGTGTCTGTATATTGTGTATGTGTATGTGTCAGCATCAGGCTTAAAATATGTGTGTATAATTGTTTACATATATAAATACGCTCCCAGGCTATTCACAATTTACAAAGTTTCATGCTCGAAAAAAAAACTAAACAAGTTAAATAATAAGAACAGTGTTGCAAAACACCGTCTGCTTGAAATAGTTGCGTGTTCAGTGTTGTGGCAGTGGTGGTGTTGTTGTTGTAGTTGTAGTCACTGTGATTGATGGTCAAGCAAACAGGTGAAAGAAATGAACAGAGAAACAACGCAAGGACAACAACAAGAGTGTAGACTTGTGTTGTTTTGCGGAGGAGGAAAAAGTAACGAAAAACTTGTATCTAAGGATTACAAAATATTTGGCTTAACGTATTTGTTTATCATAATTAAATAGATGTTTAATATGTAATTTATATGTAGGTATGTATGCGTGTGTATGTATGTGTTTCTAATGTATGTATGTATTGTAATTGTAGGGAAAAAAGCCTCTGGGCGCATCTTTAAACCTAATTGTGCTTCTTAATACACAGTAGTTGGCGACAGGTGGCGCTCATGGCGTTCTTCGGGTCAATGCAGCGACGACTGCGCGCCACATCGAGCCGAGGAACAAATTGAAAATAATAGCGAAAATTCTCTTTTGCTCTTTACTTAATTAGCGTTTTGAAACTTTGTAAACTGCGAGCAGTAATTTGCGTATACATGTGTATGTGACGTGTTGGTGTCTGTGTGTGTTGGATTATTCACCAATCAAAAACTTAAACGTGTTTTGTTTGCTTTCTTCTTTAGGGGGATAGTAGGTATATATGTATGTATGCTTGTATGTAATGTATGTATGGTAGTAGTAGTACAGTAAACAGTTAGGTTTTAAGCTGTTCTTTCACATTTCCTTTTGTTTTGTTTTCTTTCATTTTCGTTTTACATTAAGCAAAAATAAAAACTTTCTTGAGATCAAACTTAACGATACTTTGCAAGCTTTCAAAAAGTCGGGTAAATTATTATAATGTTAATTACAGAAACCAAATTTCGACAGATAATTTGCAGTTTGCATTTGCTTTTTTTTCTTTTTGTTTGTTTACGTTTTACATATGTATCTTAAAAGGGGAATAGGGGACTCTGTTTACGTGTTGTTGTTTTAGATTTTTAGAATTACGGATTTACATTGGATCGTGTGTGCTTTTGTTTGCCATTAATCATTTGATCTTTAACTGTATGAGCTTGGCCTCAAATGTGATCAATTTCTTAATCATTTCTTGCATTTATTTAATTCAATAAAGTTTGCATTTTCTTCTTCTCTTTAACTTCTTTACTTGTTTGCGTTTTTCTTTTGTTTTGCTTTTGTTTAAACTTTTTTCTTTACTTTTACTTTCTTTCTTCGTTTAATCACTATTTAAAATTACTTAAAATACTAGAAGAGCGTAACTTGTTTTGCTTGTTGTTGTTGTGGTTGGTTGGTTGTTGTAGTTGGTAGTTGATGAATTATTGGTTGGTTGGTATTTTTGTTTACTTTACATGTGGTGTTGTCTCTCAGTTAGCACTGAAATTGTTATATCCGAAAGTGTTTAGTGTCATATTCCTGTTGGTTGTGTAGAGCTAGGTGAAGCCTCCGCCTGGTTAGACAGTGGCAATGACAATCAATAGATGTGCCAATTCGGCAACACGATTCTTGAGATCGGGCGCAGCGCGCTCCAGATTCTCGTTGGCAAAGTCGCAGGCTGGGAAAATGTGGACGACGTAGGCAGCCTGTTCGCTGCCCGGCACTGGAATGTTCACAATGCCCGCGGCCATCTTTTGTTGCAAGTAGGTGATGAAGCCAGTCTGCAGATTACGCGAATGCTGCAACACATCCGCATGATCGCGACCACAAGGCAACGCAAGCAGCATACAGTGCTCCGATTCCACCTGTAAGTCGAAAGTAGAGTTAATTATGAAGTTCTCTATAGTAATATTATAGTCAGCTTAATATCTTTACATACCTGCATCTTCTTGGCAACACCCTCCAGTTGCGTCTGCTCCAGACGCATACGCTGTGCAATGCGCAGCAGGGGCGTTGTGCTCTCCGCCAAACTGGGCAACGAGGCGCGTGCCACATTGGGATTGCCGTGTACAAAGTGCATTTGAACCGCCGCCTGATCCGTCTTCAGTGCCAAGAGACCCTGCCACATGACCGGATAGCGTTGCAACAGCGTTACAAGTGAATCTCCCGGTGGTGGGCCTATGGCTGGTGGCTGCTGCTGTGCTGGCGACAACTCCGGGATGCCTTCGTGCATTACAGATGCAGACAAATGCTCCTGCTGCTGTTGCTTGGCTGTTGTGTGGGACGGGCGATTGTAAGTCATGGCAATTGGTTGCTGCTGCTGCTGCTGGTCAGTGGAGTACTCACCAACTGCTGCTGCAATAGTGAGCCGTTCGTTCTCACGCTCGCGTTGCTCACGCTCACGCTCCAGTTGCTTGGCCTGGCTGGCATGCAGACTGTGTGGTGGTGGTCCCGGTTGCACGGATACCGACACTGAGGCGCCGCCACTGATGTAGGGACTCACACTCGGCACTGATGGCGGTGGTGGTGGCACTACAACGCTTATCGAAGCAGCTGCACGATGTGCTGGCGGTGGCTCCAGCTGGATGCCAGCGCTCTCGTAGTAACCGCCACGTGTCGCCATATCGCTGAAGTGGGCGTGTGGAATGCGTGCGTTATGCACATAAACTTGCGCCATTTGCGGCGAGTCTACATTTGTGAAATTATACAATTTAGTATGGATTCCGTCATATACTGAGTATTCTCCACTGGACTTACCGGCTGCTGTGCGATCTTGTGGACTCTGCAGGCTGTGCGGCACGGCAATGGTGCGCGGTGGTCCGCTGCCAGGGCGACGCAGCTCCAGCGGTGGACTGCTGCTGATCATCTTGTCGTCGTAGTCACCGCTGTTGCGTATCAAGTGGTGTTGATAGAACATGGCTGCTGCCACGCCACGATACGCTGTATCATTCTGCAAAGGGACAATTCAAGTTCAATTAGTAATTATGCAAAAACAATAGCATTCGTTTAGTGTGTGTGAGTTGAGGGGCGACTTGGGTTACGCTACTTCAAAGTTCCGCATGTAAAACTTGTGCATTACCGGTGTTATGGGCGATGCCTGCTGATGCGCTGGCGGCGGACTCTGCGTACGTCGACCGCTGACATATGCGCCCAGATCATGCTGCGTCCATTTTTTTTTTGTAGAGGTGGGTGACAAGTTAGCATTGTTTAATGTTAGTACAAGTTGCGAGTTTAAGATGATCATTAAATGATAAAATGCCGCTGATATAACAAGTTGATTGTGTAGACTTACCATGCTTGCGTCGAAGGGCGGCACACCTTGCATGCCGGGTGGCAACACAAGCGGCGACACACGCGGCTGTCCCTGCGGACTGATGTTGGGTATCGCTGTGCGCAGCACTGAAAAGTTAAGCAAGTGTTTAGTAATCATGAACTCTCTGTCTGACTGTGTGCTGTCTAACTTACCTGCAGCTTGATTGGGTTGCGGCTGTCCGGGTTTCATGGGCGGTGGACTGCCTACGCTGCCGGGCAGCATTTGACCCGCTGCCTGCAGGTTGTGCACCACAGGATTGGGCTTGCCGGGTGGTGGTGATGGCGTCAACTGATGCTGCTGTGGCTGCAGATGTGCTGCTGGCTTTGGTTGCAGCAACAGCGATGGATGCGACAGGAACAAACTATGCGGCGGCAATTGGACAGGTGGCGAGCTCTTCTGCTGCTGTTGCACTGGCTGTTTGTAGAGCTGCTGTGGTTGCGGTTGCGGCTGCTGTGGTGGCGGTGCATAGCCGAAGTTGGGCTTGCTCAGCTGCTGCTGCTGCTGTGTTGGCACTGGCTGTTGCTGCTGCTGCTGTTGCGGTGGCAACACCGAGGCCTTCGAGCTCACCACATGCAGTATTTGCGTGTGCGGTGTTGATGCTGCCGAAGATGTTGCTTGCTTGATGACCAGTGTCTGCTGTTGTTGTTGCTGTTGTAACGGTACTGCATTTGGCTGCTGCTGTTGTATTCTGGGCGAGTGCGGTGAATGCGCTGTTGGTGGTGGTATGTTGACAAGCAGATGCTGTTGTTGTTGCTGCTGTTGCTGGCCCAGCATGTGACGTGCAATAATGTTGGGCTGCAGCAGCTGCTGATTGCCGGCAGCATCCGTGAGCAACATGTGCCCGGGATGCGGCTGCTGCTGCTTGCTGGGCGTCAGCGGTTGGTGCTGCTGTTGCTGTTGTTGTTGCTGCTGCTGTTGGAGATTCTTTTCGCGATTGAGCACATGGGCCTTCAGAGGTTGCGGTCCACGCACATTGCTGTGCTGGGCATGCTGCAACACGGTTGGCAGCGGATTCTGCTGCAATACCAACGGTTGCTTATTGGCCAGCACATGTTGCTGTTGCGGCATCTGTGGCTGCTGCTGTTGCTGCTGCTGTATGACCATTGCTGGTTGCGTCGGAGTCACATTGCTCTTGACCAGCACACTGACTGGCTTATTGATCAATGTGGCTCCCGCTTCCTGCACTTGCAACGGCACTGGCTTGCTCAGCGGTGTAATGGGCGTGGCAGGCGCTATAACTGTGGCGCTGATTTGTAGCTGGTGCTGCTGCTGCTGTTGTTGTTGCTGCTGCTGCAACTGGTGTTGCTGTTGCTGATGTTGCTGTTGCAGCGGTGCTACTTCGTTGCCACTGTTTGCAGGCGCTGCTGCATTGGCTGCTGGCAGATTGCCCTCCTTGCCTTGGGGCATGCCTGCTTGTATGACACCAGTGACGGGATCGATCAATGCCTTGCTCACTGCATCCGCTGCACCGCCAGTGATCTTCTGTGTGGCCGCTGGTGCAGCTGTCTGATGCATGGGCGGCATGGACGAGTTGATGGCCTGATACGATTCGATCTCGGCGGCTGCAATTGCCTTCTTCTTGGGATGTTGCGGCGTTGGCTTGGAGACGACAACAGGCGGCGCTGGTGGAGGCGGTGTTGGTTCCACAGGTGCTGCCGGTTGCGGAACTGGCGCTGGTGCTGCTGCTTCCTTAACCTCCAACACGTGCGGCGGTTGCTGCGGCTGCTGCTGTGCTTGCTGCGGCACTTGTTGTTGTGGCTGCTGCTGCTGTTGAGGCTGCTGCAATGGAGCCGGCGCTTCAACAACAATTGGCGTTGGCGCCGCAGCTGCTGCAGTTGTTGGAGGTGGCAGCAACACTGGTGTGACATCCTCTTGCATGCTCGCTGGCGGATCGCAGATCGTTTTGCGATCTTTGGAGCGCCTTGGCCTGCCCACAGCATTCGGCACTTGCGCTGCGTCTGCTTTCTTGGCCTGTGCATTGCGACCAGAGCGACGCGGTGGTGTTTGTGCGCCCTTGGGCAATTGTTGTTGCTGCTGTTGCTGCAATTGCTGCTGCAACAGTTGTTGCTGCTGTGTATTGGTGTTGCGCACCACATCCTCAATAATGTCATCCACGGTGCTGCGATCTTCCTTCTCCTGCAGACGTCGCGACTTGCGTGTATTCGTCGACTCTGAGCTATCTGTGTTGGGTTCTAATTGAGGCTGTGTTGGCTCCTGTTGTTGTTGCTGCTGCTGTTGCTGCTGCTGTGGTTGCGGTTCCAGTTCGCTGCTGTTCTTCACCTTGTTAATGGTGAGAATTAGACGCGGTCGCGTATCATCGGCAGCTGCTGCTGCTGTTACCGTAACCGGAGTGACCTTCACCTTGGGCTCTGCATCGTTGGCATCGTCGTGGAACTCATAAATGTCCTGACTGGAGCCACTTGCCTGGGTCAGCGCCTGGTTGCGCGCCTTCTTCTCAGCCGCTGTGGGCACAGGCAACACATTGGGCGTTGCCGGTGTGATCAGCTCCTTCTGCTGCTGCTGTTGCTGAGCAAGTTGTTGTTGTTGCTGCTGCTGGGCAATTTGCTGTTGCTGCAACTGTTGCTGCTGCAGCAGAAGATTGCGTGGCGGGCGTCCCTTGCGACCACGAGTAACGGGCACCGTTGCCGGCTTGCGCAGACGCGTATGCACTCCATTGTCACCAGGTGAAAGCAACACACTTGGATCTGTTGCTTGTGGCAACGGCAAGCTGGCAGCTTGCTTTTTGCCACCTCGCGGCTGTCGGCCACGCTTTGCGCCTGTGCCACGTGTGCTGGGCGGTCGACCAACTGTCCCCGTTGTCTTCAGTTGTAGCTGACGCGTTTCGGTCTCATCTTCTGTATCATGATCATTGGCCGCTTCCGCTGTTGCTGCAAAAGCTGACACCGCTGCTGTTGGGGATTCACTAACTGCTGCTGCGGCTGCTGCTGACGTCGCATTTGTTGTTGGCGCCTCAGGTGCTGTTGTTGGCTGCGCCTCAATCGCCGATGCTGGCGGCTGTTGTGGCTGCTGCTGCTGCTGTTGGACTGAGCCACGCTTGTCCTCCTTGGCAGCGGCTGCTGCAACTGGATCCAACTTTTTGATGACACTGTCAATGTTCACTTCCTTGGCAGACCAATAATCGCTGTCCACCTCCTTCGAGTCCTGCTCGATGAGCTCATCCTGCTTCGGCTGCGATATCTTGATTACATTCTCCTCCGTCAGCAGCGATGTTGCAGCTGCTGCTGCTCCAGCTGCCTTCGACGCTTGCGGTGAGCTGGCCAAACTGATGGTTGGCGTTGGCGTGCGTATCACCGAGACGCTCTCTGACGTCTTCACCGGCAACACGGTTGGTGTCTCGACCACGTTTGTTGCCTCCTTGAGTGGTGGATAGTGTATGGCTGCCGTTGGTGCGGGCACAATTTGCTGCTGCACAATAATCTTTGGCGCCGGTGGCGCGCTCTGTATAACATTGAGCGATTGTTGTTGCTGCTGTTGCTGCTGCTGCTGCAAGTGCTGTTGTGGTGGCTGCTGCTGCTGCTGTGTTGTAGCACGCACCAATATGGTCGAAGGATGGGGCGGCTGTTGTTGCTGCTGCTGCTGCTGCTGTGCCTGTGGGCTGTGTGAGCTGTGCGCTGCAACATTGCCGCCTGGCGAGCTCAGCTGCTGTTGCATGTTGCGTGGTAGCTGTTGATGTGGCTGCGGCTGCTGTTGTGGCTGCTGTTGCGCAAACATGGGCGGAGGTGGCGTGAGATGCGTCAAAGGCTGTTGTTGTTGTCGCTGCAGTTTCTGTATATGCAGTTGGTGTTGCTGCTGTTGGGCATGCTGTTGTTGTAGCTGCTGCATTTGTTGCTGCTGCTGTTGTTGTTGCTGCATCAAGTGTTGCGTCTGCTGTTGCATTGGATGAATCAGACCGCCAGGTGACAACGGTGGATGCTGCATTTGCTGTGGCATGTGCTGAGTATGTGGCATCTGCAGTTGCAGCTGTTGCATGTTATGCTGCTGTTGCTGTTGTTGTTGCTGTCGCTGAGCAGGTTTGCGATCCACAACCTGCTGATGCTGCATGTACTTTTGCACTTGTGGCGCATGTTGTTGCTGCTGTTGTTGTTGTTGTTGCTGATGTGCCGTCATCTTTGGCATTATTTGCGGCGAATGCTGCTGCTGCTGATGATGTTGTTGCTGCTGCGCATTCACATGCAGATTCTTGTGCGGCGGCAAACTGCCCATTGGCGGCGAACTGGCAACCTGCGATTGCGTCGCCTGCTGCGGCTGCACGGTGACCACTTTGCTGATGATGGTCGGATGATGCGACACCGGCAACGGCGGCATCTTCTGCAATGGCAACGGCATCGGCAGCAATTGTGGTCCTTGTGGAGGAACTGAACTCGATTGCAGCTCAATGACTGACTTTGGTATGCTATGTGGGGCGGCTTGCTGCTGTTGTTGCTGTGGTGGCAGCGCTACCCGTGGCATGTAGCTGCTGTTGGGTGTTGGCAACTTTCCAGCTGTTGTGGGTGACGTTGTTGTTGTCGCGGCGACGCCGCGTGATGTGGGACTGGGCAATGGACTCATGTTGCCTGTGGGCGATGTCAACAATGGATGTTGTTGCTGCTGCTGTGGTGGCACCACTGCTCTGACTGTTGGGCTGAGTTGGCGATTAGGCGTGCCACGTCCCGGGGACAACAGCGGACTATGCGGCGACGGCGCTCGCATGCCCACCATAAAGGAGGCACCGCCTGGAGCAACCTGTTGAGCTTGATGTTGTTGCTGCTGCTGCTGTTGGTGCGGCGATAATATCAAGTGTGGCACCACAAAGTGCGGCGTCTGCTCCGGTATCGATATTGTTGGCGGTTGCATGATCAACGACTGCGTGCGCTGTGGCGGCAACTGATGCAACGGTTGTTGTTGTGCTGGTGCCGGCGCTTGCTTGGGTGTCGATGCCTGAGGCATGATCTTCTGCGTGGTTGTCGGACTGCCAAACGATATCGAGGCAGAGCTGTTGTTGCTGGTTGCCGTCGAGCAGTTGGCCATCACATTCGACAGATCCAAATTGATGACTGGCGTCGTCGGTCTGCCTGCAGTTGGCACCGCAGCAACAGCAGCAATGGTTGTCGTTGCTGTCGGTGTGCCCGGCACTGGGAGCACCGTCTGCACGGGCTGCACCAGCGGCTGCTGCAGCTTGCTGATAGTTGGTGGCTCGATTTTCAGTGGCTGCTTTGCTGAGGTATTCAACACCGATGGAGCAGGAGCTGTTGTTGCAGCCGCTGCTGCTGCTGATGCTGCAATTGGCAACTTGGTGATGACCGAGGGTTGAGGCGATGCTGGTGTCTGTACTGGGACTGAGTCAATGGACTTGTTGCTTGCCATTGGCGAAGATTTCTCCGAAGAGCCGCTGCTATGCTGTGTGGCAGTTTCATCAATCTTGAGACTTGGTCCACTGCTATCCGCTTCGTCGGGATTTTCCTCGGTATCCGTATCGATTTGCAGATCCCTTTCGGACTGCGGTGTATCCGCCTTGATGTCCATGTCCTCGTTCCGCAGACTTTGTACCGCTTTGTTTACCTCCTCAGCATCAAGCACAACGCCCACCGAGACCACAACTGGCTCCGGTTCGGGTTCAGGCTCAGGCTCCGGCTCGGGTTCGTTGACGACTTCTTCGACTGCCGATTCAATGGCTTTGGCTGCGAGTGCTGCCTCCTCATCGGGCTCGGCGACAACCACTTCCGTGACGGCTGCGGTCATATCATCCATGCCGTCGAGCGAATAATCTGCCGTGGATGAGGTGCCAAAGCTTTCGCCCAGCAATGCAGAGACGGCGCTCTCTGTCTCCTCCTGCGAGATGGTTACACGCGACTTGCTGTCCTCCATCTTGTCCATAGACTTGATGGCACCAGGTGGGGAGGCCACCGGAATCTTGGGCTCATCTGCCAGTGCATCCAAGAGCGCATTGTTGAACTCTGCGGAAATTGATTGCACGGCCGACTCACTGATCTTGTCATCGAGTTGACCATCAAATCCGGGTATGAAGATCTCCTTCTTTTTGTTCAACCCGGCGCTGGTTGGCGAGGTGTTCTCCTGCGCTGCCTTCGCCTCGGCAGCTGCTGCAGATGTGGAGGATGTGGGCGTGGTGACCAGTGGAGCTACAGTACTGCTCACGGGTGTTTCTGCAGATTGTGTCGACAGCATTGAGCTGTTGCCCTGACCAATTGTTGGCGTCTTAGGTATGGGACTGATTAGACGTGGCTTCTCCCGAGTTGGCGACAACGCATCCGACAAGCGATGTTTGTCGGACAGACTGGAGTTAGCCGAGGGTTTAATCACAGGCACCAAGATGGGCTCCTCGTCATCGTCGCCAAGCAGGCATGGCAGGCTAGGCGATGGCTTGCAGACTGGCGAGCTGCGTTTTGACTCTTTCTCGAGCTGCTCCCCGGCATGCTTGCTGGCTGCCTGTACATTGATGGTTAGCGAAGTCACCGAAGCAGCTGCTGTTGTGGTTGCTGTTGGACAGACAGACTCGCGGCGCAACTGCAATTGTTGCTGCTGCTGCTTGTCGAGTTTCTCCTGCTTCTCTTCCTTGGAGCGCTTCTTCTTTTTCTTCTTATCCCGACTCTTGTGCGCCACCGTGGATGTCGACTCCTTGGACTCGAGCTTGTCGTTTGGCGGCAACGGCGGCTGATGTGGCTGCTGTTGTTGCTCAACGGAGTTGTTATCCTCGTTATCAGAGAAGCGGAACACGTCCGTCATGTCGCTGCGATATGTGGTTGCCGTTGAAGGCGTTGCGTCCTCGGGCAGCTTCTGGCTGTCAAAGTCATCCATCAGCTGTGCCTCCAGCGCACGTCCTGCCTCATCCATATCGACGCTGTTGTCGTCATCCAGTTTACTGGCAGCTTGTTGCTGCTGCTGTTGTTGTTGTTGTTGCTGATGCTGCTGTTGTTGTTGCTGCTGCTCGCGTGCAGATTTCTCACGTCGCTTCTTCTCGCGCTTCTCCTTGCGATGTCGCTCTCGCTCGCTGCGCTCCAGCTCCAAGTCTTCCTGCTGCTGCTGTTGTTGTTGCTGCTGTTGTTGGTGAGATGATTGCTGTTGCGACTGCAGCTGCTGCGCTGGCTCCTTGTTGCTGCTAAGTTGACTAAGCGGAGGTTCTTGCTTGTAGGTTTGCAGGGCAGCCGAGACCATAGGTCCTGTGGTGGACAGCTGTACTTTGGCCGCCGTGTCTTGCTGCTCGTCTGTTAGCTGAGACTCCTCCTCTTCCTCCTCCTCGTCAGAGATGATGCCAAAGATGTCCTCCATCTTATCCTCGCTGCTGCGCTTCGTTGGCTCCCGAGCGGGCGTGCTCAACGTAGGCGTTGGCGGTGAGGCATTCGATGTATTGGCATTGTACAGCCTTGATGAGGTGTCCAGACTCTTGGATTTCTTCGACTTTTTCAGCCGATGACGTTCCTCCTTGGACAGTTTCTCGCTCAGCTGCTCCACTGAGCCACTGGCATTGGTTTCGCTGAGATTGCGCAGCTTCTCGCGCTTCTTCTCCTTGCGCTCCTTGTGCTTGCGTCGCTCGCTGGCAGCATTGGGTGTCGACACTGCCTCCAATGTGGCAGACATTACAACATGTTGTTGTTGTTGTTGCTGTGGTTGCTGCATCGGCTGTTGTGGTTGCTGCTGTTCTGTCTTGAGCTCATCGAAGCTGTCGAATTTGTTGGGTTTACAGTCGGATACATCGAAGATGCTGCTGCTACCGCCGGCACTGGAAGCCGTCACAGTCGACATAGCATCGGCTGAGGTCTTGAGACGCTTCTTGCTCTTCTTATGCTTCTTGCGGGTCTCCGGCGAGTACTCCTTGAGTTTGGCAGCGACATCGCTGCTATCAACGTAGTTGAAGTACTTGAATTCTTTTTTCAGCTCGGTTTTAATCTTGCGTTCCTCGTTAGAAGAGTGCGAATCGTGTCGCAGCTTGGCAAACTTGGGTAGCTCAGTGTCCGATAGTTGCTCCTGCTTGATTTCCGGCTCCTGCTTAATGCTGCTGCTATTGGCATTGGCAATCATCTCGGGAGCTGGCAGCGATTGCGATTCTGAATCGGAGGCAATGCGAGTTGAGTGACAATTCCTTTTGATCGAATGGCCAAGGACATTGCGACGTATTTCATCCTCGGAGCTGTCATCGCCGTCGCACAAATTTCTCAGGTGTTGCATCTGTTGGCGCATGCGTTTCGCATTGAATGCTGCTGTCTTAGCATCCACTTCGGCATCCGAATCGGAAAAGATGCGACTGTGCGACAACTTGCGATAACCTTCGTCATCCTCGTTGCCATCATCGCTGCTGCTCAGGCCGTGATTGCGTCCATGGAAGCTGCTGCTGCCGCTGTTGCGATGATGATGACGATCCTCAAACTCGGTGTCACTGTCGCCGTCATAGCTGGTAGAACGCTTCTTCTTGGCACGCGACTGCTTCAGCTGCGAGAACTTCGCCTTGATCTTCTTCTCTTCGGCCTGGCGTTGCATGTTCTTGCAGCTGCGGGCCTTCACTTTGTCGTACATGGACACGTTGGGACAGTCGTCGGGTATGTCAAAGATGGAATGCTTCTTGGAAGCATCATCGGTGTCATCCGAGTCCGCCGAGCTGAGCATCATTTTGCGTGGATGCGACGAAGTCTCGTCCGATCCTCGCGACGATTTGCGCTCAACGCTGCGACGATGATGGTGATGATGCTGTTGCGACTGCTGCTGCTGTTGTTGCTGCTGCTGATGATGATGTTGCAACTGCTTGCTGCTTGAGGTGTTGTTGGTATTCGTGGAGCTCAGTTCACCAGCAGAGCTGCCAGCTGCCGAAATGCGTCTGTGGGGATTGTGAGTGGACTCTTCATCTGTGTTTGTCGACTCGGCCACCGAGTGTCGTTTCTTCTCACGATGATGATGATGATCCCGCTTGCTCTTATGACGCGACGACGAGGAACTGCCGTGATGATGATGCTCGCGCTGCTTGGGCAATGATTGTTGCTGCTGAGATGACGGCTGCGATTGTTGCTGTTGCTCCTCTTCGCTCGTGTTGAGCGTGTGCAACTGTTGCTGCTGCTTTGATGCAGCTGTTGCAGATGTGTCCAACTCAGCATTGGCCAACTCACTACTCGGAGCTTTGCTGTGATGCTTCTCGCGGCGATGATGCTTAGAGCTGCTGCTGCCATGCGACTTGGAGCTGCTGCTTTTCTCCTCCTTGCAGCCGCCTCCGCTGCTGCTGCTGCTCTTGTGCTCCTTTGAGTCACGGCGATCGCCAAGACGCTGCTGATTGGCATTCTGATTACTGTTCTCCATGCGTATGCGCTTCACATAATCCTCATGATTCTGGCCCGTGCGATCGCTGCTGTGATTGCTGTCCTGTGAGCTGAGTCGTCGCTTGTGCAGCCGTGGAATTGGCACCGGAGAATTGCGCGACGACTTCCGAGAGCGCTCCTTGTTGCTGCTGCTGCCTTCGACACCGGCATTGGCGGCAGTTGCTGCTGCCGTTGTTGGAGTCGTATCGCTAGCAACAGTGGCGGCATTCTCCTTGTTGTTCTGCCGCTCACAGTCGCTGGGAGTGGTGCTGGCAGTATTGTGAGCATAGAAGCTGCTCGCCTCGGAGCTGGCATCGGATTTGTTCTTGTGATAAGCGGACATGTCACGCATGCGCGCCAATCGCGCTTCCTGTTCCCGTTGCTGCTCCTTTTCACGCTGTTCTCGCTCGCGATCTTCGCGGTCCTTTTGCTCACGCTCTCGTTCGCGTTCTCGCTCTCGTTCCTCTTGCGCTTTACGCTCGCGTTCACGCTGCTCTCGCTCGCGTTCTCGCTCCTTTTCCTTCTCCTCTTTGGCCTTGCGCTCTTCGCGTTCTCGTTCCTCTTGCACTTTGCGCTCCTTCTCCTCACGCTCCTGTTGCTTGCGCTGTTCCTTTTCGCGCTTCTCACGCTCTTGTCTCTCCTTATGTTGTGCCTTCTCCTTTTCCCGCTCCTGACGCTGCTGTTCTTTGTCGACTTTCTCAACTGGATCGTCCGATTCGCTGGAATCATCTTCCACCTTTGGCGTCGCCGACTTTGAGGACTGCGATGTGACGGAGTTTTTGCGTTTATCGGAGCTGGAACTTGAGGAGGAGGAGGACGAGCACTTTTTGGAGGACTTTTTGTCGACATCGGAGCGATTGTTATGCTTGCTGCTGCTGCTGCTGCCATGCGACTTGTCGCTGCTGCTCTTCTTCGATGAGGATGTGGAAGATGTCGAGTTGGTGGCACTTTTGCTGCCAACTTTGGTCTCCACATCATCCACTGAGTTGTTTGGCGGTTGCTTTTGTACGTGTGTGGTTGTTGCTGAGGAACTGTTACCGTTGGAGGAGGTAGAGCTGCCACTGCTGCTGCTGCTGCTTGTGGTGATGCTGCTGCCGCCTGTGGTGCCCACATTGGTGCTGCCTGGCACTGAAACCGACTTCTGCAGTGTGCGTGGCTCGACTGCAGCTCCAGCTCCAGGTACGCTGAGGCTCTTATTGAGCTGCTGCTGCTGGGGATTGCCCACTGATGCTGGTGGCTTCGTCTTGGGCACCTCTGGTGGCGGAGGTGGTGCTGGCTGCACCGCTGGTGGCGGCGCTGCTGTGTTTGGCAATGGCGGGTGTGAGGGAAATGGATACTGCAGCCCTTTGGTGGCTCCGGCACTGCTGCCCGATGTCGCGGCAACTGTGGCAGCCGCTGTCGCTGCTGCTGTTGTTGTCGCTGCAACGCTGGCGCCAACAACACTCGACTTGGCCAGTTGGCCAAGATTGCTGGCCGCAGCGGCATTAACCACACTGGGCGATGGCGACGGACTGTTGTAGGGCGACATCGATGCCTGGGGCGAGTTCATGGGCGACAAGCTACTCAGACGTTGCAATAGGCCGGTTGTCTTGCAGGTGCTGCTGCTGCCACTTGCATTGCTGCTGCTGCAGTTACCGATGATGGGCGTCGTCTTGGTGGCCGCCAAATTGGGCAATGCAGGCGAAGTGTTGCCACTGCAGAGACCATGTCGTGCACTGCCAGCTATGGCGGAACCACTGCCAAAGTCTGTCATTGCAGGCTCGTACCATTGATTCTTCTTCAGTCGCTGGAAGTCATCGTCGAACACGGATTTCTTGGCCAGCAGTGACTTGACAATGTCCGACGGTTGCAGCTCATCAATGTCGAGGAACTTGTGCCGGGAATTGCTTGTCGAACTGGACACAGTGCCGCTGGAACTGTTGCTATTCCCTGAGCCCGTCTGATGGGCCGAGCTCAAGCCACTGAGGTTCGTCGTGTGCATCGATAGCTGCCACGACGGCGTGTTCGATTGACTGCCGCTGCTGTGACTGTGACTGTGACCATGACTGTGACCGTGACCATGACTATGACTGTGGCCATGGCCGGGATTTGTGTTGTTGCTGCTGCTGCCACCGGACCAGCGCTCATAGTTCTCCTCAAAGTTGCGCAGTCGCTCATCGAGCGACGGACTGCCACCTGTCTGACCGCCCGGCACATCCGAGTCACTTGAGTTGGAGCTGAGGGAGCGTGGGCGCGCAGGACTTTGCATGAGACCAACGGACAGCGATTGCTGTTGTTGCTGCTGCTGCTGAGGCTGGTGGTGTTGTTGCTGTTGCTGCTGCTGCTGTTGGTGGTGGTGGTGATGATGATGATTGGAGCGCCAGTAGCGCGAGGAGGGACTGGGCAGAAACGCCGAACTGGACGCAGTCGCTGAGCCGCTCATTGCAGCGGCGCCTGCACTAAGACTAGAGTTGTTATTGTTGTTGTTGCTGCTGCTGCTGTTGTTGTTGGCTAGCAACGTTGCCGTCGTCGTCAGCTGCTGCAGATAACCACAGACACCGCTGGACGAGCTGCCGCTGCCAGCGTTGCCCAGTGTAGCATTCCGCTGCTGTTGAAAGAACAGCACACCGAATTTGGGCAAAGGCAGCCACATAATGTCGCGCACTCGCTCCCGTGCCCGCTCCCTGGGCGGTGGCAGGCGACGCGGCTCTGTGGGCAGCACCTCGGGCCGCTCATCGCACAGCGGCGTGCCAGGACGTGAACCGTCGGCGCTCTCGCCACCGCTGGCCTCGTGTGAGTGATGGGAATGTAGCTGATGGCCGCGTCCACGCGACGCATGATGATGATAGTCATCGTTGGGCGTGGGTGCGGCCAGTGTGGGCGTCAGAGCGCCACTGCTGCTGCTGCTGCTGTTCGAGGTGGCGGTGGCTGTGGAGTTCGATTGCGGCTGCAGCGGTTGCTGCAACTGTTGCAGCTGCTGCAGTGAGCCGGTGACACGACGTCGCTTCGCCGCCAGCGAGGCATTCATCAGATGCTGCTGATCCATACTGCTCGCTCCAACCAGACCGTGGCGAAATGCCGATGAGTTGGACAGCGATGACAAAGCGCCCACATCGATGGAGGGCCGGCGACTGCTGAGCATCATGTTGTGATGCTGCGACGGTGGCGGCGCTACCGCTGCGAATTTGCCCGCCTCAGAGACACGTCGGATTTCGCTTTTGCGATTCAACGGATCGTGTATGACATCACAGTTGGAGAGCGGATTGGGCTTGTTGCTGTGGCCAGAGGACGATGAATCGTTGCTCGTATCCATCAGCTGCGACTGTAAACAAAAAAATAATAATGGGGAAACCATGAGCTGTGGTCAAGAAAATGGATTGATTTGCTTTATCGATTATCTTTTCAAGCTTTGAAACTTCAATGTTTAAATAATGATGAATTATTGATATTGGTACACTTACCGCACTGGCATTGGAATGATGATGATGATGGTAATCCATTTTGATGCGTTTGCGCGGACTGACCACGCCCTCATCACCACTGGACGGGCATTCCTCGAGTTGTTGTTCTGGCAATTGGAAACGTTGATTGTGCACATGATGGCGCAAATCTACAGATGTCTTACCACAACGTCGCCGACTGTTGCTGCTGCTGCTGTTCAGCGTCACCTCGAGTGTTTCACTGTTGCTGTTGCTGCAATTAACGGCCGGTCCTAGACGTGCTATCACTGGTGAATCGGAGCGCAATCCCATGCTGCCAGCATCATCGTCCTGTGCCTGACTGTTGCTGTTGCTATTGTTGCCGCCACTGCTGCTGTTGTTGTTGTTGCCCGAGTACTCGTCAAAGTTGCGAAAACGTCGACCCACATCGTTAAAGTCAAAGTCGATGGTATGCCGAGCATTGCGCGCCATGCGCATCCTTGCCTGCACCATGGCAGCCGGCGACATGGGCATCGAACTCTGACCCACCACCGATGGCAGCGTTGTCGACGTCGATCCACTGTTGCTCACAATTGCCGAGGCAATGCTTGGCGCGGGCATCGCGTTAATAGACGAGCTGTTGCCGCTGCTGTTGTTGACGGGTGTGCCGCTGCTGCTGTTGTTGTTGTTCCCAGCAGCACTGCCTGCTCCACTGCTACTCCCTGGTGTGCTGCTGCCGGGCGAGCAGCCATCATTGGAGTTCTGATGCCGGCTGAAGGAGGAGGCGCGCGAACGTGACTGTGACGATTCGTAGCGATTAAAGCGTGACGCGGATGTCGATGACGTTGAGGAGTTGCCTGCAAAGAAACATAATTGATATACATAAGATATTTTTTCCCTCAGCAACTCAAGTAAACTTTATACATACCCGCATTTGGTTGCTGCGCCGTCTGCTGTTGTTGTTGCTGTTGCGGCTGCTGTTGCTGCGGCTGTTGTTGTTGCTGCTGCTGCTGTTGCTGCTGCTGCTGCTGTTGCTTATCCTGTTTGTCGTAGAAGGCATCCTGGCATTCGCGGGAGGCAAAGTCCACTTGCAGCTTGCGACCACGCATAATCGTGCCGCGCATATCCTTAACCGCAGCCTGCGCATTCTGCACCTGATCGTAGAGCACCAGTGCCAACTGGCGACTACGATCGATGCTCACTTTGGTCACCGTGCCGAAGCGTGTAAACTGCGATTGCAGAAATGATTCGGATACCTTCTCGCCAACGCCATCAATCCACACACAATTCGTGGGCATTGATTTGCCAAAGCCAAGCTTAATCCGATTGCTGCCCAAATGTTCGCCATCCATTTTACGCATGGCCTTCACCACGGACACAATATCGGAATACTGACAAAAGGCATACGCGTTGAGTCCTTGCTTCTTGATGTCGATCTCAATGATCTCGCCAAAGCTCTCGAAGTGCACGCGCAGCTCGCTGGCCGTTATATCCTTCTCCAGGTTGCCAATGAAGAGCGTACGCGTCGATTTTGGATGATATTCATCGAGCTCAGCTTCATAGGGGCGAAACTCATTGTCCTCGACATCGTAGCCTTGATAAGGTTCCACTTCGATTTTACAGCCAAAGAAATGTTTGTCGTGCGAGACCTCGAGCGCTTTTTCCACATCGTCCGGTTTCTTAAAACAGACGAGCGCATAGCGTTCCGAGTTCTGGCCCACGACCTTCACCCACGTGACCTTGCCGTGCTTTTTGTACTCGTGAAAGAGACCATCCTTAAGGGATGTGTCCGAGGAACGTGCGGGCAGGTTGCGTACTCGTATCGCCAGCGGTCGATTATCTTCGGAATGCACCACCGGATTAGCGGTCAAGCAGCCGCTGCTGCTACTGCTGCTCGAGCTACTGCTGCTGCTGCTGCTCGAACCGCAGCCACCGCCCACATTGCCACTGGGATTTGAAGAGTTGCCTGCGTAAAAGATTAAATTATTAGTTCCGTAATGAGCGTAATGAGTAAGCAGTTAAAGTGGTACTTACTGGTAACTGCTACGCAGGACTGCAGACTGCGTGAGCTGCGCGATGAGGTGGATACACCACCGCCAGCGCTTCCGCTGCTGCCTCCAGCACCAGCGACACCGCCGCCAACGACAACATCAGCACAATTGCCCGAAATTGGGCTGGACGCGTGCGAATGCGACGATGAGTGCGACGACGCCGACGATGAGCTGTGCGAGCTGCTGTAACTGCTCGGCGAACGCGAATGCGAGCGACTCGACGATGTGGTGCTCCGGCCATGTAAATGATGACGCGGCGCTCTACCACCACCGCCGACCATTTGCGGCGTCGCATTCCCATTATCGACGGCTGCTGCCAAGGCGGCGGCCACATTTAAAATGTCGCCGCTTCCGCTAACTCCGCCACCACTTGCTCCTCCTACTCCGCTGTTGCTGTTGTTGTTGCCACTTGAAGCTGTTGCTGCTGCCGTTGCAGCAATTGGCATCGTTGGAGTGGCCGTGTTTATTGTATTATTTAAACTATTACTACTAAAACTATTGTTTGTGATTGTACTTGTCGTCGTCGTCGCTGCTGCTGCTGCCTGTGCAACACTACTTCCGCCACCGCTTCCTGGGCCGCCACCCGGCGACTCGGAGCCACTGCGTCCTGTGGCCGATTTGAGCAGCTTATTCAGTTTACTGACGCCAGCAACGTTTCTACTGCTGTTGCTGCTGCTAATGCTACTATTGTTGTTGTTATTGTTGTTGTGTTGCAGGTGGATTTTGCGTAACGATGTTTCATCCGTAGCACTGCCCGCATACGCAACACTGCGATGCATGGCGGTTGTTGTGGTGGTGGTGCTTGAGGATGCTGATGCCGCTGCTGCAGCCGCCGCCGCTGCTGCCACCGCCGCGATCGTGGTGTGCGTATGCGGCGATTGCGAGTGGGCGGGTGATGTTGCAACTGCTGCCGCAGTTGCTGTTGTGTACGAGGCGGATGTGTTGTAGTGATGATGATGTGGATGCGAATGCGGATGATGATTGATCGGTGAGCTGCTCATTATTATGCCGCCAGCTGCTGAGACGCCGGCATTGCCACTGCCACCAGGACTTTTCAGATGCGCTGTCGTCGCAGCAGCAGAATCGTACCATGACTGCGGTACGCGTGTGTTTTGGTTAATGTTGTTGTTGTGCTGCTGCTGCCCTGGAGAGGCTTGCTGCTGCTGCTGATGCTGTGGCGTCGCTGTTGCCTGTGCACCGACAGCTCCTGCTGCACCAGCTGCTGATGCTGTTGACGGTGTCGTCGTAGTTGTCGTCGTGTTGCTGCTGCTGCTGCTTGTCGCTGACGCACCAACTGCTGCTGCTGCTGCTGTGGTTGCTGCTGCTGCTGAACCATTCCTATACAAGCGATCTCGAGCGCGCGATCTTTCGCTGCTGTTGCTATTGTTGTTACTGCTGCTGCTGCTGCTGACAGTTGCTGCTGCTGCTGCGGCGACTGCGTTGCTGGTGGCTTGTTGGTAAACTAGACGGCTGCGATCGTAGTAGTTCCTTTCGAAGCTGTTTGTCGGTGGTTCTTCTGTAGACCTGCAATAGAATAAATACAATTTTATTTAGTACAACAGAAACCACAAAACAGTTGGCAGCACTTTGTGTTAGTTTTTGGTTATCGATATGCTGTTGATTTCATGTATCGTTGGTTATATCATTATCGTTATTATTTTTATTTGTATTCTGATTATTGATTGGCCCCCACCCACCTCCGCATAATACGTTTGTTTTTACACAGAAGAAAACCTTGTCAATTTGCGGCCACAACTGCTGTTGCTGCTGCTGTTGCTTCTACTTCGGCTACTGCTCCGGCTGCTAGTCGAGTTCGAGGAGGAGTTCATCCGGTTGAGGATCGTTTTTAGCCTCGCGCCAAATGGGCGCCTTTTGTTTTCTAACATGGAGGCAACGATCGTTGCTGTATCTGCCGACAACCCATGGAATAATTATTGTATTTTAATTTTTGTATTTTTTTTAAGCACACGAGAGCGAAAAATTTCACCGGCGAAAAAAATAAACGGCGCCAAATTCAACGTCTGCCGACGTCGTCGTCGTCTGTTTACGCGGCAGAACTTGGTGAGTGTTTTAACTTTTTTCTCTTTTTTCAATTCGTTTTTTTCTTTTTTTTTTGCGGACACACTCAAACACACACGTACACACGCATACACATAAACATGAGCCGGTGCCGGGTACAACACTGAAGAAGAAGACTGCTGCTGCTTCAGAGAGCGAAAGAAAAAGAGACTGCTGCTGCTGCTAGGAAAGACAAACCGGTTTCGTATTATTTATTTACACACACACACACTACTTTAAAATTCGCTTTGCTTCAATAACTATTTTAGATTTGCAACACATCAAAATATAATATGTTTGGTTTTCGTTTTTCTGATTTTCTACAGTTTTTCGTCAATCGTTTTGCCGCCGCTTCTACTTGGTGATCTGCTTTCATGCCGTGATCAGGGTGACCGCGAGTGCTCATTTCAAAATATACTATTTAAAGCCGCACAAATATACCGCCTCGCATAACCAACCACGAGCATCGGCGAGCAATGTTGCCAGATCGTCGAGGCATTGTCGCATGCTACTTAACAGCGCTGTTAGCGTTGGTATATTTGTGCTTACATTTGCTTGGCATTAGCCACTCGTTAAGCATATAAATAAACTGCTGCTATTAAATACAAGTTTTATTGTAAAACAAATCAACTTGAAGCAATAAAAATAACAAAGACAACTAAACAAGAACCAATAACAGCTCGCTGTTAAGCATATTTCAAGACACTGTTAATGTTATTGCAGCGCTTATCTCACTGCTATTATTAGGGTGGACACAAAACGACTGTTCACACACTCACACACAGCCAAGCACCAAAAAAAAGTAACGACGCATTTCCCAGGTAAAAATTAGATGTTGCGTCTACCTGAATGAAAATCAACCCTGTCATAAATTAACTTGCGACGCAAAAAGAAGGAAGGCACCCAAATGACAGGCCTATATTTTCACACAAGGGAAAACGGGCGCGACCTTAACTAAAGTTGTCTCTATTGTTTCCCTTTGAAGGGAAAACGTTTTCTAACTACACCAGAAAAAAATAAAGAAGCAACAACAGTGAGCATTATTAAAAATGACACACACATTTACATAAGTACGTGTGTGAGTGTATCGAACCGCCCTTGTGACCTTAGCGATCGATTTGCAGCGAAAGCGTTCAATGGCATCACAGTCGGCTTATGACACAGTTCGATAATCTGCTGCGGCTGCATCTCTACCCAACTGGGAGATATCACTGCGATCACTTACAGTTCACAGACACACACATACGCACACACATACATGCATATGCTACTGTGCATTTACATGGAAATCATGGCGTAATGTAATTAGAAATTTCCCATAGAATTGTCATTAAAACTGAAGGGCAACGCAACTGAGGCGACGTGTGAAAAATGCTGTCAACAAAATGAGCAATTTACTAAGGCTACTTCGCATACATTTAGCACGTCGAACAAAAGTTTAGGTCATCGTAAAGCAAAGTGCAATAGTAGAAAATATCATGCAATTATTTCTATTTAAAAAAACGTATATTTGGGAACACATTAAGTATGGAACTTTAAACTTTGATAAAGTAACATGTAAAAAACTTCTAAGAATATATTATTATAAGAATGAATATTATTTACTTTTCAGATTTCTATAGAATTGATTTGGTGTTGTGAGAATATTAAAGATATTCTTCGGTAAATTCTGCTTTAAATTTCATTAATTTCAATTAGAGTGTAATTTATTTTTTAATAAAACGCATCCTTCAATCGCAGCTGCATAAATATTCAGTTGTTTGATGAAAAGATTAAAGAGAATGCCATCGTCTATAATAATCAAGGGATTAATAATTTATCCTTTTTAAAGTGATTATTTTTGGGTGAAATTGCTTTTGTCTTTCTCTCTGTGTGCGGAGAATACAATTTGTTGTGTTAAAGTTAAGTAAATATCCTGGCTTACTGTTTCGCCAAATGCAATTTTGTATTTGTATTCCGCACAGACACACATACACAGATAAGCACTCGCACACACACACACACACACACACACAGAGATACATTTTGATGAATTGAAGCCCCATCCGAAAGATTTTTAAAGCCGCATTAAGCGCTTTAAGCGCACCAGGACTAACAAAAGGGAAACGAAGAGTGGGGAAGGTGCTTAAAACATGCCCATGTATAACATACACGATATAGTATTATATAGATATATATACATATATATATGGTTTAAGTGTATGTATGATAGATAAAGCTGCAGTTTCCAGTTTCAGAAACTGCTGGAAATCATGTGTGGGAGGGAGGGGAAGGAATCTACATTTGTGTGTGTGTGTGTAAGGAGAGTCCTTACTCGAGTATGTGTGTGTTTGTGTGTTGCAGGCAACCTGAGGATGAGTCAGGCGGTTGGGCAGCTATACATGGTAAATAGCCATTCACATATACACATGTAGTGTATGTAGTTACAGACGTGAGTCTATATACGCCAGCTATATATATTCTATATACCACAGCAATTGCATTCACTGAGCTCTGGCTGTGGCAACTGCCGCTTGCCCCTTGGTGTTGCTGCTGCCACTTGCCCGGCATGCGCAGTGAGGCGGGCGAAAAATCAATTCAGCTAAAAGTGCGCCCGGTTAGGGAAGTGCAGGGCCAGGCCAAAAAGGAGGAGGAAGCTAGGACAGAGCAGAACAGCAGAGCTGCGGCAGCTCTCCAACACAATGGCAACATTTGTTGCGCCGCAGCAGCAGCAGCAGCAGAGTAAAGTAATCCCAGAGTTCTAGAGACGAGAACGCCCGGCATCCTTCTTGGTTGGGAGGAATGAAGCTCAGGACATTGCCGTAAATTGCATTACTGCGACGCCCCGACAGTCAGAGGGGGAGTGTGAAGGGGGGTACACTCTTATGTAATACATAGAGAGAGAGAGAGAGAGAGAGAGAGAGCAACGACAACAACAGCAGCAGGATAAGGCTTGGTCCTGGGCTAAAAAGTTTTGCTGCTGCTGCTGCCAACTCAGCGAACGTCCTTGTTTGAGGTTATTTCTGTGTATAACTGAATATTCAGTGCATGTGTGTGTGTGTGTATTTGGGTGTGTGTATATGTGTACAACTTTTTTGCAACTTGAAATTCCTGAAATCCCTTTTAGCCTTTCATTCAATCATTGCTGAGGCTGACGGCAATGGCAACGACAACAGCAGCAACAGCAACAACAACAGCAACAACAACAGCAACAACAACAGCAACAACAACAGCAACAACAACAACAACAACAGCGACAGTAACAACGGCGGCCCCATTGGATATCAAATGCGGGAGCTTTGGACTGCAGCAGTCAAAGTAATTTGAGGACTCTGCCACAGCCCGTGGGGCGTGAAATTTATCAACATCAAGCAAAAAAAAGGGAGCAACAACAGCAGCAGCAACTGCTTGTGGCAAGTTGAAGGACACGGGAATGACAGCCGCCTTGCCTTCAGGACATTGCACAGGCAACGGTAACGAACGTAACGTAAACACGAAATACGAGACTTATAAATAAGCAGCGCTCAGCTCTGTTCGTAGAACATTTTTCCCATCCATTCACAACAACAATCAAACCCTCTTTGGCCAGCGATATCAGAGATATATTTCTCTGTCTGTTGTATCGCAGGCACATCAATCATCTGCAATCGTGCTAAGAATCTTTTAATGATCTGATAAGCCTTTTGTTACAAGTATTTTCACAAATTGTGTGCGGAATATATTCTTCTTGTAAAATATTCTTCTTTATAGAAGAAACATCATAAGAATATCTAAATTCTTGTGAAATCTATTTTGAGCAATATTCTTAAACGTTTTTCGGATTGCTTCTTGTAAGAATGTATTATATTTCTTCTTATCGATTCTTTTTCAACTTTTGTTTTTGGTTTTACTTGTGTTTTAATGTTTTATAATAATCTATAGGATATAATACCTTAATGATATAACAAATATCCAAGTTAATTCCTCTTAGTTCATTAACAGTTCTTTAATATAACAAACATCCAAGTTAATTACTCTCAATTCTTTAATAGCTATTTTCGTAAACGTTTTGCAGGCTTCCTCTGCTTAAAAAATATGTAACTTTTATGGCATTCAAAAACGTTCAGAGTATTTTGTATATCAATTCAATTTAGCAATTAAAATCTGATTTCAAAACTACAACTGTTTTTTCCCCAATTCTACTCTCTAGTATGCCGAAACGTTTCACTGGTTTCAAAGAATTTTATTTAATATTGTTACGACACATCAATTTCGTTATGAGAAAATTAATAACTTAGATATTAGCTTTTTTATGCTATTTCCTTTTTCGATCTTATAATATTGAATAAAATCATAATATTGAAAAAGCATTCAAGTTTAATCATATCAAGCCAAAATGCATAGTAAGCTTAAATTCAAATATCATAGCTAATACTTCAGTATTATTCAACGTGAATCCTAGACAAACATTTTTTTTATATATATTCTTTATTTATTTACAAGAACAAAAAAAGAAAACATAGCATTAATTCTTTGCAAATAGTAACTAATATGT
The DNA here is from genome assembly GCA_035046325.1 of Drosophila niveifrons. Classification (NCBI taxonomy): domain Eukaryota; kingdom Metazoa; phylum Arthropoda; class Insecta; order Diptera; family Drosophilidae; genus Drosophila; species Drosophila niveifrons. The sequence goes on from JAWNOC010000068.1 coordinate 10,858,814, forward strand.
CAGTTATATTTTCAGAAAAGTATTGAAAATGTTTTGCAATGTGGATCATGCCCAAACATTATATTGTTACTTTGAAAATAATATCTATAATTGCAGTTCTACTATTAAGCTTTCACAGATTTTCCTGAATAAATATGCCATTCTATTGAATTACTTTGCTTTAAGCATTATTAAATTTACAGTTTGTGGCTCGCAATGAATACTACTCACAGTGATTTCAACAGCAACTGCCTGTCTATCTGTATCTATATCTGTATCTCTATTTGTATCTGCATCTGTGCTCGCTGCTGTTTTCGAGGCTTTTAGGCCAACTGCTGATGTATAAACAATAAAATGTTTGCCCGGCAAAGAACTGACAGCATTGAAATGAGTTTTCCTACAAAATTTGCATTTTACATAATATTATGCGCATTTAAAGCAAATGAAATTCGATGTAAAACTCGGCTGCTTCCACTTCTTCTGCTGCTGCTGCTGTCGACGTTGGCAGCGGCTTTAAAAATTACATAAAACCTGCAACGACGACGACGACGACGTCGAAGTCGATGTCGAGTGGGTGGCTCAACGAGCCCTGGGCGGCGGCGGCCTAAAGAATGCAACGCTGCAGCACTTGGATTGAAACAACAGCAACAGCAACAGCAGCAGCAAAAAATAAAGTGCAGCCAGCTTTTTGCAGCAGCTCTTTGCTGCTGCTCTCTTATTAACTTAAATGCTGGCGACCTCAATTAAAGCTGTGGAGAGATGCGCGATGCGTATGCAGATGGGCCACAGCGGGGCAGCTGCTATGCCCCCAGGGGAGGGGGGCAGGAATGACAAAGTCAGAGGGCAAAGTTGAATAAAAGTTGAAGCCACAACGACAACGACAACGACGACGACGACAACAAAAAATGACGCAGCGCTGCCTGCTAAAGTAGTGAAGGCAAGTGACGCAACCGGAAGCAGATGAGGCGTTCTTTCTCTGTGTGTGAGTGTGTGTGTGTGTGTGAGTGTGAGTGTGTGTGTGTGAGTGTGTGTGTGTGTGACTAAGTGGGCTGACTGGGCGTTGAAGGAGGTGGAGCTGCCTCTCATTCTGGGCCCGGCTTTGTCGCGCTATTGAATGAAACTTGTGTCTACGACGAGGCAACGAAAAAGAGGGGCGGGGGCGTGGCAGGAACAGGCACATGGACAGGAAACAATTTTCTGTTGTTGTGACGCTGACAGCAGAGCTGCACAGTCGACGTCGCAGTCGCAGCTCAAACAAAAAGAAAAAAAAACCAAGCGCATGCGCTGTAATATTATGTATACGCACCGGAGACCATATACAGTTCTATATAAATATATAGGTATGTGATATGCGTGTGTGTGTGTGTGTTGTATATAACATTTGCCACCCACAGCTGCGAGGCAACAATAACAACAACAACAACAGCAACAACGACAACAAAAACAATGAACGACGCTACATAAATTGCAGCGGGGCAAAACGACGAAAATAGACGGCAGAAAATTACTAAAAATTTGTGCAGGCAACTAAGCAACAACAACAACAATGGCAACAAGAACAGCAACACTAGGCACAACAACGACAACAATAGCAACATTGACAACACTAGAGACAACAACATAGAGAGAGAGGCGAGAGCATCAGAGGAACTGCCGCAGCAGCAGCAGCAGCAGCTAAAATGAGGTCGTGGAAATGGAAAATGAAAGCAGTTTGAGCCAACTCGAGTCCTGAGCTCCTTCCTCCTCTGCTCCTGCTCCTCCGCCTGCAGCTAATGCCGGCAAAATGAACTCCACGTAGTCACCAGGCAAATGTTTGTTCTGTGCAAAATCTAATGAAGCTTTTGGGGGGGGGCAACAAAAACAATAACACTGACATGCCTCTCATTGTTATTATCGTTGTTGCTGTTGTTGTTGTTGCATTACATTTTATGTATCATATGCAACTTGGGAGTGGCTTTAAAATACACACAGATGCACAGCAGCAGCAGCAGCAGAGAGAGAAAAGAGAACTGAATCGTTGGATGGATGGACAAACAAGAGTCGAGGACAATGGCAAACATTTTCATTGCCTACTTTTCAGCGTGTGTTGGGCTAAATAAATATTAAGAGCAACAACAACAACAACAACAGACACAAAGACCACTCCCAAATACGCATATATGTATGTAGTATATATATTTCATATAAATGCAGATAGATGTAGTATATAAGTTAAGGAGCAGCATTTACATTTAATGGAAGGCCATTAACAATGGATTACAGGACATCAAATGCGGTAGATTCCTCATTCGTATATCCTTCCTGTCTGTCTGCATTGCAATGGGCTACAAAAAAAAATACGTACTTCAAGTTGCTGCAAATATGTATCTGTGGCAGACAGATAAAGAAATCGAGTGTAGGTAGAAGGCACATTGCTTTTTGAATAATGTTTAGAATATTAAAGATATTCAAAGCAGAAAAGTTGAACACAACTAGCTTGTCATTAGAGAGAAAAGTTGATCAATAAACAACTTTGATCTCTTTAAATAGAAAAGTTGATTAGCATGGTTAATTGTGAATAAATTTCACAAATATTTACCATATAATATTATTTTATAAACTGATTAGTTTTGATAGATTGAAGATCAAATTGATGAAGCAGCTTTCATGAGCTTTAATAAAGAACTTTATGTGTAACTTTGAAAAATAAGTAAAGCACTTAAATTAGTTTATACATTTTATACGATTATTTATGTGTATAATATATGAAATGCGTTTATTTACTATTCTTTTTCGCATTGAATGAAGTTCTAGTGTAAAAACTGTAAGTATACGAGCTGAGCTTTCATGTGCTTTCATGCATATTTTTAAAGTATGCAACATTTGCAACAGCTAGTTAAAATCCTTTCAAACCGTAGAAAGCGCATTAAACTAAAGCAATTTGTATGTTCTTTCTCATTCTCTTTGAATATAAGAAAATGAATATGCTTGTTGATAACAAATTCAACTCACTTTCTATTCATATTGCGCTCTCAAGCATAATCTGATAATGTGCAACTTTTGAGATAGATAAGGCGCTTTCAATTTAAAGAAAAAGATTTTAATGTATGTCCTTAAATTATCGTATTACAAAGAAAAGATTAAGGGCAAAAAAATGTATTTCATAAAGTATAATTCCCTAAAGAATTCTACACTCGTTATGTAATATATTCCTTGCATAAACTGCCGTCGCTTAAAGTTGTTATTCGTGTAAAACTGAATTAATTAAGAGTACTACAGCAAATGGGATTATTTCGACCTGAACTAAGCTGGGCGCCCAGCTGACTAATTGGATATGCTGTAATAGACATGGCTAACAGCAAAATGCTGAGGATGAGGATAACCGACAAGCATATCATACAGGACATGGCCAAAGCGGAGAGAGGACTTAACGTGAACCGATTATGAGCATTGAAAGCAAATTCGCTCCAAATGCAAATGTCAAATGCAAAATTGAATTTGCTGAATGCAACGCAACGTAACGCAATGAAATGAAATGATGGCCATGGCCGCGTGGCACGTTTAATCCTGCCAAAGGCAGGAAAAGCATTTAGTGATTTATTGCAGGCTGATTTCAAACAGAGTTAGAGTGAGAGAGAGATAGTTTCTAAATTTTGTTAACCGCATTTAAAATGTGAAATTCAATTTGACTGTGCGTAACTCTCGATGCAAATCAAGTGGAGGACAGAGAGAGGGAGAGAGACAAACGGGGAATGCAATTACAAGCAGATACAGTGAAAGAGACAGGTAGATAGATAGAGAGAGAGAGAGAGAGAGAGGCAAACACAGGTGCATAATCAGCTTTGGCACAGCGTAAAATGTTGACAATTTAATTAGAATTGATTTTCCGTTCGATATTTTCCAGGGAAATGCACAGAGCCCACATCATGTGGGCAAGTGGGCGTGGATGAGGGAGGAGGAGGCAACTGTTATATAATCACACACACACACACACATAGCTGTATATACATATATATTCATTCATGTGTGTTTGTCATTTAATTGCATGGCAACAAAATTTCACTTGCATTGCTGCCTTGCTTCTCCCCCCTCTCTCTATCTATCTCTCTCTTACTCGTTTCTCCAATTTAATGAGCAATATTTTGAGCTGCAAGATTGCTCTCTGCCTCTCTTCCTTCCTTTGCGGCAAAACCGCAGCGCAATGAAGCATTCCACATGAAGATTGATTATGGCCCAAGTTTTAATGCGTTTTGCCATTTATTTCAATGCAACGCAAACGCAAAAGGATGCGCCATGCCACGCCCCTTTTCTCCACTCTTCTCTCTGAGTGCGAGAGAGAGAACAACACAGCGAGAGCGAGATAGTCATGTGATATATGAGCATAGATAAACATCCATAAGCATCGATATGCTACACTGAAGACATTGATTACGATTCCATGTCGAGTCGAAAGGAGGAACTTGAAAGGATATTGAGATTGGATTATTGCATTGCAGAATGGGACACTTGCAATCACATTTCATATCCACTTATGTGCACACTCGCATGGCAACAACGATAATAATAACAATGCTTGTAATGAATAGAGCAGAAGAACTTATTCAACAGCAGCAGCAAAGTCTATATATTTTTAGTTGCTCCAAAAGAAATATTAGACTTGAGCAAAGGAATGCAGTATTCAACTTTGGAATTTTCAATTTCAATTGCAGCTTCAAACAGCAATTTTAAATAAAAGTATTCTTGCTCAAAAAAAGACTATAGAATGGGGAAACAATTTCACATATGAAAACTCACAAACTTTCATTGGCAATTTTTATTTTGAAATTTAAATCAATCAAACAATTCTTTATCCAACTTTAATTCTATTATTGTAAATAAATTTCCAATTTCAATTCAAGCTTCAAACAGAAATTGTAAACAAAAGTTTTATAGCAAACTTATCAAACTAAATTTCAGCATAAAAATAGAGTGGACAAAAGTTTCACATATGAAAAACGATAAACTTCCATTTCCAATTTTTATTTTTCTACACCATAAATAAATTTGTATTTTTCTTATTTATTAATTTCTTTTTTCAACTTGCATTTTGTTATATCAAATAAAAATAAGCTCTGATAAATTTACGTATGTCTTTTTGGCATAAATAAATCTTACTAATTTATGCCTCTTTGTAAATATTGATATTGCAGCCATAGCAAAATTGGAATAAAAATTGTAATCCACTTTTTGCTCTTTTACTCTACACAAAGTAATAAAAGCAATTGCAACATTCTGGAGTTTATTTAATTTTGACAAGATTTTCCCTTTTTGCAATATTTTCAATTTCCTTTTGAGAACTTTGTGTATTGTTTATTTAAAAAGTAAAGTGATTTCCACCCACAAATGATTTACTATATGCAAGTTATTGAAATGAATTATTCCATGGGCTGAGAGGCTGAGAGTGTAACCAAACTCGAGCAGGAATATATAATATATACTGCTCTAAAGATTGCACACAAATTCCCAAAATAGGCGGGAGGCGAAGGCGCATTATAACCATAAAGCAGCAGCCAGCCAGGGGGCAATGGGAAATGGGCTAAAATGGACTAAAATGTTCGTCTGTTAACCGCAACATTGTGGCCTACCCGCTGGCCCAGCTCTCAGAGGCTTGGCAGATGCCAAAAAAAAAGAAGAAAATAAATAAATAAATAAAAAGGCCAAGCGAAAAAACATGAAGAAATTTTGTTGGATATACGTATACATATATATTTTGTTGGGCATGTATTTATGGCCATTACTCAATGCCCCAGCAGTCATAAAAGTTTAAAATGCATTTTTACGACACCAGCAGCAGCAGCAGCAGCACAAAACATGGCAAGTGCGCCTCACCCGCCAGCAACAACAACAACAACGGAGACAACAACAACGAAATAACCGCAGGCTAAATGAAAATTGTCCTCTGCAGCAATTTCCCTTCCGAATTTGCATTTTTGTTGGGCGTGGCACTCGTGTTCAATACGAAAAAAAAAACATGCATTTCATTTGTATTTTCTTATGGCTAATTGAATGTTGCACAAATACAACACGCGTCGTATGCGCAACATTCAAACGAAATGTCACGCATACGGCATGTTGTCCCTTTTTTTTCTTTTTGTGTGTTCTGCTCCGCTATAAATAACTGAGCAGATCAACTGGCAACTGGCAAATGGCAGCAGCTGTCCATTCGCTTGTCCATTAGCCGCGCATCATTGAAATTGACATTTAGCCGCGCTGCAGTCGAATTTGCAGCAATCTATTTCCACAGAGTGCCACATTTAGTCAAATCAATTTCCATTGCAGCGCTGCACTGCCAAATAAAGCGAGCAACAAATTGAACAACTGCACAGACGAAGAAGTGAAATAATTTATGATCGTTGTATTTTTAGTTTCTGCAAATCAAATTTCGAGTTCGTTTTAAACTGGTTTTTTCTTAATTCAATACGCAGTCAATCTTTATTAATTTTACTCAGTTTAACTATTTGTAAATAAGCTAATGGAAATGTTATAAATTATCTTTTAAATTTAAATTTAAATTTCTGTCATCACATTAAAGTGATTTTAGTTTGCCAAGTTGCATTTTGAAGGCAATGAAGGTTGTCAATTATTATTTACTCTACTCAGTTTAGTTATTTATAAAATAAATTTGAATGAAATTTCTTTAAATCCTTATATGAAAATGATTTTTAGTTTGTAAAGCTAACTTTTGAAGGCAATTCCAATGTTTGCATTTGTTTGTTTTTTGCTGTCAATCATTATTAACTTGACTCAGTTTAGTTATTAGTAAAATAAATTTGAATAAAATGTTATAGATTATCTGCTAAATTATCTACTTAGGATTTCTTTCCTTTTATTAAAATGAATTAAGTTTGCAAAGCTTCATTTTGAAGACAACTATAATGCTGGCATTTCTTTGTTTTATAGCAGTAAAAAGATCAAATTCACGTTCAGTTTGATTATTTGTAAATTAAAATGAAATTTTATAAACTATATTTTGAGTTTAAGAAAAAGGCTTCCCAATATTCGATACATAATTTTATTCTCTATTATAAAACTGAATTTAAGAAATATATTCATACACATTCTTTATAGAATTTCATTCTTTTTTATAAGTTTAAAATTATTTACTATACTTCTAATTATTCTACATAGACTTTCATTCTATATTCCTCTCTTTTCACTCTTTCGCACTAATTAACTTTATATAATTTCATTCTTTATTTAATTTTTTATAACTTATTAACTGCGCTGCAACAAAACATTAATATTTCGCAACTCTGTTGCTCATATATTATTTCTGCTATGCATTGCCTGCTTGCGCATAAATTTCTCTCAGTGTTTACACTTGACATTTTCAGGTTAATGCAATTTTCAAATGCAGCCACACAGACACACATTTCTTGTTTGGCTGTTAAATTGTTAATGCAACTGTTATTTGCAGCAGCAGTTGTTGTTGTTGTTGTTGTTATAGTTGAGCATTTTAATTAGGTTCAGAGCCAACAACATATTACATAAGTCACTCTGTACGCTGTTTCCTTTGGCGTACAACATGTCGTATGTGTGTTACAGCTTTGGCAAAGAGAGAGACCTCAACTGAGACCTCTCAGCCCACAGCTCCAGACGCAGTCAACACGCCCACGCTTTTGTCTGCCACCAACACCAAGTTGAGTTGTCTTGTCAACAAATATCTAAACAGCAGTACAATTTTTTTGGCTTGCGCACTTGTCAATTATTCACATTCATTCATTCATTCATTCAGCTGTTGGCTGCGCTGTTTTCCTTGCCTAGTTTCCTCATATGCTCAGTCAATAAACAGAGTCAAGGGAAGAGAGGAAAGAGGAAAGACGACGCTGTAATTTGCATACGCACATTGCGTAAAGTCCGTTGATGTGACTGCTCTTTAAACGTTTTGCCATTAAATGGGCCAAGAGAGAGAAAGACGCGACAGCTGCCACCTGCCACCAGCTGCCACTTGGCACTCCACTTGTGTCGACCCCACAGCAACAGCGGCAGTTGCAGCAACTCGTTGTAAAGTTGCAACTTTGGCAGGCAGCATGGAAACCAAATCCGAGTCTCACGCATTCGAGTTAGTGGGCGCATTTTGAATAAATTGAATATACAAATTCAATACGATTTGTTCAACACAAACACCCACACATCCCCAATTCATTCACACACTCACACTCATAACTCTTAAGTACACTAAACACAACAAAAAAAAACTAAGAAGCTGTGCTTTAAGCTTGCCCTCAAGGCTTCAAAGCGAACGCAATCGCATTACAACAACTTTAGCATATCAAAATATTATTATTTTTCATTGAAAGAGCAACCGATGATCAACAGTCAGCTGGTGATTGGAAATAAACGTATTTATAGATCAACAAACGTTGTGACACTGAACTCAACACACACAAATCTATTATTAAGCTCCATTTGATAACTGATTACGAATGCGAGAGAACGTTAAGCTCCATTGAGGTTATTAGAAATAAATATTATAATAATAGGAAATATAATCGAGAGGGGTCAGCATAATGATTGTGAAGGAGAGACAGAGATGGGTAGAAGAAATATGAACTGCAATCAAATAATAAATCGTTTCGCTGCCTTGAAAAAGTATCTGCTTATAGAACTCAATATATTTAATTAAATATCTAGCATAAAAGGTGCATAGATATTAAAAAAGGTTTTTTAATTTAAAGATTTTTCACAAATTTAAAGAATTTTGAAATATTGTTTAAGTTTATATATATATTTATAAAGTTCTTTTGCTTTGCTTTAGCTCAAAATCTAGTATATTTTGTACGCTTTGATATATTTTGAATGTATTACTACTATCGATATACCAATTTGGCTTACTTTGTATGCTATAGTATATTTAAAATGCAGTACTATATCAATATACCAAATATAACCTTTGGTATATTTTTGTATTTTAATAATTTCGACCTCTTTTGCGAGTATCTTACAGTCTATCACACTCAATTGTAGCTTTCTTACTTGTTTAGAATGAGAAGCATTTTATACCCAAGTGAAACTTGTTAAAGAAAACATTTCCCATTATTTTGCCATTTTATGCACTGATTTCATTTACTTCAAGCACAAATAATTCATTAATTAAGTAGTCTCAACATAATGCAGACATTTGCAATGCACTTTGAAAAAGTTGAAGCATATCTTTTAGTATTTTGCTATCTTCTGAAACTTTTGCCTTTGATGATGAACTGCAATAATTACGCATCCTTTCATTAGCAAGAAACTCTAGACGTATTCATTTCTTTTTTTGTTCTGTTTTTGTTTAAATTACTCGGCGCAATCCATCTCAGGCTCATTTCATTTATTTTGTCAAGAAGAACTGCAGCTGCAGCTGAAAAACTTTTGCCGCAAATTCAACAGAAGAGTAATGAGCTTTGGCGAGGGAGAGAAGCAGAGACAAAGGACGGGGAGGGGAGGGGAGAGAGAAGTGCATGGCGTCTAATTAATGCGCTGATATTAATCATGAGGCCATATGCAATGTGTTGCATTGAAATACAAAACGAACACAATGAACGTAGAAAGAGATAGAGAGAGGCAGAGGCAGACTTTGAGGTGGCGCCTCCGGGTTCGTCTGGGCATGATTATCAATTGAGCAACACAGAGCAAAATATAAAAAGGGGCAAAATGTCAACTTGACAACCGACTGCGAAATTTCATAATGCAAATAAAGTTAATGATGATGCGGTGGCGTGGGAAATGCTCCCGTTTCTACTACTGCTCCACCTCTCAGGGATCAGGCTATCGATTGAACACTAATAAGCTGGGCGTGGCAGCCGCCCATGGGACACAGACACAATTCCATGCGCTTCGTTAGCTGACAGTTGGCAATTGGCAAAAATGTGGCAGAGACCAGGAGAAAGGGGAGTCAAGTGGATTGATTGTGGCGAAACCCAAATGCCACGCAAATTGGCTTAGAGCCTCAACACACACACATACGCGCAGACAGGATGAGCCCAAAAGGAAGTGCACTGATTGGCCTGACTGTCCATCCAATGCCTTGGGGAATGCACTTGCTGAGATTGCTCAGGTGATGCTCAGCATGCTGACCAATGGTGCGTATGATTAATATCTTCCTGTCCAGCATTCAACACAAGAAAGCCAAAGCAGCTCAGCTTGAACTGAAAGCTATTCAAGCTGGGTTTGTCTACCTTTGAATAGTGTAAATTTAAATAATTTGATTGAAATATTCAAAATCTTGAGGCCTTTGTAACAGATCTCTAAAATATACTGGATTTCTTTTTTGTATATTTAATTTTGTCAATTAATCTTAGACTTGTGTCAAAGTTTTTTGACTTTTGTTTCCAAAACTTTAACAACCATTTTGATAAGTGTAAGGTAAGGAATATTTTTCTATAAGCTATAAATATTAGAGATGTCGGGGCTTTATTTTTAGCTCTAAATTCTATAAAAAAAAGCGGAATTTCTACAGTTTTTGAGTGACAATTTCTGCCAATGAAAATAAATATTTCTTCACGCCTGAAGATAATAATTCTAGCACAGTGCCTGCTAGCAATTGCCTTCCCATCTTATAGACTACAATGGTAATGGTAAAAGAAAACATTTGGTTCTTTAAGACTTACATCACAAAAATTCAATTCAAATTTCAATATTGGCGCAGTTTCTTTTTTCTCTTTTTTACTTGTTTATGCTTTTTATTTTATTTTATGCTTGATGTCTATTGATTTATCTCTTGGGCTTCTGCTTCTGCTGTTGCTGCTTCTTCGTAAGTTTCTTTATTTGGTTTTCTTTTGTTTTCTTAAAATTTGCAATCACTTTTGTATATGTTTTTTTTATTCTTGCAATGTTTGTTTAACACTTGCCACACGTTTATTTCAATTTTCATTTATCTTTTTGCATTCTTTTTTGTTAATTAACTTGTTGTGTTGTTGTTTTAAACAATGTACAACGTTTTTTTTCTTCGGTTTTCGCATTTGAATTCTTCGGTCGCGGCTGCCTTAGCCGAGACAGAGATGCAGCGAAGAAGAGAGAGTGAGAGAGGGAGATATGCGATAACGATCGCGATAACGTGATATCGATTGAACAACTGATAAAAAATACAATTCAATGCACGGTCATCGATATTGTTGTTGTTGTTGCTGTTGTTGGTGCACTTAATGTTGCAGTTGCACTTAATGTTGCTCTCGTTGCTGTTTTTGGTTGCTGCTGCTGTCTGCAATTTGTTTGTTGTTGCTGTTGCTCTGGTCGCATTGCCTGGCGGCGATTGTTGCTGTTGCTGCTGCATTGTTCTTGTTGTGGCTCCATTTTAATAAAATGTTCTGTGTATGTGTTTTTATCACCTGCAAAAGATACACACAAAGATCTGTGAGTGAGGCACAATGCAGCGTGTGGAAGTGGAAGTGAAGTGAAGTGAAGTGTGGGGGGAAATAGAAGATTGAAGGTGAGATGTGTAAACTTTGAACCGGGATCTCTCTTTTTCTTTTTTTTTTTTTAGAACAATAGCCAGCGCAACAATCAACAGAATAGAATATTGTCAAGTCTATTGACCCAACGAGCAGTCAAAAAAAGAAAACAACAACATAAAATAAAAGACAAACAGACAAGCTGAAGAGCAAAGACCACAAAACAGATCTTTTTTATATAGTAAATCAGTTGCGAGCAGACGCCTTGAAAACTAAACTCATTTGGCTAATTTATTGAATTATGCTAATTCAGTGCACACAAAGAGCCGGCAACTGAAATTGTTTGCACACTTTTATGACTGGGGCGTTGTTGACTCTTTTTTTTTTTTTTTTGATTTTTTTTGTATTTGTATTTGATTTCCTCATTATAACCAGTTTCAAGAATCGATCGATCGGTTTTTTCTGTATCCAAAGTGGGTCACAGTTTTCGACACAACACCAACCACAAACCATTAACGATTAACGATCAAACGACTAAAAAAAAAAAAAAAAAACAGCGATCATCCAACAACTGACCATCAACTTTTGGCGCGCACTGTGCAACGGCGTTCAACAGTTCAACAAAACAGCTGATTGCTGTGGCAAGTGCAATAAAAGTCAATGAATTGTGCTCAATTGAAAGCAATTGAAAAGGCACAAAAGAGTGAAGAGAGAGAGCTGGAGCATAATCTGTGCGACGTTGCACATACGACACGTTGCACAGCCATGCACAATGATAATAGCAAATAGTCTTTACTGCTATCGTTCTTTATTACGCTCTCGCATCTCACAATTGTAGCGTGCTTAATAAAGCCATAATGCACAATACCTCCTTCATCGTTCTTCACTTCAAACTAAATATAGTCAAGAGTTCGTGGTTCATTTAGAGTGGGTTCGACTCTGAGATACCCGCTACCTATTGTGAGTAAAAGCAAAACAGTTTGGTATTCATTTTTGAATATACCAAAATTAATATATCACAAAAATACTCAAAATATATCAAAAACTATATTTTTAATATACATTTAAATTTACCAATACTAATAAATATACCGAATACTATATTTGGTACATCACATATACCACAGTGTGCAAAATATACAGGATTGGCTGGCGTGACCATTAAATATACCAAATTAATATATCGCAAAAATACTACAAATATACCAAATGCTATATTTGATATATACATTCTAAATATACCATATATATACAAAATATACCAAATTGACTGTTGTGGCTAAAAAAATATGTCAAATTAATAAATTGCACAAATAATGAAAATATATTGAAGCTTATCTATGGTATATTGGTATATATACTACTATTTAAAATATATCATAGAGTGCAAAATATACCAAATTGGCATTGACAGTTGACGCTAATTCAGAAAATATATACTTTATTGGGTAGAAGGTATATTCTTTTGCCTGTTACATACATTTCCTGGAGGCACAAAAATATTAAATATAAATATATAAATAATATAACTACATTTCAGGTTAACTACAAACACAACTCTCGTCATTGCCCTTCGAAAAAGGAAATAATAATTTTTTCGACTGCCAATTTTTAAAAATAAATTTCATCATTTAAACAAAATACAACATAATTAATATTCACATATATTTTTTTTGAGACGTTGACACATTTGTATGTCAAAGGAAATTTCAGAAATTCGAGCAAACAATTTGTCACTTATGATTTGAAAAACTAATATGGGAAATCTTTTGAAGAAAACAACAAACAAGAATAGGACAAGGTAAAATCAGCAACCGAAATGTCACTTCTAAGGTATGAATTGAAAATGTTTTGTGCTCGTCAATTTTCTGGGTAGAAGAGGGATTTCTTTTTTTTTTACCATTAAACAACAATTTTTGTATTAGAAGATTACGCCAAATAAAGTGAAGAATATTTGACAAAAACCTTTACTAGAAAAAAAGTTAACTTCTCCAAAAAAATTAAAAAAAGACAATAAAATTTGCATTGGCAAACAATAATTAATTTGAATTTAATGTAATTTATTAAAGTAAACTCTCTTAATTAATTTCGTCTCGTTTCTTTATCTCTTCTAATATCGCACTTATCTAGCATTTCTTATAGAGCATCTGCTTGTCGATCTTTGACAAATAGTCGCAGCTGTTGTTGTTCTCACATAAAGATCAATTCATCCTATGGCGTGTAGCGGACTTTATCTCAACGACAGTTTGTGTTGTGTTGTGTTGATTATTCATGCCATGTGTGAATGTGAGTATGAATATGTATGAATATGTACATATATATCGTATATGGCACATATCGTATATTTGTAGTGTGCTTAGACGTTATTTTATTTGATTTACTCATCGCTTGTCTAATTTGAAAAGTCAGCAGAGCGAGAGAGAACAAAAAAACAGAAAAAACTGAAATAAAAACTTGTCGCAAAGGTCAACTTGATTAGCGTGTCTGCAGCAGCTGGGTTTTGTGGCAACAACGACGACGACGGCAATGACAAATTTCACGGACGATCGATTCGTGGAGGAGGAGGAACGGTGGGAATGGAACAGGTAGGTGGAACAGGAATGTGTGTGTTTGTAAATTAGTTAAACATGCGGACTTACACATGTACAGCATTAATTATATAACTATCATATTAACTATATATATTTTTTGCATGTCTGCCTCAATAATCCAGGACTTGAGGCAGTCATAGGCGACCTTCGTTGGAATACACACCTGCAAGTAGAAAGAAGAGGAAAACAAAAATTAATATCATTTGGCTTTCTAGACATTTGACTTTATAATTATAATTATATTTTTTGGGAGGTTACTTCTATGAATGTTTAATGAGCTGTGTTGACATTTGAATACCCCAAAAAAAAAGCACTCACAATCAGCAGCAAGTAGGAAGCTGTCTCACACACACACACAAACAAACACACACACACACAAACTTTGACAGTGCCCCACCCAAAAAGCGGCAACACCTTTTGTCTATTTGCAAAGTGCAAAAGTTCAAAATGTTAAAAACGCTACAAAGAAACGCCAAAGACGAGAGAAAAAAATAAACAACAGAGAAGAGAAGAAAACGCACAAAAAACAGACGAAAATAAATTATATTCGCTTGTTTATTATGTGTAGGCAAAAAGAAAACCAAAGTGAGACAAACATGAGGCAAAGCAAAATGATGAAACAAAATTTTGAGTAAAAGAAATGGAAAAAGCTGTTTAAAAAGTTCAAAATAAGTTTAAACCTTTCAAAGGAGTAACAATTCTTAATTTTGTTAATGGTTAGTAAAGTAAGCCAAGCCTAACATTTAATAGCTTGTTTAAATTGTTAATTATCTTGGAGTTGTTCAAAAATGATTTAAGCTCATCTCGAAACTAATTTAGGCTCATTCAATTATGTCAAACAAATAAATATCTCAACTATTTCATCGCCACAATAAAATTTCAAGCCATAAACCTTATCCGAGTAATAAATCGCATACCAAAATAAAATAAAAATAAAATGTAGTTCACGCTAAAGGAGTGTTGGTAAACAACATATGCGTAGTTTTTTTTTTTGTGTTGTTGTTGTGTTGGATAACATTCCGAGTCATGCACATCGATCAATATGCTCATCGTATTAAGCAAATAAATCGATAAACCTTTGTTGACGCCATGCGAAGAAGAAGCAGAGAACATCGAGAGCAAACGATAATATCGGCAGTGTAAACATCGTGAAAAAGTCATTATTGCTAGACAACAAAAAATGTAAATTGACAGACGAAAGTGCTTAGATTGTTACAAAGGGGAAAACGGAGAAGAGATGGTAAAGAATTGCTGGTAAAAAATCTCTGAGACCGGCAAAACTTTAATGATGATGACGCAGATTTGACTATGCCAAAAAAAAACGTAAAATAAAATAAAATAAGTTAACACACGCACACATTAACAACTGTTTGTGTATGTATTGGTGTGTTGTCTGTGATTATATAAATAAAATAAATAAAAAGCCGCATTGGAGACTCAGAGAGCGCGATATGTTTGCCATGGCCAGACAACGAGACAACGTCGGAGACGACTTCCATGACAATCGCCCGGCATTCACTTGTCTGTCTCTTTCCCTCTCTATCACTCTGCCCATATGTTGCTGTCACTGTCTCACCACTTTATGGTTGGGCTGTAATCTTCTTTTTTTTTATATGCGCTTTACTTTGTTTTCTTTGCGATTCCATTTTCTTGTTGTTTGCCAAAAGTTTATTGATCTCTCTGCTCTGACATTGCGTGGCAGCAGCAGCAGTTGAGAGGGGCAGAGGAAGGGGGGCTACACTATGCTGTAGAACCCCGTCTGTGATTTCCCCGCCTCCCTCACACACAACAACTTTCGCATTTTCTTTGTTAAATTTACGAGCAATACAAGAAATCATGTCAAATATTCCAAGGGCAATGCCAAAAATACAAATAACAAAAATAAAAAAGCCAAGAGAATGAATAAGAAGAAAAAAAAAAAAAACGAGAATTTCACGCAATCGTTAATGGCAATCTGAGGAGAAAGAGATGGAGGCGGGGGCAACGGGGGGCCGGCCTGCCTGTGAAGCATTGCATATGGCACAGCAGCAACAACAAATCATAAATAGACAATTTAAGAACGGTCCGAAAATTTATGACAGCGTAAACAAAACAGAGAAAATATCTTGAAAAAAGCATAACCAACAGCTGTTGTTGTCCATAAAGTAAATATAAATAAAAAAGCAAATTTAAAAATAATATTACAAATAATGAAAGATCGACGAGAATGGAATAAACGGGGCTCGTTAGCCAGAGAGATTCTATAACAAAACACATAACATACAATGACCCACTAATCAGCGCAGCATCCTTAAAAGCAACTTCCACAGACCAAACAACTCTCGACAGCAACAACAACGACAAAGCAACATCAAATTTACAAAAATAACAAATAACAAAAAAGCGACAAATATGCAAATGAAGTTCAGGTCGGGTCAGAGGAGAAATCATAAAAGAAATTCAAATAAAACAATTCGAAATGCTTGAGGCACTTTACATACGACTCGACTCGACAACAGATGCCCTGTAATCAAGATAAGATATTTATGAAAGTGGCAGATGGTAACTATGAGATTTTATAAGACTTAAACAAAAGAAGCGCTTCTTGAATAACTCGAATAATCTTTAAGAAAGACACCTTCTGAATATAAAGTCGGTAATCTATTCTTTTTCAATTAGTTAAGAAAAGGTTCTTTGGGTGTTAAGTTTATTTTAATTTGAAATACAAAGAAAAAGAGTATGAAAAATTTGTAAATAATTGTTTACCTAAAAAATTGTATATGAATAAAAATTATATTTTGGGAAGCTTTTCGATTTATAGATTTATGTTAAATTTAATTTTTATTTTCAAAAATGAATTTACTAAATTTTCGTCTGTCAAACAGCATTGAGACTTGTTATGTTTACAGGGTATGCAAATATACTAATGCAAACATGAAAAATTTAAATGCATGCGTCGCGGTCAGCAACGACGCTGACGTCGACGTCGCAGTCGCTGTCGCCGTCAACCGCTGCATTAGTCAGCAAGAAATGAAAAAGAGAGCGGCCGGCCGCCCAAAAAGAAACTTGCAAGAGACCAAACAAAGTCATTGACACCAAAAGCACACACAACACACTCAAAAAATAAAAAAAAAAACCAATAACAATAACAAAAGCAAAAGCAAAAAAATAAAACTTTAAGAGATGCAAATGATTTCAACTTTAATGTGAAAACTTAGCTAGCGCTTAACAAGCTGTCTCACTCGCACTCACGCTGCACAAACTATGCAAAAATGTGAGGAATAAAAGTTCAATTTCCGTATAGAAGGAGAGCGCTGTAATTAGAAAAGCGCCACCTGTCGGCCTCGCGAAGTGTACCTCACGCCGTTAGAGCTGCTTTCTGTAGTTGTAGTTGTAGTTTTTGTAACTGCAAAGTTCGTGACAAGCTTCAAAGCGAAAAATTACAAAAACCAGGAGTGCAACGACGCTTCCCCTTCCCACCACCCACTCTTGTCCCATCTCTTTTACACTCCTTTAACGCCTCCTTCGCTCTAATGCTAAGCTGCACTGTAAGTTTTCTTGCTGCTTTTGTTGTTTTTGCTGCGAAACGCAAATTGAAAACTTGTTAAATGTTCGCACACATATTTTTTCTTTTTTTTTTGCGTTGGTTTCGTTGAACTTTTTGGCTAGTCAAACCACGCCCACACACACACACATACACAACTATAGTTAGTGATCTGGTCGTCGCACTGCAAATTGCATATTCAATGACTGTTGTTGTTGTTTTTGTTGTTGTTGTCAAATGCAATGGCATTTCTCAGTCGTTGTTGCAGCAGTTGACAAAATTACCGCTTTTTGGTGCAATGAAGAAAGCAGCACGACAACAACAATAATAATGACAACAATTCAGACTCTATAATTTGGCACAGCTCAACTTGGAATTAACTTGCAAAGGTGGAGAACCTAAGTTCCTTCGATGCGTAAAGCCATAAAGCGAATTATGGCTACACTATAACTACATATTATATTTAACAAAAATAAATACTCGATTCTTTGAATATTTAAAACTTTATAAGTAAACCAAAAAAAATCAAAGAAATTCACATAAATATATTGAAAAACTGTTGAGTTTATATTTCACTAAAAAAAAACTTATATTGAAATTTTTTTTTTAGTATTATTTAATTATTAAAATCGTAAAAACCTTGTATTAAATACTCCATTCGTAAAATCAAGCATTAAATACTCTATTCATATCAATGTAGTATTAATTCTCTCTCGATTCGTATTAATCTAGTATTAATTACTCCATATTATTATACAGTAATAGTACTGATCTGATAATACTGGGTCCTTCTCGAATATTTAAAATAAAACCGAATTGATATCTCAAAAAAAAGAGCATGAAAACTTCGTTGCATCTTCTGCAAGCGTAGTTTAGATTTAATAAAAGTTTTTCGTATTTATTTTGTTTTAGCTGGTTGCTTATGCAATTTCCAAGTGTATGTGGCATGCAGCGCCATGTCGCGTGCAGCCAACAACAGCAACACAAACACAACAACAGCAACTTCAACGTGAGTTTTAGGTGAAATTGGGTTTAGTGTGTTCAATTTAACACCCACGTTCTAGTTTGGGTTTGTTGGCCCCGGGCAAATAAAAAGAAAACAAAACTGAGAAACATTTGCAATTGTTGTTGTTGCGCGTTTTGTTGCAGCAATTGCTGTCGCAGCTGCAACAGCAACAACATGGACAACAGCAGCCGTTGCTAACCGAATGCAATCTTGTTTAATTATGCATTCCACATTGGATTTGTTCTGTGCTCTGTGTTCTCTGTGTTCTGTGTTCGTTTCGGTTCTCTTTTATCCGCTTAACTGTTATATGAAAACAGCAGCAGCAACAACGATAAAAACCAGCTGACAACGCCCCCATGAAAACAGCAGCAGCAATAACAACGAAACGAAAATTAACTGTCAGAAGCAGCAACAGCAACAAACAAACTGACAATAAGCTGCAGCATTTCTTTATAGTTTCTCCCCATTAATTGATATTGATAAACCAATTTTGGTCATAAGGGTCGATATCCACTAAGAGTCTCTCCGCAGCCTTCCATTTCCTTCATTGCAGTCGCCCACTTCAGCAATCAACTCGAACCCAAATAGAATGAGAAATCATTGAAGCATTTCAAAGACAACAGACAGAAAGAGAGAGAGAGAGAGATAGAGAGAGAGAGCCCACGTCTTGGAAATTAACATAAATACAAGTATGTTGCATAGATTGCTTTTTATAGATATATAATAGATTGTCAGCCAGACACGCATAATTAACAAAACACACACACACACAACACACTCAGAGCTCAGTTACCAGGTGGGTTGGGTCTGCTTTATTTTTTATTTTTTTTGGGGGCTGGTACCTCAACATCACAAAAAAAAAAAAAAAAAGTGTAGATGCCAAGACGCATTTTCAGCGTGGGCTTCAAGCCTCTATCCCCAATATCCAATGGAGTTGACTCTAGGGTCAGGTCAACGCCCTTCTTTTTATTTGCATACTTTTATTATTATTATTCCTATTGTTTTTGTTGCATTGCTTGAGTCTTTTATGAAGCCTAATTGAAATGGTTTCAAAGCTTGTTAAATTTCGTCATAAAACAAAACACTTTACTATAAAAACTTATCAGCATTCACTTTTTTATATACAGGCAATAATATATTTAATTGCTAATGTATATTTTTAGCTCAATTATTGTTATCAATCTGTCTTGGGAATTTCCGTATGAACTTGATCATGAGATATTGAGACTACTAACGGAAATTGGGTTTGTTTTATTGATTAAATAGTAATTTAAATAAATTCGGCATTTCCCAAAAAAGAAATCAAGATTTCATTCACATTACTAAGAAAAATGTATAGAACACTAATTATTTTTGTACAGAATAGATGACTTTTCAAATTGTATTGTTTATTTATTTGAATTCGGCATTTCCCAAAAATATAACTATGTTAAAACGGTTTTAAATTTTATCATGTTATACAAATTTTACCAAATTTTTACCTAAATTACTCGCTAAAATGTATAGAACTTTAATCATTAAACTTTAATTTTTATACAGTTTGGGTAAGTTTTCAAATTTCATTGCTCAGCATATGAAATGGATTACATTTTGAAAAAAAATTTTATTAGGAATTTGTGTGAAACATTAACGAGTTCAATGGAATAGAAATTAGTTGTATTTTTTATCGATAAGAAATTGATTGGTTTTGTTTTATGCAAAATATGTTTTCTGTTTTTTTTATATTTGTGGTTTTAATTTCTCTAGAAATTATTTTACTTAGAATGTCAAAACATAAATTTAATTCTGTCAGCTTAGTTGTAGAAAGTGAATAATTTGTAGTTTCCTATAATGTTCATTATTATATTTAAAAATCGAGTAGCCTCATTTTATTAAAGGAATTGAAAGGAATTTGTATTCTTTATTACAATGAAGTAAATAAAGAAAGGAATAATTTAAAAATCCTTTTACAATATTTTAATGAAGTAAATAAAGAAATAAAAAATGTAGAAATCCTTTTACAAAGCAAATACAATTCGCATAAACTCAAAAATTTCGTTTTTCTTGTCTCATCTCAGTTGTCGTTGGCTTTTTTTTTGTATTTTGTTTTTAGCGTTTTTCTTTTTTATTTGGCTAATTTCTCGCTTCTCTGTTGAGCGCACAATTAGTTCAATGCTCATCATTGCCAACGCGAGCCGTCATAACAATTTGCTTCGAAATGAACACAAAAGCAACAAATTATTATGGTTATTATTATTATTATTAGGATTTTTATTTTCCTTTATTTTTTTTTTTATTTATTTATGCTTTTTTTGTTTTGTTGTGTTTTTTCTCGTTTGTAACTGCTTTTTTTTTTGCTTGATGAATCATAATTATTATTATTGTTGTTTTAACTGCACAACAAAAGCAACAGTAGCAGCAGCAACAACAACTTTTTGCGATCTGCAACTGAGTGCAACGCACTCAAGTGTCCAACTCGATTTTATGTGTGTGGCACGCTTGTCTAGCGAGGAATAACAGCAGAGGAGAAAGAGGAGGAGAAGGAGAAGGGGAGGGGAGACCGAAGCAGCTTCTCATCGGGTGAAAGCGACCGCCATAAGATACGAAAACAAAACAACTACAGTAAACACACTTTGATGGCAATTAAAGAGCTGCCACCAACTGCAGCAATTTCGCATTTAGCTTTGTGATCACTGTGATCAACGTGTTTCAGTACCTTGGGGGCATAATTGATTGGGGGGCGGGGTGCTGTCAAGGCGTCTGTGATTAGCATCAGAGTTGAGTTCATTGGGTCACTGTGCTGCCCAAAAAACAAATGGCAAATGATAGTGAAATCCTGGCATTGAAATAATGCTCAGAAATTAGTTAAATTTGAGTGCAATTATAAAAAAGAAAATTAAGGGAAACTAAAGGCAAGCAAATGCAGCAAAAAAAGGAAATAATTAAAGAATTAAATTGTAATGTTTTCTTTTACTCTGCAAGTTAAATAAATAATGACATGAAATTGCAGCAACGCCACAAGTATTTAATTAAAATGTTCGGATTAGGTATTCAGTATTCCCACTATTTACTTTTTATACCTGCTAACTATAGGGTGGGATAGCATTATAACTTTGACCCGACAGAAAATAAAAGTAACAGGCTGAAAGAAAAAGCACTTGTTATATATACCAAATATACATTTAAATATTTTTCAGTAAAGAACATATACTCTTGATATCAAAGACTATAACAGACAAATATACCAAATATACATTTAAGTTTTTTTCCGATATATTAATTTGGTGTAAAGTATATTTACTCAGAAAAAAACAGACAAATAATTAATATACAAAATATACCGATCATACATATAAGTACTTTTTTAGTAAATTAATTTGGTATAACACATATATGCTCTTGATATCAAAGACTAAAGGATGGTGCTATCATTTCTTTGCCAGCGCTTGTTATACCAATTTACCAAACATACATTTAAGTATTTATTCGGTATATTAATTTGGTATAAATTTTATATGCTCTTGATTTCAAAGACTATAACAGATAAATACCCAATATACCAAACATCCATTTAAGTTTTTTTTTTAATTTATTGAAAATTAGTTCGGTATAATTTATATACCTTCTCAATCTCAATGACTATAACAGGCAAATAACCAATATACCAAACATGCCTTTAAGTATTTTTTTGGTATATTAATTTGGTATACAGTTTATATGATCTCAAAGACTATAAAAGATAGATCACTTGTTATACCATTATAACAAACATTGAATTAAGTATATTTTGGGTATATTCATTTAGTATATTTACATGATAATACTACGTAGTCTTCTTACTTGTTTTGGTGAAACTATTAATAAATCTTTGTCTCTATAATAAATTGCCATAAATATATAGATTTTCATATAGAGAAAAACAATAGAAATTTTGTTAGACATAAACTATGCGTTTTGGGCATCAATCAAATAAATTGTACAATAAACTGAATACAGCAAAATGACAATTGGAATGGAAACAAAAATGGAAAGCCAGGTAGACAGGCAGGCCAAATATCAACACTTGGCCAGGCCAACCTGATGACCGGCTAAAACAAATACGTGAAAAACAACAAAAAAAAAGCGTCACGAGACTGAAATGGCAAATGGATGTTGGCCAAGTCTTCAAGCTTCGCAAGATTTATGTGGGAATGGAAATAATATTGGGGGGAATGGGAATGGGCTGGGAATGAAGGAGCTGCTGTTGCCATTGATTGCAGTTGGCCACCCTTTTTGGGCAGGCCAACAAAACCAAAACCAAAAAAATTGAATAAGTCATAAGTTATTCTGTAGTTGTTTGTTTGTTTGTTTGTTTGTTGAGGTATTGTGTCGTGGTTGTTGTTTGCTGTTTGCTGTTGTTATTGCTCCTATTCGTAGTGGAACCGGTTCGACGCGTTGCAATCACTGCAGCAGGTGGCAAGTTGCCCCTGCTCCAACTCCAACTCTTCAACTTCAACTGCAAATGGCCAGTGGCCAATGGCCCCCGCTGCATTGGACAATGGAATGAATGTGAAGTGTTGCTGCTGTTGTTGTTGTTGGTGGGATGTATTGGGGCATGACTTGATGAGTTGCCAACCGGTTATGCAAATTAGAAGCAGAACCAACAACAGCAACAGCAACAATAATAATGACAACAACATTGTTGCATATCATGCATTTTAAATGCTCTGTAGCAAAGTAGCAGCGACACAATGAAGGGGCAGGCAAAAGGGGCACACACTCAGAGTCTCAATTGAATGCTGCAATTTTTTATTTTTGGCAAGCGGAAATTGTCGGGGGCAGGCAAAGGGGTAAGAAGAGGGGGGCATGCCACAACGACAACCAGAATCAACAACAATTAAATTTGATTAACGAAAAATAAAATTAAAGTGTTTTTGCCCTCCTTCAAACCGACCCAACAAAAAAGGGGAAAAAGGGGCATAAATTATGCTGGTGGTGCCACTTGAAAGAGAAAGAGAGAGAGGGGCACAACACACAATTTGCTGCAAGTAGGTAGACACAGGCGAAGAGTCCAGAGCCTTCCTTGGGAACTGAAACTGAAGATGTTGACGTTGCTGTGGTTGTTGTTGTGGTTACTCAAGTGGTTCCTCTCTGCTGCTACTCGAAGCGAAATTAAAGAAAATATCATAAAAAACAACAACAACAACGGAGGTTTCAAGGTTAAAAAAAATATTGCCTTAAAATCGGTAGGATCTACAACAACAACAACAGCAGCAACTACTCAGAAAACCTTGGAGAGGCTTCCTTGAAGTGCTGTTCGTATGTAAGATCGCTTGGTACAAATTTAATGAGCTCAACTCATGGAAATATAGACAACAACAACAAAGATAACAACAGAAGAAGCAAAGAAACAAGACAAAGGCATAAATGTCGCTTAAGCTGCAAACTGGTTTTTGGATACAACGACAACAACAACAAATGCGACTCCCAGACAGGCTGCTGACTGCGCAGTCGACGCAGCTCTTGATGCTGTTCGTTCTTATTGTTGTCGTTGTTGTTGTTACTCAGCGACCGGTTTCTTTCAGAAGGCAACTCTTTATAACTTGAATAACATTTTCTGCCTTGGCTGCTGCTGTGGCTGCTAAACAACGCACAACAGGTACATTTGTTGTAGTTGTAGGCAGACATATACATACAGTAAATACATAGCCATGATATGCATATACTTATGCATGTACACCATCTACTACTACTACAACGACATGTAATTGTGTGTGTGTGTGTGTTTGTGTGGGGGTCTCTGCTGTTGTTATATGCATGTGAGTGAGTTCCTCTTTCGTTGAGTCTATCGCACTCGCACTCACGTCTCTTCTTTGCGCCTGCTGCTGCTTGCTCATTTGTGTTTCTGTCTGTCTGCTTTGGTCGTTTCTCGATGTCTCGGTTTCTTTTGTGTGCAAAGAAGAACAACAACTACAACAGCAGCTCCTTTTGCATGTGTTGGTAGAAAGCCAAAAAGAATAACTCAGGCAAACAACATTTGAGAATTTGCTTTGTCATGTGTGCGCTGCGCTGCCAGTGGCCCCTGTTTGTTCTCATCTATATATACTCACACACACAGTTATGTATATTTATATACACACACATAGTATATAAGGTTGTTATGATGATGATGATGATGCGCATAATGCTTGTTTGTTATGCTGATTTGTGCCTTTTATGAACACGAGCAGCAAAGTAAGCAGCACAAAAAGCTTGTTCTCATCAACTCCAAGAAAAGCAGCCATTGTTGAGGATACCCTGTAAACGTGTTGCAAGCGGTAATAAACGTGAACAGCTCACACATCAAATGACATTAACCATCATAAATGTCATATTTTTTGTTTGTTGTTTAATAGCAATGTGCTCATAAATGTTAACCACTTTGGGGCTTTTGGGATACTTCAAATGAGCTCAAGAGCTCATGGCAAATGTGCTTTTAATCGAGAGCAAGAGATTCTTTTTGGTTTTTTAATTGCTTTGTTTGAATTCTATAGCATTAGCATGTTGCTTTAGCTAGCTAACAGTGCTGTAACAGAGCAGGAAAAAGACAGCACGGTTAGCTGTTAAACTTTACTGTTATCTAACAGCAGTATTAACAGAATATTCTGCTACATTTAAATACTACAAAACTATAACATAATAGTATATTTTTTGTGTACCATCTAAAAAATCTGTTATTTTCCGAAATTTAATTTGGTTCTGAAAAGGTGAACTAAATAAATAGTTAAAAACGTATTTATAATGTCATTTCGTGTAATGGCAAGAAATTGCTATTATTGTGAAATACATTTCTAAAAACGTAATTTTCCTTTTTTGTTGAATTCTATCAATTTCATTATAAGCAAGCCCAATGGCATGTTATCTGTCTTTCGGTATTTTCCAGGAAAGTGCCTAAGGTCAACTTGGGTCAGAGCTAGATGCTGATAGGGTCACATTAGCTAATTAATGCCGACTTTGTAATAAATTACCATTAGTAACGCATCAAGTTCGCTTCAATTAGAGGAAATTCAAGTGTACTATGTATATACACTGGCAAATGTGTATCTTTAATTTAAGAAATAGAATCGAAATGGTGCTTGGCACCGTCAGTTACCAGTTTTGCTCTTAGCCACAATAAAAGAGAAAAACAAATAAAGCAATACGAAAATAGAATGTACAACAAAAAAGTTAAAAACAAAATGAGAAAAATAACTAAGCAAAAATTAATTGAGATAGAAGCTGAAAATGAACCCGATGTCGACCTCAGAGTAGGCGTCGCAATGCTTTCACTTGAACGAATTTTGGGGATTGTATCCATAGTCAGTTAATAACTAGTTAAATAGCCAGTTACTTCTTGAGTACAAAGTTGAAAATTTAAGGGGAATAAATTGAGAATGGTAATTAAGCGGCATCGTTAAAGGAAAGACAGAAACAAGAAATGTTTAAGAATATACAAAAATTACTTCACATTCACTTTTATGAATTTAAACAAAAAAAAATCTGGGAAAAAGTGAATTTATTTTAAGAACACAATTCTTGTAAAAATTTCATGGCATCTTTATTTTTACATTTCTTAACCAGATTTCCAGCTAAACTAAAAAAACAACCCACATATTAAATCATAATTATGTATTAATATAGGGGTGCCCCTATTTATTGTAACAACTACAGAGTTGTAACTAAATGTGGAACGTTTAGAGAGACCCAAAGATTACGCACTATCAAGTGACCCCACCAACTGATGACTCAAGCTATAAGATGTCTAACTATTATTATCTGGAGCCTCGTAAAATTTGTCCCACATTCAATTCTGTAATCTCTGCATCAAGAAAATTTGCTCAACAACAGCCCAACTGTCAACTGAGTGCTTATAAACTAAAACTGTCGGGAGGACTATGAATGATTTAAGTTTTTTTTTTTTTTTTTTTAATAGAAAGACAGAGATATGCAAACATATGCCGCAGTAAATCCGCATAACGTTCAGAGCTCTCCCTTGACTCCCTTCTCTCTCGGTTATCTAATCGCTGCTGGCATAACAAAAACGCATTTGATAATCAAATACGTATGTGTGTGTACGTATTTTAACATTTTACCACCATAGACTAAGTCAATGTGTAATCAGAAAGTGGCAAGACAAAAAAAAACACAAGGCGGGGGCGAAATCGGGCATATTGTGTATTGTGGATTAGAACGTAGCTCTTATCTAAGATAAGATAACCACAGAGTCGCAGTCACAATATGATACGACTGGAAAAAGAAGAAGCAGAGAAAAGCAAAAACAAAAACAGCAAACGTACTTCGCTTTTGGCTTGGACAGTCAAATCCATTCAAAGGTTGAAGGCTTTGCAATTATCGTTAAGGCCAACTGGCCCAGTAACAATTATTAGAGTTGAGGCTGCTCGACTTGGTTGTATGCTGCCTTTGTATGTTGTATTACTTCTATATTGGGTTAAATCTGAAGAAACTTACTTCAACTTGCATCTATATTAAACAATAATCGAGAAGGTACAAAAGAATTCCTCTCTACAGCAGTTTATTAAATAAATTTTAAAGTGAATCGTTCTGAAATTTTCATGATACAACTCTAACAGATTATCTATATCAAAGCATTGCTGTTCAATATATAGCTTTGACTTTCCATAGACATCGATGTTGTATTATTTCTATATGGTCTAAAATCTGAAGAAAATTACTTTAGATTTCAACTATAAATAAAATAGAAATGAATCTTAAGAAGAAAAAACCTCTACAACAACTTACTAAATAAATTCTACATTTATAAGTGAATCATTCTGAAATTTTCAGAATACAAAGCTAAAAGATTGTTGTTCAGTATATTTCTTTAACTTTCCATATTTGTTGTATTATTTCTTTATTGGGTAAAATCCAAAAAAAAAAATACTTCAGATTTCATAAATAAAATGGAAATGAGCCTTTGTCGAGGAAGTAAAAAAAACCTATCTCTACAATTTAGTAAATAAATTCTACATTTATAAATGAATCATTCTTAAATTTTCAGAATACAAAGCTAACAGATTAACAAACGAATTGTATTAATAAACTACATTGCTGTTTAATATATTTCTTGAAATATTACAAAATGTGCATTAAAAGATCTGCCGATGTGATTTCAGAATATGGAAAATGAACAAGCTGATTTTGCAGCTGTTTTACGTTTTACGTTATCGCTGCTCTAAGGCGACAAAGCGCATTTAGCAATCGATCCACTTAGTCATAATTCCCTCGACTCGACTCGACTTGAATCCTTATCAACATAACAACAACAACAACAAACGCAACGTTGCGTTGGCATTTAATGTTGCTATTGTTTTATACTTTTATCAAAATGGCACACATATTGTGTACGTGTAGAACGATTTATGAGTCTGAATTCCAAACACCCAAACACCGAAAAAAAAACACCCGCTAAAAGAGGCCCGGGGCCGCAATTAGACAACAACAAATACCGGACAGATAAAGCCTCATAAAGAATAAAGAACAAAAACAACAAATGAAAACTGATAAGTGGCTGCCACATGGCATGTGAAAGAGACAAGAAGAAGAGCAGAAAAGTTATGTGTAATCACAGAACCCAACCACTATCAAGTCAGCTAACTGAACCCAACAACCACCCTCTGCTCAATGGGATCTGTGTTTAGGCCATATGCGAATGGGAAAAACAATCGTTGCCAATTGACGTCAAAGATCTGGGCAAACAGCAGCAGCGGGCAACGCATGCCACACAGCGGGCAAATGAAAATTAACGCATATATGGCAAAATCTCACACAAACAAACACACAAATGAAGCCCCTATGTCCGCCCCCAACCACCCAACCAGAGCAAAAAAAAAGAGGCCCCGAAATCAATAAAAACAACACACGCTGGGAGATGCGCAGACAATGTGCGGGCCAACAACAGCAACGAAATGGAATGAAACGAGAATGGGAATGAAACAAGAATGGGAATGCGAGATACGAGTCAGCATAGAGTAGAGTAGAGTATAGTGCTGACTCGTACCTCCTATTCCCATTCCCGTTTCACTCCATTCCATTTCGTTCCATTTCATTATTGCATACATATTAGACAAATGCATTGCAATATTCAGATTTAGGTTAATAAGTATTTGTATTATTAAAGCGATTTCGCTACTTCGCAATGGGGGAGAGAGAGAGAGAGAAACCTTATCGAGGCACACGTGCAAATGACACGAAGAACACGCCATATAGATATAGCGATGAGATAACTGAACCATCGTAATAACTGCAGTGCAATATGATATGCAAGAAATAAACAATCTAGAAAAAAGGTTAGAATATTATTTAAAAATTCCAGAATTAAAAAATTCTTAAATTTAAATCTGTAAATTATTTACTTTTAAAGATAGTGAATCTTTAAAAAAAAAAAAAAAAGACTAAGGATACTCCAAAATTTCTATACCTTAATTTCTATTACAGAAAAGGAATAAAGTTAAAATTCGACTTAAATAAATCAGCTAAAAATGAAACTACTTCGGAACACAATAACAAATTATGAGTTCTGCATTTCAATAATAAAATGAAATATTCGCATAAATATATAATGAATTTACTTAAGATCATAATAGCAAATTCTATGATTAATTTACTAACGAAATAAATAAAAACGAAATATTTAAATAAATATTCTTAGTTAAGTAAATCTGCAATTTGAAGCACTAAATTGCAGAGTCAAAAATCTAGTTTTAGTTTCCTCAGATGCCTTCATAAAACTTTGGCTCTTTAAAGTTGATTTTTTTGATGCCCATTCAACGATGTTTATGAGCAGCCTTTGAGCATTACAAAAATGCATCCGCCGCTCATAAATTTCGACTTTTTGGCAAACAACAGCAAATCATTTTCGACTTGTTTTTCCCCCCCCGACACAAAACAAAATGCATCTAAAGGGGTGAGGCAAGGCTGCCCCTTTGTATACACATCTTTTTTTTTTGTTTTTGGCAGCCGAAAAATTATTGAAAAATATTGCAAAATTTGTTTGGCCCATTGCAAAAGCCATGAAATATTGCACACATGGCCAGCTTTCAGTTTCAGATCATTTTCAATTTACATATAAGCAAAAAAAAATACATATGTAGAATACTTCTAGATGTACACATCAGATGCTACTACTTGATATATAGTTTATCGTATTTACCCGCACCATATGAAATAGATTTTATTTCTTTGACCGCATTACGAAACAGACACAAACACACACATACCTGCAATGGAAAGAAAATGAAATAGATAGTTAGTGTTATGATCAATCATTGATATAAAGCGAATAAACATGTGGTAAATTAATTTGAGGTTTGTTCGTATTTTATTTAAAAGAAATCTAATTGCGGAGTGGAATTGAAATTTCAAAAATGTTTTCAATATTAAGCACTTTATATTTCAGATAATAAATGAAATAAAATTAAAAAGAAATAAAATTAAATAGAACTAAAATTAAATATAATTAAAATGAAATAGAAATAAAATTAAATGGAAATAAAGTAGATATAGAAAATGAGATAAATAGTTTTAAGAACTTTATATTTCAGACAAAAAATGAAATAAAATTAAATAGAAATAAAATTAAATGGAAATAGAAAATAAGATAAATAGTTTGAAGTATACATCAAAATATTTGTATTCCAAAAAAATATATATCATTTTCAGTTAATTTATTTAATTTGTTTGTTTGACAAAAACTTTATTTGGTTTGTCTTTATTATTTATGTAAAGTATACAAAATATATTTTCCCGAAATCTGTCTGTCTGTTATTTGATTTCTCTTTTTCTTTTAGCAATTACTTGAATTACAATTTAAATAATTCATTCATCTTAAGTTCTAAGAACTGTTAACATATTCCGGGCAAAAGTCCCAAACCTCTTTTGCCTTCGCTTATAAAATGCTTTTCTAAGGTCATTTGGGGAAGCGGCAACAAAGAACGCGGCTTGTTTTGAATCATCGGTTACAACAAAAGTGCCAAAGTCGCAAGTTGCTTTATCTTCACGCCACATTTGGCCAGAGTTGCCTCCCAAAAGAGGCGGCCAACTTCTTTGTGCCTACTACTTACTATATCTCTATATCTTCTATATGAATAAAGAAGAGGAGCAGCAGCCACTGAATGGCTGAGCATTGTCTTTGGCTGCTTTTATTTTACGCTTTTTTCGCAAATGTTGTTTTATATAATGCGGCATATTGTGTACCGAGAGTGAGGAGAGATACTTGTATAGTACTATATATATATATGGTTGGTATATGTATACGACGATGACGTTAAGGGCAAGCCTTTCAAGCGTTTCTCGTTTGTGGTTTGAAGACGATGACGGAGGCAACGTCAACGGCAAAAGCAAACCGCGAGGGACAAGGTTGCGAAAATATCAAATTACGTAGAATGAGACAAGGAGGCAACCGAGAAGGAGAGAAGAAGGGTATGAAGAAATCAGGCGCAGGCAGGCAGCAAGCGGGGTCATAAATGTCACAGGCTGCAGCCATAAGGGTTAAACTAGAGGTATATATATTGCGCATACGCCACGTTGGCACAGACGGCAAACAATTAAGCGACCTCATTTGCGGAGCACACAAGCACATGCAACCGCAACGACAACAACAACAACAGTTTGGGGAGACATTTAGACGCTTTTGAGTGACAGCTGCACTTAAAGAGCAAAAAGCAAAACAGATAAACACAAAAACAAAAAAAATAAAGAGCAGCAAATAAGCAAAAGAATGCGACAGATGAGTAAGCTACACAAAAAATATACTAACAGTGCAATGCATTGCAGTATTCAGTATAAATTTGGTATTAAAAATATACTAGTTATTGGTAAGCTCGAGTAAAAGGTACTTCCACTGCATTGCATTTTAGTTTTCAGTATTTTGTATACTATAATACCTCATTATGAAATTAAAAATATACTAGAAATTGATGTATATGATTATGGTATTAAAAATATACTAGATATTAATTGTGGCAGTTATTCATAAATGGAACTACATAGCTATATTCCACAACGATGGTATTAAAAAAATACTAGTTATTAGTTGTGGCAGTTTTTGGGTTTTCAAAAATAAAACTAGCTATATATTTCTTTCTTAGAGTTTTAAAGCGTCATATTGGATAGATACTGTATCTTAAAGTGGAAGTCAGATTTCATTTTTCATTCAAATTTTCAGTATATTTAAATACCGTATCTTAAAGCGGGTGTCAAATTTCTTTTTCAACTTAAATTTTTAGTATATTTAAATACCGTATCTTAAATCGGGTGTCAAATTTCTTTTTTCACTGAAATTTTCAGTATATTTAAATACCATATCTAAAATCGGGTGTCAAATTTCTTTCTTCACTTAAATTTTCAGTATATTTAGATGCTATATCTTAAAGCGGGTGTCAGATTTGTTTTTCAGTATATTTAAATACTATGTCTTAAGTCAGGTTTCAGATTTCATTTTTTTATTATATATTTTATATTTAGATACTATATCTTAAAACATGTGTTAGATTTTAATTTCTATTGAAATTTTCAGTATATTTAGATACTGTATCTTTAAGAACTTATGCAAAAATCTCAATACGTTAATTATTTACTTTTGCATCGCTTTGGTATTGAAATTAGAGTATTGGAATTAGAAATAGACGGATTTCAAAGCTTGTCCACGATATCTCTGGCCAATAAGAGTTTTCGAAGCGTTCGTTGTTTTGCAAAATGACTTGTTACAAACAATGTAAGTAAGTTATTGCACTCTACTCTGATGGTTAGCGAGTGTGCAACAAATATGCAATGAAGATGGAGGCAAAGCGTTGACGTTGACAGTTCACGAACTCGTCGAGCGTTGTTCGCTGAGCTCATTCTTAGGCTACAGATACTCGTACAAAGATACAGATACACGATACGTTTGGCCAGCTGCGCAGGCATATAATACTACATATTGTATATACATATATATATGTATAACAACAATGAAAACTAGTTGCAACTAGTGCAACGTGCAACGACGTTTGCAGCATTGCGAAGCCAACTCGTTTTTGTACTTTGTTTTTTTTTTTTTTTTCGCGCACTCTAGAGATGCAACACTCGATGGGAGCAGAAGAAGCAGAAGGCGTTGCCCAAGACCAAAGCCACATTCTGTTGCAGTGGGTGTTTGTTGTCTATGCGTGTGTGTTAGTGTGTGTGTGGGTGAGAGCTGTGAGAAAGAATGCCACAAAAGCGGCCTTTAAGCCACAGCAGCAGCAGCTGCAAAGTATCTGATAGATACTTTTTAAGGCCCGCATAAGCCGCCTTCAGAGCTAAGCGCAAAGCTCATTAAATTGATTGACTGTTCGCTGCTATTCGCTCTGATTTCTGATTATGTGTGATCTATATGCATCGCAGCAGTGGGAAAACATTTTCACTGGAAAATAAAAACAGCATTTTCAACGTCGAATTAGCTGACGCCGAATATCGATTTCAAAAGAACCTCAGCTGCTCTTCTCGAACCTCTTTTTTTTCTTCGCCTTAAGTCTCGATTTCCAATTGTGTCTTCAGCAGTTGTGGAAAAACAAAAAGGAAATCCATATTGTGTCTAGCAAGCAGCTGCCTGATTGATTTCATTTAGTGGAAATAATGAGTTGCTTTTGACATATTGTTTTTCATGCTAAACATTTGTATCTGCCATAATTAAGACGTTTTTATTTTTAGAAATTGCAAAAAAAAAAAATTGTTTCTTTTTTAATTGGTATCTTAATTACAACCGCTATGCATATTTTAGAAAAGGGTATTATAACTTTGTGTCTCTACGAAATATATATAACAAGCAAATAAATATATTCTTGATAATTCATAATAATTTGGTTGCGATCAGATAAAAATTGTAAAAGTTATTTAAGAAATACTTTTGTATGTGCAAGTACTTTATGGTATATTGAGAATATACTATATCTATATACTATATCGTGGTATATCGATAGAAAAATTAATTAAATTATATAAACTAAACTAGTATATTTTGCACGCTATAGTATATTTGAAATATGTAAGTATAAAAATATACCAAATGTAGCAGTTAGTATATTAAATTAGTATATTTTAAAATTAATACCGCACTATGGTATATTTGGAATTCAATTGTATATTGTTAATGTACTAAATAAAGCAATTGGTATATGTTTAGTATTTATCGGTATATTAATTTGGTATATATTTTGTTCAGAATTAGTAGCGAGTATCTCACAGTCGAGCACACTCATCTATAGATTTCTGACTTGTTTTTGAAATATCATTAAAACTAGATATTCATTAATATTTTGAAGACCACGTTAATCTTTGCAAAAATCGCAGCTAATTAACTAAACTATTTTAAGCAAATTGCACACAACAAAAAGGGGCTTAATTTTTTGATGAAGTTAATGCAAATTAAAGCCATGAGCTGATCGAGGGTGTCAAGTTTAGAGTCTAGACAAATATCGAATCAGATAACAGTATTTTGCTGTGTAGGAGGAGCAGCTCTATAACTATTTGATGGGGAGACAAATTTCCGGGTGTCAAATGTTGGCAAAACTACAAAACTGTGATTGCGATTCATGAGTCAGAGTTTTGCTCATTTAACGGCAATTAGTGCAAAGTACCAAAGGTGCCACAATGAATAAAAAACAAAAAAACAACAACAGCTGCTTGTTGTTGTTGCGCGGAAACTCTCAAGTTCATTTGCATAACTTAACCTACGATTTTGTTTTGCATACGTAGGGTAAATGCGATACACACACACACACACACACACACACACACACACACACACACACACACACACACACAAAACACAGCTAGCTATATAAATCAAAATGCAGTCAGAACAAGGAAGGTTAGAGACTGAAATTATGGCAGCCAACAACGAACGTTTCATTCATTGAATGCAAATGCTGAAAAATACATATGGAAATTGTACATAGGAATACCCCTTTTATTTTGTATACATATAACTTTCTGTATGTATGTGTGTGTGTGTTTGTGTGAACACAGCTGCCTCTTGTCTAGAAGTCTTTGCATTTTTCCCCTTTCAATTCGGCGCGTTGTGCGGATTTTCTTCAGCATGTCGCAGACAAAGTAAATAGCAAGAAATACAAAAAAAAGGGGAGGAAACTCGCATTTGAATGTCAAGTTTTGTTTGCGTTGCTTAAAGATGCAAGACGCAGCAGCGTCTTTGCTTTAAAAACAACGCGACGAGCCCACAAAATTTGCCCACAGGATGCAAAACAAGAGAAGAGAGAGCAAAAGAAGAGAGCAAGAGAAGAGTATGAGAGAGCGGCAGATGCAGCTCTCTCAATTCAAGGTTCAAAGCCAAGTCCAGCCATACATCATACATCATCATCGTGATTAGCATGCTCATTATGCGCATTGTCTGCACTGTGTGATTCATTGCGACATCGCAGGCAGCGCCTCATGCGCTGCTCACTCATGTGTCTCTCTCTTACACTCTCTTGATATATATTTGTCTCATTAGCTGAGCTGGACCAGCAGTTTTATTATAAGTAGCCGCTGGCTGGACTAAGCTGGACTGGGGCTCACATTGTTTTGTCCCATGAAAGCGAAAGGCTTAATGAATAAGAAAGCAACTCTGTCTAGAACTGGACTATGGAACAAACAACGAAACAACCACGTCGTCTATTCAAAGCGTCTGACAGCATCATCATCATCTTCATAAAAGGGAGTACTTTTTTTTTTTTGCTTTGCTTTGCTTTGCTTTGCAGGAAATGACCAGGCGACAGGCAGCGTCAATTGAATTGCTGACTCATCCATCGTCACCTGACACTAGAGATGGCACTTGAAAAGATGAGCAATAAAAGCTCTAAAAGGGCGCAGTTGAAATACGCATGAAAAATACTATATATTGACAACACTTGGATGATGCATGCAGTTTAGATTAGATTTATTAGAATTTTGTAAATATATAATTTTCTTTAAACTTTGAAATAGCAGTGCACAGAAACAAAACTGCATAAAGGTTTTTTTGCTTACTCCTTTCTCCAAATGGATTTAGATTTGAATATTCCTTTAGATTTAAATATTCATTCTATTATTTATTAAAATTTAATTCAATCGGTTTAAGAAGATAAAATTGGCAATTTGTTATATTGTTTGTAATATATAAAACGTGTTCACTTGTAAAATTAGATTTGTTAATATTCTAATACAGTTTTCCAAACATCATTATTATTTCGAATGAGTAAGTGAAAAGAATTTTTAGATTACAGTTACTATTAACTAAACTGTAATTCTAAGATGCAAATTATATATATGTAAAATTTAGGTTCAATAAAAATAACTTTTTTAATAAGGGAATTGATTATAACATATTTATACATATTATTATTATTTGTTATTATAAATTTATGCTGAATAAAAATAGAAAAACATTTTAATGCTTAAATTTTAAAGGTGTTAATTTTTTTTGTAAGAATTTTGAAGCTCTGCAACTTGTTTTTTTTAATAAAATATAACAAAGCAAATGGATTTATATTTTTCTTTTTTTTTTTTTGATATTCAAATTTTAAGATTTTATTTGAAGTTTTCATCTCTTTACTACATTTGTATTTAATCTTGTTATAGTCTTCTGCTTAAATGTGTGCAATTTGGCAACTTTTATAATTTATTTAAAATTTATGATATATGTAGGCGTTATTTTTCGTTTGTCATCACGCGCTCATCGCTAGGTCGTGAATTGCAATATTCGCCAATTTGACGCCATTCAAAAGCATCCTGTCCAGCTTAATACAATAGCTAGATAAAGGCTTTGAAGGTGCGCTACTGGCCTGAAACAATTGGCCAACAGCAAGTGCAGCTTTTCAGCCACATTTGGCATTTTGTGGGTCTCTCAATCGCTCTCTCTCTCTCTTCAAAGGTTTTTTTGCACAAGAGCGTGTGCCCAAAAAAAAAACACAAAACGAAGCCAATGAGTGCAATGAACTCGAGCATTGGCCAAGCCAAGTGACTGCATAAAAAATTGGAATAGCGAGCTAAAGATCGGAGGAGAAACATTATGCGGGTTATACGCCCACAACTAATCAAAAGCAATTAGCAATAGGGCGCGAATAGAGAGCTTAACCAGACCATACTAGTAAGTACAACATATATATAATACCAGTATATACTATATAGTATAGTGTCTAAACAATGTATATCTGAATGATGAACAATGTTCACGTACAAAGTTGCAGAGGGCACGTGATGGGCCTGTCAATTAATAATTGACCATCAGCGATCTCTGATGGGGGGAAACTTGTCATCATCGCTGTGTATGAAAATAATTTCAGTTTTAAGGGGGTTTTATCGTGGTTTTTATTAATATTACAGTGACAGACAGAGGGAGAGAGAGGAAGATATCTATAAATAATTGCACGCTGATTGTATATCGAATTTTGTTGTTGTTGTTGCCCCAAACGGAAGTCCGAAAGGTTGTGCGTGTGTATGTGTGTACGTGAAAAAAAAATCAAAGTAATTTTCAACAATAATTACTTAAATTATTGTCAATTATTGCAATTGCAGTTACGGGGGCGTCACACGAGTCGTATACGTGTTTTATTTTTGGGTTGCAATCATCAACGGGGTAGCTGCACTTTTGAAGGTGATTACAAAAATATTTTCCAAAAAAAGAATTTATAAACTTTTATCAACTATATTTGAAATACAATTATTAACTTTTAAAATATAATCAAAATTTCGTAATCAAAACTTCTCTTCACATTCCTTTGTTTACAGGGTATGCGTTAGTCGATCAGCTGTTTGTGGCATTTTTATTAACGTTGATTGTTGCAATTTCGCTGCTCATCGCATATATATTTTATAATTGAACAAAATATAATAACAATATAAAGCGTGGCGTGTGTTTTACGCTTTACGTAACATTTTTACTGGCGTTATTTTTATTTTTTTTGCATTTATTTGATTGTTCTTCTCAGTTCAGCGTGCACTTGTCAGCTGTTTTTTTTTTTCTCTCCAGTTCTCTCACTCACACTTCCAAAAAAACAAAAAAAAAAAGGGGGCCGCATATAAGATTAATTTTTAATTATTATTTTTAATTGCAACACTAATTGCAAATGGGAAGGGAAGAGAAAATAAAGGAAAAATGCGAATTGTAAATTGTTTGTTGAATATGAAACGAGGCGAGAATGCAATGAAATATGCAAATTGCTTGCACGCATCGCAAACAAAGCGAGTGCGAGTGAGAGAGAGATAGAAGCAATGAGAGAGAAAGAGATGGCATATCTCACACATGCGTTAGGTTAGTTGGAAATTGGAAATTGTATGGGAAGTTTCTTGCTGAGAAGTGAGTCAATGTATAGCACACACAATTATTAGAGTGGAGAGTGTGGGGAAATAGAAATGGAAATGGAAATAGAAAACCGTTGCAAAACGCATATTTAATCGATTATCGATTTCCTAATGAGAATTGATTGTTTTCATTTGTTATTCCATACTTTCAGTTGCACAAAGCGAACGAGACAAAGAGAAAGGCAAAAGGGAATTATTGAGTTGTTAACAACAAAGCAATTGGACTTTCGATTATTTAGTTTGAATTGTAGTTCTCGATTAGTACTGTATTTCTTGCATATTAAATGCAAATTGTTAGCTTATCGATAGTATGACAAAGCGATAATTTTGAATAGTCATCATGAGTTTAACAGTTGCAGACAGATATTTGAACGAATACGTAAAGTTTTTTACTTTATCGATAGTAACAGGAATATTTATTGCTAAGATGCTTATCGATAGTAAATAACTAATCGGTTTTAATAACTTTAGCTCAATAAGTCTGTGAAGACTTCATATTTTAAGCAGTTTTTGCAACGCATTCGTAAAGTTCTTTATTTTATCGATAGTAACATGTTTAGTATTTGTTAAGATGCTAATCGATAGTAAATAAGAAATCAGTTTTAATAACTTTAGATCAACAATTGTGTATTGTCATCATGTTTATGACGGTTTTAAGCACTTTTTGCAACGCATTCATTAAGTTCTTTATATAATCGATAGTAATATTAATTGTTATTCCTTAAATGCCTATCGGTAGTAAACAACTAATCGGTTTTAATAACTGTAGCTCGAAATTTGCACTTTTCACAACAGAACTTATAAAACGTTAGACAAAATGTTGAAAATATAGTTATAGGTAAGACTTTGTCAATTAAAGTCAGCTTTTTATCGAAATTATCAATCTAAATAGCTGCCATTAAGAGGGTTTCTATGTGTATGTGCTTTGCTGCTACACTCAAAATATGATCAGAGTATTTTCCCTGCTGATTTTCTCTTTTTCACTTGAGTTATCTATGCCACAAACAACTTGACATTTTGCGAATACTTGGCCCCGAAACAAATTCTCTTGCCTGGCTTTGATCTCTCCACTTGAACGCTTTTGTTTCGTATTGGCCAAAAACAAAAACAACAGCAAAACACAAAAAAAAAAAATGAATAACTGAAAATGGGGGAAAGACGAAAAAATAAAAACTCAATGGGACTCTCTGGCTAATCTGGCTAAAAGCAGCAGCAGCAGCAGCAGACGCCATTGACGATGAGATTTACTTGTTTAGCTATTTATTTATTTATTTTGTTTATATTTATTACGAGGAGCCGCCATTAAGCGGCTACTTCCTGCATCCACAATCCACAAGACAGATCTCTGACGATGGATGGATGGATGGATAGTAGAAAGAGGGATGGAGATGTGTATGCTTGCTATGCTCATAAAGCAAAAGTCCAATTGATTAAAGTAACAACACACAAATTGCTGCTGGCCAGGCGGACTTTGAATTGTAGCTGTGTGCGTGCGTGTGTGTGCATGACTCATTTGCAATTAAACGACAAAGGCAAGCAGCGGCAGCAGCAGCAGCGACAGCAGCAGCAGAAACACACAACTCTCTCACACACACGCACACATAAACCCTAGCACACAATCGCGTACACAAACACATGTGCAAAATTCAAGAGCCGCAAAAATGCCAGCATAAAAATAAAGTAAACGCTGCGCCAAAAGAAGAAAACCTACAAAAGCAGCCGCAGTCGCAGCAGCTGTTGGCAGCGACAGCGGCAGCGACCACAAAAGCAAAACTGCTACAGCGACAACGACGTGAGCGACAGAGCGCAAGACAGAGAGATAGAGAGGGAGAGAGCGCTTGTTGTGTACGTGTGTATATTTTATGCTTGTATGTATGCGTCGCTGCAAATTCAAATTGGCTCAGACGAGCGGCGACAGCGACAGCGACGTTGACTGCGACAGCGACTGATGTTTACACAACGTGCGGCGTATTCGCAAAGTTGCTCGCAAACAGCAAAAGAAACAACAACAACCACGACCGACGACGACAACGGCCGCTGCTTGTATTTTTCTTTTGCCGCTGCTGATATTTCTGCTTCTCTTCTTCTTCATCTTCTGCTGTTTTTTTTTTTTGCTGCTTTTTGTAGTCGACTCTAATTGAAAACAAGCAAAGACGGCCAAATCGGCAGTCTCTGCTTGTGTGTGTGTGTGTGAGTGTTTGTGCAAAAGAAACAAGAAAAACAAGCAGCAAGCGAGCGTCTACAGCTGGCGCTGTCGTTGCCTCTGCTGCTGCTGCTGCGGTTAGATGCGACGTCGTTGTTTCCCAGTGTTGCCAAACTTCACTTCAGTCAGCGCATTTGTCGCTGTAGCTTTGCAGCAGCAAACAGCAGCCGAGCAACATAGTAGTTGTTGTAGATCTCGCTCTTGCTGTGTGTGCATGTGTGTTTGTGTGTGTGTTTGTATGATTGCTTGTGTGCTCGTATATATTTTTGTATCTTTGTAGCTTTGAAGCCATACATTGTGCATTCTCATTTGCAGCAGGACACAAAGGCTAATTTATGCCTGCTCCAAAGAGCATTATTATGTATGCATCTTGTAGTTGTGGTGTGGTATGCGTGAGTGTGTGTGTGTGAGCACCTGATCAATACTTAATGATAGGCCCAAAGCATTAAACCGGTTCTTGAGTGAGTGCCTGGCAAACGTCACAAGCGACATAATCCCCAAGACAAAACGAAGAAAAAACAACAAAATACACAACAAATAGTAAATACAACAAGAAGACAACAACATCAACTGGTTTCATTGGTAACAGGTAATAATACACATATACTATTTGGTATAATAATCGATTTGTGCCTTGGTCTTCATGATAATCTGTTTTTTTTTTTGTAGTCTCTTTCTCTGCATCGCCTGCTGCTTCTTTAGCACCTTTTGTCAACGTGTATGAGTGTGAAATGCGGCAACGTCGCCTGACTGCTGCCTTCCACCCTGCGCTTCCCTTTTCGACGACAGCTCAACTCAACTCAAGTGTGAAATTATTTCGGAATTTTCTAATTTCCCATACGAAATACAAAATTGAGTTATCGCATCGCCAAGCGGCAGACAAAACAGAGAAGGAAGAAAAAAACAGCAAACAGCGACGCGTTGTCACGTTCCCTATTCTTCTTCTTCTATCTGCAAAAAGCCCCACTCTATATGGCATATGGCATTACGAAACTACAGTGACAACAACAACAACAACAACAATGGCAAATGTGCAATGCAAGGCACAAAAATGTAAAACAATAACAATGCAAATAATAATCAAATAATTGCACGACTTGCAAAACAAAAAGCAGTCGTCGAACAACAACAACGACAACAACAACGACATCTAAAACAACCGCTAGCTAGCAGCACTCGAGGCGTTCCTGAACGTACTCATAGATACCTTTTTTTTGCACACACATGTGTGTGTGTGTGTGTGCAGATATAATAACTCATACGCCCCACACAAAAGGCAACAACTCAATTTTAAAACTCGGAAATATTTTGCCACTTTGCTACTTTTTTTATATATTATTTATTCTTATCAGCTGTGCACAAAAATTGACCGCGACAGGGGAAACAACAATAAGAAAAACAACACCGTAAATTGAAAAAGAAAGATATGAGTCAAGAGTCGTCGTCGTCTCCCAAGGGAGAAATTAACAACAATAACAATAACAATGCCAATGAGTAACTCCATGTGTGTGCTCTATTAGTAATTAACTACCACATTAACTGAACAATGCATTGCTATAAATAACTTCCTTTTTTTTTTGTGTTATAATAAACTACTACACGCTTACGTGACGTTAGATCACCAAAGTTAGAAATAAACAACAATAAGAATTATAAATAAACTTATTACAGAGTCTATAATAAATAAGGTTTAAATTATTGCAACATACTCTATAAATATTAATGTAGAGTATTATATATATAGTATGTTAAATAGTGTAGTAGTAAAACTTTGCTAAAATGTATAAAGAATAATTAATTTCAGATTTTAAACTTTGAAATTTTAATAAAGTATTTTTTTTTAATTAAATATAGTATATAGTATATATAATAGACCAGTTTTTCTCACATATTCTATTAACGAATTAAAATACTATATTTTAATTTCAAAGTAATATCTAATATACTAGTTTTTCTCTCATATACTACAATCAAAATAAAAATACTATATTTAAATTTCAAAGTAGTATCTAATATACTAGTTTTTCTCTCATATTCTATAGACAAAATTAATAAATTTATTTCAATTTTAAAGTTTAAAGTCTAATAGATTTGTTCTTTATCCACTTTAGCATTGTTTTTCGTTTCATTTCGATTCCTAATTATTTTAGCAACTTTTCGCATACCAAATTTAAACATTATAAGTCACACAGTGCCCAAGATATTATGCCAAATTCTTAATTTATGGTATTTTTATCGCCCAGTGCCATAAAATGCTTTTTGCAGCTAACATGCCAGATTTTTAACAACAAAAACCATAAAGTTTTCAATATACAAGAGATTAAATGGATTTTTTTTTTATATTTGAATGAAGCATTTCACAAAAACATAACCTATGACAATTTTGATGCCTGCTGAGTGATATATGCTAGAAGAATTTATGAGAGCCAAGAATATAATAATTTAAGTTTTCTTTTTTCTATTGTTGCATTTGTAGTTTTTACATAACTTGGGTGAGGAAAGACAGGCAGGTGAAAAGATAACTAAAACGTTAGAATTTCTTCCCTGTCTGGCAATTTACACACACACACACACATAAAAATAGCAACAACTATATAGATAGATAGAACATTCACTCACGGATACTGATACATATGGGGCATAATAAAAATGGAATCTATCTTGCGTGTGAGCAATTACAATTTTGTGGGGCGCATTGCTCTCTGTTCAGTTTTGTTCAGTTTTGTTCACTTCTGTTCTATTCTGTTTCTGTTTCAGTTTCTACATTTATTCCATTCCATTCTCTTCTTTACAGTTCGCATTCACATATGCTCTCTCTCTTTCTCTCTCTCGTTCTGTTTCTGTTGCTGTTCTATTCTGCGCTGTTTCACACTCTATCTAATCTACTTTTTTGGCTTTGCCCCACAGAACTCGCGACGCTGTCAATGCCAAAAGAACATTGACAAAAAAAAAAAACAAAAACACAAATACAAAAACAGAGCAGAGAAAAAAACAACTATGAGTAGACTCAATGTGTAGTATATGCATTAACAACAATAACAACAGCAACAATAAATGTAACATGACATTGAAACAAGTCAAATGCTTTTTGCGCTGAAACAAAAATTTGATACCTCAATGCTGATATTCTTGTTATTGTTGTAACTATTTTCAAGTTTTCTTCTTTTTCTCATTTCGTGTGTGTTAAAAAGCGAAACACGAAATCAATTTGATTGAAATTGAAAACAGAAATCCACAAACGGGGAAGCACAACACAGACAATATCTTTTTTTTAGGCCTAAGAAAGAAACAAAAACCAATCAAGCACAATGCCAAATCCATAAAAAGAACTGTTTAAAAATTCGTATATTTTTTGCCGTATTATAACGTAA
Organism: Drosophila niveifrons; assembly: GCA_035046325.1. Classification (NCBI taxonomy): domain Eukaryota; kingdom Metazoa; phylum Arthropoda; class Insecta; order Diptera; family Drosophilidae; genus Drosophila; species Drosophila niveifrons. The sequence goes on from JAWNOC010000068.1 coordinate 10,902,164, forward strand.
GCAAAAACCAATCCAAAAAAAAAGTGTGTTGAAAGATTTGACTGGTAAACACAAATTGTAGAAATCCACTTGAAAAAGCTGCCACAAATTCGAGAGGTGCCCCTGCAACACGTTGAGCAATTCCTACAGCGGGAGAATTGAGTAAACTTCGAAAATAAAAAAAAGAAAAGTTTGATTTTTGGACGTTGTAAGGCTGTTATACTAAAGGGAGCCTATAAATTGCAACTGAGTTTAGTTTAGATAAAAGTTTTTAAATGTTTAGCAATTTAAGTTGCCGAAAAACCACAGACACTGAGAGATACTCGCTTCCCAATTTGAATAAAAGCAAAACAGTTCGGTGTTATTCGGTGTTAAAATATACCAATTGAATATACCACATCATTTCTGCATTTTAAATATAAGCAAAACATTTCGGTATTATTCTTGATATATACCAAATTAATACAGCACAGAAATACTAAAATATACCAAAGGCTATAATTGGTATATAAATGCATTTCAAACATACCAGAGTGCAAAATACCACAGTGTGGTATTAATTTTAAAATATACATAAAAAGTGTTTAAAAAAAATATATCACAAGCTATATTTGGTATTTTGATATAGTACTAAGTTCAAAATAAGCCGTGGAGTACAAATATACCGAATTAATAACCACAAAAATGTTACAAATTTAACAAACGCTTTATTTGGTATATTGTTATAGTACTAAATTGCAAATATACCATAGAGTACAAAATATACCGTAATATGGTATTAATTTTAAAGTGTATCAGAGAATATACCTCAAAAGTGTTTAAAAATATGTATATCAAAAGCTTTATTTGGTACATTGTTATAGTACTAAGTTCAAAATAAGTCATAGAGTTTAATATATACCATATTGCCAGATAATTTTTCTCCAATCGTAACTAAATTTTCAGAACTCATAAATATTCGAGTTATTAATACTATTTACTTTCGTTACTCTGTTTTTAACTATCTAACTGAAAAACAACAACAAAAATCAGCAAAATATACATTTAAAAGATATATTTCTCTTTCGCTTTTGGACATCAAATCGAGTGCTTTCAACATCCTTTTGTTTTGATTTCCAAGAGCCAAAATGCCAAAAGTGTGCACGTCACTGATCTTTCACTTTGTACGAGAGATTTTATGGAATTCGCTTTATTCTATGCGATGGCGATAAAGTGTTTTGGGCCACATGCGTCATCATCAACAACAACAACACTCACAGCTCACAGCAGCTGGCTTTAATGGACGAAATGTATCCCGCAGATACAGATACAGAGTCTAGTGCGTAATTTATCTATGCACATTTTGGCCAGCCATCATTTGTTGTTTATGTTGTTGTTGTTGTTGTTGCTCTCTTGCGTTCAATGCGCGGTTCATTGTCAATGTCAAAAAGCTGTTGACTGGTTTTTTATGTTAGCTTTTTTTTTTGTTGAGCTGTGCTTTGACGATTGTCTTGTAATTAACCGAGAGACAAAACTACCAAAGAGAGTTGTTTGTTTGGCTCACTCTGCTGACATTGATGCGGGTTTAATGCACCTCAAGTCTCAAGTATCTTGGGCCGCTTTAATGACTTGGCCACAAAAAAACACCAACACAACGAACATACATTTTGGCCACAATGTATAGGCCCGGCTAATGAAGCAATTAGGCGTCGACTTTTGCACCAAAATGAAAAAACGAAAAAAAATACACACCAAACAAGACAAAACATGAAGGAAAATAAATAAATAAATGGGCGAACAGCAAAACTTGTTTGGCCAAGAGAACAACAACAACAAATGAAAGGCAGACAGAGGCGTCTAAACAGACATTCACACACACCGATTCTTTTGGGCCCAAAAACAACTACAAGAGAAAAATATTGTACGAAATTACGTAATAACGCAAAATAGACGTCGACTGAGGCGACAACAACAACAAGAACAAGAAGAAGAAGAGCGCCACATGTCCGTTTGGGTAGGTTTGTATCTCTCTCTCTCTCTCTCTGAGGCTGATTTTTCTGTACACGTCGCCAGGTAGAAAAGATGCGGTCCAAGCTACAAGTCAAGGTAAAAACGTTACGCACAAGTATCTCACAGATGCTAAGCTGCATCTGCATCCACTTCAAAATACTTTTCGTCTTTTTTTGGAGAGAGAGACAGAAAAACCTAAGAGACAACGTGTCAGAGATCTATGACGGATAAAATTGAACAAACTGCGTGACTCGCCAGTGGGCGCAGAAAGCAATCTCTAGTCATAGTCACAAAGTCAACGTCAGACCCACGCTCTGCATCTTTCAGATACATATGACTATACTAGCTGACATCGCTTGCGAGCTTTGTGTCAACCGTTAGCTTGAATTTAGGGCCTACGCAGCTCAGTTCAACTGCAGCTGCCAACAAACGCAACGCAACGCATTTGCATTTCTCAGATACATTTTGAAAGCAGCTATCTTTGCTACGATTCCGCGTATGGAAAATTCCAGGTATCTGCAAGATACACAATACAGCCAAGTAAATGGAACTTTGCTGGGCAAGAACTTGATTTGATTGTTAATAGAATTTGTTGGTAGACAAAGGAAAGACGATCTTGCTATAATATCTATTACAAATTTGAGGAAGCTGTCAACATTTTCCTAGGCTTCCAATTGGGAAAATTTGAGAAATGATCAAGTTTGTGAGGTATTATTTAAAATTCTATAAGATAAAATATACAAAAAGGTAAATGAAATATTTATAAAAAAAGATAAAAGAACTGCACTTTGACATGTGGTATCATAAAACACTTTTGGAAGGAATTTACTAGAGCTTTATTTAAAATTGTATAAGATAAAGTATGCAAAAGGTAAATGGAATACTAAAAAAAAAGAAGATAAAGGAACTGCACTTTATAAAATACTTTCATAAAATCATAAAATACGCTCAAAATAAATTTAATCGAGCTTAATCAACTGCCTGTGACGAATTATTTAAAATTGTATAAGATAAAGTATGCAACAAAGTGAATGGAATATTTCTAAAACAAGATAAAGGAACTGCACTTTATAAAATACTTTCATAAAATACCCCCAAAAGGAATTTACTCGAGCCTGTGACGAATTCTTTGAAATTTATAAAAACTTGAATGGAATATTTTGCTGTTTCTAAGATAAAGATAGTGTCATGCTTAAAATGAGTAAATTTATCTCAAAGTCCAAACTAAATTGCGAGTTTCAGGTTAAAGTATCATAGAACTTTTTTTTAAAGCTGCTATATAAATACAAACATATTTGTCAAAAGTTGAATTGTATTAGATCTTAAAAGGGAAACAACTGGAAAGAATTCCTGGAAATCTGGAAACAATGGAAGTTTCTTTTGTGCTCTCTGAACTTACCTTTTCAAAGTATCGCGTAGTAGTTTCTGGCTATTGTTGTTGTTTTTAGTGTTGCTGTTGTTGTTGTTGTTGTTGTTGTTGCTAGTGTTGCTGCTGCTACTATCCACGGCAATTTGTTGTTGTTGGTGCTGCGTAGTTTCGGCTAATTTGGCAAAACAAATGTTACGGCTGCTGTCGCGTACCATGTTTCGATTAACTCACGATCTATTGAGCATTTCCCGTAGTAATGCCGTCGTTGTGGAGGCGCATAATTTTAAATGGGCGCGCTCCTCCCATTGATTGAATGAATATCCCGCTTTAACTCTCTTTCTCTTTCTCTCTCTCTCTCTATTTCGGTTCACTCGCACATTTTTCGAGATACTTTCGATTTGCACTAGATCTCTTTGATTTCTTAATTTTTCATTGCATTTTTGCTTGCTTTGCTTGCTTTTTTCTTTTTCTTTTGCATTTACTTTTTGCTTTTTTCTTTTCTTTCTTTTTTTCTTGTTGCCTCACACAGTGAAAACACACGACGATCGATTCAAATCAATCGCTTCGATTTATTTTCTTTTTTTCTTTTTTTTTTACTTTTTCATTTATTTTAGTATTGGGGGGCTGCTGTAAATAGATTCGAGGGGGGTGGAAAGAACGTTTAGGGACATGAAGGGGAGTGATTGAAGATTAGCATATTATTAGATTAACATTTCTTTCTTTTTTTTTCTTTGTCGAAGAGCAGACACAGCATTTTGCACTTTTCTTTTCTCATTTCTCATTCAACTTAAACTTAATTTGTTGCCACACATATTATATTATTTCGCTGTTATTATTATTATCATCATTATTATTATTATTTTGTATGTTATAATACATATGTTTATGTTGCTTTCTTTGAATGCATCATCAAGAGGCGAACGACGACAAAGCTGATGCCAATTTATGTTAATTTAGCACTAAAAATATACACAACAAATGTTTTAATTTAATTCAACTAGAGAGCAATTTAAATTTATTGAAATTTCAATGGGACGCGCTCAACAACAATGTATGTAAATCTATCAGTGTGTGTGTGTGTCTATGAGATACGCAAGATCTTTGCGCTCAATTTAAAAGGCAAGGCAAAGCAAGTCGCTGGGTGCCTGGACAACACGGGGAAGAAGAAGAAGACATATTATTTTATATGGCAAAGGGACTGCTGAGCGCATTTCCTCTACAACAACGAACAACAACAACAACGAAGAAGAACAGAAGGTGGAAATGCGAGCAGCGACGTCGACAGCACGTTATTATAATCCAGTCAACGTTACAAGCCAGGCAGCAATGGCAACCAGGCAGCCGGACCGGGGCCGGGTCCAAGCAAGAACCAACAACAACAACATTGCCATCAATCCACAAAACCGGCCAACAACAACATACAACAAAAAACATTTATATATATATATACTTATATATATATATATGTACATATAAGAAAAGCAGCCAGCCAAGCCAAGCGGGGCGCATGTTAAAAATTCCAAAAAGCAGCAACATGGAAATACAAGAACAACATTCATGCTTTGCTGCTGCTGCTGGCTCGCTGCCTTTTGTTGATGGCGTGAAATTTGGCAACAGCGTACAGAGCTTGCTGACTCCCTCTGACTAATGCGCTTAATCGCACTCTCTCGCTCACACTCGCTATCCCCTGTCTGGTTCACACTGCGTAGCGTGAGAGAAGTTTGGCAACATTGCCTCGCTGCTGTGTATGTTTGCTTATAATTGACGTTTGCACTGAACTGCTGCGCTGCTGCCTGCCTTTGCTGCTGCTGCTGCTGCCGACGCTGTCTGACGTGGTTGTTATAGCTACTCATACACACACACACACACATCCAAACTCACATAAACACATTGAGTAAAGTGGGGTGCCTGTGGTGAGAGCGAGATAGAGCGACAGGTTTTAATGGCCCGTTGTTGCTGCTTCAGCGCACACACGGCATTAAAATACACGTTTAAGCATACATACATGGACATACATACATATAGATGCCAGTAGTATGCTTGTTTGTGTGTGTGCTATGTACTTTTATGTACATAAAGAATTTATAGCTGGTACTTTTTGAGTGCTGCTTGCTCTGCTGCTGCCTCTGCCTGGGCATGGCATGGAAAAACGAGTATCTTCTGTGAGTTTGTTTTTGCCGTTCGTCATTGTTGTTGTTCGCAGTCGCTGCCGTTGTTTCTGCTGCTTCTGCTGTTGTGTATTTATAAATGGTTATGTAGTCATGTGCATGTGTACTTATGTATATGTGTGCGTGTATTTGTGGAGGGGTGCTTTGGGAACTCGCGTTGTTATTTCACGTTTTTCAGCCATTTCGTCCCCCTTCCCAATGTGCCTTGCCTGCCTGGCAGCGATGACGACGTTGTGATATGGCCATGCATAAAATGTAGTTTTGTCGCTCTGCCTAACCATTGTTGTTTTTGTTGCTGCCATTTGCTACGTTTTTAGGGCCCTTTTGTGTGTTGTTGGGGCGCAGCAGGAAATCACAACTACACGCAAAATGGAGCCCATAAAAATACTCAAATACATATGTATGTACAACCCATATATGAGTGTCTGTGTTTGCTGCCTGTACAAAACGCGCAGTCGCTAGCGGGCGTTTGGACTGGCGCTCTCCTCTTTCTATCTCTTTTACAAGCATATACACAACGCTATCTCTCTTTCATTTCCACACACACAGAGAGGCCCCCCGAGTTGGAGAGCTTAAGCGGCAGGCAGCCATTGCTGCTGCTGCTTCTGTCGCTGCCGTCGTTTGGGGCTGCCAATCGATCGTGAAAGTTTTTGGTGCTGCCTGCCTGGCTGTACTTAAACATTGCTGCTGCGCATCAGTCGCTTTGTATGCCTGGTGGGGTGCGGTTCAATTCGCTTCATTATTTTTTTGTTGTTGCTGCTGCTTGCGTTTTTTCTTTTTTTCGCCCCCCTTTTTGTCGACGTGTGCAAAAAAACAAAAAATCTCTACCTCATTTTTCTCAAAAACTAAAAAGTAAACTAAACTAAAACGAAAACAAAATACAGTATATTTTATGCTGCCTAAGATTTGTGCGTTTTTTCTATCCTTTTTGTTGGGTCTTCTACTTGTACATGGAAGGCGCTGGCGGCCATTTTGTTTTATGTGGTGGTGGCCATTGGAAACGTATTTGGTTTAATTATTACAACAACTGCTACGACATTTATGGCTAAAAGCTATGACCATTTATAGAGATAACGTTTATTTTTCCTTTTTTTTTTTTTGCAAAAAAAATCCCATTAAAAGAGGCGGCTAGAATTCGAAATTCATTAATATGCTAGCGCAGCTGTCGCTTTAGCAGTAGAAGAAGCAGAAACCAAACCAGTTTTATGCTTGTTCTTCATTGTCGTTTTTGTAGTCAGCAAACTATGCAGTCATTTTTGTAGCGCTGCTACGTGACCACACACCAATATACTCGCACACTTACACATACAACGACCGCATTTGCAATATACATGAGTAGGGGGAATTGACGGAGTGGGGCGGTGGCGGATGCCACCACACGCCGCGTCGCTTCAACTTTGTAGTTTTTGTCGTACAACGACGTAGTTTCTAGCAGCTCACACACACATACATGCGCACGCGCACGCACACGAAACGGGTTAAATAAAGTTTTTTTTACCGCATCGTGCTGCTCGCTTGCACACATACACAAACACGACGACCATTATTATTTTGATATTAGCCTCTCGCTTGCACGCGCGCGTTCTCGTTTCGTGCAGCTGAATCGATTTTTCAACGACAAGCGACAAACGAGCGACGACGACGACAAACGACGATGATGACGACGACGCTACAAAACGCGACACGACAATTTCTCTCCATGTTCAAGCAACGCCATCTCGCTTACATACACGCGACAAGCCTCGAAGATTTGCTTTCTTGCTCTCACTCTAGCTGTTTTGCTTTATTTGCGTTGTTCGTTTTGTATGCGGCTGCTGCTGCTGCTACTGCCGTTGTTGTTGGAGCTCAAACTAATACACACACACACATATACAAATCATGTACACTCATACACTCTCAAGTGCACACAGGCCAGCGCCATGTTACTTTTCTTTGTTGTTTTTTTTTTGTTGAGGGGGAGCTGTCAGCCTGGATTTTTGCTACAACACATTTCAACGACGCCGCCGTTGCTCTGTCGCTGCGCTGCTTGTAGCCGCTGCTTGCGTCGCTGTCGTCGCTTGCCTCGTTATTATATTTTTTTCAGCCCGTTGCACGTCATCCGTTCGTCGCCTTATGTGCTTTGAATTTCTGATGAAATTCTTTGCTTTCGAGTTAATTGCTGTTGTTGCTGCTGCTTCTGTGCGGTGGCAGCGACGCCAGCAGTGAGCTCCCCAGCTCAGTCTCCAAAACGTTGTGCCATTTTTCTTTGTGCTGCGCAGCTTTGTAGATCGGAGACTCTGCAAAATCAACGACACACACACAACAGCGAAGCGAGTCCTGGGCGTATACACAAACACACACACACATTCATACATACGAATTTTGTATTTGTATGTAATACATTATGTACTTTAAATTTAGTTTGCTCTTTGTTTTTATAGCTGCAAAATTGGCATCAACTTTGTGGGCCGCCTTTAAGCACTCATTGCGAACATTTTACAACATTGGTTTTGTTTTTATTTTAAACACTTTGCAACACTTTCTAATTTGCAGGGGCCAATTCACTATTTTTTCTTTTAATTTAATTTATTATATATATATTTTTTTTATTTATTATCACAACTTTATATTTTCTCATTCCATTAGTTTGATTTTTATTTCCTTACCAATTGCGTTGAGAGCTGAAAAGAAATGAAATGAATTAGAAATGTATAGAGACAAAATGCTAATAAAGCTGTTTAATAATTATTACAAATATTGAATTCAATATATTTATACTACTTACACCATTGAAGCGAATGCTTCCATCTGCTGATCGTCGATTAATTCCAATCCGTTTGATGCTTTATTCGAAATTTCAGCATATTTCTCCAAGAAAATTCCTTTTTGTTGTAGTTCGATTTGATTTTCTTATTTTACACGATCCGGGAGTCAAATATTAATAATATTTATATATTTTTTATAATTTAATTCACTTTGCTGCAAATTTTTTTTATAGTGAATTTTATTTATCAACAAAAAACCATCACAAATTAAATTTTTATGAATTTTTTTATTTCAAATTTTTCGCAAAAAACAATAAAAAATTTGCTTCTCAATTTGTATCATAATTAAAAATTTTGTATTTAGATTGCATTTGAAATACTTTTTTTGGCTTTGCGATTTTTTCTTTACGTATTGTTTTTGTTTGTATTTGATTGTATTTGTTATTTGTATTTACATTTCTTGTTGTTGGTGCATTTGCATTTGTATTTGTGTAATTAATGCGTTTTCCACATAAACACAATCGCCCACACACAACATACACTCTCTCACACACGTATACGCGTACACACACACAGCGACAACCGCGCGCGTACGCTTCGCTCTTCGCTCCGACGACGATAAACCGCCGCACACACACTCTCACATATGCATTTACACAATTTGCATAAATAGAAGAGCCAGAGAAGCACGGCGATGCGGTGCGAGGGGAACTGCAGTGGGGGGTGTGTTTAATTTGCCGTTATTTAACTTTTAATCAAATTATATTTACGATTAACATACATATTTGTGTTTAGATATTTTTTGTTATACTTTTGCGTGTGTTCGGCGTCTTGAATATTATTATCAATTATACTTGTAATTTTGATTTCAGTTTAATTACATATTTGACGCGCGCGCAGCGACAAACGAACCAACCACGACAAAAATTCAACTGAAACTGAAAGAATTAGCGGGTTGCCAGATTTGAATCGCGATTGAAGCATTTCTTTAAAATGTGGCAACTCTCGCAATTCATAAGGTCTAAAATTGTGTTATTTCGTTCGTGCCAACGTTGGCAGCACCACAATAGTGCTGTAAAATTCATGTAGCTACCAGAAGTCTGCTGATGGTGACGTCAGTATTGCTTTGTTTGAAAAAGTTTGCATTTGAATTTTGTTCAAATAAATAAATATATTTACTTATATTACTTTAAAGAATATGGTACAATAAGATATGTTACCATTTAATAACAAGCTGTTAATTATCTTATTGGGTGTTTAATGAAAATCTAAGCCAAATAACATATATTTTTATTTTATTTAAGAATATACCTAGTAAGCAGGTCTCATGATGTTTTCAGGTATTGATTAATCTTATTGATTGTTGAACAAATAATTCGTCTCAAGTTTTTCAATTTCAAACCTATATAGCTTATTGCCATTTATATCTCTTATAATTGCGAATACAAATTTCAAAGATGACGCCAATACGCCAAACGAGCTGCCAACTCGGCCGTTTACAGTGTGCTGGTATTTAAATACTGACAAGGGCTAGGTGAGGTGCTGTCAACTGCTATTCATTCATTCTTACATGTTGTCAGGTTGGCAGTAAACAAAAGAGAATTACGATTATTACAAATATTTATGCGGTGGCACAAAAACAATGAGCAATCTTAAGCAAGATCTCGACGAATATTTGCTGCTGCAAAGCGATCAGAAAAAGAATTTCAATGTGAAACTGCCACAGCTCAAAGTGCCCTCCGGCCTTTCACAAATCTTCTCGCGCTCCGATGAGACACAAGAAGCAAACAGTTGGCTCAAGGACACACAGGACTCCTGCTGTCCCAAGCTGGTAAGCTGGTTACAACAGCTTTTAAGAATAAGAATATATTCATTGCATTTTTACATTTATCAACAGTCACGACTGCAACGCATTGTGGGCTTTGTAGCCTGCCTGGGCATGGGCTGCCTTTGCATGACACTCTCCACACTTTACATACCCGTCCTGATGCTGAAACCCAAATTTGCGCTGCTCTTCACATTGGGCAGTCTCTTCTTCATCATTAGCTTTTGCTTTCTCGTCGGCTTTCAGACGTTCTTCAGGCAAATGTTCTCCAAGCCGCGACTCCTCTCATCCATCTCCTACAGCGGTTGTCTGATAACAACGCTATACTTCGCATTAGTGGCAAAAAGCACTGCGTTTACGGTGCTGTTTGCCGTAGCTCAGATAATCACGCTGCTCTTCATGCTGCTGGGAATGGTGCCTGGTGGAGCGACGGGTCTCAAATTCTTTGGCCAGCTGTTCAAGAGCAGCGTCGCGGCATCGTCGAGTGCGCTACCCGTTTAACACCCACAAATTATTTGCAAATTATACAAATTATTTATTAAACGTTAATAAACAACTTTTATGTGATACTTGGCTGATCTTCAATTCAATCAGTTTCAGTTAAAACGCAAGCCATAGCATGTAAATCAACTATTGCTTATCGAACACATGAACCATTGCTGACTTTCAATGTTTTTCCTCAACGATAATTAATTTTAAGTAATTTATTTTTGAGCAGAAAATCATTACGTATTAAAATTGTACTTTAAATTTCAATATATTTTTAGACTAATGATTTGTTTTGAGTAACAAGAATGAAACTAATATTTACCATAAATTTATGAGTCAACTGAAATATATTGCTGTAATACAAAATCGAGTACCCTTATTTATTTCAGTGAAAATAAAAGAATTATACTAATCAATGTTGAAAAAATCTATTCAACTCTTTAAATCAAAAAGCCTGATTTCCGTTTTTAAATAAAAATCGCAATTATTATTTTCGTTTTCCTATTTATTTGTGCCACACTCGGCTAATCTTCAATTTCACCCAGATAAAGCGTCTTATCGCTAGAGGCGGACAATATTAAGGGCTCTCGAGGACTAAAATCGACATCGTTCACGCTGCCATTGTGTCCTGGGAGCTTGTAAAGAATACGCCGCGTATTCACATCCCAAACGTAGACATGACGATCCGCTGATCCCGCACTGATTTTATCGCCACCCGGTGACCAGGCGCAACGCAATAGATTCTTCTCAAAGTTGTGCTGATGTCCCTGGAAGACTTTGACGCAACGTTCCCCTGGGGCATACGGACGCACATCCCACACACGCAACGTGTTGTCCATGGCATTGGTCAGCACAAAGTCACCTTCGGGGGAAAGCGCCACACTTGTGATGGTGTCTGTGTGGCCACGCAGATGATGCAGAACTTGCTGTTTGCGTATATCCCAAATCTTGAGCTCATTATCAATGCCACCGCTGATCACTTGTTCGCTAGTGTCGCCGAAACAAACCGCTGTCAACTGATAAGGTGACTCCAGAACATGAGCCGCCTGCTTTTTGCGGGCATCCCAAATGCGTATGGTACGATCATCGCTGCCGGAGCACAACAGTTGCTGGCCACGTCGCGAACCTTGTACGCTGTTCACAAAGTTCGTGTGTCCCTTGAGACGTCGCACACGTTGCCCGCTGACAATGTCCCATATGGCGAGGGTTTTGTCTGTGGAGCAGGTGAAAATATGGGAACCATCGGGTGTAAAGTGCGCTTCCATCACAGCACCACTGTGTCCCGACATGGCCATAATGTTCTCGCAGTCGCCATAAACCTGCCAGATGTCTATAGAGTATATAAATAAAATTGGAAATCCGAAGATATACTGAAATCTCTTACAAAGTTGTCTATCGAAGCCTGAGGAGAGCAGCATTTCGCCTTCAGGATGAAATTCTGTGGTAAATATTTCGCCCTCATGTCCTTCTAGTTGCATTATGGGCGCCTGCAGGTTGGAAGTGCGTCGCACACCCTAAACAGTTTAAAATTTACATTTTATTAATAAAAATGTTCCACAATTATTTTGTTGCTGCTTCTTCTTGTGCATGTTTTACTTACCGATTCGAGAAGCGCCTTGTCCCGATTTGTGTAGGCCGCAATTTCGCTCTTGCTGCGCTTGGACTCCTGCGCCAGCACCACACTAGTATTGGGACGTTTTGTGCCCATTTTATTGATAAAATTCTATCTATTTATTAAACGTACAGCGAGCAGCCAATTTTTCAGCCGCAAAAACAAAACGCTGGTGCTGCCAACTGAGTATGCAGATGTATGTTGCTGAACTGCATGCAAATTGGACCATTGTCCAACACTGCGTAAACAAACGATTGTTTTGCAGCATTCGATGGCTGCGATAGTGCTAGCTCAACAATAATAGTGACGATGTTTCTCCACTTTTAAACAAGACCTTTTTGTAAATTGTACATAATTGTTTATTTTAACGACATTTCGGCTATACATATGCAATTTATTCCCAATGTGATAGCTTCCTAAAAAGCATCCACCCGTGGCGCCTCAGCATACAGATTCTCCTTCTTGCGTTCGCCCGACAACCATTGCCTGAAACGCTCGTTTCGCATAGCCTGCAAATGCAACAAACATTTAGCAAAACAAACAATGAAATATGCTGGATTTGCAAACTTACGTGGAAGCGTTTCAGCTGCTTATCCATGCTCACGCACTCCTGGAAGTCGCCAATAAGGTCGGCGCACTGCTTCTTGCCGCGTTCCAAGCCATAAGCCTCCAGGCAATCCATCATTTTCATTTCGAATTGTCCGCATTTGTCGTACGTTTGATGGTTGATCAGACAACCGGTCAAATCGGTCAATGGCAGGCGCAGGAACGGCGACAGTGACATTTTGTTGTTGCTAGCTGCAAAAATACAAATACAAAATATTTATATTATTCGCTTAGTCCAATTGGAATCGTGTATCACTGTGACGTAACAATAACAACGCTGTTATTTAAATGTGGTAGCACACAACAGACTGCAGCTGTTGCTTAGGGTGCACCTGTTCTCTAGTTACGCTCATATAATGAGTTTTAGGTTGTGTAAATTACCTTAAATTCCAATCCAAGTGAAAAATAAGAATCTTTGACAATCTATATAAGCGACAGCTAGAGACGGGGAAAACACCGATGACACTATCGATGTATCGATGTTTTATAGTTTTTCAAATCATCGAACGCAAAAAATAATTATTTCTAGTATTTTAATACCACTGATTGTAGAATGTGTTGGTAAACGTATTGTTGATTGCACGTTTTGTTTACATTTGCAGCGCATTCCACAACGTTGATGCATTTAAATTAATTGAATTAATTTGTGAAAGAAAATGAAGAATCAAGAGCTAATTGATTATCTAGAGAGCTGCGGCGTCTGTCGCGTGTGTCAATTGCGCTACCTAAAGGCGCGTGGCACTGAATACCGCGACATGCAGAAAACCTTTCAGCGTGTGAGCAGAGAACATTTTGAGATTTGTTTCCTGAGCGGCTTTTCAACAATTTAATTGCAGCTGAATGTAAAAGTGCCTGCAGATGATACAAATGATGACACAACCGATGAGCAACCCACCAAGAAGCCACGTCTCGCCATTTGCTCCACTTGCCTGGGACTTTTCTCCGAGGATTTCCAGCAACAATTAATCGATGGCATTTTGCACTCGGATTTTGCCAAATACGACAGCCCAGGAATTGTTTTAGCTTTCAGTTTGCCAATGGCGCTACAGCTCCGACAGCTCTCCATGTGGTTTGCCTTGCAGCGCAAATTTGGCGCAGCGGTGGACAACAACTTTGCACCCGATGTGCCCATCAAGGAGGCTGTAAAACTTATACTACATCCCATTGTTTGTACGCAGTTGGGCAAGGAATACGATGCCAATGGGCTGATGATTAACATTGACTTGAGGCACAGTACTGAGAAGGTGGATGTGGCCAAGCTGGTGGAGCTGAATAAGGCAGCATTTCCCGCAAAGGCGGCACATCAGAAACGCATTGAAATCTCGCGAGGTCTGCTTGAAAAACAGTATCAACCAGCGCGTCTCAAAGCCGAGCTCTTCGAGAAATTCCTGCCAATACCGCCGGCGCCTGTTACGGATCCTCTGGAACTGCACTCCATAGAGCTGTTGGGTCCTTTGGTTTGTGTGGCGGGACGCTATCGCAAGCTGAGTCGCGAGCTCTCGCATACGCCTTGGGTGCTGGATGGGAAACGCATCATGGAGGACAGCATTGAGGAAATTATCATACGCAATGTGGGTGGCCACTTTAGTGAGACGCCTGAGAAGATTACGTTCATGTCCAGCGGTCGTGAGGATGTCGATGTGCGTTGTCTGGGCAAAGGACGTCCCTTTGTTTTGGAGATTCAAAATGCGCGTTGTGGCAGCTTGACTCATGCTCAAGCCCTGGCTATGGAGCAAGCGGTGGATGCCACGGGCACGGTGTCCATACACAATCTGCAGGTGGTGCCGCGTGAAGAGTTGACGCACATTAAGACGGGCGAGGAGCAGAAGCGTAAATATTATCGTGCTCTCTGTGTGCTTGAGCAGCCGGCAACGTTGGACATATTGCAGAAATTGCAAATCTCGGAGAGCTTTGACATACAACAAAAGACACCCATACGTGTATTGCATCGTCGACCGCTGCACACGCGTCCTAGAACTATATTCGAGGTGAAGGCACGTGTGCATCGCGAGAATCCGCGTTTGTTGGTCATAGATGTGGTGAGCCAAGCGGGTACTTATATCAAGGAGCTGGTGCATGGCGAATTCGGACGCACGGCGCCGTCGATAGCTTCGATAATTGGCCAGCCCATTGATATCTTGGCACTCGATGTTGTGGGCATTGACTTGGATTGGCCGGCCGATATAAATAATGCAGCTGCAGTTGAATGAACGTTACTTTTTTTAGTTGAAAGTTTATACAACACTGGCTATCAGATAAATAGGACTCTACAATTTCAGACAATATAGCATATGGAATTGCTACATAGAATGTTATTTGCTTTACAATAAATATTTGTAAATATCAATTTTATTACTTTTTTAAATACAGTAATGAATGTACCTGTAGGTTGAAATCAAGCCAAAAGTTTTGCGTTTCGTAACACTTCTGATGGAATATGTTTCATCGTTAATATAGCAATTGTGACGTCATGCCCAGCGTGAGAGCGCCGAGCGCCAAAGCTGCGCACTCGCATATAACCTGTGGAGGCGAGCATTGCAAACCAGTTGGCAGCACCGCGCTCTTATCAGCTGAGAGCGCTTTGCAAAGAGTCGCACACTGATATTATAGTTTAGTTGTGTTATTTAAAATTTTTTAAATAAAATTCTTAACGTGCGGCGTGTGCAACATATGCTAAAGCATATTACTAACGAAGTGCGGCTACTAAAAGTGTAAGCATGCAGCAGCATTTTGAATGTCGTCGTGTCTCTGTTGTGAAATTAACGAGCGAACTGTGTAAACTGTGTAGTAAAGAATTTTGTGCGTTTTATGAATTGAAACGTGTGCAAAAAGTGAAAGTGAAGTGCTGCAACAATAGCAGAATGCAACAGTAGGGCAATATAATGCATTATGCAGGGAGTACACATCTTGTCTTGACATGTCTTGTCTTGACTTGAGCGCAGTGTCGTTTCGCCTGCTTCGTCTCACTTTTTTTTTGGGGTGTCGACCGCCGACCTTCAGGCAACCTTCACTAATGCCTAATGCTGCGCTGTCGCTGCTCAGCGGGCGTCTGTGTGCAACATGTTGGGGCCAACGACGACATCGGCTCACGTGTGTAATCAATATAATCAGCAAAAGCAATAGCAACAGTAGCAGTAGCAGCAGCCGAAATAAACAAAACCCAATGCATAGCCAAACTCAATGAAATACACGAACACACACAAACCTGCACTAATGCACTCATACATTCACATACATACATATATGTGAGGGCTCTCTTTTGGCGCTCTTCGCCCGTGCCCCGCATTTGCAAATTTGCCCGCCAGCTGGCGCTGCTAAGTAACAACAATCAACAAATTCTCCCAGCAAACAAATTTCTGAAAATCATCACAACGCATAAAACGCGCGCTGTGCTCTGCTGTGCTCCAATCGTGCCATCTCGCTCGCACTCGATGGCTCGCTCAGTTCAGTTGTCTGTGCTCGCGACTCAATTTCGAATTTCAATTTCCATTCAGTTCAGTTGAGCTTGAAACGCTTAGCGGAAAAGTTTTGCCAGCGCGCGCGCGATAAAAATCTCAAATATCAGCACAACAATAACAACTGCTCCACAATATATATACATATATACAGCATTATCGGTAGCGTACTGACCCAGTGCCGTCTTCTAGCCAATAGTGATAAACCCCATTGATGATAACTGACAAAACAAAAAAAAAAAGGAATTCAAAGCACGGAGGAAAATCCAAGTGTTTATGTTTTATAATTGCTTACTAAAACGTTAACTATAAAGATATGCAAAGTATTTGTTTTAGGGTGTGATCTAAAGACGCCTTTTGCTTACGTCATACACAGTCAACAAATTGTAATGTTAATTAACAAAACAAAAAAACAACACTAATTTAAACATTTGAATCTTACAGATACAAATACAACTACAGATACAGATACAAAAATATAAAAAGAGATACAGCACATTCGAAATTAAAAAACAAACATATACTAAGACCAACAACAAGTTCAACGGCTTTTGCGGATTCAATTGCTGCAATATAATCATTTAATTTATTTATGTGGCACGTTCTGTGTGTGTGAACGACCTACAAACGTGTCAATAAGAGACTCGCAACCGCAACTAAGACAACAACAACAACAAATATTATTAATCGAGTAAGAACACTTAATAATAGCAACAACGAATTTGTGATCATGAATGACCGTGAAATGAGCTGCAATTCGGGTGGACAATTTATGGATCGTGGTCGAATGAATCAGAATGGCGTTGTCCAGCCCCTGCTCACCGGTGAGTTCAATTTCCTTTTTTATCATCATCATCATCACTGCAATTCACCATCATAAATCGGGTAATAAATATTATGTGAGTTTGTGTGTGCATATAAATAGGCTATAGTTAATCTTGCGGGCAGTGCAAAACATCAGTCAGAAGCCAATTATAGTAAATGTAGTCAACTAACTATAAAATATTGTTTGCTGGATGTAGGCATAGATGAGAAATACGTTGGCTAAGAAAAATAATATAGATTAAGATGTGTTTTAATATATAATAGGGTATATAAAACAAAAAACATCAATGCTGTAGATCTTTTAGTTAATTCTAACTAAATACTACAAATGTATTCAATAAAATTATCCTAAAGTTTATAATATATATTTAAATGATTTATTTTTATAAGGACAATTCATTTAAAATTTTGAATGTGAAATAATACATTTATTAAATTTATATATGCATATACATAAAAATAAGTTAGTTAGGAGTAGGGAATAGAATCTTTTGAATAATTTATTTATAAACTATATAGTATACTTATGAATTTTATACATGCTGTTTGATTTCATTATGAAAAACTTATTTAATTTCATTTAATTTTTTTACGACAATTTTCCGATTTTATTTTTTTTAAGCTCTCTAATCTAGTTTTAAATGAAAAGCACAAAATAAATATTATTAAGAATAAGAATTATCTATAGATCATGATTTTAAAAAATTCTCTTTGATTTAATTTTAACTGTCTTTAAATTTTAATATGTTAGAAAATATTAAGTTCTAAACAGATTAAATTTTTTATTGATATGGGAAAATAAATATTATTAGGATTAATAATGTTATATTTAGATTTAATAATTTTTTATTCTTAACACAATATAATAATTCTAATTTGCTTTTTTTATTATTGTCACTTCATTTCCTATGAGAAACTTAATTTCCTAACGAAATTGTTTATCTATTAATATTAAGGTATTTCCACAAATTTATCTGCAATAAGCTAGATAAATATTGTATATATTTTTAATTTCGAGAAATTACTTATATCCAATTATTAACCTTTTTTTGCGCACTCAACAATTTGATACAATTGCTCAATGTCAATTATGAAAGTCATTACTACATATAATATCTGCTGTGTTGATTAAAGTAGATTAAGATTACGCAAGTTTCTGTGTGCTGAAAGTCGAGTAGTATATAATTATCAAATAAAACTATCAAAGGGTTTTTCAGAATATTTTTTTTCGTAGTACTTAGTATAAAGTTTAATATTCAGTAAAAGATACGATAAGAAAGTTGCAGCGTTATAATTAAATTTAAATAAAATTTCAATAGCAAACAGAAATATATATAGTATATAAACAAAGTAGGTCGTCATTCTGATAGTGCGAAATATAATAAACATAGATTTCTTTTTGTGTGAATAACAAAATATTTGTATTAATATAATGTTTTTTATTAATATAATGCTTTTACAAACAAATATTCTTAAGGTAATATTTTAGCTAGTTTCTTGTGCAATTCTTTTCCATATGGCAGAATCGGAGAATCAGTTTAAAATAGGCGAAACTTTCTTGCATGACATTTACATTTTTAGTTGTCTCTATTTCTGTTTAACCGCACGAATGCAAATAGATCTCAGAGGCTTTTTTGTGTAATTACAAATTTAGATAAGAATTTTACAGTGCTGTTTGTTTTGCTAAATACAAAGTCTGTGTGTGCAATAATTATGCACATGTCTGGGGAACTTTGACCATATCTTATCGGTCGGACGGTGTAGTCAATCTAAAAATGGATCTCTTCATTATTATCATATCACGAGCATTAATTATGGTGGCTAATCATGTCTATCACTCGTGCTTATCGTGTTTATCTTTTCAACGGCAGATTTATATCAAATTACAATGGCCTATGCCTACTGGAAGTCGGGCAAAACGGACGATCAGGCTGTATTCGATTTGTTCTTTCGCAACAATCCATTCCATGGTGAATTCACCATATTTGCCGGACTCGAGGAGTGCCTAAAGTTCCTCGACAGCTTTCATTACTCCCAAAGCGGTAACTATTGTTATTTACTGATAATGCAAATACAATATATATTTATTTATCTATTCAACTCTTTAATGTTTATATGCAGATATTGACTATTTGAGGCAAACGTTGCCCGAGGGCATTGAGAATGAGTTCTTTGAATATTTGGGCAATCTGACAGCGCACGATGTGACACTTTATGCTATCGATGAGGGCACAGTTGCGTTTCCACGGTAAGTTAACAGTTAATAGCGATGCTAACACTTAACAGTTGAATGTTAAGAGCAATGATAACTCGCTGTTAGTTACGAGTTGACAGTTGAATGTTAAGCTAGCTGTGTATTAACTTGCGTTAAGTTACTAGTTAAAAGCAATGTTAACTAGCTGCTTGTTGAAAATTAACAGTTGAATTTTTACTATCTGTTAGTTACGAACATTACGAGTTGAATGTTAAGCTAGCTCTATTGTATAACTTGCGTTTTCACATTAAGTTAACACCTAAAATCAATGTTACTTGGCTGTTAGTTGACACTTAAGAGTGAAGAGTTAACAGTTGAATGTTACTCTAGTAACTTGCATTTCCAGTTTAAGTTAACAGCTTAAAGCAACATTAACTAACTAGCTGTTACTTAAAATTTAACAGCAATGTTAACTAACTCTTAGTTGCGACTTAACAGTTGAATGTTAGCCTAGCTAACTGCAATGTTACCTAACTGTTAGTTGACACTTAACTGTTAAAAGTTAGTGAAGAGTTAACAGTTGAATGTTAACCTAATAACTTGAATTTCCAATTTAAGTTATCAGTTTAAAGCAATATTAACTAGCTGTTATTTAAAATTTGGCACTTGAATGTTAACAGCAATGTTAAAATGTTGTATGTGAACCTAGCTGTGCAGTAATTTGCGTTGCCACAATAAGTTAACAGCAATGTTAACTGTCTGTTAGCTAACACTTGACATTTGAATGTTAACTAAAACTTTTATTAATACGTTTTTGTCATGCCCTTACAGCGTGCCCATCATCAAGATCGAGGGACCTTTAATTATCGTACAGCTGCTGGAAACGACGCTGTTGACGCTCGTGAACTATGCCAGGTGAGCGATAAAACATTATGCCAATAACCCTAATAATAATAATGACCAATAAAATGCTAACGTATTCTCTTTTTCTTTCTTTCGCTTCGCTCGTTCGTTCGTTTGCTTGTTTTTCGTACAGTTTAATGGCGACGAATGCAGCGCGATATCGCATGGTAGCTGGGAAACATGTCAAACTCTTGGAGTTTGGACTGCGTCGAGCCCAGGGACCCGATGGCGGTTTATCCGCATCAAAGTATTCATACACAGGTAAACACACTAAATACAATTCACACCCGAGAAGCGGAGTTGGAGGTGACAACTAAGGTCATACAACGTGTGTGTACGATATTTCCTCGTTCTCTCATTTTTTGTTTTTTTTTTGGCATTGCCAAATTGCATGCAGCTGGGCCATAATCAATTAAAAAACAAACCCGAAAACGACGCCGTGAAAATAGCGCCTAGCAAAAGGAAAACCTTTAAGGCCCCGTCGCATTGATCGATGCAGTCGGATTTTCTACTTTTTTTTCGGGGTAGTCATCAATTTCATATTGTTTGTCTGGTCTTTTATGATGTGCTTGCATGCAAAGCACGTGTCACTGTCACTCGATGTGGCTCCTACCTTGTTACGCCAAACTTCTTTATACCCTTCTCTCTCTCTCTCTCTCTCTTGCCCATTTCTCCACATCTCTTGCTGTAAAGTTCAAGAACTCTCCATGTTCATGTGTTAAAAGTGGGTGGCACACGCAATGTGAGTCTCCGAAAACTTTTTTGCCGTCTGCTTCAGTCCCAACAATTCGCAAATTCCAAGTTCCAGTTCCATGTGTGGGTCGGTATCGGTGCCAACCAGCGGCTGGCACCTTGTTTTCAATTGGCGCTCACACATCGTAACTTTTGTTACCTTTTCCGCTTCCTAGACAGCCAAAGAGAGAGAGAGAGCGAAGGAGAGAGCAGAAGAAAGAGAGCAGGAGCTGCGCTTAAACTTTGCAATGCGTTTAATTATACATAGGATCAGGGTTTTCGTTTTCTTCTTTTTTTTTTATTCACTCAATTCGCAATCGATTGGGTCGCGTGTTTTGCGTCGTGACTCACGCGCTCGCTTCCCACTCAAGGTCCCTCAAGGCTTCCTTCCGCTTCTTCTTCTTCTTCTTCGACACAGTGGTGCAGCCATGACACAGTGGTGTCATCATCATCGTCAATGCCTCTCAATTTTAATTTGCCTAATGGCAACTGCAATGTTAATGGTTATTGCTAAATAGCTATCGCTGTTAAACATAATACACCAATTTAAATAATCGCTTGAGTTGTAAAAAGCTGTTAAACTTACTTGCAAGTGCATTAAAAAGCAGAACAAATAAACTTTTTTTAAAGCTAATAATGCAGCAAAATTACAATTTCGGTTTAATGCTACTAAAGCAGTAAAATGTTAGATTTCTGGTTATTGATAGTAACATAACAGCTTAATGTTAGAGAGGATGTTGGATTTAAATTCGATTTTTATTATAAGTATAATTGAGTAAGTTTACAAATTTTTTTTACAATTTATAATAATTATCCGAAAATTACTTCAAATTTGTACAAAGTATATTAATGTTAATTTTTATGATATTTATATCAAAAAAGTAATGCTAAATTTATGGAAATTGAAAGTTGTAGAAGGGTTAACATTTTTAATTTAATTTTTTTATTTATATTTACAATGTAGCGTGTAAAATTCTTATCTAAATTTGTAATTACGAAAGCTTTCCTTATCGCCTATTTGCAGCTGTTCCTTGAATATTTTTTAACAGCAAATGCTGGTGGGCGAAAAATTGAATTAAATGCTAATGATTCTTATTAAAAGTAATTTGTTTAGGCATATGTTTATTTAAATTCTTGAAGTTGACAACAGGAAACCAATGATTAACTATTGTGGAGGTTTAGAAGATTTTTATTTAATTTGTTTTTATATTTGGAATTCCTTTTTTTAATATATTTAATTTAAAACTGCTTTCTACAAACTTTTTCTCCTTAAACAGTTGTAAGGAACATAATCAATTTCTGTTAACAGATAAGAGTATTAGCGGAAAACGTATTTAACATATTTTTCCAGTGTAAAGTTAACAGTCACCTTACAAGACTTTTTAATGTGCAACTGTTAAATAACAGTCTGAAGTATAAGTTAAGAGACTGTTATTAATGTGTTGCTAGTATTTTTAACAGCCTTAGTATATTATAATGTTGGTACTGTTGTTTAACAGTCTGTATACTCACATAATGTAAGCAGACCGTTAAATACAACTGTACTAACATTATGTTAGACTGTTAAACAAAACATCAACATAGCAAATAAATAAGTCTTGCAATGCGTCTGTTAAATTAACTTTTATTTATCAGTAACTCATTAAGAATAGTCTTGTTATGTGACTGTTCAATTAACAGTGAATAAATCTAAAAAAAAAATAACAGCAACACATTAACAACAGTCCATCAACGTATACTTAATATTTTGTGTAATTTTTCTGTGCTGATTACGACGCAAATTGCAATGTTTTTCAACCATTTTATACGTAGTGATCTTAACTCTATGTCCTTTCACTTTTAGGTGGCTTTGATGGCACCTCCAATGTGCTGGCTGGCAAGCTGTTCAACATCCCAGTGAAAGGCACGCATGCTCATGCGTACATCACAAGTTTCAGCAGTGTGGGCGAGTTGAAGACGCGCCTGCTCAAGCACAAGCAAACAGGTAAAACTATTGACGAATATAAGCATTGATAAATACTAAATACTTCAATTTTGTAGGTGTGATGGAGGATCTGCTGGAGCATGCGATCCGGCATCGCCAGATGCTGTCGCATGTGCTGGACGTGTCCACGGAGGAGTCAAGTGAGGGCGAGCTGGCGGCGATGGTCTCCTATGCGATTGCATTCCCGGATGGCTTCATGGCGCTTGTCGATACGTACGATGTTAAGAGGTATTTCGCTTTTAGGCAGATTCTCTCGGAACGGTTTTGGTTATTCAAGTATTATACTATTCAGTTGTGCGTTTCGTTCGAGTTTCTTTTTTGTGTTTTCATTTCGTTTCGTTATACTTTTTTTTTGTTTGTTACTATCTCTCTTTGATCAAAAGTACAGCAGCAGTGCACGAATTTCAGCAAACAATCCAGCTCAAGCTAGTCGTAAACTTTGTGTGTGTCGTCTCCTTTCTTTTGAAACCCTCCCCCACCCCAGCTCTACTCCCGATCTATGATTTATGAGTTCGTCATGTAATAATTGAAAGTATTCCCCAACAGCCGAGATACAGAACAGAACACACAAGTAAACCCCAATGATACCAAATCAAGAACTTCTAGTCAGCTAACCAATGGCGTCCTCGCTCCTCTGACGCCCCCAACCACGCCCAGCAACGGCACAAATGGTCATCACCATCAACAACAGCATTCGCCACCGCCAACGTTAACCAAGCTAAATGGACACACAAATGGTCTAAACAAAAGTGTAGCGAAAAATGCAAAAGAAGCAACAGCAGGTGTAAAAGATCTCTCAGCAACAGCTGCTACAGTGACAACTGCTGCGACAGTGATAACCACAGTGAACAACACTTCAACGTACCTTCCAAAATATGTCGAGAAGTCATTCAGGTAAATGTCACGTACCAAAAGCAAAAAGCAAAACCTAAAAATCTGCTCAATTTACAATGGGATAAACAAACAAAAAACTAAAACAAAAACTTTAACTTTCATTTGCCATTCGTCTTGGTTTCGTTGATATAATTTTATATTTTTTTTTTTTGACTATACTAATGCTCTAATATTTCAATTCACTCCACATGTTTTTTTTTATTATTTTTTGGGGGCCAGCATGAGTGCCCCGCCTCTTTTTTGCTCCTCCTCTTACCACACTCACGCATTTTACGCATTTCGGGATCGTTTTTTTCGATCAACAATCATCATCAAACAAACAAAAAATACTTTACTGCTAAATTCAAAATTTATTATTATGCATATACAACATTTATTTACAAAATATATATGTTTGTATGTATGTGTATATGTGCTCTCTATTGGAACTAAAGTCCAGGCTAAACATAAAAAAAAAACACAATTAAGGTATTTGTCAGCTCATTTAGGGAGACTCTAAACAAAAAACAGGTGAAGTGCATTTCTATTTTTTTCTTTCTTACTTTCTTAATTTCTTTGCCATTTCTTTGCTTTCAATACTAACCAACTCGAAACTGGCTCATTTTCATTTCAATACTTTAATTCCTCTCTCTCTCTCTGGTCGTAAATTGTAACGAATTAACCGAATATAAACCCCACATATAAACATAAAGAAAACAACAAAAAAAAAAGAAAAAAGAAAAGAAATTATTCCATCTAACATAGTAAAAATGACTTCCCGGCACTATTTTGGCAGAGGTATGTAAAAC
Organism: Drosophila niveifrons; assembly: GCA_035046325.1. NCBI lineage: Eukaryota > Metazoa > Arthropoda > Insecta > Diptera > Drosophilidae > Drosophila > Drosophila niveifrons. The sequence goes on from JAWNOC010000068.1 coordinate 10,926,720, forward strand.
ACGTCTTCAAACTACAAAAACAAAAAAACAAATACAGAAAGTAAAGAAAACTGTAAAAACACACATTTTCATAAGCCACCCAACAAACACACACACACACACACACAACGTTTAACATATTTTAGGAATACGAAGAAATCAAACGAAGAGAACACACACTGAAACTCTCTTACCCCTAATCTTTTATTATGTGTCTAGTGTATTTGTCTTTTATTTTTATTTTATTCATTTTCGATTTCCTTTTTTTCCCCCCTCAATGAGAAACTATTTCATTTGTGTGCGTGTAATTGTTAATTGATTTTTCGTGTGTTTCGTTTTTATATTGTATTACGAATATTTAGTATCTACTATAATTACTCTTAATTAGTTTCGAAAAACAAAAAAAAAAACAAAGCGTCCGAGAGAGCACACTGCATGGCTTTCAGTAACTGAAGCTTGAATTGTGATCTCCAAAAAAGAATAAAGAAAATGCGAGCGCTGCCAGCAAAACAAAAAAGAGAAATAAAATCTTAGATATAGTCCAACACAATAATGCATAAATAATAGATTTTAAGAATATTGTTGGCACTTTAAAGCGCACTCTTTGCATTCTGCACTTTGGCAAGCTTTGAACTTAGTTAGCAACAAAACTTATTGAATTGAATTGAAAACCAAACCCAAAACAAAAACAAAAACAAAAGCAAAAAAAATGCAGCACTTGAAGCTTCTCTTTAGTCACCTTGTTTTAATGCACGCTCACTTTGCTCTCTCTCTCTCTCTTTTTTTCTTTCTCTTTGCTTCGTTTTTACGTTGGCTCTCTTTAGGAGTGGCTTGCTTAACTTTAGTGCTGTGGCCTTGGCTCTCAACGATCTGGGATATCACGCTCTGGGCATTCGCATCGATTCCGGCGATTTGGCTTATTTGTCTTGCTTGGCACGCGAAGCATTCGAGAAGGTGGCGGATCGCTTTAAGGTGCCGTGGTTCAACAAACTCACCATCGTCGCATCCAATGACATCAACGAGGACACCATTCTCAGCCTCAACGAACAGGGACACAAGATCGATTGCTTTGGCATTGGCACGCACTTGGGTAAGTCTACAAATTACCTCTTTTTAATATGGGTAAAAAACGAAAAATATAAAATAAATGTACAAAATGTAAAATATCTCTCCCCCTCACTCTCTTTGCAGTCACTTGCCAGCGTCAGCCTGCGTTGGGCTGTGTGTACAAGCTGGTGGAGATCAATGGCCAGGCGAGGATCAAGCTGAGTCAGGACGTGGAGAAGGTGACGATGCCGGGCAATAAGAACGCATATCGTTTGTACAGCGCCGATGGACACGCATTGATCGATCTGCTGCAGAAGGATTCGGAGCTGCCTCCGGCGGTGGGCCAAAAGGTTTTGTGTCGTCATCCGTTCCAGGAGTCGAAGCGTGCCTATGTGATACCATCGCATGTGGAGTCGCTCTACAAGATCTACTGGCAATCGGGCAAGATATGCCAAATGTTGCCCACACTGGAGCAAGTGCGTGAGAAGGTTCAAATCTCGTTGAAGACTCTGAGAAATGATCATAAGCGTACTCTGAATCCTACGCCATATAAAGTAAGGTTTATAAACTCCAATTTTAATAGAAATTTAATGTGAATTCTTTACCACTTTTTGCAGGTGGCTGTCAGCGATAATTTGTACAACTTTATACACGATCTGTGGCTGCAGAATGCCCCAATCGGGGAGCTCTCATGATCTATATAAGCAGCCAGTGTCGGGCGCTGCTTTCAAAAGTAATTCCGCAAAAGAAAATTCTACGCCTCCAGCCCATCATGAATTGGTTTTTTTTTACAAAATTTAGTCATTTGCTGGTCATATGAATTAATGAATTAATTGGAAACCAGACAATTTTTGTTGTAAGTTGTCAAAAAATATAGTCAAAAAATCAAATATTGTATGTGTATTGTGTAAAATGCACAATTCAAATTAATCAACTTAAAAAAAAAAAAAAACAGATAGACAGCTTATATACTTACATAGAAGAATGTAAACCTAATATTCAATATATTATTAAATATTATTAACGATTATTATGTACGCACATCATATTCAGGAATGTGTCATGTGCCTTACACAACAACAAAACAAAACAAAACAAAGAAAAAAAATCAATATCGGAAACTGTAACCAAATACTTAAGAGCGAGAAAGAGAGAAAGAGCGATTGTGGTGAGAGACGAATGCGAAATGTATTTAATATTTATAGTCATTAAGTGTTGTATGTTGCTAACCAAAATCAAGTAGAAAACATAAATGATACAAAAAATCAATTGTAAACCAAAAAAACAAACAAAAACTAAAATACGATATACGAAAGAATCGAAACAGTTGGAAGTACAAATGATTGCTAATTAGTTAATTAGTAGAGTTTTGCATGTATAGGCGGCACACATCAATGCACACATATTTTACATACAATCCTAAATGCTTATATAGTAGACTATATACAATTAATAATAATCGAGTGTAAATATGTTCAATATTAATTTAAAACTGTAAGCAACAAAGCAATACACAAACACAAAAAGCCACACACACACACCAAACACTCACAAGTTTATTAAATGAGCGCTTCAACAAAAAAAAAACATAAATTGTGTTGTTATTGATTATTTTAAATGATGTTTTTGGCGCGCAACTTATAAATATAAGTACTAACGCCATCTATCGATTTCACTAGTTCAAAACGGTTATCATAAGCGCCATCTGTGGCGTTAAGAACGGTGATGGTATTTTCTATTTAAAAGCAGAGCTTGGTATTTTGTGCTGTTTGCCAACACTGCTGTCCAGACAGCTGTTTCTACCCGTAAATTGTTTATGTTTGCTTTCAAATCAAATCAATTTATGTTTTTTGATAAAAACGCGTATTTTACAAACAAACTGCACAGCCATGAGTGCAATATTGGATATAAACTGCATAAAAGTGGAGCCGCGACAAGAGGAGGAAACGGAAACGCCTTGTGGCATTGAAATGGATATTGGACCAGTGAAAATTGAACCCGGGACGTCGAAAGAAGTCTTGAGCACTGCCAAAAGGAAACCCAATCAGTGTCCGCATTGTCCGCGATTCTTTGAGATGCGCGCCGAGCTCGAGATACACCTGCAAATCCACACCAGCAATCTGTCATACAAATGCTGCTATTGTCCCAACAGTTTCTCCCACAAATCCGTCTACACGATGCACATGTTTGGACACACTGGCGTGTTTCCCTATCAGTGCACCCAGTGCGAAAGCGGATTTATTCGACAACAGGAATTCAAGAAGCATATGCTGATGCACAAACGAAAGTCCAGGCAGCCGCCAAGTCCCGTGAAGAATGTTCCCATTAAGCAACTTCCCAGTAAAAAGAAGCTAAACTTTACGTTAAAGTGTCCGCATTGTCCATGCCATCTCAAGAGTAACGAGGAGCTCGCAAAGCATTTGCAAACTCACGGCGATGGACGCATTCGCAAGGAAAGCTATTCGTTGCGCAATTCCCTGCATTGTCCACACTGTCCACGGGACTGCATGAACAGCCAGGAGCTGGCCCTGCATCTGCAAACTCACAGGCAAAGAGGACACAATAAGACGCAGCAGTGTCCGCGTTGTCCACGCAGTTTTAAGAGTCCCGATGAGTTGGCCATTCACCTGCAGATTCACAGTGATAGATTGTCTCACAAGTGTCCGTATTGCCCGAGCAGCTTTTCGCATAAAACGATTTACTTGGCACATCTCTGCGAGCACACAGGCGCCTTTCCCTACAAATGCTACAAGTGCACGCAGGGATTCATGAAGAAATACGAGCTAAAGAAGCACTTTATGAGTCATTATGAAGTAACTGACAATGAGAGGCAAATTATTGATCGTTATTGCAATAAAAAGAAACGGAGAAACCAGGAGCCGGAGAAGCGAACCCTGGAGATGCAAAAGCAGAAGAAGCGAGAGATGGAGAAGCGGGAGTTGGGGCTAAAATCCAAGGAAAAGAAATCAGAGCATATAGACTTGAGTTGCATAAAAAAAGAGCAGATAGATAAGGAGACGATTTTAACAACTAAGGAGGCAGTAACAAAAGACAAGGAGAAAAGTGCTTTAAGCCAGGATAAGCCCAAAAAGCAGCTGGACAATGAAGCTCATGGAGGGTCTTGCAAAGAAGAACCTCTAAAGGAAGTACCGTGTACAGAAGAACCGCTGGAAGAAGATTCTCCATCCGAAGATCCTCTGAAAGAAGAAACTTGGAAGCATTCACCTCGAATAGAGGAACCTATGAAGCTACTTCTTGTAAAGCAAGAACCACTTGAAGAGGAATCGTGCATGCAGAAAGCTCCAGGACAAAAACCGTTGAGGCAACAAGAAAAGTGAGCAATTAATTCCCTATAAACTGTAAACAAGATTTATCCTTTATCTTTATCTGACTCTCTTCTTTTACACTTTAGTCGCCAGATGCGTAAACGTCCTCACAAATGCGATCACTGTTCCATGAGCTTTACCCAGCTCAACAATCTCAATGCACATCGCCGCAAACACTTAACAAATAAAAAACAAGTATAGCTTTTAATTTATGTGCTTCCTTTTTGAATTTTGCGCCTCTTAACAGCTCTTTTTGCGTTCAACAAGCTGTGTCAATCGAGTTGGCAGTCTGAGCATGGTGGCTGCGGCCGTTGCAATTCAAATAAACTTAATTAACTATGAACTTACGGCCAAATAAAATGCAACTATAAATTTGTTAAATACTTTACATAGCTTCAATGCTTATAGCGTATTTAAGTATGTCGCCTGTACTTGATTTTCTACTAGAGTTGAGCACAGCTGTTCTTGCTTCTTCTTCTCGTCACAGCCATTCACGCGTGTAGTGTAGGCACACAGCTGTGTGGAGTAATTGCAGTGAGTTGGCAGCCTGTCATTAACCAGTTGTTCGCAATAAATTGGTTTGTTTTGTTTCTAATAAGCTAAAAGAAATAAAAGTTTCAAGAGTTTATTGCGATATTTAAGCAACTGGCGAAGATACCACATATAATTTAGCCAACACAGTCACATTTACAACAATTCGAGCTGCAGCTGCGCGCAGTTGGTGACGAGTTTTCGCATTTGGAGCAACGGTTTGTCACACACTCACACACATACAGACACTCCCCAAATACCAACACAAATATGAATTGATTTTTAACACATTTCTTGCAGTTGCTTTAAAAGTCACAACAAAATGGATAATCAAAGCGACAATAACGATGTGCTAGATGCAAGTGCTCGCAAGGATTTCATGCTGGAGCGTCTGAACAAACGCAACAAGGATCGCCAAAACTATTTGGACGTGAAGCTGGAGCAGCGCAACAAGGAGACGCTGCACAACGAAGGCGTCGACTTCTTTGCCCAGACCTTTGGACAACGCTCCTACGACATTGAGCAGCGCATTCAGCGGCTGCAGCTGGAAAGCGGCGATGCACCGCCGCCTGATCTCGCCCAGCACTTTGCTGAGATTACGATGCAGATCCAGGAGCTGCAACGCTATTTGACCACATCGACGATGTTTCTGTCGGATTTCAAGATCAAATCGTGTCAGCACATGTTGAATGCACTGACATCGGCCAGCGATGAGGCCCGACAGCGACTGTTGCCCAAAAAGAAGTTCGGCTTCAGTGGAAAGAAGCTGGCAGCGAAACAGCAGCAACAGAAGCCACTGCAACCCAAAGTGGATGTAGTGGACAAGTCGCCGGCAAAGTCATTCAACTGGACAATTGCCAACGAATCTAACGCACACATTGTACTCCATGGGGCGCAGGTCAATGGCCTCGATATAACCATTTCCAATGTGCACAAATGCTTCATTGAGCTGCAGGGACATCCCGGCTCAGTGCAGATCTCGAATGCTAGTCAATGTACGCTGTTGTGTGGACCGGTGGCACGTTCGTTCTTTGCCGAACACCTCGAACGTTGCACGGTTGCCATTGCTTGCCAGCAACTGCGTCTGCATTCATCGCATGCCACACGGATTTATTTGCATGTCACATGTCGCGCCATCATCGAGGATTGCCGACGTATCGACATCGATGTCTATAACTATGATTATCCCGAATTGGAGGCGGATTACGCTGCCTCCGGGCTGAATAAGTCACAGAATAATTACACAGATGTGGCAGACTTTAATTGGCTGTCGCCGGATGTGGCGTCGCCCAATTGGACGCTGCTCAAAGATCATGCGGCGCCTAATTGGAGTGCGTTGCGACGTGATTTCTTAAGCAGTGTGTCAAAGGATGAGGCTGCATTGATATAGTGTCGGTTTGGGCAGAGGAGGAGAACGGGGACGAGTAGGAAGCGACGTCGTCGTAGGCTGCTCCTGCTGTGCATGCTGCTCGCCTACGCTTTGCCCTTGGGTTGGCTGCTCCTGGAGCTGCTGTTGCCGCCGCTGCCCAACAAATTGATGTGCATATAAAATACTATATACAGCCTAATAATAATGATAATAACAATACTACATATAAGCTCAATAAATAATCGCAGCTAATATAGCATAAAAAGTTGTAAGAAGAGGAATTTCTGTGGCACATGTCAGCAAAGTAAGCACACATGGCATAATCCAATCTTAACAGCTTTAGAACTTAGAACACTGTAAGTAACAGATGCCGCAAACAACGAACTGTAAGTAGCAGAAACTGTAAACAGCGAACTGTAAGTAACAGAAACTGTAAGCTAACTTTGAACTCGTGTGATCAGACTGTTCCTTTAAAATTAGCAGCGACTGCTAGATAACAGCGTTGTTAAATTTTGAATTCCCTCAATACTAACTTCCATGTTTATTATTCGATCGCAATTTGAGGAAACGATTGTATTATTGATTGAAATGAAGAGTTTCTTTTAATTGAGATTTCTCAGTTGACTACATTCGGAAAAAAACTTGTACTGCACAGCTCAACTACAAGTCAACAAGCTTGGTGTCACTAGCGCTTATAATCTCTGAGATATAAGTTCTCATATTACAGGACAATCAGACGGACACATGTATCGTAGATTGTGATTGCCGGCGGGGTAATGGAAGAAGTTGAAGATGGGGGAAATCGGCTCATCAGTCGAAAAGTTGACATGTCTATTTGGCTGGAACATAATCAGTGGCTTGCCAAAATTGCTCTGCGGCAATATACACACACACAAATTACAGCTGCAACTAAAGATGGAACAGAAGACGCCTGCGTCTCATAGTCTCCATCTCGTCCTTCGTCTTCAACTTACGTCTGATGTTCTTTGGCAGACCTCATACAAGTTTCATGTGGCGCCTCATACTTGCTACTCTTTCCAGCTTAGCGACACTTGCGACTGGTCAGCAATTTTGCAAGTTTCGTTTTTTCGGAGGTAACTAAATTATTTATGATACTACAACACAAACACTCACGAAAACATTGAACTATCTGAGAATAGTAAATTTGCCCTTCCTTTACAGTGCTAAGCAGGATGAATAATAGAGTGGCGTGTGCTTAACATGCGTATGTTAAGCTTAACAGTGGCTTACTCTAATACAACGTTTTATTTGTAGCACAACAAAAATTTTTTTTTCACATTTTGATGATATGTGTATTCAATTTTTCAGTTCTAATGTTTTTCTTCTTAGAGACTTAAAGGGCTTGAATAGAGTGAATTAAATTTTGATTTATCCTAAATAGAACCTAAATTCAATATTAAATTTAGATTAATCTAATTTAAGTTTAGTTTGGAAAATTTTTTTATTAAACAAAATAATAACTACTATTCGTATTTATTTTCGTTTTCATTTACTGCTTAAAATGCTAAGAAAAAATATGATTAAAATGTATTTCTTGTTTTCTGTCTGCGAGTGTTCACCGTATGATTTCAGATTAAGGGAAAGGGTATAAGGCAGGCGACATGCTGCGATAGACAAATTGACTGTTTGTGACTGTTGCTGTTGCTGTCATTGTCAACATGGTCGACTGTCAAAATAATTAACGAATTGAAGTAACATACCAACTTGTGGGACAGGGAGGGGGCAAAGGATGGGGGAGGCGGGCGTAACGGACACCGCTGAGACACTGTGGGCCATCGTATTAGCGAGGTAATTGAACTGCAAATTATACAACAACACAATATTGTGTAGTAACTGTTTGTACATGCATGTATGTATGTGTATTTTGGTGTTTATGTGGTTATGTAATGAGCTGTCAGTGTTACAACTGTTGTCATCATTAGCTACACATACACATACAAACACACAACTCTGTATACACTATTGCTGTCTTTTTTTTCTGACGAACGAAAAGCACCGAGAGGCAAATGAAAGAAAGGTACGCGAGAAAAGGAATAAAAGCAAACAGTGATACAGGTTTGGAAGGTGTTGAAACATGTTGTGGTTGGTGCGGTCAACAGCACAAGACAAAAGATATAGATAACAAGCAAAAACGAAACAAACAGCAACTGGGATGTAAACATTTTGAAACCCTCAATTAAAGGGTATAAGGGCATGCACGTGGTTTTGAGACTTTGCCATGAATTGCATGCTACTCGAAGATTGCCGGTTAATGTTGCCTATCGCTGTCCTCTTCTTACTCACCCTACACTGGCAATTAAATGCAATGCAAGAAAACTACAAAGAAGAAGAAGCACTGGTAACTGCTGCTGTTATTGTTGTTGCTTGCTGTTGGTGTTTCGTGCCATGTACTAATCAAAAATGTGGTTACAGCAGTTCTGGGATTACAACCAAACACAGTCGTGACTGACACAAAATTGTTGTCGCTTCAAGACACCAAAAATGTTCACAACTTCTTAAAATTTAAATGCACTTAATTGACTTGGGACGTGGTAGCCAACAGTTTTAGAGCAGCCTTAATAAAAGCAGTTCCTCCGCAACTGTCAGTCAAAGGGTGGATTTACAGTGGCTTAATAACAGCAGTGTCACCACAACTGTAGGCAAGCTGACATCGACAAAAAAGTGATTCTACAACTGTAGGCAGGATTGCAGTAGCTTTAAAAGTACAATATTTTCTAGGCAGCTAATAGCTGCAGTATCATTACAACTGTTGGAAATTTTGCAGCAATTTAATAAAAGCAGTGATACTACAACTGTAGGACCGTTTACAGTGATTTTATTACAACTGTAGGCGAGTTTACAGCGACTTAAAAACAGCAGGGTCTCTGCAGCTGTAATTTTGAATATCAATGTCAATGAAACTTTTTATGAGACCATTGCATTGTCATCTTGATAATCAAAATGTGTGCAAATTAATATGTGGGCCACAAATGCCAACAACAATTAGCTGTGCGTGTTTATGTGTACGCTATTGTATTTACTAGAGGATTTTGGCTTTCAGGCGTAGCTTTTGCTTGTAGTTGGCAACGCATGTGCAATTTGCGGTTGCCCCTCCTCTTTTCCTACCCATGTCGCGATGTCACAGCACGGAGCTCATCTCATGCTGACAGCCCAATTAAGTTGTGTTTGCGACGTCGACTGCATCAATTTTGTGCCTTACTTCGGGATCAAGTGCAGGCTGCGACATCAACATTAGTGGGGCGATGGTTGTTGGTCATTATCCAGTTTTCGACTCGTATTCCACCAATCCTCTCAATTCTCATTTCCATTAAGTACTCCGTTGCCTGGAACTGAGATGCATTCGTTGCGCGCTCTGTTAATTATAGCATCGCGTTGCCAAGTGCTGTGGCTAAAGAAACAGTAGATGAACAATTATTAGCAGATGGGACTGCCAACTTGCTCTTGAGTGGCCGTCTAATTTCCGTTTATTTAAATTAGTTGCGATAAGCTATCAAATTTAATTGGCCTACCGCTTAGCCAATGTCACACGCATACTCTCACACATACTCTCACCTGTTATGTGGTCGCACATTTGCATAGCTCACAATTAGGTTTCTCATTATCGCAGATAATATTCGCCGCATTTGCGATAAGCATACACACAACACACGCATACATGCATGCATGTCAACTTAGAGTACGTGTATGTGTGTAATTGCCATTCATCTTCTCATATACACACTTCTACAGCGTAAGCTCGCAAATTGCATTGAGCTAAGCTTTAACTGTTTCAATTACTGTCCAGCGAAATTAACCACCACTCCCTTCTCTATCCTTAATTTCTATAAACGCTTTTATGCAAAGATTTTATGATGAACAATATAGCCCACATGAATGACGTCGATGTATAAATGCAAGATTTGGGCGCATTTGCTTCATTTAACATGTTCAATTAAATCGATAAATTGCATTTGCTGTGCAACTGAGGATGGTGTCTGGGTAATTAAGCACTGTCAAGTCTACAAAAGTAAACATGTGCGGGACCAAAAGCTGCTTTGTAGATCGCTCTCTCCAAAGAACTATTGTTGTCGCGCTCTTTGTGTCTTTGCTTTGCTCATGTCAAATGTGCTTGTCTAGTTTGCATTGGAAGCTCGTAAGATCAACGCGTCGTTTTTCTGGGCCAAAAGTTTACAAAAATAGTTTGATAACACGTTCAAAAGAAATAAACAGCAACGAGAAGTGTTGATTAATTAATCGAATTACAATCACAATGCAGTGCAATTAAAACGTCAGCACTGCAGCGCAGCTGGCTCCATTTTTTTTTCGGTCATGAAACTCCTTTTGGAGTGAGTGAGACAGCGCAATCGATAGCACTCTGTGGGTGCCGTGTATGTGTTTGTGTGTGTGTGCAGCTCAAATTGTAATTAATGATGCAAGACAGACGTCGAAGCCGGGGCTTTTCAACCGCAGTCGGAAGCGCCGCAGCAGCAGCAGCAGCAGCTACCGAAATCTCAGTGCTGAGCTTCAGCAAAGCTTTACGTGTGAGTGTGCGAAGGAGAGCGGGAGAGTGAAGGTAGGCACTGACAGAGCGGTGTTGCTGTTTCAGTTTGTTTGCTTTAATCATCGACGCGTCGCGCGTTTAAAAGACAACACACAAAAAAAAAAAAAACGAAAGTAAAAGCAAAAAACTCGTTGTTTGGGCTCTCGTGCGTTTCGCGTAAATAAATGAAAAGTTCGTTTAATTCTCGGCGATTCTTTATATTGCGTGCACACAAGAAGACGAAGGCTGAAGAGAGTGGTGGATTGGAGGGACGGGGGCTGCGATGGGGTATCGTTTACTTTGGAAATGAAAAATTATGATTACATCAACAATAATCGAAATGCGCTTGTAAGCTTCGTATTCTGCTTCCTTGCTTCCTTCATTCCTTGTCCGTCGTCTGCTCGCTCTGTGTGTGTTCATGGTTATTCCGTTTTCTTTTTATACCCGTTACTAAGTGGCATATAGCGAATTATACGTTGCTGTCGATGCCAAATTTAAAGAGTAATTTATAGTTGCTTTGCTGGGCTACCGGGTATTTAATAGTCTGACACAGTGGACTCCTGCTTGCTTACTTGTTCCGTTCTGTTTTTGGCTCTTCCGCTGCTATCTTTTGCTGTTGGTTGCTGCGCCGACGTCTCTGTCGGTGCTGCCGTCGCGTCGTTTTTTGCTGCTCGCGTTTTTGGCAATTTTTCTTCGTTGCTTTCGCTGGGTTCGCGTTGCTGACTTGCAATGCTTCTCATGCGTGCAATGGCAGCTTGGCCTGGGTAGCACCTCTCTCCCTCTTCCTCACTCCCCATACTGTGGGCACAGCGTGCGCTTTTTGTGTGAAAATATTATGTTTACAAACTATTTGTAATTCTCTTAGATAACAGAGATGAAAGCTGTAATAATAACTGCTGTTAAATCGGAAGTGAAAATAATTCGTTTGTAGTGCGCGAGTGAAGTGCGGGAATGAAATAAAAAAAAGTTGGTAACGTAGTGCACAAAAATATATATGGTGTGGTATATCAATGAAGATAATCAGAGGCGATCAAAAAGGAATCCTAGGTGAGTTTAAAAAATTAATCTGTGTTTTTTTGTATTATATAATATTAAGACTATTACACTTCTATTGTTATTATCTCTTAAATTAATTTATTAGCATTGAGTCATTATTTGATCCATAGTGCATATTAAAGAATAATTTTGATGGGTTGCAGGGGCAATAGGGGAAGTAGTGTAAACGTTCAATATTTGTGCTCAAAGTGAAAATACAATGCAAAGGCAACGGTAGAGCCCAAGGAGCGTTCAGCCAAAAATATTTCAATGCAAAATCGAAAATATATAGTATACGAGACACAACACGTTTTGCCCCCACTCTCCCCGTTTGCTTGGTTATTATCTCCATTGTCTCCCATGCCGCTGTTGCTGCTTCGCCATGCATAAATCAGCGTCGTCTGGAGCGACAATGCCCAAGCAGCAGACGACGACGACGACGACGACGTCGACACAAAACACAACATTTTTTTTTCTCCATTTTTTTTTTTGGTTTTTTACGCTGCGTCCGTAGACACTGCAGAACCTCCAACATCTGCTGCCCCCGCTCGCAGTTGGGGACACTTCCATTCTCATCCTCTCCATCCACCTCCTCTTGCGCACTCTTCTTCTAGCCCTTCCAGTGCATTTGGCATTATGCTTTGCGTATTGTCGCTTTATGAAGTCATCTTGGCGTAACGCTCCAAAAATTTATGACCAACTACACTTTATTTCTGTCACTTTTTGGCCAACTCGAAGATATGCAGTGACAGTTTTTGGCATCTTGTGCTTATGCTACTCCTCCTCCTATTGCTGTTAACTGCCACAAAATGTTGTAAGCTGCAAATTTTTTGTGCAAAACGCTAGATAAGCTGCAGCATAATCGCTTTACACAATTATCTGTCACTAAGTATTATACACCAAGAGATTAACATATTTTTTCCTTTATAAAAATTAAGTTTTCTATTTAAAGTGGCCATAAACTATAAACTCTATTTGTAAAAAAAGAATATTACACTTTCGCAGATATAAAAATTTTGCAGTTTAAGAATTGACTTGTCATAAAATCAATTTCAATATTGCTTTGAAAGATATGCAGCTTTATTTTTAGTCGGAACTCGACTTTAAAAGTTGATTTTCCCATTTGAAAATAAAAATGTTTCGAATAAAATGCAAGAGAAACTTAATTCAATAGAAATCGTATCTAGTTGTTAAAGCTATTCTTAAAGGAAATCCACTGAAGCATATTCATATATTGTCTGTGGCCAGGGGGAGATTAAAATTATTTCAGGGTCGTTACCTGGAGTCTGACTATAGAGTGGGGTCTTTTGCTTGAGGTCCAACAATGCGTTGCAAATGCGGCGACCATTTTCATAGCATACTTTAGCGGGCAGCGAGGCATTTTGAAGCACTTGCAGCAATTGTCAGGCCAATTACGGGCCGCAATTATGTCATATGAGGAGGACATAAAAGCGGATCGCATATACACGGAATGCCTTTTATGAGTGTTTGTTTGTGACTGCGTGTGCGAGTGTGTGTGTGTGCCATGTGTGTGTGTGTGTGTACAGCAAACGACCCTTTAACCATAAAACTCTTAGCTGGGGATTTAAGGCAGACCCTCGATTTCGTCAGGGGATTTCGTGGCCAAGATGCGTCTGTCTCGCACTGAGACACACGAGAGATGAACTCGAGAGGATGGAGAGCGGGATGAATAGAGACCGAGTACAGAGAACTGGCCCGAAAGTTATCAGCCTGTTAATTGCTTAACTTTTTCACTTCAACTTTTTCGGGGGCAAGGAACAGAACCTGAAATGTGGGCGAGGAAATAAGAGTGAAGTTGGAGCCGAAAGCGGCCGAAAGATAAAAACCAAAAAGCGCAAAAAAAAAAAAAACAAAAAACAAGAGGAATAAAAACGTCGAAAGAGAAAACCATGCAAATATGCCTCACTGAGTTTCTGGCCGAGACAGAGGACAACGATGACGACGATGAAGCAGAAGCAGAAGCTGAAGTTGTGGCTGTGGGGCCGAGGCCAATGGGTCGGTCATAAAGTGTTTGCAGTTTTATTTTTCTTCGTTTGCCCTTTCAAATTTAAATGACAAATGGAGGCGACAGCAGTCAGAAGGCGCAACTGCAAGTGTCCTCAGCTGCTTGTCCTGCAACTCTTTGACCCTTTGCCCTGACATTTTGCTTATCTCGCGTACATGTCATAACAGAGTCAAGTCCAAAATAACAAAAAAAAACGAGAAAACAAAAATGAACGAAAGAATGATAATGCTTATAAGGGAAGTTGCCAAACTTTGGCCTCTAATCTTGACAGGCACCTAAGTAGCCTCTGCTCCTACTTTTCCCTTTCCCTTTTCCATTCTCTCTGATCTGTGTAATTAAGGTTCTACGACAGCGACAGATGCAGACACAAACAAAAAAAAAAGGCACGAAAGTAAAAGGGAACTTAAAAAATCAATGCGGCACACTAAACTCTCATTACTCATATGGAACATACCGAATTGAGGTCGTGGTTCTGGTGTTCCTACAGCTCCTGGCTCCTGGCTCAGCTACGATAGGTCAGGTACGGTGAGATGGCGGCCATAAAAACCACATTAAAAGCATTTAAAAGTTGGCTAATCGGTAGCGGGCCACCGGCAAAGTTGGCTTAATGTTTTATGGCCCTATCCGTTGCTTCGCGTTTCTTTTTTTTATTGGCCCTTTGCAAATTGATTAAAAGATCAATGATTATATGCCTTTTAATGGCTCATTGCATTTAATTTAATTCGTTCTCTTTAGTTACCAAACTGCGATTTAACAGTTCGTAATATCGTTGCTCCGTCGTTTTCACTTTATACTTATTTAATTGAGATTGCAGAAATTGTTTGAAAAATTCAAGTGGAAAATTACTTTAAGTTGACTTCAATTACTTGCAAATACATAATAATTAATGTTCGCTAGCTTCACTAAATGACAGCTTCAGTGACATTAAAAAAAATGTAAAGAAAATACATAAAAATCTGCTGATTAATGAAAAGAGCAGAAGGGATGATTTTTTGTTGAAGTGCCCCTGAATATTATTTCATGGCTGATAGGCCGTCTAAGCCGCATTCGGATTCGCTACTGTCAAATGTCAAGTGTAGCAACTTCTTATGAATCAGCAGTCTATGCCGCAGTGAAGCAGATACACAGAGGCGTCAACCTCATACTGCATTCGACATTATCCAGTCCTCGAGTTTGGGGTTAAGCAAGTTGGAAAAGTTTTAAGTCGAGTTTTTTTTTTATTTTTTGCCGTTGTGCAGATTGATGCAGTGTATGGGGAGTTTATTCATTTGATGGCAAAGCACTTGAGGCAATCCGAACCGCAATGGGGCATACTTCATTTATAAATTACGCAAGCATTAAATGCGCAGATAGAACCATTCAATGTGCGGCTGCAACATCCTCCCCTCCCCTCCTCTCCCTCTCCCCTCCTCGTTCTTCGCTTCTAGTCAGCAATTGATGCGCCACATAAATCTTCAAGTATGTGAGTGCCTGCCGACCTGTTCAGGACTGCTATTTATCATTTAAGGCCGGGACAGACAGCTCTCGTCAGACAGACAGACAGACAGACAGACAGACAGACGCATAGACTGTAGAGAGGCTGTCGAATAGACAGCTAGTCAGTCAGTCAGTCAGTCAGTCGGCGAGTCAATCATTCAGTCAGTTGAGCTATGCAATTTTGTTACAATTTTTCTTCTTTGAGCGCCGCTGGGCACTTCAACGTTTTTTTTTTTTTATGCACGAGGGTCGTTTATACAATTGATGGTAGATAATAATAATAATTATGATTTGCCACTTAGCGAAGCTATTTATTTTTTGTCTAGATTGTGATTTATGATTGTGATTGACTCACTGTTAATGTGAAGTGTATTTATAAAGCAGATGTGATTAAAACTGTTTAGATTATAATATTCTTCTATAATTGTCGAGAATACATTTTGTTTAAATTAAAATTAATGCAATGAAAACTTGAAAGTATAGTAATTAATTAATTGAATTGAAGTTAACGATTCTAAAGTGTAAATGAATTAGATTTTAAATATTGTATATTATATATGATATAGTTATTTAATTATTTGTGGATAGATTGTCATTAATGGAATGAAAACTTTTAAATTAAAAGTACGGATTCTAAATTGTAAATCAATAAGAAATGAAATATTGTACATGTATAATTGATATAGTTAGCTAGTTATTTGTCGATCGGTTAAAATTAAAGCAATGAAAACTTTTGAATTAAAAGTAAGGATTCCAAATTATAGCAATGAAAAGTTTTGATTTAAAGGATTCTAAATTGTATATGAATTAGAAAAGAAATATAGTTATAGGTATTTGTCGATCGACCCGCGTGTCATGAATACTTTGAAAAAGGATTGCTCACAATGACGGCAGGTGTTCATTTTGAAGATGGTGCGAGTTGAGAGTCCAGTTGCATGGGGGGGTGTTTTGTGATTTTAATGCCGATTGGCAGACGGCAGGCGGCATAATGCTAAAGGAGCCTGGAGCCTGGAATCTGCACAGCTATCCCTGTGTGTGTATCTGCGTTATCCTGGGCAAGACTCGTAATGGACTTGGCACTTTGCAACTTGGCCATTGAAAATGTGTGTGTAAGTAGTTTAAATCGCATTCGCCACTAGGTTGGGGATGGGGGGACACAGTCACAGCCTGATGCTTACACTTGAATAAATACCAGTTGGATGACGAAGAAGAAGAAGAAGCAGCAGAAGCAGAAGCCGGATGATGATGACGGCATCGCACACTTCTTCTCTCTTTCTCTCTCTCTTAGCGTTGTAGTCGTTGTCCTTGTAGTCGTCATCATTGCAATTGCAAATAAATAAGAATAAGAAAGCGCTGCAAGGATGATGCTGACAACGTGCAACGAGTACAACGAGTAGCAGAACAAAGTTGCCAGTAGCCAGGTGGCGAAGGAGCAGGATGAGGAGGAGGAGGGAACAACTCACTGAGGGATTGGGGATACGAATGGTTTTTAAGTTTCTTGTTACAAAATTGCAGCAGCGAGCGAAAGCAGGAACTTTTGTGAAAAGTGCAAAAATGAAGTGCAGATGCTTATCAAGAACTATCCCACGGGAAAGCGAATGCGGATTTCACAGAAAATAACCCGATGTACTGTGATTGAAGCGACACCTGCTATCAACGGACAGGTGTCAAAAAGATAGAAAGGAAGCAAGCCAAAGACAGAGAGAGAGGGATAAAGTGAGGGAGGGAGCGAGACAAATGCTCGCAGATTTACACACTGCACTGCGCTTCATTATTGCCTGCTTCTCGTTTTCGTTTTCGTTCTCTTCCTCGGTCGTGTTTGCGATTATATTACGTGTTACGTTACGTAACGCTTAACGTAAACGTAATCCACAGCCAGCAAGCAGAGAGAGCGAGAGTGAGAGTGAGAGACCCGGAAGAGACTCGCTCATAATCAAGTGTCGCGTCTAGTTGTGTGTGTGTGTGTGTGTGTGTTTTTCTGATGTATGACTGTCATTTTTACCTGTGTGCGATAAGCTCGGCTAACAAGCGTTGCGTTTAACTAGCGAGTTACTTACATTTGGCATATTAAAACTCGTTAGCCCGCATCCTCAGCTAAATCTGCGTATACCCTAAAAATGTGTAGGAAATGCGAGCATTGAACATGCTGCATTAAATCTAAATTTAGTAATTTTTTTCTGTATTAAACTTATTTCAATAATATCACTTTCTACACGCCGCTTGTAATCATTCATGCGTATTTTATTTCCTTATTTACTCGAAACTCGATATGCGATAGACTGTGAGCCAATGAAAGCTTACAAATTCAACAATTTTTTGGTTTAATTAAAATTGTTTTCTAAAACATAATAAAAGGAAATGAAAAAAAAAAACGAATCACAAACAAACATTGTATTTGGTTTGTTGCAATGTATGCCTTGAAAAAGCTGACTAGTTATTCCGCATGCCGGACTCTTTTATTTCTCTGATAAAATTGTATTTGATTTTTTACGAAAATTGTATATTCTGGTATTTACAAAAGTAAATTACGTTTTATTGCACAGAATTCGCAACAAAAACGAAATAAATGGAATATGAACAAATGTGTGCTTCAAGCGAGAGGTGCTTCAATCGCAAAAAAATTGTGTATCAATCAATAGGGATAATCAATGGATTTAGTTTGAGGTGGAGGCAAGCTAAAAATACTGTTTATTAGAAAATCAATACTTTTTAAGATTATTAATTTAATTTTGATTGCATGTATAGCAAGTCAATTAGTTATATTGGCTAAAATATTGTTTATTAGAAAATTTAGGTATATTTTGCACTCTAGTATATTATGAAATACTTATAAATATACCAAAAATAGCATTAGGTATATTATAAATGAAAGCAAAACAGTTTACAAATATACCAACGGCTATATTTAGTATAAATACTTATAAATGTACCAAAAATATCCTTTAGTATATTTTAAATTATTTTGAGATATTAATTTGGTATTTTTTAAACTGTTTTGCTTTCATTAATAACGGTTAGTGAGTGTTTATAGAGAATATCACAAGTCGATCAGTTGTTTTGACATTCAGTTAGCTGCGCAAAAGTTTTGCCAAAGCAAAAATGCTGCTAAATGGTTTATGCACACATGGAAAATTAAGAAAAAAAATGAGGAAAATAAATATGCAAAAAATAAGTACAAGAGTGGGAGAAAATAAATGTAACATGTAATGATTGCAAAAGTTACGAGTATAAAACGTAAATTAAGTTGAACGAATGAAGAGCTACGACTGAGAGAAGCGAACAGTAGTAGTACAGTACAGTAAAGTATAGTAAATAGAAAACGCGAATAATGTAATGAAAATGCTTGAATTTCCCATGTGCTGTGGGCATTAAAACCCAGTCCACAGTTGCGCAGTTTCCCTGGGAAGCTGCTTCTCATGTTTGTTTGCAATGTTGTTTTGCAACTTTTATGCAGAAAGCAGCAGCAAAGCCATAAGAAGAGGCAAGGACGCGCCTGAAGGACGAGTGAGAGAGAGAGAGAGAAATGAAACAAGCAGCAACTGTTTGCAAAACTATGAAATTAACTGCTTATTAAGGCAAAGGGACGGGTGGAGGAGGGATGGGAATGAGAACAGGAGCAGGAGCGGGAAGGGGAGGCAGGGGCAACTCTTGTGGTTGGTAGATCTGTGAGTTACGAGGTTGCGACTACTTCAAGTCGTCAAGTGAAAGTTTTACCAAATGGCATGGAAAATGTTTCGAGAGATATGAGAACCGGCATCATTAATTATTTTGCTCATTAGTGTTGCAATGTGCGTGCCTCTGTATGGGTGTAAATGTACATGTGTGTGTGTGTGTGTATTTGAGTGCGTGTGTATTTGTGCTTGTCAGCATCACAAAGAAAATGCCAAGGGGCAACAACAACAGTTTAGCTTCAAAATGCCACTAATATGCCTGTAATACCAACAGAAACTCGATATACCATAGATTGCAAACCCTAGAACTCAAACAACTTTATGCTTCATTCTATAATGCATTCCCATCTTTATTATAACAAAAAAGAAAAATGATTTGCAATGCGATATTAAAATGAAAATATGTTTTAGGTTTTTGTTTTGCTTTATTTGAAATTTTGGAAAACAATTTGCGAAGGCAGAAATATGATACAAAAATAGATTTTCATTAGTTTTGAGCGTAAAGTTGTTTTTAATTAATGTGCATTCGAAATTTATTATGTAATATTTCTAGTTAATAGAGTTAGTTTACAGTTGCTGCGAGTGGAACCTAAACTTTTCATAAAAATTTAGATAATAATTTGAAAGGTGCCATTATATGCTCTAATTGAGACAGTGTATTTATTTTGCACTCTATGGTATATTTTGAATTTAGTACAACATTGATATACCAATTACAGCCTTTATTATATTTCAGTATTTTTGCTGCGTATATTTTTTGGTATATTTAAATATATATATATATATAAATTTTAATTATTATTATTATTTTTTTTCATTATTCTTATTATTTTTATTATTTTTATTTTATTTTTTATTTTTATTATTTTTTATTTTTTTGAAATTAGTACAATATTGATATACCGATTACAGCCTTCAGTACATTTCAGTATTTTTGTGGCGTATATATACATTTTTTACTGATTAATTTATTTTGCATTCTAGGATATATTTTAAATTTAGTACAATATTGATATACCAATTTCAGTCATCAGTATATTTCAGTATTTTTGCGGTATATATTTTTTTACTGATTCTCTTCGTCGTGCTGCAATTAATGTCATACTGCCATTTAATATATCTTCGTTGTATGATACTTTACATTTTACTTTACTTTATCAAACCCAAATAGACGAATTCCCTTTAATTTCAAAGTCTGCCATAACTTTGCATATTCTCAACATTCAACGCCTTGATCGATGTGCATAAAGCACTTGCAATTCATGTGAATGTGCAGCGGAAGTAGTGCGTGTCAAATGCAGCAAAATCGGCAAAAAATTGCTAAGCGATTGAGAGATGGAAAATAAGGACAGAGAAGAACGATATCTTGAAAGATATTGACATATTTGAGTTGAAACTAACTGCAACTTAAACTGCAGCACAACTGCAACACGGCTTCAACCTCAACTTTATCATCAACTTTTGCCTTCAGCTTCATCGGCAATTCTACTGTGCATATATTTTTTTTTCTTCTTCTACTTGCACCGCGTCTTCATCTTCGTTTTCGTCTTCATCTGCGTCTTCAGCGTCTTCAGCGTCGTCACGTCGCATGGGGAAAAAAAATGGCGTTCAAAGTCAAATCTACACAATGGCTGGAAATGGGTTGAAATGTGTGCTTAAACATTTTATTTATCACGCAAAATGCTCGCAATGCTTGCCATCTATCTTATCCATACGTTCTCTGAGTGTGCTACAGCAAGGGACTGTGTGTATATGTGTGTATAAGTATGTGTGTGTTAGTGTGTGTGTGTGTTTGTGTCACTCTTGTTGTTGCTCAGCAGCCAAAAAGCATGCAATCGTGTTTTTGATACCCTCGATGCATATGAAATGTAAGGAAGGGCATTTCAAAGATCTTTTGATAAAGAAAACACATTCACAGAAAATTTGTAAGTCAATTAATTATTTTTCTACTTATAATGTTTTAACAATAATAATTCCACTTCGTTATGTATTTATCATATACATTTCTAAGAAAATTTGCAAATTTGCACATTTATAGAAAATTTGCAAATCAATTATTTTTCTACTTGAAATGTTTCTAGTAAATGTTTTAACAATAATAATTCCACTTCGTTAAAAAGAAAATTTGTAAATCAATTATTTTTCTACTAAAAATTTTTGAAGTAAATGTTTTAACAATAATAATTCAACTTTGATATATATATTTATCATATACATTTTCATTGAAAATTTGTAAATCAATTATTTTTCTTCTAGTCAATATGGTAAATGTTTAACAATAATAACTCAACTACGTTATATATTTATCATATAAATTTCAATTTCAAGTCTTAAGCAATAACATTAAAGTTAAATGAAAATTTCTCAAAGCTCTTACAAGAAAACCTATTTGCACTATTTGTTTGCCAAGTTTGGCAAATTAAATGCAGTAATTTAATAAAATATGAAATAAAGTATATAACTGAATTAGAAACTAAATATACACAGGGCATCTTCTAGTTCCCCTTACTCTTCATTATTTGTTAGCATACTCGTTGTTTTTCCCCTGCTGGTCGCAAAATATGTATGCAGACAGCGCGCATTGAAAGTTTTCAATGATTTTCGAGTCGCATTTATCGCAATTGTCTGCTTTTTTACACTCTACAAGATATGCACTGCAAATTGTTTGTTGTAGTTGCAGTTGTTGTTGTGCCATTTGCTGTTGAGGAGCGTAATGGAAAGTACTCAAAAGTAAGGCAGACTTAAAGTTAAAGCAAAATACTCAAAGATACTTGAATTGTAATAGCTTTAAGTGCATTAAATCAGTTGGGCGGCAAAATTGATATGCAAGGTCTAAGTCAATGTAACTGGGCCAAGCTTGCCACGCACACACACACACACACACACACATACAAAGCGAATGGCTGCAGGCCATTCTCAACACTTGCAACATGTTGTGCGTGCCTTTTTAATTAACATAAAAATCTAATTTGCAGCACTTTTGACTTGCGTATGCGCATGTGTGTGTGTTGGGGGCGTGGTCGTCGTGTTATGAAAACAACTTAACCTTATGGCCAACGATGTGTGCCATAATAATATGCTACCTAGGTGCGTGTGCGTGTGTGCGTGTGTGTGTGTGTGTGTGTGCGCCTCTGGCATTGGCTTTGGCAAGGACAACTGCGTCAAACACCTGGCCAGGATGGCCACATACGGTGACAGCATCATCATCGTCGTCGTCGTCGTCGACGTCCTCGACACATTAGCGACATTTACACGTCGCAGCAATTTCAAACAGCAGACGACATCGTTTCCCTTGATTTTCCTCCCCCCCTTCTTTTGGCGCCATTAGACGTGTGGCACCCCTGACTGTTTGGCTGGCTGGCTGGCTGACTGGGAAGTCAGTCATAATCATTTTCATTGTCGACATTTTGCGACACATGACAAGCTCACGAAAAATGTGAAAAACTCTTCTTCCCCTTTCTCCCTTTCTTCTGTTTTTTTTTGGCTGCTCAATTTGAGAGGCTTCTATGGCGCAGCTCATTAGACGCAATTAGTAGCCGTGTCGCTGTCTGGGTGAAATGGGTAATGTTATTCCCAACTTGCGGCTACTCATTTAAATTGCTTATTTACAGCAATGCAAATTTGATTGCCTTTAAATTAAAAATGTTGATACAACAACCAAAGCACTGACAACAAGCGCTAACAACAAGCAACAGAAGCGGGCAAATAACAAACATTGAAACAATGGCCAATGGGCAATGGGCAATGGGCAATGGGCAATGGGCACTTGTCGTTGGGCAAACATTTGCCCAAATGGCCAACACTCTGACAACAGCATAAAGCGCATAAAAGAAATTGAGTATCACAAAACGAAAACGGAAATATACAAATGGGGGAAAACGAATGTGAAATGCGCTTGTGAAAGATTTGAAAATCAAAATTGTTTTTTTCTTTTAGAGTGAACGAAAGAAACTAGAAAACTATGTGGTGTGTATTTGGTAAGTTAACTAAACAGGTTTTATTATGGAGAGATTAGGCTGTGTTATTTTTGAGCAAGTAAGGAGTAAGCTATTCACAATCGAGTGTGCTCGACTGTGAGATACCCGCTACCTATTTTCAACAAAAGCAAAGCAGTGTGGTATTAATTGTAAATATAATTATATTGTTTAAATAAAATATACCAAATCAATATACCACATAAATACTAAAAACAACCAAAGGCTATATTTGGTATATTGATATAGTACTACATTGAAAATCTTCTTTTTAAATATACTACTACAAAATATACGATATTATCAGACACTCTAGCATACTTTACTCTAGCTTAATTCCTTGTAAGAGTTAAAAAATTCATCAAAATACCTTTCAGTTCTTAAAAATTCTCTTTATTTAACTTAATGAAAGAAGTTGATATTTATCTTATTCAATAAACTTAATCTAGAGATGTCATTGATAGCTAAAGGCCAATGAAGGCAGATCTCCTATTCTATTTAGACGAGTTTAAAGAACTATGTTAGTATACTTGTATAATTCACAAATTAGTCAACATAAACTTTTTTATAATTAAATAAAGAAACTGCAAACTTAAGCAATATACGTGTAATTTTATAGAGAAAAATTATTAAAAATGGAAATAATGAATAAAGTTTCATTATATATTATCTAATAACTATAATTAATTATATTATTGTAGTCTGAAAGGTCCTTCTCCATTTAGTTGAGTTTAGTTGTGTTATTCTAAGTCTTCTTTTAAGAAACTTGTATACTTGATAAATTCATAAAATTCCTAATCCTTGCTAAAGCTAATGGACTTCTTTGAATGTAGTGCAAGCAGTTGGACATTGAGCTGAACTGGATGAGTTGTGACCGCATTTGCTGTTGTCCGCTGTTCAAATTTCATGCAAATTTAGTCATTTGCCACAAAATTTACACTCACACCTACACACACACACACACACGCAGATGGTATCAAACATTGCGTGTGTGTGTGTGTGTGTGGCAGATACGCCTTCTCTTTGAGCCGCATAGAGCTGAATTCTGGTTGCCACTTCAACTTGCATTTGCATTTAAATCTCATTAGTTTTTAATGGTTTTAGGTTACAAATTTGGTTCAACTTCTATTTTTTTTTTGCCCGCTTTTTGTTGATATTTATTTATTTATTTTGTTGTTGTTGTTTTTGTGCCGCGCTTGGCTTCTATTGCAGGCGGCGTGGCAAGTGACAACTTTGTGCGATTTCCGCCGGAAACAGCATGGTCGCTGTTTTCACACACACACACACACACAACACATAGAACGGCACAAACCAAACGCGTAATTTGACAACCGCAAAATGCGTTTTAAATGTGTCACCACGCCCCCATTTTCAGCCCACACGGGGGGCAGGGGCAAGGGGCAGAGGCAAGGACGCTGTCTAACAAGCTGGGCGCAATGTTTTCGCTTGCCATTTGCCATTTGCCGTTTGGCTGTGTTTATTTAATGAAATGCATATTAAACATATGTTTCGAGAAAAAATTTCACAAAATATGTTGCATACTTATTTGGAGGTTGTTGCTAGAATCAGTTGTCGTTGTTGTTGTTGCTGCTGCTGCTCTTGGAATACCCCATAGAAAAGAAGTATAGAGAGAGGCTAGCTATAAATACTTCATTTGTATGTTGTATTTTAATGAAAAAAGAAAAGAATACCAAAACATCATGGTTTAAAATGCATATTTTAATGACTCTATCCCAAAAGCTTACTATAAGGAATAAGACAATATTATAAACTAAATTGCATTTTAATTTGATCGAACTGAATTTTATTTGAATATTTATTTGTTTTTTGTATATGTGTTTTTATTGTTCCATATAGGTTATAGGTGCCCTTTCTTGAGGGTACTTTGAAGATATATTGTGTATTATATATTTATTATTTTCATATCAAATTTAGTCTTCAATTTTAATAATTTGTCAATGTTTTTAATGATTTTGTTTTTCAATTATGCGAAAATGACTTCAACTAAATTTTAACTTAAATAAGTTTTCTAGCAATACATCTTCATAAAGGGTATTTACCCATCGGTCAACGCAGCAAACTCTTACGGACCATGCATAATTGCTGTTGCTGCTGCTGTTGTTGTTTTTCTGTTTTGCTGTTTTCTGTTTGCTGTTTTGCACTTGACGTCTAATGACGTTCAGTTCACATTTGCTTGTTGACCTGTTATATGTGTGTGTGTGTGTGTGTTTTTTGTGCCACTGTTGTTGTTGCTGCTGTTGTTGTGGAAGCAATGTGATGTCTGGTTGTCTGGTTGCCTGTCAGTTGTTGGTTGAATTTATTGTGCCGCTGTAGATGATGCCAAAAATGTGATATATTCATCTCATGTGGTCAACTTAAAAGTGCCCACAAAGCATTTAAAAAAAACTATAGCATGTTTTAGTATTTTTTGTTGGCCATTAAACCATATATATTTTCAGTGTATATTTATTAAAAATAAAGTGTCTATGAGTCGAGTGAATGCTTGTTTATTTTCTCGACATATCATCAGGTGAATTCAAGCGTTGTGCTTTAAGTGAATATGCAAAATTGTTTGTTCAACTTATTTGCATGTGCCTCACTTTCTCTCGCTCTCTCTCTCTCTCTCGCTCTCTCTTTCTCTCTGCATTTATCTTACGCTATCTATCTGTCTGGGAATTGCCTCTTATTCGCTCTGGCGCTATCTGATGCAGCTCGCCACACTCGAAACGAAACGAGGCCTATTATTAAGGCCAGCATATAGCGTCGTTCATTAATGGCAGCGGCGAATGCGTCCGTTTAAATTTTCAATTCGCATGCAATGACTTAATTGTTCATAATTTTGTTATCTGATTAACACAAATTCCGCTTAACGATAATGACTTTATGCAGTTTATGGCCAGCGCGTGCCACGCCAGAATCGCCAGAAGGACATGCGACAAACAAGGACAAACAGGACACGGGACACTGAACACTGAACACTGAACGCTGAACACTGGACAAATGCGACAAACGATGACGATGACGACGACACAACGTTGCCACTTGCAGCTCAGCTTAACCATTATCAACTGCATGTCACAGCAGATATATATGCTGCACATATATATTAAAATATATACATATATAGAAATACCGCTATCCATGGGGTAGAAGGGTATCTATTATAGCTTTGTGCCTGCAGGAAATGTATGTTATAGTCATAAGGATTCATCTCCGATAATATTAAGTATATATCTATACTCTTGTTTGTCCGCATAAACCCCCAAATCTTACAAATTAATATTAAATAACATTCTACTTCGACTTGTTATTTTGGCTTTATGATTTCTGAAAAGTTGCTTGCGATCGGATAAAAGTTGTGGAAGTTGTTTAAGACATACTTTCGAATGGCAAAAAATACCGATTGACAGTATATTTTTAATGCAGAACTGTATTGATATACCAAATTTAGCCTTAGGTATATTTTAGTATTATTTCGATATATTATTTATGCATATTTATTATTTATATTATTAAAGTTATGGAATTTATTTAAGAAATACTTTCGAATGGCAAAAACTACCTATTGACAGTTTAGTATATTTAGTATATTTTAATGTAGAACTGTATCGATATACCAAATTTAGCCTTCGGTATATTTTAGTATTATCTCGCTGAAAATGCTGTATTATTTATAATGTATAGCGGATATCTCAAAGTCGAGCACACTCGACTGTAGCTTTCTTACTTGTTTGTTTGTTTCATATATGCATCTTTGCATATAGTACAACATATATTCGCCCATTCATGTATAGTTTATGCTTGTGGATTGCCGGGCGGCTCTCTCCAGAGGCCATTGCATTTTATCGCCGTCCTGCGCTGATTAAATATCAACGTAATTTATTATTCAAATTAAGTTTATCGGCGAACAAAGGCGTCCTCCCACCTCCCTCACACACTCACACACGGCAGCAGGTCAGTCGAAACGCTGATAGAGACAGAGAGAAAGAGAAAGGGAGGGAGAGAGAGAAAAGAGCATACAATAAATTTGATAGCCTAGTCAGGCGTGTGTGTAGTTGTGCGTGACATATTACTAATACTCAAAAACATGCTGAAATTAGCCAAAACACACAACGCGAGCTGCGTGTTATCAAAAATGCATTTGGCATTATAAATGCAACCAATTTGGAGCTTGCGGCGCTCTTTAAAAAGCCTTCACATCACATGCAAAATATTATAAATTGTTCTGTTTATCGATCTAATGCAAAATTGACAAATGTGTGGCTTAATTGAACAATAGAATTAATGTTTTGCCTAACGGCGGTATATTTTCAAAATCGAATTTTAATCTTGTTCAAATGGTTTGTTAACATTAATTGTTGTTCATTAAATTAAAATTAGGTTTTCATTTAATCTTCAGGTTGTAGTTGAGGTTCAATGAAATAGCAGACAGACAGACAGACAGAGAGACAGACAAACAAACAGACAGACAGACAGACAGAGAGACACGACAGACACGAAAAATTCTCTAAATTCATTTACTGATGTTTACATTCAATTCAATTCAGGTCATAAATTTAGTTTTGTTTAAAATAATGTTTCATAAATGAAATACATATTAAATTTATGAAAATGTGGAAACTTATTTCAAATATTTTAAAACAAAACAATTTCTAGTTATGAGGTCATAATTTATTTCTATACGATTTCCATTAAATTTGTTCTCAATTCAGAAATATTGCTTTCATTTTTTATTACATTTCTGCCAAATAACATTAATTATATATAATATATATATAAGATGGTAAAAAGTACGAACAAGCTTAATACATTACATCAAATTATCGAATGCAAAATCTAAACAATTTTTTAACAATCGTATAATAAAGTGTACACACGCAATCTGATCTGTTTACTATGATAATGTATATAATTGTAATATGTGAGTGCAATTTAATGTTATCTTGTAAGAAATTTAAAGCATTATATATAGTGCAAATCGCAGTCCGAAACTCGTGTAGAATTGTTTTCGATTGGCGGCCTTGCTGAGAGCTCGCTGAGTCATTGAGTTGACAACTGGTTTAATATTCAATTATAAATTCATATGGCCATCGACCGTTAAAGCTTAGCACACTTACCTGTGCCAGGCCACGCCTCCATGTATATAGCCGCCCCCTTTTTGCCTACCACTCTCGCTCTCTCGCTTGGTCAGTCGTTGTGTTGTGTTGCCATTTTGTTGTCGAGGCAGATTTGTGGCACGCTCGAAACGTGTTCAATAATTTTGTAAATAATTTTGTGTGGCACGACTTTGCATCGCGCTGCCTAGTGTGTTGCATGCCACACACACAAAAAAGTAACGCCCATTGTTCCTTTTCTTTTTGTTGTGTTCGTCGCCCCTGTTTTTTTTTTCATTTATTTTGTTTTTGTTTTTTTTTTTTTTGTTGTAGTCATGTGGCCTACAAATCGAGTCATCAATGTGGTTGTCGCTGCCAGGCCATAAGTTTTGTTCAGGTCGAGTTTTTGGCATTTTTTATTTCGCTCTTCTTTCAATTTTTGTTGTGTTTTGTTGTTCTTGTTGTTGTGGTTGTCCTGTTTATTGCCTCACACGGCTTGGGGCACATTAAACTCATTGTGTTTATGGCATAAATTTGCATGTTTTCCACGTAAATTTTTCAATTTGAATAGGCGACCGCGCGTATTCGTCGATTCTTCGCCCCTTCCCCTCACCAACCGTTGTTGTTGTTGTTGTTGTTTGGGCTTTGTCGGACATAGAGCCTTTGTAGAAGGACTCTATATTTTTGGGTTGGTTCACATGAGTGCAGCATGTGGTTTGCTTGGGAGACTAAACTGTCATTTAGACTAGCCGAAATGCTGTCAACTAGGATTATAAAGCTGAAGCGATTACCCAAAAGCAAACATGAAATAGTCGACGAATCTTCTTATATACATACACATATTTATTTCAATGTTTATTAATGTGTTGTAAGGTATATATCCCTATCCCTATGCCCTATTTATTTGTTTAAAGATCATGCTCTTTTTGCCCCTTCAAATTTGTCAACTCCTTATCAACTCCTTAAAGCTAGCTTCATGCGCAATGCATTGACTAATCTATAATATATGTGGCATTATCGAATACCCGTCCCAAAATGATCTAATTTATAGTGTATGGCTGTGCTTATAGCTTCTGTTTATGTCGTCTATTCGTTTTTATTTATATTTATCGCTTTGGGTCCCCCAAGAACATCAAATGCCATACACAAAAATTTGCACTTCTTTTTATTTGGTTAACAATGTGCCGTCTCCCTTCTCTCTGTCACTCTTCCTCCTCCTCTCTCTCTCTTTACTTTTATTACTATATGAGTAGGTGTGTAAGTGTGTGCACATGCTTATGTGTGTGTGTGAGTGTGTGCATAAGTGTCAAAGGCATGTGTTTAGCATGCCTCATTTGAGCACAAATACACCTGCAGCCATCAATTATGCAAAGAGCTGGTCCTGGTTCTGGTTCTGGGGGTTGGCAAGTTCGAGTTGGGTCAGAGATTGGGCCTAGTCCGGTCTGCTGCTCTGCACAGCCAACACACAGCCAACACACAGCAGGCGCCGTCAACGCCATTTCCCGGCCACGCCCGCCTTTTCCGCCTTTCCGCCTTTCCGCCTTTTCCCCAAAAGAGGCCTTTAGGCATGCGGAGCTAGGTCGACGAACGAGCGACGAACGAACGTACGGCTAAATTAATTTATTGGCCTGCTCGCATACACCAAATAACTGCAGTTTGCATAATCATGCCAACGAACACACATTTATACTTAGCACACACATATATACTTCACACACACACACACTGGATAGCTTATAAAATATTTATTCAAACTGCAAGTTTGGTTGGCAACACTTGCAACTGAGATGCAGCCACAGTCGCAGTCGGAGCCAAAGCTAAAGCTAAAGCCATAGCCAGAGGCTCCAAAGCCTCGTGCCCACTCTCGAGTCAATTTGTTTACCTGTCATCCATTTTACCCCATAATAAGCATATACAAAGAACATAGAGAACGGAGAACAGGCAGAAATCGAGGGAAAGAGATTCTAGGGAACTACAGTATTTGTGTGGTCTAAAATAGAGTTAAGCCAAAGTTTGAGCTAGTTTAGTTAGTTAATTTAAGCAAAATTAAAATATATTTTGCGAAAACAAAAGACACACCTTGCGTATACGCAATGCGCTGTTGAAGCTACCAAAATGCGTATACGCAATATTAAGGTGTTCTTTGCCACTAAAATAGTTAGATAGAAATAGAAGAGGGTTTAAAGATGAATCAAAATAGCAAATCAATAGCATAAATTAGCTTGCTCTATGATTTCTATTTATATTACTTTTCTCGTTTAATACAAAACTGAGCAACTACATACAAATTATTCTCTAGAACTCGACGGGCGTGTTTGACAAAACTTTAGTTTAATTATACATAATCACGAGCACGGCGACGCCTACTGCTAAACGTTGCTTAATTGTGGGTTAAAGCTCAGGGCTCTTGATTCTTTTCCTTGGTCGATTATTGAACGACGCCCAGTTCATCAATTATGATTGTCGTAAGGTATAAAAGCGAAAGACTTCAAATGCTGCCCAGAGTCACAAGTCGGCAGCAAGATGTGGCCACGTTTTCTGAGCAGCTCGTATCCGATGGAGCAACATTATTTTCTGTTGCCCAAGTTTGCGCTCAGCTTGATTGGCTTCTATCCGGAACAGAAGCGCACTTGGCCGTTGCGTGCCTGGAGTTTCTTTAACTTCTTCATCCTCACCTATGGCTGTTATGCCGAAGCGCATTATGGCATTCATCAGATACCGATAAACATTGCCCTGGCTTTGGATGCACTTTGTCCGGTGGCATCGAGCATTTTGTCCCTGCTCAAGATGGTGGCAATTTGGTGGTATCAGGATGAGTTCAAGTGGCTGATTCAAAGGATTCGTAAGCTCACCGAACAACAGAGATCAGAGCGTAAATTGAGCTACAAGCGGCGTTTCTATACGCTGGCCACCAGGTTGACCACGCTGCTGCTCTGCTGTGGCTTCTGCACCAGCACTTCGTATTCGGTGCGGCATCTGTTGGATAATATGCTGAGGCGGGCGCATGGCAAGGATTGGATCTATGAGACGCCATTTAAGATGATGTGAGTTGTGGTTGTGATGAACTTAGGTTTTAAAGATTATCCTTAAGTAGTACAGACTTTCATTCTAGAATATAATTCTAGAAAGACATTATATTTAGGGTTATCTAATCTAGCAAGAGATTATATTGAGAATTATATACCTTCTAAATTAAGATAGGAATAATGTCAAGGATCAAATCTATTCATAGAAAACATTTAATCTCAGAACGATAATTGAAATGTTGTTTCCAGTTTCATCTCGATAATTTTTTCTAACTAAAGACTTCTAGATTTTAGGGCATATTTTTTTTTTATGTGTATTTTATTTTCAAATATAATTCTAGAAAAGATTGTCTAATCTTGAAGACATTTAGGGTTGTCTAATTTTGGAAGCGATTATATTTAGGATTATAAATCTTCTTAACTAAGAAAGGAAGAATGTCAAAGCTCAAATTTGGGAATGAAGTTCTAAAATTTGATACATTTTCAAAGAATACAGTTTATATCTGTATGATAATAAAAATCTTGTTTAAAGTTTCGTCTCGAGAATTTTTTAAAGTTTAAAAAGTTTTCAACCTAAAGATTTCAAGATTTTAGGGCATATTTTTTTTTATGTGTATTTGATGTGTTATAAATATTGCAGCTTACAGCTTTCCATATGCATTTCTATGCCTGTTTTATTTTCAAATATAATTTTAGAAAAGATTGTCTAATCTTGAAAGACATTATATTTAGGATTATTAAGGATCAAACTTAATTTAATCTGGGAATGAAATTCAAGGAAAACATTTAATCTCAGAACGATAATTGAAATCTTGTTTCCTCTTAGGTGTCAAGCATTTTTTTAAGTTCAAAAAGCTTTCAAAATAAAGATTTCTAGATTTTAGGACATACTTTTTTGTTGTAAGTGTATTATTCAAGAATATATTTCTAGAAAAGATTGTCTAATCCTAAAAGATATTATATTGTCGGTTGTCTATTAAGGATTATAAACTTTCTTAATTAAAAAAAAGAATAATGTCGAGAACCAAAATTATTTTTATTTGAGCATAAAATTCTTGAATTTGATAAAATTTGAAGGAATACATTTAATTTCAGTACGATAATTGACAACTTGAAGTTCAAAACGTTTTCAAACTTAAAGATTTTAGGTCATATTTCTTGATGTGCAGTTGAAGTGTTATTAACAATGCAGCTTGCAGCTTTCCAGATGCTTTACTACGCCTGCCCTTGTATCCGCTGATCTATATGCTTGTCCATTGGCATGGCTACATAACTGTGGTGTGCTTTGTCGGTGCCGATGGCTTCTTTTTGGGCTTCTGTTTGTATCTGACAGTGTTGTTGTACTCGCTGCGCGACGATGTCTTCGATTTGTTGGCCCTCAAGGATAATGCTCCGATGCCAAGTCCACAGCAGGAGCTGCGCATTGTGCGACGCATGGAGCAGCTGGTGGATCGTCACAATGAGATTGCCGAGCTGACGGAACGCTTGTCGGGCATCATGGTCGAGATTACGCTGGGACACTTTGTCACCTCCAGTCTGATTATTGGCACCAGCGTTGTGGATATGCTGCTGGTGGGCCAACAAAAAAAAAACATTAGCTTTTATTTTGAGCTCTCTTTAACCATACGCTTTTCTCTTAGTAGTTCTCGGGCGTGGGCATCATTGTTTATTTGGTCTACACGTGCGCTGTGGGCACTGAAATCTTTCTATACTGTCTGGGCGGAACCTACATTATGGAAGCGGTGCGTGTCTTTTGGCTCCTACTCAATTGCATTGTTTGAAATTCGCTTGCTCTTACTTTATATTGTGTAGTGTTTGGAGCTATCGAGAAGCACTTTCAGCAGCCATTGGCATGGACATAGCGTGCGTGTGCAGAAGATGACGCTTCTCATGATTGCCAGAGCTCAGCGCGTGCTCATCATTAAGATACCTTTCTTTTCGCCATCCCTGGAAACACTCACTTCGGTAGAGCTTTCATTTTGCAGTTGCTTTCTTGCTTGCTCTTTGTATTATAGTATTTTGTTTATTTGACAGATTTTACGCTTTACGGGTTCACTCATTGCGCTGGCCAAGTCGGTGATTTAGAAACAGAGCCAAATTATGGTTATCTTATCTTTGTTGTTAATAGATTGAAATTGTTGTGTAGTGAAAGAAAAAATATATATAAAATATATACATACGGTGCTTAGGCTTGTGTACTTTAATGGTTACTAGTTAGTCTCGATTTATTTTACACAATAATGCTAATGTATTTAAGATAATATTTTAGCGTTTGAGCGATTTTCACTTCTTGAATTTCAGAATTTGACGCAATTAATTTTGATTTAACAGTTGAGTTTGGCGCCAGGTTTTGTTGATTTACTACTAATGAAAATAAATTGCAAAATTTTACATTTGTGGTGTTAATATTTGAGGTATTATTTCAGACTTAATAAGCTTCTGATTTCGATTCGTTGTTTTTGCTACTTGGCTAGAAGTTCTAGTATTAATAACCAAAAACGAATTTATGTATATGTTTTATTATCGTAAACTTATACTACATTTACCACTTAACTAAATTTACTACTTATCCTAAATTTACCACTTGGTAAACTAAAAATTTACTACTTATTCTAAATTTACCACTTGGTAAACTAAAAAGGAATGCATCAAAAAGCTTTTAAGTTTTAGTTTTCCTTTTTTTTCTTATATCTTCTTTGCTGTAACTCGAACTCTGTTATTCTTTTACAATATGTTATTTCATATTTTGCGCGCACACATGTCTTTATAAATATTTTGCTGTTAATTTCCATGTTGCTTCGTTAATTGCACTTGTTCCTCTGTTGTTTGTCTTCTGCACTTTTGCCCCTTTCTTATTACTTTTGCTCTGTTGTTTGTTGTTCTCTTTTTCCCATTGACCTTTCAGCTGCTGCTGCTGTTGCTGTTTGGATTAAAAGCCGTTCTGTTTAACAGCTCTGGCAAATTGGTTTCTTTTGCCGGAACTCATCATGTCTGACACTCACATGCACCCATGAACTTACTGCGCTCTCTCTCTTTTCACCTCCTCTCTCTCTCTTCCTTGCATATTTTCCATTCACTTTTGCCGCTGCAATGCATCGAACTGTGCATTTCTGTTGCTTACTTTTCAGCTGTTGCTGTTGCTGCTGCTGCTGCAGTTCATTTTCATGCAAACACACACACACACACATACATTCGCACACCTTAATGACATCCGTTGTGCCGTCTGTTGCATTTGTTTGTTGCTTCTCTTGCCCCTCCCTCAAAGAGCAGCTCCACTTGAGTTGCTTGTGCGCTTTGCCTTTTGGCATTGTTCATGCACAAATTCTTTTGGTATTCTCTCACTCGCTCTTGTTGCTGTTGCTGTTGCTTCTGCTCTGGCTTAATGTTGTAGTCCTTGAAATCCTTTAGCCCACACGCACCATAAGCGCGCCTATCTGCCACGCAATCTCTGGTCTGCTCTTCTCGTCTATCCATCTTTCTCTCTCTCTCTTTCTCTTTACTTCTGTCTTTGTCCGTCTTTGTTTCGTTTTTGGCATTTGTTTGTTTATTTTCGCTGGCGCCTCCTTTTGTCAAAAGTGCTTTTGCTTGTAATGTGTTCGACGATGGACCGCAAAGCGGCTGCCATAAGGAGTTCCATACCATTCTTTCTCTCTCTCTCCTCCCTTTTTCTGCCCCCCCCTCTCTTGTATTGTCCATAGAGCTACGCCTTGCTTTACTTGGGCAGCCCTTTAGTGTGTTCGGTGGTTTGCTGAGCTTCTGTTTCAGTTCATTTTTCCCTTTCTTGTGTGTGTGTTTGTTGTTGTTGCTTGTTATTTTTATTTCGTTTCATTCAGCTTGGCTCTTGGACTGCTTCTTCTTCTTCTTCTTGTTATGCTTGTTGTTGGCATTCGTTTTCACATTTTTATGTGCATTTATTTTGCCATTTTGTATACTCTATGCATATGTGTGTGTGTGAGTGTGTGTGAACTCACTCCATACGCAATTTTTGCACTCAAGTTTACCTACTTTTTATGGTAAACATCCCAAGGTTGCTTGTTTATTCTAGCAAAAATGTATTTAGGTGCGCTTAACTACATGTCCGTCTGCATGTGTGTGTGTGTATGTGTGCAGTTGTGTGTGTGTGAGTGAGTGAGTATTATTGCGAGCGGGTCAAAGAGGTTAGGGCCACGCTTTAACCCATTGACATTCGCAGAAAGAGCTACAAACACATTAACCTAACGACAAGGAAAAGTAACAACGAAAGCATAAATAAGTTGTACAAATACTTCGAACTGTGCTTCAAGCACAGACAATTTGTTGAGGTTTCCACCCTCAATTTTCACTGTTACTCAATAACAAATTAAATTTAATTCGCTGGCAAACGAAATTAAAAGAAAAACACACAAAGCAACAACAAGTAAATCGAGAAGAGGCCAAGCCATATGAAAATATGTCAAACGAGGCGCATAAAACGTGCCACACACACACACACACTCTCACACACACTCTCACAGCCAGGTGCGCATAATTAAAGGTTAAATAACAGAAAAAAAAAGAAACAAAAATAAAGTCTGAGTTAAAAAAATGTCATGTGGAATAACAAAATTTTTGGAAAAACTGAATTTTAAATGCTCTGTAAATTT
This sequence comes from Drosophila niveifrons, assembly GCA_035046325.1. NCBI lineage: Eukaryota > Metazoa > Arthropoda > Insecta > Diptera > Drosophilidae > Drosophila > Drosophila niveifrons. Next base: position 10,962,435 of record JAWNOC010000068.1, read on the forward strand.
GAACTCTGAATGTTATTTTGTATAATCTTATTTCTTTTTTAATCAGACTTTCAATTAAGTGATAAAAAAGAGGTGATTTTTATTAAAGTTACAGAAAATTTATTTTAAATTTCTTAATTTTATTTCAATTACACAAAAATCCCTAAGTGATTTAAGTCTGTTAGGACTTTCAATAATATGTTCTTAACCCAGGTTTCTTTTATTGATATAATACTTAATTTGTATTGAGTATACTTTATTTATATTTAGTACATTTCTAAATTGATTTTTAGTATACTATTTAATACATTGCCTCAAAAGTCTTAAAATATTTGCTGTTTTCTTCTTCTTGTATTTTTGTTCCTAATTTGAGAGCAATAATTTCATTTAATAGTCGAAAGTTAAGGAGCGTGACAAGCTCTTGCTTTGGCGGCACCAAAATAATTTCAAATGTCATTTTTACCTACACGACTAATTAAATTTCGCATTTTATGAGTTGGCAAAGAAGCTGTGGGAGGAGGAGGAGGAGGAGAAAAAACCGGGACAAGTGAAAAGTAAATAAAAACAGGAAGCGAGGCTGAATTAACGAAAACAAACACGAGCAGCTGTAAAACTGCGGGCGAGTGAAGCCAGCGGCGAGATGAGACAAGAGACGAGAGACGAGAGACGAAAGGCGAGAGAGAGAGCATCGAACGAGACGAGACGAGACGAGACGAGACAGAAGCGACGAGTGAATGAATTGTCAAGTGAGCGTCAGCAGCGCTGTCGACGCCGACGCCGATGTCGACGTTGTCATCACATGAGCAAAATTTTAAGCAGGCGCCAAAGTCTTTGGCCAATTTTTCGAAACCATAGACACGTGCTCGGTAGCGGGGGCAAACAGACAACAAAAAAAACGAAAAACGAAAAAAAAACGGGAGAACGATCCATTAAAATTCCGTTGGGGCATTGCAAAATAAATCCACTTGCAAGTGGCGCAAGACACAAAAACAAAAACAACAGGAATATCCCAAAAAAACTCGTCATCGTCAGCATTTTGGCGTCAAATGCCAATCGCATGTGATTCCTAGTTACCATCTTCCCGCTTTCCCCTTTTCCTGGCTACCCCTTCTCCTCAGCTTTTGGCCTTGTGATATGCGAAATAGCAAACGAATGTATTTTTTCTTTCTCTTTTTTTTTGTTTTTTGGTGTGCGCTGTTTTTTGCCGCTTTCTTCACTCATCTCTCTGATGTTTACGGCCTAAAAGTATGCATTGAAATTCAACACGCAGCGTGGGAGATGTTGCGACTGTGTTTTTGGGATTGTCGACGGCTTGAGGGCGTCGCTCCCTATATGTATAGTAGGTGTAACGGTGAGAGTGTGCAGATATCAGCTGTAAGTGTGTGTGTGTGTGTGTGTGAGGGGAAGTTAAGAGCCGCTTAAAATTAGCGTAAGATCTGTGCTTGTTTAAAGCGACATCTGAACTGCGAATCAGAGACGAGATGAATTGCAAAATGTGAAAATAATTGGTGTTTTACTGCAGCCAATTCTCTTCAAGGTGTGCGACTTAGAGATACTTTCTTCTTTTCAATTATTTAATCTGATTGTGGGCTATAAAGCTGAGAAAATTGGTTACAACAAAATGAAAACTATGGGCCAACTTTACATATAGTACAAAAGATTATATTAGTATTAAAAGCTAAGACAAAAAGTTTCTGTGTTTTAACAAAATAACATAGATTGATTCTAGTGAAACACAAAAAGTTTTTCTTGAATTGAATCCTTTATAATTTTAGTAATTGTCGTGTTTTTAAGATTTTAAAGGATTCAATTCAACAAGTTTGTTTTTATTTATTTACTTTTTATAATTTACTATTTATCTTATATTTCGTAAATTCTTTATTTAAAATTACCTGCACAAACAATGAAATCGTATTTCTTATACTTCTGATCCTAGTATTAAGAGCGAAAACTTATTTTTAATAGCAATAACTAGATTTAGTTATACTAATTAAATGATATTATATATTTCTATATAAAATGATGTTTATAGAAGAGTTTTATTGATGTATTAAAAGCATTTAACGTAGTTGCATTCAGTTGCATGTTGTGTTGAGTGAAGAACTTAAGAGAGACTCTAGCTTTAAAAAGGATTGTGTCAAACTATCGATAATTGCTAACAGTGTGCCCAGATGAATACTTGTACTTATGAAATTACAATTTCTCTCTATATTTTTATATTTACATCGCATAGATACGTATATAATGCATTTTGCTGATAAAGCTAAACAGTAAGCTCTCTCACAATTTCTTTTCATTCGCTATTTACAAATTCTAATTCTATTGTAATTTTAGTTTTATATATAAAATTAACATATTTCTCTGGTTTTCTTTTTGCAGGTAATTGTACAACTCTATCTCTAATTGAAACCTTTTGCCAAACATTCATTTGCACTATTTCTTCGAGAGTGAAATGCGTATGTATGCTAATACCTTGCACTAAATGCTAGTTGGTTAAATAGTTAGTTGATGTAGCTATTGCTGTGCTGTGTTGTGCTGCTGATAGCTAGATCATTGCCTACGAGTTGCTGTACTTAAGTGTTGTTCAAGTCTTTATTACGTATACGCCGAGTGGAGAAGCTAACAGACTACGCGCAATTAGAGACAACAACAACAGCAACAGCAATTGCCTCTTCTTTTACTCCACTTTGTGATGTGTGTGTGTGTGTGTGTGTGTGTGTGTGTGTGTGTGTGTGTGTGTGTGTGTGTTGCCCGCTGGCACATAATCTGCATACAAATGCGTTGATTTGCCTAATCGACGCCTATTTGTACGGACCAAAAAGCGTTGAGGAAACTTTTGCGCCATGTTTAGATGTGAAATTATCAAAACGAGAGCGCGCGCAACGTTTTATTGTATGGTAAGAAACGCGGGGGGGAGGTAGGCAGTAGGCAGAAAACGAAACGGAAAATAAGCCGGCGTTTAATTTTTGGAAGCGAGCGTGCAACACGCATTAAAATTAAAAGCGAACAAACAGCGAAGACGCCACACACAGAGAGGAAGAGAGAGAGAGAGGGGGGGGAAAAACGGGGCCAAGAAGGCGTCGCTGGCAACGTGAAGCGTACGTGCTGCAGAGATCGTTACGGCCAGCAACAAAAGCTGCATGACAAAGGAAAGCGGAAAGGGGAAAAGGGAATAAAACTAGAAAGGAAAGAGAAAGAGAAAGCGACGCTAGTCTTGACAATGTTTTGCATTTGCATGAAAATGTTTTGCATGCCAGTTTTTCCTTTTTTTTCTGCGTTTTTCGCTTTTCGTTTTCATTTGCGGGAGTTATGGTTAATTTAGCAGGCAATGTTTGACTGCTAAATACCCCGTAAATTAGCAGGTTGAATAATGAGAGCTTAGTAGAAATGCAAATAAAAATGGAGAAGGCAATGTTGATGTCATTTTTTTCTAACTTTAGTACAATATTTCATTATTACTTTTTTGTATTTATAAATAGCATTTAAAATTTAACGTTTCTACCAATTTCAATATTACTTTTTTGTATTTATAAATGACATATAAAATGCAACTTCGTTAGCTTCTATAGCACATACCTTTTGTCTCTCATATTGAATGACTGAGTATCGCGCTGTCTTCAAGCAGCCAAAATCAATTGACAAACGTTGTCTGCCAACTCTCTGCTTGGCTTGCCCCTGGCCCAAGGACAATGCCACACATATGGCATCTAATGATATAGATGCTCGCATTCTCATTGTCTTCGATATGTCTGCGGCACGTGCGACACGACGTTGCCTCAGCTGCTGCTTCAGCTGCTGTCTGCTCCGCCCCATTTTGGGAAATGTGTTGTACAATTGAAGAAAAACGAATCCTTTCTGGAATCGTCTGTTTGAAATTCCTTTTCATTCTTTTTGTTTGTGTGTTCGCTTTCCTTTTGAATGCTTTTGCTTTTGAGCTGTCGCTCTGACGCTTCAACGCTGCAAAAGCCGCGTCGACGACGACAACGTCGTTTGAGAGATAAACGACGCTTGGGGAACCATTTTCATTTGCTGCCCCTAACATTTGCGCATTTCCGTTTCCGCTCCGCCTGCTCAGTCGCTGACTTCCGCTGCGATTTTGCCCTGCTTTAAGTCGCTGCTTTCTTTCCGCTGTTAATCGCCAGGCGACGATTCATTGTTGATGTTGTTGCCGCCGGAACGCAAATTATAGCTTCGACTCAAGGCGGTAATTACTATTTTATGCGATGAGAATTGATTTGCAGAAGAGTTAGTTGGCATATGATAGAGTAAGAAATATATATAGATTAACAAATATACAGTATTTTAGTGCACATTTAAATAATAAAGAGAAATGTGACCTTCAACTGAGATAATAACAAACATAAACAAGATTTCCACAAGAGTAATATCGTAAAAACAAATAAATTAAATAAATCAATTAAGCATTGCTTAATTAATACATTTGCTTTTTAGAGTTAGATATACATAATAAACATAAATAAAATATTTCGTTTTTTATTTGTAAAGCTAAGATATAAAAAAAATATGAATTTTATTTTTATTTATGTTGTTTATTCAGTATATCTTAATCTAAAAAGCAAATATATTATTTAAGCAATGAATTTATTGATTTATTTATTTGTACCAGTATACTAAATATAATCTTCAGTATATTTTAGTATTTTTGGTATATAAACTAAAGGAACTCAACTCAATCTAACAAATATATACATCGCTATAGTTTAGTAGTTTTTGTATATAATCTAAAGGAACTAAACTCTATTTTTATACATAAATATACAAAATTCATGCATCGCTTCAATTTTGTATTTTTGGTATATAATCTAAAGGAACTCATCTACATTTTAATACATCAATCTAACAAATGTTGCCTTTGGCATACTTTAGTATTTTTGGTATATAAATTTTTTATATTTAAAAAACAAAATAACACCGCAATGTTTTAAAAAGAAGTAGAGTGTAGCTTTGTTTCTTGTTTATTTTAATATATTCTATCATTATATTTATTTTTTATTGTAATATTCTTTTTTATATTTTATATAAATTGTAGAGGAACAAAATTATGCAAGGTATTCACTTTGACGCTCAGAACTTTTGTAGCAACTCTCTTCATGTTTAATTGTTTTTGCTTGCCGCCACAACGCTGCACATAAATTGGAAGTTCTCTTTCTCTCCTGCTCTCTCTCTGTCACTCTCTTTCTCTCTCTCTGTCACTATTTCCCCTTCTTTGGCACTTCTCTCATCACAATTCTCGAATGCATTAAGCGATAATCGAATTGGTGCTTGGCAACGCGAATTATGCGTGGCCCGTGTTGACCAGCTCGGACTATCTATCTCTCTCTCACACTCTCTCTCTCTCACTCTTTCTTTTATGCTGTGGCTCGTTCGCTGTTGCGTAATTTATTGGCTATCCGCGACACTCTGGCGGCAGCCTCTAAATATGGAAAATCAGAGGCGCAATTAAAAGCTGCACATGGCATAATTTAGCGACACCTCTGGCCAGAGTTCAGCGCACACATAAATCCAGTGCAGCTTCGGAGCTGGAGGATGGCGATATTGCTACTAACCCGACATGGCTGAGGCGATAATTTGCAATTTGTATGTGTGTGAGTGCCAGCAAGCACAAAAATGGTTTATATAAATTGCAGTCGCGTTCAGCTGGAAGACAAACAAGGAAGAATGTGTGTGCTCGACTGTGAGATACCTGCCACCGAAAGCAAAATATATCAAATTATTACACATCAAAAATACTAAAAATATACCAAAGATAATTTTCGATATATTTGAAATATACCATACATATCAAAGTATACCAGATTGTTAGGCTTATTTAGCCATACAGACGGACATGGCTATATCGTCTCTGTGTTGACGCTGACCAAGAATATATATACCTTAGAGGCATTTATACATTTCCTAACATTTCCTTTACATTTCATACATTTCCTAAAGGCAACTATAATAATACCCTAATATAAGTTATAAAACAAATTATAATACCCTTTTGGCCTATGGGTGACGGGTACAAAAGGAGACAGGACACTGAGCGCAACAGGATGCAGGACTGCAATTGGGCAATTTTTGGTGGCCAGCTTGGCAGTCGACATTATTCTATGGTTGACCGTTTGTTTTTTGTTTTTTTGGGGGGTTCATATCGTTTTGCGGCTTGTTGCAGCAACAAATCTGTTGGCCCTGTTGACTCCACTTGACTTGGCCTTGTCGCTTGGTTGTTGTTGTTGTTGTTGCTTGGCCTGTCTTTAACCGGTTTTTGGCCGACGCCGTCGCCGCCGCTGCCGCCATTACGTTAAATATTTTATGAACCATTAAAAGTTTTGCAAATTTTATGGCCGCTTTGCATATAAACATACCCGAGCATAAAATGGAGCGTCAAGAGCGCGCGTCAAGCTGCCGGCATAGCTCGCTTTCAATACACGACAGTTCTCTCTCTCTCTCTCTCTCTTTCTTGTTATATCTATCTCTCTCTCTCTCTGTGTGTCACTGGCTGCAGGCTACAAGTTGGCTTCAGGCTGTGCGCCAGTATGTCACGACTTGTGCAAATGACTGGGCCATCAGAGAGTGCCAAAGGAGCTCATAAAACATCCTTGGTAAATGTATGCACACACACACACACTCATATATGTATATGTATATGTTGTAAGTATTTTTGACAACAAAGCGAAATGTCGAAAGTTTGCCCAAAAAGCAACGAATGAAAGTTGCAAAGAAAGAAACGGAAGCTGTCGATGGCATTGTAACGATGTCAAAGGCAATAAACGTTCACAGTAACAGCCATCGACAACAGCAGCAGCAACAGCAACAACAACAACAACAACAACAGCAACAACATCAAGAGCAACAACAACACAAAGCAGATCTCTGCGTTTATGCAAAAATCAACTCATGAAATTGGGTCAAAATAGCGTGAATGCGAGTTATAACTATACGCAGATTGAACACAAATTCAGCCTTCATGTTGCACCATGAATTGAAATATATGTACGTGTGTGTGTGTGTGTTTGTGGGGAAAATAGAAAAAAAAAACGAGATTGAGCCAAAATTGAAGAGGAAAATCTAAAATGAAATATCATGTAGTAATCTAGGCGGATTGACAACAAAAGCAACTTTCTATTTTTTGAGTGACAAACTTCGATTTTGAGAAATCGAACAAAATGTTTAGGAAATTAGATGAAGCAGAAGTCGGTTAGCAACTTCATTGACTTGTCAAACTTTTCATCAATTTAAATGTGTTCGAGTGTCTCTTCAGAAGCAAAACAACTTCATTTGACACACATGTTGATAAATAGTTGCAATAACAAGTATTATATTATTTATGGTTGACAAAGGCATGCCTGCAATTTTAATATGACCCTTGGCCCATTTGATTCTGACTCTGACTCTGCCTCTGCCTCTGTGACTTCTCCACTATGAATGATCAACGGTTTGTCCTTTTCCTGCCGCAAACTTGCGGCTATGTAAACACTTGAAAATTTGCACAAAACATTTTACAGATTTGTGTGTAGGCATAACAACAAAAACGTTAACAACAACATGAACGATAACAAGAGCAGCAACAAATATGAAGTATGGCTTGAGGCAAAAGTTTTATAGTCCGCCTTCGGGAAGTAAAAGTTGTGCTTTGCTTTTGGTTTGGGCAAACAAACCGAAAGTCGCCAGGAGGAAAAAGAGAAACGAAAGCGAAACGGGGCGAAACTGAAAGGTGGACAGGTGAACAGGCAAACAGTTGAGCAGGTGACAGACGACAGGTGTAAAACTAACTGAGTGACTGACTGACTCGACTGACTCGACTGTGTGTGTCACATATGTAGATGCAATGCCAGAGAGTGTTACAAGGCCGCCGGCAGACAACAGCACACAAAAAGTTGAAAGAGACGGAGATGGAGATAGAGATGGAGGAGGCGGAGACAGCTGGCTGGTAAAGTTTAAAGCCGTGAGAAAGTTTTAATTAACAAAATTAATGTTATGGCATCGTTGCCACACACACACACACTTACACACATACACAGACAAATGCAATCAGGCAGCCCGCCTCTGTTGGCAACTAAAATATGCCGCGCCTCAATGTTTATGCATGAGCATTGATGATGAGGCGCCGCATGAATTCTATCTTTCTATTTTGTTGAGCTGTTCGCTCTGCTTTACTCTGTGCTGTGCCTCTGTGCCTCTCATTAAAAACATTGCAACAACGAACAGCAACAGCAACAGCAACAACAACTGCCCAACAAACTACAACAACTGCAACTCAAACTGTTGCCCTGCAGTGTGTGTGTGCAACTAGCAACAGCTGCGCGTCGCACGCTGCGTATGCTTAATTTCTGTGCAATTTTTTAGCTGCAGGTGGCGTCAACGCGTGTGTGTGTGTGTGTGAAATGTGGGAAGGCGTGGCGCGGTTTTGGGTGGTGGCAAAAAGAAAAGAAACCGCTCGTTGCCAGAAACGTGCGTAAGCCTTCAACAACGTCGACTGCTGCTCATTTATTTTGTTTCAACATTCGCACTTGCAGCGTAAAAGTAGCAAGCGAAATACCTACATAAACAACAAAGAGAACGTTTGCATACCCGACTAGTAGATACCCTAGCTGAGGCAGCATAAATAAGCCACACATTTGCAATGCGCAGCCAGGGTAGAAGAAAAAAGGCGAATACAAATTTGTGTTGCCTACTTTTGTGCGCTCATTTAATGAGCAGCAAGTGAAAGCTGCGTTTGCATCTTGCTTCAGTGTTCGTCGTCGGGCAAATTGATGACGCTATGCGGATGAATTTACCTTCAATGTCAGCTTTGAGATACTTGCACAGCTGCAACGGCAGCTAAAGTAAATGGCAAATAAATGAAGGCAACTGCGAGTGAAAATGTGGGCAAATATTTAACAAAATAATTGAAATATTCTCAAGCAATTCATATGCCAAATGAACAATGATTTAAACATCACTTGGCAGGCAGTTGCATTTACTTGCTATTTACTATTCATATTATTGTTATTAATTAACGATTGCATTTAATTCAAGTCAAACAACTGAGCTGTTGCCAAATTGCGAGCACAAGTCTTTAACATAATTTGATGAATAGAAAATGAATGATTATTCAATTTTCACCTCACATTTGTGCAATCTACCATTAAGAGGTTTGCTTGTAAGATGCTTGACTATATATATTATATTTAATGTGCGTTAAATTAGAGTTTTATCTGCACAAAACAAGCCTGGATTCAAAATTTCTTAATAAGCTGCTACTAAACTCGAGCTCAAGTCTCTTATATAAAATAATGAATAGAAAATACAGCACAAAATTAGTGTGAGTAATACATTCTCAATACGAATAAAGGGCAAAGATTAATTGATTGCTCTCATTAATGACAAACTAGGTATTATATTTACTATGCATAAAATTGTAAATTTGAAATTTCTGAGTTGCTGCTAAAATCGAACTCAAGTCTAAGCTACGAATAATAGAAAATGCAGCTTAATAATAGTGTGATTAAAATTGCAAATAACCGGCTAGTTTATAGATTAAGCTTACAGAAGTTGTTAAATAGGAGTTCTTATCAGACGTATACAAATTTCCAAGTGAAAATCGAGCTCTTAAGTCTCTAATGTGAAACAAGGAATTGAAAACATTTTCATCTCAAACAAAGGGCATAGATTAATAGATTAGGCCGAATTACGATAAACTATAAGGTATTGTATTTTAAGTCCCTTAAATTAGAATTTTTAACTACTCGGCTGAAGTTGCTTGATAAACTTCGATGGCAAATTGAGGCCCACAGACAATGCGAGTGAAATGAAAATGATAATTTGATTAAGCTGCAAGCTTGGGGCTGCATCATTGGCTCTCGGTTTTCACATGAGAGGAGATCTTCTTCAGTTCTCTTTTCTGCCAATTGCAATGCAACTTTACTTCTACGCCTCACCGCGCCACGCCCACTTAATGCGTATCAGCATAATTCTCATCGTCGTCGTCGTCGTCGTCGGCGACGTTGTCGTCAGGATTCGTGTAACGTCATTGTAAATGTAAATGTACAACTCGACGCATTAATTATGCAACGAGTGCTTGAACACGCATATTCTCTGATGTGTGTGTGTGTGTGTGTGTGTGTAAGTAGAATGGTTTTGGTAGCCCACAGCTAAAGCTTCAGCTCTTTTCACAGAGCATTTATGTGTATTAAATACTTTTAAATGCATGTTTCCATGGCTCACGATTATAGCGCCCCGCTCAAGTGGATAACATTTCAATTAAATTGCAGGCTTTTCAACTTGCCGCGAAACTTGAACTTTAAACGCGCTCGGCACATCAAGTATACGCCTGTTTGTACGAGTCAAAGCGAACATCAGCGATAATTTAAAGTTTGGCACTGTGATCCTTAAAAGTTAGATGAGTTTTCATACCCGCTTTCCATAGAAAGGATAGAAAGGTCTTATAGCTTTGTGGCTGCAGGAAATGTATGTAAGAAGAAGAAGTACGCATTGCCGACTCTATAAAGTATACTTTATAGAGTATATATATATATATATATATATTGATTAGGGTGACCAATCTATCTGTCTGTCCTTATGTATAACTAGATCTCTACTATAAGAGATATAGCTATAATTTTTGTCCACAGCATTTGTTAAGTTTGCAAGCTCGAAAATCAGGAAAAATTTGAATAACAGCCGTAATTTTGAAGCTAGAGCATACAATAATAACTGCAGTGTATATGATTCCTGAAAATTTGTTTGCAATGAGATAAAAATCGTAAAAGTTATTTAAGAAATTTGCATGTTAAAAAAGCCTACCTACTATGATTTTTGGTACCTACCTACTATGACTTTTGGTTCAATCTAGTATATTTTATATATCATATACCAAATAGAGCCTTTGGTATATTTTAGTATTGTTGCTCTATAATAACTTAGTATATTTTTAGAATAATGCCGCACAGCTTTGGCACAAATCAATACATGAAACATAGCCTTTTGTTTATTTTAGTATTTTTGCGGTATATTAACTTGGTATATTTTAGGAATAAAACCGCACTGCTTTGCATTAATTCAAAATGAATAGCAATCGAGAACCCTCGACCGTAGCTTTCTTACATGTTGAAACGTGTTGCAGGATGAGTTAAGATTTTAAGCAAAAGATGGCAACGTTTAATTTTCATGCGGTTATTTTTGCTACTCCCTCTGTAGGGTATCAGCTCATCAAGCAGGTCTTCCGTTTGAGTGCCTTGTGTACACATTGTTTATTGTTTTTAAAGCCGAAGCGGCGATTGCTCTGTCTGCTTCAGCTGCTGGAGTCTCTTACTTTGTGGCCCTCTTTCACTCTGTTGGCTCTGTTGGCCGCAGCAGCTGTCGCATTAACCAGCGGCCATTTTGCTGCTGCTGCCAGCTTGTCCGCCATTGTCTGTGTGGCAATGGCAATGGCAATGGCGTCCGTCTGCTTGTTATTAAAATACATAAATAATAAGCGGCATGTCAGCAGCGGCTTTTGCTGTTGCTTTCGATGTTGTGCTGTTGCTGTACAGAGCGAGTAGTTACTGCTTTTGGTTACTGGCCACGGTTGCCAGTTGTTGCTCTTCTTGTATATGTAGTATATTGTTATAGCCCCGTCAGGCACTTAAGCGGCCGCATTCACATCCACATCCACATTCACATTCACATTCGCGTGGCCAACATCCGCAGGCTGCCAGCCGCCGGCTTCGGTTTGGTTTGGTTTGGTTTGGTCTGACTCTCTTGAGCTGCTCCTTTTGAGTGGTCTGCTGGTCAGCAGCTTATTGCCAGCCTCATTTTAAAGACTGCCAAATTAGCTACAGATAATATGTACATACTTGCTCTTGGTCTATATATACATATATATAGTACATATATAAAAAGAGTAAGTACTTGAAATGTAAACGAAAGTATGTAAATTTCACTTATTGTTGTCTCTGGCCAGCTGATTGATCGCCTTAAGGTATTTGGCTTATTGGCATTAAAACAATTTATTCCTTGCATCTTAAGTGGGTCTTACGGAAATATTGCCTCGCTATATTTAAACGTTAATCATTGACTGACTGCCCCATTGGCTGATTGACTGAAAAATAAGGAAACCAATTAATTGATATTAATAATTTAAAATTTCTTTTCTTGGCTTTATTCTTTGTATCTTAAGCGGGACTTAAATGGAAATTAATGTACTATTTATGTTTTCAAGAATGATATGCTGAGCAAGATTGGTGATTTAAGAAACATTAATAAGACAATTTATGAAATGATGAATGATAAAATACTACTTAATATTTAAAAACTAAATGTTTAATCGATTCATACTCAAATTCTTTTCGAGGCTTCAGTAAATACCGAATTTTAAAACCTAAATCTAGTGTTTTTAACCTTATTTTGCCATTTTTCTGACTAATGTTGTTAGCTCTACAAATTTCTTATTTTAAGAACACAATTGTTAAAACGAATGTTCATGATGTTATAAATTATTCTTCTTCTTCAGTGTAGACAGAATATTTACAAGCAAAATTTATTCTTTTGTTTTTTATTTTTCTTTCCGAAACTGTTTTTTTTTTTTTTTTTTTTTTTTATATATTCTTTAATTATTTACAATCTATCTATCCAAAGATAATAAGTAAATTATATGACAAACAGAATGACAGAAAACTTTTAATTTTTTAGGTGTAGAGATTATTTACAAAACTGTATTTACTACCACTCTTTGGGTGGTCTAAAGGGGAGATCAAGGGGGTGGTGCCTTTTCAGCCGTCGGCGATGTTGGCTATTGTCAAGCAGGTTAATGGCCAGCGGGTTGCAATGTTGATCCAGTCTCTCCTGATACTTCAAAGCATACCTTTTAACTTCTTCAGTTACACTCGGCGTCTCAAGGTCCTTGTGGATGACCTGGTTTCTTACATAGTAAGGTGCTTTGGCTAGTCTTCGTAGAGTAATGCTTTGAAAACGTTGCAGCACTTCGATGTTTGAAGTTGAGGCTGTGCCCCAAAGCTGAATCCCGTACGTCCATATAGGCTTTAATATCACTTTGTACAGCAGGACTTTGTTTCTAAGGCTAAGTTGGGATCTATAACCTAGCAGCCACTTCATTTGACGAAGTTTCAGACTCAGCTGTTTTCTTTTATTTTTGATGTGATCTGCCCAGGTTTTCCGAAACTGTGCCAACTTAATTTTCTTAAATATTCTCCATTTGTGGCATGGCAATATTGATTGAAATTGTTTACATATTATTTGTTTTTATATTGCTGCACTTTCGAATGCATTTTAACGACTGTTTAAACAAGAGCAACCAGCAGGCGTTAATCATATTCAAGTCTATATAATGGCTTCTCGATTGTAAACAATGCCCATGCCAGATGCTCGTAAGCTGCAAGCAAGAATTATATATATGAATGTACATACATATATGTTCATATATAGTAAGTAGAGTTCAGCCCCTGGTGTGATAGTAGCCTTATTTCCATGGTCAATGTTTTAATGTCCGCCAGCAATAAAATATATTTGTTTTAATTTTCGCATTCTCACTCGATGCTCATCATTATAATCTGTATACGCTGAGAGGGTGTTTAAGTTTATGCCTGAACCGGAATTCTTTTGTTAGTTTCTGTATAGTTTCTTTACATTCTACAGGATATTCAGAGAGTCCATCAGCGATTCGCAGAATATGCTTTTGCAATCTTACTGGTTTTATTATAGTCATGGGCAATTTTTAATTTGTGCCTGAGTCGGGTTCAGGGTTTGCTGTTTTTCCATTTATTTGCCCAGGCTTTCTCTGCGCTTCGTTTGTCCCTGGGGTGAGAAAGAAGAGAGAGAGAGAGAGGGAGAGAAAGAGAGGTCTGTGTGCAGTTTTATAACTAGCATATTAAGCCAGCGATTTCAATGCGTAATGCTCGCTGAATATTCTGCAGCACATGCAACAATAAAACAACAACAAATTGTAAATATGAACGACAATCGCGTGCTCTATAATAGTAATTATAAAGAGCATAGAATTATTTAAATAATTTATAAATTATATTTACTTTACAATCTTTATATTTCTTAAGTACTTCTCATGCCTACAACAAATATCTTCGGACAAAGACTGCCCCATGAGCTAATTGATTGCAGGGTATTAAAATATATATATATTTTACTGAAGAGTAATGTAAGGTTTTTTTTATGGGTGCTGTTGCATTTAATTTTATTGCACTTGTTGTTGTTGTTGTTGCTGTTGCTGTTCGTAATGTTGTTGCTGCTGTTTTTATGGGCGAAGTGCAAAAATCAATTGCAAAGCTTTTTATTTTCGAAGTATTTCAAATGTAAAATGATTTAAATGAAAGCCGCGACCATTTTGCATATTTTGATGGCCTCATTTCTTCTTTTTTTCTATTTTTTGGGGGGTTTTTTTTTTTGTGGGGCAGCAACAGATCTCGGGCAAGGTCGAGTGGGGAGAGTGTGTGTGTGTGTGTGTGTGTGTGTGTGTGTGTGTGTGTGAGAAGCTGGAGAACTTGCTGACAGGGTCGTTCTCGGCACATAATCGACATGTACATCAAATTTATGTGGCAGCAGTTGTAAGCGGCAGACATGACCATAAAATGGCTTACCAACTAGGAAACTAACTGTGAGCGGGCCTCCAGAAACAGAACTCTGAACAGAACCGAAACTCGGTCCGACCCGGGGTCATAACATTTAAAGTCAAATTACGGCAAATGGTCGCAAAGTGTGTGATTTAAATGCACTTGGGCGACACTTTAAGACGCTCAATTGCTCGCTTTATTGTGCGGCCATAAAATGGCAATGCCTGGAGTGTTTGCAGCACTGCTCAAAGAACACTGAGGAGAGAGAGAGAGAGGGAGATAGAGGCTGAAGAGAGTGAGAGAGTGCGATATGGGCACCGAAAAGCCGAGCAATTGTCGCCTGAGTCACGTTTGTCACATAAACTCAACGCTCGACTGACGGCGGTCAACGGAACAAGTGAAAAACTATTATTATTTGGCTGCAGCACCCTCTACTCAGTCACCCCCCCTCTCTCTCTCTCTCTCTCTGTTAGCTCTCCCATCCTTGCAAACTCGCCCACTCAAACACTCAGCACCTCCTTGGCTAAAGTGAGTGTTTTCGCCCTCAGTTCGTAAATCCATCAGCTTTATGTTTTTTGTTCAAATTTTATGGGCGCCCGTTCAAGTTTTTCTTTTTTTTTTTTGAGACATCACCAAATGTGGAAGGCGGCTATGCTTGTAGAGCGAGGGGAAAGCGGTGTAGCTTGAGGGGGTGAATTTCTTTGACGACGCTGCAGTTTTTTAGAACTTGAGTCAGCTGAGGCAACAACCGAGGCTGAGGCTGCGTTCTCAGCACAAAAATTAATTTGATATTCTCGCTGACAGACTGGCACATAATAAAAAAAAAAAAACGAATTCCACATTCGGGTTAGCCGAGCTCATCAGAGGCGGGAAAATTTACTCAATTAAATTTCCATGAGGAGCTGAACGAATTCAATACGGCGAACCAAATTATAAATAATATCGAATGTAATAAGCTTATTCTATTTATAAGTGTCTCACATTTGGTCTGCATACAAATTAATGCTTATAAAAATATCTTTTATTTGAATATGTTATATGAATAAGATCTAAGTTATTTCTCTTATACAATTTAATGATAAATTGTCGTATTTTTATAGATCATTTGGACTTGCGATTGTCTATTAATTTACATTCAATAATAACAACAGTATATATCTTTTCTAAATATTTGGCTGTGATTCGATAAAAATTGTCGAAGTTATTTAATAAATGTTCGATATGGCACAAAATGGCTACTGTAATTGGATCTTAGTTGATGTGGCTGACGTTCTGATATATTTTGTATTCCATACCAAATATAGAACTCAGTATATTTTTGGTATATTTGTAGAATTTATGTTATATTTGGAATGTGGTACTATAGCAGTATATCAAATATGATCTTCAATATATTTTAGTATATTTTGGTATATTTGAGGTATATTTGTGGTTTGAAAATGCTTTGCGGGTATATCATAGATAAGAACACTCGACTGTAGCTTTCATACTTGTTAACATTTAATTTAATTTTCTTGATTTGTTTAATATATAAATTAATTAATATTAAATATTTATAAATTGCATTAAAGTTGCATTTTTGCATATTTTATTATTTTGCAAAGCAATAATAAATATTTATGAAATTTAATTTATATTTTTTATCATATTTAAACTGAAATTGTTAACATTCAACCTAACCTAAAACTTTTTCTCCATATTTTAAGTTAAAGTCTTAACACTCAATTTGCTGTGTAATATTTATAATGGAAATTTAAATTTAAACTTTTTTCTTTTATAGAAACTAAATGGCGTTTATAAGCTGTCTGTAAAAAGGGGTGAGTTGATTTGGCTTCACATTCTAAAAACGCGTACATCATTTTGTACAGTCAAACTGTAAAGGAACTGCATGACTATTAAATATAGTGTATAGTGTAGCTTCAGCTACAGTCTACTTTCCTGTAAGTAACTTACAGGAACACATAAATGTGTCACAACTGAATTTTAAATGACTTTATGAAGAGCAGAGAATCTATAGTATATTTTGTATTGAGAGGGTAGAGAGAGAAAGTGTGTAAGAGAGAGAGAGGGAGATAGGGAGAGCGTGAAATTTGCTTACACTTGTCGGGTAATTGCTGCCAAGTGGCAATGGCAAGTGGTTGACTGTGAAGAGGAAGAGTGGGGAGGATAGATGAATGGATGGATGGATGGCACTGGGAGTCGTTGTCGAGGCTGCTGCTGTTGCAGCAGGCTGCTGTCAGGCCCAAGTCAAGCAATCTACGAGGCGAGGCATCACTGGAGACGCAACCGCATTCATTTGCCAAATTAATGGCATTTCATTTGGGCGCTTCATTCATGCAAGGATGTCGTCATCGTCCTACTCAGTCCTAGTGTTGCTTCCCTTCGCCTCCTTCTCATTCTCGTTCTCATCGTCGTCGGGATGTCTGCGTGTGCCCGCCAAATTTACGTGTCTGGCGGCCGCTTGAGGCGAGCAGCAAATTTGCATGCAAGTGGAGTTAGAGCGAGAGGCGACACAGGCGGCACTCTGTGGAACGGTGGGCGTTGCTTGCCACGCCTCCCCCCAGCTCAGCTGCCAGCTGGCGCCGAGCCATGACACTCCAGCTTAGAGGAGCTGAAGCTAGAGCTCTAGCGATTTGAGCTTGTCGCGTTACAGCAGCAGCAGCAGCAGCAACAGCAGCAGGATGAGATTGCAAAGAGTGCGAGAGCGAATAACGGATTGGTTGAATTTCCAGGCGAGCGAGTTGGCTGCCAGTTGTTTGTCAACGGCGACGATTATTCAAAAGTGCAACATGCAAATTTATTTGGTGCATAAAATGTTATGAGCTCGCATGAAAATGTCTGACAACAATTGTAAATGGCAGTCCAAGTTCTTGCCAAGCATCTAACACACAGCCCACAGAACACAGAGCACAGATCTCAGAACATTGGGACATAGAGAGATGTTGTTTTTTGGGTCATTGCAAGCATATAGCTAGGCAGACAGCAAAGCACTTGAGCTCGAGAGATCCAGAGACAGAGAAATTCCAAATCTATGAATTCTAACTGCGGCAGCAGAACAAGCTCTAAAGTTGGCAGCGTAGTCGAAAGAGTTAAGAGTGGAAAGAGCATATGAACAGTGGTAATAAGAGTAAAAGTAACAGTTACAGCTGCTGTTAGCAGAATGTAGTTAACAGAGCAGGAAACGATGCTTAAGCGAATGCCGAAACTACATTTAAAATATATAGAAATATATAGAAATTCGAGTTGAAATGGAAATGAGTAAAGATTAAAGTGCACATAAAAAGGGCTACTATCATAATTATGACACCACATGTTAGCAGAATGTTACAGACAGTTAACAGAAAAGGTTCCTAAAAGAAATTTTGAGATGTTGAGACATAGAAACTTATGTTATATAAAAAATCTATATTTCTAATTGGGTATTTATTTTATTTATTAGATTTTGATTTTCATATTTTGCTTGCTACTTTTTAACATGTTAGCAGAATGTTACAGACTGTTAACAGAAAAGGTTCCTAAAAGAAATTTGTGATGTTAGACATAGAAACTAATATCAAAATTTCTATTTTAAATTGGGTATTTTTAATAATATATATTAGATTTTGATTCTCATATTTTGTTTACCACACTTTCAACATAAAGTATTATCTACAATCCAATTCGACTTCTATAAAAACAGTAAAAAAGCAATGTGAAATTGTGAAGTGTTATTTAGTAGACTGCATTTAATATGTGTCAGATGAATTTAAATTATGTAAAGCCACCATTCGAAACAAATAATGCAATTGAAGCTTATTGCATTTTAATAACTTCTATAAAAGTATTATGGATTCGCATTTATTTGTGTCTGCCATGGACAATGCGCAATGCAGTCGGATAACGCTGATATTTGAATTAAAATTGATATAAAATGCACAGATCCTTTATGGATCAGGTAAAGCCTTTCTGGGTTAATTGGATGTTGTTCAGCAAACCGCCTTTTAATTATTGAATTTTTCACTTTCATTTAAAAATGCAAAAAACGAGTGTGGATGAGTGTGTGTGAGAGAGAGGGGAGAGCGGGAATGGGTAAAAGCGACAAATGGGAAACCAGAAAAGCCGCCAGTGATTTGCACTTTTCCAGCTCATTAAAAGCGAATAATTTGTTAAATATTTACGGTGTTGTTAAATCTGGCGCCATCTACCGGCCTTGTGCGGCTTCATTTACCTAATAAAATTACTGTCAATTAACGCCCGGCTAAAAAAGGCAAAAGCATCCCAACAAGCTACCTTCGCAGCTCCGCTCGCTTGGCACATTTATTTGGATTATTATTTATTTTACGGCTCAACGAGGAACGAGAAGCCCGGAAGTACAAACCTGGCGGGGACAGGTGGGGAAGGTGATTTTTTTTGGGGCTGGTCGAAAGCGTTGCCAATAAATTATATAAACGGCTTAAGCCGCGAGCCAGTCTCAAATGCTGTCGCATAAATCAGAGGCGTGACTTCATATTTGGTTGTGAATTTATGCGAGTGCATTAAACATCGCAATTAGATTGTAAAATTTTGTTAATTATGTGCACCGATGATGATGATTATAATGATGATGATGCTACATGGCCAGCCATCAATCAAGGAAATCTGGGGGTCAAGTGGCCTCCTGTGTGCAAGTGCTGCAATATTTCTGTCATATTGTTTAATTACCTGATTCCTGGGCAATGCATCAACATCATAACTTTTGCGTGCCGCTTTACATCAAAAATGTTTGTTGCCCCATGCCGCCATTCCACATGTGGCAGTTTGTTACACTGTGGACATTGCGTGTTGGCTCAGCTGACGGCTGTCGACTGTTGGCTGTGTTGGTCATAAATGAAATCTGCTGCCACTTTGTCGCCCATTGTTTAATAATGAAATTAAATCGTTTTGCTACTGACCGATCCCAGACTAAAGAGGGGGAAGAGAGTGAGTGGGTGACCATCGCCTTCAGTCAGTTGTCAACGCTCTTGTTGACTTTTGACAAATGGCACAGCCCAAGGCTGGCGCCACCTTCTTCAAGCTTTTGCCTGCCAGCTTGCTGCCTTTGATTTACTGTGCCGGCAATGCAATGAGCCACATTTTGTTCTCTTTTTTATGAGTGTTTTACTATATATATTACCAGCCACTTACTTACGTATATTTGAACTAATTTCGTGTGAAATGAGTCAAGTGAAATGTGGAATTGCGATTGCGATTGCGAATGTGCTGAGGTTCGCTGAACGAAATGTCAGTCAATCGTTCAACGTCGCTCTGACTGCAACATAAATAGAACAAAAAAAACCTGATGTCATTTTTATGCAGTCGGTTGACGCGTCGTATGCGTGTTTTTTGTGCACTTGATATGCAACTGAATTGTAGTTTATACTAGAGTTTTGTGGCAAATTTATTATGCGCAACTTTGCAGAGTTTATTTGTTGATTAACCATATCTCTCGTTGAATTTGTTACACAGCTTTAATGTTGATTATTTTTATTATTACTTTGCAGTCGGTTGACGCGTCGTATACGTGTTTTTGTGCCTTTGAATATGCAAGCAAATTGTACTTCCGTCTATAATTTTATGAAAAATTAATCCACCAAACCTTTGCAGAGTTTATTTGTTAACTAACCATATCTCAATTCCACAATATACTCGATGAATTTGTTATGCCTATAAAATCATATTGAGACACCTTTAATGTTGACTATTTTTATTATTAGTTTGTAGTCAGTTGACGCGTCGTATACGTGTTTTTTGTGCCTTTGAAAATTGTAATTCGGTATAGCATTTTATGGACTATATCAAGCAAAAGTTTGCAGACTTTGTTGATTAACCATATCTCAAAAGCGTTGATGATTCTGTTATGCCTATAAAATCATATTGAGTCACATTTTTAATGTTGTATTTACGACTATTTTTATTATTATAGTATTTTGCCTTGCTGTTTGTGCTGTTGTTAATTTGCGGGCTTGTTGATTTGGCAGCTAATTGCATAGTTGCATTTTATGTAAAACAATTTACGAGTTATTTGTGTTTAATTTAATGTACAAATTTGCTCAACACCAAATGGCCGCAGGAGCTCTAGAAAAGTGCCTCTGGCCACAGGACCAAATGACTGTTGTTGTTGTTGTTGTTGTGTCAAGTGCTTAAAGTGTTACACCAACTCAATATTGTTGTTGTTGTCGTCATTCTCGTTGTTGTTGTTGTTGCGGTGACATAAAATAACAATTACGCAATTAATTGCAGCATTTCAATAATATTTAATGAAGCGCAAACAAAATGAAATGACAGCAAAAGGGGGCAGCTGGAGGGGCCGCAGCGACATGGAAAATAATTACAAATGGCCAACAAAAGTGGCAAAAACCCATTTCGATATGGGAATCAAAACTGGCCATGGCCAAGCCACTCGCATATATCAAATGACAATGATAACTATTTTTGAAAGCGTAGAGGATGATGATGATCAAGAGAAACGAGGCAAAGGACTAGCGAAAAGTTCAATTTATATGCCACAAGCAAAAAAAAAAAGCAACAAAAAGTGGCAGCAAATGGAAATCCAAACTGCTTTCAACTGCTGCTGCTGCTGCTGTTGTTTGCTGTTGTTGCTGGTGGGTCAACATAAATCTTATCCACTTAATAGACGACTGCATAATTTAACAGATAAACAAACAAACGAGCCGAGCTGGAGCGATTGCACACACACGCATACACTGAGAGAAACGAGAAGAGCGAGAGAGGAAAAACTATGGAAAAAAGTGAACACTATGCAACACGGAGGAAAGCATTGTGGACAACTGGACAACGGGACAAGTGGACAAGTGGCTAACTGGGCCGAAAGCAAAAGCTAATTGCCAAATACTAAATTACCCATTCAGCAGTAAAAACATTCCAAGAGCCTCACAACGTGCCAAGCTGTAAAGCAAACAGCCACCAGGACAACACTTGAACGACAGAGCGAGAGAGATAGAGTGAGAGAGAGAGAGAGAGAATGAGTGTGTTGAAAGCCATATCCTTCTCCACCTACTTGTGGTGTAAAGCGTGGCAGGCGGCAAATGCTGGGCAAATATATTTCGAATTTTGCTGTCAATGCGAAAAAATCGTGAATGCCGATGCCAGACATCGACTGGGCCAAGAGCGGTAGAGGGGGGAGGGATATATGTATGTGTATCAAAGGGGCACCAACTTGAAGGCAGGAGAGCAGAAAAGCAGTCAGCACTTGGTTGAGAGAAGGGGGGAAAGGGGCATGACTATGTTGTTGATAGCAAAAACGGATGGGCAGAAAGTAGCTGTATAAATGTGTGAAATGACTCTAAGGACACACACATAGCGAAAGGGAGAGGAACAAGCAGGATACCGACTAAAGGCAGCAAGTAAAAACGAGGACGAGCACTCAATACAAAAAAAAAAGAAAATATAAAAAATGGAAAAAATGAAACTAAACGAAACGAAACGAAACGGGAAAGAAAATTAACCATTTGCTTTGGTTTGAGTTGCTTCAACTGATACGAATGATATTGAAAAACTAGCGCAAAGAGAAAAACTTGCCATTGAATGCGAACTTGCAATGTTAATGTACACAAAAGTGAAGGCAAATTTGATTAATTGAATGATCAAGGCTGCAACGCAAATGATTTTTTTGTTGTTGTCGTAGTCTTAAAGAGCTGTCTAATGAGTGCAAAGAGTGCTGCTTTAAAGGTTATTAAGTTGCATGAAGCTTTGTTTAAGATAGCTATGAAAAATTGAGTATGTCTTTAAAGATCTGCATTTTAAATAGAAGTCAAATTTTAGACAATTTCAAAGCTGCCTCAATTTAATTAAAAGTAAATATAAAATTCAATTTACTTCTTCAATTACTGCTTCAATTTACTTGCAAGCTAACTATAAATGAGTAAATATAAAATTTTGGACAATTTCAAAAGACAAAACTGAATAAATAAATAATAAAGAGTAAATATAATAAAGCATTTAATATTTAGCTGTACTACAAATATGATATACAAATAATATAAATTAGTTTATAAATATATCAATTTTAAATATAGTTTTTAACCCACTTCAAATATTGAATATGAGAGGCTACAAAAACTTCAAATTTGACTTTAAAGCTTAAAGCCAATGCAACTAACTTTATCACTGAATATTTTACTGAAATAATTATGTATTGTTATTATTATTATTTTTATTATAATTATATGAATATTCTTGATTCTCCAACCCTTTAATAATAATAATAAGCATAGTAATGACTATAAATATTTTCATTTGACAAGTTTATTTACCATATCAATGCGTTCACTGTTAATTGCATATTATATATTCATATACCCTATAGTAAATATTGTAAATGGTAAAAAAAATGTATATTTTTCCTATGAAGTTTGACTGCCAAGTTGTAGACGCTTTTAATGCATTTGAGAGTGTTGTTGTTTGTGGCTTCAACTTTTGCTCTTAGATGAAAAACAAGTGCTTGTATCATCATAAGCGAGACGTTTTTGCCGTTTTTATCGCACTTTATTTTATCACTTTTGTGGCACCTCACCGTTTAGATATAGGCTTCTTTTGAGTAGGAGCCAGAAGGATAAGTCGCTTGGCTGAAGGGTGCTTCACACGTTGCTTACATGGAAAATGGAAAATGGAAAAGTAGTTCCAAGTGCAGAAGTAGTTGTGTGTATGCGAAATACAAGTTATAAGCAATGGAAATGGGGATGGGAATGGGAATGGGGATGGAACTGAGGGTTGGGGTTGGGCTGCCATTTCGGTCATTTCCGTGTGGAGTACGAGTGTGTGAGTGTGTGGGTGTGTGTCTGTGTGTGTGTAGTTGTTGGTTTCTTTCAGTTGCCATTGCCTGAACGGCTCGGCGCTTCCGTTTGTCAACGAGTTACGGAAATGATGATAAAAAATGACTGCCACAGCTGCAGCTGCTGTTATGTGCATGTGTGTGCATGTGTAAGTGTGTGAGTGAGCCTGTGTGTGTGTGTGTGTGTGTGTGTGTGTGAATTTGACTTAGTAGCTATGCTACTCGTTGAGCTCGACTACAGCTAAAATTTCATTGCACTCTGCTGCAGCGACTACTTAGCACAAGTGGCCCCCAAAGGCAACAGAGCGTGTGGGCGCAAAAGTTGTGGGCGTGGCACTTACAAAGCTTAAGCCTGAATGGTCGTGTGTGAAAGAGAGAGAGGCGTAGAGCGGAGAGAAGCCGATGGAGAAGTCACAGCGCAAGACAGCTGCTCATTTCCGCACGGCACCGAAGCTGGCAATGACTTGACAGGAATTACTTGTGGGGCCAACGAAAGGCGAAAGAAGGCTAAGAGAGGAATGGCGAGGGACGGGGAGAAGACGGGGTTGCTGCATAATAAGCAACTAAGACAGCTTAGAACTTGTGGCCATGTCGCCCAACTGTTTGCACAGTTAGCTTTGGGTTTCGCCAGCCATGACAGGCACTTTCGAATGCATTGCCCCCCCCTCCGCTCTCCCCCTCACAGTCTAGTTGTTGCCCCTAGGCTGTGCCTTGAGCTTACCCCCTCAACACACACGACTGCCACAATAAATGTAAAGTGCTGCCAAGTGTTGGCTACACTCTTACTCACACACTCACACAAAGTCAGACATACATGCATAGATTATTACCTGCCACTTGCCACTTGGCACCTTTTTCTTCTTCTTCTTTTACCGCTTTCCCTGACTTTCCTACAACTTTCGGATGAGTTTTTCACGATTTTTTTGCCAACTTGCTTTGCTCGTTTTTACTTCTTTTTGCTTTCGTCCAGCCAGAGAGCTGCCAACACATGTTGAAAAGTTTTCGCTTCGTTTTTGTGACATGAAAATGCTTTGAATCCATTCAACAAGCCGAAGCAACTCGAGACGTTCGACGGGCCAAAGAATAGCTTCAGTTTTCTAGGAAATATTGAGGGGGACTAAAGGCGTTGCACAAATTAAATTTGGCAGCTTGCTGCCATTTTGTTCTAACAGTCAACTAATTGACATGTTGCATGGTGGATGAGGCACGCGCCTAAACAAGTCGAACAAAAAATGTGAAAATCATTCGAAAACGTTCTCAGGTTGAAATTGTAGCTGAAGCATTCAAGACATTTTCAACACTCGACACTCTCTGGCAAACCACATGTGGAAAATCTAACAGAGATTTGGCTTTGAATGCCATGTTAATTACACGCAGAGACATGAGCATGCTCTTGACTAGGGTGAGGAGGGGAGCGGGGGGAGGAGCAAATGAAGAGAGGAATGGAGTGAAGCATAGCGAAGTAGGAGGCTGGAGCTGGCACTAAGCTGCGGCATTAGTCGGCCACCAAGCGAGTTCCATTGCATTGCAGACAACACTTATGGCCCAGGGGTAACAGTTCTTCACTTCCCCTTCCCCTCTTCACTCTCCCCTCTTCACTCAGCTCGATTCCCATTCACATTTGCTTCACCATTCAGTGAGCAGCATCAGCTCAGAGAGCTCAGAGCTCAGAGTTGAGCTGAGAACAGAGCACACTCGCAATAATGTTTATACGTTTTAAAACCACTGCAGGATGCTTCTTGGAAAACCTCTGCTCTTATCACACACAAGTAGGACACAAGGATGAGAGAAAGTGGGGGGGGAGAAAGTAAAAGAGAGAGTTCGAGTGAAAGACGACTTAACTGCCAGACAATGGCAAATTGCAGGCTGCTGTTTGGAATCCTTGTTCTAATCTCATAACTATAAAATGTTTATCCATGATTCGCAGTGACTCTACAAGTATTTGTTTTTGTTCATCCCCAAGCTTATAAATAAATTAATCTCTTCGCAATCTCTGCTTTATATTGTGTGTAATGTAAAAAGTCAGTTTGTCAGTTTGATTTTACTTTTCGAGAATTACATATAATATTGTGTGATGGCTTTTGTTGAGTGTCTTTTGCCATTTGAAACTGGCATTTAATAATGGAATTCCAATGTTAGAATTATGGCTCAACGTTATTTAATTTGCTCTAGCATCTAACCCTTTTGCACAACCATTAAAATAATTTATTAAAGGTCAACTGAATGCGCTATAAAAGCCATTGTAAATTATTTCCATTGATATCGAATTTCCAACCGAAATAGTTAGTTATCCTTTAATATTTATTTAAGCTTATTTCACTTCCATTTGAATTGCCTTAATGGCGTTTGCAATGCATCTATTTTATTATAATTATGTCATTCTCGAGCACTACATAAAATATATCCTAGAAATCTGCCCAAAACCGGACACCTGAGTAAAATCAAGCCTTTAAGCGCTGAAACTTTCAATTGCTGTGTGTGTGTGTGTTTTATTTATGGGTCGTGCTTGACTTAATGATCCCCGCCACTGGGGCTAAGCCAGCTCCACTCTCTCTCTCTCTCATCCTCTTCCCCTTCGTCTCTGTTATTCACTTTCTCGATAGTGCGGCAAAAGACAAAGCGAATTGTTAAGTCAAAGGCGTTGAGGGCACTTTATGAGCTGGTTGCCTTGCTCGGTGACTATCTGGATGGCTGACTCGATGGTTGGCTACTTGGTTGCTTGGTTGGTCAGCCTGGGCAATCACTGTGCAAATCCCGGCCATTGAAATCAATAAAAGTTAACAGCCTGTGCCGGGGCGAGACGTCCACGACTCGTCCCGAAGTCGTCCGGCAGTCCAGGATGTGGACGGGAGCACGATTGATGTGCCATAAAAGTCGCAATTGAAGCGCACGCCCCGCAGCGAGAGAGACGAGCCTCTGTTTGACAGACAGAGACAGAATGAACAGAGTGTGGAGACAGATGTGGAGACAAAGACTGCGACAGACACAAGTTAGGGGAAAGGCAGAGAGAGAGAGAGAGAATCAAAGTGCGGAAGTGCGTCATCATAAAAGCTTTCACGGTTGGACGTTGGCGCTGCTTATTGCGGCGCATAATTTATCATTTAACTGCTTAATAGTTCCGTTATATTGAAAATTGTACAAAAAGGTCAATAAATTGTAGACCAACTAATGGCCCAGACAGCAGCAGAGTTGTTTCCCAACCCCAAAACCCAAGTCGAACCCAATCCATTTCCCTTGCTCGATTTCTAGAGTGAAACCCGATGTCTGGCCTTGTTGTTTGCCTAGTTGCGGCGCCTCGTTCGTCACACTTTTGACTAATGGCCAGCAGCAGGACATGGATGTGGCCTGCGATGTGAACTTGGCTGCTGGACAGGCCGTGACAAATTCACCTGCCAAGGAGAAGGCAAAATCTTCGCATCGCCTTGTCGATATTTATGATTTGGCCACTAGATGACTTGACTCTGACTCTGAGTCGACTTGACTTGGCCCTTGGCTCACTTTTTTTTTTTGTGCACGGACTTTGGCAGCCTGTCTAAAGCATCGATTTTCTTCTTCTTCTTCTTCTTCTGTGTTTTTTGTGTGTTGCTATTGCTGTTCTTTATGCTGTTGGCTTCACACCTAACAGCAAGATCCTTCGTTTCATTTTGGCCCTCATCCAAAATGATATGTTGTGTAATCTATGGGCATGCGACAAGTCAATTTTTTCTTTCAGCTGCCAGTCAATGTATATAGGCATGTGTGTGTGTGTGTGTGTGTGTGAACGTGTGTGTATTGCTTCGACTTGAAGTTTGTTATTATGGCGAGTTGACGAAATTTATGAACTACACATCCGTTTTGTCGTTTTCTGTTTACTTGGCTGCAGCATCCGGCTTCGACTTGGCATCGCCTTTGCTGCCACATGCCTTCATGCCTGCCTCATGCCACACTTTGAGGTTAGGCTGTACGTGCTTCACATGCCAAACCAGCCTCAACTGGGGAGAACGCCTGTTGACACCTGTCCTGCTAAGGTTGACTACACTACGTTTAGTTTATTGTTCCAAAACGTTCGC
This sequence comes from Drosophila niveifrons, assembly GCA_035046325.1. Taxonomy (NCBI): domain Eukaryota; kingdom Metazoa; phylum Arthropoda; class Insecta; order Diptera; family Drosophilidae; genus Drosophila; species Drosophila niveifrons. The sequence goes on from JAWNOC010000068.1 coordinate 10,989,797, forward strand.
ACTTTAACCCTTGAAAGCCAAGACATAAACCGTCATTCTTTGATAGGAACTCATGTAGTATTTTATTTATAGTATATAATACTACTGAATATACTTTATCATCAATTATATTATTTTAATTAAAAGTAGAGTGTTCATATCATGATTTTTAAACCCTATTAAACGGTATTTCTTAGTTAGCAACTCACCAAGTATTTTATTTTTAGTATATAGATATACTGAATCGACTCTGATATATAGATATATATTAGTTTTATTCAAATAAGAATGTTCACCGATCAAGCAGATCTTTAAGAATATTTTTTATATCAGTTAAGCCGTCTTAGCTAGCAATTCACCTAGTATTTTATTTTTAGTATTTAAATGTACTGAATATACTCTCATGTTAACAAGTGTATTATTTTAATTGAAAATAGTAGTTATTTTAATTATTGAAGAAGCAGATTTGCATGATGATTTTAAATTCCAATATTGAATTAATAATTTATAAATTTCGAATATAGATATTTGATGGAAGGGGGTAATATATGTGGTTAAATAATTATTATTGTAATCATAAATCATTTGAAGCTGTTCTGCGTTAACTTACCATTTGCATACTCTTTCATTCTCATTTTGAATCTTCGTCTGCTATTATCCTTCAGTTTTTTTAGTATTATTCTTTGACTGTCCTAAATGATACCCCTATTAATTGCATATGGGTTAAAAGGCATCTCAGCCAGCCTCAGTTTCGGGGCTAGTTGGCCAAATCACAGCCGAGCTGTGAGATACAATGAACTTGAGCCGCAGTCATGGCAACAATTTGTTCACAAAAGAATGAAGGCCTCAAGGACGACACAACACACAACACAACACACACGATGATGGCAGGCAGCTTCAGTCTTTTGGCTCCTGGTGGACCAGACAAAGCGACTGATGTTGGCCCTGGCTGACTTGTGTGTTGTGTTGTGTTTGGGCTCGGCATTTTGCAGGCCGTGTGTAGTGTGTACGTGTGTCTGTGTGCGGCCATTTGATTGCAAAGATTTACGACATAACAATTTATGGAATGACGAAATGATTTCCTGTGTTTTTACGATACGACGAAAGCAACAACAGCAACAGCAACAACAACGAAAGCAATGACAGCGGAAAAGCCGATCGCCCACGCACGCTTTGGCCATTGGCAACACGCCTTTGCAATATCATTTCAATCAATTTCAAGTCAAGGATTTTTCGTAGTTCAGCTCTCTAGCTTCGAATAAAATTAAAACGTCAGCATGTGAGTGGCGCAGAAAGAAGAAGAAGAGAGTGTGAAGTGTGTGTGCTGTTGAGTTGCCATGCAGTTGATACATATATACACACAGAGCGTATGTATATGGGATATATAATGATATACACGCCACGTACATGCATCATCCGAAAGCCAAAGCCAAAGCTGTAGCCAAAGCCAAAGCTGTAGCCAAAGCCAAAGCCAAAGGCCCCCAATGGCCCAGAGTCTCGTGCCTAGTCCCGTTTGCTGCAGTCCCAGCGTTGCCAGCGGAAGTTCAATCGAATTTCAACGGAAATTGCCGACATTTCATGAGGTGTGAAATGATTTTATTACATCATTACGTGCAGAGGCGCCAAAAAAGACCAAACACACACACACTCTCTATCTCCCTCTCTCTCTCTCAGTTAGCCTGTTAACTACCTTCACTCACATCCAAAATCACAGCTGTTGCTGTGTAGAGCTGACTTTGCAACAGCGTTGCATGTCGACATTTAATTATGGCCACGTAACTGTCCGCCAAGTGTGGAGGAGGTGGTGGCCATTGTAAAGGACAGCTTGATGCTGTTGACTACAGTGAATATTGGCTAATATTCATTACACACGCGAAATGAATACATTATTAGACGACTATTGTTTTTAAATATAATATTAAATCCAGCTAATGAATATACATAGCAATTTGTTAATGAATTCATCGTGTTTACATATCAATAGAATAATAATAAATGGGATACATTTGCTGATCAATTTAAGTATGAATGAATTGAAATTTTCCATTCTCACTTTGTGTTTTGTTCAAAGTTTTGAATGCTCTTTGCCGCTATTTAAGTGCCAACACAGACTTACTTCCTTTACATCTTTTTTTTTTCGGGCACTTACATAAGAACATTGTTGAACAGCGAGGAACGCGCAATGTGCAATGTCGTAATAAAAAAAAAGAAAAAACCAAAACAAAAGATAGGAATGCTCACACGGTAGAGCAGATGAATAAATATTCGATTCTATTCATATATATTGAGACCCCCGAATGTTTTCCTTTTGATGTGAAAACAGCCAATGTACGTTTGTAAAATCCACAAAGGTTGCCGCTTTTCAATGTTGATGCAAGCTTTATTATTTTTAATATTTTTTGCTTAATTTTTGTTTTTTTTTTATAGTTGTTTTCTTTTTGTTGTGTATTCACCATTTGCACATGGCGTGATATAGCACAATTTAATTGATTGGTTGAAAACTTTTTACTTTGATATTCGTATGTGCAAATGAAACGATCAAATTTTATACAAATTGAAATGTGTAAAGCGAATGCTGATGGCAAGAAGAGTTGTCGTGTCGTCACGTTAAATTTTATTGTAATAGCGAGTCAATGATATTTTTGTGCTTTTTTTGCTTTTGTTATTTTCATTTGTTCATTACATGCAAAGTTTCGGGGTGAAATTGTTTTAGATGATGATAGTTTTACGATGCTTGTGATTTTAGCTTAAGTTTGTAGTTCTATTGGATTTGAAGTAAGAAAGTACAAAAGCAAATTCTCGATTCCTTAAAAAAATATACGCTACACTAATGCTCTTTGTTCAATTTTTGGTTTCAACATGAGTTTGTAGAAAACTGTATTCCATAAAAAATGAAGAAGCATAAATTCTAGATACCCAAGTTCAATCTTTGCTTTGTAGAATATTGTTTCACTTTAAATTAAAAAGTTTATCTTTCTTAATCCTTTTTTTTTCATTTTTTTCAACACCTATTTTTTAATTCTCACGGTTCCTTAATTTGCAGAAAACTTGATTCTTAAAATTTTTACATTTTCACTTTAAATTCTTCCTTATTTATATTATAATATTTTTTTCAATAAATCTAATTAATAGAACATTTCATGACAAATTCAAATTTAAATTTAAAATGTATTCCTTGAAAGTATTCAAAGACAATATCAGATGTTTTCTTATTTATATTATTTTATACACTTCTTTCAATAAATCTTATTTATAAAACATTTCAAGACAAACACAAATTTAGATTTCATTTCATTTAAATTTGTAACAGAATTTACTCCTTAAAAGTATTCAAAGACAATATCAGATTTTTTTTTACTCCTTAAAAGTATTCAAAGACAATATCAGATTTTTCTCACTTATATTATTTTTTTTCACTTTTTTCGATAGATCTAATTTGTAGCACAGTTCAGGACAAACACAAATTCAGATTTCATTCTCCGTTTTCTATGACTTATCATCTCCCTTCATGTTTCCCTCTCATTTTGGCTCTAAATGAATGCAATTTTCAAATTCTTTGTTCGTTTTAGTGGAATTTTACTGTTTTTGTTGAAGTAACAGTCGTGGACGTAAATTTTTGTTGTTTGTTTCCACCTATTTTTTTTTTCTCTTTTTTGGTTCACTCAATCAAGTTGATTGGTTGCCGTCAAATCAGAGAGAGAGAGAGGGAGAGAGAGAGAGAGAGAGAGAGAGAGAGAGTTGCTTTAGTGCACGTTGTTGCAACGTGGTCGCTTGTTAAAAGCAGAGAGCTGCCACTTATCAAAACGATGAGCGGGTCTAAAGTAAACCTCATTTCTCATCAGCTGACATTATTTTGAAGTGCACAAACGTACGACGATGAGTCTAAGAGTGTAAGAGTGTGTGTGGATGTGTGTGTGTGTGTGTGGTTGTTGTTGATGTTGCAGCTGCTGACTGGCAAACCGCAGAAGCTTTGGCAATTAGAGCGTAATTATTTAATAAACCAAATATGCAAAATGAGTCAGTGTGTGTATGAGGATAACTCGATGTGTCGTTGTGTGTGTCGTTGTGTGTGTGTGTGTGTGCAGTATAGTATGTGTCGAAAAGTCAATGGGATGATTGAACGAGATGCCATCGAATATGGCATGAAATTATTGAACAGCCATCGAACGAAACCAAATGACGAAGCACCTGCCTGTTGACTGAACTCAAAATGGCTGTCATTCCAATGCCACTGTGTATACGTGTGTGTATGTGTGTGTATGGGTGTGTGTACTTGTTCATGCTTGTATGGGTTATTTAGTGAGCATCGCGCTGTTTGCCTAATTAAATTCTGTAAATGTTTAGCTGCTGGCCAAATGGCACCAAATATGCAGTCAGGGCTGGCTTTAGCGCATCGTCATACTCATCATCATCATCATCATCATGACAATCATCATTAGCAGCAGCTTCGGCAGCAGCAGCATTGCAGTGTGGAATGATTAGAATGACATGGAGAAGGAGTGCTGCTGATTCAGTTATCGATAGATAGATGCATGGACACAGGATATGCGTGTGCAAACACTGCGAAATTGAAATGCGAAACTCTGCAAATATATCCTTATGTGCATACATTAGATGCACCTAGCGGCTGTGTGTGTGGGTGTGTGTGTGTGTGTAGGTGTGCCTCTTTGCACTTTCGCTACTGCTGCAACATTGAAATGCGTGAAGCATACTTTTAGGCGCATTCTTGACAGTGCAGGGATGCGGTTAGCAATATGTCAGACAAATAGACAAATGTGCTCAAATATGCGTTATATGTTTACGCTCAATGCAATAGAGACGCCATCCGGTGACCTTATAATTTGTATGGCCCATTTGTGACTTAAGTAGGATATTAAAATATACAAATCGTGCTAAAGTGATATAAATCTTTAGAATAAATATGGTAATCTGTAATTTCCTAAATTGTTTGTTTATTGTTTGATAAATTTTTGTATTCATAGTTTTGCCAATTTAGGAACTGCCCATAGGAAATAATAAAAAAAAATGCTATACACAATATGTTGTATTGTGATCAATAGCTCGGATCGCGTCAGACAACAATTTGATATATATGTAAATAGTAGAAATTAGTACACTGGGGCAGATCAAGTTTGTTTTATATCTTTGCCAAAATGAGGCTACTATCAGAAAAATCTTAGAATTTGTTTATTTGGCGAAATGAGAATTAGTTGTCGGGTCTTTTTATTTTTGTTTATTGTGTATTTGTTTATTTGGAATAATATATTTTAAGTACAAAATCTAGCACTTTGTTTTTAATATAAAATGGGGAACAGGTAAATTATTTATAAACTAATCTTATTATATTCTCTGTCACATTCTGTTGCATAAATTCCATTTCGATTTGTCTATCCTGGCAACTTAACAATACCCATAATTTAATCTGATATATCTTTTACTCAATGATATGTTTTGTTTGTAGTATGTTAGTATATTTATATACATGATATACAATTTGTATTCACTTATCTTATATTCGAGTATAGTTTTCTTACCTGTTTTAACTATTTTAAGCTTGCTATTTTTATAGTTTGTTCCTGCAACATTCTGCTGCATTTTGCTTTGTACACCTTGCCAAATTTCTGACATTCATAGTGTATAGAGTAAAATTTTCTTAAATTTTTTTTTATATATTTTGGCAATTTAAAGACTTTTAGATAGTGCTGTCATATCTTGTTTAAAATGTTCTTTACTTGTCAAAAACTACACTTAATGTATTTTTCTTATTTCCGTTTCGATTTGTTTGCCTTGGCAATTTAAAGTTTTGCCTCGCTGTGATTTACCAAGTTTTCATATTAATTGTTGAAGGTCGCCTACTTTGTGGCACTTTTGGCGATGCCGTTGAGACTCTCTCGCTTCTCTTTTCTCTCTCTCTCTCTCTCTCTCTCTTGCTGTGGCTGCGGTTGGTGCGCAGCACTCAGTTATCAGACTGTCGTCGTTGGGCTCATGTACATAATTCAAGTTGTTGCACATGCCGCAAATGACACTCAAGCGGGTGGCTGTTGCAAGCAGTAGTCGAGTTGTCCTGCCGAGAGCTCGGCGAGAGTGCTAAGTGTGTCCTTTGGCGAGTGCAGCGTGTGCAATGTGTGTGCAGCATGCAACATGAAAGCAAAAAAGACGACTGAAATTAAATTAAAACGAAATGCATGCAAAGTGTCAGGCTGCTCTCGGCTTGCCATCCATATATACCCAAGAGTCGAAAGTCGGTTCAGTTCTTGCTGCCTTAACTGATAAAGTGTATATGTGTGTGTGTGTGTGGGAGATGGCTGGCAATCCATATGCATTGTAATTAAGCAATCAATGGCATAATTATCGCCACATGAGAGTCACTCGATTTATTAACACGCCCAGAGCAATATAATGTGAACGTGGACAATTTCAGTAATTTAAATACGCAATAACAAAAGACCACAAAGTGCTCTGAGAGAAGAAGAAGAAGAGGAGTGTGAGGTCAACAGCTGTCGCGCCACAAAGCGGCCAAAGGAATGCTAAAGGAGTTTTTGTTTTTTTTTTGCTTGCTTGTTGTGCAGACAAAGCCAAGTTTGAGGCGGCGAAAATGAAAATGAACCGAGAGAATGTCAAGAGACGAGGTGAAGTCAAGTCAAATTTTAAGTAGACGCTCGACCGAGCTGAAACAGAAGCCAAACAAGTCAATTGCCAAAACGATTTGATTTCATTTGAATTAAATTGAATTGATTCGATTTGAATTGAATGAATAATTTGCATGAATGATGTGCTGAAATATGAGACTTTCTGCAAGTCAAATCATTTAATTTTTGGGCGAATGACCCCAGCGACGACCACAAATGAATTTCAAAGATGAAATTAAATATTAAATTGTTAATTCATTTTATACAATTTGCAAATTTTATCGATTAAAATGTTTGCCACATTTTGCTGACGACACATTTTTTGTGTGGTGAGAAAGTGTTTCACTTTCTAAGAAGCAACCAATTTATTATCTGTGCTAATTATGAGAGCTCAGCACAAAATGTGACCCCATTCAGTTTGGTTGCTGACCCGACTCGACTGCGATTGATTTTCGGTAAAAAGGGGTTTTTTTTTAGCCAACGGAATTTTGTGCGGGGTGGCTTTAAACCATTTGGTGGATGCCATAAAAGGCGGATAATAAAACGAAAATGAGAGTCAGCCACGCGTTGCAGCTTAGCCCAAAAAGGCGAAGCATTCAATTTGATGACAATTCCGTAGATGATTTGCCGGTTGCCTCAGCGTTTGGCATTTTTTAATATCCTATGACTCGGGCATTTTTGCTAGCCATACTCCGGTACATCTTTTCCGCTTTTCATTTTATTTGTGGTTCCGGTTTTTTTCTCTGTCTTTTGCGGGTTATACAACTCGTAAAAGTGGAACTGTGGCAGCTGAGCTCATCGCTTTGATGTTGCCACTGCCAGTGCCACCAAGAGCAACAATAACAATTTGAGAATTTCAACCCCATTCCCCATTCGCATCACTTGAGTCGCAGTCGCAGTCACAGTTGCTGGTCCCCTTGAGAATGCATTTTTCCCTCCTATTTGTGGCTTTTATTTTTATTCGTCGTAATCGCATAAATCGTCAAGAATGCGTAATAATCTAATCGTCATAATCGTTCTCAACGCAACGCAAATCTCCCACATGGAATACGAGAGAGTATTTCGCTAACTGTCTCTCTGTCTCTGTGACTTGATATCCGAGTTGCATTTCTAGAGCAACCCCAAACATACAGATAGACAAGGGATGGGACTTGAGTGAGGTCTTAGCCTACTTATGACTTGGTTTGGAATAAAATTGAATTATGCGCCCATCTCGTGTTTGCAATTTTTAAATGCTTTTGATGACATTTTTATACTTGGCACACACTCGTATGCTCCTCTGCTCCTCTTGTACTACATACATTCAAGTATACGTTGTGTATATATTTATGTGCGGCTTTTGTGCCTCTTAAGACTTAAGCACCAACTGGGGAAATCACTTGAATTGCTCTACGAGGACTTTAAAAACTGTGATACACACACAAACACACACACTCACAGTCGCTGGCTTTGCGACAAATTTAATTGCAACGATGAAAATACGTTTATCTTTATGCATGACAAAATATTTACGAGTATCAGACTCATCTAGAAGCGATTACTTAGAAATCTAACAAGCAACTGTTAAAATCAGTAGAAGAATTCTGATAAATGGCTATGGAGAATAAAAGAATCTTAAATAGTTTAAGTATGGCAAACTGAAATGCAGTAAAATGATAACAGCTGCGTGAAAGTATCGAAATATTTTATTGAATGAAAATATGTATTAACAAATGTTTATTATTTAGGGATTAATTCTATTTGGATTTAATCCTAAATTGAGCAATTGAGAAAGCTATTTTGAGATAGCTCTTAAAATATACCAAAATAATATGCCGTAAAAATAAACCGAAGACACTATTTGGTATATTTATATAGTATTACATTTAAAATATACCATGAAGTAATAAATAAACCAGGTTGTAAGAGAAAAGCAACTTAAAGAGTTCCCTTCTACCTTATAGCTGTCGGGTATTACATGTAAGTTATTTATTTACAATTAAGTAAATATAATACTGATTAAAGAACTTTTTTTTTGCACAGTACAAATTAAATACTTATATAAATGCAATGTATTTTACCATTTTGTATAATTATTTATGTTTTATTTCTTTCTTTATTTATTTACTTAATTATTATTTTTTTTCTTTTGTTTTGTCATTCATATATTCTAGTATTCATTAATTTGTTTTCATTTATTTAATTATTAATTATATTCTGTTCTTCTTTATTTATATATTTTGTGATTCTATTATATTATTCATTATTCATTTGTTTCCATTCATGTTTCTATTCATTTAATTTTTACTTATTATCTTCACTTCTTCATTGATATATTATGTGATTATATAATATTATTATTTCATTTGCTTTGTCCAATTTCTTTAGCAAATAGTTTTTCAAAGAGTATTTTAAGTTGTCGCTATCGGTCTGTAAAATATTCGTTTAAATGTGCAGCACATTCTCGGCGGTTATCATTTACAATTTCTATAATTTTATGCTCTCGCTTTACATTTACAGACTTCAACAGTGTTATTTACTTGTTTGACATGCAAAACATTTTCTTGAGCGATTTATAATTAATTGCAACATTTTCGATTTGCGCGCTAATTGCAATTTTGGGCATCGCTCCTGGGGCCAAAACGCGAATTGTATTATTATTGTTGTTGTTGATGCGTTAGCTACACTGTAAGTTTTTGCTTACAATGCAGCCCCAACGGGGGGAGGAAGCGAGGAAGGGAGGATAGGCAAGTCCACCTCCCTTTGGTAACCTTGATGTTCCCCCTTTTGATGCATTTGAATTGTTTGAGTTGCATTGATTTGTTGACTTTACCGCTTGCAGCTAATCGAAAACAAATGTACAAAAAGCAGCACACACACAGTCACATACTAGTACACACTCACACTCACTCACACACACATGCACGCACTTTGGCTGGCAACAAAGAGACTTTTGCAGCGCGTTGATTTTGGCTCATAATTAACGCAAAACTTTGGCAAATTGGCAAACAGACGGCGGGACAAATTGACAAAATGTGAATGCGACAGACACAAGATACAACAACTGACAATTACCTTTGTGCTGTGCTGTGTGTGCGTGTGTGTTTATTTGTGTGCTTGCCACTGGCATTTGAACATGTTGAACGTGTTTGTTATGTGGATGGAGAGAGAGAGAGAGAGAGAGCGACTGGCAATTTGCCTGGCGGCTAACGCGAGTTCAGCAATGTCCTGTGCGGTTTTATTATTGCAATTGAGATGAAAAATAAATATTTCAATTACCGCGCAAACACACAGTAACGAAAGCAACGACTGGCAACGAGGGGGGAACGTGGGGGAAAGAGCTCGAGGGGAGGCCTTAGATAGGTGCTGCCCAAATAGACAACACGACAAATGCAAAAATTCAATTAATATGCTAAAAGTAAATTGATATTTGCATTCATTGCATTCACATTATTCGCTGTATTACATAATATTTGCCATATAATACAATGCGGCCACAAAGCCCATGAATAATATATTTAAAAGCGGCAAATAACAACAATAACTGATGCCCCCAACAATGGCAACGACGACAACAACTTCTCATTTAACTGTCTGTGTTCGCAATTTAAATTTATATTTTGCAACACTTTTATGACCCGCAACACACACAAACACACAAACACATACACAGCCATGGCGCATTTTAATCGAATTAAGCTAATTGCCATATCAAAAGCAGCTGTGCTCATTCCGCCAAAAAGCGAATGAATGCCTATCGAAAATCGGAGAGGAAAACTGATTGAAAACTGATTGAAAACTGATGGAATTTGCAATGCTAATGTCGATGGGGCAATCGCATGTGTGTTGCTGCGCTTACAATTATTACTATTAGATGTTCCACAAAGCGAAATTGCGCACAGCAAATGTAATAACAAAATTGCTTTTACCCAAAAATTCGTTTCAAAAAGTGTTAACAAGATATCAACAATTTTTCGTTGCCTACTTTTGAGCGCAGGCAACTAAAAAGAAGCGTAAAGGAAACTAATAAATTAAAGAGTTTAACGTAAGTGTAAATAGGTAACTCTGAAAACTATTGACATATATTTTGAAATATATAGTAATATATCTTAGCTCTTATTAATCTAAAAAGTTAAAGAAGTAGTTCGTCTCTTTATCTATAAAATGATGATTTATGAAGTTTCATTCAAGTAAAAGTATGTAATTATAGAAACTTTTGACTTTTGAAATGTTTAGTAGTACTTTAACTCTTCTTTTAATATCAAAAGTTAAAAAAGAACTTAGACTCTCTCCGTGAAAATTGTTGATTTATGAAGTTTCATTAAAGTATATATAAGTAATTAAAGAAGCTGTTGTTATTTTAGTATTTGTAATATAATTTAACACCTAAGAATTGAAGCAGAACTTACATTATTTTGACAAATCACATTCAAAAGAGATTTAAATAGTTACATTCAGCTTAGCTGCCAATCGTTGAAACTACGGCGAAAGTGATTCAAGGAATAGCTTTGTGACTTAGTTGAAAAGAGCGGAATTGATCTACTTAGGCAGAGTTGAGTTGAGCTCAGCTGAGCTTAGCTGAGCTATGCACAAACTATGCATAGTGAAGGCAGAAAGAAAGACCTTTCTTTCGGCTTTCTCTATTGAAAGCAAATATTTTTGCAAATTACATTTGATAGCTGAGGCTGACTGCTATGGACTGACTGACTTCTATGGACTACAGAAGTAGTAGTGAGTGCTGCTTTCCTCCCTTCCCTCTTCCTTCCCTTCAATACGTTGTTGGAATCAACATGCTCGTATTTCTCACTGTCCATTGCCGAGCAATTTGTTTGATTAATTTGAGCAGCAGCGAATCGAAAGGGAGTGAGTTTAGAGGGCGACCTTCATTATGTAAATTGTATGCGAAATTTAAATAATCATCTGCAATTTAAATGCAGAGCAGCAACACTTTCGTGTTCCGAGCCTCAGAATAAAGCCTCGACAATTAATCGACGTCGACGCACGCGGCCTGGAAATATGCCAAATGGTGCGCCTGATGTTCATTTTCTATTTTAAGTCTGCCAGATAATAACATATAATATAATATCTGAGCTCGAGCTGCTGTCTGTCTGCCTCGGTATTAACTGCCTACGCATTCCTCTCTCTGTATTTTTGTATTTGTATTTGTATTTATATTTGTTATGCGTGCAGCCGGCTGCCATAAATAATTATTCATATTTGTATAAAATACACACAGAATTTAATTAAAAATTGTTTCGCTCCGACTCGAGTTCTCCAGCTGCTCAGAGATAACCAGAAAGAGACACTGAAATCGAGCTCAACTGCGAAACCCCTTGGAACTTCATCTACTCTGACTTGCTGTTGTTGTTTTTGTTCTTGTTACCCTACTGTTATATCTCTTTTCTCTCTTTTTTGTGTGTGTGTAACAACACAAAACCCTCGCCCTCGACTGGTCCACTAGACTCGGTCCTGGACTCGGTCTCCGTCTCCATCTCCGTCTCCGTCTCCATCTCCGTCTCCGTCTCTGTCTTCATCTCTATCTCTGGCTTTGTGTCCATACTGAAGCAGTCTCCATGCCACTTTTGGCTCATAATAAAATTAAAACGAAATGAAACGAAATGAAAAAGTAATAAAGTCCTTATGGAAAACGCCAGCGTTGCAGGAGAAAGTGAGAAATCTACGACTTCTGTCCAGCTCTTGCTTTCTGCCCCTCAACATCCAGCTAGCTGTCCTTCACTCCGCTGAATCCCTTCAATCCTCCATTCAATTCCCCAAGTGGGCGGAAAGTATGAGAATGAAAGACTGTTTCGCTTGTTGCTAACAACCCTTCAAAATTCTTTTTTTCAGCTGCACGCTTCATTCACTGAATGACAACATTTCGGGTATATAAAGTTTGTTGTTCAATGAAAAATGTATAAACTTTAATGTTAGTATTCAATAAATTTAATTGGATTGAGGAAATCTTTTACTTAAGAAAGATTTCGGTATAAAGCAAATATTATATTATGATTCTACAACAATTTATAAATATGTATTAATTTATGCATATTTTGTGGATTGATGATGCTTCAAAAATTAAATTTACTAATGTAAATTTCTGCTTTTAATACGGTTTACATTTTCAACTACAATAATTGTATCCATTGATTAACGAGATTTTCAAACATTATTATTATTATTATTATTCTTTTTCCCTTTTTTATTACATATGCTTTATGCATCAATTAAACCTTCAACTTATATATGTACTCTAATACAATTTTCCAGTTTTTGCATAAGTAAATTCCATCTTTTTATAAAATTTACCTTTTAGCTATATTAATTTGATTGATCATTATTTAGATGATAAAGTAAGGTAGCTTATAATTAAAGAAAATTTTAAACATTTGAAAATATTATATTATTCTCTTTCTCTATATTTACAGCATTTCTATATTAACATAATAGCGATGGTCTAAATATCAACTATACTTTCAACTGAGGTAAGTCGAAATTTTAAGACCATTCAGCTAAAAAAAAGTGAAAAATTACCTTGCATTTTTGGTGTACTTTATTTGCAATAAGCATATAGAAAGTATGTTCCTTTTATTTTTAAATAAGTCTAGGCAGTATTCTAATTTAATTTTATATTTTATTTGCAAATATGCAAAGAAGTCGTAGAAAGTATTTCCTAGTCGATCACATTCCAATTTGAGTCATCTTAATTATGGCATTGTTATTGCTAGTTGAGACACAGTCGGCTTTTGCTGTGCACAAATTTTTGAATGTTGAACACTTGTAAGTTGTGAATTTTGTAGCCCTGCTGTGTGTGTGTGTGGAGGCGTGGCAGCAGTGGGCGTGGCTGAAGTCTGTTTGTCTGGCTGCGCATAATTAAGCGGCCTGTCGTCTCAACTATTGTTGGATATATGAAATGTAGAAATTGAAGCATCTTTTGCCTAAATCTATATTGCATAGAGGGGAAAACTCGTCTCGAGTTGTATTTGGCAGACTGCATATATTAAATCATTAGCGAGTGTGTTAGCTGGCAAACTGCTATGTGAACTACCTGGTTGGGGCAGAAAATCAAAACCCAAACAAGTAAATCAACTGAAACCGAGAGCACGAGACAGAGAGGCACAACAAAATCGTTGCAATTACCTAAGCGCGCTAAGCAAAGGACAATGCCAAAGCCGGTCCTCGGATATTTCCATAAGCACAATGCCAAATGATGACAGTTGGAGAGAGGAGCGAGGTTGGGGGGAGGAATTTACGGGGTAACAGCAACTACGATGGCTGTCAAAGGCAGCAGCGGCGTCGGCTGAAAAGTGCCCGCTGTCAGAGCTGCCACAGTTGCCAGTTGTCCTGTGTATGTTTGTGTGTGTGTGTAAGTGTGTGTGTGTGTGTCGCCCGGTAAACGAGTCATGCACAAGAACAGGGGGGGGGGGGGGGGCAACGACAGAGTGGGAGGTGGGCAGCAGGCTACAAAACGTCCAGAGGGGTGCATACATTTGTGAGATTTACGAGCTGTCGTCTCTCACATACACACACGACATTGGAGGACGGCACAACAGAAGCTGCCGCAGGGCACGAGAGGTGTCCAACGGATGACGCACAATGGCAAAATGTTGTCAACGCAATCAGCGACAGTTCTTCTCTGCCTCCCGCTGCTGTTGCTGCTGTTGTTGTTGTTGTTGTTAGTGGCAACAGAAGTGGGCTATACCAAGGCAAGCTTTCTGAGAACTCTAAGAATGCCAGTCCGATGAATCAAAATGCGTCTGGCTCTGTGTGTGCCATGCTTGGAAGGTTGCTCGGCCTTCGGTTTGGGTTTCGGGTTTGAGTTTGGGTGGCTTGTGGTATGCTTCAAATTGAATTGTGCAGAACACGTGACCAGGCGTAGGCCAGAAGCAGACAGCCTTCTGCTTTACTCAGCTGGATTGAGTTTCGGTCTGCTTCAGTCGGCTGCCATGTCAATAAAGTCAAAATGAATGACAGGATTACAAACAGTCCACAAGTGGCATCATCTCGGCGACGTTGATGAATGCCATATTAAAAAGTGTAACAAAATGTGTGGGGTTGACCAAAGACCAAATGCGACACAGCGTAGTATAAAATGAAAAAAGAATACGCTAAAAAATATGTACACAAAATGTAATTTGCGTAAAAAGCAGACGGCTGTCTGTCTATCTCTCTCTCTATCTCTATCTCTCTCTGTGTGTGGGGTGTACGCATACAATTGCACAACACTGTCTAGTGGCCTGTGCACAATCAATTCCCAAATCGCATTATGCTCTGTGTGAGCTTCACTCGCTGGCAAATTGCTTGGCGGCAAGCTTCTGCAGCTGCTGCCACCTCTACCTCCTCCCTCCCCCTCCCCACTCATGCCACTTGCTTTCTGCCGCCTCGCTGCATTTCACATTTTATGTGCGTCAACATCAGCAAGTCACCAAGTGCATTGCGTGCCAAATGGTTTACGTGTCAGGCGCCAACGATTGCTTCAGCTGCTCAGCTATTTGGAGATGGAGGTTGCTTTGTTGCTCCATCGACTCCTTAGACGTCGCCCCATCACTTCGGCATAGTCTAGTTTATGGCGCTGACTGCAACACGAACCGCTTTTGTATTGTCCACACTTCACATCCAAAGTTTGGCTTAGCATGCCAAAAATTTCTACCCCGCTCTCTCTCTCTGCCTTTGGGGCTGCCTGCAGGCGCTGACTTTGCTCGACATTGTCATAGAAATTTGATGCCAAACATTGTTGCAGTCAGTCAGTCAGTCAACAAAATAAATACAAGTTTCGCAACGCGTCGCTTTTGGTGTTATGATTTTGCCATCGAAATCAGCAAATTGCCATCGAAGCCATAGAATCCGCAAACCTCATCGAACATTGAATTAATATTTTGCATAGAAACCGCATTCGATAATCTTTCAATGTTAGAACGAATAAATTTTTTCCTTTTTTTTGGGTTTTCAATTATAATACAATGATTACTTTTTTACGTTTAATTCTACAACAATATAACATTTAAATACCTAAATTAATTTATTTTATAATTTTCAATTCATTTTTAAATCGTTTTCCTTTTCCCTGACTTTATTTTTATGCGGCTTCTTGTCGCTGAGATTGTTGGGAATTCAAATCGAAATCGAAATCAAATGTGCAATTTATAATGCACATTTGCAGTTTGAAATTCTTTTGACAAATATTATGACAATATAACGTGAATTTTTCATGAGCTCGTCATGGTTTTTATACCAACTTTCTATAAAGTAGAAGGGTATTATAAAGTTGTGCCTGTAGAAAATGAAGGAATGATCTCCCTTAGCTACTTTGGGTGATAATATTGTATGTTAAGTACTCTATGGTATATTTTGAGTATACCATATTCAAAATATAAACATCGGATTATTTGAATATGTGATCCTTTTATATAGAGTAGAAAATAATGAAGATTATTGGGAAAAATAAAGGTAATTAACATATTTTTGGAATTTTACATCACCTTGAAGTCAGAAGTATATATGTATATAGTATATATTTTCTCCTACTTAATTTGTTGTTTTATTTGACAATCTGGTATATTTTGCAGTCTATGATATATTTTTTATGTAGTATTGTATCAATATACTTAAAAAAGGCTTTGGTATATTTTTAATATATTCATGATACATTAATTCGGTATATTTTATGAATATTACTGTATACAGGTATCTCACATTCGATCACACTCAACTATAGCTTTCTTATTTTTTTCAATCTCAGTTCGTCAGCACTAAATGCATACATAAATAATTCATACATTTGCATCTTGACGTGGTTTACTTCTAGATTAAATTTCAAGCGCATCTTATATGAAATATGTTAAAGTTATGTTTGATTAATTCCGCAAATATAGTAATATATTACATAATATTTATTGAATTGAACTTTTGCTAATTAAACATTGATTCATTAGCACGAATTCGAAGCATTATTTAATCAGAGCTTAAATAGTGTATAATTTAAATTGAAATCGCTTCAGTTCATAATTCATTTCAGACATAAAACCAAGCGAGTTTAATTAAGATAGAAAGTTGCAACAATAGCATATCTCTAATCTGAGGCATATTCCAATTACTCATCCTTTTTGCAGGACATTAAATGAGTTATAAATTGTACGTGATGGAATTTCTAGTTGAGCACAACTTCCAATCAGTTAAAGAGAGTTATATACAAAGTTGGTAGTCATGGCTGCCAACGGGAAGAGGCAAAGAAGGGAGATAGAGAGAGAGGGGAGGTAGGGTAGAGGAGACGCAGATTGTGGCAATCGGAGTTGCACAATCATTTTTAGTGAGTTTTCCCCGATAAGCGTTGCCAACTTTTGCCCCACCCATTCAGCTTGGCATTGTCGTTGTAATTTCCACTGTTGGCTAAACACAAAGTTTGTCATGTGTTGCAATTTGCCAAAGGCTGCCTACAACCGTGTGCCCGAGTGGGAAGACATAGAGGGGGCTGAGAGTAGGGTCGGGAAGTGGCATGTATAATGCATATGGCCAAAAACCCGCAAATGCAGTGTGACGACTGCAAAGGACGACAATGAGAATGAGAATGAGAACGAGAACCGAGGACGATGGCTGCTGTCAACGCAACTTCGATGCCGAGACAATGTAACTCAAAAGTAGATACATTGTAACTTTACCAACAACTACGGCAACAACAACTGCAGCAACAACTACAAGTTGTGCAACACTGCGGCATGCAGCGTTGAGTGGGGCAGGCACAAACTGCAATGACTGTGCGATTATGCCAATGGCAGCGACGTCTAAAACAAACGATTTGTCACAGCAACAGCAACAGCAGCAACTGTCTGAGTTTTATTGCCAGCGAAGGGTATTTGCCTCGAACCGCAAACATTTGCCCAAAATGCGGGCGAAGGGCAGAGAGAGAGAGAGAGAGAGAGCGAGAGAGCATTGGAAAGAGATAGAGTAGAGGGAGTTAAGTGAGAAGAGCGTTTGCCACACGCTGAGTGACCGACTCTGTAGCATGTAGCATGTAGCATGTAACTGCAGCATGTAGCCAGCCTTCGATTTCAACTCCTTCCACTCCTTCTACTCCAATTGCGACTCCAACTACAACTTTAACTTCATAGCATAGAGAGAAAGAGAGAGAGAGAGCGAAAGCGAACATGACACCGTCCAAGCAAAGGCAGAGAGACATTCGTCTCAGTCCCAGCGTCCGCCAGCTGCAAGTGACAGTAATTGTTTTATTGACATTGATTGACATGGCCAAGGCACTGAGACTGCGACGGCGACTGCGACGTCATGTATTTTTGTGGGCGTGGCTGCCGCCTCGACAAGTCAACCCAAAGACAAACTGCAATGCCACTCGACTGCTGTTGCTGCCATTGCCAATCCCAATACCCAATCTCAATCCGTATCCGTATCCCACTGTTTTCTGCCAGCTCAAAAATGAGCAAAAGATTTCAATTTCATTTTGATAGATCGCATTTTCCTTTCGGTTATTGAAACTTTCGCATAATGCACTTGCCTTTACCCTATAAAACAAACTAAAAGCAGAAAGAACAATGAAAAGGAGTTCTTATAATGGTTTGTGTTTTTGCTGTGTGGAAATAGATTTGCAAAAAAAAAAGATACAAAGTACAGCATAGCAAGAATATAAAAATTCTCATTTATCAAAGATGCAATAAAAGTTAAAAAGCAGGAATAAAATATAAAGATACTAGATATTCAAGTTTTATAAAAAAGGTAATAAATTATAATTGAGTAATTATTTTATTTCAATAAATAAGGCTTGCATTTTATTGATATTTTTAATTACTATGAATAGTTGAAAGTAGTTGTAAAGTACAATGCAATTTATAGTGTCTTCACATTTACTATTTACTACTAATAATACTGCATGTAGTATATTTTATTTTTTGGCAGTTTAAATAAATGAAGATATTAATTAGTTTTCCATTGCAAGCCTTTAACTAATAACACATAACACATAATTCTTTTTATTTTATTATTAATATACTAATTGTTCTATTATCTATTATTAATATACTAATTGTTCTAAATAGTACTAAATGTAGTATATTTTAACTTGTGTATTTAGCACACATAATACTGCTTATAGTATATTTGAACTATTATCCATTTAACTAACAATTTAACCAAATCCAAGTTTAACAAAACTTTGAGCTACGAATCATAAATCATAGAATGATCTCCTCTGAAGCTCTTGTAGACGTTGAAAACAAAGTGAAGAGCTTAAAAGCAAAACTGATTTGAGGATATTTGGAATTCGTGCAATGTGCATAACATTCTCCACAACGTATTTTTTTCACTTTCTGACTTTGGCTGTCCACTTGGCGCTCCCGTCTCCATTGTTTACCCTTGTAAGCTGCTGATTAAACCAAGCAAAGCTTCTGCTGGTATTGAATGCGACTGCGACTGCGACTGCAGTCAGAGTTGGTGCAGCAACCAGAGTGTGGCAGTTGTGTGGCAGAAGAAGAAGTGGCATGCAGGCAGGCAGAAGGAATACATCAATTGCTGGGTGTTCCCAGCACAATGAATGCTGTGTTCCATTGTACTAAAGACAATTGTTTGATTTTCGATATGTTTTCGTTGGTCGTTGGACTACCAGATGATGGCAGATGACGACGACGACTACGACTACGACGAGGATGATGATGATGATGCTGGGTGAGACATGGGCAGAAGGAAGTCGAAGCATTTTTGCTGTCGTTGCACTTTTCATTCATTTCGCATTTTGCTATTTGTCTTGCAGTCGAGAGAGTGGAGAATATGTGGATGCGGAAGTGCGGATGATGGGAATGGGGATGAGGAAGTGGATGCGGATGTGGATGTGGATTAGTGCTTATGTAATGCACACATCAATCCAAGACAGCAGCTGCCATGTTCAATTTTTAGATATTTCTTTTTCGCTTCGATATCCATTACGACGAGCTCTCAGCTCTTGCTTGCTTATTTTTGGGTTCGTCTCCTTTCTAGTTGTTGTTGTTCTTGCTCTTTGTAATTGGTTCATATTAATTATGAAAGCGCATTGGCAACAGAAATTTATTTGGCTTATATTTCGATTTCACTTCCTACATACAATATTCTTCGTCTTTTTCTTCTACTTCGGTCTGATATTTTCATTTGTTCCGTCTCCCGATTCCATCTCCTATTTCCAACCCGAGAGTGACTCCCCAGAGCAACCGAATTGGAAATGAAATGCGATGCTTAATTAGTTTTTCGCTGCTGACCAATCCCAATCATTATAATGATGACGCAGACAACGAGTATGACTTTTGCTTAGCCCACGCCCTCATACAATTAGGACTTATCGGCACAAGACTAATACTGAAGAGAATAAATCGGAGACAACTTAGCGGGCGAGAGAAAGAAGTGTGTTTTTGAGAAGCGGGCTCTTATCGCACGGCTTTAATGCAATTTGCTAGGAAAGAGTTTCGGCTTTCATTCAGAAATAAAAAACTAATAAATCTCTTTTTAATCTGACATATATTATCTACAATTTTGTACTTTGAATTTGTATGATAAACTATAAAGAGTTTACAAATAATTTGATTTGAAAAATTGTATTTATTTAAGATTTTACATTCTTCCTTCAACTTTGAGTTTCTTTTTTCATTCTTGATCAAGATTATAATCTTTAATTTAAAGATTGTTTAATATAGATCTTGATAGTATAATAAACCTTCTTGGTTTAATTTCAAATTCAATTTAAATTTCAAATCATCTTCACTAATGATATTATACTTGATGTTAGCACATTGGTTTTCTCTGTAGGAAAGTGTTTCGACATTCCTTCTAAACTAAGAAAAAAGGTATTTTTGGGGAAACTTAGACTTGTTTAATTTAACACTCTTAATTTGTTACTTTTAAATTGATACGATATAAAGAGTTTAGTTTAAATTATAATGAAAAATTTCAAATTTATAGCTACTTAGGAAAATGAATAATTACAAATATTATTAATATGCTAAACAAAGCACTTGCTGATTACAAATATTATTAAGCAATGGTACTCCATAGAAATAATAATTAATTTAGAACATGTATTTCAAATTTGCAAACTCAAATGTAGCGTGTTTATCTAAATTCGCTGTTGAAAACAGCATTGCGAATAGCTTTGACTTATCGTGAAAGTTTCCCAAATTGTTGCCAAAAAAATAAAAACAAATAAGAAATGAAACAAGAATAGCAATAGCAGCAAAGTGCGGGAATAAAACAGCAGAAGCGTCGACAACAACAACAAGAAATTGTTGTGCTGATAACGTGCAACGGCAACGGCAACAGGAAGTGTCCGGAATGGAGCGACAAAAACAGTAGCAAGAAACAGTAGCGTACAACTGCAGACAAGTGTGTATAGTAATAGATGAGAATAGGGGCCTACACTGCTTGTACAACACTGTCCTACACTTGGGTCACTTCTGGCCACAAGCACAGCAAAAGCAACAGCAACAGCAACAAAAACAAACAAATAAAGTTGCCTTCTGTGACGCCATAACTCGGGTGCATAAATCTTGAACGAGGCTTTCGGTTAGGCATGCTAGGCAGACTCGTATTGCAGCCAGGTGACATCTTTGGTGAGTCCAGGCCCATTGGAGTAGGAGGAGTAGCCACAGTCCAGACATCCCTCGACAGGCACTGCAGCAGTGCCAGTGCATAATAAATTGCAGCCATGGCATTATAAATATTCCAACTCTCCTCAACTTCCTCACTCCAACTCTTTCTCTCTTTCTCTCTCTGTCTCTTTCAGACTTGCTTGGCGTCTGCTGATAAGCATCTCGGCAACAATTTCGCACATGACCAATGCATGGTGATTGCAACAGCTAACTGAAATGCTGCTGACATAGATAAAAAAAACAAAACAAAAACAAGCAACGCAACATTGTAACAACAAGTATTTGTTGTTTACTATTATATCAATGACGAATTATTATGGCATAGTCGACGATAGCGTTGCCCTTCGGCATTTTTCTTCGCTTATCTGGGGGTAAGTTGAATAATTGTTATTAATACCATATAGTATTATTTTTATTTGCTCGTATTTTGAAGTTGATAGTTATTCAATCTTTATTCTGGGAATTCTGGCATGACAATACTTAACTTACATATAAATAAATGTAGTATTTTTATTTAGTTCAGAGACAGATAAAATTTTGTTGAAAGCAAGTGATTAAAATTGCTTAATATGAAATTATATCTTTAAAGCTGCAAATGCACTAAATTCAACAACATTTAAGAGATTTGAAGTTAAAATTTTCATATTTTTCTTAAGCAATATTTGGTTAACGATAGTATAATTTAGATATGGTCACATACTTTTACTCAAAATTTAAAGTTTGATAATTAAATACAAGTTAAGTTGATAGCTCTACGTCGGCTATTATAATTTAATTAATGTTTACTAAGGGAAACTTTAGAAATGTTAACTGTGATCCGTTTAAGTGGTCAGTAGCTTAAGCGATAGTTGTTTAACGATAGTATTACTTAGATATGGTCACACATTTTCTTTCTAAATTTTTAAGTTTTTTAAATGTAAGTAAAGTAGACAGTTCTGCAGTTAAGAAAGCATAGATTAAGAAGAAATCATTTATGAGAGGTTACTATATTATTATAGTGGACATAAGTATAAATATGTTAACTGTGATGATCCGCTTAAGATCTGTTCGATCCGATTAACTCTTTATACACTTCATCGTCAGCTGATCGCAAACTTTGCTTTCCTCTTAAGCACAACACAAAACTTTGCTGCCAAGTTTCGGAACTTGCCACACGAGGGATTCGTTGATGCAAGTTGTGCATAGCTTTTGCAAGTTTTTCTCTCGCCTGCTGCGTTGTGGTTTTCCCAGTGACATGTTGCATATACATGCATGTTGCATATGTAGTGTGGCATACATGCATAACATATATGCTCGTATATGTAATATGTGGCATGTGGGTATTTTGCATACTTTCAGGTGGCCAGCTAAAAAGTGTTAAATGAAAAACAATAATAACACGGTTGGGCAATGGCTTTGGACGGTTATTGTGCCACACACACACTAACACACACGCACAGGCGAGGGACAAGCCCATTAAATTGTAACTGGTTACAGTGAAGCCCCGGCTCAGTGGACAAAATATGCGACGAGGACAATAAATTAATGCGATTTATTGCAGCGATAAGCTCGCGACTGTTACTGTAACTCGAATTCGGATTGTGTGAGTTGTGTGTGTGTTTGTGGTTATTGTTGTGGTTGGGGTTGAGGAATGTTGCCCCAAGGGTCTGAGCTACATGAGGCGCGTCTTCTAGTGTGGGCTTGCCCCGAAGAAGATAACGCGCAATACGTTTGCTGCGGGTGGCATGCAAAAATGTTTCGGGTTGGGGCGCCACAACATGCGTGTCTTTCGTCAAGCAGCTTGAAAATTTACGATGCCACACCCCCCACATGGAAATCCCTCGCCCACACTCTCTGCACACTGCCAACCCGATAAGCAGCCGTACTTCACATTTAATTAGGGCTCAATGCGCATTAGCAAAATGCCCCGAAAGCGTCTCGAGGCACGCCCCTTTTTGTCTACTCAACGCTGTCTGCGTTGTTGTCCCCATCGCCATCGCCATCGTCTAAATATTTTCCGTCTTTGCATCCGCATCAAAATGCCATTTTAATTAAAAAAATTTTCGTCAAATGATGTGTGAGAAGTCGATAGAGCAACGGGCGCTAAATCACAAAGGCAAACAGGATAAACATAGCACCCAAGCGGGGCAGGGGTAGGTAGGTTAGCTGTGAGGGTAGCAACCTAGGGGGAAGGGGTTCGCTGTTAAAGGAGCTGCTAACTCTGACAAGGGTGTGCAGCCAAAAATGCTAAAAAACCCAAAAGCGTAAAGTAAAGAGAACAAGAAAAAAAAAATGTATTCTAAAATCCGCGCAATTGGGCAAACGCTTTTCCGAACGCTGTGAAAATCTTGTGAAAATTTGTTGAGCGTGCAAATGTTGCGATGCTGCCGCTGCTACTGCTGCTGGTGGTTGCGTTTGGTTTGTGGCTGGAGTTGGAGTTGGAGATTTCCACCGACTGTCTGTTGCCGTTGCCCAGCAATAATTGCATGAAATGCCCAAAAATTGTGCTGAGTGCCGCAGAAAACGGTTTTACGTTGCAGTGGCAAGCGGGGTGGCAGGCAGCAAGCGACCATTTTGAGGGGGGTGAGCTGGTCTGGCCAGACGTTAAGCCGACGACGTCGTCGTCGTTGGCCAGCCACTAAATCACAACCAAAAGCCGCTGTTAAAACATGAGCCTGGCATCGTAATGGGTGGTTAAGGCAGCAGCAATAGCAACAGCAACATCGCAAGACGGGGCAAGTGGGCGTCTGGTGGTTGCAGCCGCAGCAGAAACCAGCAACAACGGGCCACGTGCAACAGCAGCATTAGCAGGGTGTTGCCCACGGCAATGCCAACTGATATCCCAGAAATTTCATTAAGAAATCTAGCGAGTCTTGCTCGTTAACCATGCACAACTTCATCCATTATACGAACCCTAATCGATCTAGACATCCATGGGAAAAACTTATCTGATTTCCCTTTTGTAACAACTATGGAAATTTACTGCTTCGCTGGTAATATGATCTAACGATAAGGGTCTTCATAAGATTATGTTATAGTTATTTGTGGAACCCTTTCAAGATTGCTTTGAATATCAAGACTGCAGCTAAGTGATCCATTATATTTTATACCCGCTACCCATAGGGTAGAAATGTATTAAAACTTTTTGTCTGCAGGAAATGTATGTAGCAGGCACACGAAGGCATCTCCGATCCTATAAATATATACTCCTGATCAGCGTCAACAGCTTAGACATTGTCTAGTAGACAATATAGCCCTGTCCGTCTGTTCTTCTGAACTTTTATATGGGAAATAATGATAACTTACAAACTAACTTAGAACTAAATAAATATACCATATATAGCCATTGGTATATTTTCGTATTTTTATACGCTACATCTTGTTCGGTATATTTTAAGAATAATACCGCTCTGATTTGCTTTTATTCAAAATGGGTAGCTATCTTTCTAGTTTTCTATTTAAACAGATGCTTTATTTATATTCTTTTATAGTACATTTAACAAGTATGACGAGTTTGAAATTTATACAATTAATTGAGTTAGATTAACTTGAGTTAGAGCCGCGTCACATCCCGTATATCCACGCCCATTTCCTCGAACTGCACATCATTATCATAGCCGTCATCATCATCGTCTTCACAGAGTGGAGCACTCACTTCGCTTCTCCCCAGACGCTTGCCACCAGCCAGTGTGGCATTTTTTAGTTTGGCCGCCAGCGTCTTTTGAAAACTGACAGCCTTCTCGATGGTACCGCCGTTGGGTCGTCGCCAGCGATAAAGAACGCTGGCCAAAACAACGATCAGCATGATGGTCAGCAGTGTGTACCACATAAAGCGAGCGTGACCCGAGGAGCTCTGCCTGTCGCTGTCTCCTTCGAGATCCTTCGAGCTCACTGTCCAGCTGTATTTACCATGCTGATGGCTGGGACGATTTGTGGGTGCTAAATAGAGGGGATAACAAGTAACAGAAATCGATATATAGTTGTCGTCAAACTAAATTAATGACTTATTAAATAGATTGAAGTGCTATATAAAGATTTTATATTTTACTAGTTAGTAATAAGGTTTTTAGGCTTAGGTTTAGATGAAAGGTTTTTTCCGAATATTCGTTTAGGGCTTTCATTTCGCGAAATAAACTAATTTACTTTTCGATGGAGTAGATCGTGTAATACGTTAAGGAGTTTTGTAAGTGAAGAATTTTTTAGGAATATATATGAAAAGTTAAATATGAAGTGTATATTGATAGGAATTACCGTTTTCCATTTGCTATAGTTTTGTTCAAAGTAATTCGGAAATGTAATTATTAAATACGTTGAGGAACATTTACCTTGTGTTGTCTTTGTGGGAGTTGCTTTTGTCGACTTGACTTGGCTTGTTGTAGTCGTTGTTTTAGTTGTGACTGGTGTTGCTCTTCTTGTTGTTGTTGTGGTTGGTGGCGTTGGCTTTGGCGTTATTTTGGTAGTAGTCGTGGGAGTAGTCTTGGGAGTAGCCTTTGGGGTTGTCTTAGGAGTAGCCTTTGGAGTAGTTTTAGAAAGAGAATCGGGAGTAGTTTTTGGAGTAGCTTTAGGAGTAGGCCTGGGGGTGTTTTTGGGAGTGGGTTTGGGGGTGATCTTGGGAGTGGGCTTAGGAGTGGGCTTGGGAGTGGGTTTGGGGGTAGTCTTAGGAGTAGTCTTCGGTGTTGTTTTGGGAGTTACCTTTGGCGTAGTCTTTGGTAATGCCTTGACAGTTGTTGTTGTTGTTGGTGTTGTCGCCGTTGTTGGTGTTGTCGTCGTTGTTGGTGTTGTTGTTGGCTTTCGCGTTGTAGTTGTTGTTGTCGTCGTTGTTGGTGTTGTTGTTGGCTTTCGCGTTGTAGTTGTTGTTGTCGTCGTTGTTGTTGTTGTCGTCTCCTCAAAAGGAATTACGCAGACAGTAAAGTAATCGGGACAGCAGTTGCCATTATCAATACAACGCTCATCGCATCCGCAACCCAGAATCAAATACAAAGGTCGAATTTCATCGGGCAAATGCGAGGCATTGCAACGAGATTCGCAGCTTTGAAAGTCATAGACAAGCGGTTCGCCAGTCTCTTTCACAGGCTCCTCTGTGGTGGTTGTAATGCTGCCCATGCCGCATTCTTTGCCCGTTAAGAGACTAACATCATCGATGGCAATGTCGCCCAAACGCGACTTGCCATCGGTGACCGTGAAGACCACCTGAAAGTCTTGGGTCATCTCATCGATACGAATCGTATGCTCGCGCCATTCATTGCCAATATTGCCAGAGACGTTAAACTTTTGATAGCTAAAGAGAAAGAATTATTTCAACACTGAAATTTGATCTCCGAATTTAACATACAGTGCATTATAATCCCACATTTCGTCCAGTCGCATCTGGGAGGGTTTCACGGACACCACCAAACTGCCCACTCCGGAGCCATACATAAAGTAATGGAAACGGAAACAACAGGCAGTCTTCAGACTGAGTTCACGGGGATAAATGGGCGAGACGAAGTGATGGGCGCCATAGGCTAACATATTGGTCTCCATCAGCATGTAGTGTCCACCATAGGCATGCTGCAGTGTGTGATCGTGTCTCGGTCCCGTGCGATACAAATGGAAATCGCCAACGGTGGCGACACGTCGCCAGGGCTGAATTAGACCCAGCTCAGTGGTCCAGCCACAAAGATCTTTGCTCTCAAAGTCGCAGGCGTGGCTCTGTGTGTGATTGCGATGCCGGCAAATGCCCAGATGGCGATCCCAATTGATGCCATTGCAGTGGGCCAGAGCATTGCCAGCGACCACATAGTCCTCATTACAGATGACCACAGCACTCAGGCCTCGCTGTATTTCAATTTCACCATTCTCCGGATGCGGCGGGTTCACACAACCCGGCCCTGGTTTGTGTTGAGATAATAATAATAATATAAAAAGCAACATGAGTCACGATCACCCAGTGAGAGAAGAATGAAGTTCTATAGACAAGCATAAAATTCTTCAACATAAGCAACTTTAGGGAATAATTTGTTTTTTTCTAGTCTCTATTTAGAAACGATTTTTGTTAACTTTATAAAATTCTTCAACATAAGCAACTTTAGGGATTATATTTGTTCTTTCTAGTCTCTATATAGAAATGATCTTTCTTAACTTTATAAAACTCTTTCCAAAGTCTTGGCTATTTTAAATTTACAATGAACATTTAAAAGTTAACAATTAACCGAACTTTTCTTGGGACCCTCGCAATTTCTTGAAGTTTCTTGTGTGTTTAACCAAAGAGTAATTCACAAATGAATGAAACGTTTAAAAATAAGAGCGTTTACTATGTATTGCTCATTGTGATATGTATTAAATGCTTATATTTTTTAATTATAGTCGTCAATTAAAAATTAGCGATTACGGTTAAATTATGAATCCTTTCCATGCTAAATATTATACATTACACGAAAAACTTGTGCTGTCATTTTAATTTTGCCTCTCGATTGAAGATTTTATGCTAGCTTTTCAAATGATATCTCTCATAAAATTAGTCTCTTTCTCTCTCAAACCTTCTTTACTTACTGGCACAGAAAGGTACTTGGCCTGTCAAACGTCCATCCGAGGTGCAGGTGATCATTGAGCGTCCTACGAGAATATAGCGTGTGTCACATCTGAAGCGCACAAATGAGCGCCTCTGTATTATGTTGCCATTGACCAGATCATCGGGTCTGCTGCAGCGCGCCTCAGCAATCTGCAACAACGACTGTTGCAAGCACAGAGCAAGCAGCAGCTGCAATGCGATATATCCCCGACAGTTGTGCGACATTCTAAACACGAACTAAGACTGAAGCAACAATGCGACAAACGCGGCATGCTTCGCGCTTTGTTCTTGCGGCACTGTTGATAAGGCACATTCTGATAAATCTGTACACAAGCATTAATATTTACATATATACTCGTATTTTTATTCATTCATTCTTTTTTATTTTTGCACAAGTTTCTCGACTAGTTCGAAGTGCTGATAATGAGTGCTCACTCATATGTAAGTTGTTTATTATTAAGGCACTGGCAAATACCCTCTGATAAATACCAAATAGTTACTCTATTGAGGATCTTAAGATTATTTAAGAATGGAAAATACCATTAAGCAGAATGTTAGAGGGTAAAGAGAAAAAGTGATTCGCGATGAGTCAACGAATGAATGGAATATTACTTAGAAATATTACCCATTTGATTCACTTTCTTATAATGCGTAAATTACTCTTTTGTAAGACACAAAAATACGTACCTCTTGAATTTCGAGGGCTTAATTATTTAAAAGGAAAATTTCGAAGTAATAAAAAGGTAGTATTAGTGTATTGAAATAAGATATATGTGACAAAGTCTGATGAGAGAGTTTTAGATGAATTATATATGGGATTTCATAAATTTAAATACAAGAATTATAATAAAGATAAACATTAATAGTGAAAGAGTGTAGAAAACTGATAAGGACAGAGGAAAATAATACAGAAAGGGAGAGACAAAAGCGGTTTGATTGATTACTCAATACATCACTCCTCAAATAAGTTATCGCTCACTAATTACACCAAAAAATATGTCATTCAAATGAAGTAGTTGCAACCCTCATCACCATTTAGATATTATATCTTACTCCCAACCCAATGATATTCCAAGAGGGTGGAGAAAGTCTGTATGTGTGTGTGTGTGATATCAAGATGCAATTATGCGCATCTCCTGCAAGTGCAACTAAATAGCAGCAGCTTCTTCCTGTCAACTGCCGCCCATCGTCTGTCTGCTTTAAATTATTGCCATCTCCTGCTAAATAATTGCATTGCCCGGGTTTACTTTCTCTCTCTCCCTTCGCTTTCCCTCCTCTCTCCACCCATTTTGTTTCTGCCCTCCCGCTATTACTTACTTATCTTTGCTGTGATTTATGTTTACTTCCGTTCAAGTCTGCAACTACTCGCAATCATGATTCGCTGCCTTCTCCTCGCCCCGCCCCGCCCCGCCCCGGACTTACTGCTTTCGTCCCGTGTTGAGATAATCAGTCAATATTGACAACTACTTATTGGCACTTCCGAGCCGCCATTTGCTGGCAATGAGGACACGTGACCAGGCAGGCGCAGCTCCTTTTGCTCCATGTCGCCCGGCTCCCGGCTTCCGTCTCCTGTCTCTTGTCTCTCCATCCCAGTTCCGGGGCACGTGCAGCAGCAGCAGCCGCTTGAAATTTCGCTTTCATTTGCTGCCACGCTTGCAATTCAAATTTCATTCATAATTACAATCACGATACCGAGGGTTGCTTAACCATAAATGCGCTTTCCCCCCCATTTGCAATTGCCATTGACTCTCGTGTATTGCCTGAGTCTCTGAGTCTCTCTTGCTCTTGCTCTTATCGCCGGAGCTTCGCATCTTTCTGGCGCCGCAAAAATTTATGCAACTCTCGATGTGACTTATAATCCCCCGCCGGCTGTGACCATCGTCGTGCTCTCGGCGTGGGCATTGTTTAAACATTTGCTCATTATGATTATAACATTTATTAGCGCTTCTGGTTTTAAACTTCAATATTTGCGCTCAAATTACGCCGCTGGGAATAGATCTTTCAATAGCCTCCCCCCCCAGATAACGCCACAGTGCAAAGCCGACAAACGCGTGCGAGCAACCCTCCTCAACCCCTCTCACCTCTCACCTCTCTCGCATCTCACATCATAGTGAGTGTGCCCTCTTATCCTCTGTGGTTGCAGTCGCAGAGTGTGGTTGCCAGACAACCGAAGCACACCGCACCAAACGCTGTAAGTCCAATCAGTAGCTGGGATTAGCCTGGCCCACAATAAGCAGCTGTTACTGCTGATGTTACTCTGCTGTTGCCAGCCAAGGCAGAAGCAGCAGCAGAAGCAGAAACAGCAGCAGGCCAACTCGAGGTCACCTCTTGGCCTAATTGGCCGCTCTGTTTCTATGCCAGCCAGCCAGCCAACATTCAACATTCAGCATCACATTCCCAGTGACAAACAGCAACAATATGGCACAATTCCGACGCCAAACGGTTTTCCAAGTAATCTGATTCTATTCTACTCTTCTCTTTCCTCTGTGACTTCATTTTTGTGCTGCTGACTATTCATATTTTTTAGAGATTAACTAAATTATTTTAGTATTAATGGTCAAGCACACTGGAATTTTATAAGTTTTGTATACAAATTTCAAGTTACTTATGGGCATATTTTGAGTGTAAGGAATATAAATATACCATAGTGTATTTCAGTATTTTTGTGGTACTTTCATTTGTTATATTTTAAAAATATATTAAGCATTATAAATATATTAAATAAAGCCACTGTTATATTTCGGCATTTTTGTAATATTTTGACGGGTTACATTTTAAAAATGTAATACTAAAAAGCTAAAATATACTAAAGTTTCTAATATACCATATAACAACTTAGGTATTTTGTTTAGTATTTTCATAATTTAAGAACGCAATACAAAAAGGTTAAAATATACGAATGCTTACAAATATACCAAACAAGTCAAAGCTATATTTCAGTATTTTTTGGTATATTCTATTCTTATATTTTATGAATTTTATATTTAAGAATTTATTGAAAATAGCTAACCGGTATCTCAGAGTCGAGCACACCCAACCGTAGTTTTCTTAATTATTTTTAATCGAAATGATGTAGTCATTTTATTTATGACAATTTTACATATTTTATAATGAATAATTAATAGACCCGACAGTCTGATTAAATTCTCAAACAAATTTAAAAAAATTAATAATAGATTCTGTGGAATTTATTTAATTTGAAAAAAAAAAACATAAAAAAACATAACAAACAAAAAAACAACACTTTTACTAACCGTGAACATGAACATAATCAAATTACATAAAAAATGTGTCCAATTTTTTGCGCATTTCCATATACAAAATAAAATCAAAGATGTGAATTGCTACTTTCAGCTTTTGATTGATATGCAAATGTGCGACAATTGATGAACACAACTTTTTTTTTTAACAATTTGCTTGGGTCACGCAATAGTCGAATTTCCGGAGAGCCGTGAATAAAATGTGATTAATTTAAAAATGAGTTAGCAAAAAAAATTATTAATATACAATGTGTATTTCAATGAACTGTTATGCATGGCTGCCATTTATTTATTTAGCTGTCTGCATACAGTTCGAATTTTACGAGTATGTATTTGTGTGTGAATCAAATGTCCTGAGGGGCAAGGCAAAGTTTCTTCACCAGACAGACACACGTACTTGGCTGATGCGATTAATGAATGGAACGTAGTAGGAGAAGCAAGCCTCCAGCGAACCAAAACCACATACACAAAAGCAGCTCAAACGGCGCCTCACACACACACACACACACTCATGCACATTTACACCTCCACACTTGCAGACAAACAGACAGACAGCCATTGGCAGTTGGGGCGGACAAGAGGCAACTTCAAAGATTACGCAGATAATTAATAAAATTAAACACAAAAGCACTCAACACTGCCTCAACCGCGAGCACCGCAAGACGCAGCAGGAGTCAAAGACGCAGTCACAGTCGCAGTCACAGCGAAGCTGTCACCGTGACTGGAGTGAAGACAATGCGTCGTGTTGCTTGCCATGTTGCCACATTTGGCGACCGCTGGACGAAGTCAAGGCTACCTTCAGTCGCATTAATTACAAACCAATGACCGCAAAAATTCGCACAAAAGGTCGACTACAATTCTTGATTCTAGCTACACGTGTGTGTGCGTAGGTGTGCTTGTGTGTGTGTTTAGGTGTATTTGTGAATGTGTGTGTGTGCGTGTAAAGTAATGGCCGACTAGTGGCGTCCAGAGAAGAGAAGTCTTCGAATAGGTAAATTACTTGCTCGTATCTTTAATTTGTGCTAATTTATGAAACTCATTATGTGGCACAAAGTTGTTGTTGCTGTTGCTGCTGCTGTAGCTGTTCTTGCCTCAACTCAGTTTGGCCAAGTTGCAAGTGCGTGCCTGCCGCAACCGCAATAGAAATGCCATTTCCCTGTCGAAAGCCAACTTCACTCCACACACAATGCTACCTACCACCCTCCCACCCTCCCCCCTCCACTCATTGTGGCCTGGCTGATCTCTTGAAAAAGTTGGTATTGCTCGGTCCGAAAGTTTTGCGCGTAATTTCATTTAAAGTCCTCGAAAGTTGCTCGCAACAACGGCAACAACTTGCAATTGTTGGCCGGGTTTTTCGAGTCGCGTCGAGTTTGCGGTTGCCACAGCTTCGCTTCGTGCCACACCGTGCCGCCCCCGCCCCTTTCGCTTGCCCGCTTGCCTCATTATCCCACTGATTTTTAGCACGAGCCTCGCTCGCTCGCTCGCTCGCTGCGCCGCAATTCCACGAATTTGCACCTACACATAAATGTGGCATAAATCCAATTAGGCGGCACCGGCAGCGCTTTAATTGACGTTGCTACCGCCCCTCCGCCTCCTCCTCCTCCTCCTGGCAACGTGCCTCGCATGGGCGTGCCCCCAGCACACACGCCTCCATAGACGTAGAAGAGCGTGGGCGTTCACTGAATGGCAGTAAATGAATTGCATATGCCGCTTTTGTTTGACTCGCTGACATATGAATGAATGCGCCGCTGGGTCGCCAGGTCGTCAGGTCGACAGGTCAGCAGTTTTGCTAGCTTCGAGTTTTGTGTGTGTGCGCCACAATATAAACAGGCTTGCCTATAGACCTTTTTTTGGCCTAGATATGTGACATGTGGAAGGCCCACATACTCATACTCATATTCCTACTCGCATCGCATCGCATCGCGTATGCTGCATCTGTTTGCACCGCCCTATGAACTTGCCACTCGTATGTCATTTGACATTTACCATTTGACAACTCCTATTTTTCTTTTTTGTGCCAAATATCAACTTTCGAGGTCCACTTTTATGCTGCTTCGTTTTTGGGCACCTGAAGGGATTTTAAATTTAAATTTATGCATTGAATTCAAGCGGTTGCAATTAAACCATCTTCTGATTTCCTTTCGGACTATTGAAGATATCTTAAATACTATACAATAATAATAACCCCAAATAATTATTTATATTGATTTACTCCAATTCAAATTATACTACATTTTTTTTCTACATTTTAATTTATTGGAAAATGTGTTTTAAATAACCTCTGATTAATGTTTCTTTACTTACAGCTTCAACAATGAAGGCGGTGGGTCAATTGCCTTTGCTATGAACGAAAGGATCGTCGTATAATATCGCTTTTCACAGAGTTTTGGAATAAGGAGTTTACTTATGCTCGCAATTGATCAAACATACTCGTTCATCAATTAAAAATCTTTAGTAAATGATTTCAATTTGATGTAATCAAAATTAAAAGTAAATTTAATAATAAAAATAGTAAACGAAACATGAACAATTGTGTCTTTAAATCTTGAACAGAATAAGGTACAGCATATATGATATGTAAACATATTTGTATCAATTAAAAATGGGACATCCGATTCATAGATCTTTGTTTCCCCCTCAAAGTATGCTATACAAAAACAGAAATCCGTTAAAATTCAAAAATAATTTCTTTATTGTAATTTTTTTTTTTGCCACATCTCTGCCAACTTCTTTCGGATCTGGCAAGGACTTATGTTTTTGTATTCAGGTTAACGAGAACTATCGATTGGCATTCACGGATTTCAAGTTTTCTTTTAAAAAAGGACCTTCTATTTTTTTTAAGGGGTAGGCATAGTAAATTAGGCAAAAAATCTGAAAATCCGGTGTATCTCGGCCATTTGAAGGACGATCACGATGTCCTTTGGCACATAGGTAGCTTATATCAATTAAAAATTATTGGCGTATCAAAAAGGACAAATGTCCTGCGAACAGTCAAGTTATAAGGACTTTTTTGAATTCAGAAAAAAGCGCATATCTCAGCCGTATCCTGTCTGATCCTTGCGAGTCTTATGTCGATCGAGATATTTTGATTAGGCCCATCATCCTGCCAAAGGACATTCGAATCGTCCTTGTAGTTCTTGAGTTATCCTGCAATTTGTAAATTTTACGTTTTCCCAATGAGCCTCGGAACAAAAAATTACAAGTGTTGGATCCTTAGATGACCCCATAGTTTTTTGATGCCAATCGATAGATTTAGTCCTCGTGATCCTAGCAATATGTGTCCTTTAAAAATGCGGCAGCATATGACCGAGATATAGCTTGTTTTCCAAAAATGATCCATGTCAGACCCTAAAAGTATGCTATACAATTTTTGATTTTTTAGCGCCAATTTCAAATTTGAAAGTAACCGACGAATCGGTTAAATAGTTAGTTAAAATTCAAACTAGCCAAAATTTATTCAGCTTAAGCGTTTGCATTTGTGCCCTGAAAAGTATGCAATGTTAACGAACAATGCTTGGACAACATTGGTTTTATAGGCATAACTCCGCCAACTCTTGAAGGATCTGTCAAGGATACACCTTTTTGTTATCCTAGTAATCAGTACTATCTATTGACATTCAAGGATTTCAAGGATATTGCAAAAATAGGACCTTCAAATTTTTTTAAGGGGTAGGCATAGAAAATTTGGTAAAAAATGAGAGAATCCGCCATATCTCGGCCATTTGAAGGACGATCACGATGTCCTTTGGCACATAGGTAGCTCTTATCAATTAAAAATTATTGGCGTATCAAAAAGAACAAATGTCCTGCGCATTGTCAAGTTACAAGGACTTTTTTGAATTCCGAAAAAAGCGTATATCTCAGCCGTATCCTGTCTGATCCTTGCGAGTCTTATGTCGATCGAGATATTTTGATAAGGCCTATCATCCTGCCAAAGGACATTCCAATCGTCCTTGTAGTTCTTGAGTTATCCTGCAATTTGTAAATTTTACCTTTTCCCAATGAGCCTCGGACCAAAAAATTTCAAGTGTTGAATCCTTAGATGACCCCATAGTTTTTTGATGCCAATCGATAGAGTTAGTCCTTGCGATCCTAGCAATATAAGTCCTTTGAAAATGCGGCAGGATATGGCCGAGATATAGCCTGTTTTCGAAAAATGTTTCAAGTTGGAACCTAAAAGTATGCTACAAATTTTAAAATTTTTGGAGCTCCAGTTTCAAATTTGAAATTTTAAAATAACCGAAAAAAAACACAAATGCGTTTAAATTAAAATGTATTATTATATTTGTTTTTTGCTATATTTCTGCCACATCTTAAGAGAGCTTGCTTACCTCTCTGTAATCAGTGTAACAAAGACACTTAAAGTATATATTTCCATCACCTAAAGCACTTACCCAAACAAGCAAGTATTAAGCTGTAAATTTAAATAGAATAGTAGTTGATGATAAGTATACAACATAGAAATCTGATATTGTTATTATGCGTGCCTGCAATTTTACAGCTCACCCTCAATGGTATTATTGTGCCAGTTTATTGAAGTGAAACCTCAATTGGGGCATCATTTACTAATGAAAGAGCAAATTCTAGTTGAAATGCATATTGTGACAACACAATGCACAGCAGTTGAGAGAGAGAATTGCATTTCTCAATTTTGCAAAATGGGTCTCTGCATTTGTAATTAATTTTCTCGGAAATGTGGCACTTATCTCAAATAGCTGCTTAATGCGTAATTTCAATAATCGATTTGCAGGGACTGACACACTGGACACTTGCCCCTACTTGCAACCTACCGAACTTACCCCAACGATGCCTTTTGTTCGAGACTATCAACTCTGGTTGCAGCTGCTTAAACTGCAAGTTGCAAGCTGCAACAGCATTTGTAGCTGCAGCAGCAGCAGCGTTGTCAGCGACGTCTGTGCACGGCATTAAATTAAAATGTCAAGTGTCGTGTTACTTCCGGCGCCAGAGTTGCCAACGTTGCTTGGCATTGTTGTTGTTGTTGTTGTTGTTGTTGCGGCTGCTGCTTGCCACTTTGAGTCAAATTGCATGCTATAAATTTTGTGCCAATCAAATTGTTGTTCTCCGTGTTCTCCGCCACTCGCTTTATTAATGTCGAAATGCCGGCTCAAAAAACATGGCATTTAATTTAAATTCCTTGGTTTTGTTTCACTTTAGTTATGGCCGCAAATCATTTTGCTAATATCATTATTTATTTTACTTGTATGTCTGTCGGTGGGTGGGTGTCTGTGTGTAAATATTTGAGCTAATTTCGCAACACAAAACGAAAGCAAAAATATTCAAATGAAAATCACAAATGCATAAAATAGTTTACAAACTGTTTCTATGAACTGTTGAGCACCCCCAAGGGCAAATGTGGATTTTCTTCTTGTTATTGTTGCTGTTTCTGTTGTTGTTCTTGTTGTTGTTGTGTCAACCGCAGTTGAACTTTGAAATGAAAAGAATTTGTAATTTTTTTTTTTTTGTTGTTTTTTGGAAATATATTTTTAATGGATTTTGTTTCGTTTTGGAAATTAAAATATCTGTTTTCCTTATTTACAAATAATAAGTAGATGTTGATGTATATGTTATATGCAAGTGTATATATATATATATCGTATGTATATCATCGCTTTAGAGTGTATAATTTATATAATAAAGATTCATTTTGCAGTTTAGTTTTTGTTCTTTAACGAGATTTTTTTTTCCACTTGTGATGCAGTTGATTTGTAGTTGATTTTTTTTGTTTTGTTTTTATTATTTTTCTTTATTCGTAGTTTTGTTGTGGCATTTGCTTTTAAACATGGTTCGCTTAATTATTTAGCTTACTAGGTAAATTCATTTTGAAATTGTTTAAAATTAACTACAATTTAAATATATATATATATATATATGTATGTATATTTAAGTTTGCCGCATTCTCTGCCTTATTTACTTTGTATATCAAGTAAATATATACAAATTACACATGTATTTACAATTAAATCTTAGCTACAAAAAATCGCCTTCCTCCTTAGATTCTCAAAAACACAAATTTCACAATTTCTGTGCCGTCGTCAAAAAGTTGCAAAAAAACAACATAAAAAAAATTGGAGAGAACAAAGGTTAATGAACAATAATTTTCGATATGCGATTAAAACAAACAGGCATAAAATTTAAAATGTAATCAGTAAATATTACATATATAAAAATACATATAAAAATAACTTATTTTTGTTTTTTTTTTTGTTTAACTTTACAAATTATATAAAAAGGTTTTGAATTTCAACAGAAAGCTCACAGAACACAAATTAAAGAGTTTCGTTTTTGTAATTTTTCAAATTAGTTTTAAAGTTTCCGTAGTTTTTTTTATCATGCTGCACAGTTGGAGTTGTTGTTGCTGTTATTTTTTTTTTATGGTTTTCTATATAGTTTTTGAATTATTTGTAATAATTTTTGTAAAGTTTCATTTCTTGTTTTTTTGTTTCATTATAACTTACTTAAAGCAACATTTTGTTTTGTTTTTTTTTTCAGATTTATTTAAAAATTTAAATTATTTTAAAGTAAATTATTTTATTTTTTTTGTGGCAGGTCGTACTGTTATCCTTTTTTGTTTTATTATTATAAATATAATTAATTTAATTAACTAAACTGTGTAGCAAACGGCGACAAAGGTTCGCGAATGCTTTGCCACAACTCTCATTTACGATCAATTCTTAAGAGCTATGTGAACGGTTGCTTCTTTCTGCCTTACGGAAAACACGTGTGAGATATATATCTATTTATATAATGTATATATAATTTTTGTTTTTGTTTTTTCTCTTTTTTTGTTTTAGTTTTTGAAATTTTGCTCATTTCAACATTTGATGCCTTACAGTTAGGTTTCGATCTTCTTGCGAATGCATG
This sequence comes from Drosophila niveifrons, assembly GCA_035046325.1. Lineage (NCBI taxonomy): Eukaryota > Metazoa > Arthropoda > Insecta > Diptera > Drosophilidae > Drosophila > Drosophila niveifrons. The sequence goes on from JAWNOC010000068.1 coordinate 11,027,664, forward strand.
CGACTGGGACCTCATAGCATAAGTGTTTACCGTTACGTTAGAACTTAGCTGCCCTATATATTATACATATATATACTATATAGAGGGGGTAGAGTAGCTCGTATTTAACATTTAGTGCAAGTGTGTGTGTGTGTGTGTGTGGGACAACAAAGTGTGATGTCACGGCCTTAACTAGAGCTTGGATTGGATAATGTGTGAGAGGAGAACTCGATGCTTAATTATCGTTATCGTTATCGTATATCATTTCGTTGCCAATAAAACTCAACACACGTACCCTCAACTAAACTATCGCTATCGTTTATCGATATCATACTCGTACTTATAACAACAAATATTTTATGTTAAATAAAAACACATATTCAAAAAATGGCCACTTCTCAAATTGAGTAAAAAAATATGTAAGAATTGAGATTTTACGTGCAGTTTCCGCTGCTCAATGATGATGGTGATAATAATGATGAGTGATGAGAATGTATATGTGAGATATAATAAGATGGAGTGCCTGTTCTTCTGCCTCTTTATCAGTTTTTGTTTGTTGTTGTGGTTGCTGTTGTTGTTGTTGCTTCTGTGTGTAGGGAGGGAGTGTGTGTGTTTGGGGAATACGTTCTCCCCTCCTTAGACAATAATTTCGCGTATGACACGACGATTTCGGGCATTCGGCGTTGTGGAATATTCGCCCTCGAAACTGTCATCGTAGCTGAGGGACATGTGCTGTTGGGGGGGCAGCACCTCGTCCTGTTCCATGTGCTCCATGTTGTATGGGTTCGGCAGGCCGCTTACGTCGTGATATGGTGAATCTGCAACGAAATTGTTTAAATTAGTTTTTCAGCCCAATATAAACTCTCGACACAAAACTTGAGACTCATGCGCAAACAATTAAAAACAAACCGAAAAGCATCAACAAAAAATAGAAACCAAAAAAACGAAATGCTAATCAAAAACTGTTTTTCGCTTTTGTGTCGAAAACAAACACACAATGTTTTTTGGGAGGCGTGTCTCTATGTGTGTGTGAGTGTGAGAGTGTGTGTGTGCGGAGGGAGTTAAGCAAAAACTTCAACAGGCAAAAGGAGTCAAAATGTTTACAACAAATGATAAGAAAATGAAAAGTAGGCTCTATAGAGAAAAGTGAAACTGAAAAACGGAAACATCATCATTGGCATCATCATTATGCAAGCATTTTCTTAACTTACTTCAGCCTGCGCGCTCCGTTAGAGCGTAACATCCTGAATGATGTCCGCTGTGATATTATTGTAAATGTATGCAATTTTTTTTTTTTTTTTTTTTTTTTGATTGTGAGTCGAAATAGAGAGAGTGTGAGAAGAGAAAGCCAAAATGGTTAGCGTTCGATCGTTTCGATTTGCATAGCTTAAGACTAACATAGCTAAAAGCCAGCTGTGATTTGTGATTAGTTAATCAACTACAATTAATTGGCCTAAAATGAGTTTGCACACAGACACATTCACACTTTAAACAAACATGACGTATACTTAATGTTTACATACTTAATTGAAGCCCGTTTGAAATAATAGTTTCTTAGCAGATTTAATACTAAACACAAATTTGAATATTGTTGTTGATTTAGGCTTATTTTTACTATAGAGAATGTTAATGTATCTTTTGCTTCTTTTCTTCATCATTGTTCTAATCGTTTACCAAATTACATAGCTGCATATTCTAGTTGCCTATTTCGTAACCACTTTTCCTCATTACTTCTGCCAAGACTTTTCCCCCTTTAGTGTATCAATCAGTAGAACAGTCAATCCTTTTACTGATTGAGATGCGTTTGCTGCAATTTGCTGTCAAAGGAATGCTGTCAACGCATTTATGCTTCAGTGCCAATAATTGAATAAAAGTCTGGCATAACTGCTAATCCTTTAGATGGACTTTAAAAGGGTATTTGTTGGCTTGCCCCAAGCAGAGAGAAAGCAGAGAGCAGAGGCTTTACATAAGCAGCTTTTGCTTTTGCCATTTTAAATTGCAGCTTAAAATTGCCAGTTTTTTGCCTTTTATTTATTATTGTGGCATGTTGTTGCTATTATTGTTGTTTTTGTTGTTTTTGCAACATTGTTGCAGCATGCTGCATATCGGGTTGACTAGGTCGGGACAATTCTTTTAATTTGCCAGTTGGCTGAGTCCTTGACGTCGGCTTTGGGTTCTGGTTCTGGTCTGGTCTGGTCTGGTCTGGTTTGGTTTGGTTTGGCGGCTGCTAACGAGCAGCGGCTGTTAAAAAATTAATTACAATTCACAGTAGTTTTCCCCCTCCATTGCTGTTGCTGTTGCTGTGGCAATTGCAATTGTTGTTGGAAATGAATGTCAACATCATCCATCCATTGCTAGCAAACTCGAAATTAAATTCGTTCGTTGTTCTGGTCTGCCAGCCGCAGGCTGTTGACCATTTACCAAAGAGCTCCAAGAATATCTCTCGCTCTGGGCGAAATCTGGCCACGGCACATGTGTAAACAGCGCATTAATTTTGAATCACAGGACATCTTTGTCAACAAATTGTTGCATATATTTAAGACGAAGCGCTTTCCCTTTACTATCGCATGCCATTCCCTTTCCCATTCCCAATTCCAAATCCATTCGCATAGCTGCCCTGCTATGCAAATCCTGCCAAAAAGGATTCCCAAAGAGGAGCTGCTGCCTTTTGCATCGCTTTGCCTCGCTTCGCCTCGCTTCGCTTCGCATCGCATCTCATCGCAAACGAATCGCTTTGCATTGTCTGCCAAATCGTTGGAAAATTTATTGGAATTTGAATTTCAAAATCGAAATCGCCGCATTCAAAATGTGTTTCCCCCTCCCGTCTTTGTTAACACCTCTGTTCTAACTTTACTACGTTTTCATTCTTTTTTAACTCTTGCCTTGGCCAAATACCAATGTGTCCTCGCTCTGTTCGCCTCCTTCCCGCCTCACTTCGCATTCAATATCCACTCACATGGCGCATACAAATATAAAACGGTAAATCCTTTTTAACAACTGCTCTTTAACATGCCTTCCCCGCTCCTCTCTCTCTCTTTTTCTCTTCGTTTCCTTTTTGGCTGTGGCGTGCGAAAATTTCTAAGCGCGTTTGTCGCCCCTATTCTCCATTTTCCTTTGGCATCTGCATAAACTTGACCCAAAAAAAAAAATACAGAGTGAAGCAAAAACAACAACAAAATGAAGGCAAAAAGCCAGCCAAAGGAATAAGCGAATCCTCTTTTCAATGTTGTTGTTTTGCCTCCTTTTTTTTGCCCCGCCTCGCTTTTTGCCTAGTTTGTGTTTTTTCTTTTTCTTTTTGCTCTTGGCTCTCTTGCTTTTTCTCTGCTCGTTTTTTGACTATTTTCTTTAGATTTTCAACTCTTTAGAGCGTCCCGCTCCACACTTCGTTTCTCGCTTGTGTGTATTTTATGGCCAATACGTGAGCTGTGCGTATTATGCGCATAACTTTATGCATGCCACGCCCCCCGTATCGAGGCACGCCCTCATCATGGGAAGGTGCACGGTTTTTGTTTTTTGGGGTCCACTACATTTGCTGTTTTTCAATTTGCAGCATGGCCGACAAACATTTTTTGCCAAATGGAATGGGTCTCGAATCAAGTTGGAACAACTTAATCGTTTTTGCGTTAAGCATACGCACTGGTGAACCGTTTGTCTATGCCGTTGCTCTCTAAACTGTGCACAGATCGTAGAGGGCATGCTAAACTTGTTTGCTTAACAAGAATATCTCAATCAAATTGTGGGCGAAGAACTTGAAATGTTTCCTATTTGAACTAATATATTTACAGGGTATCTTTTTGTCGATACTTCTGCTGTTTTTCCGATGGAAATTTGTTGCCCTTAGCAAGGACTGCGTCCACAGTTCTAAGCTCGTAATAACCCATTTTTTGTTGGCATATTTACCCAAAAATGTCGAAAGTAAACAAATTGCATTCGAGCTTATCCACACAAGCTCACACACACACACACACCCCGCACACACACATGCTGCCACCTAAGCAGTTGAGAGAGTCGCTTATCATTGTTGCCTTTTGGCCAAGTTAGTCCTTAACATCCTACACTTTTTCACTCTCTACTTATTTCACAGGCTCACAAATCCACTTAGTGTGTGTTTAGTGCTCTGCAGCAGCAACAGCAGCCGTTGCTTTCGAGTCCTTTGCTCAGTCTTTCGGCGACTCATGATTTATGCGTCTTGCCGCAGCGAAAGATACAGACAGAGTAAGAGAGAGAGTTGGAGAAGGAGATAGTAGGAGGAGGCTATAGCCATGTGATTTTATGGCGCATTGAATAAGTTGTGCGTCATTTGGAAGCCGCATTTATTGGCTGCACTATTTTTATGGCCTCAAGTTGTTGCAACGCCAAAACGAATAAGATTTCCTGCTACTCTACAAAAAAAAAAGAGTTATTTTCATTTTGATTGAATCGATGAAGCGCACTGAGCGAGTTGATTTGTTTTTCGTAAATTGTTGGCAGCTTTTTTTGCTTTGCTCTGTTTGCTGCAATTAAATTTGCTTCAGGCAGCTATTTTCCTGCTTTCTTCTTTACGGGTTTTCAACTGCAGTAAAATTTTTCAGTTTTAGCTCCATTTCGTAGTCAGTTTTACCCATTTTTGAAAATCTGTTAATGCTTTGCAAGTTTTGTTTTGCACTCTCGGTTTACATTCTAATTACTGCAAATTGTTGTTCGAGTTGACTTTTGGCTTTAAGCAGATTAAACACTCTCTCGTGTCTGACACACACAAATATCCTTTACACTTTTGGAGTGCGAGAAAGTTCGTCATCAACTTCTCTCTCCCGCTTTTCATTTTTCTCGCGTGCTCTGTTGGTTTAATGATGAATTAAGCTTCATGTGCGAAAATGCGCCAGCAAAGCTGACAGCAAAGTCTGCATAATCAATCAGTCACACAGTCACCTCCGCTTTCCTTTTCCCTCTCTTTTCCTGTTACCCTTTTACAGATACCAAAAATATTTTTTGCTTACGCAGCTTTTGCCGCCTTTCGCTGCCGCAGACTTGCTTCCTTCCGGCGCCGTCGACGTCGCCGCTTGCAACCCTTTGCCACTGCCTCTGCCTCTGCTTCAGCTGTTGTTGCAGCGCCACAAAAGTCAGCTCAACTCAGCTGCAGCAGCAGCAGCAGCATCAGCAGCTTCAGTTGCGGCAAATGTAAAAGCTTTTAAACATGTTGCCACACACACACACACTCTGCTCTGGCTGCCACACTTTGCCGCACTCACTTGCAGCTGTGCATAAGCTGACACATCAATGTAATGAAGATGTATTTGCATATTGTAGCACTGTCAATGCCCCGCTTCCCCGCTCTCCCCCCCTGCTCTGCTATATCCACTCTCTCTCTCTATCTCTTTGGCCCTTCGCTTTTCTAACAATCTGCCTTGCAGTTTCAGTTTTTAGTTGCTTTTGCTTTTGATGGCACTCGTGGGGCAAGTTGTTGTTGTTGTTGCTGCTGCTGCTGCTGCTGGTTGCATTTTATTGACATGCATATATCAGTGTGTGCGTGTGTGTGTGTGTGTGTGTGTGTGTGTGTGTGTTGTACATGCCATGGACAGCTGGGACGCTTATATGGCTGTTTGGCATCTGTCAGTTGTTGTCGTTGTTGTTGTTGCTGCTGCTGCTATTTGAAGCATTTCTTAGTTTTGGCGCCATGAACGCAAAAATTTTTGCGTTTAACCACAGCAAGGGCGTTGAGGGCGTGGCAACTGTATTTTGTTATAGTCGCTGCTGAAGCCGCAGAGTTGTCGTATTTGTCTTTCGCTTTTACATTTGCTGAGCTGCTGCTTCACAAGAAACAACAACAAGAAAATTTCAAGCGTGGACGTCAGAGGACAACAAGAACAATAACCGCATCCTGTTTTGAGTCCTGCCGCAACGTCGCCGGGCAATAAAAACCCGCAACATAACACAGAGCAACACAGGCAACCAACGAACAACAACAACGAACAAGAAAACACACAGAACAAAAAACAAAAAAAAATAAAATAAAAACCAAACCGAAACCAAAAAGAAAAGCAGGCGAAAAAATGTTTTTCTTTTATTTTTTCGGGAGCGCTCGCTCATAAACCGTAAAGATAACACAAATACGGCACACACGCAGCTTAACACACACACACACACACACACACACACACACACACACACACACACACACACACACACACAGTTTGGTATGTGCGCTTGTGTGTGTAATAACATACACATAAGCCGCATAGTTGTAACCAACAACAACAACAAGAAGAGCGGGAGAACAGCATAACGGAGAGTAGAAGAAGAGCAGCAACATCATCACGCATACGCCCTGTGGCCGTCTGATTGCAGTCAGCTCTCGCTGCTCGTTGTATTTATACCCAGCATATGAAAATGGCAAATGGGTATAACAAGTGACTAGCTTAAGTGTAATTTTGTTTTATATTATCATTTCTGTATAACACAAAAGAAAACTGATCACAAGCCAAGCATCTTTTCATATTGATCTATTCACTGCTTCTTTTAACTGCATGTTCAGTATAATTAATTTAAAATATCTGCTTGATCTTATCTTCTTTATCCATGCCTTAAAGCACAAACTTGTCTTGCTTTCTTTTCCCCTAAACGCTATTGTCATATTGATCTATTCACTATAAAATTAATAAATTGCATAGTTAGTAAATTTGTTTAATCTTTTCTTCCTTTTAAACTTGACTTGCTTCCTTTTTATCTCTATTCTTTAAACTGAATCTATAATGAATTTCGTTGCTAGTAAATCTGCTTCATCGATTCTTCTTTCTAAATTCCTTTAGGTCTAAACTTGACTTTTTTTCCTTTTCCCTTCTATTTCTTTAATTGTAAGAATACTAAATTTCATAGCTAGTAAATCTGCTCTATGCACATTTCTTTAGGTCTAAACTTGACTGGCTTTCTTTAACCCTAAACCACTTTCCATATTGATATATTCATTACAAATTTAATAAATTTCATAGTTTACAAATCTGTTTGATCTTTTCATCTTTCTAAACTTGACTTGCTTTCTGTTTACCCACTATTCCTTAACCTGCATCTATAATGAATTTCATAGCTGTTAAATCTGCTTAATTTTTTCTTCTATTTAAATTCCTTCAAGTCTAAACTTGACTTGCTTTCTTTATCCTTCTCTCCTTTCACAGGGTAGCCAACTAAACATTCTTCGCATTGCGCAGCTGCTTTTTTTGTTGCTGTGCCAGTATTTTGGTTGCTCGCCTTGTTTTTTTATTATTTAATATTTTAAAGCACTTGCGGTGTTATTGGCATTACAACAAAAAAAAGAACAGAACACACATATACACGCATACACACAAGCTGTGCCACACACGCCACAACAACACTAACATCATATACAAGGATGCCAAAGCAAAAGATGCCAAAGGGGCATCCAATTTGTTGCTGTAGTTATGGCTTGTTGTTGTTATTCTCCTTATTCCTTATTGTTGTTGTTGCTGTTGTTGTTTTTGCTTCGTTGAACTTTAAGCAAAAGTTGGGCAAAGACTTTAAGCCAAGACCTTCAGTTGTTGCAGGCAGGCAGCGCACTTGTGACATGTTTTTTGGGCTCTCTGAGAGAGGAGCGTGGTTCACACTGAGAGACACACACAGATACACACACACTCTCATACATACATAATTAGCATGAGCCAGTGAACGGAACGCAATGGGTCGATGTCAGCGATATCCAAGTGCTTAACTTGTCATAACCAAAAGTCCGAGTGCCAACACAACATAACACACAGACAGAGAGAACACAGAACAGTTGCTAACTTTGACAAGCTAGCTCAGTCTCGACCCTTGGCACCCCTCTCTTCCCCCTCCGCCACTGTGTACCCTCTTTATAACTTTCGAACTTTGGAAAACAATCGGGGTAGATAGCTGAACCAAAAAGAGAGAGAGACGACCCACGACCCACGTGCTTAATGTGTCATAAGTAGAGAGGCCCGAGCGAGCGATGAAAGTTGTCAGATTTCAGATTTTCGCTTCCTGTTCCTGTCTCATCAGTCGCCCTTTTACTTTTCAGAGTTTCTCTTCTCTTTTTTATTTAGCATACTTTATCGGACAGTTTGCGCTTTCTATAATGGTCTTTTAGTGTCCTTTTATTCTAATTTCGGTAGACTCTTAATAGTCACTTAATCTAAGCTCTGTTCCATTTCTTCAACTTGGGGGAGTGAGGCATAAATTGTAACTCTTTACTTAGAAACTACACTTGATGTGGGTTTCATTTAGTTAAATTATGCAATATCATATTCCATTACTTGGGAATCATTTTCAATTCAAAGAAGTTTGGAAAGAGATTGTTATGATCTGTCAAAGATTAGTTTTCTGCCAATAATAATTGACTTTATTTATATTATTTGATCTCTCAAAGTCTTGAATCATTTCATTTTTCAATCGATGAATTCTTTCTAAAAAAATAGTTGTCACAGTCATCTATTAATTCAATGGCCTCTGTTCCATTTCTTTCAATAGATATATATTCCATTACTTAGATTGATATTCAATTTAAATAAGTTTGAAAAAAGATAAGTTAAAGTGTTCTTATGATCTGTCAAAGTTTAGTATTCTGCTAATAGAAATTGTTTTATTCTATATTTGACCTATGAATTTGTTTCCTCAAAGTTTTTCCTCATTTTTCCTATTGATAAACCTTTTCTAATAAAATAGTTATTAAAGTCATCTCACTTTCTTTCATAAATCTTTTCTAATAATGAGAGTTATCACAGTCATCTTTCAACACCTTCTCTTCTTTAAGTATTGTCAACATTATTCATTCACATTCTTTCACTCATTTCCCTAAACAGTCTTTAAAACATCTCAATTTAAATTGTCATCCATACGTTGAGACCATTGTCCTTAATTTAAAGTGTATCACGTTCCCTCATTCATTTCACCCGTAAGTAAATCTCTTATTTCTAAGTAGTTTCAATTTAAATGGTACTCACCTAAATGCTGATCGACACGCTTCTTGGGCTTCTGTACTGATGCATAGGGATCACTGCAGTAATCCTGCCGGGACGGATTTTGGCTGTTGCGCAAATTGTGATACTCGTCGCCCACCTGGCTGGGCGTGGCCGTCAAATGTGGATAGGGGGCGTAGTCGTCGACAGCACCGTAGCCGCCATGCGTGAGCGGATCGTAGCCGTAGGTGGGTTGCTGCTCCACATATTGATTGTGTGGCGCCTGGACGAGAGTCTGCTGATTACCGACAGCCGCTGCCGACATTTTCACCTGCCACAGCGAGTCCTGTGAATTGACGCTGCCGCCATTGTTTGAATTCGAATAATTGTTCTCCATGTAGCCCATGTTGACCCCTGCAAATGTGCACAGAAAAAAAACCAGAAATGGAAATGAGAATTGGATAGCGAATGGGGGGAAAATGCGCAAAATGTTAAAGCCAAACTCGATCGAACAAGTGCCGTATAAATCCGCCACAGAGTCGCATAATTCACTTGGGGATATGCTGACAGATTTCTGGCGCCCGGCCAACTGTAACTCTCAATAAATAATATTAAAAAAACAAAAAAGTAAAGCAAAAAATTTCAATCAGAGCAACGCAGAGAAAAAAGTTTGTTTCATTGTTTTCTGCAGTTTCGTTTCATATTTTTTTTTTGGGTTGTCTTTTGTTTTATGACTTTTCATTGATTAGCACATAAAAACGAGAGACAGCACATAACGAATATAAATTTATTAACGAACGCGAATCAACAAGGCGTAATTAATAGTTGCAACATATTGCGTATACGCCGCGTGCGCCACTTAAAACCTACGCCAAAACATCGTAAACTCACTGAAATCAATGCGACTGGCAGTCGAAAAACTTGCTTAACTTCCTTAACTGAGTTGCCTTTTGTAGTTGAGTGAAAGTTTGTTGACAAATTTTTTACGAGCTACGCGCGAAACAATCGAAGGGCAGACAACAGCAAAGGGAGCTAAAGAAGGAGAAGGAGGAGGAGGAAGGAGCTGTGCATTGTCCTAGCGGTGCTTGTTACGCGGCAGAACAAAGGCGTTGACATGGAGTGCGCCTTGTTACAAGGCCTGACTGCCTTTTGGGTTTTGCGTTTTCTTTCATCCAAAAAGCCTTGTTACTTGCTACTTGTCTCGCTTTCCTCACTCTCCCTCTCTCTTTCTCTCTGTCTGTGCGTGCGCCTTTGTTGGCCGCATTTATTATTATTTTTATATCGTGATAAATCACTCATAAATATTAAACGCACGCTTGTCCAAAACAAAAGTGGAGTAAACTTTTTGAATTTTTAGTTCGAGTAGCAGTAGAAATGTTTAAAACGCGTTAAGAAAGCAATTTCACCTGTATTTCGCAAAAGAAATTAAAGACGGAAACTCCTTTCATTGCATTCATTTTCAGATTTTTAGCAATTGACACGTGAAACGCATTTCAGTTAAAAAAACACATTGCCCGAAATATTGTCTACTAACTTTCGTTTTATGTGGTCGGCTATAAATTTTATTTGCTGCCTCTTTTATGAACTGCACTGTGAATTGGTGAATTTGAAACGAAATCAATTTGCGGCACACAGCTGAGTTGACAAAAGGTTTCATTTGGGTTCTTTTTTTTCGAGAGTTTTACGGCACACATACATAGGAAACACAGTTGCAAGACACAACACAAAATATGGCCACGCAATATATGTGTGTGTGTATGGAGAGTGTTTCATTGCCATTGCGTTCTTTCTCCGCTTTCACCGTTCCCCCTTTCGCTTTTATATAGTAGTAGGAGTATATTGCGTGCTATTTGCCGCTTTTATGCGACATGGTGGGCGTGATAATTTTTATGATTAGCCATAAAACTAAAAACAGTAATAATATTAACTTCATTTTCATTTTCATTTCCATTCTCGTTCCCGTTCCCGTTTCACATTCCTATTCCGTTTCTCATGCCCATTTTCATTTACATTTTCCATCTCTTGGTCTCTCAACGTCGTTTGCATATTTTATGCGATATTTTGTTCTTTGAAATGAGGCATAAAAACCAAAAGAAAAACACAAGACAAAGACAGAGACAGAGACAAATAGAGAAAGCGAGACAGAGAGGGACAAAAATTAAATAAACTTTTCAATTTGATAAGCATCAAATCAGTTGGCACAACTTTTGATTGCGCAAGTTTTTCCTCGAAATGGGCGGGCGAAAATATTTTTGACCGAAATAACAATAATAATAACAAATACAACTAGCAGCTAGCAGCAACAGCGACGAATACAAATACCAAAATTCTCAATTCAAATATAAATAGAGAAGCACAAGAATTTTAATGCATTTCCATTGTCGTTAGCCGAGGCTGAGGCAATTTGTGTTTTGCTGCTGTCTTTTTTTTTTTTTTTGGGGTTAGCGAGCGAAATTCGCGTATTTCGCGACTCGCAATTAAAGTTTGTCAAAAACTTTTCACATTGATTTGTGCAAATAACTGTTTGTGGCATAGTTTTCATCTGCCAACCTCCCTCCAATGCAATGCTGCCTCGTGGCTTATTAATGCGGCATTGCAGCTGACGAGAAAAGCACAGCAAAAAAAAAAAAAAACAAGCTGTTTCAAGTGTCTCGGGCTACAACTGTGTATTCCATTTTGATGTTAACAACTCTCGGCCAAGTGGCAAAGTTGTTGCCTGCAACCACGTTGCCTGCCTGCCTGCCTGCCTCCTCCCTCCTGCTCCTAATTCACTTGAGGCAAAGTTTTCAACCGGAAGCGCTTATAATTATGCAACATTTTTGTGCAGCAGCCGCACAATAAAAACAGTTTCAAATGCCATTAACGGTTAACTAAACGGCTGCATAGGAAACAAGTAAAATGAGCTAGAAGATGGAGAGGAGGTCGAAGGGGCGCAAAGAAGTGCTTGGCAAAAGTTGCTGGCTGCTGAGTTTAGTTATTCAAGTTGCAAGCCGCACACGACGGGCACCTCAAGCGCACACGGTGTTAATGGGCTTGCCACCTGCCACCAGCTTGCCTGCTTGCCACTTGCCACCCCGGTGGCGACCTTTGTTGCTTCTTGTTGCACTTTTAATTAGCGTCGCGGCGGCTCAGCCATCCAGCCAGCCAGGCAGCTCGACGCTCAGCGCTCGGCATTTTGCCCCAAATGCGCTTAAATGCCAAAAGTGGCAACGGGGCGATTTCGTGTTGCACCAACAACAGCAGTAACAGCAGTAACTGCTATACTGCTTTGGAGTTTAGAGTTGCAGCAGCATTTACTTGTCGAGAGGCTGTGCCCCCCTTAACACACCCCTCCCCACCCCCCTTGCTGTCACCCGCATCCTTGGCGAGTTCCTGTGCTTGCCATGTTGCAGTTTTTCCTGCTGGCGGCCTTTTTAGTTGGCCGAAAAAAGCGAAAAATGAAATGAAAGAAAGCAGCCAAGGCAGCATAAAGTTTTAGCCCCCTTTCGCTCCCCCCTTCCCCACTATTTCACTCACTCCTTCGGTTATGTGTGTGTGTTGAGAGTTTTACAACTTTCGCTTTGCTGACGCTGCAAGTCGACTTAAAGGTATAAAATACACATAAATATGCTTTCAGATTTCCATAACGAGGTCAAGTTGAGCCCAAAGTTTTCTATACAATCCGCAAGTTTCGGCTGCGTTCTCATAATAAAAGATAATCAAATGTACTTATAATAAAGTTTTGCCGCTTTGCATTAAGCTTGGCATCTCGGCAAGAAATTGCTCTTAAACTATGCGCGTAATCTTCTGGAAATAATGCGAATCTAAATACTTGACAATGTGGGCATTAAGACGCATTCTCGATAAACAAGGTTTCAAGCAGTTTTCTAGTTCTTGCAATTAATTAAACTATACTCTGAACTTTGCGTTTCATTGCAACATTCTGCATAATAAATGAATCTGCCTTCAATTTACACTTTTCACTTGATCAATTTTGGGTTAAGGCTGTCATATTGTGCGGTCAGTTCGGGGTTCGTGACGTGGCTCTCGATGAGTTGAGTTGCAATAACAATCTGTGCCATGTCAGCAACTAAATGTGTTTAGATTTTAAAGCCAATTAGTTTGGTTAGCAAAACAAAACCAAACCAAACCAAACGCAAACGCAAAACGAACCCAACCGAAGCGAAGCGAAGCCGGCGAATGTAGCTCATAGGTTCTGTCATTGAATTGTGCGGTCAGCTGGCCAAGGCCCAAAACACAACACACAACAGAACTAAAACAACAATTTACAAGACAAACATGTTTCGGCTGCTGAGGCAACAACAACAACAACAACAACAACAGAAAAAAAGGGCAACGCGAACTGCGCGCCTAAAAGGCTGCAACACAAAATGTTGTTCGAATCGGTTGCTGCGGTTGCGGGGCAAAACTATTCTGCGGCTGTTTGCTTTGCGGCCCACAGCTGCATTTTCAACCAGACCGAAGCCCGTTTTCTCCCCTTTTCCTCGTTCTTCTTTTTTTTCCTCCTACATCTACTGCTGCTGCCAGACAACATTTGCTGCGTCGAGTTCATGGCTTTATTTATTTAGCGCATAAATTTTCAGCGCACGAGAGATTTTTCTATCTTTCCCCATTCTGGGAGGTTTTTTTGCGTTGCTTCTATTCGGCTGGCTAAACCAGAACAACGACAACGACATTTGTTTGCATTTATTTGGTTTTTTGGAGAACATGTCCTCTAGACATTGTCATTGTCCTCAGCTCTCTCTCTCTCTCTCTCTCTGTCGTCTAGCCGTAGGCGTAACATTACCCATTCCACATCAGTTTCCACACTCCTGCGTTCAAGTCAACACAGACAGAGAGAGAATTTAACTCTTGCGGCAATGAAAAAAATCGAAAAATTAAATCAACTTTCACTTGGATAGTTCAGAGTTTACTTTAAGCAAACACAATTTAAAGGCTTGTGTGTGTGGGCGGTTCAATTCTGATTAGAATGCTAAAGCTGAGCAACAACAAGGTAAAACTAATAGTTGGCAAATAAAACAATGCCAAAAGAGAACATTGACAGCAAAGTAAATAGAGAAACTCGCATTGCAATAAATCGATAGATAATTGCAGTTAGGAGTGAATAAGTTGCAACTAAAGTCTACTTACTTATTGCCTTAACGCATAAAGTACATTAATTGGAAATACTCTATTACAATTAATTCATTTTTCGATAATTCCCTTTAGAATTGCAGCAGCCGCAGCACTTATGAGATTAAACAACACTTGAAAGTGCAAATTACTTGCCGAAACAAATTCCATATCTCGTTATTATTTTGCAACTCGTAATTGCAAATTAATTCGTTAAAAGTTGCCACACCAACAATTATTGCTATCAAGAGAACAATTTGCTGCTATAGCCTAGTGAAAATTCCTCGCTCACTCACTCTCCACTCGCCACTTTCCGCACACAGCAAAAGTTGCCACCCCAGTGGCAATTCTGCACCCGTTTTCCAACACTACTGCGCTCTCTACTGCTGAACTCTCATTGCCCATTGTTTTTATTGTCGACGTCGTTGTCGGTTAACATGCAAAGTTCATTAGGTTTTTGGCCTATGCAACGATTGCGGCAATTTCGGGTGAGCTCTTAACGACTCCAAAGTGCAGCAGCAGCAACGACAACAACAACAATATCCATGCAAATGGCTGTAGAGTGAGACAGCATGTGTGTCTGTGTGTGCGTGTGAGTGAGAGAGAGCATACAACAAGCCAAAGGCAGAGGCAAAGGACATTTAGCAGCAAGCTCGGAGCTCCTTAAGCTGCAATTAGCGCTTACAATGAACAGCAGCAAGCTGCTTTACCTGTGCTTGCTTCTCCCTCCCCTCCCCTCCCATCCCTTTTTCCCCCTTCTCATGCTGCTTGCTTCCGCCTGTCTGCGTCCTTTATTATTCATGCCACTTTCACTTGCCAAATTAGCCGCTCGCGCATTTCTTTTAAAATGCAATTAAGTGCCAATGTTTGCCAGCAGGCAAAAAACACATACACTCTCCCCTCCCCACCTCACTCTTCCTCAGTCTCCCCTCTTGCTCACTCAGTTGTGTTACTGGCTCCCTTGCTCTGCCACTTCTTGGAATCGGCACTTGAAAATTTTAATTGGCATTCGGCGAGCACTTGAAACTCTGCAACTTTTGTTTGGCTGCCGCTCTCATTGCCTTGCCCAACCCCAACCTCTTCTCCCCTCCTCTGCTCAACCCCGCTAGACGTCCCGCTGCCATTGGCAACTATCTACAGCAGCTGCAACTGCTCAAAGTCTTTCGGCAAACAAGAAAATATTGCAATTAAATTTTTGTCCAGCAGCTTAAAATTCTATTGCCGTTTAGCAAAGCTCACAACAAGACCAACAAAGGCAACAAAAAAGGTGCACACACACACACACACACACAAATACAGAACAATTTTCACACACACACGCACACAAAATTGGAATTTTTAATTTGCACGTCATTACGAAAAACCCACCAAAAAAAAAGTGAAATTTTCAACAGAAGTTGCCTTGACAGCACTGCAAATACTCTAACAAAACAGAGCTTTGAAATTGAGTGAAGATCATTATAGTGAAAGGGGAATAATATGGGTTAAGAGATATTAGATTGAAATTTAAGGAAAACTTTTTTCTATCGAAAGATTTTGATAGCTGAAATAAATTCATTTTCATCATAAAGGGAATTTCTATACCTATGAAAAATTTTCGAAAGTTGCGCTTACTAATGAACTGGTTTTTTTTCCACGCTGCTTTCGACCACACAAAATGCCACAAAGATAATACCCGGCGATGAAAGGGCATAAAAAAGAGAACATCGCCAATTTGAGCGCTCAGAATGTTAAAGGTTAATACCTCTTATGGGGGCACATCAAGCAGGGGCCACGTGCCCCAAGACCAAAAAACGGGGGCAGTGCAGCAGGCAACGTACCTCACACACACACACACACACAGCCAAAGCTATGTGACGACAACAGTGCAAAGACAGAGACAGACAGCGGAGAGAGAGAGGGAAGAGAACGTGTGAGTGCGAACAAAAAAAAAAGTAAACCAGAACAACAATTAATAATGAATTGTATTGCGTATTGTGTAAAACCGCAAAGGGCCTGCAACCCAGGGAGAGTGAGGGGCAGAAGGGGGGCAGAGAGAGAGAGAGCACAGAGGGCAGAGGGTCCAGTGTACGCATTCATTTTGTGCGCAATTTTCATTTCGAGAGCCCGAGCAGCGGGCAGGCAACATGAGGGTGACGCCGAACAGCGACACTTGAAAGGACGACAAGGACGCAGCTAGGATGAATGGACGTGAGCGTTGAGCAACAACAACAACAATAAGAGCAACAGCGGCAGCAGCAACCACAGGAGGAGCAGGAGCAACAAAAAATGGAAAGTATATTACAAAATGCTTCAACGAGAACCGTAAAACGTTTAGGAAAAAAATTGCTGTTTCAACAAATTTACAACGGAAGTTGAAGTGTTTGTATGTCTGTGTGTGTGTAAGGGGCAGGTGTATCCCCTTTCCTTTCCCATTCAACAATTGTGCGGGTGTACATCTGTGTGTGTGTGTGTGTGTGTGTGTATTGGCTGTTGAGGCGCGTGATGAATGCGCACGGCCATCGATTTGCACTCAACTCCATTTTGCACTTTCACATTTCATGGGCTACATAATTTGTGAGCACCACCGCACCAACCACCTCATCACACACTCAAACACACCCACACACACATACATTCAGCAATACACAACACAACACAACACAACCCAATGCTAGGACGCGTCAGCACGGATTTCATTTTGTTTTGTGATGTGTTTGCGGTGGACAATGAAAAATCACCCGAAACATTTTGCCAACAACGACAACGTTCAACGAGTTTGACGCTGACTAAGAGAGAGAGAGGGCGAAGGACAGATTGAGGGGCTACGGTCCGACACGGTCCGCAGGAAGTATTTCGCACTTCAAGTGGTTTACTACACTCCCCCTCCGGTTGCCCCCTCTTGCTTTTACATCCCCGTCGAGCACTTTTACTCGTTATCCTATTTTTCACTTTTTGCTTAGAATGTATTTTAACTTGGCAAAAGCGGGTATCAGGAATTTGTCAACAGCTTGGACAACTGCAAACGGAATTAATTGTGGGGTAGATTAACTATGCAATTGCCAGTTGAAATGGCAATTAAGTGCAAATTTAGTAGAAGACTGCATACCTAATTAATCGAATGTGCTACAGATGCTCTTTGTCTCAGCAAATAGTTAATACCAATTTAGTTAAACGCATCTGTGAGAATTTAAAATGGAAGCCACTAACAGAAAATTTAATAAGAACCCTAAAGAGTATTCAAAAGAAGTAATAACCAATTTGTTTAAATACTACTTTAAGGTAATGGGATAAAAAGCAGATGAAACATAAGAAGCTATACGAATTTCTTAAAACTACCAAGTTTTTTAAGCATTCGAATAGGTAAGGGATAAAGTTTCCAAGTATTACTTTCAACCTAATAATTTCATTTAAAGATTTTTTAAATCAGTTTTCAAGCACACTCTTGAAAGTTGTCTTTAAGTTATTAATGATCTGAGCTATCTGCGCCACTCATCGATTCGCCACGATGGTCATCTATCTCTCTAGCCGGCTAGAGCAAACGCTCCTTTGGCTATTCATCAAGAACATTTCCAGAGTGCTCTCAGTCCCCAAGTTCATCTAGCTATAACAGTAACAGTAGCAGTGTGTGTGTGTGTACTTACATTCATTTCCTGGCAACGTGTGTCCTGTCAAACCGGGTATGCCTGTGACACCAACAACGCCGCCGCTGCCGATGGTGCCAACACCGCTGCCAACACCGCCGACACCAACAACACCGCCAGAGCCGAGGGTGCCACCGAGGCCAACGCCAACAACACCGCTGCCCGGATGATAGCTATAGCCATTTTGTGTGGCATAGAGCGCTGTCTTTTGGTCCTCCATGCTGAGGGCCAGGTCCATTGAGTGCTCGAGGGCCTTGTTGTCCAGCCCGCTCGCCGGGTAATACGGCGGCGGTGCCTGATTCTGTTGGGCGGCCACAATCGATGGCCGCACCGAGTCCATCTCGTAATCCTTGGCGGCGGCGCTCTTCTTCGACTGATTGCGCTTGCAGCGGCAGAACATGAGCAGCAAACCGGCGAATAGTGCGAACACAATGCACGACACGATTATCGCAATCAGTGTGGGCGTGGCCAGGGCGTTTGCCTCTGCGATATAGGGCCGTCCAACTGCAGAGAGAGAGAGAGGGAGAGAAAAGGACATGAGAGAAGAGAGTTGAGATGAATGAAATGAAGCCATGAAAAATGCAACGCCACTCAACTGAATGGCAGCCTGGCTGCCTGACTGGATGGATAGATGGATGCTTGGATGGATGTAGCTGGCTGACTGGCTGGCTGGCTGGATGGATGGATGGATTGATGGTTGTGTTTGGCTTGCCAGGTTGCCTCGCGATGGATGAGTGATTGATTGATTGTCCGGCTATTCAAGGGGCGCAATTGCTCGTAATGGCTTTGCATATAATGGAAATCAGCGAACTCGCTTCGCCGTCACCATCGGCATCGCCATTCGCCATTCGCCATGTGAATCATTATTCTCGTGATCGTGAATTGCCCCAATGAACTGTGCCAAATGAAATGCCACTGAATGTCGCCCCATTCCTTCTCCACATAGTTCTAATAGGCCCATTGATGGAGTCTCCTCGGTCAAATGAAATATTCGCGCTTCATTGAAATGATTCGACGCACATTATTCATGCAGTCATTATTCAAATGTTTGCCAATTGAACTGCGATTTGTTGACTTATTTAGTATGTGTTGCGACTTTTCATAGTATTCTAACATTCGTTTAATATTTTTATTTGGTGAGTCTCCTGGGAGAGCAGGTTAAGCTAACAGTTACCCTGACAACTAAATTAGCGGACACCATTATTCAGACAACTTTCCGCTTAAGCGATGTTCTAGGAATAAAGACCAACGATTTTCTGCTTTGTTTCGATTGAATTGTAGATTAAGCTGTAGTTAAATCTAGACTTCAATTGAATTTGTTATTAGTCGGAAAATTTCGCACACTTATTCTAGCTCACTTCATGAATTTGTCCCCTCCCTTTTCAGCTAGGAATTCCATAGGTGCTTCTTCCCTAACTGCATTTCTAATAGGACAGAAGTTCTCATGGTTGCATCACACAATCTAACACTCATTTCCAGCCAACCATATGCCTTTTAACCCACACCCAACTATTTCCCCGCATACTTACTCTCAGCATCCGTGTAGTCGCTGCAATGCTTGTGATTGTTGCGCAGACACAGCTTCACTCGCACTGTGGGCATGTTGTCGTCCTGCTCCAAGACAATATTATTGAGATTTGCATCCTCGTCCTCTTCCTCGTTGATGGTGTGACCTAAAGCCCGTCCGCCGCCACTGCGACGTGGCGTCATCAAGCGTTCAATGACCTTCTCCTTGTGCGTGGGACCATTGCCCGAGAGCTGCAGATTGTCCAGTGTTTCAACCACTTCCCAGGCGGTTGTCATGGGCGTATCTCCATGATGGACAGTCTCGACAACGGCCACCAGATTGAGGCAAGTGGCGCCCACATCGATGCCCAGGGTGCGAGTGCTTGGCTCGTAGGTGACT
The DNA here is from genome assembly GCA_035046325.1 of Drosophila niveifrons. Classification (NCBI taxonomy): domain Eukaryota; kingdom Metazoa; phylum Arthropoda; class Insecta; order Diptera; family Drosophilidae; genus Drosophila; species Drosophila niveifrons. Next base: position 11,047,187 of record JAWNOC010000068.1, read on the forward strand.
TGCAGCGGGGGAGGAATGCGACTGACCTTTGTGGCCACTGTGATCTCATTGGAGTAGGGCGACGCGTTCTTGATGTTCAGCGCCTTTACCTTGAAGGCATAGTTCTGATGCTGTTCCAGCGATGTCACCTTGCAGGGAATATCCCGCTGACAATCGACCTCAACCCAATCGGAATTGGCATTCGCAAAGTTGGCACAATCGGGAATCAGTTGCTCCTCTCGCTGCATGGCCACGCGACGATAGCTGAGGAAGAATTTGGTCTTGCTCAGTCCACCATCGAATCCAGGATCCCAGCTGAGTGTCACATAGTTGTGGCCTACATCCACTTCACGCAGATTCGTTGGCTTCTCGGGCGGACCCTTCTGCTGTAGGCGTATGGGAGCACGTATCGTATTCAGGGAGTTGACCACACGACAAGTGTATTCACCGTAGTCCGAGTGTGTTAGCGAATTGATGCGCAGCACCGAAGTGTAAATGTCATTATTGTCCGTCGTCGTGCTAATCTCGTAGTGGCCATCAGAAGACATGGTCAAGGGCGAGGGATTGTTGCCAAACTGCCACTGAAACTCGGGCTTGGGATAAGCTTGCACCTTGCACACAACCTCGGCGGTTTCACGTATATCAAAGGCCACCTTGTTGTACTGATGCAGCACAATCGGTTCGTGTTCAATGCGCAGTTGCATCGACGAGTTTGCGGAGTTCACTTCGTTCTGATAGAGACACGTGTAGAGTCCTCGATCGCCAGGCACCAGTTGATTGCCCGATGGACGTGCATTACCGTGGAACTTCAGCATGCTCTGCACCGTGACCACGCCATTGGGTCCCTGATCGGGATTCGTCTTTACCTCGTACAGATTCAGCTCGGGTAATATCTCAACGCCATCCTTCAACCACTTGATGCTAGGCGCTGGCTTGCCCTTGGCACTGCAGGTCACCGCATATTCCACATCCTTAACGCGTCGGGTCATGTGTTGTTGCAACTTGGCGAGGAATTGCGGTGGCTGATGTATCTCCAGCACAATAGTGGCCATCTTGCCAATGCCTAGCTCATTGACCGCATGACAATGATACTTGCCCTCGTTGCCCAGATGTGCCTTAGGAATGGAGTATTGTGGTCCCTGAGCAAGTATCTTCTGGCTAGTTGAGAACTCTCCCTCCATGTCGCGGAACCAGCGATACTGAGGCACTGGCCAGCCTGGAGGATTGGCCGAGCAGGTGAGCGTCACACCGTTGCCCACGTGCACCACCGGCTTGTTGGGTGTGATGTACGCTTGGCCGGGACGATGACGCACGAGGAGAGCGACTGTGGAGTTGCCGACACGTTCGCTGCGCTCCTGGCCCTGACTCTGCATAATGTTGACGGCGCGACAGATGTAATTTCCAGCGTGTTCGGCGCGTACCGAGGGCAGATTGAGCACATCGCCGTTGTAGCGAAAATCGGGAGCGCCTTCGCGCAGCCATTCGATGGTGACGGGCGCCGGATTGGCGGTGACATTGCAGCGTATGTTGACGGTTTCGCCTTCCTCGGCCTCGCGCGTCTTCGACTCAATGACCACGGTGGGCGGATAGAGAATGTCCAGTATGAGCTCCTGTTCGCCGGCCTTGCCCAGTCCGTTGTCGGCGCTGCACGTATATTTGCCGGCATCCTGCACGCTCACCCGATGGATGGTGTGCACCAGCGAGGAGCTAATGAAGCTGCCGTTGCGTGTCCAGCGCACATTCGGCACCTTTGGTTTCGCATCGACGTTACACTCCAATTTGGCAGTGCGGTCACGTTCCACGCGCAGTGGATTCTCAGGTCCCACCTCAACGCGAGCATAGTCTGCAAGGGAAAAAAACATAGGAACACAGGACGTTCAATTAGTAGGGATATACAACAACAGAGCATACTCATTTAGCATTTAGTATACACCGACCGAGTACGTTGTGGCTATTGTTGAGGACGACATAAATCAAAGCAATGCGGTCGAAATGATGAAAATTAATAAACACAAAGCATTTTCGGCAGCTTAATCAGCGGCCTTCTAACTTGTAATTGAATTAGCTGGCCAGCTCAGTAAGGCATGAATCGAAGGAGAGAGAGGGAGCAGGAGGCAGCATCTTCGCCTCTGATTAGACACAGAATTTGTCAATTATTAATTAAGCTAATCAAGTGTCTGGCAGCTAATGCCGCTTGGCTTAGGATCATTAGCGCAATTCGCAACTCGCAACTCGAGAGTGCAATTGATGAGCCTGATGAGTCTGGACTTTGAACCCAGCGTGGACACCCTCTGAGGTTAATTGCTCAGCTCAGCGAACAATGCTGAGCTCGGTTGTTTATCATGGGTCTTGGGTTTGCTTAAAGAGTTATGCATAAATAGAACAGAGTATAATTAGACCTGGCGTGGCATTTTAATAACTTTGCATTTATTAAACACTGCACAGTTAAAAAGTTGAGAGTTCTCTAAAGGTAGTCAGAAATAAACGTTGTTTGCTTATAATAGTCTTAACTTACGTTTTGTGAAACACAAAGCATTTAAAACATTAAAGTTTTCGTACTTGCTGTCAACTAATGCTGATTTATTAGATGACTTTCTATCATGCCCCCCTTTAGTTACTTTTATAATGAACTCATTATAAGTTGTGGTGCTCTCGAGTTGCAACACTTTTGATGTGCATTAAATCGCTTTCGCACGCTTTGCAGTACCATAAACTTGACAGTTTACCAGATTTGAGCCAACTCAAAGCATTTGTCGCTACCTTTAATCTCTGCCGAGCTCTGTACATTTAGCTGCAACCACAAATGGCATTAAATGATGTGGCATGCGGCATGCCTCGAAAACCCCAGACCCAGACCCAGATCAGAGCAGCTCAAGGGAGTTGAGTTTACTTTTGCCGCTGCGCTTTGTAATTAACTGAGCCGGCTAAGTGTCGCTGCCGGCTGCCTAATGACTGTCCATAAAGTCGCCAACTCGTCGTCGTCGTAGTCGCATTGACAGTCGACTCGCCTCGACTCGATTCGACTTGAGTCGCAACTTTGTGGCGCAATCTTAAGAAAGTAGAGCAAATGCCCAGCAACTACCTTTGCCACCTCCTCGCTGCTGCTGTCAGCTCCAGGCACTGCAAAATTATAGTAAATTGCGTGATTCTCGGCTACCTTTCTATGTGGATCAAGAGAGAGAGAGAGAGGGGGGGAGGGAGGGTGGGTTTCAGGTTCAGGTGTTTCTCAAACTCTTCGAGACTCTTTGCGTGTTTATGTGCGTGTAATTACATTTGATTGTCTGCCTTGCCCCGAGAACAATGAACCGAACCATTAAGAAATTGTTGTTGTTGTTATTGTAGCTGCTGCTGCTGTTAGAAATTGACGCGTTTGTTTCGGTTCTTTTCAACCACAGCTCTGACTCTGACTCGGTAAATGGCATCAAATTGGCTTAATTGTCACTTTTGTGAACATGTTTTACACATTTGGGCCACTGCATTCCGCGCTCGCATTTCATAATGTTGCTCATGTTGGGCAAACATTACCGGCAAACGACAAGCGACAGAATCTGACCTAAAATTCTGTGTTGCTAGAACCTATTTTATTTATTTTTTTCACCTTCCTCTCTCTTTCTTTTCGCTGTTGATGTCCCCGTTTCCTTTCTTGACATCAACTGTGTTGATTACTTTAAAATGGGCAGCAGGCTCCTTCAATTATTTGCTAGCCACTTCGTGTTCATAAATAATGAACACAAAAGCACAGCGACAAGCGAAAAGTACGAAAAAAAAAAATAAAGTGCGCGAGTGCGAGAGGCAAAAACAATTTTATGCGTGTTTTGCATATAAATTTCTTGCTCAATGAAATGGTCGAAGAACCTTAAATTATGTGCGCAAATAATTGAATTAGTTTACATACCGCCGCCCGTACGTCTCTCTCTCTCTCTGTCCTAGCCACGCCTATCGACATTTTACAGTCTAAGCAGCAATTCGTGTTAACAAATATTTTTCCAATCAATTGCCAAATTGTTTGGGCCCACGCCAACGGCCCACAGAGGGCGCTGCGTTGCGCTATTATATGCTTCCGCTCGAAAGTATGCTTTAAAAATCCGTAGTCTACATATTTTGAGAGTTTTGCACACATTTGGAGCTAGTGGGGCGATAGATGGCGCTTTAGCCTTTGCGCGTGCATTCTAAACAGTTTATGGCCTAATCCCGAACAAGAAATAGAACAAAACGAAAGAATGGAAGATGATGGCAAATGAAATTTTCAATTTTCGCCCAGTGTCTTAACTCAATTTTCTACTCAGTTCTGGGCACTTAATACTAACACAATTTACAGTCTACTGCTGCTGTTGCTGCTTAGCAACAATTAGTTATTAGGCAGTTGCCGCTGTTTTAGCTTGGCTTCTCTGTTTCTCCTATCCTTTTGTTGCCTTTTTTGGCTAATTTCGTTATGGCCACGCGCACATAGTGTGTCTGGGACAAAAGCGAGAAGAAGAAGAATGCTCCCATAAGCTGCTTCTAACACCATCAGCTTTACAAGCAGCTTCACTTGATTTCTGCCAATTAATTTGACACAGCAGGTTGACTAAATTCCCAACACACACAGAGGAGCAAGCCCCAAAAATGACTCCGAAAACACGCCAAAAAAAAAAGGGGAGCAAACTATGAAAAGTGCAATAAAATTAGCAGGAAAAGCAACGCGCCAAAATTAATTTTAATTTTAATTAGAAAAGCGAGCGAAAAGTGCATTAAAAATAATCGTTGGGCAAAAACCTTTGGAGCGCGCGCTAAAACGAACGAGAGCTTAACTTGGCTTACAGATGCGAGCCAAATCCAATTTTAATGTGTGTGGCCAAAAACCGTTGGGAACGGAGCACGGAACGTGGAACGTGTGGCAAGCGTGTGGCAGCCACAAAGGCCACAAATGCCAAAACAAAACCGAAGCCGAACCAAGTTGAAAGCGAATTGATATGACCAAAAAGAAGAGAAGAAGCAGAAGAAACTCGACCAGAAACTTAAACCAGCCAAGATAAATGATAAGGCCAATGAGTTGGCAAGATAAGACAGCCAGGAATGGCAGAGAGAGAGAGAGAGGCAGAGAGAGGGGAGAAAGCGAGCAGCTGCCATCCTTTTTGGCCAAGCAATTCGCTCGCTTCAGTTCTAACTAATGAATGCGAAATTAAAAAGTACTGAGGAAGAGAGCAAGGAAGAGAGGGGGCGGTGGTTGAGGCTTGTGTCTTGCCCGGAAACGTAACGGAAATAAAATAAATTATAGAACCACAATCCAATATATAGCCACAATCATTCGCAAGAAGTTAGTTTGTTTTGCCTGCAAGACACAGAACACTCAACTACTTTGCTATACACTACACTACACACACATCCAACCAACACACACACTTGCACACACACTCTAGCAATTAATGCTTTAATTCGATTGCCTGGCAGATGCGTTCGCTTTGAACATGTTATTGACCTGGCTGGCAAAGCAGCCTCAAGATGTGTTTGCTGCCTGTCTGTCTCGACTTTGGCTTGAGTTGGGTTTTGCTTCAGAGCTCTGACTACTTTGGTTGGTGTTTTTGAGCCTTATCGGAACTGTGGCCATCTTCATCTCCATCTCCAACGCCATCGGCATCGGGAGTCTGGAGTCTGGTGGTCGTCATCACATCTCGTTTTTAGCTCTCGTTTAGCCACTCGTAGTTTATGTTGCCATGATTTTCATCATCTACTAAATGTTTTTCTTGGCTTTCAAGTTCTTCTTGTTCTTGCAACTGCCATGTGTGTGTGTATGTGTCTCGCTCTCGCTCTATCTCTTTCTTTTGGCCAGCTGGTTTTGCCATTTTGTCAGTCAAGTTTCTCTTTCTCTCTCTCTCTCTATGTATATATATATATGGACATACACAAGTATATCCACTGCTGCTCTTTGGCTTTTGTAACTTGTTAGTTTTCTTTAGTGCCCTCCACAAGTTCTGTTTGACTCTCCTCTCCCTCTCCCCGCCCCCTTCCCCTCCCTCCCCTACACATCTTTCTTTGCTTGTCGCACCGTTGGCCGCTTCATGTTCCTGTCTTGTTTTCCTATTAAGTCAAGAATTTTTATAGCATTTAGTTGGAAAAGCTCAACATATTTTTACCCCTGCTCTATGCTCTGACTCTCCCCACTCCTCCCCTCTTCTCCTCCATTATATGCTAGAGATATGTACGTACGCATAACTCGTGCCTGCTGTCAGCGCATTTGAGCTATGAGCTCTTGTGGTTTTTGCTTTGGCTTTTTATTAGTTTCTTGTTTGGTTTTCGTTCTTTCTATAACGTCTCTTCACTCCACTTCAGTTCTCTGTGTCGAAAGTGGTTTAGGGACCCCCGTCCCCCTTCGTCCTTGGTCAGCAGCTTGGTGACCATGCAAAAGGCCGAGCCCCATTTCAGCCTAACTAGTTACTAAATTGAGCGCATAAACTAAAACAACTACAACACAACACGAAAAAAAATACATATATATATTGTATATGGCTAGCAGATGAAAAAGGAAACTAGCAGCTCATAAATTACAGGAAGAGTAGCGAAGCTCAAGCACAAATAAACAACACATGTGTGTGTGTGTAATTGTGATTGTGTTTAGCAAGCACATTAACAAAGTCTATTAAACAATTGAAGACATCGAGTGGCAACAACTTCAAATGAATTGCCCGCCGATAAGCAACAACAGCAGCTGAGCTAAGCATAGTTTACACATAAATAAATAATTAGAGTTAAACGGACAAACAATAATAAACAAAGAATATGCGATTAATACAGGAAGTAAACAATTGTATGCAAAGAATGCAGAGGAGCAAATTGTGGCTATTAAAAGTACAGATTAAAGGTTTACCACACACAAATGACTAACCTAATTTAAGACTTAATCGATATTGTTCAGTTTTAAATGCCATTTGATGATTACCAAATAGATCATTTATCTACAGCAAAAATCCCAATAAAAAGCGATAAAGTATCTACTTTAGTGCTCACTTCTATGCCAGACAAAAAATACATATTTAAAAACAAAAAAGAAAAAAACCAAATAAAAATCAAAAGCGTTTTCAATTTGCAGCGCTCAACAAAAGATAAAATAGTACAAAGCCAAATAAACATTTGCACGTACAACGAGAAAGAAAGAGAGAGAGAGAGGTAAGAAAAGAGTGAGATGGCAAGGCAAAGCTAAAAAGATTTTCTATCTAAAGTAAATTTTTAGATTTCGATACGTTTAAAGTGCTTTTATGGGATCACTTTGTGTGCTGCTGCTGTTTTTCTGAATTTCTCAATTTCGATTGTTTTTTTTTTTTTTCGTTTCATCTGACTTTTGTTTTGGCTCATATGTAAATGAAATGTGGCCAGGCTTTTACTGATAAACGCTGAAAATGTTTATTATACTCGAAATTTTTATTAGCTGCAGATATGCCAGATACAAATAGAGACAACAATAACGCACACAGCAATAGATTCGAATCAAGAGATACATAGATACAATTTTCAAAGGGAGCGGGGAGCGGGAAGGAAGCGGTTCTCGACAATGGTTTTTGTGGCCAAATAAAATGAAATCAGAGCATTTTGTGCCGGCCACAGCAAATATTTGGGCCCCAAAAATGATTTATGAAATGTTCTACAGGCTTTATGTTTTTTGTGTTTTTTTTTTTGTTTTCCAAACATATGTGAAACACGAGTCGGAGTCCATTGAGTGTAAACAAAAGTGCAAAATTCTCTACCTCCCTCTCTCAACGATGTGGCACAATTGCGTTGCAAGTTTATTTTTATGCCACAATTTGTGGCAAATCAATGAAAAGTTTTCAACAAACTAATTTTATGCGCTCTACTGCAATCTCCTTTGCTGTTGTCTATTCTCTGTTCTCAGTTCTCTGTTCTGTTTCTCGACCATGTTTAAAGCATAAACAATTTTCCAGCAACAGGAGGCGGGACAGCATGGAGTGAGGGGGTGGGGGGGGATTGCGTTGCAATCAAAGCTGCCCCAAATTAATTTAAAAAGGCAGCAGAGATACAGAGAGAGAGAGAGAGGAAAAAGAAATGTATAAAACTTCTTGGCGCGCTATTTAAACAACACAAATTTCTGTAAATTGTCTGGCTGGAATTTTAATGGTAAACAAAACGAATGAAATGAACTGGGCGATCAGGGGGGGGGCGTGGCGGGATAGAGGCTGGGAGGCATCAACAACTTCTACCATTTGGCAGAGCAGCAGGCTGCTTTAAATAGGCAGCCAAATTATTGACAAACTTTTTTCTCCCCCTCAAATTTTTTTTCTCTCTTTTTTTGTATACTTTACTCTCTCTCTATGTAATGCGCCACACATGGAAGCCTGACGAGGTGAAGAAGATGAAGAAGAAGGAGGAGGGGTAGGAAGTTGTTGGAGCCTGGGCACATGCAGGCCACAAACGATGTCATTAGTGTTGGCATTTGCTTTGTTGTTGCTGCTACTATTTGCACAGCAAACCCAAAGCGATGGGGCATGGGGCAAGGGGCAGAGACACGGGGGCAAAAAGTAACAGCCGTGCCGGGCAAAACTTTTGCTTTTATTTATTTACTTGCCCGCGCGGCAGCAACAACAAAAAATATAGCACAATTATCAACAAAACCGAAGCTGCTAATACACTAACAAATCAAGTGAAGAAGTTGTTCAAACTAAATAATAAATGTAGCATTCAATGTTGAATTTAGCTGCTTAAAAAAATCATCACAAACTGCAGTTTAAATCTTATCGCTTGCTAACTACAAATCGCATTTAATATGCCGTTGACTCCTTTGGCAAAAAGTGTATAATAAAAATGGGCCAAGCGAATTTGCAGAGTCTGAACTAGATGGCAACAAAAAAAAAGAGGAGCAAAAAAGAGGAGCGAAATAGGAAAACAGAATGAAAACTCGGGCAACACGTAAAGCAAATTTTTGAATGGCGTAATTTTCCACCGAAACGAGACGTGTAGATTTGCCAGCAGAGAGCGAGACAGCATGTGTCGACAGACAGAGAAAGAGAGAGATGTTGTGAGTTGAGTTGCAGATGGCAGCAATCGTTGAAACGGTTGAAACAGTTGAGCAATTGCAGCTACAGCCAGCAAATTTTGATGCTTTGTTTAACTTTCATTGGGATGCATGAAAGGCAGAAAGAGACAGCAGAGAGGGACGGAGAGAGAGCGAGAGGGAGATGGCTATAAACTGTAGCAGAGCATTAGGCGCAAAACGGAATTACTTGCAGAAAATAAAACAAGTAAAAGTTTTCGACGTGCCCCAAGAGAGAGAGAGAGAGAGACTGAGAGAGAGAGAGACTGAGTCCTGATAAGAGAAACAACCATTGCCACTTTTGCTGCTTCACTTCCCTTTCGGTTTGTGCTGTGTGAATTGCTTTCCCTATGTCTATAATAAACTCAATTCGCTTTTCAATTTTTCGGGGGAAGCAAAGAAGCAGAGTTCGCTGCTTTTTAGCCTGGCCAAGAAGCGAGGCACAGCACAGCAGTAAGTGGCATTGTCTTGGCAACTGGCGCGACAGCGTCTTTTGACCTAAATAATTAAATTCCGTTGAAGGGCACATGGTCGACTAAAACCGAGAGGCTGAGGAGCAGAGTAGAGAGTACAGAAGACAGACGGAGGCTTGGCTTGGCAAAAGGGAAACTTTGCTTTTAGCGACAAGAAGTTGTGCCGGGTCGCTAGTCCCACGAGTCCTTGAGTCAAAGTTGTCCCCAAGTGCAGCTGCTGCTCCTTTTCCTGCTTCTGCTGCAGCAACAACAACACGAAGAAGAAGAAGAAGAAGAAGAGCAACAGCAGCAGGAGTGCATTTCATTAAATTTCATGTTAAATTAATTTGCCCCATTGCAATCGCAGTCGCAAGCGAAACAACCGACGAAGAAGATGAAGCAAGCAAGCACTTTATGCAGATTTCATAGCCTTTGTAAATATTTAGTTAATTTCAACAGATTTTACCCCTGCTTTGTACGAGGCAGAAGAACAAGAACAAGAAGAAGAAGCACTCACTTCAATTGCTTTGACAAGTGCATATAGCGATTGTCATTCAGCAAGTCAGTCAGTCAGTCAATCAGTTAGTCATTCAGTTCAGTTCAGTTGTTCAACTAAGTCAAACTTTGCATAAGAACAACAACACAAGCGTTTGGGATGCTCGAGAATTTGTGTGTTGAGTGTTTCACCTCAGGTGACAGCTTGATTACTCTCAGCACTTAGAGGACACCTGCTAACTGCTTAAATCTTAACTGGTTACGAACTCTCTACAGACTTGCTGGCTGCTTTCACTTCAGCACGAACTGAAGAGCACAAAAAATATCAAGTGTTTAACGAACTGTACTCTAAACTAATCCCAACCAAATTCTATTTAATTTAATGAAATATTATTACCATTAAATTAAAGAAGAATTTCTTAAAAAAGGTAATGAATTTATGAGAAGCGCAAAAGTTATATTTATTGAGCATTGAGAATAAAACAAATTAAGAAAACTACAATCAAGTGTGCTCGACTGTGAGATACGCACTACCCATTTTGAATAAAAGCAAAGCAGTGCGGTCCTAAAATATACCAAAAGCTTTATATGGTATATTAATATAGTACTGCATTTAAGAAATACTAAAATAAACAAACAGCTATGTATGATAAATTGGTAAAAAACTACATTACAAAATACTAAAATATACCAAAGACTATATTTGGTATATTGATAAAGTACATTAAAAATACTAAAAATTACCATAGGCTATATTTGGTAGATCTAATAGTACGACATTCATAACAAATAAACCAGATTTGTCAGCAAAAACTATTAAATTTTTTTCTCCATGCAAAAAGAAGGTTTTTAAAACGTCTTAAATTTTTATTTAATTGCGGTTATTATTTCACTGTAGATACATAAATTTATTATGTCAATTTCAGTTCACTAACAAACTTTCTGTATGGCATTCTTGTTTAATTTGAAAGTTTTCTATATTTCATCTACTGTGTTTTATAATTGATATGTATTGCACTTTCTTGCTAGACTTTATTTGTATATTTCTAGAATATATAACTACATAGCAAATTTATTTCGAATTTCTTTTGGCCATGCCAAAAGTGTACTATAAACCATTTTCCGTATCACATTCTTCTTGATTTAATTTGAAAGTTTTGTAATTGAATATGAAATGTGTGTGTGTTGCACACACACACATACAAAAACACATACACAACATCTATGGCTTAACTATTCAAATCTGAACCAAACATACATTTCAATTCTTTTGCCGTATATTTTTCAAAAGTTTCATTTGCATTTGTTTTCGGTTTTTGGTTTGACAATGTTGCAGCAACTAGCTGATGCTACCACTAGCTTCCACTGATGGTGTGCTGCATAACTCAGGGCAACTTGCAACCAGTCGATGATGAACTCTATCATCATCATCATCATCTGAGCCAACGTCATGTGTGGCAGCCAGAGGCCAACCTGCAGCATCATCATCATCAGCAGCAGCAGCCAGTGCCAACAATAAAAACACATCACTGACTGCTCGCCCCGTTGGCTGATGTTTTTGTTATGGCAGCAGTAGCAACAGCAACAGCAGCAGCAGTGGCAGAGGCAACAGCAGCTGCCCCCTAGCGGCACTCAAGCAAAAGCCGCCGCCACCCAATGCTCAAACCCTGCCCCCAAGCGGCGTCAGCTGCTGTTTTATAGTCCACCAGCCCGTCGCCCCCGCTTGTTATTGTAGTGTTCGTTGTTGTTGTTGTTGTTGTAAGTCAAGTTGAAGCTGCAGTAAATGTAAACAATGCAAACAGCAATGGCAACAACAACAACAGAAGCAACAACAGCAACAGCAGCGAGCATCAAAAGCCGCTCGCCAGCAGGCGAAATGTAAATAAAATTTTTTTAAATTAACTGCCAGCCACGTGGCAAGCAAGCACACCCAGCTGCCCCTTTGCCCCCTCAGCTCTTCCCTTTCCTGTGCTGCGCTGCAGCTGCAGGAAATGTATCTACATATGTAACGTACAATATTCAAGATTGTTGTTCATATTGCTGCCAGGGACGAGTTCTCTTTGCTTTTTATTGTTGTTGTAGTGTAGTTGCCATTTTAGCTTTTGTAACTTGTTCCATTTGTTCAGCACTTTTGCTGTAGTTTTCACTGCCTGCACAACACCAACACCAACAGCATCATCATTCGCAATGCATTTTCTTTTTGGCTTTTCCTTTTCCACACACGAGAGCAGAGAAAACTCTGTGTAGCATCCTTCTTTGCTAGTTGCAGCAGCAGCAGCAGGTTTCGTTCTGCCACATTTGCCGCTTTTTATTTACTCGCTGTGAGCACCACTCGCATCAGTTGAGCACTATAGTTGGCTATATAGCCAGTACTTATGTCCAATGCGAAGCGAATAGCATCGCGAAGGCCAAACGCGACTCTGCTGTCAATTGTTAAGACACCACAGCAACAGCAACAGCAGCAGCTAAAGAGTTGAATGTGCTGTTGCATGCGACATGCCAGCGATGGCAGTGAAATTAAAGAGAAACACGAGACAAGGCAAAGAACTATTATACAAATTCTATACTAATTCAGACGCAGATAACTATTTTATAAATTCTGGGAAATGTGATCAAGAATTTGCACAATTCTTTAAATATTTTCCATGTCTTTTATTCATATTTGAACAATGATTTAAGTAGCAACTCAAGAAGCCAATCAAGCTAAGAGATAAGACACTATAGAAATATAAACATATTCATCAAATTTTTCCCATATCTACTCTAAACTAATTCAAACGTAGAGCACTATTTAATAAATTCTGTGAAATATGCTAAAACAAATTTGCCACATTCCTTAAATATCTTCCATTCCTTTCATTGCTATTTCTACACTGATTTAAGTAACAATTTCTTGACAAATCTCAAGCGTTGAGAAATCGTATTATAAATAATATAAGCAATTACAAAAAAAAACCTTAAAAGGTCACCCATATATAGCATGCCTTTTCTCCCTTTTCTACACTAATTGAAACAGCAAATTCTAAGCATGCATATTCGTTAAATTTCTTCCATATTCCATCTTCCTTTTCTCCCATTTTAAAACTAATTCCGACAACAACATCTTCACAAAAATTACAGCTGCATAAAGCGTATTGCGAATTCGTTGCAATCCCTCAACTTTTTATCTCATTTTATGCGCTTTTCTATTGCGGCAACAGCATCTCTGGCTGTTGTGCTAAACGGGATTTGGGGGCAAGCAACAGCAAAGCGGCAACGCAGCGCACAGTTCAGTTGCCACAAGCAACATGTGTGCCGTTAAATTTTACAACGCCAACTTGCCTCACAAAAATGTTCGCCTCCCCCCTCTTTAAGCCGTTTTTGCCATTGCTGCCCCACGGTTAATGCAACTCTTTACAAGCATAACAAATTTATGTGTAGACATTGATGCGCTGCACTTTTGCCCCTCCTCCAAGAAATATGCAAATATTTATTTAATATTATTCTTATATGAATGGTATGGGAAATATACATATATATTTATAATGTGCATTCGATATTTACGCAAATAATAAAGTTGAAAATGAGTTTATATACAAGTTTTAATTAGGCGGCAATTGCTGGGGCCAGAGCAACAAATTCAAATGCAATTATAATTAAGCAATTTACAAACTGAATATGCAAATGAAAACAGGAAACAAATTGTGTCTGCCAGCCAACCGATAATTGAGTGCAAAATCTATACCCTGTAAATGGCAAATCAAAGTAATTTGTCTAGATAAGAATGAGTTAGTAATAACTATAAATTGCAATGATGAAAGTTGATGAAATTTCTTTAACTAAATCTATGCTTAACTTGATCTTTCTATATACCCCATGTTGAAGAATGTTTTCTGCAAATGCAACTGACATAAAAATAAGTCAACCATATATTATAAATATTTAATGCAAAATGTTTTACATGAACTTTCCAAATTCATTTAACATTTATCGCAGGATGCGTTAAGCCAATGTCAGACACACTCAACTACAGAAACAACAGCAACGAGTAAGAAAAAAATAATAGAAAAGCGCATTCAATTGACAGAATAAACTTTGCTTGGCGAAGCCAAACACAAAATTCATTGAAAACAAACACAAAACAAGCGCCAAATGAACAACAACAACACCAACAACAAGAATTGCAGTAAATAAATATAAAATGTTGAACAATTGATATCGAGTTGAGTTCAGTTCAACTTGCAACACACACACAACATAACACATAACATAACATATTTATCGACTACTGTTTACACATTTTTCCACTTCAGCCGTGTGAAAAGTTTTGTGAAATGGACTTATTATAACATTATTATAAAGATTATTGCTGGTAAACAGACTCCAGTCGCCTGGGTTATTGATCCTCTGTGACCTGTGACCCCCCCCCCCCCACACGGCCCGCCTGTCTAGGGAATTCATTAATCTTTCATTCAACTCCGAAGTATCGAAAAGTTTCTTCGCTTCTTGCGAAAAAAAATAAATACAATTTATAAAGTTTCAAATTTAATAATTGTATGCACATAAAGATTAATGACCAGCGAGTCAGTCTATAGAATTTAATACCAACAAGTGAATTCAATTTACAAATAAATTAAACAAGAATGAAAGAAGTTGAGTGTACTTTATACTCGCTATCCATTGTAGTAAAAAGCAAATAAGTGTGGTATTCATTTTAAAATATACCAATTTAATATACCACAAAAATATACCACGTTTTGTATTTATATACCAACATTGTATGTCACAAAATACAAAAATATACCAAATGGTGTTTTTGGTATATTGTTTTCAAAATATACCATAGAGTGCAAAACAGCAAAATGTCAGTCAAAGTTACAAAAACTCGTAGTATAAAGGCGTTTTCGTCTATTCAAAAGTATTTCTTTGATATATTTTCTTTCTATCTTATTTAGCATATGTTAAAATTGTAAACTTAGCATACTTTTAAGCACATTTACGTTTAAATTCTAGCATGAAAAGCATTTTGATGAGAATTGTATTTCCACAATGATTTTCCCAAGAATTAATATGTCAATAAATTCAAATAGAAACTTTTCCGGCCACTTGAGCATCACAATTTAGATACTCAAATAAAGATTTTTAATATAAATTTATTTCGATTAAATCTATAGCACATTTTCCCGCTAATCTTTTCAATAATTTCTGCACGTTTAGTTTAAACACAGTTTTCGGTGAATTCAAATCTTTTTTTCGTTTGCAGCTCAATTGGCAAGTCAACATTGACAGCAGAGATGGAAAACCAAAAGAAGAGCTGTGTTAGGGTCAGTTTTGCATGAAGGGCGAACCAAGGGTCAGTTATATGGAGGGGAATATGCAATATACGTGCTTGTTTAGCAGTGTGTTTTGCACATGCCGTCAAGCTGCGCAATTTGTTAGTCGAATCTGTGGCAAGTCCCACAGCTCTTGACTCCGTTTCATTAGTCAACTGGCAAATTGGCGAGTCAGTCACAAAAATGTCGAGAGAACGCAACGCTACCCAAAAAAAGGAAATATACAAAAATTGTGTGTGTGTAATTCTATGTTGCCGAAATTTGAATGAGAAAGAGGATGGAGGGAGGAGGGAGGGAGAAAGAGAAGTGCAGCGTTATAAGCGCATATTTGCCATATTCAGAGTCAAATGTGGCAACAAATTTCTGTAAATAAAAATGTGTATGCGGCTTGTGCAAATTTGTGCACATTGCGCAAATTGCATTGCGTCGCCGAGTTGAATCCTTGCAACAGGATGAGGCACAGTTGCAGCAGCAGCAACACATGAGCACACAAACATGCTTCTCTATCCGTTTCTTCTCTCTCTCTCTCTCTCAAAGTCAAACAAATGTGCTAAAATTAGCATTTTGACATTTCAATTTTGAATATTATTGACATGTTTATGTGTGGCAGGGAAGAAAGAGAGAGGAGAAGAGGCGGGGAGGGCCAAAATATTTGGCTATTTGTTCAATTTGCATGGCACCGAGAGAACCGGTTTCATTGATTCACAAAATTTACTTTAATTAGCAGTCGAAATGATGCCCAGCTAAGCGACGCGTGCTCTTTGGGAGTTGGAGCAAGCGAGGGCGTGTGGGCGTGGCAGCTGGCAGTTTGTTTAGTTTATTGAAACAATGCTGAATCATTGTGAGCACGCCGCATGCAACAGCAGAAACATCAGGAGCAGCAGCAATTGTGAGGCAGGCAACGAACGCGTGTGTGTTTGCACTCTGTTGACATCGACATCATCATCAATAGCAACAACTTCATCATCATCGTCATCATTATCTCAACAAACTCATCATTATACTTAGTCAGGCAACAACAACAATAAACAACTGGCAAACAAAAACAACAATAGAGCCCGAAACGGAGGCCATGACTAACAATGCAAAGTTTGTCATTGGCTTGATGCATTAATTTATGCCAATGTATGAGTGTGTGTGTGTGTGCGTGTGGGTGTGTGTGTGAACTGTCAGTGAACAGTAGCTCACTCTTATTATAGACATTCTTCCCACACTCTCTTGCTGCTTTTTCTTAGCTGGTCTTTTTTTTTGCATTTCTCACATTGTTAAGATCGTCAGTCATACTTATTCATCTTGGCTAAATATTTTTTATATTTCTTCGAAAGTTTTTGCCTTTTTGTCGCTGAATCATCAAATACTTAGACTGCTCTTTAAATAATTACTGATACTCTTTAAATTTCAGCGTTCATTCATTCCTTTGCGCCATTTATTGATTTAACATTTTCGCTATCTCGCAGATCTCTTTTTTTGTGATACTGTCTTTCAAATATTTGCCTTAATGAAATTTGTATTTTCGCCTGCCTACTTTAAGCGCTTTTTGGTATTAAGCATTCCTCTCTGGCTTTCTATTTTTGGTTCTTGCCACTTCACTTCGCCTTGCTTCATTTGCTCCCATTTCATGGGCACTTTAAGAAGCCTTGACTTGAATTCCTTGAGGCGTCAATTAAGCCAAAGTCTTTCTCTAATCGCACTCAGCTACCTTGAGACCAGGTATAATCGCAAATTAGTTCCAGCGCCCTCCTACACTTCACTCTTGACTCTTGAAGCGAGCATCGCTAATGTGCATAATTATTGTATTTCAATTAATTTGCTTATCACAAAAGGCGAATGCTTAATGCCTAATGCCAAAGAGAGAGAGAGAGAGAGAGAGAGAGCTTTCTCAGTGTGTTTCAGTTGTGAATACGGAATGCGTGTGTTGAGCTGTTGTTATCGACGTTTCCATTTCCAGTTTCGTGAATGTGAATGTGTGTGTGTGTGTGTGTGGTTTATTTCCTGACTGTAGACTGAATGGCTAATGACGAATGTCCTGGGCAACATGCGACCCTCGAACTGACCTCAGCACGCAACGCGTTAAAGTGTGGGCGGTATCTTCATTTTCTTTTCTCTACATTTTTTTTTTTGTGTTGCTCCTTTGATTCGTGCTGTTTGCATCTTTAGAATGTGGCAAGCGGAATGCGGAACCCAAAATCCACCCAGATCTCATTTGCCCCGAGGCCAATGCACGATTATGTGTTGTCTGTGTGTGTGTGTGTGTGGGAATGAACCGAATGTTGTCGGGAAAAGCATCCTTTTGTCTCCCAAGTTCGAGGCAGGACTTAAGCTTCGGCTCTGCTTCTGGTTCTGGCTGAGCTGCCATAATGTGGCCAAATGTGTAGCCAAACAATAAATGAAAATTGTGTGCAATTGTCGTGCCTTTCAAACCCAAAACTTCCTTTGCTCCTCTCTCTCTCTCTACCTCTTTCATATATATTTTATTTGAAAGTATAGAGGAGAGAGTACTATAGACACGTTGCAAGTTTGTTGTCATTGTCGGTTCGTCGGTTGCTGCTCATTTTGTTTGCTACTTATTGTTTTGTTTACCCTGTAAGCTTAAGTAAAGTGTGGGTAGCATGTGCTAATCATACTTTTTGAGGTAAGATACTTTACACTGTCTCTTTTCTACAGCGTATCTTATGGCTGTGCCCTAAGTTCGATATCGCTTTGCAGCATCTGCTGGAAACTTGTTGTTATTGTTGTTGAGCAACTTCCACATTTTGAGTTGCTTGCGTGTCTCGTTATCCTTTTTATTTGAAGTTTGCTTAATGCCAAGTAAATAGTAGCCACACACACACACACTCCCGTATATAGAGTAAAGGAAGGAGTCTGGTATGAAGATTGGCTTTGGGTTAGAGGGTTTTTCCGGCCATTGTTTCACTTTTGTCTTGCCACAAATGGCAAGCACTATGCGACGTGGCGCGTGCAGATGGATAATGGTCTGAACGGGGGAGGGGGTTGCAGAAGAGAGAGAGAGAGAGAGCCTTGCCTCATTTCATGGCTTGTTGCCGTATTATTGGCGTTAAGTTGCCTGTTACCTATGAACCCAGCCCGGATCTGTAGCCAACAAGAGTTCTACTCTAACTTCGACTTCGACTCTGGCTCGTCGCTGGACTAGACTCTTATCCTGGTCGCATTATCATCATCATCTTCAATTTAATGCGTGGCAGACGACGACGACTGAGGACCGAGGACACTCGACAATTTCTGTTGCTCCTTCTGCTGCTGTTTTTTTTTTGCTAGTCGCTTGTATTGTTGTTGCGCTTTGTTTTTGCGGCTTGCTCTGCCTTGGCACTCACTTCCTGCCATTTGCCAGTGGCTCTCCCATTTTTTTTCCTCTACTGCTATTGCTGCTCTCGTTGTAGTTATTGTTGCTGTTGTTGTCTGTACTCCATGTAATGCCACTTTATATGCCGCAGTTGATGCCTTTAGAGGCTTTTGTGTTTACGCCATGTTAAGCCTTGGAATCCCTAATGCCAGAGGACATCGCCAATCTCTTGCCTCTCTCTCTTGCGTCTCTTCTCCCTCCGATTGGCACATGTGTATTGGCATTTGCTTCGTTGATTTTACCACCACAACATGTGCTCTGCCTATTTGCCTAGTTGGCCTGTTGTCTCCCACTTTCCCTCTCTCTCCCTAACACTCTCCTGCTGTCTGTGTGTTGTGCTGGTGTTAAGGTTCAAACATGGCGCAAGGTCGTTTCAACCAACCGAAGCGGACAACATTTACATTTACATTTCCATCTGCATCTCCATCTCCATCTCCATCTCACATCTCACATCGCCCTCTCCATTTTCATCTCCATCTCCATGCGGAACGTGCCCGGGCTGCCTTTTTATGCATGATCTCATCGGTGACTGGCATCAGAGGGCACTTGCGACAGAGCTTCGACATTTTCCCCTCCTCCTTCCCCACCACTCTTCATTGCCTCGGGCTTATCCCTGCTATCTGAGTTGAGCTCGCCTTTTGAGGCAGGCCAGACAAAAGTTAATTGCCTGACATTAAACTATGAAAATGATAGGCGCCACACAGTACACACACATATACACTCTCTCTACATTCTACATGCCACATCGCTGTTCCCTGCGGAGCACATGTCCTGCGGGCTGTGCATTCCCAATATTGTTGTCTCACTGTAAAATGTTCTTGCTAAGCTGCGCGTCGCTTAAGCGCCTTTAAATCGCACAACAGCAGAGAAAAGAAAAACATTTGACAGCAATGACAACAACAACAACAAGCAGCTAGCAGCTAGCTAGAAGCATTGCCAGCATGTCGGCTTAGAATCAAATCTAAAGTCATGCAGGCAAAACCCCATTTTGGCCCGCATCCGCAACCTGCAGCAATCCAACACAATCCGGCTGTATGGCAATCCTTGCCAGCAGCTGTCTGTTGCTTTCCCGCTTTACCTTGGCTTCGACTTCGCTCCGGCGCCAGGTGAGATCCGATTAGGCTCATCAACAGCAAGCCAAGCCACGTTGAAAAACACGCGATTTGCCGCAACACAAAAATCCTCAACGCGAGGGCAGCCCAATAAATTAGCGACCTTCCCCTAACCCCTAATTCCATTCCAGGCGAATTCTACGTCCTTTGGCCCTGGGGCACAATCGAAAAAGACAGCCGAATAGATGAGGAAGCGTGTGGCAGTAGTAGTAGACTAGGGATTGCCCTTGAAGCAATTGAGGTTGTGCTTGGGTATAATATAAATATCTACAACTAAATAAAGCAAAGCCCAGAGCTGATACTTGGTGGCAAGTAATTACATAGCAAATATACAACTGAATAAATAGCTGGCATTATTGTCAAGCAACATGAATTGATTTCAGATCAATTTCAATTGACAGGCAGCGAGTAAAACGTTTAAGCATAAGGAATAAAGAAGAAAACCAATTGTAAAAGCTGCTGCAATTTAACAGAAATCTAAATTATGCGCTTACGAATGCAGCACAAAGTAGAATAGACCAAAGGACTAAACTACATTATAAGTTAACAGAATGTTTTCGAATGCTGCACAAAGTAGAATAGACAAAAGCACTAAATTACATAAGAAGTCAGAAAACGTTTACGTATAAAGCACAAAACAGAATACAGAAAAGATCTTATAACACTTTAAAATCAATTGAGATTCTCCTTTATCTGGCCCCTTAAAACTTAACTGTAAATTAAATTATCAGTCACTAAAACGTTTACGAATACAGCATAAAGCAGAATAGTAAAATTTGCGCTCTCAACAGTTGACAAAGTGCCTTATAAAACAAACATATGATTAAAGCTAAGTCACTTCAATTTCTCCCCCATTTTCTTTCCCTCCTCAAAATTCTGCCTCTCACCAACTTTACAAAACTTCACCCTATTTTCCTCCCTAAGCAAATTTATTCCTTATCATTTTGTGGTTATTAAGAGACTATTATTAAGATTTTCCAATGTAGCTGCCAATTTACAGCGCCGCCTTTTTGGCATGACTTATTAGAAGTGATTTGGAAGGAAGACAAAGTGAAGGCGAAAAAGATGAAGGGGAAGAGGGCAGGTGAGGCCAACTGCCAGCAAATGGTGGAGTTGATGGAGGTAACAGGCAAAAGAGAGAAGCATCGTGTCGAGCGCTGATTAATTTGTAGGTGTCAATTGGGCAGGGCCTAAGTGAATTTTTATTGAGGGCCGTAAATCAGACGAGCGAAAAAGGCAACAACTGTTAAATTGATGAAAAGCTGTGGACAGGAAATGAGGTAAAACGATAACGCTTAACGGGTGGTAAATGTTTTCTGATTTTCTGTTGAACTTAACAATTAAATTGTTTTTGATTTAATTTGCCAGGCAAATGCTGGCCCCAAATGCTGTTGACTATGCAAACAAAACTCCACTAGCCAGCCAGACATGGGTCGAAAAGCATTGACGTTGACTGAGTGTGTGTGTGTGGAGAGTGTGTTGAGTGTGTGTGTATAGAGTGTGTGCGTTGGCCCGCACAAGAGACAACCACAAATGCTGCATGTCCTGCTGGACTCTGTGAACTGTGGCCAGGATTTTGCTTTTGATCAACTCCCGAGGCTTGCTTAAAAACGCATTACGTTCGGCTCCAAGCAGCAAGCTCGGACTTGACCGCAAGTGGAAAATCCTTTGGCCCACACACACACACACACACACATACATACGTATTGAATTTAGCTCTTTTGCAACCCTTCAATAGTGGGGGTTGCTCTGTTTGCCCAGAGCTCTTCCTTCCTCCTTCTCAGCAATTACTTGCAAAGCGACTCTGCGGTTGCCTTTGTCATCGTCTTTGCATCTTTTGCAGCATTCCGCTTTTGTGCTTGAGCCAAATGCAAATTTGTTATTTATCTGCCCCAGTAATCCCCTTTTTGGTTTACACACCCTCTCGATGTGATTTTTCTTTCAGTTTTCTATGCCACACCCGCTGGGCAATTAATAAGCATTACAATTACAAATCATTGCGTTTACATTGCGGTTGCAATTCGAGCAAAATATTTCTAATTAAACAAACTAACAATGAATTAAAGTTTGTATAAGCCAACACAAAAACAAAAAATAATATTATAACATTTAATGCGGTCAATAAATGCAAATGAGCGTGGGCGTGGCAAAGGTTTTGTTTTAATTAAACCGCCACCGTCGAATCATTATGAATTGCCTTCATTCATTCATTTATACTCATATCTGCTTCAATTAATACAATCCCATGTGTGGGCGCACTGAAGAGGGCGTGGCAAATGCTCTAAAAGAGTTATGCACGAAACGGCGGCTAATTAGCGACATTTATGCGACAGGTCAGACATTTGTCGTTACGCTTTTGGCTTATATGGCCATTGCGCATACGACACGTGGGACGACAGCTGCGTGTTGGCGTTGCTCTTGAAGTTAACGTGGCTTAATTACAACAAACATTTCTGCTAACAACTTGAAGTAAGTTAATTTGATTTCAATGCCCGAGGAAATGATTCAAAGTGGATTTCAGCTGAAGAAGTTTCTTTCTTTAAACACCCACGCATTCCAAAATAAAAAGCAGCTGCTTTTCAGTTCTTAAGAAAGGTCAACGACAAGTCGGACTTTAAGGCGCACACAACTTTAATGTTTAGATAAGCAAAGTATTGCAATTAAAAACTCGTGTTGTAATACTCAAGTTGAGCCCCACAATTTATGTCAGCTAATGATTGGTTTCGCGCTCTGCTCGTGCAGTCAATCAATCAATGCTCTCATGTCTGCAATGCATGCAAACGCAATTAGCGTGGCCATGAACCCAACGTCTGGTTCTAGTCCCGATTGCTCGCTGCCTGCTAATTACCATACATAGGTACTATATATATGCATATATGTGCGATGTTCTTGCGGTTTTGTGTTTGAATTAATTACGCATTTGCTGGCTGACCTCAGTTTTTGCTGTTGTTGCTGTCGCTATTGTTCCTCAGCTGTGTTGTTGGCTTGTTGCAATTGCCAGCTTTTGGATTTTATTTGGATTTTGATTAGCTCTAATAGCGCCACGCAAATGGCAGCCAGAGGCAGAGGCAGAGTAACGTACACACAGCGTTTAGCTGCCACTTGTTGCAACAACAACAACTACAACAACTGTCGACCACAGCAGACATGTTGGGAGTGTGGCACATAAATTTCTATTCTAATTACTTGCGTTCAGTCAGCAGGTCAACAACGTCAGCAGCTTCGGTTAATTTATGTGAGCTTTTGGCTTTACAGAAAGATATAAACGATTACCCACACACACACACACACACACTTGGATCTATATCCATCTCCACACACACTATATTTCTATAGTTGCTTGGGCAGCCAACTAAATGACCGTCGTTGTTGCCCTGTGCGACATTGGCAGCAATTTTAACAACATTTGAACAAATGTGTTTGCATTTCTCGCCACAACTCGTTGCAAGCATGACGAATGCGAATGCGGATGGGCTGAAGCGGAGGGAGGGAGGTGGGGTCATGTCTAGCCACTTGATTATGCAGCTATCTAGTTTTGTGTTGGCCATTGTAATTTTCAGTGCCACGCTAATTACATGTTCCCCCACACTAAGCACGGAGGTCAACTAAGAGAGCAAACTGCCAACGCCTTTTTTTTTCACTCTAATGAATAGCGGCGACAATTGCGCAAAAAAAAGGGGAAAGATGCTGCTGCAGTTGACAATTAGTTCAAGTTTTCTATATTAAGCTGCAATTGCAAGCAGCAAATGTCAAAGGATTTGAGCGCGAAGATGCTGGCGGAAATTAATGAAGCAAAGCAAGGAAAGTTATGCCAAATGAACCAAAGAGGAAACTATTAAAGTGGTAAAGTGGTAGAGAAGCACAAGTAAGAAAGCTATAGAGTGGGGTCGACTTTAAGATACCTGCTATTCATTTTAAAGAAAAGCAAAACAGTGCGGTATTATTCCTAAAATATACTAAATTAATATACCAAAGGTTATATTTAGTATATTGATATGATTACATTAACAATGCAATGTTTTTGCTTAAAATATAAAAAAAATAATATAACGCCAAAAATACTAAAATGTACCAAAGACTATATTTGGTATATTGATACAGTACTACACTCAAAATGGATAATTGAGTAAGGTTGCTTGAAGGAATGAACACTATTAAATGAGAAAGTTTTAAGCGAAGTATGCAGCAGAAATTCTTGAATTTTCAAGTTCAGAAAATGTCAAAATTTTATGTTAAATTGTCACAAGAAAAATAATGTTTAAGTAACTCGAAAATAGAGACATTGAAGTGAGAGTTTTAAAGAGTAACTGTTGCACGAAAACTTTCAAGTTGAAGAAACAACTAAATAAATCTTAAATTTTTAAGTATATTCCTAAAAGTTGTCTTCTATTTAAGGTCAGCAAATTAAGTAGAATAGAGCAATTTCATCAAGTTTTTCAGTTAAAGAAATAATGAAATCTAATATAGACAGTAAAGCACTCGAAGTGCTAAGTTCGTCAGCAAAGTTTGTTGAAAATGTTCAAGGATATTCTCTATAAAGTTGTCTCCCATTTAATTTCTCAATTTCTAGTTTTATATAGTTTGATTTATGTCGTGCGCACTTTAAATAATAGTAAATTCATAGTGCTACTCACAGTTGACATTCAAGGTGGCTGTCGCCTCCAGGCGTTTGCCCTCGTTCATGGCTCGATTGCGGACCACACACTTGTATTTGGCGCCATCGTCCTCGCGACGCGGTGTAATCAAGAGTGTGGCATTTGTGGGCTGATCCTTGGTGCCACCGCGCAACACTGTCGCTGGCAGCGGCGCATTCGAACCCTCGCGATACCAGCTAAATACATTATTTATGCCAATGTTAATCTGAAGTTGATAATAAAGTGAGTGAGAGACTTACGTTATGGTTGGATCGGGGGAACCGCCAATGCTGCTGCAGGTCAACTCCATGGGTTTATCCTCGGTGGCAACGGCAATGCTGCCGGGTGAGATGACAGGGGGATGCGGGGGTGTGAGGACGGTGAGATTGTGGAACTCCTGATGCACATCGGCACCGGTGCCTTTGGCCTTGATGCGGCACTCGAAGCGTCCGTTGTCCCGATTGTAGGACACATTCTTGATCTGCAGATCGTAAATGCCGCGCTCCGGTTGAAAGTCGAGTCTGTGAAAGCAAAGAGAGAGAAAATTCAATTCAATGTAATTTCATAAGAGTTTCTCATATTCGCATATCAAGTTATTCATGGCAATTGGAATATTGAAATTGAATTTGCGATTTATTTTATTTAAAAACTTGGAAGCTGTTTCCCCCTTGCGATAACCCATCACTAATTGTGCTAATATTGAGTTTTCAGTTCAGCATCCAGCAGTGAGTGTGAGTTTTTACATCCTTGCCCTGCAGGTGGTTCAACTTTAAATGTTTCGCAATATAAATAAATACAAAATGTTAATATTTGTCCAGCATGAGAGGGCGACAACACGAAGAGAAAAACGTGGGTCGTGTCACAGCAACATAAATAAAATCAACGTTCAATAAATGTTTGCATATTTTCCTAGACGATGACTTCGATTGACGATAACGATGACAACCAGCCAGGGTTGCTGTAAGGAGGCGGGAAGAGGAAGGGAAGGTAGCCTTGTGTATTGCCAGACGTTAGCAACCGAATGGTAAATAAAATGTCAACATTTTTGCGCAAATTCTTGTTGCCTGGCTTGAAGAGCTTTTTCTCCCAATTTAATTGCCAAGCCCACAAAAATGTAACTTCATCGCAACGATTTTAATTGTGAATTTTGCAATTTTTGTTAATTGAATTTCTATATTTGCTAAACGCTTCAAAAATACAACATTTTTCGTTCGATACGAAATTGAATTAAATACAATTACACACGCACAGAGCTCAGCAAAATGTATTTGATGTATTTCTTTGGTTTTCTTGGCGTTGAGCAGCCACTTCCGCTTACACACCCACACACACACACACACACGCACAAAGAGCCTATTATAATATTCTGTGGAAAATTAGGAAAATATTTCACGCCAGCTCTCTCTCTCTCTTTGGCATCAGCAGTAATGTGTTGTATAATCAAATGGAATTGCGTAATTTAAGCGCCATAAAGTAGGCAACATATTGCACAAGTCTCGCTGGCAGCTTCCGATGCCGATTGAATAGAAACAGAAGAAGAAGCTTTGAGAATTTTGAACATTTCACTTTTACTTCATTTATTTAAAAGTAATATTTGTGAAGCGGAAATGGTTATTATGCTTTGGTTATTTCTGTGGCCTTGAATTCAAAATTGGGCAAAGAAATTGAACAACGAATACTCTACGAATTTATTTGACATTCATTTAAAAGCAAATCTTACATTTCGTTCAAAGTTATTAAATTGTGCTGTCATATCTTATCTTTTTGACTGTCATAAAATTTGTTAAATGCTCATAGAGTATTCCATCTTCGACATCTTGAAGTCAAGTGCCTTGTTGTCCTGCTGATTTCTTGCTACAATTTTTTTTTGGAGTATTTCGCTTGGACACTGATTATTTTGTCGTTGTCCTGGACAACTACTGAAAATTGATGCGTCTCTCTCTGTCTCTCTGAAGCTGTTATACACTTCGCTGGCTGCTTAAATGGTCAAATGTCGATAGCCCAGCGGACAGCGAGACATTTGACAGAGACTACGCAGCAGTTTATTAAATTGGTAAACAAGATGTTGCGTCTCCCACTTCTCCTCAGTCTCTCAGTCTATTTTGAGCACATTGAAGTTCATTTGTCAAGCATCGTTAGAACATTTCGAAATGAAGCACACCGAACAGATGGCAATGAGAAGGACACTAAAGGACACACTCACTCTCTCTCTCTCTTTCTAGCTTATAATATTTCATCTCATTTGGCGTCTAGACGCATTTATGGATTTAATTGACAATTCATTCAGCTGCGGCCAGCTGGTTTCAGCGAGTCCTTCAGCCCTTTTGCTAATTGCTATAAACCGCTAAAAACACGCGTCAGCGGCAAAAGTATTTAATTAAGCAAAAGCAGCAGCAGAGAGAATAATCGTAGCTAAACACAACTATGGCTAGAGTTTTTCTCTGAATGAAATTCAGGAAAATGAAATGCAGAAACCAAAGCATAGACAGCGACAATGACCCAAAAAAAAAGAAGAGACAAGCGAAAAAGCGGAAACCAGCAAAATAAAAAAAAGCGAAATAATAGTAACCGAGCAAATTGACTGAATTCTCTACAGACGCTGGCTGCGTTCTTTTTTTTTTTTTTTGTTCTGCGTCTACTAGTTGAATTTTTTATTATTATTTTTCTATTTGCAGCAGCAGCAGGAGCTCGAGTTCAGTTCAGGCTTCAGCTGCTCATTTGCAGCCTGAGCTTGGGGACCCGGACATTCAACGCTCTGTGTGTTGTCCTTTTTATAAACCTACCTAGTACATACTCTACTCTATATATATATATATATGAGGAGAGGCGAAAAAAGTGCAAATTATAAAAACTGCTGGCAAAGCGCAGTTCTCCACTCATCGCCTGCCACTTGGGAACGCGAATCTTTCGACGGCAGCGAATGCAGAAGCCCCCAAATACCGAACCGACAAAAAAAAACAAAGAAACGAAGGCAGAGAGAATGCTTTAAGCATTAAAAAGGCGCGCGTGTCGCACGTCCTTGAGCGCCAAAGGCTCCTGCGGGATTTGTAGTTGTTCGTGATTCTTCCCCACACCCTCTCTCTCTCTCTCCTACTCTCTCTCTTTCTTTCTCTTATTACTGCATACCTTTCGCTGCTGTTGTTGTTGTTGCTGTAATTTTCAAGTATGCCACATTGCTGGCGGCTCTGTTGCCTGTCTGCGATTTGGATTTTTGTCGTTGTCGTCGTTGTTTTTGTTGTTTTTTTTGGGACACACGGATTCGTTTACGGGATTCCAATGCATCCCATATTCTCCGCTCCTCTCTTTCCTTCGACTCCCGCGCAGACTAAATGGTAATGCGGCCATTGCCGCAGCCAATTATTTGCTATTGGCGCATTCCGGCACATGTAAACGCCTCAATTTTTGTCTACTTTTCTACTTTGAAATTCATGTTGTTCCCGCCTGCGGAATCTTTGTTGATTACAGACTGTTTTTTTGTTTTTATAGATTTCTCCTTGATATCTTTGGCCATATACCCGATACCTATAGGTTAGAATTTTATGTAACAGGCAGAAGGACGCCTAACTGCTACGGGTCTTAGATGATTTGGCTGACAATCTTTTCAAATATACCGAATTAGTATTCCGCAAAAATACTAAAATATACAGGATTTATTTGGTATATTGATATAGTACTACATTCGAAATATACGGTATTGATTGTAGTATATTCAAATATATATATAAATATACTAAAAATATACCAAAGGCTATATTTAGTATGTCGCTATATACATACAAAAAAGCTGGTATATTTTGTAGTACGATATTAATATACCAAATACAACCTTCGATATATATTTCAGTATTTTTTCGGTATATTAATTTGGTATATTTTAAAATGAATACCTTTTTTTCTCTCATTCTTGGAAAATGGTAACTCGGTATCTGAAAGTCAAGTACTCTCAGCTTTTTACTTGCTTTTGTGGCCGTAACTGCCGCGTTTTCGTTGGCCGGAATTGTCCTTGGCAACATGACTTGCATTCTTAAATGCCCCGGCAGCAGTCTGCGGCGTATCGCGTTTTCTGTGTATGTCTGTGTCTGCCTCGTTAAATGAAATGTTTAACGATATATTAGCTGCAGGCTCTGCGCTTCTTTCTCTCTCTCGATTTTTGGACATCTTCTGGTTCTTAATTCTGTTATGCCATTTCGGCAATTTTGGTATTTCGATGACCCCGTCGACGAGGCAACAACAACAAATTTTGCAGTATTTTCACTTTTGCAGCGACAGCACAGATACAAACTTTTGTTGTAGCTTGTTAGCTTTCGGCAGCAATTGCAGTAAAAAAAAAACATGTATTTTACAATTTGCCTGGGAACTGTGCCGCGTCGTCGTCTAGCGATTTTGCTTTGGCGCTTTTTATTTCTATTTGTTGTTTGTTGATTTGCTTTTATTGTGCCACACACACACACACACACGACATACTCTTGGAATCACACAATAGTCTTGCTGGCATTTCATTTGGCAGGCAAGCAAACGTTCGCTGCATTTTGTGGCCTCGACTGGGCACTTAAAATTTATGCCTTGCCACATAAAGAAAGAAGCAGCTGAGCTGTGTCCTGACAAGGAGCAAGGAGTGTGATTGCCACAAAGGAGAGTGCAGAGTGCTCGCAGTTCCAAGTTCCGAGTGAAAGGGAAGAGAGCGAGCGCAACATTAAAAACAGGCCGCGCCGGAAGCGGAAGTCGAGGCACGAAGCAAATAAAAATACAATTGCAAATGGCGCGCGCGAAGCGAGTAATGAAAATGAAACATAAACAACCACAACACACACACAGACACAGACACATATGTATGCATGTGTGTGTGTACCTCATAATTGTGTGAATGTTTAACACGCGTCGCCATTGACATTAAGGATTAAACATATGAAACATATGAGCACAGAGCTCTGGGCTTGACCAACACAGCGCGACTCGTTTAAATTGCCAAGAACTTGATTTTAATTAAGTTGCCAGTTGGCAGTCGGTGAGCACACATAAATCCCATTATCCCCATGTGTCTCTGTGTGTGTGACATTTAATTAACTTAACAAATGGCATCGCAACACTTGCATAACACAGACACAGGTTGAGCATTAAAAGGCAACAAGATGGCAAAAGATACAACAAGCAATTGCCCAGATTTCCGCTTTCAACTTTTATGGCAACATCATCCATATAGTTTATACTGTAGTTTGTCGACTTACCTATAGCCGGAACTCAACTGCACTTCACCGATGGCCACGTTGTCAAATTGCGCCGGATTCGATATCGAACGCGTCCAGAAGAACGAGAAATCATTTGCCTCATATTTCTCGGTGAAGCGACACTTCAGCACAAGATCTGCATTCTCACGTGTGTCAATGGACTCGTCGCCCAGACAGCAGCTGCTGCTCAGCGTTACCAGGACTGCAAAAGAGGAAGAAGAAAACCATTTAGAAAATATATTTGTTGTTGGTGGAAATTTAATTAAAACTTTTAGCACAGAGGAAAGAAGCCGAAAAAATGTTGCTGAAATATAAAACTAGCTACAAATTCGTTTGTTATTTAAATGCAAATAAAACTCATTCAGTAAAGGTAAAGCACAATTTTTGAAATATAAATATAAGCAGAGAAAAATATATTTTGTAAAAATGTAATAAATCCTTAAGGTAACTATTTAAATTCTATGCTTTTTGGCCAACTCACAAATTCACATTTTGTACATTTTTTTCGGGGGTGGGGGGGGGAACTTTTTGATGTGCGCCACACAAAAGATGGACAACTTTCAACATAAGAAGCTTTGCCCCCAGTCCGAAAATAATTGATGTTGTTGTTGTCACCGAAATATTTATTTAATTTTTAATAAACCAATATAGGTAAGCTTCGAAACTTGTCGATGCCACATAAAGAGACGACAGACTCAAGTCGTGAGTGTGATGATAAAAATAAAAAGAAATAAATAAACAATTTTCTGGCGAAAAACTTTGTCATATGCTTGGCCACCTTTTTCTTCTATAGACGCGTTAGTCCTTCACATTAAATGCAAAGAAAAGCGAAGCGAAGCGAAGGAAATACGAAATCAAACGACAAACTTCTGAGTACCAAACACTCGACATAGGTGCGTCGTTTTACGTCTGGTTTCCTTTTTTTTTTCGTTTTTTGTTAGATGGGAATGCGAAGGAAAAGGCATTACTTTTACTTTGCTGCGTAAATTTCAAGTTGAATTTATGGCCGCTTTATATTTGGCATCAAATATGCATGAGCCAGCGTTTAAGCCAGTTCCCTTACCAATTTTCGCAGTAACAGTAACAAAACGAACGAACGAAGGAAAGGCGGCGGCTGGGGCAATAAATTTGTGCATTTGCCGGCTGGCTGTCTCCGCCATGTGCTAAATTTAAAGATTGTTTCAATTGGGTGGCAAAAAAACACTCACAACCCAAAGACACAGAGAGAGAGAGAGTAGGGTTTTTCCTTTTTTGCATTCAAAGTCGCATTCACATTCGCATTAGTCCCAATAATCGTTAAAATCCAAAAGTTATGCGACGACGCGAGCCCATGAAAAGCGCATTAAAATTAATTTGACAGTCGTCTGGCAGCGTCTTAGCGAATTGTATCTAAGTAACAAGCGAGCCAAAAGAAAAAGGTGGCAACTCTGACAACAAAAACAAGTGAAAGAGATATCTCTACGCTTCTCTCTCCATCTCTATCTCGGTTTAGCTTTGGCATCACTTCTCATTGCTGCCCTACGAATTTATGTCAAAAGTTTTGTGTGCCACATAAAATTGTGCGCTCTGCCACTTTTTTGGCCCATTCATTTATTCTCTGCTGGCTGCCATTAAAGTTACTTTTTGGCGCTGACGTTGACGTCGACGTCGACAGCGACGTTAACGTTGACGCTGGCCTCGTTGACGCTGAACTGAACTCAACTGAACTGAGCTGAGCTGCGTTCACGTTGCGTTTGTTCCTTTTCACGTCGTCTGTCAACGCATTTCGCTGCTCATTTCGCTTGACTGCCCCAGCCTCTCTCTCCCTCTCTCTCTCTCTCTCTGTGTCCTGGGCGCCTCACTTTATGTCCTGCACTGTCCTCCATTTCGCAGTTGCGTTTCTAATTAAAACTTTGAAGTCAGCTTCTTCGTCGTCGTCGTCATCGTCGTCCAGGCGTCCATTCGGTTGCACTTAGGCAAATTGCCAGAATTACAACTTGGAAGAACCTTCTGCATTCGCATATCAACGCTTGCTCTCGTTGCTTTGGCACTCGCCATGTTACCTCTCTCGCTCTCGTTATTTATTGTGAATGCATCTAATGGACATTCGTGGTTCAATACTCGTTGCTCTTTGGCAGCTATTGAGAACACTTGTTGATTGCTTGATTTATCAAGCGATAACCCATTTTTATATTTTACTCGTTATTGAACACTCGTTGAATTAGTTCGAACACATTAGTTATTAATCTATATTTTCATTGTTATTATATAAATTTAATACTTTCTAAAACTGATTATACTCTTTATTGAATACTCGCTGTATTAGTTCTTAATCGTTGCTTAAAACTCGCTGCATTAATTCATATTCGCTACTTTATTTGTAACCGCTTACTACTCAAATGTAATACTTTCTAAAAGTCGAACTCGTTATTAAACACTCGCTGTATTAGTTTGTCCTCGTTGCTTGTCATTCGTTATTCATTACCACTCGTTTCTTATTCCTCAAATTTAAGACTTTTCTGAAACCTTTTTGTACTCGTTATTAAACACTCGTTGCAGCACTTTAAACTCGTCATTTACTACTACTGTTAATCGTTAACATGACAGGCTTTTTAACACTCATCTGATCGCTGCTTGTTACACGACAGTATTTTCTCCACTCCAAGCCTTGTTTGTCTTGTTTCTTCCACTTCTCTCCCTCTCTTACACCCCTAATGTAATTCATTATTCAATTGACTGATTACGTATACGCCACGATTATCCGTGCACAAATATTTACATGGATAAAAACAATAGGACAAACATTACAGAAATATATATGTATTAAGCCACAGTCGCAGTCACAATCGTAGCAGCAACGTTTACGCATACATTTTGCGGCTGACTGCAGTTTGGCATGTCAATATTGGTATATGCAAAAATGCTGGCAATGCGCCTCAAACGATATCAATTTCCCATTAATTGACATGTACACAAATATAAAGCGATACCGATTGCCAGCCAGCCAGCCAGTCAGTCATTCAAAGCTGACAGCACACTGAACTCCGTTTTAAAACGATACAATTCCCCAAGAGGCTCAAGAGGCGAAATGGACTCCGTTGTAAAGGAGCCAGCGCAAAAGGACCCGCGGAGTGTCATTAAAAATTCACGAAAAGTCGCCGGGCGCCTGTTAAGTGCAATTAATGAGCTGGCAATGGTTAAAAGCCATCCACTTGCAACTAATTAAATTATCATTATGAAATGAAGTTGAAGAAAAATTTCTTATAATTGCCGTGGCACGCAGCAGCAGCAGCAGCAGCAGGAAAGAAAACAAAAAGCACAGGCGAAGAAAAGAAGCAAAAAAAAATTAAAAATAATATGCAGAATTGCTAGCAAAGATGGCGGACAAATGGTTGCAAAGGATGCGCAAATGAAAAATTCAATTTCCGGTGCAAAATGCTGATAGAACTCCAAAGACGACCCTTTGTACATAATAAACAACATTTTTTCGGAAAGGTTTTTGGCTCCGTGTTAAACGGCTATCATCAGTCAGCATTCATAACTGTCTTTGTGACTTTAAATAGCAATTTCATTTGGAGAGTGATGCGAATGCTATTTATAGCAAAGATGAAGCTAAGCTTGGATAAAAATAGCTGTTAAGTGTAGGTGAACAATCACTTCAATTGATTACAGATTTTGAAAGAGAATTTTATTACTTACTTTAGAGTAAAAACTTAAAATAATGTAGCATACTTTAAGGAGCTCTAAAGGCAGTTGAGTTTTCGAGGAATTCTTCATGCTTTATAAGCATTGCTTTAATTACATTAAGTATATATTTTTTAATATCTTTAAATCAGCAATTGCATATAAAATAGTTCTTTATGCTATGCAATGTTTTGTTTACATTAAGTATATATTTTTTAATATCTTTCAATCAGCAATTGCATATAGAATAGTTTGTGTACAACATCCTCAATTTCAAGCAGTTGAGATAACATTGCCTTAGCCAAATCTCTGCGCTATAAATCACACAATGCGCTTTATCAGTTTCAATCTATTTACAGGGTAACTGCTATTCTTGTCTTCCTTGGCTTCGACCACAAGCAATTGAATGCAATTGTAAGCTCACACACACACACACACAGGGGAGCTTCATTTTGTGTTCAATAGCATGGAAATTGCCATGCAGAACATTTCAGAACGACTTTGCCCCGTAGTAGAAGTTGATGCACCACTGCGGACATTGTGTGTGTTCAGGAAGATTGTGGCAACGAGCAGACAAAGAGCGAGAGAGAGAGCGAAAGAGAGAGAGAGAGAGAGTAGGACAGTGTCTTGCTTTCACACGTCTTCTTTTGTTGGCATAGTTTGACACTGCTCAAACGCAATTATTACGTGAGAATTATATTAAAATGGAAACAATGGCGAGCTAGAGCTGGAAGGGGAGGGGGGGCCAAGTAAATTGCAGCTGCTAAGACTGCCAGCAACAGCAGCAGCTAAAAGTGGGCGTCTCGACGTTCTCTACAATAGTGTGGGTGTATAAGTGAGTGTGTGTGTGTGTGTGTGTGTCTGTCTGCAGGGCAAATAGCAGAAGGCAACTCGATGCTCTGGCTAGCAAAAGGCAGCCAAAGAGCGGGACGCAGAGCAGAAGTTGTAGCTACAGGCAGTCAACACACACACACACACACTAACACACAGCCGCACATGCTCACACACGCACACACATACAATCAAAGCGAGTGAGTGAGAGAGAGAGAGAGAGAGAAGAGCAGAGCGAAGGAGTCGAGTGAATTTGCTCTTGTTAATTGCATGTTCTGCATATCACTTATAAATGCACCCACACACACACACACAGACACACAGACACACACATGTTCGGGCGGGCAACACACACTCGCACACACACACACACACACACACTTTGAAAAAGTTTTGCCATAATTGGATTTTCAAAGTTAATTACCAGCATTGAATTTGGCCGTAAAACGTAAGAACAAGCTACTCTATATGTGTATGTATATGTGTGTGTGCTTGCATGTCTATGTGTGTGTGTGTGTTGTTTGTTTGAGCTCTGCTCGATTACAATGTAATTTGGCATAGATTTTTGCCCGCTTCAATGCGCTTTGATCATCAGAAAGTGGCAAAAGACTCGACACTCAATCGGCAAATCGAGAGAGGCCATTGAAAGCCACTACAACAACAACAACTCTTTCTCTTCCCCTTTTGCTCTAGTTGGACGCCTTGCTGGCTGACTGCATGCAAAGTTATCCTTGTGCAGACAACGACTAAGCGCAGCAGCAAATGGAATTATGTCTTATTATTTAGCCCAAAAGGCAACAAATCTCTCGCTTGCAAAACTTGCAGCTGGCACTACACCAAAACACAGTCTCTCTCTCTCTGTGTTTGGGTGTCTTTAATGTCTTTATATATATATGCAGAGCGTATAAGCCAAATTGCAGCTGCCTGCAGGACAGTGGAGCACAGACAGGCGAATGGCGACTCGATAAAAACTCCACTGCAATGTGGCGCGCTCACATAAAATGCAACATAATTTTCTTATGAGTCACACAGACAAAACGAAACGAAGCTGGAAAGGTAACTGAGGAAGGAAGGAAAAAGAGGAGCGCTTTGTGCGCGGGTGTTATAACAATGAATGTTATCTGTTTAAGCTGCCAGCCGTTTATCCTGGCAACAGCAGAGCATTCGCAGAAGCTTCTGTCTGTCTGTCGTTTGCCGAGGCAGCAAAAGTCAACCAAACGGAAGAAGATTGCAATTTAAAGGCAACAGAGATTGAGACACTGGATGGGGGCAGGTCTCTCCCTCTCTCTCTCTCTTCCTCTTTCTCTCTTTGGTTGCGGCACACAAAACGGGTTTTTTGTGTCTGCTGCAAAAATATTGATGGCCATGGCTGCAAGTTCTCGAAAGGAAAGCCAAGAAGCTGTGCGAAAGGTGCGACCAACTTGTAATCGAGCTGGAAGTTGGGGGAAAGCGCACACAACGTCAGAGATAGCAAGAGAAAGAGAAAGAGAAAGAGACAGAGAAAGAGAGAACACACAGCGTTTAAAAGAAGATGCATTTTAACCCATTAGCTGACACTGTCAAGAGAGATATGAGAAGCTGTTTTTAGTTTTCAGACAAATTACTCGCTTTTGACATTTATGAATGTCACATTATGTGCTTAGATAAAACCAAGTAAATGATGAGCAAATTAAACAGCAATTGCAACATGAATTGCACAAATAAATGATTCAAAGTTTAATTAGAAATTTGATAGTACTAAACAATACTAAAACTACTTTAGGTACAAGCAAATTTTGTTTAATTTATAACATAGTTGAAACTAGGCGAAATAAATTTCTAATCTAGTTAAAACTAGGCGAAATAAATTTCTAATTCAAATACAGTTTTGAATACTAAATTCATATATATTTATCACGATTACATGCTTTAAGAAATATTTTCGGAACTTTAATTAATTTGCAAGTTAAATGCGACACAGAAAAAAAAAATAAACTT
Source organism: Drosophila niveifrons (assembly GCA_035046325.1). Classification (NCBI taxonomy): domain Eukaryota; kingdom Metazoa; phylum Arthropoda; class Insecta; order Diptera; family Drosophilidae; genus Drosophila; species Drosophila niveifrons. The sequence goes on from JAWNOC010000068.1 coordinate 11,083,247, forward strand.
TGGGTTGGAGTTTTTGATTTGGGTTTTCAGCTGACAAGAACAGCAAGATCATTGTTCTTGTTTTTGTTATGTGAACTATTCCGCAAGTGTAAACAAACGAAAAAGTTTTTTGCATCTGAGCGTAATCTCAATGGGTTAAATGCAGAGAAATCTGTTCAGATTGTGGGGCACACACAGAGAGAAGATCTTTTGGCATGGGATTCGTTCGCTTGAGTTGTGGGTGTGTGTGTGTGTACCGTTATTTCATTACCACTTTTGCATGACAATGCAGAAAAAGATAAGGCGAGAGAGAGAGAGAGGAGGGGAGAGTTGAACATCGCTGTTGAACTGCGCAATGATGTGCAATGCCCCGCAGAATCGAGCACCCAAGTGTCGTGTCGAGAGTCAAGAGTCGCAGTAACGCGGCTCGACTCGAGTCTTGAAAACTTTGCAACATTGGGTTGCAGCAGGCAGCGCAGTTTTTATGCAGCGAACGGCCCAAATTGCTTTGGCAAAAGTGGAAAAACCGGTTCAAAGTTGCACCAAAGATACACACATGATTTTCCAACTAACTCTAAACTCCTGCTCCTTCTCCCCTCTCTCTCTCTATCTGTCTCTCTTCCACTGCCATCGTCATCGCTGTTGTTGATAGTGTGAATGTGTGCGGTTAACATGGCTTAAGAAACTTTTGTGGCACACTCTCCTCCCCTCTCCACTACCTCTCTTTACCTCAGCCAACACAATGTCTCTGTGAAAAAAACAAAGTTTTTTATTTTTTTGTTGGTGTTGAGCTGAGCGCAGGCAACAACAGATAAGTTGCAACTTTCAAAACTTGCCCCCAAAAATGTTTTCTGTTTTCTTTACATTTGCGAATTGTTTTTTGCCTTGTTTCCCCCCTCCCACCTCTGCTCTTCGTTCCCACATTTCTTTTCGTATTTGTGTCATGTTTACAAGACGCCCTCAAACAACATCAACAACAAAAGAGTTGAATGCAATTTTTGCATTCAGCAGCAAAAAACAAAAAAAGCTCGACAGCCACCTTCAACACTTGTTGCACGTGTAAAAAATAATTGCGTTCGAGTTTTCATAAATTAACGTCAATTTTTTGCCCTGTCTAGGCAATTTAAAATCATTTCCAGACCTTAGCTAGTATATCAAATACCCTGTAAACTGTCAAAGTATAGAGTTAGAAGTGCTGTAACTATTTCCAGCATATCTTTTAGTCGTGCAAACTCGTCTCGTTGCGAATCGTTTTTCATTTATGCCACGTGCATTTTTGGCCGGAATTTTACTTCGCTGCTGCCTCTGCAACATGCACATGCTTATGCGTATAACCACAGCAACTGCCACGCCCCCTCCGCCCTTCTCCTAGTGCTACGCATAGCAAACTGCTCCCTGAAGTCCAAAGTTTTGCACTCGCCGCAAAAAACAAAAAAAAAACGGCAGCGAAATAGAGCTAAAAGAACTTTTTCAAACGTTTTCGCTGTTGACTTTGCTTCTGTTTTTCTTTTTTTTTTTTGTGGGTTTTGTTGGTCAAAAGGAAGCGTCAGTCTTGTGCTCATATGCCACACCCCTCATGCCCCTTTGCGCCCTCGTTTTCAACTGCATCACTTTATCAACAGTGCAAAAATTCAATTTCACTTTTGGCACGCGAAAAACTTTTGACTTTTTGGCGTTTTTGCGCTCGCATCCACTTATCATATTCCAATTGCCACGCCCCCTCAGCCCCTTCGATGAACTGCCTCCCCGCGCCGTGTCACTTGTCTATTGAGCGAAGGAAGATGGCGTGAAAAACTTTTTGCCGAAAATTAACTTTCGAATTTAAGACTTCTTTTGCCGTATGAAAAAAAGGAAGAAAAAATTGCACTTGACAAAATTAACAAAGGGGGGAGTCTTAGCTTAGAGGTTAAGCGAGTGCCTTAAAGTTGACTACAATGTGTGTGTGGAGTGTGTGTGCGTGTGTGTGTGTGTGTGTGTGTGTGTGTGTGTGTGCTTGGCAAATCCCCAGTTGCATGTGGAGACAAATTTACTCAGCGAGAGAGGGAAGGCACCCAAAGGCAATCTACAAGATACAAAAGTATCTTTCACCAGCTGCGGCGACGCATTGGTAGCTGAGCAGCAAAAGTAATGACCAAAGCACGAGCTAAAAAACTAGTTGCTGTTGTTGTTGTCGATGCTACTATTGCTTTTTACGCCCGCTGGCCACTTGAGAGGAAATATCTGAGCATTTGAACAGTTACGCTTCATCGATTGCAGTCCGAAGTTGGAAAGAAGAATGAATAAAAAGAAAGGAGACTAAACGAAGTAAAGTATCTGCCAGATAGAAACAAGGTAGCAAAGTTTGCTGGCCAAACAAATAAACCACAGAGCTGGGCGAGCAATTCCGATTGCCCCTCCTCCTTTTCCTCCTGCCGCTTGCCTTGCCTCTTTAGCCAGCTGTCGTCGTGGCTAAAACTTTTGTTTGGCCAAGTGCAGCGGCAAAGCGATAAAAAGCCACAGCACGAAACCGTTGCTACTGCTGCTGAGCCACTCTGAAGTAGAAGCTCATCGTTGACCAGGCCAAGTTTACGAAGAGCTACAAACACACACACACAACGATTGAATGGGGAGATTTGTTGACAGTTGGCTGAAGGAGCGTGGAAATCTCTGGTAGGAAACGTGGTTGCAACAATTTCCTCATTAGCGTGGCAAATACGCAACTCAAATAGACTTGCAACTTGACACGTCAACCGGGCGTTGCCAAGTGGCTAATTAAAAGACCAGTATAAGCCACATAAATAAAACTCTTAGGGAGCAGCAACAGTTCGCAATTTTCTTTTATTCGAAACTAGTAGCTTGCAACTTCATTTTTCATATGCTCAATGGGGCATGCTGTCAATTGGCAGCTCAGCAGTTGAAAGCTACAGCAAATGAAGCAAACACCGAGCTACGCTGCTTAATGAGCTAAAGCGTCAAAGCAAATGACATTTTGTAATATTAAGTGTAGCGAAAATTGTTTAAGACACCACTTCGCTGAAAAACGGTTCAAATGAAGCTGAGATTATCCTTGATTGAATTACATGTTTTTGTGGGTTAACTGAAGCATATTCAAGATTCCCATCATCTGGCTCATTGATTAGCAACGATAATTGCAAATTGCATTTCATTTAAAGTGAATTTCTCTCAGCTGAGTGCTAAAATTCTAATTTATTTATATTAAAATAATTCGAATTATGAATTAAGTATTTCATTGATTGTCCACACTTATTAAAGTTATGAATATGATTATTAATTTAATGATTTAATCCCTCACCAAATACTATATGATTTTCAAGTCACTTTAGTAACTAGTTTCATATTACAATACTATTTTTCTTGCGAATCATAATAACTAGAACTATGTATTAAATATTTTCCATCATTCACGAACAAAGCTTGTCAACAACAGCTTCTAATTGGTTTCCTCAATTTTCTGTTTATATAAATTGCAGTTCATTTATTAATATCCAATTAGCAGATGTAACAAAAGTGTTGAAAAAACATATAAAGAATTAAACAAATTGAATTTGTGTAAAAAACTGCGTAAGTCGACGTAATTTATTTGAACTATTGAAATTTAATACTCATTTGATAAATCAACAGTGTGAAAACCAAAACAAGAAAGCTACAGTCGAGTGTGCTCGACTTTGAAATACCCTGCTGCCTAATGTGAATCAAAGTAAAACAGTGTGGTATCCATTTTAAAATATACCGAATTAATATACCACAACATTACTGATGATATATTAAAGGTTATAATTGGTATATTGTTATAGTATTATTTTCAAAAAAGTGAAAAATATATATTAGATTGTAATACAAAAGAATTTCTTAAAGAACTTCTATAATTTCCATCTAATCGCAACCAAATTTTCAGGCAGCTATTAAAAACTATAATTAATATTGTGCGTACCAAAAATCTTCGATGTAATATTATATTTTATCATTGAATTTTAATACTCTTTTGATAAATCAACAACGTGACCACTTAATAACCAATTTTTATCCAAATCCCTTGATAATATTTCATCAAAAATAACTGATAACATAGTGAAGTATAAAAATTTACCAAATATACTTTTCCCAATCTATATATGTTTCTGTATAGTCTACAAATTTACTGAATATATGTTTTGTGGAAACAGTCTGAACTTAATTCCATTATCGTTTCTGTTTTCGCTGTAAATGTTTTTTGCCCCCCCGCTTTCAATTGCACACAATCTGATCTCGAAGTTTATCGCACTTATTCATAAACGACAACAATGGCAATAAAACAATAATAAAACCAGCCAAAAAAAATACTGAAGAAGTGTGTAATTATATATGCATCGCGCAATACAATTTTGCTTTGTTTGCTTTTGCTTTGCTCTGTTCTCTGCTCTGCTCTGCTTTGGTTTGGTTTGGTTTGCTTTTCACATCTGTTTTCGGGACGCATAAATTTGGAAAATGTTGTGCAAATAAATTATCAGCATATTTTTGTTTAGTCGCGCATAATTTATGTAACTCGATTTTCTTTGTCGTTGTGTTGCTCTCGCTTTATTTATATTTTTCGTGTGTTGTGTTTTGTTTTTTTTTTTGTGTTTTGTAATAATTAAAATGTTTACCGCGCCCCGTTACAAAACACAAATTTGCATCTGTTCATATTTATATTTCGGCACATAAATGCATATAAAAATATGAGTCGAGAGCATTTTGATATTTTTTATTTTTGTATAATTTTACTGACTTGATGTTGCTTTTTTTTGGCATATTTTTGTAACATTTTGCAAAGACATCAAAAATCAACAACAACAAAAGACAGTTGGACAAATGGAGAAACCCGGCTTATAAAACGCGTGTCTCATGAGGTTTTACTGCAGCATTTTTCTGTTCTTCCGCTGCTGCTTGATGTTGATGTTGCGGCTGCTTTTTAGCTGTTTAGCTGTTGGTTTTTCTTCTTCAAGCTTTTCTCTTTATGCTTTGACGGCCACAAAGGACACAGTGCAAAAAAATGGAGAGAAAACATCGTGTCTAAGCTCAGTACAGGAAACAGGAAAAAGGAAAAATCACTGGCAATTTGCATAAGATACAATTGAGTGAGTGTCGTCGACAAGGACAACGACAACAACAACGACGACGTTTCTTTATTTTCCTGCGCATTATTTTCCCTTTGTACGCTCGTGTAATGAATTATCATATTTCATGTGGCTTCCACTCAAGCACACACACGCACACACGCACACACAACACTCAAAATGTTTGCATTCAAATTTGTGACCCATCCACAAAAGAAGAAAAAACCGAGCAGAAAAGAAAAAATATTTACTGGGCCGACAAAGTTAAGTTAAGTTGAGGAGAATGTGGATGGAAGGAAGGGAGGGAGGCAAACACAACACAACATTGCGACAAGCCGCAAAAAAATGAGTTACACAAACGAAATGCCGCAAAGTATGCAATAAAAAAAACAAGCAACCAGTCAAAAAAAAAATGGTAGAAACCACAAAGTAAAACATACCCTGTAAATGCAAGAAAATAGTTTGAAATAGTTGCGAGTTAAAGTGATGAACTTCCTCTTTATCTTTATCGCTAACGTGCTAAGTTTATCTCAAGCTTCGCATATGGAAACCCAAAAAAAATCACGTATAGTAAGTTGCTCTAATTTCAAGAAATTGCATTTATCTCGGGTTCTATTTGCTCATAAATGAAAATGGTTGAAAAGCTATCAACTAAAAGTTAAAGTAAAATTAGTTAATCGCAAGTTGCAGTCATCAACTGATTACAGGATATATATCTATATAAAAGACATCTGAAAGCTGCTTTGCTAAACAGTTGGAGGCAAATATAATTCATGAAAATAAACGCACAATATATCTTAAAAGTAAAGTAAAGCACAAAGTCGAGAGTTCAGATTCAGTGTGAGGCTAAAGTCGGAATCAGAATCGGAGTCGGAATCGTCCTGGACTTGGTTGGTGTTTCCTCTTTTTGCTGCTGCTGTTGTTGCCTGTCGTTGATTTGGGTCGTGGCAAGGACTTAGCAGCTTAGTCTCCGCAGAGAAGCTGTGCTGTCTATGTTATTATTGTTGACCAGCTGCTGCTCAGCAGCAAAAAAAATGACAGTAAAAAAATGTCAGGGCAGCATCCTTTCGGCCATTGTACGAGTAAATTTCAGCCCACAATCCGAATCGTCGTCGTCTCTTTGGACTGTGTTGTGTCCATCTGTTGGTCGCTCTAACTGTCTCCGTCTCAGTCTCTGTCTCAATCTCCGTCTCTTTCTCTTGTCTGTTCTCTTTTTTGTGAAATATGCTTTGCTGCAGCTTTTATAAACTGTGTGTCCTTTCCCCCTTGTTATGTTGTTGTTGTTGTTGCTGTTGTAAGCGCTTGTCGCCTGAACATTTCATTCATTTATTTTGCGGTTTTGTTGAGCTTACAAACTGCACTTTTCCTTTAGCACTTCTTGTTGTTTCTTTCATGCTTTGGCTTTGACAACGCGACAACGAGACGCGAATTTCATTTCAGCCAAACAACCACGCCCATGTAACTAAATGTTTTCATAAATTTTCACAGCTTCAGAGAGAGAGGAAAAGTCCTGGGCAGCACACACCTCTGTCAGCTGGCGAGCAGCCACAAAGCGAATGCTTGCATTACTCATATGTCATGAGCTGACTTGCCTCAGTCTTTGCCCCCCTTTTGACTCTCCCCCTTCCCTCGTCTGACAGCTGGCTTGGAATTACACGCTTGTTACTCATGCAATATTCGCAATTTGCTCGCGTTCAACTCGCGAACTGAAAACCTGGCCAAACACACAGTCTCGAAAATAAAACCCCATTCTCGTCTAGCGTTGAGCTGACAAAGAACACAGAGCAGCAGCAGCAGCAGCAGCAATGTTGCAGTTGGGGTTTAGATCCATGAGCAGCCGCAGCATTCGCTTGCCTTTTGCTGCCTTTCGATTTGCAAATTGCATAACAATTGCTAGCACAAAAAGGAAAAACTTCAAGTCGACGTCGATTCAATGTGTTGCCAGCCAAACACAAGTCAAGTTAAGTTGCAAACCTCAAACTGAAAATTAAAGTGAGAAATGCTTCACTTAAAGTTGCAAACATTTTGATTAGCAATTTCATTGAAAATAAAATGTTTTCTTTCAACCAAAATCCTTTGAATTCGAAATTGTTCATTATTTTGGGTGGTCAAATGCCAAACCGGTTCGCAATCAGCTGAACCGGTTCGCAAAGCAAATTTGTTTTTCGCATTTCAAAGCGCTTTAAGCTTAGCTGCGAGTTCAAAATGTTCTGTCTGTCGCATTTGTCGCGTATCGCATTTGTCGTATATTGCGTATACGCAACGTTGCCTCACTTTGTGGCACGCTTTTCATCATTCAACGCTAAACTTCTATGCTGCGTTCGTTTTTTTTTATGATGATTTTTAGTATTATTGCATTGCAATTTTAAATGGCAAACATTTTGCAGCTGTCCGCATTTTCTCTATCTTGCTTTGCCTTTGCCTTTGCCCGGCTGACTTTTATAAGTATAAGTATGTATATTTTAATGCAAAATGCAAAAAATTACTTTCATTTTCCTCGGAATTGGTTTTACAAGCAGCAGCAGCAGCAGCAGCAAAAGCCAAGTTAAAAAAAACTTGAGCCAAAACAAGCAAATGGCGAAAACAGCGCACAAAACTTTTGGTTTTTTTTTTTTTTCTCCCTTTCGCTACCAAGTAAAAAGTGTAACAGTACACCGAATACATTTCCCTTCCCTTCCCTTTCCCCTCTCTCTGTTGCATTACAAGCGCTCAGCTGGGAACTTTGCTTCACTCTCGGCTCACAGCTCATGGCTCATGGCTCATGGCTCTATGTTGTTGATCCTCTGGTGCAATATATGCAATGCAAAAAGTTTTTAATTTAGCGCCAACTTAGCGCTGAGACTTACAACTGAGAAGAGAAATGGCAGAGGGTTCTTTTGCGAAAGAAGAAGAAGAAGAAGAAGAAGAAGGAGAAGGCGAAGGAGAGAAGCCAACTGCTATGGAATGCTAGTCAGCGAAATATGCTTTAAAAAATAATCAACTCTCGCTCAGATTGCTCAAAATGTCCGCACATCTCCATCTTTCCCATCTAATTCCCCTTTCCAGACTCCACTGATGGATGCAGCCAAGCGCATTTCATGCGTAAATCTGCCCGCGCCCAGAAATGGACAACGGGCAAAATGGCTTAAGCCCCCACATCAGTAGCGCCTCCTTAGAGCAGCAGCTCCCTTAGCTCTCTGACTGGCAGCCATCAAGAGCTTAGGATACGGCAAAAGGCGAATGCCAAGTAAGGTAGCAGCAACAGCAGCTTCAAAACTCACTCAAGCAGCCACGTATTGGCTTTTGCTTACAAGTGCAAACACAAGCCAGAGCTGTAGCTGAAGCTGTAGCTGAAGGTGTGGCTATTACGTGCAGGCACGTCAACTTCAACTATTGCTGATCCTTGAGAGTCGCAACACAGATTCTCAAAATAGCCGACGGCGGCAAATTCAATGTGCACATATTTTAGCTGGGATTAGCTTTAATTGTTTTGGACGGCGGCGGCAACAAGTTTAATTACATTCACATTTAATGAATTAAATCATTTTGCAATTTTAAATATTGTACGCTTAGCCATAATTCATAAATTACGTGGCATAATTACACCAATAGGAAATGTAGATAAAAGGCAGAGGAAGGCATCGCTGACCCTATAAAGTATATCATTGATCAACCGAAGCGATGTACTCTTGTCTGTCTGTCTGTCCGTCCGTTTGTTTGAACACGCAGATCTCAGAGACTATAAGAGATACAGCTATAATTTTTAGTTTCAAATGATTTGTGGTACAGACAATATTAACTAACTAATTTATGTTGCAATCGGATTCAATTTGTATAAGATATTTAACAAATACTTCTTCTGTATGGCAATTTACGCCTACTGCAATCGGATTTTATCTGCTTAGGGGTAACAATCTGGTATATTTTGACTTCTATGGTATATTTCGAATGCAGTACTTCAACCATATACCAATTATAGCCTTCGACATAGTTTAGTATATTTATAATGTTATACGGCATATTTAAAGAATAATATTCGGTATATTTGAAGAATAATATTAAATATATTAGAAGGAATAATATTCGTTATATTTAACGAATAACACCGCACTACTTTGCTTTTATTCAAATTGAGCAGCGAGTGTCTCACAGTCTTTCCTACTTTTCAGAATCTAGTTACGCTGCTTTGCAAATTTCCCGAATAATTGAAAACTTGGCGCAGTCAACAACAAGTTTCGACTGCTGTCCATCTGCGACACTCAATGCTCAATGCAAAATCAATCTTTGGGATTATCTTGTGAAATTGATCATGCTGCGATGGGCTTACACTGTCCAACATAATCCCGTCGCTCGTCGGAGTTTGCTTTCATTCAACTAACACAAATCGCTCAACTCAATTCAAGTTGAGCCGAGTTTCGACTAGAGTTTTCGGGCTGCACCTTTAAACTTTAACTAGTTTGCGACGAGGCGAGTCTCCAAGAGAGAAGGAGAAGGGGGGTCATGAAATGTGTGTCTATGTGTGCGAGTGGGCGTGGGTCAGTCACTTGGTCAGTTGGTCAGTCGTGGTGTCGAGCGTAGGTTAAAAAAATGCAACTTTTATTTTGTTACATTTCCGAGCGAAGCGATTCCCGTGTTGTTCTTCTGTTGTTGTTGGTCATGTTTTTCCTGCGAGCGCTTTTTGTTATTGTTGTTTAACCCTTGTCAAGTCGCACAGCAGCAGCAGCATGGACAAAAAAAAAAGTGGGTCACTTGACGCACAGCAACAACAAAAAAAAAACGGGAGCTGGAAAATTTATTGTGCGTCGTTGTCGCCGCCAGTTTTTAGTTTTTGGTCAGTGCTTTCGGCTGCCAAAAAGCGGCAGCAAGGCAACAACGACAACAACAACAAAAATGATGTTGATGTTGTCATGCATTTGCTCCAGTTTGCCACAAAATTTCCCTCACACACACATTCTCTCTCTCTCTCTCTGCTGCTGCTCCTTTTCACTTTCCCTACGCCTCAGTCGTCGCTATCTCTGTCTCTATCTCTTCATTGAGTGTCCGAATTTAAGGGCAAGTTGAGGGAGGAAGGCGGAGGGAGGTGAAGTGTGACACTTTTCGGGTATCCCATTGCAGACTGGCTTCTATTTTGTTTTAATTTATTGAAGCGCTTTTCAAAAGCGCGACATTGTTGTCCGGCTATATAGATAATATTAATAGCTCGCAAGTGGTCGAATGGTGTTTGCCCCCCTCCTCCCTCCACCCGAAAAGGTGAATGCCTCTAATGGCCAACCAAAACACAGAGCACTGAACACAGGCGTGGCATGAATTGGGAATATGGTCAAATGATAGACCCGAAAAAACACATTTGCGTGAAAGATGTCACGCCATAAAGTTTGTTTATTGAACCATTAGCCAGGCGATAGGCCAACTCGCAATCACACAAATCTGACACGACTCCAAGAAACAAAAAATACGCTACGTTTGCTTTTTCGATTCTTGGCAGACGAAGGATCTTAAATTTGTGTCGAATGGATTAAAGATTTTACTCATTATGGAGAAAGATTTACTATTAGTGGAGAAGCTTGAAAATTCTTTTCCATATTTTTAAGGTTTCAATATTTTGGATACTAATTCTCAAATTTGCTTAAAATAAATTTGTAGTATCCACTCTTGATACTAAACTTTATTAAAGGCTTAAAAGTTAAAGATATTTAATTTCTAGAAAATGGGCTTATTATGAACAAATATCTGTTATTCTATAAGAAAGGTTCGGCTCTTGTAAAAATCTCTTTAGTTATACTGAAGATGAAGTCGAAGATAAACATACAATGAGAGCTAGCTCAATTCTGAGATTTCTTTTCCTTTTATATTGTATGGTACAATCACCTAGTAAAGTAATTCCTTACCTAATAAAGTTTTCAAGCTGAAATTTGGTGTCTCAGCTTTCTTCACCAAATGCTATATGATTCTCAAGTCACTTAAGCAATTAGTTTCATATTTAAAAACTTTTCAAATTTCTGTAGCGTTCATAAATTCAGTTTAATTCCCCAAATGCTGCGCAAACGCACTGCAAGCGTAATATTCTTTCATGGCTCTGGCGACACTGGCGCAGGCATCAAGAGTTGGGTGCGCAGTCTACTTGGCAGAGATTTCAAGGGTGCCCACATCAGATACGTTTACCCCACAGCGCCGTGGCAAAGTTACACGCCCTACGACGGTGAAGAGGCGAACGTTTGGTTCGATCGCAAGCAAATACACATCGCAGCGGATGAGGAGATCAACAAGATGTCAGAGGCATACCGAATAGCTAATGATCTAATCCAAGAGCAACTCGACTCGGGCATACCCCAGCATCGCATTATAGTCGGAGGATATTCGATGGGCGGTGCCTTGGCTCTGCACACTGGTTACAATCTCAACACGAAGTTGGCCGGTGTCTTTGCACACTCGGCATTCCTCAATCGCAAATCGATTGTTTATGAATCGCTGCTGAATGAGACGCAAACACCCGAATTGAACATGTTTCATGGCACCGACGATGATGTTGTGGACTTTGCTTGGGGTCAAGAGACCTACAAAACTCTCATCGATTTGGGTGTAAAGGGTTCATTTACTTCGCTGCCCAATGTCGAGCATCAGCTGATGGAGAGCTCGTTGCTCGATGTGGAGCAATGGATACTGCAAAAGTTATCCTAGTGTATGCACAACATATTTATGTTAATAAAGTGTTTAATGCAAGATGGCAATCTTTCGTTTGGGAGTTTAGCATATGAAATGCCAATTAAGTGACTTTGGTCTCGGTGCAGCTCGGCAGCTGTGCAAATAGCCAAGTTGCTGTTGTTGTTGCACAGCTAATTAAGTCAAGTTTATGCAAAGGGTTTTCCACTCGTTTCGTTTTCGCACGTTCACACCTGGCATCTCCCCCCCTCCCCCTTCCCCTTCCACCTTTCCCATCGCTTCTAATGCCTTTTGTTTTCCCACACACACACTTGCTGCCACCTAGAAGCCATCAGTGAAGCTGTTAATGTTCAGTTCACTTGCAGCAGCAGCCATCTCTCAACTGTCCTCCCTTCCTCTTTCCCTCCTCCCCTTCAGTCTTGGCCTAACCCATTGTAATGTGCAAATGAGCAAGTTCTGATGAGCTGAATTGAGTTGGCAGTTCGAGTAGTGAAACCTGGCAATTGACTGCGACTTGTGGAGGCTTCTCTTTACCCCCCCTTCCCCCTTCTTGAGTTTGGCCGCAATGACACTGATGGATTTGCTGTTAATCAATATGAAATGAGCAGAGAGTGAGAGAGAGAGCAACAGCAACAGTTGCAGTTAAACCTTAACTACTCCTCACTTTGCTTCTGTGCTCCTCTTGGTAAGTGTTGGTAAACGCTGCTGATGTTTTTTATACCCACTTTTTTTTTACGACTGCGCTTAACTTTTGTTTTATGAGAAAATATTGTACAAGTTTTTTAATTGCTTTTACGCTTAAAAAACACGCAAATTGTGCCAGATATACATGTGTTTCCTGTAAGTCCTGCATCTGTGTAAGTCTATGTGTGTGTGTTGGATAACAACTTTATTTCCATTTGCAGCCCAAAGAGCTCTATAAAAACTATGCTGCAAAGTTAACACACAAAAATACTGCAAAATAGTAAAGCAATTGCCAAGTAAACTTTACACTCTATATATCTCTGGCTCCCTAGAGAGAGAGAGACAGAGAGATAAAGAAAGAGAGAGAGGAAGAGTTACTCCTTCTACTCGTTAGCTGGTTGATTTATGATTACAAATAGAATTCATAAACGATGACGACGATGAGAGTCCATTGGAAACGACAAATCATAAATATTTATAAATATGCTCGACGAGCATACAAAACCGAAACAATTAAGTTAATCGATTTGTGGGCGAAGAGAGTAGGCGGCGGCGAAACGACAGTCGATTGATTACTTAAGAATTATGTGTGAAACCTTAAATAAAACCAACAACAACAACAATAGCAACAGCAGCAAATGTTTGTGAACTTTTCGCTGAAAACTTTTCAAATTAATTCGTGTCTTTAGGCAACCGCAGCCGAAACTTTGGAATTTAGCAAACGCTTGAGAATTCTACACAACAACAACAACAGCAACACAAAAAAAGCCCATAAATATATCTTAAACAAATGAAGAAAGGTTAAGACAAAAAGACTGGGCAACTGATATATACCCTGTAAAGATTGCGGTAGAATAAATAAATACTCAAATTTATTATAATAATTTTGAGTAAACACAAAACAGTATTGAATTTAAAATATACCAAATTAATATACCACAACACTAAAAATATACCAGTTTTTGTATATTTTTACAGAACAACATTCAAAATATACCGTAATCGTTTAAATATACTAAATTAATATACCGCAAAAAATGCTGAAAATATACCGAAAGTCGTAATTGGTATATTTGCACAGTACTACGTTTAAAATATACCATAGAGTCCACAATATACCAAATTGTCAGAACCCCTAAGAGGCGTTTTTGCCCATACAAAAGTATTTCTTAACTCAGTATATTACAATTCTTTGTCAATCAGTTGACTATCTTAACTTTGCCCTCTCTCTCATCTAATCAACACTTTATCTGCTGCTGAGCTGTCAATCCACTCTTGAGTTTACTGCATACAGGGTATAATAAATTCAAAATACACAAAAACCAAGTCGGTCTCTGCAAGGCAATTAGCATATGTCTCTCAGATACTTTTGTATCTGTATCTGTCTCTCTGTCTTTCTGTCTCTCCGTCCGTGTGTCTAACTGTGTGCAAGTGTGTTTAATTTTAATTGAAATTCATTTACATTTAAAGCCAACAATTATGCGCATTTTCCCAGGCTCCAAACACACACACAGAAAACAGTCGAAACGATTTGTAAATGATGATGCTGCACACGAAATACATAAAACCGAAAAACGAACGTTGCCAAATTTGCATAAATTAAAATAACAAAAAGCCAACTGAGAAACAAAAGAGTGGGGAGGGGAATAGTTTGGGAATTGCTTCTATTCCCAGCTCGCTTAATTTATCCTTCTTCGACTTGCTCAATTATGCATTATGAGAGCAAAATTTTCTTCCTTTTGCTTGCTGTTGTTGTTTTTGGGCTCTCATCGGGTAAATGTTTTGTGCATGTAATCTTGTAATCGATGCAATTTATATCAAAAGACTAAACAAATTGCATAAGATACACACACACACACCCTCTTCATATCTTTGTAATACAATCAAAAACTTTGTTAAGCGCATTATGCATGAGTTTGGAGAGCAGAGCTGAGCATAGCTGAGATTGCCTGACCAATGGCAATGGCCTTTTGTGTGTTGCGAGACTGTTGAAGCTGCTCATTGTGCATGAAGTTTACATGATATTGCCACAATTCGTTTGTCCCCCCGCCGCCCGCTTATTATTGCCACACCACACATACACACAAAGTGTAACGAATGTTTGACGAAAGCGAGCAGAAGGCGTGTCTCAATCTCTCTTTCTTTCACTGAGATGATTACATCAAGTTGAACTGTGTTAACAATGGGTGCCATCAAACTTGGCCAAGAAAACACGTGCATCATTTCAACATTACACGCATTCAATTGAGCACATGTTTCTTTTTTTTTTTTTTGGTCGAAAGAAAGTTTGCAGCCAAAATATTTGTGTGCAAATTGTTAAAGTTGAAACCGAAATTTGCATGCGAAAGTCTTGCGAATAACCCCGAAAAAAACACCAAATGGTCGACACACGTCAATTTATGCAACAAACTAACTAACTTTGTGGCTAATTTGTGCAAAACTGAGATATTAATAAAGAGTAAGAAAGTTACTGGTGTGCTTGACTGTGGAATAAGCAAAAACAGTGCAGTATTAACTTTAAAATATACCAAATTAATATACCGCAACATACTAAAAATATACTGCATGTTGTATTTGGTATATTTTTATAATTGTATTTGGTATATTTGTATACTACCACATTCAAAATATACCATATAGTGCAAAATATACCAGATTATTAGACAAATCTACTAAGAATTCGCCCATACAAACGAAGCACAAAATTCTAATACCTTTTTACCCTATGGATAGCGGGTATAACGAGTAACAACATATTAATTTGTATAGACAACAGCAACTCTAATTTAATCAATCACTAAACTTGTTCTGCTGCAAAAAATTGTTGCAAAAATTTGCATGAATTAGTCAAAATGTTGAAAAAAAAAAATAACTCAAGCGCAAATTAAAGTTGAAAAATGTGTGTTTGTGCAAATATTTGCAATGCAAGCAGCACTTGCAAAACTTTTGCCAACGAACTCAACTCATATCCACAACTCAAGCATTCATTTCCACTGTGAATTAACTTTGTTTTTCCACTGCCGTTTTTTTTTTCTTGCTTCCCTTGGGGAGGAAGAAGCTGGCTCACATTTAATTGTGCGTGCACAATTTGCTCACATACACACACACACCCACAAAGTCAATTTAGTGTAAAATTTGAAATGATTTTTTGTTGTTTTTTCGCTTTTTTTTTGTTGCCAAGGATCTGGTTAAGGACAAAGGACAAGGATAATGTGTGGGAGAGAGCAAGAACTTAAAACATGTGTTTGTCAACTTCAAAATGAGTCGACAAATGTGCATATGACACATAAAACTGGTTGTAATTTATAAGAAGCGAATCAAAACCGAGCAAAAAAAAAAAAAAACAGAAAACCAAAACTGCAAAGTCAAAGTGAACTTGCAAAAAGCGCACACACAGGGAAAACAGCAAAAAGCAGAAGCCCACGAAAACAAATGGGAAATGCGCAAAAAAAATGCCAAAAACAAAGTGTAAATAAACAATGGGAAATACAGAAAATGCGTGATAAGAAATACGAAAAATTTATATGAAGAATGTAAACAACGTCGAATTAAAGTCGATTCGAAAAATTGTTCAACATGAAAAAAATGAATGCTCGAAAAAAAAACAAAAGTACAAAAAACTTTATTCATGTAAAAAAGAAATAAAAGAAAATCACCAATTTTTTTTTCATTGTGCAATTAAAAAGACAAGCTGCAAGCTATTTTTCCATGAGCCAAGCGAAGGGCATTTTGTTTTTTTTTTTTTGTTGCTTACACTCGGTCAGTGTTGGTAAACGTGTTGTGCATGTCAAATGTGGGAGGTGGGTGAGGTAGGTGTCGTGTAGGCGTGACCAGCTGCACACATGCAACAAATTGCAGGCAGCACGTCGGCAAAAATGATAAACAGAATCTATTGCATACTTTGTGGCGCAGCAGGACAAAAAGAAGAGGGAAAGGGTTGCTGATAAGGCGGCGCAGGAAACACAGGCAAAGTTGTAGGTGAGAGAGAAAGAGAGAGATAGCGCTGCCAGGGTTGTCATCATCAACAAAGTAATCATGCGTCCCGTCGACGCTTGGGCAAAAAGTTTTTTTTTTGCCCATCTGCCACAAGTTGTGCTACAGCTTCCACTTCTTCTGCTTCTGCTTCTTCTACTTGTTGTTGCTTGTTGCTTACTTCTTATTTTACGTTATGCAAGCAAAATTTTATTATTAAAATGCAAAATTGAAAATGGCAGCGACGTGCCAGCAACCCAGAGAGGGCGAGGGGCGGCGAGGGGGGCGTGACAAAGCGCATGCATATGAGTGATGCGTGACAAGAGCAAAAATAAAAGAGAGAGAAAGAGAAAGTTGGAGCGTAGGCGAGAGGGAGCTGCACTCAAAAAGAGCTGTTTTATTATTAAACGGTAAAGACTGACTAGCAAACGCAGCTGATGCGGCGGCGGCAGCGGCGTTGGTGGCAACCCTAGCACATACAACATACATACTAGCAAACGCACGTTCTTGTTGAGTGCACGCGTCTGCCTTTGATTCAATTTAAAGTTTTTGCCGCACACACACACAACTCAAAAGCAATATCAAAATTTATTTTGCCTAAGCACACACTTACCCAGCAAGCACACACACACACACACTTGTGCTTGCATAGAAAGTTTTCTAATGTCAGCGATCTTGAAGCGAACTCTGAGGATAACGAGAGGATAAACAGAAACGTTGCTTACCTGCAAAAGACAAAGAGAAAGAGAGAACATAATGTGAGTAATTGAGCTGGCAAATGTTAATGCAAAGAACAACACAAATTTCTTATTTACTATAGTGATGAACTAGCTAATACCCTGTACGAAAAGATAAATTTATTTAATATTTTATTGCAATATTAATATGTATTTTCCTTACAGATTTTATAACTATTTTTGATGCTGATATAATTTTAATCATAAGCATTCAATACTTATTGACAGTCTAGCAGCTACCCTCTAGTTTCTCTCTCTGCAAATTTACAGTGTTTCACAGTTTTCTACTTGCGCACACTTAACGATTTGGGCATTTGAATTAGCATTTCATTAAAAGATTAGCAGCCGAATTATATGACCCACAAAATGGCTCAGAAATTGACAGCGAAAACAACATGAAATGAAATGGGAATGAAACGCGAAACGAACAAAACATAAAGCACGAAAAAAAAATGCTGCTGCGACTTGCAAGGAAAGTGTAAAATTTCATTTAATTACATAAATTACCCAGAGTGCTTAGCGGCTAATGGGAGGATGAGCTGAAAGGGGGGAAGATGAGACGGAAACAAGCTCCTAATGTATGCAAGTGTGCGAGTGTGTGTAAGTGAGTGTGAGCTGCTGCTGCTGACATTGAACAGGAAGCTCAGATTTCACATTTCACATTCAGCGCAGCGAGACACACACACACTTACACAAAAACAACTTCAATGCGCAAAAATGTAATGGGAGACAGCATATACTCAACGCTGTGCGGGGGAACGAACGAACGAACGAAAGGGAGAGGGAGAGAGGACACCACCACATATAGCGGCTAATAATGACGTTTACATGAGAGACAAACAGCAGCAAACAACAGAAACAGAAGCTGAAGCAGCAAACGGCAGCAAAAAGCGCAAGGGAAATATGAATATGCAAAAAGGGGGGCTGGCAACATGTGGGAAGGGGAAACTGGCGGCTGTAACCCAAGGCATACAAAAGAGACGAAAAAAAGAAGAGAACAAAAATTCATGCACATATATGTAGTATAAAGTATAATAAAGACAACTCCAATGCAAGGCTGAAGCGAAAGACAAAGGAGACGCATGCAAAATACTTCACACTCAGTGTGAGGCGACCGATGGAAAGTGGGAAGGGGAGGTGGAAGAGACGGGGCAACGACAGAGACAGAAGCGTATAAACCACCTGAGGCTATGAACATTTTGCAGCTGTATCGACGAGCAGCGGCTGACTTCAAGGCAGCATTGTTGTCATAACCGAAGAGCAACAACAAAGCGAGAGCGAGATGGCAGCTGACTGCGGGCGCACTTGTCAAAGTGAAGGGTTCGAAACAAGTGTCAGAGCGAGAGAACAACAAATGCCTAGCGGCTGATTTGCATTGGGACAACGGCTGTCGTTGATGACAAAATGATAAGGTAAAACATAAGACAGTGCGGGAGAGGCGAGAGAGCGAGAAGTAAATGTGCGGCGTGCCAAAAGCAAACAACAAGCAAAGCAAAATATACACACATGCACTCACACATGTGAGACAGAGAGAAACTGCAGATTGGCGATTGTTGTAGAAGAAGAGAAGACAGCAACAACAACAACAACGGCAGATGCAATGCAAATAAAATGAAGATGAAAGAGCCCAGATATCAGCAGCACATTCTTATCTCGATAATGTTGCATAAATATTGATGCAACAAATGCGTCACAATTTCCGGTGGCCATTAGTGAAAAACTCTCTTCATCTCTCTCTCACTCTGTAATAATAAGCAGTGCTACTTTGAAGCTCAGATACGCAGAAAATTGAAGTGGAAGTACGAAAGAATAAATCAAAATCAAATTAAAACCGAAATTAAATGCAAAGCAAATAGCCAAGCGAACGAAAAACTTTTGTTGGCAACAGAACATCGAACAGCAGCAGCAACAACAACAACAATAACAAAAGTACAACGACAACAGCAAATCGATGAAGATAACAAGAACAAACAAAGCAGCAGCAACCTTTTAGGGTCTTGTGTCCCTAACACAAAATCTTACAATACTTTTGCGCAGCAGGAGTGAAAGGGAAGAAGATTGCAGGGGGGAAGGTCAGTAAGTACACATTACATTATCCTTATGGCTGTGCTGGGAAATAAAAAGCGTATCAAATACACTCAGAGAAATTATCAATAAAACACACTTTAAAAAAATACCAAAAAGAGTATTTTAAAAATACCACTTAAACAAACAAATACCATAGCATTAAAGCACAGCAAAATAAATAAAACTCTTTCTCTCACTCTTTTCGCATTTATAAATATGTCAAAGCTGAGCCGAATTAATAGAGTTATAAAAATTCGAAAATTTTGCATGCCAAAAATCCCATAAGACAAATTTATTCTGCCAGTTTTGAGATTATTTAAAGTGTTTGGCAAAAACGAAACCTAAGGAATTTAAAAATTCATATTTGTTATGCTCAAATGCTATAAATACATTTCTTACAACACATATTTGGGATTGCAGAAAAGCGAAAAAAAAGAAAGCCAGTGGAATTATAAAGACGATAAAAGATTTCCAAAAAAAAATTGGAGAATCATCAGGCTTAATTAGCATAAAAGCTCTTCTCTGCATAAGCTTTGCCATCGATAGGGTTCAAGAGACAAGAAAAAAAAGGAATATATAACATACTATACAACAAGGCACATTTTGATGCATGCGGCAAATATTTGCGGCATTGACGAGTTCCGCGAAGGGCGTGCCGCGAAATAAATATATAAAAGCAACGGCCGAGCCACTTAAAGCGGTGGCAGCCACAGCAACACAACACAACACAAAAAAACTGCCAATGATGTAGAAGTGGCAACAAGAAAAAGGAAGCAGCAGAGAGCGCAAAAAAACGGCAGATGTTTTGCGCAAAACTTAATTACACTCGGATCTGTGTTCGGCGGGCGCTGAGATTGAAGGCCGAGATGGAGATGGCGATGGAGCTGGAAATGGAGGCAATGAGGAAGCCAAGACAACGTCGAGGAAGAAGAAGCAGCATAAGTATTTAAAGGAGTAGCAAAGGAAGCAACAACAACGACAACAAAAAAATGCGACGCTTTAAATGCCTTGTGTGGCAGCTGCTAAGGGGCAGAGACACAGGTAAATGCAACTGCAACTGCCTCTAAAACAACAATTTATAGCATCTGCTGGCATTTTGTTAGCTCAGCTACCGCTGCTGCTGCTTCTTCTTCTTCTTTTTTTTGTTAGCGGCTGTTGAACGTTTTTTAGGTCAACGAAATGCCAACAGAGAAGATGATGCGAGCAAACATAAATAAGGAGAATGCTGTGGAAGAGGCGGGGGGCAGAAGAAGACAGGTAAACAAAAGCCAAAAGCGACAGCCATTTTGTTGTTGCTGCTGTTATTGCCCATCGTCTATAAATCTGTTAGATAGAGAAGAAAGAGATAGAGAGAGAGGAGAGGGGCACAGCGATAAAGTCATTTGCATAGTTCTTTTGATAGCCACAAACAACACTGAGAACACAAAAAAAAAAGAGCAAACAGCATCACACCTACAACAAACAAGAAACAAGAGAGAAAGAGAACCAAGAAGAGTGAGCGAGATGGCGAGAGGGATAAATTGGGGAACTGCGATAACCTTTCGAAATCAAATTAGAAATGTAAAGAGAAACAAAAAGAAATTTCATACGAAAGAAAACATACACAACCAAAAAAAAGAGGAAAAAGAACAACGAAAAAACAGCAGCCAAAAAACAAGAACAAGAACAATGCAAATAGACTCAACGCACTTTTGGGAGCCTACAACGGGGAATATGATCAAAATGAATTTAGATGATGAAATTGGGGATCAAAGTGGAGCACAAAGCAACAAAGGCAACTTTATACAAAAACAAAGAAAAACTTGAGTAAAATGGGAAAACTGAAACTAATTGCAAAGTCAGCAAATGTGGATTGGAAAAACTGTGGCACAAATGAATTTCGAACAACATGCGATCATCATTAAGACAAATTTCAGCATATCAAGATACGAAACACAAATTGAAAATTCTTCGAGTTAATCATTTCCTTTTACTCTTTGGCCTAACTTTAAGCGCTTGACTTATGATGAAGGTAACGTCTGGCATCTTAACAACTCCCCAATTTTCCTAATTGATCAACGTTTTTCCACACACACACAACATTTTGTCGAGTTTTTGCTTTTATTAACAACTTTTGGTCGATTCCCCTTGTCAAAATATTTTCTATACTCAATTTGATGGCTGTTGTAGACAGTAAACGAACAAGAGAAAAAAAAAAGCATGTTGAATGTTGTTTTGGGATGCTGTTCAACCTGTCAGAGAGAGAGAAGGCTACCCCTTTTCTCCATCTCTTTCTCCTCCGTCTCTCTCTCTGTCTGTCTTTTGGCTATCCATCGAATTTATTGCATGTGCTCGTTGTCTTGTCTTGTAACAATTTTTATGACGTTTCATGTTACGCAGCAGAAAGATACAGACAGACAAATGGAATCGATTCGATATATGACATATAGAAATATGTATGCAGCATTCATATGTAGATGCTATTGCTATTGTTGTTGTTGTTGTTGTTGCCTCAGGCAACACACCGGTTTCTTTATTTTCTTTGTGTTATTTTTTTACTTCTTTATTTTGTATTTTTTTTTAAATGATTATGAAATCGTATACAATGCGCGGCATTGGCGCATCATAAAGTTTCAAAAAAAAAAAAAAAACTCATAAGTTTATGCAAGAGGCATAAGAATCGAAGCCCAAGAGCAGGTGTTATTATTATTGAAGATCGAGCGACCCAAAAGCAACTCATCATTATTAAAATCCATCGAATTTTAGAGCTAAAAAGCTGCTTAAAGTTAATTAGTCATATTTTGGGTATTTGTTATTTCTGTGTTCGCTTTCCAAGTTTGCTCTAATGGGATTTTTATAGAATTATGTAAATGCTGATAGGCATTTGATAGGCTCTAGCTCATTTCTCTCTCAAGAACTGTCCTCAGCTGAGCTTCGTTGAAAAAGTTATGCTAATTACACACACACACACAAGCAGAAGCAGCAGCAACAAAAATGTTTATAATTTATACGCCCTGAGCTGATATCAAATCAGCCTATTGCCCAGCTGAATATTAACTTCTTTCTACCTGTTTCCCAGGCAGCTCTCAACTTCTCCCCCACTCTCTCTCTCTTTCTCTCTGTCTGTCTGTCTGTCTGGCTCTTTAAGATATTGATTACAAATGGAAAAACAATGAGGCATGTTTTCTATTTCGTTTTTTCTATCCCAGTCTTACATTTCACATTTTTTTGTGCCCGCCCCTAAGAAAGTTGCTCAAGTGTCGCGTAAGTCAAGTGTTTATCTAGCAATTCCACACCCAAGCAATTCCCTCTCTCTCTCTCCCCTCCCCCCTCTACTCCTCTCTCTCTGGAAATCCTTGCGCTTCATTTGCGTTGATTTTGTCGCCTGGCTTGAGATTTTGCCATCGCCACATTTCGCTTTGCATTTGCGCTCTAAATATTTCCTGGTTAGTCCTTGGCAAACAAGCCAGCGGCATCCAGGACGCTTCCACCTACTCCTTGTCTATATATATAGATATATGTGTGTGTGTGTTTGTGTGTGTCTTTAGTCCTCTACCTCTATGCTTGCACCTGCGAAGCGTTGCTCTAATTTTGCGCTTCCTTTGCAAAAGCAGCCGCAGGCTATCCGCAATTTCCACGCGTGGCGTCCGCTTCCTGGCGCATCCTGCCTGCCACATCCTTCGCCTCGGAGTCGAGTCTAGTCTAGAGTGGAGTCGACTCAAGTCGAGGCGTTTACATTTAATAATTAAAACGCCACCGCAGCGTACAAATTATTAAAGTGTCAACGCAGTCGCCTCCAAAGTGAGAGGCATATCCATATCCTTTTCACTCTCTCTCTCTCTCTCTCTCTCTCTCTCGCTATCCTTTCTCCCCTTGAGACTCGTTCGCTGCCATTTAGATAGCTTGCTATCTTCTCCCCTAGTTGGGCTTGTCCTTTGCTTAGCCACAATTTGTGACCGCCTTTTAATTATTTTTTGTTGCAATCTTCTCTCCATTTACAAATGAAAATGCCGAAAATCCTTTTCGGCTTTCCCTCTCTACTTGCCACTTGCCACTTGCCACTCTTGGCACCTCCCGCGGTGTGCATTGTCCAACAACTGACTGTCCAGCTGTCATCGGCTGCAAACGCAACTTCAGCCCACTTAATTTCACTTTGTGTGTGTGTGGGCGTCTGCCACGCCCCCCAAACTTCTACTTCCATTGCCAACCTCCATCTTCAGCAATCTTTTAACTTCACAGGCAGCAGCAAGTGAATTTTGCTTGTGCAAATTGCAGTTGACACTTTCGTTTCAGCTGGTTGCGCATTTTAATACCCTGTAAATCTGTGCGAAGTTTATGTGAAATTTCAAATAGAAAATGTTCGATAACGATTTTCGATTTTCGTTCTCATGGAAACTCACTTGAAAAATGACAAACTGCTTTTTAATTTAAATGCGATTTGATATTTGGTAGGAGATTGTAAATGAAATCTAAATATTAAAGTCCAAGGAATAAAAGTTAAAGTTAAGAATGAAGAAAGAAACAACTTTAGGCAATATTAGTATTTTGTAAAAGCTATTCCTTACAAAATATACCAAGAATTCTATACGCAAAGCATTAGAAATATATTAATTTTCATAAGAAGTAGTTTTTAGTATGTCATTGTTGAAAAACATTAGTATTTTGTAATAACTATTTCTTACAAAATATGCCAAGAAATACATAAGAAAAAATACTATAAAATATGCAAAACAATACAAATATACTAGAATTCAAAAGACGTATTTTGTAGTACGTATACTGTACTATATATATTGTCAGTATTGTCAGCTTACTATTTCTTACAAAATATACCAATAAATACTAGAATAGTATATGCAAACCAATAATATTATACTAGTATTCATAAGACGTATTTTTTAGTATATCATTGTCTGCATATTTCTTACATAATATACCAAGCCATACTAATTAAGATTGTAAAGCCAGTTTCAATTATTATTTTACTACAACAAAAAAAAGTCTTGTTAAATAAACGTATTACTCAAAAAGTAGCTCAGCGCATTTCCTACAAAATATTTCATGAAATACAATTATGCTATCTATGAAGCAAAAGCCATAAAAATTTCCCTAACTATTGAAACAGTTATTTCCATTAAAGTCGTATCTCTTAGTATGTCACTGTGTGCTTTTAGTTTGAAACTGCCGTTTTTCTGGGCGCATCGGATGCACCTCTTGCAACACCTCTTTGCCTCATGCCTATTTTGTGTGTGTTGTCTTTTTCTTTCTTTACTTTTTTTTTTTAATATTTTTATGCACTTTGCGCAACACACGGAGAACGTTGAAGCTTTTGTAACTATCTGAAACACACGCTCCCGTTTCCCGTTTTCAGTTCTCACTTCTTCAGTTTGCAGTTCCCAGTTCTCTGTTCTGAGTTCTGAGTTCTCAGTACCCGGTTCTCAGTTCCCAAGTTCCCCGTTCCCTGTTCCCAGTTTTCCGTTCTCGGTGCCCATTTCCAGTTGCCGTTTCTTTTTATGTATGAGGCAAAAGTTTTCTTTTGCTTTTGTCAGCACTCGACTCTCTACCCGGCTCTGCCACGCCCATTGGTCGCCCACATTGCAAAATTTTATGTGACTTGACATGGTTTCCTTTCGGGCCGACTCTCTTTGTCATCATCATCGTCAGAGCTTCATCATTGTCATTATCAAACTTCATCACGTGACAACAGGTAGTATAACTTTTTTTTTCGTACAGAATTTATAGAAGTTGTATCTCGAAGGCAGCTGATGCTTCTGCTGCTGCATTTCATATTAAATTTCAGATGCCAATTTGAGTTTTTTCATGTTGTTTAATTAAAAAAGTAGAAAAAGCGGAACAATGAGCGAAAAGAAGAAGAAGACGACGAACTCTTCTTTTTCCGCATTTCTTCAGAGATCTCACAGGTGAGTCATCAAAATGTTCAACTTGACGTTAAACTTTACAGAGCGCTGTTAAAGTTTTTTTTTTCGGTTTTTTTCTTTAGTCTTTCACCACATTTCGCATTTCGTAACAAAACGTAGTACAATATTTATGTGATTCATCAAGAGACGGAAATGTTTTTGGCCCGCATTATTATGATTATTGTTATTTATTTTTTTACGTCTTTGCCATATAAACACACACACACACACACATATGAAACTCGGTCTGACTAAGCTGGAAGCTGTGCTGCACTAAAAACGAGGTCAACAAATTTGTCACAACTTTCCACATGTGTGAGTCCCGTTCAAATAACTCAAACATTTAAGAGCCAGTGTCAAGCAAGAATGATGAAAATCGGAAGAATTTTGAGGCATTGAAGCGAAGCATTTATGCAATTCACCCACAAAAAAACATCTTTTGGATGTACAATAAATTGCTGTAGTTGATCTTCAAAGGGGCAAACATATCCATGCTTCAAGTATTTAATCTTTTGTTGATGTAAAGTTTTAAGCGTAATCAAAGTGAAGTATAATTTGAATATGTAAATATGAAAATCTATAAGATAGAAGGGAATCAAATTCTTATGCCTGCATATAAGAAAAGCTAAAGATCCTATATAGTATATATATTCTTGATCAGAAGAGTCTGAGAGAAGTTATACAAGAAATACTTTTCTACGGATATTGCTGACAACCTGGTATAGCTTGAACCCTTTGGTATATTTTACATATCAATATACTAGAAATAACATTTGGTATATTTTTAGTATTTTTGTGGTATATTTTAAAATGAATACCGCACAGTTATGTTGGCTGAAAGTCTGGTATATTTTGAAGCCTTCGGCATATTTGACATGCAATAATATACTAACATATCAAATATAACATTTGGTATATTTTTAATATTTTTGCGGTATATTTTTAAATTAACACCGCACACTTTTGCTTTTATTCAAAACGTATACCGGGTATCTCGCAGTCGAGCACACTCGAGTGCAGATTTCTTACTTGTTTTTAATTTCCTTATTTCCCCTGATACATTTGCCATACAAATTGCTCTAAATAAAGAGTCAATTTGGCAATTTTCAAAACATAAAATGTATGTTGCTGTTGTGATTTGCAAAAAGTTATTGTCATTGTTGTGATTGCTGTTGGTTGTTGTTGTTGTTGTCCAATGTTGTAGTTGTAGTAGTAGTTATTGTTGCTGTTATTGCAGTTATTAGAATTGTTGGCATCGCATGTTGCAAGTTGCAACTCAAAAACTCAATTTTCGCACAGCTCTCGGAATGCTTTTCCTCTAAACGCTTTTCCTCTTGTTGCAGCACAGTGTTGCTGTTGCAGTTGCAGTTGCAGTTGCATTTGCAGCTATTATTATTGTTGTTGTAGTTGTTATTGCAGTTATCATTGTAATTGTGTTTGTGTGTCAAACTGTTGGCAGTTTTGGTGAGATAGAGAAGCCGAGTGCTCAATGCACATAATGTAGTTGCAGTTGCCAGTTGGTGGCCAGAGGAAATTTTCGGTTTGAGATTTGGCCAAAAGAAATACAAGTCGAAGCTGAAGAGGAAGTAGAAGTGGGTGGGAAGGAGAAGAAGCAGTTGCTGCTTGTTGTCGCTCGTCTGCTTTGTGCCTAATGACATTTGTACACACACAAGAAGAGGAAGCATTAACAGCATGTGAGACGACCAACACACAACGACAACCAGCAATAGCAACAACCAGCAACCAGCAACAACTGCCAACTGCCAGCAGCAACAACAGTCAACAGATTTCAATTTTCGGTGTGTGTGAAAATTGAAGCAGAGAAAACATTTTAAAAGCATTTTCTAATGTTAATCCATGACTGCAACAGCAACCAGCAACCAGCAACAGCAAACCAGCAACAACAAAATTTGCATATGCATTAAACGAAACGAAACGTTGCAAACACTCTTCAACTCTCTCTTCGCCCATCTCCAGACGAGAGAAAAAATAAACAAACTTTATTCAAGCCAAAAAAAAAAAAAAAACATAAATTAAAATGCATTGGCCAAAGTGGAGTGGACAAAGAGGGGGGAGAAAAGGGGAGGGAAGCAAGGTCTCACTGTTATGTGCGTGCACTTTTGGCCAAAATAAAAAGAAGAACACAATTTTTGGGGGCGTTTTGAGCACATACAAAAAGTGTAAATTATCGAGTTTATGTGGCATAAATGACAAGCAAATGTTGCATGCCCCTTTCGGCAGACAGTTGTGGAAGAGGGGGAGAGACAGAAAAATATGGCAAAAGGACATCAGTTGGGCATCCTACGCCATTTCTGTCTCTGACATTTGTTTGTTTGTCGCGGCAGCAAAAGCAACAACAACAAATATTTGCAGGCAAATTGGCAGGCGCCCATTTGAGGGGCAGCGGAGCGAGATTGGAAAACGCGACACGCATTCCAAAAATGCATTTATGAGGCAGCGGAAAGTAGAGGAGAGAGGAAAGAGCCGCGTATCTGCTGCACTGTGCAATTTTGTATGAAATTGTGGTTTTTGTATGCGGCCAACAGCAGAGAGTTGGAGAGAGAGACAAGAGAGAGAGGGGAAGCGGCAGGTTCTGGGCGCCATTTTGTGCCACGGCGAAAATGGCCGCAAATTTGCAGCAACAACAACAATTTGCACATGTGTGTGTGTGTGTTGACAAGGACGATTTTTCCATAATTATTATGATGATGCTTGGCATTTGGCAAACATGCAACCGCCAGACGGACAGACAGACAGCATGACGATGGCCAACAGATGAGCCATTTTATTGCCTCTGCATTTGTGGCCAGTCATAACTAGGCAAGAGAGAGGGGGCAGGCATTACATGCTGCTGCTGCTGTTGTTGAGAGGCGGAACATGCCACCGGGCAATTGTTTATGCGCGCAGCAAAAGCAGATTCGTAATGCATTGCCTGCGATTGCCCAGCGATAAAAGCTGCGATAAATGGAACCAGTTCCGAATGGATGTGTGTGTGTGTGTTTTGTGTTTTGCACAAATCAATGAACTAGTTTGCTCGCTATGCAGCTATGAAAAGCTATTCAGAAATAACTTGTTTACATGTTTAATGACTGAGGCACAAATAACAGATGAGCTCACTGCTAGAAAATTTGTTTAGCAGTAGCTGCATTTTTAGTTTGGAATGCAAAACTTAAAAGTAGCTAAATTATAGAAATAATTTAGATTTATAAATTGTACAAAGGTACTTTTATTAATGTGGATAGTAAAAATGAGCATGATTAATGATTCATGTAAAATAAACAAAGAACTAAGTCAAAACATTAGTGTATAAGTTTGGAACTAGTTGGGAACTTGTTGCACTTTTGTTTGGAATTGGGGAAGTACAACTTAAAATATACCAAAATAAATAATTTACCATATTAGATGTAGTAAATTGTATATATATATATATACACTAAATATATATATATGTTATATATATACAGTAAAATAAAATAAGTACCCGTTACACTTTTGTCATAACAGTACGGTAAAAAATTAAAAATATACTAAGAATATACCAAAGACTACATTTGGTATATTGATATAGTACTACTAAACGATATAGATACTAAAGATAAAGAAGACAAAGTCGCAGTTATTTGATTGAAAAGAAGCAACTTAGAAACTTGAATTATATATACTAAATTTATATCATATATGGTATATTATATACTCGAAATATTTCCTTTACATAATCTTTGATTTATGTAAAATCAAAAATGAACTAAATGTTAGGAGAGTTTTTTAGAATTAGTCGAATTTTTAGATTGAAAAGAAGAAACTAAAATGAAAATAACAAAAAGCTTTGTCACTTCAATATAATTATATTAAAATGTTAGAAAAACAGCATAAGAATAGTTAGATTCACTAAATGCAGTTAATTATCATTTGGTTAAAACCAAATTCAATGCTTTAACCTGACTTTCGTCTCTCATTAAAACAAGCTCTTCTTTCTAATGCGTTATTTTGATGACTTTGTTCTCAAACATCTGCTGCTATTTAAAATGCCAGAAAGAACTAGTTCCGATGCCGCTTGTGATAATCACAGAACTTGTTTGGCACATCTATGTATATCATCGCCATTGCCAAGTGTGCATAGATTGCGTGCTGTGCTGGGCGCAACATGAAAATTGAATATTCCTGACTGACCGGCAATATTCCCGTTTATATTGCAGTGAGACAAAGAGAGATAGAGAGGGGGGGATGTAGTTGCTTTTGGTGTCTGCGGAACTGGAGCACTTAATGGCAAGAGTTCAGAGCGCGCGCGGCTGCTTTTGCAATCGGAATGCTGCTGGCAAATGGTTATTGCAGAGGGGGGGAACGGGTGAGCAGGGGGAAGGGGAAGGGAAAACCGAGGAAACGAGATGCCGCGGGATGGGCGTCTGGTTTTGATTTGAAAGACGTCAAAGTGCGGAATGCAGCAGCGAGTGAGACAACATGGCCATAGAACATGGAGAACTGCAAACTGCGAACTAGGATCTGGACAAAACGTTGCGCTAATTATTGCGCATCATTGATTTTGGTTGGACGAGCGAGAAAGAAAGAGAGAGAGAGAGAGGGAGAGGGAGTGAAAGCCTCACTTGCTGTTGCTATCAATGACACACACACACACACACACACAGAGCGAGTGTTGTGCAACTGGCTGTGTGTTGCAATTTCGCATTTCGCTTGCTGTCAAGGCAAGCCAAGGAAACGTTTGGGGGCAAAGTCAGTTGCAAGTGGCAGCTGGGCAAAGTCAGCCGCCGATCATGAATGAAATGAGCTTTTCTCCAACGTTTCAAACACCCCTCTCACTCAGCCACCTGCTACAGTTGATTAGGTTTTTTTTCCCCCAGTTTTTTTTTTGCCAATTACAATTACAATTACATTTGGAGCAGCTGCTTTTCACTTTCACATTATTTATTTTTTAATATTATATTTCTTCTTTTGGTTTTATTTCATTTTTTTGTGTTGTCTCCTTTTCTGTTTTGGCTGTAATTGCCAGAGTTTGTTTAGTTGTTACTTTTAGCTGGTTTTTAGTTGGCCTTTTACTCTTGTCGCGCACTTTCTTTTTTCATTTTTTCAGCATAACGAAAGAGAGGCAGACAGACAGACAGAGAGAGGGGAAAGGGAGCATTTCAAAAATATAATATATCTGGGAAAAATTGTCACATCACATTATTAATGTGATTTTATAAGCCTGCAGCTTAGTTCATTTCTCCCAACTTAAAACTTACTTACAACAAAAAAGAAAACTTCACTATTTTCTTCTTCTGGGAAGCGGCGAGTTCACAGTGAAAGGTCGCTTTGGGGACTTACCTAAAATGAGAAAGAAATGTGAAAGATATATTTAGTAATTAATTGATATTTAGCTGTGCAGTAAAACTATGAAATCATTAACGGGAAGTAATTAATTAATGTGTGTGTTTATGCGGAAATGATATTTAAATTAATCAATTGAGCAATCGATCAAATTGTTTATTCAAACTATGCATAAATGGAATTTGAAATATGTTAAGGCCACTTGAAATGATTTTTATTGTTTTCAGATGCGAAATATTTGTTGTTCGCTTCATCGGCCAGCATAGACTTTGTTTTTAATACGTGTTGATGCTGGCTTTAGTTAGACACTCTTCGATTTTTCTACTTTAAAATTCCTTTCCACACTGCTTTCTCCCCTCATATTTCATGCTCTCTTCTGTATACACAAAAAAGCAATTTAGCAGCAATTTTACCCAATCAAAAAACGAGGGGAGCTTATAAATAGCCTGTGACTGGCGGCAACTTGAGGCTGCAACAATGCAACCAACTATCAGCGTCTTCCCATGCAACTGCCACCCGCTTTGTGGCGCATTCTTCAATCAATTTTGCTGCCGCTGCTGCTGTTTCTTCTTATTTACTTTGCATTAATTAAACATGCTGCCACCTACTACGACTACGACTACAGCGGCAGCCTCTCTTTACCGCACTATTTTGCTGGCTGGTGTAGATTTTTCATTGAACCACGGGCCACAGTTGCAACTGTGTGTGTGTGTGTGTGCAACATCTGCAACAATCTTCGGTTTATATTTAAATGTCTGTCGGCAGACGCACGTGCAGCATCACCCCAACATTGCTGCTGCTGCTGCCACTGCCTTGGCTCATCCGCATTCGTCTCTGTCAAGTGGCAGCAGTGCATCAGTTGCAGTTGCATGACCCGCTTCTGCCTGCCTCTGCCACTTACCCCCTCCCCAGCCCTTGGCTCTTTAAAACAGTTTGTCATTGTAGCAATTTCAATGTTGCGCTTGTCAATTTCGCTTGCTGCAAGCTAATACAAAGAATGCTGAGCAAAAGAAAAGAGATAAAGGGAGGGGGAGAGGGAGAAGCCAGAGGAAGTTGCAGGGAAAGATAGCAACCACGACGTCATCTCGACAGCCTCCGCTTCCTTTGTAGGCAGCAATTCTCTCGACACTCTCTTCAGCTCATTTATTCATTTCAGTCATTTCAGTTTTCTGAGGCACATTGTTGCTGCTGCTTCTTCTTCCCCCCCAAACAACTTTGTCTTCGACTATTTCATCTTTGTCATTGACATTTTTATGCTTAAGGTGGATGAATGCTGTAATCTTCGACAAAAAAAATTGATTTCCACAAATAATTCAAGTAGTTTTTTTTCAGCTAGGTAAAAAGTGGAAACTTTTATATATGAAATACCAAAAGTTGAGATTTATTTTGTACTTTTGGTATCAAAATAAACTTTAGACAAGTAAGAAATCTACAAAAAACTGCTCGACTGTGAGTTACCCGATACATATTTTGAATATAAGCAAAACAGTGCGGTATTATTTTTTAAATATACCAAATTAATATAATGCAAAGATAGTGAAATGTACCAAATGATATAATTTAGGTATATTGTTATGGTCATACATTTAAAATATACCATATACCGAATTGATATACTAAAAACATGACAATATATGCTGAATGTTATATTTTCGGTATATTAATTAAGTACTGCATTCAAAATATACCACAAGTTACAAAATATACCAAATAAGACCCGTATTAAGTAGACGTTTTGTTAATACAAAAGTATTGCTCAAATACCTTTTACAATTTTTATCTGATCCCGACTAATTTTTCAGGAATCAAATATACAATAGGTGTTATAGTATGTCTACAATACATATACTACAACATTTTGCTATTCTTTAGTTTTAATTTCAAATTATATAAGTCAAAAAGTTTGCATTATTATTGTTTTTATAAATATTTTCCGAACTAAGAGAAATTTTAAAAATGTCTCTTTAATTGGAATCCAATTTTAGGCACATTCTATTCTTGTTCAAATGTTGACGTGGAATATGGAAGTATTTAAAAAATTTGTATAACATTTTAGAAATTTTGCAAATTTAAGAAAATTGAAATCTCATTCTTTTCCTTTTTTCTACCTGTTATTTTTACTAGATAGTTTAAATATCTTTTGCAATTGATTTCCTGTTGATCTTTTCATATTTTCCACTCAACATTTTTATTGTTTTGTAGCATTTGCACATTTCTTTGCAGTTTCTGCTGAGGCACATAAATGTTGCAGCAACATTTTCTTCTGCTTCTTCTTCTTCTTCTTGAGCGTGGCAATCATTAAATGTCGCGGAGTGGAGCGTGACTTGCGCTTGATTTATAACTGTGCAAAGAATGCCATAAATAAATAAATAATAAATGAAGAACGCGCATAAACTGTTTGCCAGTTTATCGCAGCAAGCAGCAGAAACTCAAACTCAAACAACGACGGCAGCGGCAGCAACATGAATGAGTGTGTGTGATAGGCTTAAGCGCGACGCTTCAATGTGCCACATATTGTGTGTGTGTGTGTGTGTGTGCTCTCTCCTCAGCCAGGCAGGCAGCTGACACTTAAAAACTCATTAGCAACAGAGCCTGCTGCCTGCTGCCTGCTGCCTTCCACTTCCCCTTCTCACCATAGCAAAAAGAGTGGCACAATCGGTTGACAAGTTGCAACTTGTTGCGTCCACATTTGACACGCCTGCGACAACTTGCACGCCCACGCCCATGGGCCACGCCCTTATGGAGTGTTGTCCAACAAAAAGACGAAAAACACACACACGCAAAACCGCAAAACACAGCTGCCCAGCAGTTGGGCAACTGTTCAGCCCCGTCTCTTTCTGCCACTCTTCTTGTCTCTGTCTTTCTGTCTCCGATCCCCAAAATCCAGTTGTCAAATGCACGCAGCAAGCGAATCGCCAGCGAAGCGTTGATGTTGCCTCAGCGCCACCTCGACTTATGAGTGTCACAACAAAACTATTTATTTTGCTCGGCTTTTGAGTGTCGCCTCCCCTCTCCCCTTCGCCTTCCCTCCTCGTTTCTCTTGCTCAGCAGCCCTGACAAGATGTTGCTGCCACTTAAGTTGCCTCATTTCTTTAAACTGTGTGTGCGGCCGACATTGAAATTAAATTGTCTGTGGCGTTGGAAAATGGGGAAAAATAAAGAACGCACGCGAAAAACGTAAAGAAAAATTGCAAAAGAAAAACTTTGTGTGTGCGGCGACGGCACTTGTAATGTTGATTGCCACAATTAATGGCGGCAGCGTGAAGTTTCAGCTGATTTAAGTGCTGCCGAATCAATGATTGAGTGTTAAACAATCAATGAATGCCAGCGCGGCGGAAAGTTGTGAGATTTTTTGGTAGTTCTTCTTTTTAAGAAACTCAAAATGTTGACAACATATTTACGAACTTCAAGAAAGAAGCAACTTATATGTGTTGAGTTGGTTGTAAATCTGGTATATTTTATACTTTATGGTATTTAGTATATTTTGTATACCAAGAATAGCCTTTGGTATATTTTAAATATAGTAGTATACTTTCACATCAAATATACCTTTTAGTATATTTTAAATGTAGTAGTATATTTATATACCCAACATAGCCTTTGGTATATTTTAGTATTTTTGATATAGTTTTCTTAGAACAGAATTGTTGTTTACGAATTTGAAAATATCAGCTATTTATGTTCGTTGATTTGGTTGAAAATCTGGCATATTTTAAATGCAGTATATACTAGAGCCTTTAGTATATTTTAAATGTATATTTTTTAAAGCAAGTATTCATTATATTTTTAAAGTAGTTGTATACTATTATACCAAATATGGCCTTTCATATATTTTAAATGTGGATATTTGGTATTTTATCGATATATCGAATATAATCTTTGGTATATTTTGAATAAATTAGTATATTATTATGCCAAATATAGTCATTGTTATTTTTGAGTGTAGTAGTATATTTTGAAAGAAAATATCGCATGTGGTGTATTTAGAATGTATTTATATATTCATATACCAAATATAATCTTTGGTATATTTTTAGCATAATATCCCACTATCTTTAAAAATATGTATTGTTTATTATGTATGCACAAGACTTTCGTATTCCAAATTGTAATTGAATGTGAAAACTCTTAGCAACCACAAAACTAATTAAAACAAATGACGCAGCATAAATAAGTACAATCCTCTAAAATTTACAGCACAATAAAATCAGCAAGATTCGTGTAATAATTAGAATTAAGATCTATTAGCGTTTGTCAGATAAAAATCACAGATGGTAAAAACTAAAAGTCCATTTAGGTTTGCCCAGCAGATTACAGGCTCTAAAAATAGCCAACAAATAATTCAAATGGATTTATATGTGTTCCCCCCCACCATATAAACAAAAACAGAAGAAGAAAGAAATGTTTTCTCCAATTTGAGTTAGCAGGTGATAAAAAATGTTGTTGCTGCAGTGCAACAAACGCGTCGTTGTTTGCACCTTTTGCCTATGACAGCTGCAACAACTGAGTGTAGATTTTGTGGCAATAAACCCAATTTCATAGTGTGTGGATACAACATTCAAGAATACTCTTGTTTATTGTTCCTATGAGTGTGTGTGTGTGTGCTTTTGTGGCTTTCTCCGACTGAGAGACTTCCAGCTGACTCTTTGCATTGGGCGCGAGTTCATTTGTTGAAATTTGTTGTAACGAGCAAATGAAGCGCAACAACAAAAACAACTTAAATGGAGCAGCACCTCACACGATAATTAAGAAACAGGTGCGGCACTTGGCATTAGAGCAAGATGGCAAACACAAAAAGTAGAAGAGTGAAGAGAGAGAGAGCGAAGACAGCACGTTGAAAGCCATCACTCTTCAGCTTGGCACACGCCCAACTTCCCCCTCCCTCCCTACTCTTCTCTTCTCTTCTATTGCGTTGATGAAATATTTACATAAAAAATATTTCAATTTCAATTGCCAGCAAAGAAGGAAAGAAAAAGAAGAAATATTTTTAGTGAAGCTATAAACAATAATGCTGAAAATACTACTATACGATTTTTTTTTCTCTCTTTTTCATTGTTTGCTTCTCTTTTTATATATACATGTTTATTATTGCTGCTAAGTGCGTGCACAAATTCACACTGCAAATGAAAAAGAAATTGCTGAAAAGTTATGAGCGAAAAAATATTGTTCAACGATGAATTAATTAGCAATGCATTGCGGCAACTTTACGAGCCAAAAAAAATGCCATGAAACTTCAAGTTTATCTACTATAAAGTGTGGAGTAAAATCCAAAAACGATTCCCAAAGGGAGCTAAAACCACAGAGATATATCACGAATAAAATAAACTGTAGAAATTGGAAGTTGGAAAAATGTGATAAACATAACATGTCAAGTGAAGTTAAAGCAAACAACTTGTGACATATGTGTGCATAAGAAACAATTGTATATAATTAAGTTAATGACTCAATCACTGAATGAAAAAGAGACAGTTACATTCACATTCACATCACAGATAGAAAGAGAGAGGCAAATGAATCAAACAACTGACAAAGTGAATTTTAGCAATTTATGCAAAGACAGCAATATCCTTGGGCTATCAAACACATACTTTACGTATTAATATTTTCAATATCATTCAATGGAATTTTCAACAGCTGCCACAGCGAGAATGAAATGAATTAAATTTGACTTGTTTTTTGTTTTTTTGGAAGAAATGACAACTGCTAAATGCGGAAAAGCTCATAATAAATTCTAAATAAATGATAAACGATTTTCCAGTTTAGAAGCTAAGGTATTTTTTTTTTTTGTTTGCACTTGTCTATGTCATAAATAAATACATAAATTAATATGTTTATTGTTGGTTGGCAGAAAGACAGGTAACGATTGAAATTTATATGCTCTATCAAATATGCATGTAAAACATGACAAACAAATGTGCAACAACAATTCGCATTGAACTGGTGTAAAATTAATTAAAATGCATTTCATTTATGAAATTTAAAATGTCATTGTTGTGCTCAGCAAAAGTTTACAATGGACTGAAAGTGTATAATGTGCTGTAGGAATGTGCATCAAATGACATTTTCTATATATTTCATATTCATTTTCCGCTATTCATTTAACACTTTAAACTAGGTTCAATTCCGTATTGATTTTTATAGTTTATTTCTTTTCTGAATACAGGATATCTTTTAGTTTTGTCTACTCTCTGTTGTGCAACAAACAAAATGAGCAACGTGTGTGTGTGGCACGCAAATAGCAATATAATTGAAATTAATTAATATTAAATATGCTGCATCGAATTATTGGCGACATTCCTGCCATACATACCACGTTTTTTTTTTTTGTTTTTTACGAGAAAAAGGTGCTTAATTAATTTGCCATTTAGTATGTGCAAAATTAATGAAATGATTTGTCACATGACAGCCGTAAACTGACAAACACAAAATCCAATTCACAATGTGTTAATCAAGTTCTTCTTTAGTCCAAGGATATTTCCACCCCTGAAACTATTTCTTTTTTTTATTTTTGGTTTGGGGTAGGCAATCAAGCGTGGAAAAAACGCTAAAATACATTGATTTTGTGGCACTATTAAGCGCATTGCGGAATGCCTAACAAGCACGCCACCATGTGGCAGGCAGGTCCTTGCCTCTTGCCTCTGTCCTTGACACATGAGAGAGAGCGAGGATTATGCTGGTTAGTGAAGAGCAAGGCAAGCGAGATAATGACTATAGATAGATAGATGGATGATTGCTTAGATAGATACCAAGTCAAGCCAACACAGAGAGCGGAGAGCGGAGGGAAGGGCGAGGGAAAAGGCGAAAAGTCAAAGCCAAAACGAGGACAGATTGAAATCAAGAAGCAAAGACTGAGGGCATATCGATGACTGCTTCCCCTTCGTTTCTGCCCATTCTCTTTAATGCCAATTGACATAATTACGCAAAGTAGTTGAAAAGGTATCGCAGCTATATATATATATTCGCATTCGCATATCGGCAGCGACGACCCATCATCCAAAGGCAAAAGTTTTTAAACTTATTACCGCAAACGCCTTACAGTTAATACACTTAAGAGCGAGAGAGAAGAGAGAGAGAAAGAGGGAAAGAAAGTGAAGTGAAGGAAAGACAGTCAAGACTTTAAGCAGCCGCTGGCAATGGCTTTAAAATTTATTGCTGGCCGCCATTTAAAGGAAATGGCAAGGATATTGTGAGGATATAAACCAGCAGCAACGAGGGTCGATCAACAAATTACAATATTTTGTATTTGGTATATCAATATAGTACCGCATTCAAAATATACCATAGACGGCATAATATACTAGATTGTCAGCCAAAGCTACTAAGAGCCCTAGTAAGTAGGCATTTTTGCCCATACAATAGTATTTAGTAATACCTTAGACAATTTTTATCTGATCCCAACCAAAGTTTCAGGAATCATAACTATTATAGTTCTTAATGTATATTCCAAAATTCGCGACTTTTGCCTTAAAATTACGCTTGTTCTTCGATTTTTTTGATTTGCGGGGGCGGAAGTGGGCGTGGCAAAAATTTGAAACAAACTTGATCTGCGTGCAAACATAACAAATGCTGTCGAAAAAAAATTATAGCTCTATCTCTTATAGTCTCTGAGATCTAGGTGTTCATACGGACAGACGGCCAGGCGGACATGGCTAGATCGTCTCGGCTGTTGACGCTGATCAAGAATATATATACTTTATAGGGTCGGAGATGCCTCCTTCTACTCAAAAATCAAAAGTCAGTCCGAAAACTGTGAAAATTTAAAGGAAACCCTCGCTGGCAGTCGAAGGCGCGTGTTAGTCACAACAAATAGAGAATTTACAGCCGTGGGCATATTTACTTAAGAGCGGGGTAAGGAGCAAAGGGAGGGAAGCATAGGGTCTGGGATTTTAGGGAAAAACTTAGAACTCGGGCTAGGCAAAGACGACAGTGTGTAATGAAAATTACATGCGCTGGGGAAAAACTTCTAAGCAGTTAGCACAGTTAGCACAGTTTTCCGGGGCAAAATGTTTGCCGGGCTTTGAGCAATAGAGAGAGAGACAGAGAGCAAAGAACAATAACAACAACAAGCGACCACACAACACCAAACAGCGACGAACAAAAGCGAAAACCTCACGACTGTTTGACTTGTGTTTGTTTGTCCTTGAATTTCTGCTTTTTGAAAAGCAGACGCCACAGCAACCCACCCAGCAACCCCCCTCAAATTTCTCCCTCACTCTTCATTTCAGTTATTATTACAAGCACATTTTCATTGCCCCTCTTTTTGCGGGGCGGAGAACGGAGACAGTTTTAGGCCGAAAAGAAGCTGCTTCGACTTCGGCTTCAGTTTCTTGACTTGGCTTTGACTTGACTTGTCTTTGGCGCCAGCAACGCTGGAATTTCTTTGTATATATACATATATATATTTCTTAGGCAGCCAAATTGATTTTCCCTCTCAGCTGCTTTTGCGTTTTGCCTTCTGTTTATTTATATTTTTCTCTCTCTTTGGCGTTTGCCTTCAACTTTGCCACACGATGCGGCTCAGTTGTCAATTGAATGATTGCGTTTTATTTGCTTTACTCTTACAGCTTGCAATCATCCCACAAAATAAAGAAAAAAAATGGTAACCACACCCCTTAGACGACGACGGCATCATTTGTCAGCGTGTTCAAGATTTGACAGGTGATTAGCGAGACGACAAACATTTTAAGGCAGCGTGAAGCGAGTGAAATTTATTAAAAAAAAAGTGCCCAAAGTAACGAAGCTTCTAGCTTCTTTAATGCAGAATTATTACACGTTGCCCCGATTTAATTTTTAGCTTATTAAATAGAAATCATTTTGCATTAAAGATAATCATCAATTTTTATCAGCAGCAGTTTAAATTCAATGCATATTAATTACGTTTCTGTCTCTTTGACAACGACAAATTTATAGTTTTTAATTAGAATTATTTATATTAAATTTGCCCAGCTGCATTTTAATTTAGTTTTTTGGTCTGAAATTCATATACCCAAATTTGTTATGCAATTAATAACATTTGCGGGCTAAAACAACAACAACCCTTGCATTATTTTTCCCCCTTTGTGAATCCCACAAACAAAATGACCATTTAGCATTTAGGATTTGTTGTGAAAAAGCGCACAGAGAGAGAAAAACTGTCTGACTTGGATCAACAACAACGAAATGCAGCCCTTGGCAGACAAGAGAAGAGCAGTCACAACCCTTGCAGTTGTTGTTTTTGTTGTTGCTAAAGAAATCACTGCAACCTCAACTCCCCCCTTCCCCACTTCAACCCCCTCCCCGCTTAACCCTCCAGGGCGAATGCAATCCGCAATTTCGTCGTCTCGTTACTTTTGCTTGGTTTCTCAAGCATATCAATTCACTTTTGCACCCCTCGAGGGTTGCATCAGACCGAGTCTAGGATTAGGGCGACTTCGGGGTAGCAGGCAAATGGGGGGAAGGGTAGGGTAACTGGTGCGCATTTAGCTGCTTGTTCTCCATCTTCTGTCTATCTCTTGTCACTGAGAAAATGAAATGCAAAGCAACAATGTAAAAATACAAAATGAACTGTAAACCTTTTTGGCACGCATTGTTTTCCGTGTCTGCAGTGTGTTAAATCAAAAAACAACAACGAGGGTTGCAAATTCAAACACCCCCAGGTGGTATCCCCCTCCCCCTGCTCCCTCAAACTTAAAGTGATACGCCCATGACAAAAGTAGAAATAAAATTTTACGCTATGCAAAACATTTTCCTAATCAAACATTCCATTTCATTTGTTGTAAAGGGGGTTGGGGGATGCGATTCTGGGGGTGACTTTAAAGGGGCAGAAGAAAGGGAAGGAAAGGAAGAAGAAAAAAAGAACGTTTAAATTTGTTCTCAAGTGTAAAATTCATTTGCATGCACAGTCGTCACTTGGATTGTCGCACACACCTCCCCACCCCCCACAACCCTCCCCCTCCCTCTATCTGCACCCTTAAGCAACCCCCTTGCAGTTTATGGTTTGATAATACGCATTTAGTCGGAATCAATTGATGAGAAATGCTTTAATAAATCACTGAAAAGCAGAAATTCAAATAAATTTAAAAAAAAAACTAGCCCTTCCCCTCCCCCTCTCAAACCACCCACGCAAGTGGTTTATTAATTTCGTTTGGCAAAGTGCACTCGAAACATTTTTTGGTGTAATTGTAATTTCACTTCAGCACAAATCATTTTTTTAATGTTCAAATTTATGGAGAGGAAAGCGAAAAAAAAAAACGGCAAGCAAAAGTTAAATTTCAAATACAATTTTTATGCTTCTTTTTCGATATTTTTAATCATTTTTGCGGCATTGCCTCGCACCATTTTTTTTTTTTTTTTTTTCATTCACTATCGAGCATTGTTTCGCCAGTTTGTTTTATATTATATAATTTTTTTGTATTCCGCCTTTTAGTTGTTGTTGCTGTTGCTGTTGTTGTTTTTCCTCGTGCAGCAGCAACGAACAAATTTTCATTTTATTGAGTTTCATTGAAGCGCATAAAATTGCAATAAAAGTCTATTCATGGGATAATGCGAGCGAGAGTCTGCATCGAATAATTTCATATCCAACTTATCCCCCCCACTTCTTATCGAACTTCCTCTGAATATATATAGACCACCCCCAAAAGAGTCAGTTGAACTCCAGAATTGTACAATAATTTGAATTATGAATGAAAATTAAAGTGCAATATGCGTTTAATTAAAACTTTAACGTAGACACAAAGTGCGGATTAAAAACGCGAGGGGAGAAGAATCCAATTTGAAAATTTTCTGCTGCGTCTGAAAGTTCAAGTTGAGGGTTAAATTGTTAAATTGAAGTCGATTCATTAACATGTCGAAAAATTCCTCAAAATATGAAATATGCTTCGATGGGGGGGAGGAATGAAAATGGTTTAATTGCCGGTTATTTCTTTAATCTTTCTAGAACTGTGTGCGTAATATATTATTATGCTCTTGGGATATATTCGAAATGATTAACATTTTGGCATCGTTTCCATCTTCGGAGTTGTCTTAAAGTGTTTCCCTTCATCTTCATAAACATCATCTCAGAGAAACGCTGTGAAAGCAGTTGTCTCAACTGAAGCAAATCGAAATCTGCCGGACAGGACACAATTGACAGCCCTGAGAGCGAGAGAGCTTCAAGCGTCCACAAAGCGCTGACTAGCTGGACATTGGGACTAGTCGGAAGGATTGGCCTAGATCTCAACACAAACATAGAGAACATAGAGAGCGAGCTCGCCCTTGACAGAAAACAAGTCGAATGCTGGTCATAAATATCTGTGGATGCCACCGAAACGTGCAGCTGCCAAAAACGCTGTTGCAAAAGGCACGTGGGGCTACTTTATGGCGCGAGACAGAGATAGTAAGTAGAAGAGTGAGTGAGAGAGAGAGAGAGAGTCTAAGACTGCGTCGGCTCAGAGATACATGAAAAGCAATCAGTGTATTGACCACAACAATTTTGACATGTTGCGCATACAAATTAGAGCAAAGTAAGAGACGAACGGAGGGGTTAAGGGGAAGGGGAGTGAGTGAAGTAGCCCCCAAAGAGAGAGGCCGAAAGCCAATCCCGGGACGAAGCCAAAGAGAAGCAGCTGCAAAAACGGGGCAAACAGAAGCCGCAAAAGCGACAAGCGATGAGCAGCATTCGAATGGAGTGGGAGAAAAGTAAGAAAAAAGGAGCAAAGCAACAAAAAGAATTGAACAGAAACGTAGAACGAGGGAACGTGAAAAAAAGAGAAGCAAAGGCAAAAGCAAAAGCAAAAAGTAACAGCAGAAAGTGTTAAGCAGAAATACAAAAAAAAAAAAAGGGGCAACCGAAGAACCGAAGAAGAAGAAGAATCAGCAACCGAAAACCAAATCGAGCAAAACGCAA
Organism: Drosophila niveifrons; assembly: GCA_035046325.1. Taxonomy (NCBI): domain Eukaryota; kingdom Metazoa; phylum Arthropoda; class Insecta; order Diptera; family Drosophilidae; genus Drosophila; species Drosophila niveifrons. Next base: position 11,125,479 of record JAWNOC010000068.1, read on the forward strand.
AGCTTGATACACTTTAATTAAAATCATTTGCCTGAATCACACACAACAAAGGCGAATACCAGATGCTCTAACTAAGAGATACATTTATGGAAATGTTCCGAAAAAAACTAAAGAAACTAGTTAATATTATAAGTTTTTTAATCATTATTGTAAATTTAACTAGAAGATAAATTTATGGAAATGTTACAAAAGAGCAAAAAAGAAACTTCTTAATAGAATAGCTAATAGAAAAAAATCAAAATTCTGATATATCTATTTTGTATTTTATGTTGTAAAAATCATAATAAGAAACCTTTTTTCGAGCAACTTTCAATAAATTACTTGAAAAAGAATCAAGATAAGTCTGGCTAGAAATTGAACAAAATTAAAGGGCAAAAGCTAGTTAATAGAATAGCTAGTCTTTAAATTAAAATTGTAAAGAATAAAAAAAGAGAAAAGATCGATGCTCTAACTAGAAGATAAAGATAAAGTTTGTGGAAATGTTCCAAAAGAGCAAAAGAAGTTAGTTAATAGAACAGCTAATAGAGCTAAAGATCAAAATTCGGTTATACATATTTTGTATTTTATGATATAAGAAATCAAAATAAGAAACCTTTTGATCGAGCAACCGTCAATAGATTACTTAATGAAAATAAATTTGACTAAAAATTTACCAAGATTAAAGGGAAAAAATCAGTAAATAGAATAGTTTGTCTTTGAATTGATATTGTAAAATGCAAAATAAAGAAAAAGATCGAAATTCTGTTATAAATATTTCATATAATAAACCTTGTAATACTATTCTTCTCAAAATTCAATAGTTAACTTGAAAAAAGATCAAGATAACTCTGACTAAAAGTTTAAAGAACAAAAGAAGCTACTTGATATACAAATTTATGATCGAAAATATTAAACCTTTTGCTCGAGCATTAACAAAGGCGCCAAATGTAATGCTATTCTTCTCAAAAATATTCAATAGATCAGTTAGGGAAGAATGTAGCTTATGGCTATTGTGACCAAAGTTGTTCACAGAGGCCAATGTCTTAACAAAGTCTTAATGCTTTAAGCCACACTTGAGCAGTTTGCTTGTTTGGGCACAATTTCGACGCTGTAAACAGAAGTTGTTGATGATGATGATGATGGCGATGATGATGATGATAATGTATTTTCGGAGAAGTCAGAGAAGTCGAAGCGAAACATTGTCAAAATGACAGACATAATATATATCACACAATTGTAACACAAATCCTCCTCTAACAAATACCCCCTCTCCACTCTCTTCTCTGAGCCAAGTGAAATGCTAATGAATCAAGGTGGCAAAACAAATGGGAGCGCAGTAAAAATCCCCATTCCCCAAAAGCAAGACGCAAATTCAATCAAAATGTACAACGAGACTCGAGTCGAGTCAGCAAAACTTGAGGTGTGACCAACAAGCAGCGGGGTGTGCCTTCCTATAGAGAAGGGGGGGAGGGGAGAGGGGCTAAAAGAAAGATATATATATATTGTCCATAGTACTAACAACTTTAGCTACTGTGGTCAAGTCAAATGCCTGCACGTTTTTCGCCAACGTTTTGCGGGCGTTTTTTTAAAACTCGCGTCACGACGCAGGCGATAAAAAATTATTAAGCAGCAACGGAAGCCGCACAACAACAACAACAATAAAATTGGTATGAAAGAAATCAAGAATTATTTTGTTGTTGTTTGTGCTAGATACACACACATACAAAATTAAAAGATATGCACACATTACGTTGAAACATGTCCAAAAAGTGAGTCAGAGTTGGGGCAAACAAATTGAAAACTAGCTGCGAGAAGAACGTGCTTAAAAACTTTGAAAAATATTACAAAAATATTGAAAACTTTGCAGAGGTTAAACATTATTTTTAATTGTAATAAAATGCAAAAACCAGAAACCGAATGCCGAGGTCAACGGTTGACCAAATTTAATTGTCAGCAAATGTTATTGAATTTTTATATGTTGCAACAGAAAAACAAGACTTCTTTACTTCAAGTTGTTGTTGTTGTTTTTCTGTTCTTATTGCACGTTGCGTGTTTTGTGTGTGTGCTTCGTTTGTTTAAACAGCTGCCAGAGAGTTGAAAGCAACGAGCAAAAGCAGCAAAAGCAGAAAAGCAGAACTCCCCCAACAACAAAGAAAGAAAAACGGGTGTCGCATGCATAAACATAGTAGATACAAATAACGGGATACAAATGTATCTCTATGTATATGTGTGTGTGGGAGGGAGAGAGGGAGGGAGAGGCACATAAATTCCATATGCCAAGCGCCAAAAACTAAACCGAGTTTGGGGGCTTGGGCCAGACAACTGGCTCAAAGTATTATCAGTCCAAAAAACTTTTTGCGCAAAATGCAATAAAAACAACAACAACAAACACAACTCGCAGGAGAGATTACTTAGCTGAGCGTAAAAGAGAGAGGGATAGAGAAAGGAGAAGAGTGTTAAGCAAACAAATAGAACACACACACACACAGAAAGAGAGAACTTCAAAAAGCTCTCTCATTGAGACGCCATCTGGCGTTGAGAGGCGAAAAACAAAGTTTGATTGACAAACGCAAAACTCGAAAATATTGCATATAAATTGACCTTAACTTTTCATAATATGTTTATATTTGACATGGATATTACAATGCCGAAATACACAGAAATGGAAACCTTTTTTCTTATTTTTCTTCTTTTTTTTGGCCACAGAGAAGTTTGCTTATAAAGCAAGTTGAACCAGGCAATTTATGAGTAAACAAAGAATTCAATATGGAATAAATGCAGTCAAAAGAAAACTTTTCGGAGCACTAGAATTGAAATATAAATAGAGTTTTGTATTTGGGTATACTTGAATAACATATTGGAGAACTAATATTGAAATATAAATAGATTTTTGTATTTGGGTTTACTTGAATATTATGAAAGCAAGTAAGGTTTAATCGGAAGAATTGGAATTTGCAGTTCTTAGTTGCATATATTATACATTTTATATTTGTGTTCTATCTTAATTGGTTCGCAACTTGAGGAAGTTTCTTAAGCAACATTGTAGAATAGCTTGTAATAACCTACTCAAGGAAATTCCTGATTATAATCTCAAAAATGTAGAATAGTTCATAGTCATAGAATCTTTGTTTACTGTATTTCATTTAGACTACGTCTGATTAATATTTCAATACTGTTGATTCTGCAGTTTACAGTTCTCAAAAAATAACCACATTATAAGCAACATTCTTTCATATCAGCTTTTTTCGGAAGTGAAAATAAATATATTTTTGTATATTTACCGAACACAAGCAAATCAAAGTTATTGTGAATTGTTGAATTTGCACTTTAAAGTTCCAATTATTATATTTAACTTTTGTTTCCCATCTTTTAAGTTCAAGACCCGAGAAAATGCTCTGTTGCAACATTGTAAAGTATTTTCAAACAGGAACTATTCTACATTCAATACTAATCAAGTCTGGAGTAATTAAGTCGGAGTATTATCGCAAAATAACAAATATTGCAGAATAGTTTCATACAATCTTTTTTCGGAAAATTCCAAATGCAGATGCATTATAAAGTAGAGAAGCCTGTTTGGGACCCCATAGCTATACTTTTCATATATATATTCTTCTTTTAAATCTTAGTTTATAATTCTTAGATAAGGCTTTGTTCTAGTTGACATTGCAGTTTATTTAGGTGTTTTATTAACACTCGAAATAGTTCCCCGGACTTTGCTATATACTACCTCAGCTCTTCCTCTTTCCCCTCTCTCTCTCTCTCTCTCTCAGAGCTCGCTGCGTGTGCAAATATATATTTTATATTTGATATTTACCTAACCCAATTTTGATTTAGTATTTCAAATGCAAATTGTCAGAGAACTGAACATTTTCAACTAAATCCAGAAATGCAAAAAGGGGCATGTGGCATGTGGCATGAACCTGGAGGTGAGGAAGGCGGGCATTGATGCTGTCGCAGCTGTTGGCAATGCATTGTTGTTGTTGTTTTTGAGGGGGGAAATTTGCTCGTTTTTCGTGGCATTTCCGCAATGGCAACGCTGGCGTTTGCACGTAAATTTCAAACAAACAAAATATTTGTTTAATTTATTTTAATTTCGAAGTTGCAGCAGTTGCTGTTTTTCCAGTTTTCAGTTTTGCACTTTTTCGTGCAACGAGCAAAAACGTGAGCCGCAGGCTGAGCGAACGCTTCTGTGTGTATCTAAAGGATGCGCCAGAACTACAAAAAACAACAACAACGAGAGCTAAAACTGTTTTTTGAAAAACGAGCCACAATCATAATTCACGCGCATTTCAGAGAGGAGAGGGGGAGGGGGACAGCGAAACAGGAGATGGAAGACAGAAGCCTGAGTTGAGCCCAGGAAATGAAATGAATGTGTTAAAACTCAAAGGAAAAACGCAGCAGGCAGGTAGAAAAGAGAAGAGAGCAGAGAAAAAGAAGCAGAGAGTGAGAGACACGAATACAACACACACACACAGAAAACGAGGCATAAATAAAACAAAGAGCAACCGATAAACGAAATAAAAATAAAAGGCACGAAAATAAACATAAAAACGAAAAGCGAAGAAAAAAAAGTGTGAGAGAAGGAGGGAGAAAAAGAGGGGAAGGAGAAGGACAGCTAACGACGAGCGAGGAATCTTAAGTATCCTATGTTCCTTTTGCTGTGAAAAACTGTCGAAACCCAAATTCAAAGACACTTCAAGCAACGCCAAAGATACAACGACTCAGATACAGATAAACTGAACGAAGTAGATACTTTTCATTAGAGCTAAACACAAATTGAAATTGATATTTATAGGCAGTTAATAGCATTAATTATGTATGAATCATTGCCAGAACAATGGCCAAAACCATTTTGCTGTCATTCGCCACGCCCACCGCCTGCTCCTCTTTAAAAGGTGGGCGGGGGGGTGCAAGGGGTGCTCACCTTTAATGGCTTTTTAATTATTTGCGCAAAAGTATCTTTTGCTGTCTTTTTTGCCGTTGCCCTTTATGATATCATTATTGTTGTTATTGTCGTCGTTATTATTATTGTTCTTTCAACAGCTCTGCTCTTCCTCTTCCTCAGCTGCCACTGCTGCTGCTTCTTCTTCTTTTGCCATTACTACTGCTGCTGCTGCTTCTTCTTCTGCTTTCGCTTCAGCGTCAGCCGACAGGCAAAACCTAATAATGCCCCCAGAGATCGTTTACCGCTAAAGCTCCGCAGAGAGTTCATTGATTTTTGACTCTCTCTCTCTCTCTCTCTTTCTGTGTGTTGACAAGTTGACAGGGGCGAGGTGAAGTTGAGGGTGAGGTAGAAGTGTGTGTGTGTGTGTGTCGCAGCTCCAATTAAAATGTCAAATCAAGTCGTTTTATTTATTAAATGATTACACACTACAAAACATAAACATAAACACTACACACACACACAAACAAAGCGGAAAATAGAGGAAAACGACGCTATAAACTTACGCAAGTCAAGGGGTGGCAAAGAGGGAGCACAGAAGAGGGGCAGAGGGGAGGGGCAGGGGATGGGCGCTAATGGCCGCATAGTTTGTTGAGTGTCAAAAGATTTTTGAGCATTTGGGGAATTGCTTGTTAATCGCACACAAATTGGAAAAGTGTTGACTGAGCGAAAGATTGACTGATTGACCGCCTGATTGACTGATTGACTCACTGATTAAGTTTCGTTTAGCGGCCACTTTTTGAAGGTCGGGGTCGGGGTAACAAACTTCTTGTGTGCCAAATAAAAGTTGAGCAAAAGCTGTCAAACGATCAAAGTGCGAAAGAGAGACAGAGAGAGAGCGAGAACCACGCCAAGAAGTCAACGAATAAAACTAACGGTAAAAACTGTCAACGACTGGCAGCAAAAACTTAACGTCAAAGCGCCAGCTAAAAACTTGACTTAACGTAACGTGACGGCAAAGCAAAAGAAAAAGAAGATGAAAAAAAGAGTTGAAAGCAACAACAGGTGCAGCAATAACAGCGAGGGGGGAAAGGGTATGAAACTTGTCGATGAAGCTGTCATAAACAAAACTTGTGTGTGTGTTTGTGTGTGTGTGTGAGAACAACAAGAAAAACAACTCGAAAATGCAGCAGATGCAAAAAGGAAACGCAAATTGAAAAGTAGCCGAGACAATTTCTGAATGGAGACTGACTAAAGAAAGAGAGAGACAAGGGAAGTTGGGTAATTTGGATTTAAGAACTAGAAAAACACACACACACACACACATTTCATTTCGATTGCATCGATAAGCCAATAGCAGCTTTAGACTCCGAGAATCTCATTCTCGCAAAGGAAATCATAAGCCATAATAAAGACACGCACAAAAGCAATAGCAAAAAGCCATTGCAGCTTTTCTTTTCTTTTCTTTTTGGGAAACAGAAAAGTGTTTTCTAAGCTCCTTGAATACAAATAGTTCAATTTCCAGATTCTCTGATATGTTCTTGCTTGCCAAACAAAAATTGATATAAAATACACAGTAAATGCAATGAAAACAACTATACAAAGATGTCAAGATTTAAAATTCAAATTTAAAATTTATAGCAAGGTAATTCAATTAGGTATAGTTTAGAACTACTAAAACATATAGATTTATATATAGATCGGGCGACATTAACAGATCTTACAATATCCAATTGCAAGTAATCAAGATCTATTAGTTATTTCCTGCCCAACAGTTCCCATGAGATATTTGATCTCATGCTTGCAATTTTATCCCATGCGAGACGAACGAGAGTGCGAGGAGTATACAAAACTTTTCTTATCCGACGTTTACACCTGTTTCTTATCTCGCTATTTACTTCTCCTCTTTTATCTCATATCCCATTTGCATATCGCAGTTGTAGTTGTGCTTTTTTTTTTGTTTTGTGCAAACTTACCGATTAAAAATAATTTGCCAAAGCTTTGTCTTCTTGTAGTGCAGCTGCTGCCTCTGTTGTTGTTGTTGTTATTGCTGCTGTAGCTGTTGTTGTTGCTGCTTGCGCTTTGTGCTGTTTTCGCGCTCCTCGCACTTGTGTTTACTGTTGTTGCTCTCATCTTGTCGCAGTTTTGGGTAATCGTTGTTCTTGTTGACGTTATTGTTATTAGTATTATTATCGCAGCAAAAGTTTTGCCAGTGTGTTACTACTATCTCGCTCACTCTTTCTCTCACTTCCACTTGCACTTGCACTTGCTGCAGCGCCCTCTGCTAGTTTCAGCAGCAGCGCCACATTGTGGCCGAAAAATCCAAACACGAAACTGTTATTGTTGTATTCGAAATGTAACGAACGTAAGGCCAAAGAAGAGTAATCGAAAATAACAACAACAACAAACACTTAACACAAAAACTTCAAAATTCAAGATGGCGGCGCGTCTGGCTTGGTTTGTTGGCCCTTCTGTTGGCCAGGTCTTAAACCTCAAGCATTTTCTTTGCTGTGTTGCTCTTGCACTTTAAACACGCACACATACGCATACACGCACACACGCATGCACACCTATTCACTGTTATAATCGGTCGTTTGCTTTACTCTTGCGTTTGCTGCTTGTTGTTGTTAATCAGAAATCACTCGAGTTGTTGTTGTTGTTGTTGTTGTAGTTGTATGCAGGCGACGACAACGACGCTTGAAAGGTTTCCAAGAAACTCACATACACACGCACACACACGCATACACTCGCAGTCGCGACACACGTAAAAACCTTTTTTAAGCGACGCGCGCTGCTCCTGCTTCTTCTTCTTCTGCTTCTTTTTCTACTTGTTGTTGTGTGAGCTCACAAAACCGGTTTGACAGGTAAGAAGAGAGCGCCAAGCTGCTGTTATTGCTGCTGCTGCTCCCGCTGCTGCAGTCGCGTAGTCCGAGATCAAGTAAAACTAATGATGCCAAAGCCGGCGTCGACGTTGATGACGCAGCTGCTGCGCTGCTTTTGTTTTTGCTTTTGCTTTAACTGCTTGGATTTGCTTTGCTTTGCTTCGTCGCTTGTTGTTGTTGCCTTTGTTTCTTGTTGTTTAATAGTTTTACTCACACACACTCGCACTAAACACACTCACTTTGCCAATTGTAGCTGTTGTTGTTGTTAGTATTGCAATTTGCAAAATAATTTTCGTTATGGCTTTTTCTTTTAATTATTATTATCAACACTTTTTTAAATTTGTAACGGGTTGTAAACAAATACGAGAGAACAGCTCGCCAGAAAACGCGACGCAAATATTTTCGATTGTTTGCTGCGCCGAGCGACAGCGCGACACGTCCGTTCGAAGCGGCAAATGAAAAGAGAATGAAGAATGCATACGAAATCAACGAAACACCAACGAATGCCAAAGAGAGCGCGCGCACACTGTAAACGAAGGTACGAAAATTTCTCTTGTTTTTGCTTAAGCAGCCACCACGTTTCTCTGTCGTGTCGTGCGCTCTCTGTATTACCTACCTTCGTCGCTTAAGCAATAAGCATTGTCTTGGGACCAACAGCGCAACAGGCCTTGGCCAGGTGTTGCGATCCAATTAAGAGAACGCGATCACTGCAGCTCAACGTATATATTTCAATTTTATTTAATATAATTTTTATTGCTTCTGTCAACGGCTTACTATGAATAAAAATATTCAAAAAGAGAACGACTCGGGTGAATTCTTTTTCAAAACTGGCTTTTATTTATTAAAACCCCAGATCTTATATAGTTAAAAATAGTCTCTAATCCTTCCCTTGCGTATAAAAGCCCTTTTCTACTTTGTATGAAGGTATGACAGCACATGTACACTTTACCTTCTATTGCAAGTGCAAATTTGATTATTTGTCACATTTATTTAGTCTTTGGTGTCTTCATACTCACACTGCTTGAACAAGCTTCATTTGTTTAAACAGCGCGCGCTGTCGCATGCGTTTTTTGCCCGTCTGCTGTTGCATGCGATTTATGCACTGCTTCGTTTATTCAAAACGAGGCAAAGAGAGCGGCTTGCAAAGAGCACACCGATGAATGCTGGCTGTTAACAGCACGCCAACTTAACGAAGCCAAACTAAACGAAGCGCACTCTCATTGCGCACTTAACAGTGTCTACGAGAGAGTGATGTCGTTGTTGCGCTTAACAGTCTGTTAACAGACATAGCAACACGTAGCGTTTTGTGCTAGCGACTTTTGCAGCAAATGCACGCGTTTTGCTAGCGTTTTTTCGTAAACTTGTTTTTTGCTGTTGCGCGCTGTTGTTGGCCAACAAGTTTGGAAAATCGCCTGACGTTGTAGAGGAAAAACCAGTTGGTTGACTTGGCCAGCAGCAGCAGCTAAGACAGCAGTAGCAGCGACAACAGCCACCGCAACCAACACACACTTTAACGACTTACGATCAAGTCAAGCAGTTTCAACAACAACAAAAAATCAAACTGCGCAGGGGCAACGTCTTGTCTTGGTACGAAAGAGATGGCAATAGGTGTGTGTGTGATTGCTTTTGGCGACTACTGCGGCTTGGAGAGCTTCGTTCAGTTTAACCGCTTGTTCGCTTGCTCACTCTCGCTCACACTGGACTTGAGATCTACTTTTAACCAGTTTGGCGTGCGAGTTTTTGTTGCTGTTGTTGTCGTTGCTTTGCGTTTGCTTTTTTCTTCTTTGCGCTTTTAACGTTCTTTTGCTGTCGCCAGAGTTCATGTTTGCTTTGGCTGCCGTTGAAGGCGGCCTCAGCTCCCCCTCCCTCACCCCCTCACCACCTTCTCCTTCTTCACTTGAGAACCAGTTTGAAAACTTGTTCTTTTGCTGGTGTCGCTGTGACAAAAGCTGATTACTGTGCAACTCGCTGTGAAGCACGCGCTTTGCATGACAAATTCAGTAGAAAATAAGAAGAAAAATCAAAATGTAAATATTTTTGTTGTTTTTTTTTCGTACACATTTTCAATGTTTATTGAATTTTTGATTTAAAAGTGCCGACGGCGGCGGCCAGCGACGTGGACAGCAACAGTGGCTACTGAGTATCGTCATCTGCCTCCCTTTTTCCTCTCACCCTCTCTTTCTCTCTCAGTCTTTGTCGCCTTCTCCTGCTTGTCTTTGACTCCTGCGGATGCGACAGGCGACGCATACAAATTGCTCAGGAGATTAGCAGAAGACTCTTGTAGAAAGGGGGGGTTTGGGAGGGGGTGAGCGGGGTGTAGAGCGGGAGTGGAGACTAGTGGCAACTCTGGCTAATGGCGAGAGATTTGTGCCTTCAGGTGCCGCTCTCTAAATGCCACGCCCTCTGTGGCAAATCTGACGCCTCAAACACGCAAATCTCTTGTAATTATCTTTAGGCCAAACATCTTCCCTCTCTCTCTCTCTCCCACTCTCTCTAGGTCTCTTTACTATTTGTTGTTGTGGCTGCTGCTGCTGTAATTGCTTTAATTTTACAGTTTGACGCATAAATTTTCCTCCGCATTTCCATGAATATTAATAGCAAAAATGCTGCTGCTGGGAAATTCCTCGAGTCGTATTCAATAAGTAAGTACAGTGGAAGATGAAGAAGAAGAAGAAGAGACACAACTGGAGACAGACACGAAATCCCGAATTATGCATTCAAAATTAATGCTCATAATACGTGGAGAGGTTATCCCCCTTCTCCCTCACTCTCCCATTAATTACCTAACTACTATTAAACCCCTCTCTTCTACTTTTACCTGCTATTGATTTGGCCATGGCCAAGTCTCAGCATTGGCTAATTGAGTTGAGATTGTCCCTCTTGAGATTGAAGAGACCTTGGCTTTGATCTAATGTACAGATTACTTTTAGCCGTCCTATTGTACTTCTCAGAAGAGAAGGCAAGAGTGAGTTTAAAAGAATGAGAATAATAGCTTCATTAAAATCACAATCCACTCAAAATTTAAGTATTGTCATTGCAAATTAAAATTAAGAATTTGGCACAAGAACGAAAAATAAACTTAAATTCATAATTAGCAAGATAAAGATATATAGAAGATAATGAAACAATGTAAAATATATACTATTAGAGATGATAATAAGAAAAATGAGATGATAAAGAAACAATATAAAATACATACTTTTAAAATTGTTATTAGAGATAATAAATTAGAAATATGAATTGATTTTGTGACAAAAAACTATCGGAAATATATAAAATTCTAGTTAAAAGATTAAAAATATAAAATAATTTGGAGACTAAAGAAAGTATTTAAATGGAAAATCTATATAAGCATTAGTTATATATAATTAGAAATAAGATTACACTTAAATTAGAACTTTAAAGTAGTTAAAGATATTATATTTATTCCAGCAAACTATCCACAAATTAAAATAAATTTCATTTCTCCCAAATTCTAAAAAGATTCGACTTTTTATCGTGAATCAGCATTTTTAATCAATCACAGTTCTCTCAATCTTTAAAAATATCTTTAGTTATGAATTTTGTTGAAAGCGTTTCGGAAAATAGAACAACAATAAAATAAATAGTATGTGATGGAGTCATAGATAATAATTAGAAATGTTTATGAAGATATAACTAAATTAAACTTCTAGGGTTCCATGTTGAGATTTAAATAAGTCAGGAAATAGGATCACAAATAAGAATAGATTTATTGACAACATAAATGGAACTTAAGAAATTTTATATATATTTAAAGTGTTTCCTCTGAAACTTTTTGAATTTCCCTTAATCTATAAAAACATTATGTGCATTAAGCATCACCTGAGTTATATCCGAATTTTCCATTTGTAGCAAAAATTTTAAATCCCAAAACGTAGTTTGACATCAAAAGAAATGAATAACAAAGTATATTTTGAATTCAAACATAATCCTGAGTGATGGTTTCTAAAGTTTGAAAGTCAAATCCCCAGCTAAGCTGGTTCACTTAGATTGTATTTGTTTATCCATTGGAAAGGGGAATCATTTCCCCCTTTTTCCCTCTCTCTCTCTCTCAGTCAAGGTTGCGCCGCAATTGAAGCTCTCAACGATTAAGTCGATCAACAAATGCGATCAAGTGAAAAGTGTGGAAAGCCAAAGGCCAAAAAGTCAGTCAAGTTGAGCTCGCTTTAAACGAGGGGGGGATCGAATTTCCCACCCCTCCCTTCCATTCTGCCTCCGCTCCGTGAATCCCGAAGAACGTTCTCCGATCGATTGGCGATCGTTGAGGCAAATGAGTTTCTGATGCTTAAAGCAAAACAAACGAAACGAAAACAAAATTAAGCAACAACAATAGAGAACAAGAGCGGGAGGAGGAAGAAGAGGGAGAGGGAGAGGGAGAATAAGAAGAAGAAGAAGCAGTGGAAGAAATTAAGGAACGAACCGTGATCGCATGATCCATGATCTTGTGCATTTCTTGGACTCTCGGGGGCTTGAATTACAAACAGATTAAGAAGCCAACGGGCTGTGAGGGCAGCATAACAATGAGTTATCAAGAGAGTGGGAGAGAAAAAGAGTGTGGGAAGGGGAAGAGGAGAAGGAGGGAAACGCGACTCTAAGCTGAGCACAGGTAGAAAAACAATGAGAAATGAAGAAATGAAGTGGAACGTTAAGGTCGCCACAGTCTAGAGACAAGGGAGGGAATTAAACACAGAAAAAAAGAGAGAGGGAGAGAGAGTGTGGAGAGGGGGGGAGCAACAAGAGCAAATCCACTGAAGCAAAAACAAAAACAAAAAACTAAAAGCAAATGCAAACGCAAAAAAAAACAAAACAAAAGAAAGAAGAGCAGAAAACCCGAGACGAGAGTCAAAGAGTTGCGAGTTGTCAGTTGAGTGGTGGTAAGGGAAGGGAAGGGGGGGAAAGGAAGGGAAGGAGGGGAAGACAGGAGCAGGTAGGAGACATCAACATCAACATCACATTGCGGGCTGTCAGTCAACTGGCATCGCCAACATATGGACAGCGACAAACGATGACCAACCAACAGCCAACAGCCAACAACCAGCAACCAACAGCCAACAACGACAATGGTCGTGTTGCTGGCCAAAAAGCAACCACAAGACATCTTCAAGTCGATGATGTAGTCCGATTGCTACACTGAACAACAAGCTTAAGAACCGAGATAATAACAGCGAAAATCGGTATAAAGAATACGCTTAAAGTGAAAAAGGAAATAAATAATAATTGAAGCACTTTCAGCTTAGCCCTAAAAAAGATAAAGAAAATACTTAATTTAATATAATAAAATAACGAATTGAAAATAATAATGTATAAATGTCTTAATAACTTAATAATTTAACATATAATAACAGCAAACATCGGAATAAAGAATACGCTAAAAAGCGACGATACAAAATTATTATAATAACTAACGACTCAAGTTAACAGTAACGTAATTCTGCTGCAAAGTCCTTCGACTCATGCATTATTATATTGCTTAGCTCTATAAATTTTTAAGGTTACATGCTAAAGTTGAAACATAAATCAATGCGAATATTAATAGATAAACATCATCATTAAAATCTAATATAATTTTTTGAGAAGTATTTTGAAGAGTAAATTAAATGATATTAATATGGTTCTTTGTAACTTTTAAGAATTTAAAATTATATACAATAAAAGTATTAAAAACCGAAGTACTACCCAATAAGTTAAATTTGTATAAAAAGCAAAAAGAATATAATTTTTCAAAGATCTTTCGTATAAAACAAAAATTGGATGTAAAATTTTGCCATTATCTCTGGCTTTATTTGTTGCAAATGTTTAAAATGTTTTACAATCGCTGCTTAATATTTATAAATGTCAAACCTTTTTACTTATAAATTTTATTGTATCGAAAATTGATTTAGATTAATTCTTTTTCAGCGGCTCTTGTTATATTTGTTGCCAAGAAAACAAAACCCAATAATAATTAAATTCTATTAGTATATTTTTATAGTATTTAAGTACACAATTTTCCAACGAATTTTTACCTTGCATTCTCTTTCAAATTTATTTTAAAAAATGGAAAAATACATAAATTTCAATCGTTTTCTTTAAATACTTTTATACATCTACTCAAGTTAGAACTGTTTACAAGTGGTTAAAATTACTGCAGAAAGAAACTAGAAATATAAGTAGTAAAGTAAATATTATATATGTAGTATTCTTTTGAAGAGCAAAATAATTTGGAATCATGCTCAGCACACATGTTGCGATATTTCAAAAGCAAGTATTTTAAATGGTGCTCTCATGTTGTGGAGTGTCTTATATGTGGCAAGTACTTAAACTGGGCAATGTCTGTCAGGTTTTGCTTGCCTCGATGTGCGTTGCATGTTGCCTGCTGCCTGTTGAATGTTGAATGTTGTTGCCAGTTGCCAGTTGCCTGTTGGTCTTGTCGTCTGCCTGACTGAGTTAATTATAGGTTGAGGTTTACGAACCCAAAAGAAAGAGAGAGACGTTGCAGCTGTGGCAGACTTGAGGAGATTCTCGTCGCAATCTCAAGACGCAACTCGGAAGAGTTGAAGACTGAAAAAAAAAAGCCAAAGGATGCAATTGCAAATTGCAGGCTCTATGAAAATTGGAACAGCCTGCGGTTTCGCTTCTTCAATTTTAAGTTGAATCTTAAGCGAAACGCAAGTCAGCCATTTGCCATATGTTGTTGTAATTTGATTAAAAGAAAACGAAACAATACAAAAGGAAAAACTCATGCAGCACTTGAGGGCTGCTGCATCTTAATATCGAGAGAAGAATCAAAGTCAGAGTCGAAGTCGAGGCACAACATATGAGCCATTAGCCAGCGCCACGATTACGACGTCATTTTCTTTGATTTCCCCCCTGGCTGAAAGTGAGGGAAAAGGGGGAGTGGGGTGGGGAAAAAGGCAACTGCTCCATAAGGAACTCAATGGGAATTAAAATGTTTGTTTGTGCCCATTGAAAGCGGAACAACAACAATGCCAAACAAAAAACAAAATATATATCGTAATACTCTTCCCCATTTCTCTCTTGGTCAACACTTGAGACCGCCCATTGAGTACGATAAGAGGAAAGGAGAGGGGGAGAGCTACCCGAAATTCTTTTTGTGCGTTTCTGGTCTCTAATTTAATTTCCAATTGAACATAATCCGTTTTGCGTTCTCCTTGAGTATTTGTCATAAAAAAATTTGATGCGTAAATAAAAAGCAACAAATAAAAACGAAATTCGAAATAAATGCAACACGACGTTGACGTTACCCTGTAGTTGAATTATTATCTGATATCAATTTGGGAAACCAATTTTAATTACTCCATCTTTAATGGGCGCCGAGTTCGCTGAGAACACCAAAAAAATCTTCATAAGGGTGTTTTTACATTTGTCGAGATAATTGTGGAATTTATGACCCGATTGCTGGGAAATTTGAATGAAACATGTATAGTCCAAATATTTAATTGCGTGTATAATTTAGTAACGATATTCTAAATAATTTGGGTTTAATTAAAAATGTTAATTTTTTTTTATAATATATGTAGTTTAAAAAGGAATAAAAATAAGAAGCAACGGCAAATCAAATTTCCTAAATCTTAGTTGAATTAGAATAGAGTTTCTCGAGAATCAAAATATGTATAAAATTAATTTTTCTAGTTAAGTTTATTTTAGGATTGTATAAAGTATATTTTTTTTTAATATTAACCACATTTTTTTTTAATAATATGCATAATAATGTTAAGCAGCAACTGCAGAACAAATTTCAGAACTATAAGATTAATAACTTCTGAGTTACTTGAGAACAAAATTTTTAAAAATGTTCTATTTAGGTTAGTTTTCAATTTAAGGTTTGTTCTTAATACGCTTGATAATGTTAATAAGCATCTACAGACCAAATTTCAGAACTTTTAGTTTAATAACTGCTGAGTTCCTTGAGAACAAAATACATTCTAAAATTTAAAAAAGTGTATTTTAGTTAGTATTCAATTACAATTTTGTTTATAATAAAACCAACCAAATTTCAGAAGTCAAACTTCATTAACTGCTGAGTTACTTGAGAACAAAATATATTTAAAAAAAATTTTAAATTGTATTTTAGTTAGTATTAAATATAAATATTGTTCATTATTTGATTGTCAATGTTTATGAGTACCTAGAGAACAAGTTTCAGAAGTCTAAGCTTACTAAATAATGATTGATAATGTTTCTAAGTACTAAAAGAACAAATTTCAGGTTTCTAAATAAAAATCTTCATACTCTTTGCATACCTTTTAAGAAATGTATTAAGATTGCAGGGTATGCGAAATAAAATGAAATGAAATAAATCGTTGGGCAGCTTTGTAATTGCCTGAGGGCTTAAGGAACTGGAGGCGACACCTTCGTCTTTGCCACATTTCATGTTCCATTCAACGCGGTTGACCATAACAAGCTGTAACATAAAAAAAAATCAGCCAAATAATGAAATGTTTGTCAGTAACAGACATAGACACAGTTAACAGTTATCCCTGTCGCTGTGTATTACTATGGACGATAATTTGAATGGTCTGCGGTTTTACAATGCTTCAGGAAACAAATTTCTATAGGTTTCTAAAGCTTTTCGCCTTTCAACGCTCAACATAAATAATGGCAACATTTTTTAACAATTTCTTTCGGGACATTTTTAAATGCGGTTTGACTCTGTGTCACAATTTGTTTGGCTTCTCCTACCATCAAAATAATTAAAATTGGAAAAACTTCGCAATTTGTGGATTAAAATGTGTGATTGAATAATTGAAGGAAATCGACTATAAGAAGTAAATATTAAGTATGAAATAAATATTTTCAGTTAATTGTATAATTAATAACACAACTTAAACGTGATGACTTTCATATATAATAAGAAATCGTATATTATCTTATATAAAAAATAATAATAAAACTTTTTTGTTTGTCACTCATGGAATAATTCTTTCTGCTCTTCTTTGAATACATCAAGGAAATATTTTTTGGAAACCATTTAAAAATAATGTTTTCAATAAAAAAGAATTTCAAAGATGTTATAAAATTAAATGATTTAAAATTATAATTTAATATGATTTTAAAATATTTTTCAGCAAAAAAGTTTCTTAAATTTATAGATGAAATTATATTTTAAAATAAACTACTTTGAAGATTATTATTTGGAAATCATTTTGAATTGAATTTTTCCATGAAAGAGAATTCCAAAGATGATAAAATGAAATGATTTAAATTTAAAATTTGTTATTATTTTAAAATATTTTTCAACAGCAAAAAAGAATCCTTAAATTTATAGATTTAATTGTAAACTGATAAAGATTGAGTTTAAAGTATGAAAATATATAGAAAAGTCGAGTGAAATATATTTGTATATATATATTTTAATGCTTAAGACACAACTAATAACAGTGTATTTTACAGTAAATATTTAAATGATGAAAATGATAAAAAATCAATTATTAAATCAAATGTTTTAAATAATTTGATTTAATTTCCTTTACTTCTATTCTACATTTTTTAAAACGTAATTTTTATAAAATAATTTTTATTCATTCCACAATTTCTTATGGGCAACAAAATTCTATTTAAAATGTTGGATGCGTAGTAAAATAATTTTTATTATTTTCATCATTTTTATAATTTCCCAAAGGAAATAAAATTCTATTTAATACTTTGGATACTTCCCGCTTCTCTTCAAAAACTAAATTTTATAGTTTATCAAAAGTAACTAAAATCTTACTCTTATTTCGAGTTGCATATTTTTCTACTTTTGCATTTCTGCAGAAAGCACTCTCCTTTATCTTTATCATATTAACTCGTTGCAAAAGAGTCGCTATTACTTTGTTTTTGATTCGATTACACAAATTTGCGCTATAAACTATGCATTTATAATGGCAATCCTTGATCCTTTTGGCTTTGCTAGCTGTAGCAGCAGCAGTAGAAGATAAAAAGCAGCTTTCATAACAATTTGTTTGCTTTATCAGAATATCTTTTCGCTTGTAATTCGATTAAAAAATTGTTTATTCAAAGAGTTTGCCAACTTACATTAGAGTCTGCTGGCAAAAGCAGCAGCAGCAGCAGAAGCAGGAGAAGCATCAGCAACTGGTCAACTTTCAGGACCATCCAACATTTCTATCTCTCTCTTTTTCTCTCTCTCTTGCTCTGTCTTTCCGCTTGCCTTGGCCCCCTTGTGATACATCGACGTGCAACATTCCAAGTTAATCCATTAGATGCATTGCATTTTTAATTTGACATTTACAATATAAATTTGCGCTTGCTTTCAAACAACAACAACAACATTTGAGAACTGTTGTTGTTGTATCAATGATGACCAGAAAACTGACCACTTGGCAGCAGGCGATTGTCATTTGGGGGGCTTTCCGACCCCCCCGGATTCCCATTGCCCGCAAAATTGTTTAAATATTAAATTAACGAATTCGCCGGATTTTCACCGTTGCACATATATACATACATACTATATAGTATATCGCGAAGCATACGAGCGACAAATCCCTCCGGGCCATTGGCGATTTTGCACACACTGACCGCTAGATGGCGCATTTGCATCCACAATTGTCATTTACCGACACGATTTCAATTGCTGGGGAAGAGGGGAAAAGTGTGGTTCGGAGGAGAGAGGAGGGAAACCAAAACAATCTATTGAATTATTCATGCGACACATGAGGTTGCAATTGAAGCTATTGCCAAATTGATTGAGTCCCAAAATTTCGAAGCGTTTAGAGGGGGAATGTTAAAGCATTCTTAAATTTTCCGATTAGTGCTAAATACAACACTGGATTATCAAGAAAGTCAGAATGCTAACAATATAAGATCTTAGTGCTGACTAATTGTTTTCCTTCGTTTGTTCCAAAATAATTAAATTTGTGGTATGATTCCTGAAAATCAGTTGAAATCGGATAAAAATTGTTAAACCTATTTAAGAAATACTTTTATTTGGAGGTCTTAGTCTGTAGTACTGCATCAATATACCAAATGTATTTTGTGGTATATTATTTGATATATTTTAAGAATTAAACTACACTATTTTATGGTATCTCACAATCGAGCACTCTCGACTGTAAGTTTCTAACTTATTTTATTTTGGTTAAGAATATTACCAATTTTTACAAATTCATTTTTCTAACATATTAGTATATTTGAAATGTAGTGGTATGTCGGTATACGCAGCACTTTAGATTTTATTATTATTTAATTTAATAAAAATAAATATTAAACAAATTAATATTACTAGAAATAAATCCGAAGTAATATTAAATGATATAATTGATTGGATTTCTCTTAATCCAATAAATAACAAGTAAGAAAGCCACAGTTGAGTGTGCTCGACAGTGCGGTATTATTTTTTAAATATACCGAATCAATATACCATAAAACACTAAAAACATAAAAACCAATATACCACAAAATACTAAACAGCAAAATACTAAAGCAAAATAGTGCGGTATTATATTTAAAATATACCAAAATAATATACCACAAACCAAATATACAAAAATACATAACATACATTTCTTGGAGGCACAAAATCAAAAATATAATAAGTAAGAAAGTGTGTGCTCGACTGCGGGATACCCATTGAGAATAAAAGCAAATCAGTGCGGTATTACTTTCAAAAAATATACCGAATAAATATACCACATAATACTAAAAATATGAAAGAAAAAATGTGCGGTATCAACTTTAAAATATATCAATTTAATATATCACAAAATACTTATATTGTAAAACCAATATAATGCAGTTTTAATTGTAAAATATACCAAACAAATATACCGAAAAATACTATAAAATAGAGCAATCTCTATATTTATATAGTACTACATTCAAAATATACCAAAGTTATATACATTTCATAGCGCCCACACCAAAAATTAAGAAAACAATTTTAATATGTATAAAGTGAGAACTACAATATCTTTATCTACTATATCTACCCTTATGATAAAGTAATTTTAATTAGCAGCCTTATAATAAAGTAAACTACAAGAAGTATAACACAAAAGTAGAAGCAAAGTCTTTGGCCCTGCTCTAGTTCTTTTTGCTCATCGCTCTGGACAGGAATGCATATTTATTTTATGGTCGCTGCCACGCCCATTTTAGCGTAGTAAGACATGACGTGTGAAAAGCAGAAGAAACCAAGACGAAGACGAAGAGCGACGCGTCTGCAAAGTTTTGTCAAAGTTGTGGGAACAACGAGGGTCCAGGAAATGCATAGAGATAACTGCTTATTAGACACTTCCAGGTAGCTAGCTCAAGGTGTCAGAGCCAAGAAATGCAAAGAGAGAGTGAGCAAGAGAGAGCGAAAAGGAAACCAGGGAGGGAATGCCAACAGGGCTGCAGGCGAGAAGCACACACACATAAAGCTGTCCGAAACTTCTGCTGCGCTGTATTATGATATGCAATGTTTTGGAAGATGGGGAAAACTCTAAAGAGGTTTTCTCGCGAAAAACGTTTTAGTTAAACGCGGCAGCTCATATGAAAATTACACACGGCCATTTTGTGGGTGTGGCCCCAGGTTTGTTGTTGTTGTTGGCCTTGTGTAAATTGGCCAACAGTGTTTGCTAATTGTGGCTCCGCCAAGGAAACCAAAAAGCCAAACCAACAAAGAGAGAGAGAGAGAGAGAATGTTTACAATTAGCCAAATGTAAGACTGGAAAAAATCTTTTGGAGCTGCAATTTCGGGGCGAGATTCCTTTTTGGCGGAATCTAGCTATCAACAATTATGGCCAACAAGCACATTTTGCTAATTGCCAGCGAGTGTGAACTGTGTGTGTAGGGGGGGGCAACAATGGGTTAACATGGCCGAAATTAATATTTTCGGTGGTTTAATTTGCACAATTTACGTGTGCGAAATAACAAACAACAAGAAGCGATAGCTGAAAGTCGAAACCAAATGAAATGGAAATGTGAAAATGGGGGAAAAATGCGAAAATGTGCCGAGCTGTGCATTTTGCTCTCGCTCTCTCTTTCTCTCTCCGAGTGTGTCGGAAATTGAGGAAATGCCAATGCGAAGCAGTCGAACTATGCACATGGACTGCATAATTGGATCTCGGACTCCTTTTTTCTCCTCTCTCTCTGGGTTGAGGAGGAGGGAAGCGGCAACTGAAATTGCAGGCTGGCGCTCAATTAGAGCGAGTGCCAAACTGATTCAATCGCCACAATCTACAGTTCCGAGTTTTGTACCTTATATCAACACACACACACACACACACACACACACACAACTAGTATCCATCGCTCTATCTCATATCTATCTCTGGCTGCAACACATTAGTCAAAGTTCTCGACCAAAAGCGTCTAATTTTTGTGCAAACTTTTGCAGCAGCAGCTTCTTTGTGCCCCAATGAATTCTAGCACCACAACAACACTCACACACACACTCACACACACACACACATTTCTCAGTTAACTCGCTTTTCTTAGTTCTCATTTCTGTGCTCTCTGCTCTGAGTTCTCAGTTCTCATTTTGGCAAAACAGCTTCCATCTCATTTTGTTTGCTTGCCTATTTTTCGACCAAAAATTCTTCTGTGCCAAATCGCATTTTGAGCCGAGGCCACACACTAACACACACTAACACACACAATTTGTGGCCCAAAGGAAAGCGGGAATATTGCGTTTCTTGTCTCTCGATATGAGTATCGACAACTGGCCTGCTTATAAGCTCAACTTACATTGTGTCACACGATTGCCAAAGTCCCTGTAATCGACAGCTAGCAACTTGTTCTTGGATGGATTCATCAATTGAAAGAGGTTTGCCAAGGTATCGAAAACAATATTTGTATATCAAAAGCAGCATTTCAAATTCAGCAAACTAAACGATTACAAAATATACTGCATTTGTCTTCTAAGCTTAGGTATTGTTATTAGGTATTATTTTGCGTATTTGGAAAGTATTTTGAATATACAACTATTTTACTTTTTAATATTAATACAATTTATTAGAGGTTCTTAGACAAAGACGTACTATAAATGTATTTAAAATCTATGTGAATTGTATTATTTCCCAATAAATAACTTAAAAATTTTTTGATTCTCTGCTGCTGCAGCATAAGATCAAACATAGTTGAAAACATAAAAGAGCAAAAACCAAAACCAAAACTAAGAAAACCGCAAATAATATTTTTCATTAGTTTGAAGCTTTTTTAGATTGTTTCGTATAAAGTGTCCTATTGAATTTCAAGACAATTTTGAGTAATTTAATAGTGAATCTCTTAATAATTTAATTAAAGCCCAAATCTAAACAATTTAAATATCTACTGCTGCCAGAATCATTATTTTTCAAGAATACTTTCATGTTTATTTCACTTAGAACAATTTCAATAGTAATCATTAAATAGATTCTTAAATATTGAATCATTTTATCTATTATATTTGCTAAGCCGAATTTATTATTCATTAGAATCAACAATGAACATAAATGGTTCTAATAACTTTAGTACGTATTGTTTAAAGCAAAAATAAATTCAAAAATATTGAAATATATTATCTGTATTGAACATTTTACTTGTATAGAATTTGAAATATACCTTTTTTTTAGTATATTTATATCCGCTACTCATCGGTAGGGATTTTTGTAAAAATTTCGGTATATTTAAGTATTTTTTGTAAACGAATACGGTATATTTTAAGTATAATACTCATCACTGTTTTGTTTTATACATCCATATGTATAAACATAAGTATATTTCGGGATTTTGTTGGTATATTAATTTGATATATTATAGGGATTTAGTATTCAGTATTTTTTTCGGTATATCAATTCGATATATTCTATGTATAATACCGCACAGTTTTGCTTTTGTTGAGCTGGAGTGGAGGGCATCTCATAGACGAACACTTTTGTATTTTGATATATTTTTTATATTTTAAATACAATTTTTAATTCTATTAATAAATATTGATTTCTTTTGAGCTGTCAATGCAGTTTTTAGTCAAACTCCCCCTCCACATTAGCAGACTTCATTATGCAGAACTTACAGGGTATCTTGGCATCGTCAATTGCCTATTTATGGACAAATGGGCTTCGTCTTGTTCACATTTGTCTGTGGTCAATACAATTTTTGGCACGCCTAAGCCAAATTAATTAACTGCTGTCCAGGCGTCGACGGCCAAGCGACAGCAAAGGGGGGGAGATGGGGAGAGGGGGGAGGGGTGTGAGGGGTGTACAACAAGCAGCAATTGGCAATGAGCAGATACCGTTATAAGCCGCCTCAACATGCAGCAGCAGCAACATAAAGCGAGCCAAAGCGGCAGCTGACAACTTTGCAACCAGACTCGGTTTTCCCCCCCTTCACAATTTCCCCCCTCTACTCACTCCTAGTACCAGTTTTTTGTTTTTGGAGCCGGGCTAAGATGAAGCCGGCAATATCGAAATGGCGTGTGCTGAGCGAGGACTTGTTTTTGGCCTGTGGCCGAAGTTGAAGTTGCAGTCTTTTGGCTGCCTCAAAAGTGCCGTTATGTGACCTCATATGTGGCCAAAACACTAACAAGCTGACCAGCCAAAGAGTAAAAGAGAGAAGCGGTAAGGGGAGCATCTGTTATTGATACCTCAAGTTGGCGCACAGCGATGCCAAATTGCCCCAGAGACGCGATACGATCGCGCCAATTGAGCAACTTTTTCGGCGTAGCCGTGAAAGTGGACAAACCGGAGCACAATTCACAATGAGATGGGGTAAAGAAAGAGAGAGAAAGGGAGATAAAAGAGCAGTGCAGCGAAGAAGTGTTGCCGGCAACCAGTGGCTGCTACTGTGGCAACAGCAGCAGCTGCAACTGCAACTGCAACAGCCATCGATTCATAATCGATTTGCAACGTGAAAAAATCATGCAAGAGACCTCAATCAAAGCAAAGGAGGAGAAAATTGTACTAGGTTTTCAGTAGTTAAAACAGAAGTAGTACAAAAATAATCCACAGCAATAAAATTGCATATTATAGAAAAATATTATGAAAGAAATATAAAGAAATCCAATGCTAAGAAAAAGGTTATACAGTAATAAAATATAGTTGAAATTTGAACTCATATTATTAGTAATATTAGTATATATGTATATTAGTAATATTGAAAATAATAGTTCTGCATTTTGTTTTACAAAAGAACTCAATCAAAGCAAAGGACAGAAAGGTTCAAACAGGAGTAGCAATAAAATAGCATTTTGCAGAAAAATTAGTGCTAAGAAAAAGTTAACACTGTAATAAAATATAGTTGAAATTTGTGATTGTATTATTACAAATTATATTGAAGTTAAAGAAATAATTATATAATATTCAAACTAATAATTCAGAGAACTCAAAGCAAAGGGCAGAATGGACAAAATGCAGCAGAAAAGTGTCTTAGAATTTTCAGTTGTTAAAACACGAGTAGTATAAATAATCAGACACAAGAACAAAAATTACATATTGCAGGGAAAATATTACTCTAGAAACAGCAATGTAAGCAGTGCTAATAAAAAGGTCATAAGTCAATAGAATACTTTTGGTTTTAAACATTCTGTTCAACTATATCTGAAAAATACCTCAATCAATGCAAAGGACAGAAGGGAGAAAATGCTGTAATAAATTGATGTAGCATTTTCAGTTGTTAAAACAGAAGTAGTACAAATAAATGAACATAACATTCACAAAGAATAAAATTGCATATGGTAGACAAGCCGAAGAAGTTGCAACCTAAAATTCAGTAAATATGCAAAAAAAACTCAAACAAAGCAAAGGGCATAAGGAAGAAAATGGAGTAGTATAAATATTAGAAATATAATCAATATTAGTAGAATTTCAAATTTTTAAAATAGGTATACTGCATTAATAAAATATCAAATTAGTAAAAATAGTAGTAGTATTGCTATTCAATATAATTTCAAATTAGTAAAAATAGTAGTAGTAAAAATAATTGTTTGCTAAGCAATATAATTGTTCCTCTTTGTGTCATGAATATGCTGTAGAGCAAGAATAAAAGTGCATGAAGCAGATAAATATGCAAGAAATATGATAAAAATGAAAAGACATAAAAAAAGAAATACAGCAATAAAATTCATTAGTATTATTAGAGCTAATATTTAGGCTAATGAAAATACATATAAAGTTGAAAATATTTATACTACTTAGTATCAAATTTAACTTAGAGAAATAAATATTTAATATTGAAAATATATATTTTACTTTGAACAATCAAATAATGTCATTTGCCAAATTCATTTTTATGACAAAATTTAAATAATAAGAAAGCAAGACATTTAACGCAGTAAGAAATTTACTACTGCTAAAATCTTAAAGAAACTTTGATGAGTTCCTTAATAAGGTTAATCAGATAAATGCCAACTAAACTGTTTACAGAGCTTTAAATGAAAAGGTTAATTGCTCAATAAGGGTTTACCTTTCTTTTCGACTAGAACTTATTAAGGTTTTCCCTTTCTAAAAGGTTGATGAATCAAATAGAACATTTAATAAATCCCTTGACAAAAAGAGTTTCAACTCCCAGACTCAAGTTACGAGCAGATGCTTAAGAATACCTCGAAGCATTTTTTAATGTAAGTCTCAGAGACTCAACTAATGAATGACTGACTGATAGACTGACTCCCATTACAAATGATCAGACTGAACGATTGAGAGGATTCTCCGCTCGCAGACAGGTATCGTCTTACTCTTGGAAGTTGAAAGAAGTTCAGAGTTACTCCCGAGGTTTCTCCCAAGCTGAAACCTCTCAACTTCATCGTGAGGCTGAGGCTGCAATTAATTTGGGGAGCACCCCCAATTGGGACCACACACACACCCAACGCAACTCCCTCGCAATCCTTTGAAAAAGCTCCCCTCTTATTTTGTTATTTTTGTTATTCTTGGCTTTTTGTTGTTTATACACCTGATGATGATGATGACCCTTTTTTGTGCTTATTGAAATTTGATTTTTGTTTATTGTTTCAGCTCGAATCTCGGCTCGCTTTAACTGTGGGAGGGTTGTCACTCCCCTCTCTGGAATTCCACCCTCTACTTTCCCCTCTTTGAGGTCAACTTGTTTGTCTGTTGTATTTTGTTAACAGGTTGTTGTTGTTGCTGGCTGTGACTCAATGATGATGAGCGCAATTGTTAAGCACGACTATAAGTCATATAGCTGGCACCCCTGTGTGAACCCTCACCTCTCACCCTGCTCTGTCACCCCTCTTGGCTGGCCAAGAAGTCAGCGAAGCAGCACGATGAAGACGAAGACGAAAGCGACGTCACCTTAGAGTCCAGCTCAACAAGTTCCTGGGCACAAATTGCTGCGAGGCCCAGTGCTTATACAGCTGTTGCTGCTACTATTGTTTTATCAAGGAGTCGCAGAGAGAGAGAGAGGGAGAGGGAGAGAGGGGGGAAGGGCTTGCCATGTGTGGCAAAGTGGAGGGTTGAACGCTCGACTCGAGTTGACTGTGGGAATTTCTCAATTGCTGCATGGTTAATAATTGCTATTGTTGGCTTCTTCACCTCCAACGCTGGACAAGAGAGGGGAGAGAATATGGTGGTGAGCGGTAGGGGGGGGGGGGGAAAGGTTGCGGGTGTCTGCGCAATTGTGCGTAACTCGTAATGATGTGCGAGCGTTGCAAGTGTGTGTGTGTGTGTGTTTGTGTGTGTGTGTGTGTGCGACTTCATTTGCGGTTAGATTGTAAATAAGCTGACAACAGGCAGCAACAGCTTCAGCTTCAACATCAGCTTCGGCGCCAGCTTCAGCGCCAGCTTCAGCCTCAGCTTCGGCGCCAGCTCCATCTCCAGCAGCTTTAGCAGCAGCATGTGGCATGTGGCAAGTGCCAAGTGGCAAGTGGTGAGCAGTGAGAGCGGCAAAGTGCATTTGAAATTTTGCCCAAACGCCTTGGCTGTGAAATTGTCTTGCCCTTAAGACAATGCTGCAACTGATTCTACTTGCATCTCACCTTGCCACCAATACTTCCCACTCTTTAGCTTCCCCCTCTTCAGCTTCCCCCTACCCCAACTTTGATTAATTGCTGTCTGTGGTTGCATAGCTCGAATACTCAACAAATTCAAATTCAAATTCAAATTCATTCCAGCAGCTGCTGCTGTGTTGACCTCAATAGCAAAAGCTGCAGTTGCCACTGGGCAAAAGGGGGCGTGGTCAAGCCAGTGTTGCAAGCTGGCGCCAAACCTAAATAAAGGTGCGAAGCAGGTTCACTTGGGTCACTTCGAGATCGTTTCGTGGGTCACACGCAACGATCCATCGATCGATTAAGCCACTCGATAAGGCAAATCCTTAATTACAAAGATTGAGTTACAATTAAAAATGCATTTGACTCGCATTAGTTACACGTCTTTCTCAATTTCAACTGGGGAACATTATCAAATTAATGTGCAGTTGCTTCAAATTCGAGAGACTATCAAACTTATAGGCACCAAAATGAATTTAGTATTGGAAAGAAATTTAGTATTAGAGCTACTATTCAAACTCAAATGGTAAGGTTAAGGAAAATTTATATAAGGTTGAGGTATAAACTCATTAATAAGAATTTTAATTCATTTAGAAATACATATGCAAATTTATTAGTTCACAAATTGTACACAATGTTCTTACCCATTTCTTATTGCTCTATTAATCTGTCAAATAAATATTCACCACATTTTCTAGAAAGTGTTAAATTTACAAAAAGAAAAAAGAAATTATTTAAGTCACACTTTTATACGCCTACTGCAAATGGGTTTAAGCCTTTTTCTTACTGATAATCTGGTATATTTTGTCATCTATGGTATATTTATAGTGATTTATCAATATACCAAATATGCCCATTGGTATTTTAGTATTTTTCGATATAATATTTGGTATATTTTTAGAATAATACCACACTGTTTTGCTGTTTAAACATTTAATAAAAAAACAATGAAGAATTTAGAAAATATCTCAGTGATAAATAATATTTTTTACATTCAAAACTGAAGTAAATATCTGTGTGTTATAAATATTAGAAAGAACAATGAATGATAGTGTTAGTTTCATAAATAAAATAAAAATTAAATTTAATTATTCTATGCCTTTAACATCATGAAATTTAATCCGATACTTAACTTAGATTAGTAGAAAAGAAATAAATTAATTGTAATGTAAAGAAAAAATAGAAGATTGTAATTAATATTCCAATTTTCATCAATGATATTAATCTTAAATATAACAGATGATGGTAAAATATTGTTTAATACTTTTCAATTCATTTCATTCAACATTTTAGTAAATTCACAATAAATACCTCAAAGTTCGTGGACAATTGCTAAGAGAAAACTAACAAAAAAATAACTATTTGAAAAAAGTGTAATGCAACAAAGGAAAATCAATGGTAATTATTTAAATAACCATCAAAATAATGTGAGAGCAGCAGCAGCGAAAGGCAACGATCTCAATTTGTGTTGCATGTCTGGCGGAAAAGTCAAGGAAAATCGTCGATCTTGAGATATGAAAATTGGTTATTTCGACCCCATTAAAATACAATCAAATGTCGCGCGCAAGTAGCCAACGAGCAAAGTGGATTTTTCCAAAAGAGAGACAAGAGATCGCAGTGCATACACGCAAATGCCATTAGAAATATGTATGTGGAAAGAGAGATGCCACAAACAACAAAGTTGCCACCAACTACAATGTGGAGATAGAGAGAGAGAGGAAGAGAGAGGGAGAGGGAGAGAGAGCAAGAGATGGCATCATCTCATCTTCCACTTACAGCAAACGACAAACTTCCTTCAGCTCGTAATTATCAGCATGATAGCAAAATTTGTAGACCAATAATTATTTTCCCACTATTTCAGTGGCATGGGACCGAGGCAGAGGCAGGGGGCATGTGGCAGCAGGAACTCGATGCCACATACAATATAATTAATAACATGAAAAATACATAATGAAATTATTATCTTACTGTAATGTGAAATGATTATCTGCCATCTCAGCAAGAGTGTAACTATAAGTGTGTGTTGTGTTCGGTGTGTGTGTGTGTGTGTGTGAAAAGTATCTATGTGTGTGTGTGTGTGTGCAAGACAATGGCAACAACTTGAACTCGACGCGAGTTTAACGCGCATTGAGGGTTGCAGTCCAAAGCGGAAAAGCGACGCCTTGAGAGGGGCCTTGATAGGAATGAGAATTACTTAGGGATAGGTCAGTGTATCTTTAGACTCGAGAGTCTCTCTTTTTTTGTTATGCAAAGCGTTGGCGTTATGTGTCTGCATCTGAAGCGTAACGATGCGACTTTGAAACGGTTTCCAGTTGCCAGTTGTCGGTCGGTGGTTGCAACAACTTTAACTTCCAACTTCAACATCAACATCAATTTGAAACTCCCTCCCGCTTTCTGAGTTACGTCCACAGGTGGGCAGTTTCAATTTCTGATGACTGCCTGAGCGCCTCGCAGTTATGTCAGAGGTTGGCCCTTTGGGATGGGGGATGAGTTTGGAATAGAGAATGAAGAATGGAGAATGAAGTCGCATCGCGCTTCAGCCAAGCGGAAGTTGATTTATTTGTCTCTACGCTTTGGTGAGAGAATTCTTCTGCATTGTTTCCAAACCACCTACGACAAGCCCGAAAGCCGAAAAGGAGAAAAAAAAACCTTAACCTTAACCAGTTGATAGCGCTGCTTTTCATTTCAACTCCAACTTTTTTTTATTTTACCATAATTTGAGGCAAGAAAATTGTTCATGCAGAACTTTTCATTTTTTTCTTTTGCTCTTGCTTTGGGTCAGTCTCTTTCTTTTGCTGCTCATAAAATTAAGAAATATTTGTAATAATTAGCGCAACTTTTTGTTCGTTTTTTGCTTGATGAAAACGGGGAAAGAAAGAAACTAAAAATAATTCCTGGTTGGCTTTTGTCATTTGCATGTTGTTGTTTGTTGGTGAATGGAAATTGGCAACAGCAGCTGTAAGCTTCAGTTTTGCAATTGGCCAAATGTTTGATTGGCCCTAAGGAAAGGTAAGTCTCCCCCTCTCTTTCTCCTACTCCACCTTCCCCTTGCTCCAACTCCTCTCTCAGTGCCATTGCATTTTACTTGGCATTCGGAAATTCATTTAGCTTTTGTTGCTGCTTCTGGTTTTTCCTCTCTCGCACTTCTCGCTCTTCACATTGCTCCATTATACTTTGGCATTTTCCTTTTCTATTTTTTATAAGCATTTTTCAATCGCATTTCGATGCGCATTTTCATTTGGGGTCAAGAAAAATCCATTAGCAGTCAGTGGAAGTTAAATAGAATCCATTAGCTGTTGCCGGCATTTGTTGCCTTTCTCTATGTATTTGTTGTTGCTGCTGTTGCTGCTGCTGCTTTTGTTGCCACTCGTCGTGCTGCCATTGTCGTTGCTGTTGTTGTTGTTGTGTAGGTGGCGTTGTTGCTATTCCAGCAAATTGTAATAAAGATTGTGCTAGGCTTGTGGCCCTGGTCTCAGTAAAAGGCACTGAACGGTGCCAGGCGCAGGCTACCAACAAACAAAAAAGCAAAAAAAAAACAAAACAAAAAATAAAAGTGAAAGCTGCGTTCACAGCTCACGCAACATAGAACCCCTTCTCCATCCCGTATCTAACCCCAGCCTTGAAGTGTGTTTGGCAATTAAATTCGGCAGATTTTTTTGCCAAGCCATTTTAAGGCGGCTTGTTGTCTTTTTATGCCCCTTTGAGACGGCGCCAGCAAACATTAATTTCCCTTTAGCTAAAGTCAACTAAAATTTGAAGCCTTTTTCTTTTTTGTTAAACACATATTTATCAGAAATTTAAAATATTACAAAAATTCTCTGAACTAAATTCTGTGCGCCTTCATTTTATAGCACCCCTTAAAAGTATGCAATAGAATTTTTATGTGGAACCTATTTAAGTATTGAAGTACTTGCAGTTTAAATCCAAGCATCGAGCTTATCAAAGCTATGCTAAAGTGAACTTTATCAATGTTCTAGGCCCTGCCGGAAGCGACTGTCTAGCGTTTTGGTCGTTAGACGTGTAAGACTCGAGGCGGCATTGTCCTGTCCCAAGCACACAGTGGGAGTGAGAGAGAGATGGTGGCAGGCCAACAGTTTGCCTTGTGCTTTACGTTTTGTGCCCTGACACCATGACATGCAGTTTGCAAGTGCTTCTGCTAAGGAAAATCTATTAACCTCCAGTGACATGTGGCTATACACACACCCACACACTAACACACGCACACACCTAATGTGACACAATGCATATTTATGGGCTGTCGATGTCGTTGGCGATGCGCTAGGCGTGGGGTGGTTTATGTCTTCGCTGCGCGTATATATTCAAAACGCAGCAGCAGCAGCTAAAAGTATGCAATGCTTTTAATACACCATTTTGCGGCTGGCGTCTTGGCTATATTTGCGGCATAAATCAAAGTGTGCTGCATACTTATGAGCGCAATGATTAATTCTTTTTCACTAGATTTTTTTTCGCCGTGTTAAGACTGTGCGCGGAATTAGCCGTTTAAGCAAGTCTCGCGATGTTGTGTTTGCTGTACATAAATCAAAATTCAATTGTGAAGTTCATAAGGCTGAGCAGGCGTTTTTCTTCTTTTTTTGTTTGTTTCTTTATCGCAAATCGCAGAATAGGCGCCAAATTATTGTGTGGAACAATGAGAAAACGTGCAGCGCAAAAAGTCCTTTAATGGAGTTTTGTACGCTATGTGTGTGTGTGTGTGTGTGTGACTGTTGGTCCCTTGTAGTGCTGGCAATTGAAGCAGGCTTACAAAGGCAGCAAGGGACAGAGAGAGAGAGTGAGGAGTCCTCAAATATGCGCACTCACTGCCCAGCTGTCAGAGACTCACAAGCTGCACAAGTTTGGATTGCAAAAAGGAGGCAACCAAGAGGTGGAGTAGGGAAGGGATAGGAAGGGGAGGGGGCCACTGAGTGCCTCACTGCTGGCGTAGGATGTGTGAGCGCATTTAACGCATTGTCCTTTTAGCCATATTGATGATGATGCCAAATGACACCAAATGGCAATGGCAACACCGTGGCTGGCAGCATGGATTTCGCTATCACTTGCATGGCTCCAGCAACAGCAACAGCTATAGCTATAGCTACATAGCTACATCTCTTGCTATAGCTACAGCTACAGCTGCTCCTCCAACTCCATACTGTGTTGTTGTCACAGTTGTTTCATGTTATGTTGCCATTATTTCGTGGATTTTTGGCTGCTTTAGCATTTCACTTTGATAGTCTGCGAGCAGCAGCAGCAGCAGCAAGAGTAGAAAGAAAAAAAATGCCACAGCATCATCATGCTGTCGTCCTTTCATGTCCTGCTCCTCCCTCTGCTCCTTCTCCTTCCCACTCTTCACTTTACTTTGCTACCTCCTTCGGTTCGTTTCGCTTTGGTGGCTGGTAGCTTTTGCTTTATCTGCTGACAGTCATAAGTTTTGCTTTGCTTTCCATTTTTATTTCATTTATAAGCGCCCCGCCTTCGCTTGCACGTTATCCTTGCGCTTCCTCGCTGACTCCGCCCCTCTCCACCTCTCCACCTCTTGGCCTCGTAACTCATCAACGCGCATATGTTCGCTGGTTCTGCCTTGGCTTTGCTTCCCTCAGTCCTTCCCCCTGAGTCTTTTGGTCTTTTCCTATGTGTTTGCTTGAAGTTTGCCGGCAAAATTTATTTTTATTTGCTACATTTTGCTACGCTTTCTTCTTAGCTCTTCTCTCTCTCTCTCTCTCGCTCTCCCTTTCTCTCTCAGCATCGCATGCTGGGCATTTATTGTTGCTTTCCTGTTGCTGTTTCCGTTTGTTGTAAATTTTAGTGGATTATCCTGCTGCCTTCTTATGCTGCTTTCTACTCGTGTTCTCAACGTAGTTGCTTTTGGCCGTTTGAGTGAATTTATTCAAACTTCACTAAACACAATCAATTTACGAATTATTATTATCCTCCTCCCCCCCTCTCTGCTTCATCTCAAGTTGTCGTCGCCATTTGTTGCCTACTTTTGTGCGTCGTCGTCGTCCTTTTCTTCGCATTTATTGCATTTGTTACGCTTGAGCCAAACTGTCCAGAGACGGAACCGGAGCACTTTACTTGCTTATGATCTGCCTATCCTCTCCAACTCTTCCTCTCCTCCTCCTCCTACTTCGCCTACTTCGTCATCGTCTTTGCCTTTATGGTTCGGGCTCATTTGCCAGGCCGCTTTTAGCTCTTCATGTTTATGATTTCCATTTGCTTTTCTTTCCATTTTTTTTTCTCTTCTATGGGGTTCGTTCGTCATATGTGCGGGGCGTGGCCGAAAGCGGCTCAGTGTAATTACCACTTAAATCGTGTCCCGCCCACACAACAACACACACACACACACACACACACACACACATACACAAAAACAATGGCAAAGTGTAATCATAATAAATAATAAATAAATTTTATTGTTTAATGGATTCCAGTTACACTTTCGGAAATGTTGTCGTCGTCGTCTCCCTCATCGTTATTCCTTGTCGTTATTATTGTCGTTCTCATTGCTGTACTTGCGTTAGCTATTGCTATTGTTGTTGTTGTTGTTGTTGCTGGCATCGCCGTTGGCATTAGTCACACTTTATTTATGAATTATGATACTCTTTCTCAGCCTTTGACAAACGCTTCAATGCGTTACTCGGCTCCATGTGCTACAAGACGAAGCGAGCAACAGGCAAATGAAAGAAGGAGCAGCTTATCAATTATTGAACATATTCTGAGCAGCATATTTATTATTAGGTCTACTCAATTTTTATCTGTTTGCTAAGCAATTGAAATTGAGTAGAAATAAGAAGAGACATCTCCCACATATGAGTTTTGCTTAAAGAAGAGCATTATACACATAATGTATAAGCCTAACTCATTTATAAAACATTGTTTAACAAAATTTAACTTTGGAAATTTACGTCTTAATGTGTTGTGAAACTTTTTTCTACTACAAAAATTTTGTAAACATTATATCGAGTGAAATCTATATGCAAATTAGCGTTGAAATATCTGTGCTTATACTTTCAAATTAGGTTGTCAGCTCTAATTTTATTATTTAGTTTTTTAAAAAGCTTAGATAAAATTAAAAGGAACACTTCGTATTTCTAAAGCACTGGCTATGAAGGTATTCGGACTCTAATTTTATTAATTTTATGGTTGTCTTCTTGAAAAGAAGTACATATAGATTCATTTAATTTTTCGTCTGCTATGCGTTGACTACAATATCTGTTAAAGTCAGTTACATTTCAGCTTTATTCAACTTATCCTAAGGTCATTTCATTTGTCGTTATTTGTCATTAATATTGTCACTTCTTTTTAAGGTAGTCTGTACTTTTATGTGTATATTTGTCTTTTTCCTTAAGCTGTCAAATCGAATTTTGCTCATTTTATTATTTGCAAAGAAAGTGCTTATTAAAAATGAGAAAAGTGTTTGCAATCTATAGAAATATAAATTATTTTAATTTCAAAATAGATTAATATATTTATCAACAACTTTGAGCAGACTAAAACTTCAGTTGGAATCGTGTATACTTTAGCTTAATTCAATTTGTTCAATTTGTTATTATTTGTAATTAATTTAGAGACTTTTTTTTTAAGGTGGCATATACTTTTATTTAAGTACTATTTTAATATTATTTGTATATTTTTTTTATTTAGCTTAATCTGTTAGTTTCACTTTTGAAAAGAAATGCATATTAGAACTATGAGCTGCTTTGGAGCGATGTTATGCTTAATCTTAATTCCATATCTCCAAGTCTGTTTCATTTGTTGTTATGTTAACTGAAATTAATATTGGCAAAGTGATATGTTCTTCTTTTGACCGTTTTATTTTTATATATTTCGATATATAAGTTAATTTGCCCTTCATTCTGATTTCAATTTTCCCCATTTTCTGCCAACTTTGTAGTGTATTTCACTAGTCGACCTCACAATTATTTGCTTTGTGCCACATATTAATGAATTTATTTCTATGCACGTGTCTCTGTGTGTATGTGTGTGTGTGTGAGTCGGTTTTATTGTCGAGCACACTCAAATTTGAGTAATAATGATTTATTGTCTATTAGCAGTTAATTAGACTTAAAAGGCGGTCATCAAAAGGCTTAGCCCGTGGCTAATGAAAAACTAAGCGAGCCATCTACTACTATGAGTAAGAATATTCCTCTCCCCCCTTCTGTCTCCACCTCCTCCTCCTCCTTCATCATCATGAGAGAAACCAAAGCCAAAACGACGTGCCGCATCGAGAATTGCTTTGAACTCGTTTCGTGCCATTAGAGGAAAGCGAAAGCTCCTCAAGCGAAAAGTGCAATTAGGCCAAGAAGCAGCAGCAGCAGCAATAGAAGTAAAGGCGCATCGTCAGCATTGGCATCGAAGAAGCATCATTCAAGTTGGCCAATTTTACAAAAGCCTTGCCCAATTAAACTAATGCCAGGGCCAAATGTGCAGGCAAATTTATCCAATCTCTTCTCGGAAGTTTCTTCCCCTTTTCCCCCTTTAACCCCTTTCAATCCCAATTCCAAACAGCTAGAGAGAGGATTGTGTAATATTTGCGATGGCAAATGGCAATCGCATCGCATCGCATCGCATCGAGAGAAATTAATACATCATCAAATAGAAGTAAGCCCCAAAGTTCCAGCCGGTCACATAAATAAATAATGCCTATTTATGTTTATTACAGCCATATCTATGGGGCCAGACTATGACGATAACGCAATCGCAATCGCAATGGAGATGACGATGGCGATGGCGATGGCGATGGCGATGGCGACTGCGACGAGACTTCGTGACTAAGAAAGCCTTTTTCCTACACTGCGCAAAACAAATGTGTTGCAACGCGATGTAAAATACAAGCACATGATTATGCAGCGATTTTCAGTTTATCAATTGGGGTCCAATTGAGTTGAAGAATAAATTCAAATATTTTACAAATAGTAAGGTTTAACGCCAAATAATAATTTTTGAAATTTCAGCAAGTTAAAAGTATTGTATAATTGATGGTATTTTAAAGATAAAAGTAAAGACTTTTATGCTTTGTTGCTAATCTAAAGCCTATTCTGTGTGCTTGCCTGTGAGATACGTAATACTTAAAAAAAAAAGCAAAACCAAAAATATACCAAATCAATATACCGCAAAAATACTAACTATGTACCAAAGGCTATATTAAGTATATTAATATAGTACTGCATTCTAAATATACTATTGAGCGCAAAATATACCAGATTTCAAAATATACCAGAGTGCAAAATATACCAAAGTTCAAAATATACCAGATTGTCAGACTAGCAACTAAAACCGGATTGCAATAGACGTTTTTATCTCTACAAAGTATTTAATTAATAACTTCGACAATTCGATCGCCACCAAATTTTCAGGAATTTTGAATACTAGCTTCAAAATTATGCTTCTAATTCAATTTTTGTAATATTTAGTATTATTTTGACTAAAAATTTACACAAATTTGTAGTATTTAAATTATTTTTTATTGTAAATTATTATTAATCCATAACTTTATATGTTATTATTACCAATATTTTTAGCATTTAATTTATTTATAATTTAGTCATCATTAAATTTGCTAACCTTTCTTTCCGAATATTTAATAAAATTAATACAAATCGTATATATTATACCCTTCAAGTCAATCTAATTTGCTATGCAATGCACCTCTTTTCTCTCAGTGTATTGTTATTCATATGCTTATTCAGCTACAGCTTGCTGCTGCTCTGCAAATGTGGATATGGTTAGACCTACAATTGGATTAGCATTTAGCAGCCAGCAAGGCGAGATAGAGGGGGAGCAGAATAAAGAGATAGAGAGAGACAGAGAGAGAGAGAGAGAGAATGTGAGAGGAGAAGGCCAGTCAATGCAGGCAGCAGTCGCTTTGTCATTGTTTTTTATGCTCTATATAAAGGGGTCGACTCCACTCTTCGATGTGCGTCATCTCTCTCACACACACTGCGAAGTGTTGGGAAAAGAGGGGAGCAAGGGAAAGGGGTTGCAGAGAAGTGTCATGTTGGCTAAATGTTTTGGCAAATCCTTGACGCGTCACAGGCAGTTGAAGTTTACGATAAATGCCTGCAGCTCAATGGTAGTTTAAGGGCCCATAATGCGCTCTAAATATTTCAGACTTCAGACTTCAGCTCAGCTCTTGGGGAGCCGTTGAGATTTGGCGCTTGGCACGCCGAAACTTGCCGTTTAAAGCGTAAACTTATGAGGGTTTACCTGATCCAAACACACACACACACACACACACACACATGTGTGAGACAAGATTGGCATTAAAAGGATAACAGCGGGTGCCAGTTGCTGCTTTTCTACCTGCCAGTCTTTGCAGCCTTGCTACAGCCCCAGCTTCGTTGGCATGTTTCAATTCAGCCAAATTGACAAACAAGACCCAACTCTGCTCCCCCCCTCTCTTTCCCTCTCTCTCTCTCTTTCGCTCTTGCTGGTGCTGTCGTCTCCTCGACAACCGAAAATGAAGCTCATCAGCGGCGGGGCTCATGTGAAAAGCCGGCGCTTGGAAAAGCGTTTTAATGCGCGCTCGCCGAGGCGTCCAAATGCCAAAGCCAAACACAATTTCATTGAGCCGCCTTCCTCTCTCTTTCTCTCTCCCCTCTGCACTCTGCATTTCATCTCCCGCTGTTGTAACGGGACTCTACTTCGCTGCTGTGTGTTAGGGACACATGAACTGAAACCGAACCGAAAAACTGAACTCAACTCAACTGAGTTGAATTGAACACGCCGGCGAAAGCCATTGGCGCGGTGTGTTCTAATTGACTTTACTCGCATAATGCCTTTTTGGCCATGTTTAAGCGTCATCATATTACTTAACTGGCTAACACACACACACACACACACACCGATGCAGCACCTACACATATCAAGTGCGTGTATCGCTATGTAATTGGACTCACTCTCCTCCCTCTCTCTCACTCTCTGTCCAATTGCCAAAAACTTTTAACTACTCTTGCCCACAATGAGTTAGTACGAATTGGCAAGTTTTTTGAAGAGAAAGTAGTAGAAAGCAGAAGTAAGGAAGAGCCAGCTGATTTGAAGTCTACTCAAATTAATCTATACTTAGTATAGTATAGAGTATAGCATATGATAGTTAAGTATGGTATATTTTTGTATAGTATAGTGTAGTATAGAATATAGTATAGTATAGTTATACTTTAGTATAGTGTATAGTATAGTATAGAATATAGTGTAGTATAGTATAGTATAGTATAGTATAGTATAGTATAGTATAGTATAGTATAGTATAGTATAGTATAGTATAGTATAGTATAGTATAGTATAGTATAGTATAGTATAGTATAGTATAGTATAGTATAGTATAGTATAGTATAGTATAGTATAGTATAGTATAGTATAGTATAGTATAGTATAGTATAGTATAGTATAGTATAGTATAGTATAGTATAGTATAGTATAGTATAGTATAGTATAGTATAGTATAGTATAGTATAGTATAGTATAGTATAGTATAGTATAGTATAGTATAGTATAGTATAGTATAGTATAGTATAGAATAGTATAGTATAGTATATACAATAGAATAGTATATATTACTTATTATTAGATTGAAATTATTTGAAAAAATCAGTGTAAATAAGGCAAACCACATAAACAACTGTTTTCATACCCAAGCAGCATATCTTTGAATATTTATTCTAAAAGATAATAATCGTAAGAACACGAAATAAGCATATACCTATATGGGAATTGGCAATTTGATAAAAAGTCTCATTGTCTTTAATACTTTGTTGTTACTACTGATAACGCTATTGCGACTTTAAAAGATAACTGAACTATATTTTAAATAATAAGTTTGCAGTTCTATATTTTGTACATATCTCTAAAGTATTTTTAAATTATTTTTTATAATTTATATCTTTTTATGATCAATGAAAATTTGTACGTTAGACTAACTTATTCCTCAAAGATTTACTAATTGTATATCAGTCCATGAAAAACAAAAAGATTAGTTCACAATTTTGTTGAACTTTTAAGCAAGAGATAAATTACAGAAAATTCATTTTTTCTACAACAAAAAACAAAAAATTGTATATTAAAAAAAAACAGCTGAGAAAAAAAAAAACAGAATTCAAATATACCCAATATCAAAATACTAATATATACAGAGGGTGATATTTGGTATATCAATAAAGCACTACATTCGGATATGCTTTATTCTGCCTTTAAATATATTTCATATGGGTAGCTGATATATAACTCTTTAAAATACTTATTCTTGAGCAGAAAACAATATAATATATAGATTTTTTTAAATAAAATGATTTTTTCCTTAAGAGCTTTAAATATAATTTCAGTATCATTTTCGATAATTGTATGCAAGAAATCATTTAGGTTAATCTTAAAGATTCTTTCTTTATTCCATAGTTTAAACATACTTTTATACACAAAATGTATATGAGTACTCTAAAACTGAATTCTACAATTTAAAAATAATATAGTTGCCTAATAATAACTGCTGCTCTATAGATTTGTCAATTATTTGGTTTACGTCTAGACAACTCGTTAAGTTAATGATTACGAAATTTATTTATGCAGTCTTTTTTTCTTCGGCAACTATTTTACAACTATTTGTCTGCTAACTCATGCTATAAATCTATCAGTTGACTTTGTCAATAACAACACACGTTTCTCTTCGAGTGCTCAGAAGTTTAATTTAATAGAGTTGCAAATAAAATATTTCTCAAGCTTGTGTTTATGGGCGCTTTTAATGGGTTAGAGCATTTGAGTTGGCACTTGGAAGTGCTGCTAAGTTCTGTTTAGTTTTTCAATTCAATTAAATGCGTTCCACATTTTGGGCTCAATTGTTGTTTACACACTTAACTGCACACACACACACACATTGATGAAGAGTCAGACAGACAGAGAGACTGAGAGAGAGCGATGCGTATTTTTATAGCATACACTTTTGGCCTGGTTGGCAGTTAAGTAGCCAACGGGCTGCATGCTCGACTTGTTGGCGTTGTTTTCGTTGTTGTTGTTGTTGTTGTTGTTACAAGTTGTTGTTGTTGCTGTTGCTGAACTGGCTTTGGTTTTGGTTGCTGCTGTGAAACTTTGCAAACTGGCGACCGCCGACGCGCCACTCGACTCAACTCAACTCAATTCAACTCAACTCGACTCGACTCAACTCGACTCTCTGCTCGGGTTGACAATATTTGCGCTGCAGTTTGTTGTTGTTGTTTTTGTTTGCAAGTAGTAATTGTTATTGTTGTTGTTGCTGCCGCTGCTTGTCGGTCGGGCAATTGAATTTAAGTGGCTGCAACAGCAACAAAGTCAATGACACGGACTCACATTCGTTTTGGCCACTTTGTGGCAACTACCAAATATGTTGCATAGTTTTCATTATTTCCTCTCTGTCTCTTTTTTTTTTTTTGGTTTTCCTTCTTTTTTCTGTTAGTTGTTGTTGTTGTTGAGCTTTGCTTTTTGGTTTTGGCGGCAGCTTCATGAAGCATCATCATCAATTTTCATTGTAACGCGATTAGCCCCGCAACTTTTGCGAGGGGTCAGAGAAAGAGAAAGAGAGAGGGAGAGAGGGAGAAAGGGGGGGAGAGAGAGGCAAACCGGATTCGTGCCTAACATCATTTGAGCTCCCTCTCTCTCTCTCTCTCTTTCGTCTCCTATCTCTACCCTCGCACTGCTCTCAACCTGCCTCCTTCTTCTCACAAATCCAAATCCCGCGAGCATTTATAAATGATGAGAGCGCGCGTTTTGCGACCAATCTCCTCACTCCTCTCCCCTCCTCTCCCCTCCTCTCCCCTCCTCTCCCCTCTTCTCCCCCCTCTAGCTCAGCATCTGTTTTATGTTGTCGGCGTATCATTTTTCTATGGCCATGTGTAATTTATGCTCCATTTGCTCATGTTGTTGTTGTTGTTGGCTCTTTCATATTTTTCTATATGCATTGCATATTTATTGTGCGGCCATTTTCTATATAATCTTTTCGGCCAGCTCCATTGTTTGGCCATTTTTGGTAGCTACATTTCTGATAGACAGACACATGCTTCTTTGATTTATGAATGCAAAATGCGAGCCAACAAAAACAACAACAAAAACTAAACAATAACAACATCTAAACAACAACAACAGAATGGAGAATTTGTTTAGTCAGCTCTTCCTGTTTTGTTTTTCTCTGCTTTGCTTTTGCCTCATGCTGTGATTTTCCTTTTTCTCTCTTCTTGTTTGCTGTTATTATTTGTGGCAATTAGCCTAAAAGTTGTCTACCTTAAATTTCATTAGCTGAACAATGAAAATGATATAGGGCCAATCTTTTGTATGGCCTTTAATGTGTTTCTGTTTTCTGTTTTGCTTACACTTTGAAGGTTTTAGTATTAAAGTCTAAAGAAACTGTTGCGCAAAATTGGAATTGTATTGCAAAATTAGTTTCATGCATGATGAATTGATTCGCTTAAGTATTTTACTTGCCTTTAAGAGATATTTATGTTTGGTTGGAGTTTAATTGTAAATGAGTGTAAAATATGGAAAGAATGGAAAGAAGTGTAATCAATTCTTATATTTGTTGAATTTCAGCTAAACTATTGCTATATAGTGTTATATATTTATTTGTTTATATTTATATCATTTACTATTTATATAAAGACTCATATAACTACAGCTTAAAATAGGAAACATGCCAAAAATTGATGCAAGGTTGAATCAACGATTTGTTTAGATCTTTAACCTACCTGTAGAATATTTTTCAATTACTTGAAATACAACGGAAACATATTTTTGTTTAAAATTTCTTGTCTATTTTGTAGTAAATAATAATCTAAATAATAATATTATTTATATGTCGTATAACGAAAGTAATCTTTGAAACCTATTGAATATGTAACATCATATAATGAAGATTCGATTCACATAGGTATTTTATTTACCCTTTTAAG
Organism: Drosophila niveifrons; assembly: GCA_035046325.1. Taxonomy (NCBI): domain Eukaryota; kingdom Metazoa; phylum Arthropoda; class Insecta; order Diptera; family Drosophilidae; genus Drosophila; species Drosophila niveifrons. Next base: position 11,167,035 of record JAWNOC010000068.1, read on the forward strand.
AAATTTATATTTGGCTAGAATTTAATTTCATTTAATTAATATTGTTTGAGATTTAATCTAATCAATTCTTTTACATTTTTGTTGAATTATTTGTTCATTTTTATTTATATTACCCACTATTTAAATTCACTGGGAATGTATTGTTTAAAGACTAATGAAAGTGTTGCTGAAAGTTGCTGAATTTTATTGTAAATTGTTTCATGGCTGAGATATTTTCTTGCTTTGTAGAGAAACTTTTATTTGGCTAAAATTTAATTGTAATCTTTGTTCTACCTCTTGAAATAATTCAAATGGTCAAATCAAATAAATTCAAAACGTTCTTTTTAATTTCGATTATTGTTTATAGCAATTTAAGCTTAGATTATTTATCCCTCTGAATATTCAATAATTTCATGTTAAGACACTTTAAAACATTTATCACTTATTTATTAATGTTAAATTGCAATATTAAATGAAACTTACCGATAATGTTGAGCACAAGTATTAAACATTCTTGCTTGACTGAAAGTGAAATAAAATATACAAATTTTGTAGTATGAATTTCAAATGTTCCAGTGAAACAAAATGTACAAATTTTGTAGTATGAATTTTGAATGTTGAAGTGAAGCAAACTATACAAATTTCTAAGTAAGAAATTCAAATTAATACAAATTATTGTATGCATATATTAATTGGAATACAGCAGCCAATATAAAGTTTCATAATATGCCAAAAATCAATGCTAAATAAATGGAGTTTAAACCTTGCCTCGGAGCGATCGAGTTGTTGCTTTTTTGCCTGCTGCTCATTCACATCGTTAATTGAGGCATTTAATTGTGATGGAGACGATATTGTGCCACACACAGCGGCATGCAGCTGGCAGCAGCCAGCGAGGTAAATCCTATCGATGCGGAATTTGTGGCACATGCAACTCAATGGGAAATTAATCGCAGCATCTAGGAATTTAACGCCTTTGCCTAGCCGCATCTCTAATGAAGCAATTTTCACTAAAAGCAGTTACCACAGCAGCCGTTGCTATTTCCCCTCTCCTCTCTAATTCAGACTTGCAACTGATGCTGCTGCCTCAATCTGTGGCGCGTGTTTGTTTCAAAGCTCAAATTGCAAGTGCCAGGCAAAGGAGAGAAGAGAAGAGAGGAGAAGAAAGCAGCGTTCAGCTTGACTCTTGCAATTATCCACAAAAATATCCACATGCAGCTAGCTCAGCTCTCTTTCTTTCCCTCCCCTCTCTCTCTCTCTCTTTCACTTGTCGTTGCACAATGCTTTCAGCACTTGGCAGCTGCGTGCGAATTTATTGATAGCGATATTTTTGCACTGAGCTTAGTTTGAGGGCCAAAAGCATTGCAATGCGATGCTGCTAAGTGCATTTTACATTTCCGGTCAGTGGCGCTAACCTCACGACTCAACTGCTTAGCCCACAATTCCTCACCTCTCTCCCTTTCTCTCCCTCTTCCTCTTCCCCTCTCTGACTTCTCCTCCTCTTGAAGCTCAACAACATTTCTTATTATGTTCGCTTTTGGTTTTCATTTGCTTTTCATTTGCCATTACTTGTTAGCAATTTGCGTCACGCTCTCTCTCTCTCACTCTTTTACTCTCTCTTTCTGTCTCTGTCTCTTTCTGCTTTGTCCTGGCCATTGAAACCTTTACATTGGCATTATAGCTTGACTTCAGAGTACGTGTCGCGGCGCCTGGTTTAAGGGTTAGCTTTTCTTTTTTTTTGTCGTCGACACTTTTCGCAACTTTGGCTCTTGTAATTTTTATTGGCGCTGAAGTTCTTCTCTCAATTTTCTCTCATTTGTAAATGGCGCACATAAATTTATTTGTTTGTTTCAACAATGGCAGTGCCTCCCTTCACCCCCTTTCCAATGCCTCTTCACTTTCCATTTGATGCGTGTCTCGTTTCACATATTTTGACAATTTCATTGTCTTTTGTTTTATTTTTATTCGCATTTTTTGTTTGGCCTTTCTTTGTTTTTTTTTTGGTTTTTTTGGTTTTTTGTTTCAAATGATAATTTTTCGTTGCAAAGGGAGGTGTAGAGAGGGGGTGTGGAGGGGGAACAGATGAGGGTACTACACACATATAAAGAGTGTCACGTTCTTTGAGCTGAATCTCTGAAGGAGTCAGATTGTTCCTTTTTTTTTTTTGGTTGTGTGTTGTGTTTTGGCCAAATGCTTTTATGCTCAAATAACAAGCCATAAACATTTTGTTTGCCGCTGTCATGCGAGCATCGCTTTCGCTTTTGCCATTTTCGCGCTGTTTGCACGCGTTTTAAAACGCGACCAGCTTAGTCAAGAGAGAGAAAGAGAGAGGGAGAGAGAGTGAGAGAAAGAGAATGAAACGGCAAAACAAACAAATAAAAAATGATAAAAATTTTATTGCGCACGCAAAACAAATGAACTAAATGGCTTTCCCGCATTACATATGGCTGTATATATTGCAGTTTCGTTTCGGAGGAGGCGTGGCAATCTGCCTCCCATCGCCTAATACACAAATTGCTTGGCACTTTTTTTTGTTATTTTGATTGTCGTTCGTCGCTCTCAACTCAATTCAACTCTTTATGCGTTTTTGCCCCTTTTGTCTTTATTGTTTAACATTTGATTAGTTGACACTCTTTTGTTTTTTTTTTTTATACTCGTATGTCAAGTGATTGTTGCCGCTTAAGCTGCCACATTCTATTAGATGGCACAATAAATTGGCTGGCAAACAACAAAAATTGCTGAGCTGCAATCAAATTCTTGTTTCACCTGTCACGAACTTCTTTCCACTCTATTTCTTATTTGTGCCTTTGCTTCCCATTTCAGTGTCCAATTTCTATACGGTTTTTTCTTTCTTTTTAATTGCACCAACAACATATAAACTCTACACTATTATTTTAACCCTTTGTTGCCATTCGATGTTTCATTTTGTATTTTGATATGCTTAAGTTATGAACATATTTTGTAATATTGATTGTAATTTCTAACTTATTCTCCACATCATATCATTGAATATAGGATTACAATACATCAAACAGATTCTCGAATGGTCAAAACAATCATTTCCTTCAATCTATTTAAACTTATAATAATTTATAATTTATACCAAATTCAAGTTTTTTTTAAAAGCCTTTTAAAATTTAAAATTATTTATTTATTTATTAAGCAGCAAATGAAGCCATTGTGAACTAAGAAGATTTTTTGTCGACAAATAATACAGAACTAAGCAGAATATTCCATTTATGATTAATTCTCTCTGGAATTTATTCTGTGCTACACTATTCACAGTGGAGAGAAACATAAACTGAAACAACTTTCAAAGTATCTGGATTAGCACAACATTTAGAGCTAACATTCATTTTTGGAACTTTTTCTGTTTTAATCGCTGTTTCCAGATGAGCGAAATCCAAGTTCCTTTAAATGTTTAAGTGGTGTGACCATAAATTTGTGATTTTAGCTAGCATTTCCGAGCCAAATTCAGGATCATAAATGACATCAAAAGCGGTCACTCTAAAAAGTGTGAAACTTGCGAAATATATTGCTTTTATGCACCGCAAAAATTTTCTCATTTGGAAACGATAAAATATATATATTTGTGAATTTGTTGGATTGCGTATGAATTCATTGATATTTGCAAAAATCTGAAAAGGACTTCCTAAATCATATCTAGCTCCAATTAAACTGCCTTTCTATAGCTATTAGATTAATATTTAGATGTAGTATTTTTCTCTATTGAAATGTTTTTCGAAATTTCGCATTAATTTATCTTTGACGGTCATTAATATTGAAATGAATACATATACAAACACTCGAAAATCAAATTAAATTTGTAAATTGGGTTGTTTTTAAAAACAATAGTTTTCTTTTTATCTTTTTCCATTTTGATTTTAAAGTAAATGAAATCAAATGTCGGAATTTCAGCTGTTCAGATTCCCACAAGCTTTTTAAGAACTTACACTTCGACTGTTTATTTTTGATCATAATAAAAATTCCTTTTAGCAACATTCATTTCGACAGGCTTTGCAAATTTCTGTGGAATTGAATGAGAAATCCTACATGGAACTCTTGGGAGTGTTTAAGTAATTGCAGGGGAATTCTTTTGAAATGCGAAATTTAATTTTTACCACTTTTTTTTTTTTGCATGAGAACTTGCACAGTTTCCAGGAATATGCCATAAATCCAAGCTTCAGCTGGCAATCATTAAATAAGGGGTTAAGTTTGGCTCGAATTTGACCATTTGACCAGTCAGCATGGCCTTTAGCCAGGCTCTTACCATAAATTAAATATATATGAGCAAGTAAGAGATGCCCACACAAACACACACACACATACACATACACAGATTGGCACACACCCACACACAGACACGTTTGGTAAATCTAACGCCCATTTTGTATACGAAATTTCTAAATGGAATTTAATTTCCGGATTAGAATAGACATTTCATGCATTTTGAGGCTAGGCTAAACTTTTGGTAGTCCGCCTCAGTGTCTGGGTCTCTTTGGTTCGGTCTCAGCCGTTGCTCTCTCTCTCTCTATATGCCTCAATGGACAATTACAAACAGCGACAACAACAACAACAACAACAAGGAGGGAAGTAAAAGGAGCAAAAGAGTATTGAGCTTTGGTTTGAGGCGTGGCTCAGGACCAGGTCCAAAAATTGTTCAACATTTGCGGTTTTTTGCTGGCGGCTTTTGTCGTTCCTTGATCAACTATAAAAGGGTATGTGCATTTTGTAATTAAATATGTGACAAGTGAAGAATGAAAAGTATAGAAAACAAATAAAGCAATGCAGTGAGAAGTATGGAAAAATATATAACATTAATCCAGTTTTTTTGGTAGACATACAAATAATATGAAATACAAAACATATAAAATCTAAAAGAAACATCAACTTATTATAACTTTACCTAAACTTATTCGTTTTATTGACATCAAAGTAATATGAAATATAAAATCTAAAATCAAATATAAAATAAAAAAAATATGTTAAGTAATTACGAGTATTTTGATTATTGACAACTAATTATGCCTTTAACTGACTATTTTAATTTAAATTTTTTAGATAGAAAATAAACAAAATAAATCTTATGTTGTAGCAAGTGTGGGACAGTATATAATATTAATCGAGTTATTTTGGTAGACATATGAAATATGAAAATTCAATCAATTTATATATATAGACATACATATATTTTGAAATATCAAATTTAAATGAAGCGTAAGCTTTTTATAATTTAAACAAAACTTTTTCTTTTTAATGACATCAAAATAATGAGATATATGTATATAATCTCAAAGCACCATCTACCTAGTACAACTAAACCTTTATTTTTGTTGATATCAAAATAGTGTGAAATATAAAATCAAAAAATATCTTTTTGAATATTGCCTTCAAATGAATATTTAAAATTGTAGTTCTTAGGAGTATTTTAATTTGCATTTTTAGATAGAAAATGAACAACACAAATCTTATCTTTTATGTAGTTGCAAGTATTCATATTCAATCAATTCTTGTTTTTGCATGAAAATAGTAAACAAATATAAAATCTAAAAAAAAAAAAACAACTTTTAGGAACTTTTACCAAATATGAAGTAAAAAATTCTCAATGTGTTAATTTAGAATATTGGCAACTCGAACGAAATATGTATTTACTTTTATAACAAAATATCATAAAATCTGAAAAAGATCATAGATGATTATTTTGTTATTGTTTATCTAAATTCTTAAAGACTCAGTTTATATGAGTATTTTAATTCCAATTTTATTTAAAGTGCATCTGCACTTCGACATTATTTAAACAAAATAAAATCGTTCAGTTGTTTAAAAATTTGCCAGTTTGCCAATTTTCATTTTGTTGTAAATTTTGGTATGGCAAAATGCAAACACAACTTGAGACACTATGAGCGAAAGAGAAGGCGCGTTAGAGTGCAGGAGAGAAAGAGAGAAGAACTTTGATTGAGACGTGACAATCTTTCCCCCTTCACTCCCCTCTCTTAGGGTGCAGGAGGCAACTGGCTCAGATTTATGTTGTTCGTATCGAGTTATTAATGTAATTTGGTCTGCCAACAGAGCAGACAATGCCAATCACAACGTTGACTATGGCGATGATGACTATGATGAAGATAATGCTATGTGTGTATGGGTGTGTGTGTGTGTGCATTGAATGAATTTGGGCTTTTGATATGCTTGTTGATGATGAGTTGACAATGATGTTAAGACCCCACCTCGTTTAGCTCAAACTAAATTTTTTAATGGAGTGAAAATTACCGGAAACACAATTCAAAACTGCCTCGGCTTGAAGGCAACAAACAAAACAAAAAAACAGACGGAGCCCAAATAATATCATAAAAACGCCCATAGAAATCCAACAGAGACTGAGGACAATAGCTGCAAAGGATGTGGAAAAGAGGTAGAGAAGAAAAAAAAAAGAGTGAAAAACAAAAGAAATCTTCAAGCTAAATGGCAGCAAACGGGTTCTCTAATCATCCAGAAAATGGAGCAACCTCAGGGAATGAGCACACTTGTTGGGGCAAGGTGTAGGCGTATGTGTGTGTGTGGCATGCAACACCCTTGACGGCGGAAACACTTTGTTTTCGGCGACCTACCCCAAAAACGCGTCTACAACATATTCCGTTTATGGCGCTTTCTTGTGCAATACACATCATATGCTCATTGTTTTTAAAACAACAGGTAAAAAAGCAGGTCGTCTGATGAGGTGAGAGACTTTGGCGTGAAACGAGCCGGGAAAATGCGAAAAGCAGCAGGCTTAAAGCACAAAGCAATAGGGGCTGATTGAATAGTTATGAGAGAGACACACATTGCAAAGTTTGAAGGGAATTCTATTGAATGTCTTGAAATTTTAGGTTTAATTGAATTATTATTATTGACTGCTAGAAATTCAATATATTTTAGATAAACACTTGAAGTACGCATTAAATAATACGTTACTACAAACTTTATTTCAGTCTATTGAAGACTGTTAGACTAAGAGGCTGAAAACTATCGACAACTTGTGACATCGATATTCGATGCTAGTTGTTTTGGTACCCCTGTCTAGCTTAGTTTTTGCTACCATATTCTCATTTTGTATGAAAAAGTACGAAAATTATAAATCATCTTAAATTGATGCCATATTTAATAAATCTTGTAAAGGCTGCAATGTAACTTTAATGCTTAGCATAACTCTTTTGAGAAAAACATAAATTCATCTCTTATGCTGAATATTAATTTTGGATATGTTGTAAAAACTATATTTATTCATTTTAGTTAAATTGCATAAACTATTAAAATGATTAACGAAATGAGCTAAAAACGAAAACACTCAAAGCTTAATAAAAACTTTCTATGATTTTCGATAGTTTACAGAATTTTGTAATTTATTATTATTGGTCGTATTTTGAGAATTTGTCAGTTTTCCGATTAATGTTCTTAGTATTGGTTCTTAAAGTAGTCTTATTTTAAGAACACAATTTGTCAGACAAATGTTTTTGATTTTAGAAATTTATATTATTTAAGAACACAATCTGATATTAATTCAAGAACACAATTTTTAAGAGGAATGTTTTTGATTTTAGAAATTGGTATTATTTTTCAGAGCGTATGATTTATTTGCCCTAACTTAAAGACTATACAAAAGTTCAAACACCATCTTAAATGAATACTTTATACAAAGAAAGATGTCGAACTTTTGCAGCTGCCCTCGCAAATAGTTTAAGCAAAGCCTAGATGCCAGCTTCAGCTTCAGCTTTTCGTATTCAACTTCGGAGTTAAACCATCTTTTTAGCCTTTGGTTGGCTGGCACGTTAGCCGGATAAGTTTGTGTCTGCGTGTTCTGTGCTGTTGCTTTGTTTTCATAATGAATGAATGAATGAATGACCAGCTGAATGAGTGAATGAAACATACTCGTACATACCTAAACACGGTAGCGTCTCGCCTGGTGGAAAAGGGGCAAGTTTAACATGAATTATTATGTGCGAAAAAGTTTCATGAAGCCCAGGCCCAAGCTGAGGCAGAGGTTAGGCTGGCCAGCTAACTGCAAGAGGGGAACACACACACACACACAGCACACACACACACACACGCACACAGCACACACACCTATACTGATGCAAACAGTCCGTATTCGTTGTGGTTGGCTTGTCTTGGAACAGAAACTGAAACTGGGACTGAGACCGAGAGTTTTTTGTTGTTGCTCTGTTTTTTTTTCTTCTTGTATCTGTTACATACAATTTGTTTTAATTGCGCAAAGTAGTTGGCAACACTATTAGTGTAGCCAATTAATTTTCATTTAACAAGCAGCCCGCAGGATTCACACTTCTCCTTGCTCCTGTTTTCCCCCTTTATACTTCTTATTCCCATTGTTATTGTTTTTGTTGTTGCTGCTATTATTCTTGTTCTCTGCGCTTTACTGAGACATTTTAAACACTGCATCTCTTCATCCCTTTCCCACTTTCTCTCTCTCTTTATCTCTGAGTCAGTCCGGCTTGCCATTTATCAATGATTAAACAGTTTTATTTCTGTTGATTATAAACTAAAAGCCAGCTCATAATTCACAAAACAAATGCAGCTCAACAGTTTTTTGGGTTCACACAACGAAAATTGATTATCACAGCACATTTTCAAAATATGATTGTTTTAAATGCATTTGTTTCTATTGATATTGAATTATCAATGAACTTATGTTATGGTATTTCAATTCTATTATAGTTATTCAAAATTTGTTTGACAAAATGTAATTTGTAATAAAATTTCTCATAATTCACATTTCAATTTTTGATAAACAGTTTAGCATATTGAATTGTTTTTAATTTAAAAAGGTTTTTGAAATAGATAAACATGTTCCATTTAGTTTTAATATTTATTGGTTTATGCTAAGAGTTGATTTTTTCTGTCAAAGAGAGAAAAAATGTAATTTGCTAAACTTGACTTAAGAATTTTTCGACTTATTGGCTTGAACAAATCTTAAATCAATATTTATATGCTCAATTTGCAATTTACGATTAAGAACATTTTATTTTAAGATTAAAAAGCTTTCTTCAGGAATATTTTATTCTAGATTGTAAAAAAAGATTGCAATAGCTATGAGAATATTTCTTCGTTGTGAAATTGGATTAAGGATTGGTTCCCTAATATTCTCGTAACGGTTTGCAAAACATGAAAACGTGTTTTACTTAAGTTCCAGTCAATGAAGTTTAAGATAATGGATTAGTAGCTATTGATAGAAAATGCCTTTATATTATTGCAATTTCTAATGCACTTTGCTAGTCAATATTATAAAGAATGTTAAAGCATCCCAATTTTGTTTTTTAAATCTACTTCAGTAGCAAATTGAAAGCATTTTCTAATCTTTTTTTTTTATAAATGTTCTTCCGCTGTTTACTTTCAATTTGAAAGCACTAATACTTTTAAAACAACACTTAATTTAATTTCTTACACTACTTGTAACATGGCAAACTTGCAAATTTCATTTACAAGAAAACACTTTTTGTTCATTTCTTATAATAATATGAAAATATATTTTTGATACATGCTTCTCAAACACTCAACACATCCATATCCAAATCCGTGTAATTACTTGACTGCAACGAGTTCATATCTGGGCGGATCTGTGGCAGGATATGCCTGTTGTGGTGGCATCTGAACGTTGGCTGCTGTTTGCACTGGGACGGCAATTACTTGAGGTTGAGGCGGCAGAGTTTGGCTGGTTGCTGTGACCACACATGGCGAGCGCCGTCCCTGGGTGGGGGCAACGGCAACGGCAGCTCCTGAGGTGGGCACCACAATCACATTGTTGCGCATCATGCGTCTGCAGCGGCGGCAAGGGCGACCCAAGGCCCAGGGTGCTGTTAGAATACGGATGAGGCCAAAGCGATGATGGCACTCGCAATGGATGCTCACTTGTTGGACTTCGGCCATTTCGGGATTTTGAGGATTGTATTCCGTGTTTGTCGTGGTTCGTTTCGTTATTGTTACTGAATTGCGGAGTAATCGATGCATTGCATTTATAAAGCGAAATGTTTGCGCCACTCGCTCGTTATCAGTTATCATAATCCTCGACATTCGATATCTTATCAGACAACGAAATGACTTAATGATAGATACACACACTTTGCCTTGCCGTGATTCATTTGCAGCCATTGTCAAGGTGTCGATTGCTGTTCAATGCTTCATAGGGGTCGCCATATTAAGCTCTGTTTGGCATTGCATGACTCATGAGTATCTCGAGGTCGGGTATTCCTGCATTAGTTGTCTCAGGAATACCTAATCGATGTCTTAATACGGTGTGGCTGCCACAAGCAAAGTGACTCTCGGGTAGGTTCGCTGTCATTTCAATTATTTTCCTTCTTATTCGTCCTTCAATTGAGCGCTTTATCATGCTAATAACTTTTATTGATATCACTTCTAAGCACAACTGCACTTTAAATGTCTTGATTTATTATTGTTTTTATTGCTGCGTAAAAGTAAATTTATTTGGCAATGTATTCGTCCAAAGTTATTTGTCCATCAACTTATTTGTCTAGATTTATAGTGGCATTTTAAATTTTTATACCCGCTACCCATGGGGTAGAAGAGGCATCTCTGATTATTGATCAGCGTCAACAGCCGAGATGATCTAGTCATGTCCGTTTGTCCGTATGAAACATTAGATTTCAGAAATTATACGAGATACAGCTATAAATTTTTCAATTTAGCAGCATTTGTTAATCTAATATGTTTCATATTTTTGCCAGCCAAATTTTTGTAGCTTTCTTACTTGTTTAGATCTACACAATTAACATATTATCGGGCTTTGATAATATAAAATGTTTAAATCAAAAAGAAACAGGCTATATTTAGTCTATTTATTTACTACTGCATAAGATTATCTGATTTATTTGATCTCAAAACAGATTTTTTAGATGCTATCTCAAAAGATTTGAAGAGTTGTATACTGAAAAAATACTAAAATATACCGATCGCTATATTAAGTATATTAAAGTACTACCATCAAAATTTATCAGCAGCCTAATTTTAGATCTTAGATTTTTATGTGATCGCAAATTGATTTTTTTATGTGATAATTTTTGAAGAGATTTCAACAGTTGTATACTAAATCAATATATTGAAAATAAAATCTACAACATGCCGATTGCTATTGATTGAATAACTTCAAAGTTTTGTTTTCTGTTAGATGCAAACTTTTAAAGAGTTGTGTTCGAAATTAATATACCAAAAAAAAATTGAAACATACGGAACCCTATATTCGGAATAATAAAAATTATAATATAGCAGCAAAATGGACAACGAAGTATCACGCAATTGAAATAATCTTTAATATTTTTCCATTTGCAAACGCAGTGAACAAATTGCAATTATCTGTATAAATAAACATTCGCTATCAATTAGTTTTGTTTACAAATTAATATTATTCCATTATAAGTATTATGAGTAGTCGGAATGACTAAGCTAAATATAATAAATGCAGCCAGGCATATAAATGTTAGTGGTACTTTAGTTCAACATTACGTATACGCAATGTGTAATTTTGTAGCAATACGGCCTAATACTCGCGCATCGTGGAGTGCATTGATTACATTGAGTAAAATGGATTTAAATGACCAATTGAATAGTCAATGGCTCTTTAATGAAATCGACTGAACAAACAGGATTACGAATGCCCATCAAATGGACAGCGCCCAATGCAAAAGAGAGAAGAGAGTAGTAACCCATTCAAAAATAGTTGACAGCTTTTTAAAAGAGGTTTTAATTTCATATTTATGCCAATGGCATAACAAATATATATTTAATGTTTTTTTTTTTCGTTTTTTTTTTCCTTTTGTTTTTACTGGTCACATGATAATGTAATTTCAATTATAAATAAATACTTTTGTTGTTGTTGTTGCACATTTAAACTTATAGCTGAAGCATTTGAAATGAATTTTCAATTATATATGTAGTATATATGGTCACTGGTTCACCATCTGGGCTGCTGCTGGACGATGACGACCTCCTCGCGTGGTGGCGGACGACGTCCGCCAATGTTGAACTCGATGAGTGGTCGATTGGGTCGCATCACTTCCACCTCGACAATGGGGCGTGGCGGAGGCGGTGGCGGTTGGTAGACAGCCGCTGGTGTCACCACCTCGACCACTTCCGGGCGATACGATGGCGGATAGCGGGAGCCAACATCGATTTCAACGATGGGACGCGGAATCCTTGGTGGCACAATGTCCACCTCCACAATGGGACGTCCCCCGTGGTGATGATGATGATGATGATGGCGGCGCTCGTCGTCGTAGTATGACATGTTGCTTCCTTTTCTTTTTTAGGTCTCGATGTAGCGCTCTTCGAACTTGCTTCGATTTCTTCTGCCGGGCGTTGACTGAACTATTTTCGCAATCGCTTAACATATTTAAGCGAGCACAGTTCGCTGGTCGGTGCTTTTTTTTTTTCTTGGTTTATTAAATGGCTTAGTCCATTATCTTGTCAGGTGGTCTTACTGTCTTCCGATAAATTATTGATAAACAATTTCCAATCAGGAGGTGACCGGCCGAAGGGGAATTCAACGAAATGAGTTGTCAAAAATTCTCAATTTGCACTTGAATTTCATAAATTTCACAAAGTGAATCACTAAAGAAATAAATATTCTCTCTTTTTTCAGGAAAAATACAAAAAAAAAACTATTTACTTTTGTCTTATTCCAAGCAACAGAAAGTTCGAAAATCCCCACGCTCCCGTTCCAGTCGAATATGTCATTGTTATCGGCTTTATTTTGTTAGCTGCAACTTACGTTGTCTTTTAAAAATAAATAAACAATTTCCATTGGAAGCGAATGGAATTTGGACATGAAAAATGACTTGTACACATGAATAATTATTTATAGTATACGAAATGGCGACGTAGAGCGCAAATTCAAAAATTTATTTCAATAAAATGAGTCGGATTTTGGGGGAAATATTTCATTGTGAATGAAAACTAAGAAAGATTTTTATATTTCCTGAATTTAAATTTAAATTATAATCATATTCAAAACATTTTGACGTTTGCAATTATTTATACTTTAATTTTATTTTTGAATGAAACCTCATCTTAATGCCAAGAAATATCTTAAGCCAATTACAAATTATGAAGATAATCATCTTGTCTGAAGCGTTTAGAAATACTTCAAAATAAACATTAAAATAAAATCGATACTTAATTTAAATAAGATCTTTTATTTCAATAAAAATGCAGAATATAAAATAGCAAACATAATTGCGTAGAAAAAGTAGCAAAGAATGAATTCTAATCTTTATTGGTGAACCATAAAAAATAAGTGGGCTAAACAGATTCAAATGCATTTACAATTTCAATTTGTTTTATAAGTAAAACAATTGAAATTCTCCGAATAGAACAAAAAGTAAGACGCAATGAGATTATCGTTTGTATGTGTAAGTTATCTGTTATATTTATACATAATAAACATTTTTAACTATCAATACATATATTAAACACTTTTTTTCATTCATATTTTTTGAGGTATTGTTGGACTTGCAACTTGTAGATTACTTTTGTTTTGCTTGTCGTGTTAACCGAGAAACATTTCCTATTGATTTCATTAAGTGATAGACACTCGTTCGCCTGATTTCGTCATTTGGTTTAGTGGGTTGCCTGCATTTTACCAACGCGGATAGGGGGGATTGTTGTATTGATACTGATAGCCCTGTTGCTGTTGATAGTAGCTCGCTGAGCCCATTGCGGCCATGTTGCCCATGGTGCCCATGGCGCCATATGGCTGTGGCTGCGGCTGTGGCATCATCATTTGCCCACCGGGCAGTGGCATATAGTTGACTGCCGGATTCACGACGACGACTTCGGGCCGAGCAGCCGGCGGCGGATAATATGACCCACCGTAGCCGGAGAAAACATCAATTTCGATATCTGTGAGGACAGGTATTATTAGAGTTATTGTATCACTCATTAATGTGCTGCATCAATCATACGCTCTGTGGTACCTCAGCACTCGGCAGTTACATATGTCTGATATGCACATCTCTTGTTGTTTGTTGCTTACTTGGACGATGATGGTGATGATGATGACCATAGCGATATGAATCTTCATAGTATACACGCATGGCTCCCGCTTACCAATGTGCTTTCTCAAGCACACCACTTCGAATACTGCGCAATGTCGAGGTGCCAAAACATTATTCGGCCTAACAAAAACATGGCAATACGACAACAGCAACTGACTTCCATCGTCGACATCAATATCTACGACATTGGCAATGCCATCAATCAGTTTCGTGGGGCTTAATGGCATTTCCATTCCATTCGCCATTCGCCATTCCATTCACCATTCTCCATTCCAGTGTTTTGCAAGATAAGCGGCAGCCAACACAGGTGGTTAGTCATCTGAACTGTCAATTATCAACTGATATCGATAAGCGCACATTGCGAGGGTGGCACGATAAGCAGCGGCCAGCATTTGACTATCACTTGTTTATTTATTTATTTGTTTTTTTTTAGAATTTAAAAATAACTATTGGCATTTGTGCATAGTTAGTTCAAAGTTCTTGAAGGTAAAACTTAGCACTTCATTTCAAAGATGATTATGTTAAATTTGATGGATTCCAAAATATTATGATAAACATTAAAATAATACAAATGATCAAAAAAAGTCTGAATAAATAAATAAAACACTTTCTTTGAATAAATTCTAAATAATAATGTGCATATATTCATATGTATATTTAAATAAATAAATATAGAAAGTGCTCTCTTTGAACATATTTTAAAAATGGATTTAGTATATATCAAAATGTGTATTATGTGTGTGAAGATTACCTAAACAAGTAAGAAACTACGATCGAGTAGATTCGATTGTGAGATTTTCGCTACAAGTTTTGCATTGAAGCAAAAGAGTTGAGTATTATTAATATACCACAAAAAATACTAAAATAAAAGCTAAACAGTGCTGTATTATTCTTAACATATGCCAAATTAATATACCACAAAAAAAATACCAAAGGCTATATTCTGTATATTGATAAAGTATGAAAAATACACAATACAGTACAAAATATACCAGATAGTATTATTTTTAAAATATACCAAATTAAGATACCGCAGAAATACTAAGTTATACTGAATATATGATTTGGTATATTGGTATTGTACTAATATACCACAGTACAAAATATACCACGAAGTATAAAATATACTAGATTGTCAGAGTAGCCTGTATAAAAATAATTTATGATTCTTCACTTACTTATCAATCCACCCTCGCTTGTGCTTAACTTCTTCAGCTTTGAATGCCATAAAACAAAGCACCTATGCTTCCATGTTTGTGATTATTGTTGTTGCATGCAAAAGGGTTAGCCTGAATGCCTCAATAACTATTGATTGTAATCAGAGCGTAAACTATGCCACAGCTGGCAATTGGCTTATCGCCTACCCACTTTAAATACGTAGATGATTCCACTGATAAAAGCGTTATCAGCGCGATAAGCAAAAGCAAATCTAATCGAATAGAAACGAAACGAAACGAACAAGTGTACAGTAACTAACAAGTAAATATTTATTTCATGCGATATTTTCTTTTTGGTGTGTGCTTCTATGTCTAAGGGAAATGCGTAAATTCATCAAAAGCTGGCAAGCTCTTGGGGTTAGCTGCAGCTCAGCTTAATAGCCAGGTGGATTGTGATAGTGGTCATTTGATGATGGTGGATAGTATGGAGGCGGCGGTGGCTGTTGCACAACAACAACTTGTGCTGGCCGAGGCGGTGGCGGTGGCTGTTGCTGCACTACGACAACCGGAGCGGGGCGAGGCGGCGTCTGAACAACGACAACGGGAGCATGATGACGTCTGGGCCAGCGTGGTGCAATCTGCACATTAATGATGGGTCCACGACGACCACCTGGAGGCGGGGGTGGCGGTCCTCCGCAACGATCTTTGGGTGGCGGTGGCATTTTCTCAACTTCTTGCTGCTAGTTATTTGACTGGAAAATTGACTCTGGGTAGCCGAGCTTTCTCTCACGTCCAAACGCGTTAGTTGCTCGCACAAAACTGAAGCGTACCGAAACGGTAATCGAATTCGAAATCAAAAACGACACAAAAAGCTTTGGCCTTATACACATTACTCATACGCAGTGTGGGGTGCGCATGAAATTTATTGCTGTTCGATTAGAAGTACACGAGTTTTATCAGTCACAATTTTTGGCAATCTTATCAGCTCGATATCAGGGTGCAAAAATTCGCACATTTCATTGCAATTTGTTTGTTCAACTTTGCTAACTTAGTTTTTCGGCTTGAAACTGATTTGAATTTCGTCATAAATGGGCTTCCCTGCACTTGAATGAGTCATTAGTTCGTGCTGACTAATAGATGATTACAATCAGCTAACGATTATAAAGGGATTTGAATAAGTACATTCGCACTTTAACAATGCAAATCATTAAATAAAAGTTAAAGGCTGTTCAAAGTGAAAAATTTAATCAAAAGTGTAAAAGGCAATTTCTTAACAATTTCTCAACTTAAAGCATTAAACAAAAGTTGAAATTCTCAGTTAAATGAATATTAGATCGAAAGATTTGATCAAAACATTTTTATTCTATAAATTCTTAGCACAAAACATTAAAAACAAAAAAAAATTTTATACGAATTTTAAGAATTAAATCAAAATACACTTTCAACACCTTAAAATTGTCTCTGAATTTAAACAACTTAACACATAAGCACTGCTTCTGAAGAGTGTCAAGCATTTGCACATCAATTAGAGCGCAGAGTGTGAGTTGGGAAATACGAAGCGGAGTAAAGAGTTGGAGTTTATGAAAATTGTAGGTCAATTGACGGGAGATATTCGAGTTTCAATCTGAGGAGTGCTGCAATTAGGTTTTTTGCCAACTGGGATATTTTTGTATTGCGTGTTGAGTTATATTTTTGGGCGTGCTAATTGAGTTGTTGTTTCAGTTTGTAGGCTGTCAAGTGTGCGGCTTTTTGCAAGTGCTCACACAAAGTGGCGAAGTGGCGGCGGGTAAAAGGAACTCGAGGCGGGGCAAACGTTGCATTTGTGAATTTGCTGGCAGGCACTTGAGTGTCACTTTGATCAAAGCCGAAGGGAACCAAGGGGGGATAATACAACAACACCAAGGAATAACGGCAGTTTCATGGAGAGGGGAGGGATAGGGGGTAGGGAGTAATAAGGACGAATACTTTCACAACGTCCTGACAGGCAAAAGTTAAACATGCACAAAGCAGCGAACGACTTGGAAAACTTTTTAACTGGTTGAAAGAAGGAAATGAGTGCGAGAGTCGGAGGCTTATGCCGCATAACTCGTACATATTGCAAATGTGTTGGATGTGGCAAGCTCAATGGCAAGCCGAGACATGGCAGAGAACGGAGAGGGGGGAAGGGGGGAGAGACAGGCTGGCAGTCAGGCAGCTTGACAGCGCGTAGCCAATGTAATGATGCCGCTTGGCTTCCCTATCCAACTGATGCCTCCTGCCACTGCTTCAGCTTTAGCCCCTCTTCAGTTTTGGGTTTTTTTCGCATGCATATTTTAGGAAATGAATTGCAAGCCTTGGCAAGATAAAACGCCAGCGTCTCAGAGTCGTGTGGAGCACACAGCGAATCGATAACTGTCAAAAAATAAGCCGGCAAGCAACACGCAAAGGCAGAAAGAGGGGGCGGGAAGGGGGGGGGGGAGTAAGAAGGAATCAGAAGTCGCGAGGCGGCACACAATTTAAATATTTATGGAGCTGCGCATGAGGCGCCACACAGAGCACACGGCATAACCAAAAAACCGTAACCGTAAACCGTAAGCCTCGAAAACCGAGCAACTGCAGCAGAAGCAGAAGCAGCAGCCAAAACTGAAGAAGCTATGTTACACATAGAGAGTCAGTCGATGGCGGAAAGCAGAGCGTTTGGAAGCGCCAGAGAACGCATTTCCTGCACATGTCACGAGTTGAAGGCGGCGTTCTATGTAGCATGCAACGTGCGGGGGAGTTTCGGGGTAACGTATAATGTATAGTTTTTGGCTGAGATGAAGCGCATTGCTTTTGTCGCACACATTTGCAAAGGAAGGCGAATGGTAGCGAGGGGGGAAGCGCGGAGGGGGGGAAACTTCTGAGGGAAGCCACAGTGAAATGGTTTTCTATTTTTAGCAATTTCGGATACATTTTTAAAACACTCAAACAGTTTGGTTGGCAATTCAGTGTTTTACACATGACAAGCACTGCACTGCAGTTTGAGAGTCACTGTGCAGTGTATTTTGTAGTAGTTGAATAATAAATACTATTTAGTTAGCCTCAAAAAATCATTCGTTGTTTGATCGAATTTTATTTTCACGCATGAGAAGCACTGCGTACAGTTTGAGAGTCACTGTATTGCACTTTTCATAGCAGTTTAATAATAAATTCTATTTAGTTAGCCTCAACAAATCATTCGTTGTTTGATCAAATTTTAGTTTTATTCATGACTAGCACTGCATACAGTTTGAGAGTCACTGCGTAGCAGTTATATTAAGAGTAAAAAACGCAAGCAAAAATTTAGTTTATTTTCTATTAAATATTTGAGAATTTTACTGATAGTTATTTGTTTTACTATTTTGTTTAAACAGTTCTTGTCAATCCAGTTGTAACCTTGAATGAATATTAAACGATTTATTGGGTTTTGGTGAATTTATAGTAACTGCTATTTATTTAAAATTTTCAGCAATTTTAAACTTGGCTTAGCCATTTAAGATACTACTCTTGATTGCTATAGCTTTATTTTCATTTATTTTTTCAAACTTCCTTCAAAAGGAAAATAACTTCTTTTGAAAATTATAACGTCCTCTAGGCAATTAACTTTTGA
The DNA here is from genome assembly GCA_035046325.1 of Drosophila niveifrons. Lineage (NCBI taxonomy): Eukaryota > Metazoa > Arthropoda > Insecta > Diptera > Drosophilidae > Drosophila > Drosophila niveifrons. The sequence continues at coordinate 11,185,829 of JAWNOC010000068.1, forward strand.
TTGAGCTGTTGAAACAATCAATCATAATAAACTACATGAAGTTTTTTGTTGAATTCGATGTAAGAAGTTTGTTGTACTCCAAATTTTTTGGTTTCTAGCTTGATTCCCGTCTCGTCGTTTTCTCGTCTCTTTTTTGGGTTTGTGGTAATTTCCGGCTTTTCGCACTTTTTGTGCCGCTTTATAATTGGTTTTCGTTTTATTTGTGACAAACAACACACGAGTTGAGCGGAATTTAATAAAAGCATTTTCACAGGCACATGTCAAGCCTGGAAAAACTTTTGTGCCCGTTTTGTGTTTCGGGCTAATGAAGCACAGGCCTACGATTGAATTGAGGACTCTGGTCGAAAATGAAGTTGTTGATTTGCAAGGCGAAAGGGGAGTGAGGAGTAATGTCAAAACGTCAGCAAATATTTTGTAGCTGTGTTGCGTAACACGAAGCCCTCTTCTCTGTATGTGTGTGTGTGTTTGTGCCCCGCGGCCCCCGTTCAGTCGACTGTGAAAGTGCCTCAAGCGGTGTGCGCTGCTTTGAAATGGGGCAGCACAGCTAGTGGAGAAGAAGAAGAAGAGGAGGAGGTGGAGGAGGCAGGAAGGGCAGCAAAACGTCGTCGTCCACTCGAGTGTGCAATTAGGTGAAAATAAATGGTTTAACAAACGCCTCGAAGTATGCAATCATTTAAATTTCACTTCATTTGTCCTTTTCATGATTTCAGTCTCAGTCTCAGTCTCAGTCCCCTCACCTACCCTCCCCTCCCCTGTTGCTGCGTTCGTTCCCTCACATTTCCACATTCCTTGTCACCAAATTACAGAACCAAACAAAATTATTTTGATTTATATGCAAGACGAGGCGACAGTCGCCGTTAGTCCTTCGTCCTTAGTCTCTGCACCTGCCTTAGCTTCCGACTGTGTTGTTGTTTCTTTTATTTTATATATTTTTTGCTGCCGCTGCTGCTTCCACAGTTTGCTCTCACCGACGACTGTCAATAGATTTGCTGGGGTGGCCAACTAAATGCTTTGATTCAGCCTGAACACGCTTCCCTTCTCCTTCCCTTTTCCCCTCCCTTTCTGCTTGCAATGCTCGACCATCGGGGCTGTCAACAAAACGCGCCGAAAACGAATTTGAAATGCAAATTTAATTTGAGACGCGACGGTGGCTTGCTACTTGCGATTGCTCCTGCTTCTGCTGTTGACCCAAACTGGCTTTAGCCAAAAACTTGGCTCAGCTCCTCACATTAATTGCCCACATTCCAAGGCAAGCAGCAATCGCAGCTGAAGGTCCTGCGCTCAGTGTGCGCGTCTTGCCTGTTAATTTTACGCCAAATCAGCAACAACTTTGGATTTGGAATTTGAATTTGGATTTCCATTTCGATTTGTGCCATGTGCATAAAATTTAACGCTGACTCCAAAGAGTAAACGCGAATAGCGTGGATAGGGTGATTGAGGGGAGGGAGGGAGGCGAGTGCTAAGTGTTTGGCCTGATTGAAATGTTGGCAACTATTGCGAAAACTACTCGCAAGTTTATTGGCAAATTGATGAAGTGCTTGTGCCTCGCATTCGCATTCGCTTCTCGCATTCTCTCCTTCTCTCTGCTCGACGCCATCGCCGCCAAAGGCTGAAAACAATTTCTAGCAAAAGTTGCCTACACTTCAGTTAGAACCTGCCACACAACCGCAACGCTCTCTTTCTCTCTCTTTCTGTCTCTTTCTCCCTCTCACAAACCATTTGGCGTTATATGCGTTGCATGCCGCCTGCAATTTGGCGGCGCTGATATGCAAATTAAGTTGTTGCGCTAAACGACGTGCCGGGAAACAGGTTCTGGGTTGTTCTTTCCCCTTTCCCCTTTCCGCTTCCCTTCTTCTCCTGCCCTCCCCTTCTCACACCCCTTGCCATCTCTTTTCTTCCTTGTGGAGACAGCCCGAGCAATTGCCTTCGCTTTTGCCTTTACCTAGCTTCAGCTCATTTGTATTACAATTCGTCACAAACTATGAGTTTACATATGTGTACACACATTCATATCGCTGCGACTATATATGTGTGTGTGTGTGTGAGCTTTCAAAACTTTATGCGCTCTCCAAAATGCACTTCATTTTCATATGCGCGGTGTGCTTCAGTTCTTAATGGGAATGAAATATGAAATGTTGCTAAAGGAATCTCAAATCAAAGTTAATCAAATTGTTTCAATACAAATGCATTTTTAAATTTCTTAACATTAGAAAGGAAACAATTTCATTACGAATCGCATCTAATGTTAAAAAACTTAAAAATGCAATTATATAACAGAATTTCTACAAAAATGCTTAAAATTTGATAAAATGCAATGTTCAATTTATTTTCACTATAGTAACTGCAGAATTTTCACATGATTTAATTGTAGCATTTATAGAAAATATTGTAATAATTTGTTAGAATTTCTTTGATGAAATTTTCCATTTATTTTCATTAAGCTGGCTGCAGAATTTTAACTAGATTTAAGCGTTAAATTTGAATCACCTTCCTACCTTTATTTTGAAGTTAAATTTTAAGTCGAACGTACCAAAAAAAAATACAACAAAGAAAGTAAGCTAAAGTCGAATGTGCTTAATGGAATAAAAGCAAAACCGTGTGGTATTCATTTTAAAAATTACCAATTTAATAAACCACAAAAGTACTAGAAATATACCAAAGGCAGTTCAAACTAAGGAATAACCATAGACAGTTAGTTATTCTTATTCATCTTATTGTATAATTCACAGAGAATATTATGTATTCACAATTCAATAACATTTTTCCAACTAATCAAAAAGTGTTTTTGGTTGGATAACTCTTAAATAGATTGTAGAAAGAAATTATATAAAATACTTAAAATAATCAATTTTCTTCAACAAATTATATTTCTCATTGAATCTTCTTAGAGTTGTAACAGTTGAGTAAACTTTCGTTGCCACCCTTGCTTGATGATTTGTTGCATGTGGCTGTGCGATTCGTGGTAAGATTTATGGCGCAGGAAAGTCGCGCGCCTGCATAAATTGGCTCGTAATCTGAGACCGGGACTCTGGCTGACGAGTCTGAAGAGCCTGAAGAGAGGAGGCAGCAGCAGCAGCGGAAAACCTAAAAGCGCGCACTTCATTAGCTCAATAATTTCACAATAAATTATGCAAAACGATTGACAAAAAGCGCAGAACTGAAATCAAGTTGTATTTCCCACCACTCGATTCTCATTTTCTCATTTACTCATTGCAGCACATATTCTCATTTCTCATTTCTCAATTTTCTGTACTTTTTTTTTTGTAGATTTTTGATTTTTCATTTTGTATTTTGGCATTTTCCATTTTGCATTTTGGGGGCTATGCGTTTGTTTTGTTTTTGTTTTCTTATGCGCTGATGCAGAACGTGCGGAAATGCCGCGAAATGTTTGCAAGCTCGTCTCTCACTCTCTCTCTCTCACTATCTCGCTCCCTCGCTGATTTTGCTTGCCTGATAGATTGAAAGATAGATGGATAGATACGAATGTATGTACATTCTATATGCATACTATATTTATCGTAGTTTGGATGGATGGCACGCTGTCAACGGGGGACGTATACGTAATGTTGAAAAGCACAAAGCACAAATCGAAATCACCAAAAATCGCAAATCAAAATCGCAAATTGCAAATCACAAACAGCAATTGCCGAAATCGAAATGCATAACAAAATTATAAGCCAAACTGAAAGGCCCAAAAGAGGGTGGAGGGGTGGACAAATCTATTATATTCGCGGATGCGACCTTGTCAAATTATATGCTGAGCGGCGCTTATCGGCAACGGAAATGCGCATTATCAGATTTCGCCTTTGACCTAACCCAAAATGCAACCCGCTCGCATTTCCCATGCCAATTCAAAGTTGAAAAGCTGGATTCAGCCAAGGATATTGCATGGGAAACGGACAGCAAAATTTTAGTTAAAAGCTGCATTCCCCCAACTTTGATGTATCATTTATTAGAGAGAGAGAGAGAAAGGCACAGAGAGAGAGAGAGGAAACTGAACAATTGTCGTGAACCCATTTGGTCTGCGTGTGGCTGCAATTTTAATTAAAATTTATTGATTTACAGCTGAATAAATGCGCATTGCAATTGCAATTGCAATTGCATCAATGTCGTGCCGTTTGTCGTTCCTATTTTGGACTTTCTCTCTCTCTCTTCCATTTCTCTTCTCCTGATACCTGTGAATCCATGTTAAAGCATGTGGCCATGGAGCCTAGGCTCGATTATCGTTAGAACGAAATTGCTTTAGAATAATTTAGTGCATATTTGGTGAAATGTGTTCCTGGGAATCATTTTCAATTAATCATATGCAAAATGGTTGCTAATCAAACTGATTTGGTGTCATTAGAAAGGTGTCCCAGATACATTATTATTCTATGAATTTCAAACTTTATATTGATTTATAACTCATGTTTGTTTTAAGCTGCAGCTTACTTGTTTATTTGCCTAATTAATTAATTAAATATTTGATTATTTAACGAAAAGAAAAAAAAAGAAACGTGCTTGTTGGCTTTTATTATTTTGCATTTATTTAGAAAGCAATTATAAATTGAATACGTTGTTTTTCTTTCTTTTTTTCCGGCTGCATTTAATCGCTACTATTAAGCACAAATAATCTTGTTTTGTATTTGGTTTTAATTATAAATTTGTATTTTATTTTAATCTCCCCACCTAACATGTTGGCATCTGACTTAGTTTTGTGTTTTTTTTATCGAATGCATTTTTTCGGTGTTTTTTTTTTGTGTTGTTGTGGTTAACAAAAGCATTTGCATGACAAATAGTATTTTGTGTGTTTCAATCAGCCTCGCGGAATTTTATTCCTATTTTACAACTTTTTAATTGCTTGTGAAGCTTTCAATTTTTTTTGTATCTAGTTGTCTATTAAAATGCTGTTTAATAGTTTTGTTGCTTGTAATAAACCTGTTATCTATCTATCTATAAAAAACGAATTTAAAGCTTTTTGGGTCTCACTATCAAAATTTGCACATGTTTATGAAGTGTAATTTTACAACTATCACTCATAAAATTAAGAGAGATTTTATTATTTACTTTCGAAAGTTTTTTAATTCGTGCATAGAAATCAAAACAACTTTTAAGCTTGGTTGAGACTTCGATAAAGTATTTTTTTCATAAATAGTTAAACACTTTATTAGTAAACAGTGCATTTAAAAGTTGTTGTATTCGATTGTTTATTCATACTGCAATTGAATTACTTTCATTTAGTTTGAAATATTTGTAATTGTATTTAATTCAGTTAGGAGAAAATGCAATTTACTTTTCAGCAATATTTCCTTTATTTTGAAATTAAATTATGAACCGAATTTACCAAAAATAAATCAAACAAGCACGAAAGCGACTGGGAGATACTCATTGTGAATAAAAGCAAAATAGTGATGAATTAATTTTAAAATATACTGAACTGCATTAAAAATATACCAAACAAGAAAGAAATATAGTTACCCGCTACACATATGGAATAAAAGCAAAAAAAGTGATGTATTATTTCTGGGATATAATAAAAGAGTAGAATATAATAGAATAGAATAATATACCACAAAAATACTAAAATATGACAAATGGCATATTTTCATATTCAACATATATACCAAAAAAATATACCAACGAATATATTCGGTATATTGATATAGTACTACATTCAAAATATACCATAGAGTGCAAAATATACCAGATTTTCAGGCAATGAAATTTTTTTCCATACAAAAGTATATTTTAAATGAAACCCATCTACCCTATGCATAGAAATAAACATAAGTAAACAAATTAATTAAATTGGTCGCACTTTCTATGCACTACAATCACGTTTAGAGCATCAGAATTTCGCATTTTAGGAAATAATTTTGCCATTGTCTCAGTTTCGCAGTTCTTCAGTCTCAGTCTCAATCTCAGCTTTTGGTTTCAATAATGCATTTCCGCTTTTAATTAAAGTTTTAGTTGTAAAACATTTTTCAAAAGTTGCTGCAAAAGTTACTTTTGGTTGCTGCTGTTTTGTTTAGTTTCTCATTTCGTTCCCGAGAACCTGATGACGTCGTCTCCTCTTTTCTTCCCTTCCTCCCCCGCTTCGCACTCTTCAATGTCATTAACAGGTGAAAGTTTTCAGCAGCAGCAGCAGCAGCAGCTACATAAATACAAACACACACACACACAGTTACATATCATTAAGGTAGCTTAGCAACAAGCGGATGAACAATTGCAATTGTGGTTCATTTGACAGTTTTCATTACGGTTTTCGTTTTCTTTTTTCGGTGAGAGGTTGTTGCATCATTGTCTTGTGCTGCTGCTGACAGGAAGAGGAAATGGCAGCAAGAACAGCTGCTGCAGCTGCATTATTAACGGCAACATAGTGTTAAGAAGTGCAGTAAGCCAAATGTTAACTGTCTCGGCCATGGCAAAAGTTAGAGCTACAAAACTTGCGGGTCGACGACGGCTATAAATCAGCACTGAGAAACAAAAGAAACATTTTCTGTTGCCTATCTACAGGCGCACTCCAAGTGATGTGTGTGTGTAAAAGTGTGTGTGTGTGTGCAGTTTTTAACAACATCTGGCGCTGATTTTAAGGCCGCGCTTGGGGAGAAATTCGTGGCTTAATTACAATAAAATATTTAAACTTTGCTCCATTCTCACTGACTCTTTTCCGGTCTTAAGTTGCTCGCGCGTTTTTGCCAGGTGTTTATGGGTCGAACATTGCTTTTTACGACCTGCCACACATGTCGAAACGTAATTTGATAGTTATGGCCGGTTCCCCTTACGCCCTCCACCCACCATCCACCTCCAATGGGAGGCAGCAATATGTGCCAAGAGAGGCGCAAACAGAAGCTGGTGTTGTCAAAACTTTTAAGCAAGTCGCATGAATATTTAGTTGCGTAATGTTGCCCCAACCACCCAAAGAGAGTGAGAGAGAGAGGGCGAGAAAAACCTGCCTAACTCACACGCTTTATCTTTAATTTGCGCGACAAGCCAAACAAAACAAAAGGAAAACACAAAGCGCAAGAAAAGAAAATGCTAATTTTATTGACACCCCTCAACACCCACAACAACAGCAACAACAACAAGAGCAACAACAACATTCTTGCAGCAGGCAACACACAACGCGGAAATTGAAGAAAGGTAAGCGGCTTGCGGGTTGCGAGTTGTGTTGTGATTGGACGGAGGAGAGAGAAGGGGAGGGTTGGGGAGGGGGAGTGGCAGTTACTCAGTAGCTGTGGCATGGCCTCGGCACTGGCAAGTCATTAACACATTTGAGCCTCAACCCCGCAACAACCGCTCGGTAAATGTATGAACTACAGCCACGCCTCCTCGATTGTCCCTCTGCCCTCTCCCCTCCACTCACATCCTGTGCCTAATTAACACGTTTTGAATTGTGAATTTTGAAATGCGGCAATCGCAAACACAACAACAACAACAACAACAACAACAGCAGCAAGAATGCCAGTCGACAATCGACAACAATTTATGCAAAACGGATTTAGTGTTAAGTAAAACAACTGGAAGCATTTGCATTAATCATTGCCACGAATTTTAAATACTCTTACTTATCAAAGAGAAGAATGCAAAATTAACACAAAATGCTGATGCTAAATATCAGACAATTAAAAAGTTATTTAACACTACACAGATACAAATTTTACTTGAATTACTTCAGTAATTTCATTTTAACAAAATAAACAATTTTTGCAAAAGAAGTGTAATTTTTATCTGCGTGTTTCTCTGAGTAAACAATTTTCCATTATATTATAAAATGTTGTTATGTTATAATAATTTTTTTAAATTAGTTGAAAAGAACTCACCCTTACTTATATATTCTTTTTCCTGAAAAGAAAGGGAAAATGTGTTATTAAAACTGTTAGCTAATATTAAATTTGTCTTTATTTTAAATAATTTTAAGCTTCTGATTATGAACAGAAATCGTTTACCAAGTCAATTCTACACTTTAAGAGCTCCATGTCATTGGTATACCGATATGTTATAGATATTTTAACGAAACAATTCTTTTTCAATAAATAAATAATATACACAGCTTTGAAATTCAATTCAATTTCAAACAATTTCTACCCAAAAACCCCTTCATATAACATATTGATTTTATTTTCATTACAGAAAAAATAAATCTTGTATAAAAAATTAGTTCAGTAGAAGAACCATTATATATATGTTCAACAAAAAAAGGTAAAAATAAATGCGTATGCTATCTTCAATATCCCAAAATATATTGAAGTTATGTTTGTGATTACAATTCTTTAAAAATTAAGTATACGCAATGTTTTCGTACATATTTAAGTTGTCAAGAAAAACAAAATTTAGAATGCAGCGGCTGTCTAAAATTATTAAAAAAAAATTAAATATACGCAAAGTTTTCGTAAATATTTAAGTTATCACCCTAATGTTTTAATCAAGAAAAATAACATTTATAACCCAGAAACTTTGTAAAATAAAAAAAATCTCTGCAAAATAATATAAATGAATAATGTTGTATACATTTCAATATGCCGAGAAAAAGTGTCGTAAGAAGCCTAAGAAAGTATAATAATAATGTCCTTGGGTTTATTTTTAAAAAAGGGATCTCTCAATTTTGGGGACAACGCAATACATAATTCAATAACATGCTTGGCGCTATGTAAATAACCCAAACCCCGACCGATGAGAGTCTGCTAATATCCTTTGGCATAAGTGTAGAACAATCTGGTGGCATATTGATTCCTAGTTCCTTGGCCTCAACAAAAGGCCTGCGGCAGACTTTGGACCTTTTTTTTTGAGTCGGTGAATGGAAGTGATGAAAAAAGGGGAAAGGGGAATCGGAATCGGAATTGGCCTAAAGAGGCGTCGCAACCTTGAAGGTGTCAAAATAACATATTTCAAGGGGGCGTTTGGGCGTGGCATTTGTTAGGCACAAAATGAAATTAAAACGCGCATAAATTATATGATGAAGGAGCCAAAAAATGACGACAACGTCGTCGTCGAAAATCGTTGAATATATTAAGACATTTTGGCGGCTGTTAATTTCTGGCATAAACTTTTGCATACTTTTGTGTGTGAGAGGGAGTTAAAGTGAGAGTTACAGAGAGAGAGGGGAAAGGGCAAGGGGGAATGCATAATTGCTCAATAGTGCGCAGCATTTTGTTTAAGCAATTACGTCGATGAAGAAGAAACTAAGGATGAGAAGCGGGGGGGGTGAGGCTGTGATTTATGTATGTGGCTGCCACGCCCAACCAGATTGTGTGTCAGTGCCACAATGTAAGTGTGTGAGTGTAAGTTGCATGTCATTTGATTAACTGAAGTTGTTGTTGTTGCTGCTTTTGCTACTGCTGCAGTAAGCCCCAAGAATTTCGCTACAATTTTAATTTTATCCCTTCATTCGCTTGTCTCTGTCACTTCTCCTCTCTCTCTCTCTCTCTCTCAGCCAATGCACAACTCATTTACGTGCGTTTTATGCCAAGCAGCTGCTGTCAGCCTGCATTGTCCTTGTGCAAATTAATTAAAAACTGTTTAAACCGTCGTCGCTTTCATTGAACAGACTTTCCCCCCGCATTAAGTCGCTTCCATTTACCCTCCCCCCCTCCAAAAAACAAATAACGAACATCGAGTCGAAAATGTTAAAAATCGCAGCAACAAAATACATACAAGTATATATTCACATCTTTTGCGTTGACAGGCCAAGCGAATATTACGAGTCGTATACGTAATATCGCACACTCGTATCCCGTATTGCTTTGCATATTCATCTTGCTGCGAGAAAGTTAAGCCATCGTCCACAAAAGTGTGTTGGACAGGTTGTATTTCGAGCTTCTTCCTGTTGTTGTTTCTCTTTTATTTTACAGCTCTCAGTCATCAAAGTTCAAACTGCCTGCCGTTATATTTTGCCCCTCTGCTCACCTCCGCCGCTTTGGCGCTCTACCCTTTTATTTAAATCGAAAAAAGTTTGCACTCGGCTTTTAGCTTCACTCTGTATTTTATGGCTAGTTGTAATGCCAACTGTCTCCAGGACTGCGATGAAAGTATCTCAGCCTCAAGTGGCCAGAAGTCGTGAGTTAGAGTTTTCTACACTGTGTGACTGCTTCTGCTTCTGCTTTCTCCCCGTTTTGTTACAGGCGCATAAAAAATGCCAAGCACAAGTCCGAGTCCAAGTCTCTCTCTCGAACTACAGTGGAAATTATACAACAAATAACTGCGCTGCTCTATCTGCATTTCTATGGAATTTGCAAATTAAAATTCATTTCAACCTTCAGCTCTCAGCAGGTGAACAATAACCGACCTTTGCAAGTGGAGTCTTAAATGCATAATATCTCACAGTGTTTACCCTTGCATCGTTTTTTTCTTTTGTCAATTCAGTTATTTGCATTGCATAGTTTGAGGTGTTAATGTGTTAACGACGTGACAAATCGTAATGAAAGTAAAAGTTTGTAATAAAAGTTAGTTATAATTGCGATAAATAATTGGTTATGTTAATAAATTTGCACCTATTACTTGTTATTTCCTAAAGATTTTGAAGTGTCACAAATTCTGGAATTGGTTTTAATACATTTTTATACCCACTATCCATAGGCTAAAAAGCCTAATATAACTTTGTGCCGGCAAGAAATGTATGTAACAGGCAGAAGGAGCTATCTCCGATCAGCTTCAACAGCAGAGACGATATAGCCATGTCTGTCTGTGAATCTGGCTGTCTGTCTGTCTGTTCGTCTGTCTCTTGTATAACTTCTTTAAGAAATTCTTTTGTATAGGCTGACAATTTGATATAATTTATACTCTTTACATTTACTACATTTAAAAAATATAAAAGAGTAATATTCTTTATGTTCTATGTTCGGTATTTTTTAATATTTTTGTGATATATTGGAAACAATTTGGAAACAATTTCTACATACAGTTTCTTTGATTTGTTTTTCTTTTAGTAGAAAAGATTAAAGAATTTCGTTTTATTGAAAAATATATTGGTTATCTCACAGTCTTTTTTACTTTTTGAAATTTTATTTTATTAGAAACAATTTCTACATACAGTTTCTTTGATTTGTATTTCTTTTAGTAGAAAAGATTAAAGAGGTGTGCACTTTTAATTATAATATTAATTCAATTGCAATTGCATATAGTTTACACATAGAGAACAAATTTTTCAAATATTTAGTCGAATGAATTACAAAATTAAATAAAATATACGAACCTAATAAATAATCTACGCTTGTTCGAAAGGACAAAGGTTTAACCAATAATTGAGATACAGAAAAATACTCCGTGTTCCACATTCACGTGTCTTTACTGTACCTCACACATACTGCTAAACTTGGCTGGCATTTTTTATGACAACTCAATTTCGAAATACACTTTAGTTTGTCAGCAGCAATCGCTCCGCTTTACCCTGTCCCCCATTCCGCCCCCCAACCAACCACGAACCATGAACGCAACTCACACCTTGAACCAACAACGAGTCACCCGCACCTAGAGCAATCCATGACCTGATCTATAACCGGGTTGATTTGCTGTTGCTGTTGTTGTTGTTGTTGTTGTTGTGGCACACAAAACGCATAAATTTATGTCAAAGACTCGAGTGCCAACATCAGCTAGGCGACAGCCACCCAGCCAAACGACAAAAACAAATTTATTTGGACTTTTTAACAACTTTTGTGAATGTGCATTTGTGTATCTGTATCTGTATTTGTATCTTTGTATCTGTATCTGTGCCACATGTATCCATGGCTGAGGTGTTGCCATTGCAAAAGTTCTCATACAGTTTGCAAAATATTTTTTATGTGCATATTCTAAAAAGGGGTCGGAGTTCTGATGTGTTTGTTGTCTCGTGTTGTGTTGTGTTGTGTGTTGAGCACATGTTCCTCAAACGACTTTGCACACACTGTGATGAGTTAACCCTTTTGGTTATGTGGGGGAAATTCGCTTTGAGCCGTGTCTTTTTTGGCCACTTTTGCTGATTGCGCTAGAGTAGTTTCTGCGAGCCACAAACATTAAAATCCAGAGCTCATCTAGAGCCCAAGTAAGAGTGGCTGCTTAAACACCTGGCCTACAATTTAGCACTTCGCTCCCCCGAAAATGTGAAAAAGACCAAAAAAAGTTGACAACAACAATTTCGAGTGTGGCATTTTAGTTAAGTGGCAATTGCTGTAAGTGCGGATGGGTTTTTAAACTCAGTCAGTCGGACGCTCAGACAGCGCCCACAGCTGGGCACAACTGTTGCGCCTGTGTTTGGCTTGGCAACATGTTGCCAGCAGAGAGCGGAACGCAATGGCAATGAAACACGCGTGCTCTTAAATACCGCACTCGGCTGTCACGAAGTGTCAGCGAATTGAAGTCGTGTCTGTTTGACCCAGAAACGAAGTCAGCCTAAAAGTAGGCAATGCTTTTTTAAGTTAGTTAATTGATGTTTGCGAAGTAAGCGAAGTTTAAGCTTATATTTACTATTTGATTCCTTACATTTTCCAATCTATGTATATTCATTATACATTATTGAACTTATGCCATTTGTTCCTCACTAACCTAGCACAATGCAGCCGAGTCCTCTTGGCAACAAATGTTGCTAAACATTTCGCTCTCTTTGCCCGCCAATTGCGCCTGCGTCAAAGGCAATCGCGTTCACTCGGCAGCTGGACTCGTGTCGAGTTCGTGGTTAGCCGAGCTATCAGGCTGCTTCGTGTGTGTGTGGCTGTTTTGTCTCGTTTTAAGCTATAATAAAACACAAATTGTGTTAGTTGGTAAGAAGCATTCGGTGGCAACGGGCGGCAAAAGCGGACGCAGCCGAAGTTCATTTATAACATTCAGAACGAACATCAGTAACGAAATTCCTTAGAAAATCGCGCGGAGTGTAAGTTACGTTTTGCGGCGCGTATTTCCACAAAAGTGAATGTCGAGTGTACGAGTGTGTGTGTGTGTGAGTGTGTGTGTGTGTGTGTGTTCTTAGAGCTAATGTAGAGCATAGAGCCTAGACGCCTCTCGTTGTGCGTTTGTAATTATGCAAATGGCCCTCGACGGTCGACGGTCGACAGCAGCAGCTCAGCTCAGTGACAAATGGACAGTGCTTGTGTGTGTGGTGGCATAGAAAGCTGTTGCAAGGCTGCAACACTCAAGTGCAACTGTTGCCAGAAACTGTCGACCTTACTGTCGACATGCCGCATGCATATTCATGCCGGGTCCAAACACACACACACACACACACAATCACAACAACTACTATACAACTATGCACTACTATGCAACAAAAAGTGGGCCAACTGCAGCAACGGCAACAAATTTCAGCTCAATTTAAACCACAAACTTGTGCTCCACTTTTTTACCTGGGCGCTGTGCCAGCTCTCCGCTGCTCGCGTTTTTCTTCCCCCCTCGTTTTGTGGCACATCCCAGCAGCCTCTCGAATCTCAGTCTCTTTCTCTGTCTCTGTCTCCAGCGTACTTTTGGCTCATCTGTCAAATTCTTATAATTTCTTAGGATTTTTCCTTTTTGCTTGCTATTTTTATGTTGCTGTTGTCCACTTTTATTTTTGGTACAACTTGTTGTCCTTGGCAAAAACGCAAATAAATTTATTTTTATTATTCAACTGTGACAGCTGATTGTACGTTTTTTACTTCTTCTGCTTGCCACATAATGTGGCAATATCATCACAGCTCGCATCCTGACATTCTGTTTTTTTTTTTGCTTCTTTTTTGGCGCGCAGACTTTGCGAACATTTGTGCAAAAGTTTAGCTTTAGCTTTAGTTTTAGTGTAATTGCATTTTGTGCTCCAAAAATTCACCGAAATTGTCAAATTATGAAAGCTAAAAGTTTTGTGTTTTCAACTTTGCTATAATTGCTAAGCAAAAAAAAAAACAATATAATGAATTCAAGTTTCTCATGCGTGTCTGCAAAATAATAAGGAATTAAAAAACTCATTTAGCAAATTCTATCCAAATCAACTTTAATATTTAAAGTTGCTTTTTCATCGTGTGACAATTTATTATTATATTTGGTGAACGCATTAAAAACTGTTGTGCGATTTATGTGTTTTCGAATTTACACTCTGTGTAAAAATCTCATTAAATTTGCAAAAGTTTTTAATGTGATTTTTTAATAGCCATAAAATGTGAGAGAGTACAGAGTGTATTTTTTACCCCGACGATTTATATAGAATCGCAAGTGCTATTTAGATTATAAAGACTGTGTTGTTTTCTTTTCTGCCTTTTGTAGTCGAGAAATGCTGTTCTAATTGTTTGGGGTTTGGCTTTCAGTTCTCTCTCTCTCTCTCTCTCACTCGGCATTGGCTAATAAGTTAACAGCACGCAAACAATTTTAGAGTCATGGCAAACATGAAGAGGGCAAAGGTATAATACGTATGTGTGTACCCACACACACAAACACAAAGAGGAGGCTACAAGCCTGTAAACATGAATAAGACATTAGGTATCCAGTTTACATGTGTTGAATCTGCCAGCCAGCCACAATTTTGAGTCGAGGCACGAGTGTATATAGAGACAAATTATGATTATTAACAAAATATGTTAATTTAATGTCTAGGCGTAGTATCTGCAACTCTATTTAAGTACCGTCTACTCCCTAGAAATTGAAATGTCCATGGCTTTAAATATTCATTGGATCAAAATAGACGCTGCATTCCCAAAGTGTGTTGTTGCATACTTTGGCATATGAGTGTGTGTGTGTGTGGCATTTTCAATCAATTTAATTGAAATATTCCATTTACAGAATCTACGAAGTGAAAGCGGCTTAAAGTGCCACACACACACATGCAACAGTTGAAGCACAATTGAAGTGTCGTCGATACAGCAATTTTTTGAAACAATGTTCGAAATGTTTAACAAATTAAATTGTAATGTGCCATGCGGCTGCCATAAGTAGGCAACAATAATGACAACAATAAAATTACGCGAGTGAATTGGTTAAAACAGAAACAAAAAAAAAAGTGGCGAAAAATGGCAACAAACGGTAAAGCGACGACAACAAATATTCAACATATGCTACACGCATGTGGCAGCAACATCTTGTTGTGTGAGGCGTAAAATTGCATTCGGTTGTTGTAACATTAAAATGCCATTTGAGTTGGAGTTTCAGTGACCAGTGCTTCTCAAACTGTGCAGTCGACGAGACGGATTAAAATGTATGCTGCGTAAACAGCAATTGAAAAAGTGCAGCAGCTGCCACGCTCAGCCATTAAAAACACCAACAACAACTACTACAACAACAATTACTACAACAACAACAATAAAAAGAACCACAAACGAGCTGCGAACAAACAAACCGCGCTCCATCAGCAATAACAACAACAACAACAATAGGCATTAAGAAAAATAAATAACCAAAGAAGCGACAACAACAGCGAATATGACGACCATTAAGCTGCTTATTATCGGTAAGTTTTATCTCACAATTAAACAGCAGCTGCGATTGCAATTACAACAACTACAACAAGAGCCGCTGCAATTTCATTTTTTTTTGTTGTTGTTGCACCACAAAACTTTCACCTTAATCTCTGCTGCATGAAACGATATGAGTTTCAGATGTGATATTCAACAGGGGAACTCGTTGCAAACTTTGCTTAGAAATTAAAAGAGAATTATAAAGTTGATAATAGCTACTTAGCTGCAGTTGAAGCGCTAAAACTGCATCAAAAGAAATCCACACTGAATTCTATATTTATTGATTGTGAAGTTTATTCGAGTTGTGCGAAGTTAATGTGCTGCAACTGAATTTATTGGCCACTCAATAACATTATTAGCAGTAATTAAAGTACATAAATCAACATAATTATTTAGATCAAAACACATAAAAAAATTTCAATAATGCACTTTTGCACTAAAAAAATATATGATGATTTATTGAAATTTGTTGCACATTATTACCATTTATTTAGTGATTTTAAATTTATGGGCAATTTTTTTGTTAACACTTTCAACTGTGCTGAAAACAAAAAGTTTCAAAAATCAAAACCATTGGACTTCAAAAATTGTCTACTTAGTATAAAACTACTTTAAGAACAACTTCCTAAAACTAAAAACATTAGTCTGAAAAATGCCAAATTTTTAAAAATGCTAGATGTAGGTAACATAATTCTTTAATCTATCGAAATTTCTATAGAGTGGTATTAGCTTTGTGATTTTTCGTTCATTTTGTTTTTAAAGTGTAAGGTTTATTAAGAAATTGGGTCTTATATCAAGTGCTCTTGAAATCAAGATGTGTTTTCTAATATTATATTAAGATTATCATGTTCTTGACGCATTTTTTAGACTAAAAATCTCGACTTTAGAAACTTTATTTTTGTGTTATGACTAAGGCTTATTAACTTGCAGATGAAAAGGGGAGTCTCAATTCGATTTATTATATTCATTTATATTTGAAATTCACCTATATACATTTAATACATTTTTTATTTAAATAATTTCAGTCTCATCTCAAAATTAATGATAAAACGAGCCTCAAATATTTGTATAATATTTATTTATATTTAAAATTGACTTATGTATATTCATTTAATAATTAATTTTTTTTTAAATAACTTCAGTCTCATCTCTTAATTCTTTATAAAACGAGCCTCAATTCAATTTATAATATTTGCTCATATTTCAAATTGCACTTATTTTTATTTAAATAACTTTAGACTTGTCTCTTAATTCTTTATAAAACGAGCCTCAATTCAATTTATAATATTTGTTCATTCTGAAATTTCACTTATTTTGATTTAAATAACTTTAGACTTATCTCTTATTACGCAATTAACTAAAAAGAGACTCTAACTGAAAGCAGTTTCGAGGAAAATAAAATGCCGCCAGGTTTTTTCGCATTTCATAAAACAGTAAAAATCAACTGTTTGAGTTTGTTAGACCATAATCATAAGTAAAACGTAGTTTGTAAAACAAAAAAAAGGAAAAGAGAAATAATTTTTGGAGAAGTCGATTAACATAATTTTGCTGCGCAATATGGAAATGAAATAAGCAGCTTTAGGCTCAAGCATATGAATGATGAATGAGTCGACAACATTTTTATTTTTTCGGCTGGTTTTTATGCTACACAATTTTTGTGTTTATAGCTTCGAAACGATTATAAAGTCTAAACCTCTTTCTATTTTTGTGAAGTGTTTAAAGCTGTTGTTACTGCTTAATGTTAAGGATTGCATTTGTCTGTTGTCTGTTGCTTTTTTTTTGTTCTGCGCGTTGTTTTCCATTTTGTGTGGAGGAGTTTTCATTTTATGCGCGCTTTGGGAAATTTCAGCATGCCACAAAAGGAGGAGCGGGTAGGGGGGCGTGGTCTACTCCCAGTCCACAATCGGCAGCTTATGCGTGTGTTGTGGCTGCGTTTGGGGCATGACCATAAACAAGATATGTCGTCCACTCGACACAACGACGGCCAAGCCACTTATCATGACCCAGAGATGGGCACACACACAAACACACACACACACACACACACATTCGCATCATCTTTAAGCATTGGCTACAGCGTATCCACTTCAACGCACAAAACTCAACGCCACAAAATTTGTTAACAATTCATTTCCGCGCTTTGGGCTTCATAAATTGCTTTTATTAGCAGGCACAGCAACAACAACAACAGCAAGAACGACAATAACCAAAAACCGGAATATAAAGCAACTTTTCTCCTCTTGTCCTCTCTTTTTGTTGGTAATAATACACTTGAACTTTTGCATAGCAAATAAAAAGCGTTAAAATGCGTGAGGTGGCGAGTATAGAAGGAGAGCGGGGCTGACCGAGGGGGGGAGGGAAAAACTGTCTGAAAATCAAATTAAAAGAGACGCCAGTCGGTGGTCGGTGTTGACGCCCTTTGCCCTCGAGGCAGTGACAAGTTGTGAAGCGGAATTGGACGTGAATTTTTGTTGAGTGCGGGAGGAGGAGTGCGGGATGTGGACATTGGATGTGGACATGGGCTGTGGATGTGGATGTAGATGTGAATGCGAATGCGATGTGGACAGCACTCTGCAAGTTGTTGACAGGCACGCAGGCAATAAAATTCAATATTTCATTAAAACGCACGTTACGCATACGCAGCGTGTGCCCCGGTCCAACAACAACCAACAACCAGCAACGTAACGCAAACCGCAACTGCGTGTTGTTGTTTTTATCACACGCAGCGTCAACTGGCCCAACGCTCAAATCCGATTTCATGTTATTAGCGCTGACCTCTCAACTCCTCTCCCTTTTCTCTCCCTTTTGCTCTCTGCCTTCTCCTTTGCTCCTATCCCATCAAAACACACACGCTATGGCCCTGAAACGAATTCCGAGTCGCGAGTCCAAAACTCCAGCCAGAAAGAGAGAGAGAGACGGTCCTCATCGAAATTGAGTCGTTTGGCGTGCCCAAAAAACCCGGACTGGTTAGTTAACCTGGTTACCGGGATCCGAGGCCAGGTTTTTGGTAGACTTGTTAGGCGGCTGCGACGCTGACAGATTATTCGCTTTATTATTCATAAGGACTTCGCCCCGCCCCGCCCCTTCGTACTATAAGCTACTCGGACTGGCAGCAGCAGCAGTTATTCATTACATTCAGGGCGTCGCGCGGTCGCATTTGAAAAACAGATTGAAAAAGGTACTTCGAGCCAATGGAAAGGTTTGTGACATGTTAAACGCGTGCTCCCAACTCAATTAGGGGCGAAACTGACAGACATTTGGCCATTTGGCCCCCCCCCCCAATGACAACGTAAATAGATTAAATGTTTCCAAATGCTCAAGTATGCAGCATAATACATTTTTTGATTTATTTTTCAACCAAAGGGTTATGCTTTTTGAAAGGTTTGAGAGGGACTTTTTGAAAAGGCTTTCCATCAAAAAATAAAAATGGTTTATGTAAGGGGGTTGAATTAAAAAAGTTATATTTTTGGCATTTTAAATAAACTGAAAGTGACTTTAGAAGCGAATCGCTTAGAAATTTTAAAAAATTTTGTACAAATGTGTAAAATTAAAGCAAAGATTCCTCACTTTGAAGGTTGTTATTAAGTCACTTATTTGTTATATTATATTCAGCATATAAAAACTTAGAAACGAATTCCAAAAAAGTTGCACAATAATATATTGTTTAAGCAAAGATTTTTAATGAAGTTTGACTTTTAAATTAAAACTTTAAGCATTGTTATGGATTCCGCTATTGATAATAATATATGTATATGGTATTTCAAACTGAAATAAATTTTAAAAACCAATCACTTTTGACTGAAATAAGGTATTCAAAAAGGTTTCAATATAAATTGCTAAAGAAATTTGATTCTTTAAAAATTTTTACTTTTTTATTGATAATATTATATTTGGAATTCAAACTGATAAACAGATTTCAAAATGGGTAACGTTACAATGTATAGTAAAAGCAAATATTTCTAATGAGGTTCAACTTCTAAATATATATTTTGAATGTTATTATTCAGTCAAAGACTTGTCATCAAAATCGGGTTTTCAATTCTCGTTTTGAAGATTGTTATTAAGTCATTTATTGAAAATATTATATTTAGCAATTCAAACTAAGTTAAAATGTATTTAAAAAACCAATCAATGTTCGCTTCACTATAGTGTATAGTAAAAGCAAAGATTTGTCATGAAATTCGATATGGAAATTGTGATTAATTCATTCGCAAGCGTCGTCGTCAATTGCTTCGAACCGAATTGGGGTTAATAATTATCGAGCTAATTATACATTTCGTTTAACCAGCTGTGAGGACAACACTTCCGCCATTTACAATTATCATCATCATCGGCTTGCAATTGGGGGCGTATACGTGATATACATATATCGCCCATTCAAGTATGTTTTTGGGCTGCGTAGAGCACTCGACTGGTCTGAAGTGCTTGACGCTAATGTTGCTCGGTCGCTGCTCATTTGGATTTATTAATTGCGCTCTGGCATTGTGCCGTAGCAAGTAAATTAATTAGCAAATACTTGCCTTAATAATCATTTTAATGGAATTTGTAATTTAATGCGCCTAACGAGAGTTTTATGTGTGATTACGGGAAACTGCTCAGCGGCAAGTCGCCAACTCTCTCCTCTTACTCTCTGCCCTCTTCTTTGAGTTAACCAATGGCTACCCCTATTGATTTTCTGAAATGCTTCGGTCTGCTGTCTGCACAAGCGAAGAAAACACAGTAACACAAACACACAGAGAGAGAAAGAGAGGGAGACGGAGACGGAGTCAGAAGGAGAACAAGAACAAGAAGCAGAACGACAACCAGAAGCAAAACCGCAATTTGTTTAAGCGGCTTTAAATATTTCAACGACGGCAGACGTCGAAACGTCGATGGGGTTTCGTCGTTAACGGATCTCTCAGTTTCGGTCAGTTTGGGTCAATCAACTCTCACTCTGCCTGAGTCTCTCCCATTCTTCCATTCGCCTTTCGCTGAGAATCTGACTCTGACCGGACAGTCAATCACTTAATAAAACTTTTATGGCATGCCATTAATTGATGGCGCTAAATTCGCAGTGCAATAAAACACAAAGCAATTCAACTGCGGCGAGCACAATGTTAAGAAAAGAGCAAGGAGATTTAGTCGCTGAGAGGGGGGAGTGGAAAAGCTTCAAATAATTGGAATAATTCAGCTGCGTGCGGTGCTTTTCTTTTTTTGGTGTGTGTGCTTTATTCTTTTACGATTTCACTTCCACCTTCCACATTTACTTAGCGCGTCTCTCTCTCTCTCTTTCTCTTTCTCTGTCTCTGTCTGTCTTTAGCTTGCATCACGCTTTTTGCTGATATGCTAAAGAGCCAGCAAAGTTGGCCATAAATTTTAAAGCTTTCAATTATAGGGCGATAAGTTGAACGTTGCACAAATCGAGCAACTGAATCTCATATCTCCAATCGGCAAACACAAACATGAACCGGCGCACACACACTCGCACACACACACCCGCACACACACACAAACACACACACGCACATATTATGAAGAGAAAAGTTTTCACAGCTCAAGTAGTGAAATATTTTCCAGTAGCTTGCACAACCCAAAAAAGCAACTCTGCATTTGTGTGTGTGTGCGGGTGTGTGTGTGAGTGTGTGCAGCTTAACAGCTGCAAAACTAAACACACGTAAAATTTGCTTTAACTTAAATGCATAAATTGCACAAGAGCAACACAAAAACGCAGCGAATCGAAACGGAATCATGTGATATGGATACACAAGCACTTTCGGGTATTCATCCTCTGTGTGTGTGTGTGTGAGCCAAAAACCCGGATGAATGCAAGTGTTTTAAACACGAATCTTGACATGAGCATATACATATATATATGTATCTAAATTCTAGTCATATCTGCATGAGTATGTGTTATCTTTTAATTAAACATGAAAGTGAGTTCGCCTTCCAAATTTGCCAACTTCAGAAATGCCAGACCAACAAAATGTTTTGTCAGCCTAAAACAGAAATCGATGCACACAAACTCCCCTCTCACTCCTCCCCTCTTCCCTCAACACACTTCTCCTTCCTTAAGCCTTGGCAGCACAGGCGAAAATTCACTTAAATATGAAATGAGATTTTATTGTATGCAAAAGTTGATCGACTGCTTAATAGCAACTAATATTGAGGTTCAAAATTATATTTGCACATGACGAATGCATAAGATATGGGGCTGTCTGCTTTTAATGCTTCGAGAGTGTTAAAATGATAGATTGAAATGAATACTTGGTCTAATGAGTAGAAAGCCAATGCTTAATGTGTGAGATGAAGTCGGAAATTCATAATTAAATATATATATTTATTAATATTTATGCCATGCTATTCATTCGTAATGTAATTATAATAAACAATTCACTAAATGGAAGATTGAAATCATAGAAATTCTAATGAGACAAATGCAAGTAATTCATGTTTTAAACCAATGTGGAAATTCATAATGATTTCTATTGTAATTAATTTTATATTGAACAATTTATTGATATGCTTATGCTTATAAATATAACTACGACTTCAAGCTAATAAATTAGCTTGTCTCATGAAGAAGTATAATGAATTTGTGTTATAAAATTAGTTATTATATATTAATATGAAAACTACTGACTTAACTATTTTTATTACTGTTAACACAAGCCGTGTAAAACTTAAGTACAAAGTGTTTATTATTGTTTTCATTTACCTCAATTAATTTATAATTAATTTATGATTAAGAATTTATAGGTACAATACTGCTGAATTTGAAATATATATTTGCAGAAACTTCAAACTTAAATTCTTGACAACTTTTATAATAATTTGTTTGCCTATTGATATAGAAAGTTATGATAAACCATTTGTTGATAAATCTTATGTTGAATATTGAATTTCAAATATATCTTCACTACATATTTTTACTGCCACTCTCTACTACTTTGATGTGCTCTAAACAAAATAATATTCTTTGCACAGTTCTAAAAAGTATTAGAAGTAAAACAAGCTGTATACAACTTTAGTGAACAGAGTATTACATTCTTTGTATTTTCATGCCAAAAATTCCGACTCAAGGATTGCATATTTAAGGTTTCTGCCATATTTCCGAGCTCTTCAGCTCTTGTGTTTTTGATATGCACTTGGACAGGTAAAGTTTGGCCAAAAACTTGTTTCTCTATCTGTGTGTGTGTGCATGTGTTCTGTGTTTAAGCATTGTGGCATACACTAAAATCAAATAGCAGACGTCGACGCATGTGACATTCATACCAAAAACCAGAGACAATGACATCAGCTTAGTCCGACCCACCTTTGAATGGCTTTTGCGCTCCATCCATCTCCAAACCCAGAAAAGTTCTTTATGTGTAGCTACAATTCTCTCTCTCTCTCTCTCTCTCTCTCTCGCTCTTGGCTCACATTGGACGTGGCTTGAAAAATATGAAAGTTACTGCAAAATTTATAAGACTACCGACCTGAAGCTGCTCGCTTGGCCCTGACAACGACAACAGCAACAACATTCAGCTTCAGTTTCAGCTTCAGTTTCAGTTTGAGTATCAGCATCAGTTTCAGTTGCTGCCAAGGTTCAGTGTTAGAGCGTTTCACTCAGTTGCACACACAGAGCACGTCGCCCATTTTTGGGGCAATAAAAACGTGGTAAAGCACAAAAAAATGGTAGGAAACGAGAAAAAAACAATAACAAAAAAAAAACGAAAAGAAACTAAAGAAAAACAAACTTCATACGCATATTTAATTGAAGTTGAATCTGCGCGAGGCAACAAACTGCAAAATCCTAAGATAACAATAACTAAGCTGCTCTAAAGTGCTTTCGCATTGCGTATACGACGTGGGTGACACTCTTAAAATAGTTGTTATTAATTTCAATAGCCGAATTTATATTAATATTTTAGTATATTTGCTAAATATAAATTAAATGAATCCGAAACGAATTTAAGAATATATTTACACAAAAATAAATAACTTCAAGGCACCCAGCCTATTTTGAACAATTGTTTTTCATAAAGGTTGCTGAAAATACGTTTAATCGGTAGGCGGAGAATTGCACCGCAGGGAGATCCAGTGACAGTTTACAGCAACGCTTGAGCAAACTTACGAACATGACGTTGAGATTCGAGGAAAACGAGCAAAGATTTGCAGAGAAAACAAATCAAAATGAAAATAAGCAAAAGAAGGAAAAAGCCAAAAACCGCACACAATCACACACACACAAAAATGTCCTTTGGGTGCAAAATCGATTAAAGGCATTGCAAAACGAGGAAAAACGGAAGTCAATCAGCTGGCGAGACGCGACAGGGGATAAGACAGGGAGCTCAACTCACAGCTAAAGAATATACTTGTATATATGAAGGGATGAATGGGATGAAGACGAGACGCTGTCTCACCTGATGCTGACATGGGAATTAGTGCTTAGAGCACTTGGATTGCTTACACATAACGAGCAGAACATCCTGAGCCTGACTGCCAGCCAGCCATCATCCTTGCTGAGTGTGAGAGCGAGAGTGAGAGCTGCCTAATAAGCCGTCTAAAGCGTTGATGCCATTGCCATTGCCATTGCTGATGCCGCATATCAGCAATTTGCGCCCACTGTGCGTCGCATTAATGCCAACGAATGTGTTTCGCATTAGCAAAAGAATTTCACCAGTGTTTGCTCTCGGGACCAAGCAGAGTGTGTGTGCAGAGAAGAGCGAAGAGCAGAGAAGAGGCATGTGTAGTAGATGGGGGGAGGGGGGGAGTTTCTACTGTAATTGCACGCCAATGTACGCACGTAACTGCATATTTACATATCACTCGTCGACAACAGCAGCAGCAGCAACAGCATCCACACTCGAGTGTGGGGAAGTGAATTAAAATAAATTAAAGCATGCTTTCAGGCGCGCCATGTAAATAATGCAGCGCCATTTTTCTCACAGCGTCAAGTGACAACACGCAGCAGCAGCAGCAGCAGCCACAGCAGCAGCAACTTGAAGTAGGCGTGGCAAAAAACGCCTCACACTGATTGATATGTCTGACAACAAGGAGTGTGAGTGAGTCGAAGCAAGAGACTCCTTGAGCGTTGGATCTTATCAGCTCCATTGCTGCCGGTTTTTGTTGCCTCCTCCTCCTCCTCCTGCTTCGGTAGGTGTTGAATCATTTACAACAAACGATGCTTCTCGCGCAACTTCTTATGCCGCTGCTGCTGCTGCTGCTTCGTTTGTCATCAAGGTTCATTCGTCTGTCTCATTGTCGCATCACTGATTGCGTCAAAGTGGGGACAGGGAATAACATTAACATCAACAACACCAAAAGCAAAAACATCAACAAGAACAATCGATGCTGCCACTCGCTACTTATTATTACTATTTTTTTTGCTGCTGCTTGTGGCTATCAAGCCAACAAAGTTGACCGGCTCCGTGCAAAAGCCATATCAATTAGATGCATCGCGTTCGTCTTTGTCTCAGTCTCAGTTTCTGCTCTGCTCTCTGTGTTTACCTTTTTGTCGTTGCCTCAGCTTTTGCCTTTGCCTTCCTCAGTTATTTTACTTTAAGATGATTTAACTGAAACACAAGCTGCTTCTTTATCGAAGGCCAATTGCCTCAAGGCAATTTTCTGAGAACTCTCGTCTGACTTCCAGCACGTGTATTAAAGCTATCGGTAATCAAATATTTAAAGCTACGGCTTTAATAATTGGACAAATTCTGGTAGCAATTGAATATGATATTTTGATTCGTCTATGCCAATTATTTATTATTAAACGCCTAAAGAGCATTTAATGAAATGCCATCTTACAATTTAATGAAAGTATTGATTACACTTGCAATGGTCATAATTACTTTTTTCGTTGTTAGTAATAAATACGTAATTATATGTATCACATTCGATGATAAAAAGGCATAGAACACATACATAAATTCGTTTAGGAAAACATTTCCGAGTTGCATATTAATTGGACATAATTTAATGGATTATTCAGAGCTCGCTCTCTCTCTTTCTCTGTCTCACTCTTCATTTCATCAGCATCATTGAATCAGTGAGCAGAAGAAATGTAGCTGTGCTTATATTTGCCACTGCCTTTGCCTTGGTTACCTTTGTCCAACGACGACGACGAGCTCTGCTTGACAAAACCATAGATGGAGATGTGCCACACCGTGTGGCAACCCCTTGAAAATGTCACATGCGCTTGGCACACATCCACTACTAGAGCATAACATACATACATATATGGTAGATATGGTATATATATTTGTATATTTATATACTATGTATGCAGCACACTTGGTAGTTGCGATGGCATTTGCTTGTTTATCCGCATATACAAATATTTCTCATACGCTCCGGTGTACGAGAGGTAAGCTCTTTGATAAACTAGGTGAGTTTTCTTGCTGCCTGCACGTTGTTGTTGCTCTTTCGCATAGTTGTTCTGTTTTATTAACCCAATAACTAAGCAGCCCGCGGCTACTTTTGTCATCGTTGTTGTTGCTGTTGCTGTTGTTGTTGCTGTTGCCTGAGAACGCAGCTTTAAGTCAAAATGCCAGCAATGCGGGTCGCTTGTCTCTTGTCTTTGCTTTTGTGTGCCCCACTTGGCAGTGACAACAGCAGCAACAGCAACAGCAAGTCAGAAGTCTGCACCCAGCGACTGCTGTCAACTGCAGCAAATCTGACTCGTCTCTCGTCTCTCGTGTCTCCCTTTCACTTCGCCCCGCAGCCACTTATCTAACACCTTTGACTTCATTGCAGCAACAGCAGCTGGGCGCTTATCTGTCATGGTTACGAGTTGGGATTTTAATTAGCGCCTAGCCCAGTGCAAAACCCAAGCATAACATAGAGCAACTCACTCATGTCCAGCACACGCTGCGCTTCCTACTACTCAGCTTGCAACCTGCTGTCGTCGTCTTTGCTGTTGCATGCCCCTCGCTTTTCGCCTTTGCATGGCATTTGCCTGCTCGTTCGTTTGTTAAAACGTTTCCCAGCTCTCCAACCATTTTTATATTTTTTGCAGGCTGCTTTTTGGTTGTCCTGGCGACGACGTTGACACGCGCTGTTCGCTCATTATCCTTTATGAATTTTTCATAACTGCAACACACAGTGGCAGCAATTGAAATTTTGACCTTTTTTTTGACAAGCACCGTCGGGGGAGAAAGTGATAATTTTTTGAGCGCGTGCTCGGCAAGCTAATGCCACAAAGTAAAGTTGGCTGCAAATTAGATTTAACCCGGTATAAGAAACTCCATTGAAGTGCGGCGTGCTTAAGCTTAACCCAAGTTTAACCTTCGCACTCTTTTTCCCTTCTTTTTTTCCTTCAACATTCAAGATGTCTTCAAGTTGCCTGCAGCTTGCTTGCTTTGCGTCGCTTCCCTTCGCTTTTCATCGTCCTGCCGAGAGAGAGAGAGAGCGCTCCTTAAACGCCACGTGGTGTTGCATTTTTTATTAGCATTTCACACTTTCTTAGTAGCTTTTCGTTCGTCACCTTGCTGCCAACGAAGGTGTTGTGCTTTTGCCTTTGCCTTTGCTTTTGATGCTCTGCTGTCGCAATCATTGTCGTCTTTTGTTCTCCCCCCCTGAACTATAGTGTATACATTGGGTATGCCACCAGCTTGATGACGTTTAAAACTGGCTGACATTTAATGCGGAAATAACAATGTAATCAAAGCAACATTAAATTGGTTAAAAAATCAAATTTAGTAAAAGGTTAGTTTAATGGAATGGAATTTTCTTGATTTGAAATGATGATGAATAAAATAATAGTATTATTAAACAAGTAAGATACCCGGTACCCATTTTCAATAAGACCAAACAATATAGTATTTTTCTGAAAATATACCAAATAATTATACTACGAGGCTAGGCATTATTCTTAAAACATACCAAATAAATAAATCGCAGTATTATTCTGGAAATATGCCAAATTAATATACTAAAGGTTCAGTATTATTCTTAAAATATACCAAGTAAATATGCTTAAAAGTAAGTAAGAGAAGCGCTGGACTGACTGTATAGCCTTAGATGGAAACTATATTGATGAATAAAAGTAAATTTTTAGAAAAAAATGTGTTTTTCCTTCTTAGGCCGGGAACTTATTGAGCGTTGAGTTGTTATACTTAGTGAATGTATGTAAGCATAAATCGAAATACACTAAAAACTTTTTTTAGCATATCGATATAGTACTTTATTTAAAACATACCAGATAACTAAGATAACTACTTTTTAACTCCAGATTAAAACTATTTTTGAAATAACTTTTTCAATTTCTATCTGATCGCAATCGAGAAATTGAATATTAAGAACTACAGCTCTACTATAAACATTTGAGGTCTTTATTATAAGCCATAAGTGTGCTATAAAACTTATCTTTAAGCTAAAAAAATAAAGATAAGAACAATATCTATAAGTTGTTAAGCAAATATAGTAAACAAATAGTATAAATACAATGACTTGTTATCTAATACTAATTAATATTTAAGCAATGCATGGCTTACAGTTTGAGCAGCACTTGAAATTTATGACTTACGTTATCACCATCATTATTGCTATCTATGCTAGTTATTAAGTCTTAGTTCCCAAGGTTGGTAAGCCTTAATCTATTTGGTTATCTAGTTTACTCTGTTGTGGTTTAGCTTTTGGCCAATGTTTAGGGCATCTTCTTGTTGAGCCATCAACACAGTTACAATGCAACTTAATTTTAGCTTTTGCCACTTTCCTTTAGCACATTTTTCATTTTGCACACCATTTTCCAACTGTCTCGGTTCCGTCCCCGTCGCTTTTTCTTTTTATGCTCTCTCTGTGTGTGTGTGTGTGTGCTGTGTGTGTGTGTGTGTGTGTGTGCTGTGTGCATAATTTCTAGCTGTGCAAATTGCGTCGCTTAGTTTTTGTTGCCAGCTTTCAATTAGACCGAGAGACGAGAAGCGAGGACGAGGACGTTTGCCGCATAGTGTTGCAACAGCAAGGCATCAAGGCAGGCAGCAAGGCAGCGAGTCGCCTTAGGCAGTTTGTGCTGTTGTTACACTGCTGTTGCAGTTTGATGCTCATCTCGCTTGTCTTTTGTTCTAGAATTGTTGCTAAATCTGCTGCTATTCTGCTGCTCTTGCTTTGGTTGCGGCTCTGTGGCTGCAACTGTGGTTCTCATTGCGGCTGTAGCTGCCTCTCTCTTTCTCTCTCTCTCTCTCTTTCTCTCTGTGTGTGTGTGGCAACTTCTTGGACCTGGCTGCACTTTTGTTTCGACTCGCTGAGCCGTGTCCTTAGCATGCCTGCAGGCTGCCATCCCAGACGTTGCTCTTTCCATAACTAAAATGAGACACTTGGCTTCTGTTCGTGTTGTAGCTGTTGTCAACTCGAGTGGCACTTTTGCATTGCATACGGCTGCGCTGAGATGCCGCCGTTGTTCTCGAAGCGTCAGTTGCATTGTCAGCTTTGCACCTTCGCCGCGGCGGCTGCCACAGCGGTTGGCTTGGCTTCTCTTCTCTTCTCTTCTTAGCGAAATTCATTTCGCCTGCTGCTGCATTGTCGCGCAAAAGTTTAATTACAAAAGACAAAATGCACTGGTTACCCCCGATCCGACTCCGTCCTCAGTCCTTCCGGCCATGCTCCGGCGAATTCTCTTCGCGGCGTTCGCGCATCTCGCCATTGCACTTTCACCTGGCCTTTGTGTTGCACCCTAACTACCTTGTGCAACGTCGCTTCCTCTTTTAATTTCTTGCCGCCGCCGCCGCTCGCAATTTCGCTTCACAAGTTTTGCTCATCATAAAATCGTATGGCAAAATCCTCTTTGACAGTTTTAGAAGTCCGCCAGTCCTCCTCCCTTCCTAGACTTCTGAGTTGTCCTCATCGTCGTCATCGTCATCGCTTTTTTAATCAGTTGCATGAGTCTTGCGCCTCGCTGCGTTGCACAACACTCTGCTTGCCCCCTCCGCACCTGAATTGTGTGTTTGTGCATCAAGTTTTTACTATCTTCGTTTATCTTTTGCCCCTTCTTAGTTTTCATTATTTGCGGCTTAATTGTTTGAAACAACACAACCAAATGCAACTTGGGAACTTCTTTCTGCACTCGATTCTTTAAGGGAGTCTTTATTTTAGTTTGAACATAATCTGCAAAACTGTTTGACAAAAGTTGTTGATGGTTTTTTAATTGTCTCAGTGATTGACTTCAGACTAAATTTTTGGGCAGTGCATTTATCTGTAACTCTATCAAAATATTTCCAAGAATTGTACTTCTGTAAAAGCCATTATTAAAATTAATAGAAACCTAAACTCAAAAGCTTATTCAATTATAAAATGAGGCCTCAAGCTGGTTTAGCTTAACCTGGATAAAATGACTTATTAATTTCAAATAATAGTTTTCAATTTTGAAATACAAAATGCAGCTTTTGTTTCTTTGGCAATAGACTGGAATTAATCTACTATGCATCTAATAATAGTTTTGCATGCTTACTTGCTTGCTTTCTTGATAAAGTTTCGATAATTTATGGAAATTTCAAATTTTAATTAGAAATTGTATTATGCAAATTTAGTGCCAAAGTTCGGCTTGCATAATTAATACAATATTTGGCAAGACTCTCTGGGGAGATCAACAATTTGTGCTTAATGAAGGGAAATATTGTTGCTTGAGTTCTTAATGTTAACTATTTAAAACTGACTTTGAGTTAAAAATCTTGTAGTTTACGCTCTCTTGTTAGTCATCTAATTGCTTGAGCACTTTGTAATAGACTTGTTCAACACTTGAACAACAGTGTAAGCTGAACCTTTTAATATTCAATACTTTTGCATTAATTATTGAAAATGCAAATGTTTGCCCAGCACACACACACACACACACACACACACACTTGACAAGCTAAAGCAGAACACAAATAGAAACATTTGCTAACAAGCAATCAAAAGAGAGAGAGAGAAGGAGGAAGAGTGAAATAGATGAGCTTAAGTATGTCAACATAAATTGCAATCACATAATATTCTATTTTGCGAACCATTCATTATGAAGGCATTGTTGTTGCTGGTCGTTTTTAATAAATTTTAAATAAACAAGCCGACAGACAGACAGACAGTCAGACAGACGGAGGGACAAACAAACTGAGGCACTGACAGACGATGGACAGACGGACAGACGGACATCGATGGATAGATAGACTGACAGCCAGGACACGATAGAAGGAGGAGGGGCAGAAGGAGCAGGAGCAGGAGAGTACCGCGTACTGTAGACAAATATTTGCATTAGATGCGATACTTTTATACTCGCGCGCTCGTATATCAGCATATATAAAGATATATATACTTACACACATATATATAGCTATAGAATAAATGTCTCCCTGTGCGTCGAATGCCGCGTCAGCAGCCCTCGTCACGGAGTTTGGACTTGTTTACAGCATTTATGCTCAGGCAGCAGCAGCAACAGCAGTTTTGTTTGTTTTATAAATTATTGACACTTTATTGACAGGCAACAGCAACAGCAACGACAACAACAATCAACAATAACAACAACAACAACTGTAACAAGGACAAGAACAACTGCGCAGACGGAGACACACAATGAGCCGGAAAACAATGGCGCATAAAGTTCATTATATTCAGTGTTCAGTGTTCAGTGTACAGTGCTGTGCACAGTGTCACAAAAGCGTCGTCACAGCATTGCAAATGTAAAGCTTATGATGTTATTATTGCACATACTGTGCGTATCATTGGCTTAATATTCCATATGAGTAGATTTAATTGGCACCTATCCCCTCTCTCCCCGCAGGCAAATAAACCTTACTCTTACCTATTCCGCTATTTGCATTACTTTTTTATAATAATAAATCCAAATGAAAAATGTTGCTGCTGCACAAAAAAAAACAAATATATGCGGAGTAAATGTGAAACGCAACTAATAAATAATAAATGTTAAAAAATAATAATAAGTCTATTTGACACCTTTGTTGTTGCTTTCGGTGGCTTTAAATTGATTTTTTTTTTTGCCATTTTGTTTGTACAGCGTACATTTGTTAGCAATTGTTAAAGAGGGTATACTCTAATGAACTCAAAAACGTTGAAAAATAATTTTAACAAAGTTTCGTTTTTATAGTAAAGAATACTATTGAATAGAACTAAAATCGCTTCAGCATTTTATTTTATTTTTTATCAATATTGTTTAATTACACATACTTTAAGTATACCAAAAAAATACCAAAATGTTTGAAATATACTGTTCATTACAAAAAATGTGTATAAGCTCCTTGTTTTCATGAGTAATATCACAGTTATGATTTTTTTAAAAAGTATTTTCCTTAAAAAACACCTTTGTGAGGTATGCTCGACATTTTTTATTTGCGCTACGCGTAGAATAAAGGGGTATTATAATGTTTTGGCTCCGATTAAAAGTATTTTGGATCCCATAAAAAATATTCGTATTATATGTTCTTAATAAGCATACTTATGCACGGCAAAAAACGGCTAATGCAATTAAGTCTTTCCTTCTTTGACTGACAATATGGTGTATTTTGTATCTTATGGTATATTTTGAATGTCAATATACTAAATATAACCTCTGGTATATTTAGGTACTTTTGTGATATATTAATTTGGTACTTTTTAAGAATAATACCACACTATTTCTCCTGTATTCAAAATGGGTAGCGGGTATCTCACAGTCGAGCACACACGACTCTGGCTTTCTTACAATTTTTTGTGAATGCTTTTCATAAATTTCCAATGCACAACGTGCAGAGCAAATGCTGACTACAAATGTGAAAAGCAAAGTTATTTATTGACATAAATAATTAAATAATTTGTTTGAGTGTTGAGCAATCAAAGAGTACAGTTAATGGCCAAGTGTCTAACAAATTAATTGGCCTCCATCAGTTGCAAATGCATCTATGGTTATCAGTCGCAATTGAAATCGGCTTAATATTTAAAGAGCAATCCACTCAAAACATTGATTTTTAATTTCATTTTTATAATACCACAGAAAAATGGAAAAAGAATGACAATTGCTAACCAATTCATTAGCTAAAGATAGCACAAATATTTCAAGTTTAAACTTCTTAAAAAATCGCAAAATATACAAAGCAATAATTTGGTAAAGTATTCGTGAGAAGTTTGTAAATTCTCTAAAATTCACTACTATAATTAAGTAACTTGTCGATAGATTAATAATGATTACTCAACTGTTGCTCAGAAAGCTCTCATAAAAATAGGAAAGAATCAAAATGTTTTCTTAGTGTTTTTTAAAACGCCTTCTTTGGTTTTCCCAGCTCAATTACGTTTGTGAGTTCTGCTTGTAGATTTCTGTGCTTCACAATTTAAAGCCATTTAATTTTTATTTGTTTACACACGTTCAGCACATTTGTAGTCCTCATTGTCTGTGATTTTTGCCCAACAACCAACTTCACACTGCCGTCTGCGGCTTTTGCCTCGTTTGTTTGACTGTTCCGCAGTTTGTTTTGTTTGCATTTCATCCGTGCGTCGTCGATTGATTTATATCAATATCCGTCAACCATTTCATTATGTAATATTGCACCAGACGATCGGAAGAGCAAATAAAACAACAAATAAAAAAAACAACAACAATCAGAGGGAGGAAAAAAGCGAGTTAAATCTGTTTGCATTAATTAAAATCACAAACAATCACACGCATCGAGTTGGGGATCTGCGCTCCAAGTGACAAACTGCATTTGTGGTAATAGCTTTGGCTTGTTTATCACGCAATTTATGAAATATTGTTACTATGCTGGATTGAAATACATATTTGCGACTGCTAGACAAGAAATACCCTGTACTGAAAATGATTTGTAATGAATGTTTGATGAATTGAAAATCTTTAATTATTATTCTTAATGCAGTCCAACAAAATAACAAAAATTAATTAAATATTTGTAAATTATTTTTCTGTTAAGGCCTAAGCTACCCTTTTGACTCTCTAACGCATTTATTGTGATATCGAAAAGGTATCAAAAAAGGGGAATTAAATTGTCATTAAGTGAGTGCTGGCAAAGTGAAGGCTATTAATAAATCTGATTGCGCTGGAAGTCGTGGAAGTACAGAGTATATATATAATCTCAATTTCTCTATAACTAACACACATACATCTACTCGTAATTCATACTCAACACATATATATTTTAAGCTGAGGGTCCGCAAGTCAATAATGCGAAAATAAAACACAATTTGTCTCAATAAATTTTCAATTAACGTTGAAAAATTTGCTACCCAAAAAGCCACATTGACAGCGAACAACAACAACAACAACAACAACAACAACACGAAGAACAAACGGCGACAACAATGGGGCAATTCTTATTGCCAGAGGCCTGGCAAAAATGGGCGTGGCACGCCGGCATGTCTAACTGATTGACAAGAAACAAATCAAAATTGAAATGTAAATGGAGCACAATTCGTTGAACAAAACAGCAAACAGAAAAGGGGAGTAAAATATAGTCGTAACAGCAACAGAAGCGCGATAAAAGCCTCAACCAGGATAACAGAGAGCAACAAAAGGCACATTTTAGCCGGGGGGAGTGCAACTGTAAGGGGGCGTGGCGCAAAAATATAAATTCTGTGCGTAGAGCGTAGACTGAATTTGAAAAAGCGTCGTTATATCCATATGCTGAAAACACACACACTTTTAAAAATCCTCTTACGGAAATCCATTTGGAAGGAATAGAAATAGGATGAAGTTGTGACAGATAGACATATATTCAAAGGTAGGGTTTACTTATTTTAGATTATTAATTTGCAGATTTCGTTACAATTTGAACATCTTTTATTTCCAATATCGTCAATTTCAATTGAAGATATGGTTCATATTAAAAAAATTAATTAACTTAGATTATTAAATTTTATACTTTGTTTGTAATCATTTATTTCATTCCCTCGAAATAAATTACTTTAGAATAAATATATAGTTAAATTTTTAAGTAAATTTCCCTTATTATATTCTGCTATTTTAACATAATTAGTTATATCAAAGATCACTTGTTTCATTCCCCGAATATGATTTCTTTGAAATCGTCGAAATATTTTGAATTCTTCTTTTTAAGTTCTTCCTTATCTCGTTTACCTTTACTTTACTTAAAAAAGTTAGGTAAACTTTCTCTGTAAATGTTTTCTCTCTTAAATGATATATTTTTGTTAAGATCATTGGTTTCATTCTCCAAAATTTGTATTTGCATTGAAGTTTATTTAATTTTAAGTAAATTATCTACCTCAATTTCTTTTTAATTTTCAATACTTATTTTCAATTACACTTGTTTCTATTGTTGAGATATACGAGTCATTTCAAACAACTTTACATTTCTTCTTTTTGTCTACTCATAATTTATTTCTCAACTCATTTATCAAACTCCCCTAAAGTTTGTGGATCTTTAAGCAAATGAAGCAGCTTCAACCAACAAAAAAAACACTCTCGGACATACAGTCGAGTGATTATGCTCAGAGACTGTGAAAAGAATCAAAGGATCCACTTAAATTGCTATTAAAAGTGCGCTTCTAAATGGCGCAGGAAGGAGGACAACCCTGCAATTGAGTGTTGCCAAAACAAAGCAAAAATAATGTAGAGTTTATGGCTGTCATCAGTTTAGTCAGTTTGCATTCTTCACTTGCTTCTCCTCTCTCTTCTACCTCCTCTCTCTGGTTGCTTCCTGTTCCTCTTCTTGCATGTCTGCATGCAATTGACGCATTGCTCTGTGTCCCTCCCCCTCCCCCTTCCCCCTCCCCCGCTGTACCGTTGCATGCTCTTGTTTCCGCCCTTCAGGGGCGGAATGGGGGTGATGAGGATGAGGATGACTTTCCACTTAGTGGGCGGCATCAGTTGACAGATCAACAGGATATAATGAACATTATGAAATGGCGATGGCTCCGCAGAAGCGTGCGCTAAACTGGAATGGATAAAAGCACAAATCGTTCCCTTTCCCTTTTTTGTTTTTTTTTTGGGGTTTCTCTCTTACTCTTGCACACACAACAGCAGCAGCGAGTACTTCCCCTTAGCGAGCTATATAGCCAGTAATTGTTTGTGCGCGTTTTGCGTCCCTTTTGCCATTCAGTCATTCAGTTAAGCAAACAATAAGCAGCAGCAGCAGCGATGGGTCCACAGGAACTGCGCTGCAATCAACATAATCGCTGTGCAGGAAAAAGGACTCTCGACTCTCAACTCTCTAGCTCTCTCTCTCTCTCTCTCGCTCTCACACTCTCGCTTCAAGCCCAAGAGGCACGGGAGCCAAGAGGCAGCCAGAAGCGAGCCAGAGCGAGAAAAGCCAACAGCGGGCATGACAATTTCAAATGAATGTTAAATACCAAAAAGCGAATGTTGACTGGCAAAGAGAACAAACGTGAAGGCAGAAGAGAAGTCTCTGCTGCTGCTGCTGATGATGACGACAAACAACAACAATATAAAAACACATTTTGCTAGAGGCAACAACAACAATAACAACCACAAAAGCGCTGCCACATGCTGTGAGAAGCCTCAACATAATAACAGAAGTATATGCAACAACAACAATAACAACAATAAGTTGCATAAATGCGCAAAAGGCAAACGCACAAAAGGACAACGACAACAGCTGGAGCGGGAGGCAACAGAGCGGGTGAAAGGGAGAGGGAGAGGGACAGACTCGCTGCTGACGTCATCAGCAGTAGAAGCTGCAACAGCACTATTGTGTGCCTCATGTTGCACCAACAGCAGCGGCACTTGCAACAAGATTTAATTGCCTCACGTTGCCAGCTCTGCTCCTGCAGGATATCAACCTGAAGCTGCAGCTGCAGCTGCACGAAATACCCAAAAAAAAAATGTAAAACGAAAAACGAGAGAGAAGAAAAACTCGTCCAAAAGCTAATTAAGCTAAAAGTCAACGGGCGCGCAACGTGCAGCTGGACATCGCCTGTTTCTGTCCCCCCTTCTGTCCAATATCCACCCCCCTTTTAACCCCACCACACCTCAGCACTCCACCCTTGGCATTCACATTGAATGGAGGCGCCCAATGCACTGCATTGAAAAGCCGGAAACTGCTTGGGAAAAAGTTTGCGACGCGCCAACGAACGAACGACATTCATTTAAAATTAATTAAAAGAAAATTCGCTCGACTGTGAAACACAAAGACAAAAGAACAAGAACCAAAAATATATAAATTAAGTGGCGTCACTTTTTCGCCTCTTTGTAAACGATAATTAAATGCTCTTCACCAGGCATTATTATCGATGGCAAATTATCAATCGGGATTGCGATAATTAAACGCATATCGTTGTCAATTGCATTTTGTATTGAAAAACGATTTCATTTTGCATGCAAAGGATTTTAATCAGAGCTTTCACGTTCTGTTTGAATGTTGCTTATAAGCTAATAGTTTTTTAATTGGTTTAATCTTAATTTTTGCGTATATTTGCAAGTGTTTTTTGAGGTTTTAGTTTTAGTAAAAATAACTATTTAGTGAGTACTTACATTGTGAGCAAGTATTGGACAAAACTTTCCAAATGCATCTGCAAGATAAGAAAGAATTTATTGGTTGGTTGTTATAGGCAATTTAGGAATTTTTGAAATAATAAAAAAAGGTTAGTGAAAATACATAAATAAAATCGATGAGTATTCAAACGATTCCCAAATATATTTATGAATAGAATCTTTATAAAATCTTTTATCTATTAAATATAAAATTGAAAGCTAGAAAATTCTTTAAAAATAATGAATTAAAAACTCATCTGAATGTATATGAATTTCAACATTTTATTTTTTCATTTTCTTAAGAATAAAATGAATTATTATTTCCCAACACAGTTGCTGCCAAAAGCGTTTTCAAAACCGATTAACTCGTTCTCCAAAAGGGCATCGAAAACGCAAAGTAGGCAAATAAAATCGGAATATGCGAATGGTGAAG
Source organism: Drosophila niveifrons (assembly GCA_035046325.1). NCBI lineage: Eukaryota > Metazoa > Arthropoda > Insecta > Diptera > Drosophilidae > Drosophila > Drosophila niveifrons. The sequence continues at coordinate 11,222,997 of JAWNOC010000068.1, forward strand.
TCGACAGGGCGGCAACATTTGCTTCTTCAGCTTTTGCTCCTGTTGCTGCTGCTGCTGCTGTTGAAGAAGACGCGGCCATAAAAATGTTGTACAATTAATGTTTATTAACGTTCGGCATTTCGACATTTCGGCCTGGCTACTGGCCAATTGCTTACGTTGCACGTAACGTGTCTGTTCTGCTGTCTCCTTGCCCCACTTCTTCTTCTTCTTCATCAGCAACCACCGGATGCTGTTAAGTGGCTGTAAGTGCGTCTCAACTGAAAGTGGTTTGGTTCGGTTTGGTTGTCATTGCTGTTGTCGTTGCCATTGCCATTGCCATTGCCGAAAAGTGAACACATTACATTTAAATTTCCATTCGTGGCGTCTCGACGGAAGTCTAGACGCTGAGCCGGCAACGTGACTCAGACAGAGACAACAACAACGGGAAAAAAAGGGGCGGCTGAGCGAAAAGTTGAAGATTTCGTCCCTTTTGCTACTTATTGTTGTCATTCAATTTGCAATTTGTGCAGCGGCTCAACTCCATAAATCTTGTCGCATTTCTTTCGAATTGTTTTGCTTGAATTTCCGGCATTTTGTCATCTGCCACACAATGCGAACATAAAATATTCAGGTCTGAGGTCTTGCCACCAATTTCTCTCTTTTTTCTTTTTTTCTATATATATTTTGCCAGCCAGTAGTTAATAATAATTATTCAATGTAATCAAGCTTTGGGCTATAGCCTCATGTTTGCTTTCAATTTGCTTTCAAATTGTTTTTTTGGCTTTGTGCAATATTGAGTTAGTATTTTTTGCCAAGCCGCAGGCGCAACTCACACAGAAGGCGCAGCATGAGGCTTAAATTGGGTTTAAAATTACAACAAATATTTTCATATGCAGAGTAACTGCAACTATCGAGTTTTTTTTTGTTGAAAACTTTGCACACACGTTGCCACAGTTTTGCAGCTACTGTAGAAAGCAACAAGAAAAACAAGTAAGAAAACTACAGTCGAGTGTGCTCGACTGTGAGATACCCGCTACCCCTTTTGAATAAAAGCAAAATATTGCGGTGTTATTTTCAAAATATACCAAAAAATACTGCAAAATACTAAAAGTATACCAAATGGTATATTTGGTATAACGATGTGATACTAACATTTAAAATATACCATAGACGGCATAATATACCAGATTGTCGGCCAAAGCATTTGAGACCCCCCGTAAGTGGGCGTTTTGTCCCATACAAAAGTGTTTCTTTAATAACTTCCACAATTTTTATCTAATCGCAAGCAAATTTTCAGGAATCATAAATACTATTGTTATTATTATATATACCAAAATTCACAGCTTTAACTTTAAAATTACGCTTGTTATTCGATTTTTTTGATTTGCGGGGGCGGAAGTGGGCGTGGCAAAAATTTGAAACAAACTTGATCTGCGTGCAAACATAACAAATGCTGTCGAAAAAAAATTATAGCTCTATCTCTTATAGTCTCTGAGATCCAGTGTTTCATACGGACAGACGGACAGACGGACAGACGGACAGACGGACAGACAGACAGACGGACAGACGGACATGGCTAGATCGTCTCGGCTGTTGACGCTGATCAAGAATATATATACTTTATAGGGTCGGAGATGCCTCCTTCTACCTGTTACATACATTTCCTGCCGGCACAAAGTTATAATACCCTTCTACCCTATGGGTAGCGGGTATAAAAACCTGTACGTGTAGAATTTTGTTAGCATTTTGTCGGCGACACCGAAAAGACTTTGTTATAATCATTATCATCTTCAGTGTTACGGCTTACTAGTTACTCTTCATTATTATAAACATTGAGAGCATTAAAATGTGGCGCTACTTTTCAGCATTTTTATACCTGCTTACAAGAGGGTAGAAGGGTATTATATCTTTGTGATTACAGAAGAACGCATCTCCGACTCCATAAAGTATATATATTCTTGATCAGCGTTTATACGTTCGTTTCCGCCGCCGCAGAAATCGAATAGCAAAATTAATTTTATAGTTTTTATGATTCTTTAAAATGTAAATACAAATTATAGAAGGAATGACGCCTGCTCAAACCTGGTAAAAGTTGTTTTGGCTGACAATATGGTATATTTTGCACACTGTGGTATATTTTTCATATTGTACTATTTCAATATACCAAAAATATGATTTATTATGTTTGTAGAATTTTGTGATATATATTATTTTGGTATATTATACGCTTAGTGCTATTTCAATATACCAAATATAGCCTTCGGTATATTTTAGTATTTTTTTATATTAATTTGATTTATTTTATAAATAATACCGCACTACTTTACTTTTATTAACAATCTGTAACGTGTATCTTAAAGTTGAACACACTCGACTGTAGCTTTCGTACTTGTTCTTATGAAAATTGAAAATGATCCTTTGCAAATATTTGCGCTCGACTGCGGTGACCGAAACGCTGTTGTTGCGTTGCCATATGCTAAGTTAAAAGTGTCTGCCAGCGACAGAAATAATTAAATCAGGCACACACACTTGAAGCAAAGTGTCAACAAACAGCAGCTTGAGCACAGCAAAAGCTGTTGCTACTTTTAAGATACTCGCTCTGCTTTGGCAATATAAAAGATACAGCATATGTGCATAGCTTTAACTCTTGGCTGACTGCAGCTTTAGCTTTAGAATTAATGCACTTGTTTTTATTATGTCTGTTTTCTTATCTGAGCGAACAGCTGACTGAATTTATTTTAATACAATCAAAATAAATCTGTTTTATTTGAGGCATACAAAATTTACCGATTTTCAATTTAAGAATCATTTGAATTTATTTATTTAACATATTTATTTCAAAAAGAACAGCATTAATATTAGATATCGAATAATGCAAAAATGTGATACAACAATGTGCTTAATAACAGAAAAAAGAAGAATGCTTGCAAATTTGAGCAATCAGCATTGGCACTGGAATTTTTCAATTATACGAACAACAAGGCAATTGTGTTCAATAAATTATCATAATGCACTCCCCATTCGCACAGCCAGAGTCGATGAGGTCACGAGAGCTGGAGCTGAGGCTCGAACTCTCGCTCATCTGCCAAAATGCATAACCCAGTTCCGCTGAAATTTCATTAAAAAAGAAAACACACACACACTCGAGAGTTTCGGCATTCAGAAGCATGGAGAAACACACATGAGAGTTTTGGCCAGCAATCGGCCGTCTTTTTAACTGACAGCTGCAGTCAGTGACAGTTGGACAGGCGGAGAGACGGAGCAAGACAAGCAAAAACACAGACCAGCAGACAAATAGGCAAAATGGATAAACAGACAGACAGACAGACAGAGGGACAGCTGCGCAGAGTAAAGGCAACACCTACAGATTGCATACAATTAGCAGCGACAGCAGCCAGCATCTGCATTTGTATTCCTTTCTATATACATATACGTATGTATCTGTATCTGTATCTGTATCTTTGGCTTCGTTTACACTTGTATCTGTGGGCGTTTCTATGTCTATGCATTTTTTTTATACCTGCTACCCAGAGGGTAGAAGGGTATTATCGTTTTGTACCGGCAGGAAAAGTATGTAACAGATAGGAACTCCGCTCCAATAAAATATGTATATTCTTGAACAGGTCTTAGTTGTTTTGGCTAACAATCTGGTAAACATAAAAATAAACTAAGTTTTGCTAAATTTTGGTATATTGATATACAATATTCAAAATATACTATGCAAAACAAAATATACCATTATATACATATGAATTATACCAAAATTTAACTTATGATAATATAATAATTTATGATGATATAATAATTTGGAATATTTTCAAAATTAATATTGCACTTTTAACTTTTACTAAAAATGCACATTAAGGTATATTTTAAGTACCATATTCAAAATATACCATATAGTGCTCAATATACCAGATTGTATATCAATATATTAAGCATTCTTTGGTATATTTTTAGTACCTCATTCAAAATATACCATAAAAATCAAAATATACCATTATATACATAAAAATTTAACTTGTATACTTTTAGTATTTTGTGGCATATTAGTTTGGTATATTTAAAAATTAATACCGCACTGTTTTGTTTCTTCTCAAAATGGGTAGCAAGTATCTCACAGTCAAGCACACTCGATTGTAGCTTTGTTACTTGTGTGTTTTTTTTTTAAATGTCTGTCAGACATTCTAATTTGCATTTCTCGCCGCTTTTGCCTTCTACAAGTTGCAATTGAATTTTGACACGGACTCTCGGCTATCTTTGGACAGCTACCGATGCCCATTATCTGCACTTTTTATGCGCCGAGACAGGTGAATGCGGGGCACAAAGGGAGCCGGCTGCTGCTGCCGCTGCTGCTGCATGTTTTATGTATGCACAATGTAAGCCAAAAAGCGCGAGCTCCGCTTGCGCCTCAAACCATGCAACAAAGCGCCACACACGAGGCAGCTGCAGTAGCAAACACAAAAAAAAAAAAATTGATGATGATGAAGCTGTGCAGCAGCTTGGTGGCAAGCAAGGCGCAAGCTGTATGCAACAACAACAACAACATGCAGCCTGAAAAAGTATCTGAAAACTTGAACTTTTGTGCGCTTCTCAACTTAACGACTGGTGGAGCGAACAAGCGAAAAGAGTTGAGGAATGGGAGGGAAAGCGAAGGTTTCGCTTGTCTCTCTCGGGTGCCCGCATTTCTAGCTGCTGTTTATTTTATTTTCTGTAAGCAAACGCCCTCCACCGCCAGCCACATTCCACAGCAATGTGCCCCTGCAACACTTGGAGCCCGCGCTATCTGTCGTCGCCTCGCAGTGCGAAGCAGTTTTTTATTTCTATTTTCATTCCTTCTTTTTTTTTGACTCGCGTTGAAAATGCGATTTTCTTGTAGAATCGCACAATCCTTATCCTCATCACTTTCCACACACACACACACACACATACATATGCAGTGTGTGTGGCTGGATTACCCTCTCATAGACACACGCATGCAGATTTTTTGGAAGCCAACATGCCACGCGCATTTTGCTTACAGCTTTACTATCAGCTGCAACTTGCCCCTCGCCTCCATTACTGTATGTAGCTGCTGCCTGGTTTTACTATCTCATCTCATTGCAGACATTTTGGTTTGTTTTCCACGTCAAATACCCTGCAGTCATAAAGCTTAAAGGGGTGTGCAAGGCATGTTAAACAAGTTTCATATTAACTTTATTTTTAAATGCATTATCTAAGATACATTTTAAACATTAAGCTTTACACTGTGTTTTATATTTTCTCATCTTTTATTTCTCCTTTTACATCAACTATAGCATATGTTGTAGTCTATCATTGTACAAACTTGTTGCCTGGCATTTTTTGTTGCTTGACTCATGCAGCGCATTAAGCAAATTTCTTGCTTTTTGCACTTTCTCTGCACTTTTATCCCAGCTTGTTTTGCGGCCAATTATGTTTTTTGTACATTGTTCGTTGTGGTTGCCTTCGTTTGGCTCTTTCCTCTTCCCCTCTGTCCCCCTTTTCACCTATCTTGATTCTCGTTTTCATTTAGGTTTTCGTCTTCTTCGTCCTCTTTGATTGACATTTGACGTTTAAATGCCAAATTAGCTCTCTGCTTTGCTTCGGCTTTAGGTTGCAGTTTTTTTCTTCTGACTTCTTTTTTCTTGCTACTGCCTCCCTAGACATGTTCTTGGCCTTAAGTTTCGGGGCTAAGCAAAAGCTACTTTAAAAAGTTGTAGCAACTACAGCAGCTGCAACGTGCAACGAGCAACGATTGTTAAGTGCAAAATGTAATGAGTGGAAAAGTTTTGCTTTCAGCAAGCTTAATGATGTCAACCCGAATTGATTCGATAGATGAACAAGCTAACAAATACTATACGTTGAATCACGTTGAATCTGTTCATTTGGGTTCCACTTGCAGTGGGTTGCATTACGTAAATCAAACAAAGACACTGTGTATTGACATCGTGTTCATTTAAAATGTCAATAATAGAACAGAGATAAGAGAAATCGATTTTATGCACAGAGGTTTGCTCTAATTACGAACAATATGTATTAGCAAATGTATAATTCTAAGTTTGCACAAATTGAATAAATAATCATCATCATTTCTTAGTAAATTTAAGTTTCCTTTCATTCATTGTAGTTATCAGTTTTATGTGCATCTGCATTCATTACTCACATTTTATAATCAATAGAATGCTGTTATTGCTCTGCAAGAAATGAAAAGTGGCTTGAAATTGCCTTTGACAAATGCCAAGTTTATCACAAAAACATATTGCAAATTTACTGCATACTTCAGAGTTCATTTTTGCAGCCAACCGCACACTCACATTCATTTGCCAAGCTACTGTTTTTTTCTCCAAGTAAATGAGTACAAATTTATGCGCGCACAATAAAAAATGTTTAAATATCAATAAAAGCAAGTTTCTGCTTTTAAAGCCAGTGCTGTTGTTGTTGTAGCTGCGTGTGTGTGTGTGTGTGTGGAGCTAACGAAACAGAAAATGAAGCAAAGGCTGCCAGATGCTGGTGGCATGAGGCAGCCTTAAACTAGCAATGGCAACTCGGCAGCATTGCATACAACAAGTATGAGAATGAGTATTCGTATGTGCTCAATAGCGGTGGCTGTGGCTGTGGCTGTAGCGTTGGCGGTGGCGGTGGCGGTGGCGAAAGCGGAAAGTTCAACTACATAAACAAGTCACGTGTGCAACGTGCGAAGCGCAACGAATCGCAACGAGTGAAACAAGAGCGAGAAGTGGTGAAACAGGTGGAAAACTTTGGTCACAGCACCTTCAGACGGTTATGTGGCGCGCGCTTTTGTTTCACTTGCGTCGCCGTTGCATATTTCACACCATGTGGCAACGCTGGCAAGAAGTTTTCATACGCCCCGTACTCCCGCTTTTGCCCCCTCCATGCAACAACAACTGAAATAACCGCAATGGAAAAACACAAAAAGATTTACTACTTTGCAAAGGTGCCACTCCCCTACTTTCATAGCCGCCCACTTACACACACACACACACACACACACACACATATTGAGGCAACACAATACACACCCAGCACATTCCCAGCTGGCAGTAAAATAGTAACTGACGGCATGCAAATTTGTTTGCATTCAGAGCGCAACAGCAACAGCGCCATCTGTCGGCAAATATGATTATTAACTATGCGATACCCTCCACTCCACAAAAGAATTATTCATACGACTAGTGCAACGACGGGCAAAGTGCAGCAAATATAGTAAAAGTATTTCGAATGTAAGCAATTTTTCTTGCTTTCAATAAAAGATGAGCTGTTATATGATTTTTTTCGTTTTAAATGAGTAAAACGAATCTTATAGTTTATAAGACGGCTCTTGAAAATTGTAGTTAAGCTAAGATTCTAGAAAGCAAAACCTTTGGCTATTATACAAGAAAAGATTTTAAGGTCAAATAAAGTCTACTATAAATTTAGTTTAATTTCTTTTACTTAAATTTGAAATTATAGAATATGGCCTTAAGAAATATAAATTGAATTTAATTTCACTTATTGAATCCTATTTTTAATATTGCAATATAAGCAAAGATTTTGGGGCAAGTAAAATTATATTTTGAATGCAAATTGGTGATAAATCGAATTGGGTTAACGAATATAATATTGAAAATAGGTTTATCATGTTATTAGTACCCCTAAACACAATCTATTTAGTTGTTTAATATATTTTACAAATTCTGTAACTACTATTTTGCCCTTCTTTATTTTGTTTGTTATATTTTTGTCATATATAGATTAACTTTATTTAGTTACTGCAGCAATTCAATATGCTATAGAGCACCGAATTTGGTTACAGGATATTAACAACAAGAGCTACAACAATTTTAACAGCAAAAGTAACTGCAGAAAATGGCAATGGCAATGGCAAAATGGCAACTTGCAACATGCTGCCATGCTGCAAGGCTGCATGCTAGCATTCAGCTATAGCTACCTGACTGCCTTTTATTATTATGGCTCGACGTTCTTTTGCTCCATGTTGTTGTCGCATAAATTTTGCGGCTTCTTAAGTCGCAAGCAATAAAATAATATTAGCTGCATAGTCTACAGACATGCTGAGAGAGAGGGGAGAGGGGAAGATACAGAGCGTATGGTGCATGGTAATGGCGATGCCGGCGCCGAAAAGTATGCAACACGACAATGAAACGTTGGCAATGATTGCAGCAGGCAGGCAGGCAGGCAGGTTGAGGCAACAATTCGGAAATGGCGCCGCCCCAAGACAAACGCATTTGTCGTATAATTTATGACATGGCCTTAGGTGACTTTTCTGCAAGGTGTGGAGGGGGGTAGGGGCACACCAAAAACACCATCTCCAGCTGGTGCTATGTGTGATTTGGTCGTTACGTTTGCATTCTTTTTTTCGACTTTTTTGTTTTCTGAAGTGTTGCATGTTATTTATGAGACCGAGGGTAATCAAACTGCATGTCAAACCCATAAACGGCTCAAACAACCCTCTGCAATGGCCATCAAACTGTGTGGTTAAGTGTGCGAAATGAATGTGTGGCTCGTAATCAAAGCAAACACTATAAATCTTTATAGACCTTGTGCACGGGTTGTGCGGTAAGTGCGGCTCTCAAAACGTCAAGTTTATTAGCCGGAAGTGATTGTTAAACTGCATATAAATGGCATTTACTTGAATTAATTGAACTTATGGCCATGGCTTAACTAAGACATGCGATTAAGATGCGCTTGTTAAAATAAGTATGCATTAAACTAAATCACCTAGCAACTATATTTTAGTTTGTAAGTTTTAGAGTAACTGTAATGCACGCACTTAAAACTGTAAGTTCTAATCTTAAAAATGTAGAGGCATAAAATCGTTTCTTATTATTAATGGAAGAATTTTCTGAAGAGTCATAAAATATGTAATAGATACGAGGCGTAAGTGAGACTCAAACTAATATTTTCATTTCCTGCCCCTGAGAGCATGCCAAACTGATAGAAATTGCTGTCAAACTTTCATATAGGTTAATTAATGCAGGCATCAGCATAAAGAGCCAACTCTTTCTATTCACACACGTTGCGTTGCATCCTCCTCCTCTCCCCTTTCCCACCGAATGCATGCAATTTCTCTCTGTCCCTTGCCGTATCTTCGACTCTGTCAAGTGTCACAGCTGCTCAGCTCTTTTCCCAAACTGTCATTATGGGCTTGAAGATAAACGACTCTGTGAGTCTGTGAATTTTGTTCCATTTTGTTTCCGTTTTTGTTATTTTTGTTTTCCCTCCCCCCACCCCATCACCCATCACCCATCATTTGGCCTTGCAACTGCAAGTGTCTGCATTTGAGGAGAGCGAAGCAACCCGCGCTGACTTTTCATATGGCTGCCGCTTCGTAACAATTTAAACTTTTGACTATTAGTGAGTGAGAGGTGCCCGCCGGGTTTTGCTACTTGCTCGTCGTCCTTGCCAGTCGAGCTGTAAAAATAGTTGCAAGTTTGTGACATCAGGCAAAAGTTTTGGCCAGCTGAGTTTTTGGCTTGCCGCCCTCGCTCACTCGTTACAACAACAACAACCAGCAGCAAGCAGCGAGCCCATCGATTGACATGCGCTGGCCTTTCCGGTACTCAGCTATCCCTCCTCCATCCTCCTCTATCCTGTTTGTCCCCCCCCACCACCCTGTTCCCACGGCTAGCCCATTGTCATCAATCTGCGCAAAGTTTGTCTCAGTTTTATGAGCGGTTTTTGCTTCTTTTCTCGCTTCCGTTCCAACGCAAAAATGTTTGTTTATGGCATGTCAACGCCTAATGACGCGCCCATTTTTCATTCAACTCAAATGGCCATATGGGCTCTATTCATGTTCCCCTTGTAGTGAGACCTCAATGGCAACTTTATTTAACAGTTTAATGTGCATGGACGTTATCACTAACGCATGTTTGAAAGTTCCCTATGATGACCTTTAATGATTACTGTAATTATAGATTTACTGCTCTCTTAGGTATTTTGGTGATGAAAAGAAAAAGATTACAAAAATATCTCGAAAATAGCGTAGTTCATTTATACAATTTCTAGTTTGAAAATAATGCAATTAATACGCTTAGTTTTTCTTGAACAACTCCAAGCAATATGCCTTTGTTGCCCGACGATCCGTTTTCCCATTGCCAGTACGCTTCAAATTATCAACTATAAAAACGCCTCCACTTAGTTGCAAATAATCAACGTTAATGTGCTTTAAAACATAATCGACAACATCTTGAGGTTCTAATTCGATTCCGACTTTTGTAACAATAGCCGCAGCCGCTTCGTCATCATTTGTATGATTTAAAATACCAAACACACAAACTTCAGAGACCTCTGGCATTTCGCAGATAATCTTTTCGATCTCATTAGGATAATATATTACATCCTGATTTTTAAGCATATCTTTTTTCCGATCAACAATAAACAAGAAACCATCATCATCGATGTAACCCAAATCTCCGGAGTGATACCATAAGTTACCATCTCGAAATTTTCGAGATTCCTCAGGGTTGCCATAATAACAACATACATATCTACAACACCGCATAGGTTGGTAAAGTTAGATAAGTGTGTTTATCTCTAGACTTTTGTGCAAAAAAGGTAATAAAATCGTCATAAAATTTAAAAGTCATATGATGTCAATAATGAAGAAACATTTATTTTGCATATATGTCAAATTTGTGTTAAAATTTTGTTATATTAAAGAATAATTATAGCTACACCTATGATTAATTCTTTATCTCCAGGCAATAAGCTTTAGTTGCCCGTCGATTAATTTTACCATTGGAAGTATATTTCAGACTATCGATTATAAAGACGCCTCCATTGAGCTGCATATGTTTTGGCTGCAAATGCTTTGCCACAAAATTCATAACATCCTGAGGATCTAACTGAACTACAGTTTTCGTAACAATCGCTGCAGCTGCTTCATCTCCATAAAGAGTATTCGGTTTGCCAAAGACACAGACTTCCGAGACCTCCGGCATTTGACTAATTACCTTCTCTATTTCATGAGGATAATACATGATGGCATTATATTTGAGCATGTCCTTTTTACGATCAACGATATATAAGAATCCATCGTCATCGACATAGCCCAAATCTCCCGAGTGATACCACAAGTTTCTATCACGTAATTTGCGAGTTTCCTCAGCATTGCCATAATATCCTGCCCAATATCTGTCGCTGTATATGCAAATTTCACCCACCACATTGGGACCTTGAGGTTCATTCTGTTCGTTAATGATCTTCAACTTGACGTCATCAATTGGACGACCTACTGAGCCGGGTTTTTGATCAAAATTATAATTAAAAATAAATCCTGCACGAAACTCTGTGAAACCATATCCAAAAATTAGTATACATTTTGTAGAAAGTGTGCGACGAAATCTGTTTTGAACTTCTAAAGAACAGCCAGAACCACCGTACATATAATAGAGTACACTATTCAGGTAATCCTCTTTAAACTCGGGACAGTTCACCATCTGAGCCATATGTGAAGAAGGCTGTAACAAGAGCGTCACTTTATACTTCTTAATTAGCCGCAATACGTCAGAAGCATTGAATGGCTGGTCAGATATAATGCGAGAAGCACTTTGAACTCCAGATGTGAGAGTTATTGTGAGTCCTGTCCCCCAGTCTAAGCCGCTGCTCGTAAACAGAACATCTGAAGTGTTAACAAAACTACAAAAAAAATGATTAACGTCTAGAAAATTCAAAATATGAAATATATCTTACGAGAATGCAATCTTAATCGCCTGATCGTTGGGAATTGTAACAGCCTTTGGTGTTCCCGTGGTGCCTGAGGAGCAGAGAATAGCCAAAGTCTGATTCATACCCCGTTCGAGACGTGCAGGTTGAAAGAATGGATCAACTGCAGTGGCAAGCACATCATCAATGCGAATGGAACCGTCTCTGTGATTCCTCATTGTCACAATCTTCACATTCAAATGTGTTGTGGCTTCTTTCACCTTCTCATATTCATCGCCATCGCAAAAGATGATCTTTGGCGTGGTGATATCATAGAGGGTATGAATATAATCTTGGTCGTAGTTTACGTTGACCGAATGGAAGGCCATGCCGTTGAAAAAACAGGCATACGCAACCGCGAATAAATGGGTAGTATTTCGAGCTATAATTCCTATTATATCCGATTGTTCAAGACCTAAATTCCTTAGGTAACTGGCTACACGTATCGAGTTCAAGAGCAGTTCCTCTCTTGTCAGCACTGTATTCTCCGTAACAGATATCTTTGAGTAAATATAATCATTGCGCTGATCACTGGCGGCCTAATATATAATTAGTATAGTTTTTAACGAACCTGTGCTATGAGCTTAGGATGACGTTTCATTTCATGAAAAATAACCTGACCAATTGATAAATCCGTTGAGAAATATGCTGGTGGCTTTTTCCCAATCCAAACCTTCTCATCAGCGTTGTATGAGATCTCTGGCGTGTACTTCATTCTAACGTCGTTGGTTGAATACTAAATTGAATACTAAATACTAAATTAACTTTTTGGCCGTGCTTGCTTTAAATACACCACACACCTTAAAAAAAATTCCAATGTTGACTTGGACTATCATGTCAAAATTCTTTAGAGAAAGTGAGATTCTTATACGAATTACAGTCTACAACACAGCATAGGTTAGTAAAGTTAGATAAGTGTGTTTATCTCTAGACTTTTGTGCTAAAATGGTAATAAAATCGTCATAAAAATTGAAAGTCATATGATGTCAATAATGAAGAAACATTTATTTTGCATATATGTCAAATTTGCATTAAAATTTTGTAATATTAAAGAATAATTATAGCTACACTTATGATTAATTCATTATCTCAAGGCAATAAGCTTTTGTTGCCCGTCGATTAATTTTACCATTGGAAGTGTATTTTAGACTATCAATTATAAAGACGCCTCCATTGAGCTGCATATGTTTTGGCTGCAAATGCTTTGCCACAAAATTAATAACATCCTGAGGATCTAACTGAACTCCAGTTTTCGTAACAATCGCTGCAGCTGCTTCATCTCCATAAAGAGTATTCGGTTTGCCAAAGACACAGACTTCCGAGACCTCCGGCATTTGACTAATTACCTTCTCTATTTCATGAGGATAATACATGATGGCATTATATTTGAGCATGTCCTTTTTACGATCAACGATATATAGGAATCCATCATCATCAACATAACCCAAATCTCCCGAGTGATACCACAAGTTTCTATCACGTAATTTGCGAGTTTCCTCAGCATTGCCAAAATATCCTGCCCAGAATCTTCCGGTGTACAAGCAAATCTCACCAACCTCATGTGGACCTAAAGGTTCATTCTGTTCGTTGAGAATCTTCATCTTAACGCCATCCAATAAACGTCCCACTGAACCTGTCTTTTGATCGTAGTGAAAATTCCCAGTTCCTCCACCACACAACTCTGTGAAAGCATATCCAAAAGCAAACACACAATTTGGCGGCAGACATTGACGAACGCGCTGTTGAACCTCAAGAGAACAACCGGTTCCTCCATAGAACAAAACCTTTAGACTGCTTAAGCAATCGTTGTCAAATTCCGGGGAGTTAATCATCTGTGCCATATGCGGAGGAACTTGAATTAAAAATGTAACTTTATACTTTTTAATCAGTCGCAATATTTCGGAAGGATTAAAAGGCTCATCCGATATTATGCGTAGACAACTTCGTACTCCAGTTGTTATAGTTGCGAAGAGGCCTGTCATCCAATCCAAAGTACTGTGTACATACAAAACATCGGAAATAGTCGCGATGCTAAATAAAATTTCAATGATAAAAAATTGAAAATCCTAATGATTGATACCATTTCACTTACGGAGGGATATTTTTAACAACATTTACGTTAGGAATTGTGACAGCCTTGGGTATTCCAGTGGTTCCTGAAGAGCACAAAATAGCCAAGGTTTGATTAACTCCCTGCTCGAGACTTGCTGGTTGGAAAAATGGATCAACTGGTGTGGAAAGCACCTCATCAATGCTAATGGAACCGTCTTTGTGATTCCTCATTGTCACAATCTTCACATTCAAATGATTTGTGGCTTCTTTCACCTTCTCGTATTCATCTCCATCACAAAATATAATCTTGGGTTTGGTGATATCATAAAGTTTCTTAATCGTTTCCTGCTCATAAATGATGTTGAGCGAATGGAAAGCCATGCCGTTGAAAAAACAGCCGTAGGCTACAGCGGATATATGCGTTGTGTTTCTTGCTATAATTCCAACTATGTCCGATTGCTCAAGCTCCAAGTTCCTTAAGTAACTGGCCACACGCATCGAGTTCAAGAGAAGTTCCTCCCTTGTCAGGACCGTATTCTCCGTATCCGAAATCTTTAGGTACAAAATAATTCATGTGTTGATCACTATAATCCAATATTAAGCTGTATTTATAGCTAACCTGAGCGACGAGCTTCGGATGACGTTGCATTTCATGGAAAATAACCTGACCAACCGATAAATCGGCTGAGAAGTATGCAGGTTGCTCCTTTCCACTCCATATTTTTTCGTCGGCATTATAGCTGATCTCTGGCATGTACTTCATCCTGGCGTTGTTTCTTAATTACCCTTGAACTAATACTAAAATTTCGTAGTCTATGCTCGCTTTTTATATGCTGCAAACAGTTAAACAATTGCTGTCAAGTCAGGGTTATGCAGCGATATTTCGATCACGATTCGGAGGTAAATATCTCAGTTTACAAGGCTCGCTAAACTCTAGTGATTGCCATCTACTCTCAGCGACGTCAAGCAATATGTTATCAAAATAAGGCGATACTCGACTAGACTTTCAACCCAGTCAGTCGAGACAACTTAATCGTTAACAACGTTGTGGTCTACCACCTTATCAAAATGACTTGAAAATACTATTTTGATTGAAAAAAAAAAACGTGTCAAATATAGCTGGCGACCTTCTTCAATCGATTAATAAGGCGTAAAAATATTTCATCACTGATAAAACATTCTAAATTTACGTTTTCCAAAGAAGTCGTAGAAATGAATCAGGTAATTATTCCACAATTTCTGTTCTAATATGTACTAAAATTATAGATGAATTCCTCAAGCTGAAAGTTTATAACTTGCGAATAAAAATTATGAATCTTAAATTTGATAAGCAGTGGCACTTGATTGATAAAATCTACTTGAAGTATTTCTTTATCTCGCAGAAATGTATTTAAATATTTTCAAGACAGTTTTGATTCATTACTTTATTAACTGATAAAGTGGCGCGTAGATAACGATACATATGTTTTTTTTACTTTTATAAGAGCTAGAAGTTTATATGAACTTGGAACACCTTATCGGTTTAGTGGTTGATGATGACTAAGGGAATTACTTCTTTACGGGTTGAATTGTTAATTGACCATAAAGTTATCTCGTTTGTTGATACCCCAATTTTCATATTGATTGCCAAATTATTATTTTAAATATATTAACGATTTATTAGCTTCAGTATATTATGCAAATGATATTAATATTATTAAAAATTTAATCAGACTTATACTATCTTATCTAGGCAGTATGTTTTAGTTGCGCGTCGATCTGTTTTGCCATTGTTTGTTCGCTTCAGATCGTCAAGTATAAAGACTCCGCCATTCAAATGCTTATGCTTAGGCTGCACATTCTTCGCCACAAAATCAATAACATTCTGCGGCTCCAATTGGGTTCCGATTTTCCTTACAACTGCAGCAGCTGCGGCGTCTTCATTATTAATCTCAACACCGAAAACACAAACTTCCGAAACTTCTGGCATTTGGCTAATAACGTTTTCAATCTCATGAGGATAATACATCAAGCCCGAATACTTTAGCATATCCTTTTTGCGATCCACGATAAAAAGGAATCCATCGTCATCAACGTAACCCAAATCGCCAGTGTGATATCACAAGTTGCTGTCCCGTAAATTGCGACTTTCCTCAGGATTGCCATAGTATCCGGCCCAATATTTGCCCGAGTGCAAGCAAATCTCGCCAACTAGATTTGGTCCCAAAGTTTCGCGCTGTTCGCTTAGAATTTTCAACTTGTAACCACCAGCTAAGCGACCAACTGAGCCAGGCTTCAGATCAAAGTGCAAATTGATCGTTCCCACGCCACAGAACTCTGTAAAGCTATAGCTGAAAACGAATAAACTTTGGGGTGAAAGACGTTGGCGAAAGCTTTGTTGAACTTCCAATGAACAACCGGCTCCTGTGTATATGCAATAAAGTATGCTGCTGAGATTATCCTCATTGAATTCCGGACAGTTGATCATAAGCGCCATATGTGGGGGAGCTTGCATTAGGAATGTGACCTGGTATTTCTTAATGAGTCGCAGTAAATCACTTGGATTGAAGGGTTTATCCGATATTATACGTGTTGCACTACGAATTCCAGAAGTAATGGTAACAATTAATCCGGTCACCCAATCCAAAGTACTCGGTGAGTACAGAACATCCGCGGTGGTAACAAAACTAAAAGGAAAACAGAAGATTAGTAGAATATGGTGAATGAAAATCAAGCTTTTGACTTACGGAAATATTTTGGTGTCAGCAGGATTGTTGGGCATAGTCACAGCCTTGTGAATTCCCGTTGTGCCCGAGGAGCAGAGAATTACCAAATTCTGCTTGCTTCCCAATTCTGGACGTGCAGGTTGAAAGAATTGATCGACAGGTGTCTTGAGGACTTCCTCAATGGCGATGGAACCATCCTTGTGATTCCTCATTGTCACAATTCGCACATTCAGTTGCTTTGTGGCAGCCTTTACCTTCTCGTATTCATCGCCATCGCAAAATATAATCTTCGGCTTGGTCAAGTTAAAGAGATGTTCAATCTTCTCCTGTTCGAAATTTATGTTGAGCGAATGAAAGGCCATGGCATTGAAGAAACAGCCATAGGCAACAGCTGTTATATGCGTGGTATTCCTGGCAATAAGTCCAACGATATCCGATTGTTCAAGCTTCATATTCCTCAAGTAGTTGGCCACTCGCATCGAATTCAAGAGGAGTTCTTGCCTTGTCAGCACCGTATTCTCCGAGGCGGATATCTTTGGGTTTCAATATTACAAGCGTTGATTATCGAAATACTGCACAGATATTTATTTGTTACTGACCTGCGCAATAAGCTTTGGGTGGCGTTGCATTTCATGGAAAATGACTTCTCCGACCGAAAGATCGCTTGCGAAATATTCGGGCGGCTCTTGGCCACTCCACACTTTATCATCGGCATTGTAATTGATTTCTGGCATGTATTTCATTATGATGTTTGCTCTTCAATGCTTGTTGGTTGAATGCTTGAGCTAATGAACAACTGTTGGCTTTTTATATTGAAGTCAAAAGCTCTCAACGAGTTTACACAGATCCAAGTCCAATATACACACTTGCAAGTCAGCATTACTCAGCACAATTTCGATCAAAGTATATAACAATTTTTGCAAGTCATTATTCAGCAAAACTTCGATCAGCCGATAATTAGCTGGTAGACAGTTCTCTAAGACTAGGACTTTAGACTAAGTTAATAGTG
Source organism: Drosophila niveifrons (assembly GCA_035046325.1). NCBI lineage: Eukaryota > Metazoa > Arthropoda > Insecta > Diptera > Drosophilidae > Drosophila > Drosophila niveifrons. Next base: position 11,240,463 of record JAWNOC010000068.1, read on the forward strand.
TCAGTTTAATCAAGATTTATACATACGATACGTGATATCGTGAAACGTGATTATCATAATACTATGCAAAAATAATTACGAGCCTCTAGCAAAGAGTCGAAAGTTTATTTGTATCGCGCGAGGTTTACTAATCAAAGGTTGTCGACAGCATGATAATTGTTGGTTTATCATTTGATAATAAATACATAAATCTATAACTTATCTGTCTTTAATATGCTTATAAAAGTTGCCATAAATCTTTGAAAAAATCGTAAGTACGATAGTTTTCTAGTCTCTTTTTCGGACTTGAATGTAAAATGTTTCGTTGTTGTCGTAGGAAATAGGAATGGGGGCAACAAGCAGAGGAGGTGAGCGACGTATGTGGCGAGTTGGAACATGCAGGAAGCATTTAGAGCTCCGCGCTAGTTGCAATTGCAAGATAAATGGCAGCCGGCTGACGGCAGCAGGAGATGGAGACCGAGACGGAGACGGAGAGTCGGAGTCGGATATGGAAATGGAGATGGAGATGGAGTCGTGTATGTAGGCGTTTCTGGCTAAACTGATTTCATGCAATTTGGCTGCACAGTTGGCCAAAAGTTGTGTTGAACTGAGGGGGAAACCGTAAATTTAGCAGCCAGCTACATTTGTACTTCCTGGCACAGTTTCAGCTGATAGCCAAGGCCAGGCACAGGCATTTGTCTGTGTACGTGTGTGTGTGCATGTGTGTGTGTGTGTGTGTGTGTGTTTGAATGTATGTATGTATGTATTGTGGGGCCAAAAATCAGAACATAAGTGAAAACTTTGGCCAATTAATGGCATCATTGAATTTCCACTTGACTTTTTCAGCTGCCAAACTGGCCGATGACTGGCCAAAGGGCGTTCAATTTTATATCCTCACTCAACTCAACCTCCCCCGCTTCCTTTTGCCCCACTTCCTGTACATGAGTAGATGTGTGTGTGGGTGTGTGTGTGTGTGTGTTTTTGTGGAAAAGTTTTTCAGTGAAAAATGGCTCTTCGCATAGATCTTAGGGGAGAGCCAGCCAGCTAGTCAGAGATGGTCGCTATGCTTTTGAGCTTGAGTTTGAGCTGGGATAAAAGTGATAAGTGAATTTTCACAAAAGTAATTAAAAGTAAAGTAACTAGCGTCGTGTGATGTCTGTGGTAGATAGAGAGAGAGAGAGACGGGGCAACATAGAATGGAGGCCAGCAGCGAGTGTTGCCAATGGCAACAGCAGCCAAAACTTTGGCATAAAAGCAATCTAATAAGACTTTTTAATAGTTGGCGTGAAGTTAATTTTTAGCCGGGCAGCGCATACAAAACCAAAACAAATGGCTTAAAATTGATGGCAAAACAGTTATCTCCTTTCGCCCCACCCCCCTTTTTTTCTATTTCTTTCATATACTTCTTTTTATTGACTTATTCTTTTTAGGTCGTTAGCTAGCTTATCTATTGCACTCAAGTTTGTTTGGCCACCAGGCTGGCAAATCTAATCAGATGTTTGTTGAGTGAATGCGAAAGTTGATAATTTCAAACAAATAATGAAATTATCAAATAAGTTGACGATTTCATAATTTGCTTTATCGTATTCCATACTATTTCCAGTGGTTTTCAAACTGTTGCTGTTCTTCAAAGAACTTTACTATTTAATTTCAATAACTTTTTTGTTCTATTTATGTAAAATGCTAAAATATTTGTACCATTACAACTTCCTCCATCGCATTTAAAAATATTTCCAATAGCTTTCAAACTATTGCTATTCTTCCTAGAACTTGTCTTTTTCATTCATGCTTAGAGTGTGGCATTTCTTTGAATGTTGATTAATTGTGTAAAATCTTACACTTACACACACACACACACACTCACACATAACATGTTGAGTCTCTCTTTCAATTTCCCTTCTCAATTGTCTATCAACTGTTCATCTTTTGACTTGGATTCGAATTGATGTTGATTGATGATGTTTCTGTCGCAGTCACTTTAGCGTGAACGCACACACACATACACACACACACACACACTCAAAGTAGACACATATTTCGACAATATATTGTGTATTGCAGCAATGTTAAAAAGTGTTGCCTAGTCAGAAAATGAAAATCATTTGCTTATTAAATCCTTTAAGCAAACATTAATTTGCAGCCACAAAAACAAAAGGCGTTCAACTAACCGAAAAACAAGCTAGCAACAAATAAACAAACAAGCAAACAACAGCAACAACAACAATAAATAAACTAAGCAAAATGGTTAGCAAAGTGCTTTTGGGTCAGAATCTGTTGACCAGACCACGTTGAGTGTTGTGCGTGGCTCTCAAAAAGCTTTTTCGAGTCCCTCCTCCTCCTCCTCCTCATCCTCCTCCCAAATGCTTCCTCTCTCTCTTCTATGCTAGCAGTCTCTCGCCCCCTTTTAAGGCCACCTAAACGAATTGAACCGAACTAAATCGTTGCAGACAAAAGCGCAAATTAACAGTTTGATTTTCACGCTAAACAAAACGCAACGAAAAATCAACAAACGACGCGAAATCGATTTGAGCCTGAGTTTCAGCTAGATGCTGACCAAAAGCTGGGGCTGTAGTAAGTGTGAAGCCGGCGGGGCAACGGGGAGAGGAGGTTGAAAAGTGTGGACAAGGAGTTAGTGGCAGTGGAAAACACTTTGTGAAAATAAACGAAACAAAATCAAAGCGCTATTGAATTTTCTAAATGGCATTTTGAAAGCGGCAGCGGCCAACAAAACACAAACACGACACAAGCAACTACACCTCAACATCAGCAGCAGCAGAGAGCGAGAGCGAGAGAGAGAGAGATAGAGAACTTTCTGAGGGTCTCGTTGTGTAGAGTCCTAGAAAAAGGTGAAAGAGGTGTTACGAAATGCCAACGAGTTCAAAATGCTTTGACATGTGCTAAAAGGGTACAAACAGCAATGGTAAAATGAGAAAACAAAACAATGAAATAGTTGACATTAGTGGAAAGAACTTGAAATACCCTAGAAATAACTAACAACTTTGAACTAAGGTGTATATAAGTCAATATATTATTTACATATATTAATTATTGCTTAAAAATTATACTTTAAATATATTATAGTTAGTAAAAAATGTCACGATTAATATTCATAAAGAAAAAATTAATAAAATTGATTAATTTTACAGAGATTTGGGAAAAGAGCTTGAAAATATATTAATTTCAACAATATCTATATTAAATAGTCGCAATAGAATTAAAGCGGAATTGAGCGGATACGATTTCTTTGGCACTCTTCTTAGTTAGTAAAATATATTTATCAATATTTACCATGAAAAAAATCTTTATAAAACATGAATATGAATTGGCGATAATAGATTGATGTATTATATTAAAGTATTTAGAATTGAATATTACAAAAGTTTTGGCTTGAATTCAAAAAGGAAATTCGATACACCCTGTTTTTCGAGTATATAAACATTGCAGCCCAAAAATATGCTACAATATTTTTACGCCGTTTTTAGGGGGCAACATGTTGACCACAAATACACAGACAAAAAGATGAAAGAGTGTGAGAGAGAGAGAGAGAGAGAGATGGGAAAATGAAAATGAACGAGGGGCACACACTTCAGTTGAAGGTGTCATGTGTCAGCGGCATAATCACACCCTTTGCACGGAGTGCCAACCTTTGGCAGGTAAACGAGGTCTCGACCTTTGTCAACGTATTTGGAGAACGAAACACGTTTAGTTTTCGCTTATCTACGACCATACAAAAACGAGAGGTGGAATATTTTTGGCATGGACTGAACTCTAATAATGGAATATGTTTTTTTTTGGCAACTATTGCCAGCTGTGTGTTGATTGAAATCAGAATAAATACGCACTTGATTAAAGTGTGAACCACGAAAATTAAGGATATTTTTTCAATTGTACACTCGATATTTCAAATATTGTTTATTTAATAAAAAATTGAATTTTAATTTAACTACCAGATTTTTCTCAGCATTTATATGTTTTTTTTTTTTTTTTTTTGACAATGTTTACGCACCAAAGTTCTGGCATTGAGGTTGGGGTTTTTTTTAACGGAAACGGAAACGTTATATGCATTATATATGTGAATATTCACATATATACGCGTACGTAAGTGTAAATATTCGAATGGTATATAAAGTATACATATAAAATAACATTTTCTTTGCACTCTCTCCAAAATAAAATAACGGGCCACGTTTCCTACAAAATTTGTTTGCGTGCCAATTTTCCCGCCCGTTACATGAGAGCCGAAAGCAGAGCAGAGCAGAGAAGAGAAGAGAAGAAAAACTGTGCCAGTCATTACATTTATTGCGAGCACATTCAATATTGAATGAATGGCCCGCAAGGATTTTCTATTTGAAATTAACAATTCAATTTCATTTGCATTTCAATGGCAAAATGTGCCAGGCTCGACAAGTTCGCTTACAGAGTGCAAGTTTAGTCGCCATTCCCCGTTCTCAGTCCCCACAATTCTATGTTACATATACATATATTTGCCGGGTAGTGAAATTGAATTTTCTTTTTGATACCAACAACTTATTTAGTACTAAAGCTCAATTGTCGTTCTGTGAAATGTAATCGAGCAACTCGAATACTTTGCCAACTGTGGATGTTTTCGGGTATTGCTTTAATATCGCAAATAAAATTTCATTCAACTATTCTTTTTGTGTATAGAGTATATAAAATATATTCTATTATATTTTAGTACACATAATTGAACTGTATTAAGAATTTGTGATTTAAATTCACAGAAAGTTTTTATAAAATGGTTAAAACTGATAAGTTTTCCATAAGAAGCCAATATTTTGAACTCTGCTGCCGGTTAAATAAACTTACTTGAATCTAGTGCTGACAAATAAAAATCAAGATCAAATAACAACAGAAACTAATACGTTATTTAATTTAGGCAAATAAAAATGTGAAATTTAATATCGAATATGTTTTAAAAGTCTAAGCTTAATTCTCTAAATATTAAAGCTCACTTAAATTTATTTAATTAAAGTGAAAATTTATGCCTGCAATAAAATCAACACAATTTCCATTATCTATCTGAGGTTAGTCTAATTTTAAACATGCCCTCCATATGAAATTCAAATAAATCTAAATTTAAATTTGGACTATATGTAATTTATCAAATGAAAGCCACATGTTTGCTTTAAAATTGAACAAAACTCGGTATCGCATACATTTGGCAGGTGAGCAAATAAAATATGCATATGAAATACACACCGAATTCGTTTATTAATAGATGGCTCTTTTTGATGGGCTATCGATGTACGAACGACGTTGTTATACAATAATCGAAACGTTGAACATTGCATTTTATATGCGCAAATGGACAATTGCCAGGTGTTTATGTCCAAAAGCCTGTTAGCCATGGCTTTATTTGAGCCACCCTCTATTTTTCCCTCCCCATTTCCCAAACCTCTCTCTCTCCCACTCTCTCTCTCTCTCTCTCTCTCTCTCTCTCTGTGTGTCTCTCCATTAGTGCCCCACTGAGTTGAGTGGCTGGAGTGGCAGGCAGCTCATTAGTCGCATTGAAAATTACACAAAACATTGTAACAACAATTGAAAATTTTAGGCATAATTTATGTTGTGCGTTTACAGTTTTACAGCCACTGGTCGGCAAATGTCGTAAATAATTAAGCCAAACAAGGCAGCTAATTCCCAGCACTTATTCCGTATCCCACTTCTCACAACATGTATCCAGTATCCAGTGGATGTGAGAGATTGTTTGTGTGAGAGCCACATTCAATTATTCAACGAGCAAATGAAGCATACATGAATCTCTGCTCTGAGCAGGCGTGAAGCTGTAAACCTCATTCGTAAAACTTCACTTGAGAAGCGAAACGAACGAAATATAAAAACTTTCAGCACGTGCATAGTATATATGGAAACAATAAGAAAAAACAATAATCGTCTAGATGCTCGACTAGGCGATGTGCTGTAAAGACTGTCTCTAGATATCTTGCTTGCTTATTTCGTACTTCAATTGCTTGAGTCAAGCATACCCCACTTGCAGAGCATCATCTGGTGTAGGGTATTAAAACAAAGCAAGCATCCTCAAATGAGAGGAAGTCGATGCTTCGCTTCAACTGTGGACTGAGGTAGTTAACAGACTTCAAAAACCCGACTCATTTATAAATTTTCATCATTTTCATTTCATATTTTCCCTTTCTTCCTTTCCTTTTCGCTCTGTGTTCGTTTGTTTTCTTTCTCTGTCTGACTTGTGATGAAACTTTTTCAATATTTTATGTGCTATTTGTATTGCGTTTTGCCTACTGTTTCTCCACTCAACCTGCTGTTGTTAATTGTTGCAACAACAACAACAAAAAGAAGACTGAGTACCGAGAGCGGGAACAACAACAAATGTTGGCAAGTGGCAACTTCAACTTTGGAGCTACACTGCATTTGCGAAGTAATTTTATGAAGCGCATAATTACGCAAATTAGCATAAATGAGGGCCTGGCTATCAGTCTATCGCACTCACGCCTTACAAAACGACCCCCTCACTCTTCCTGATTCCAAAAAAAATAAAGCGAAAAATATGAGCGAGAGCCAAGAAAAAAGAAAGAAATGATGTTGTGTAAATGTTTAAAAAGCTTCGTCTTTTTTTAATTTTTGGTCGGTATAAATTATTTTTGCAAATTTTATTTAATGCCAAACGCAAAGAAATTAAAACAAGCACTCGAGAGTTGCAGAGTGATGAGGAGAATTAAGGGAAGAAGAGTGGAGAGGGAATACTTGTGTATTTGCCGAGCCAAAACATTAAAATAACTCAACGCACGAAAAATTTGCTGGCAAACCGAAGCAAAAAGTCATTTCAAATGTTAATGAGCTCGTGTAAATAGACAAACAATGGCCGAAAACGAAAACGGGTTGGCTGCTGGAGGAGTATCAAAATGCCCCAAGCGAAGCAAAGCGACAAGAAGGCACCGAAAGAGATGCAAAATAAGGGGTAAAAAAAGAGAGTGCGAGAAAGGTTGCGAGGGCAGTGACTTTTTGCTTCAAGTGCCATGCGAAAAAGTTGTGTTCGGCTTTTCCCTCTCACGCCAAAAATAAAAAGTAGTAGTTAAAATTTACCAAGTGAAATTTGAAAATGAAAATGTTGCCGGCTCGCATTTTATAGTTGAAATGCCATCAAATTTGCATGTTAAGCAAGCGCACTGAATGGGCAACTAGAGAGAGTGAGAGCGCGGCAACAAAACTCTGCTCAGTTCCAGAGAACTCTAGAGAATACAGCGAGAGAAAACGCGCCAGGCAAGTGCGCTTGAAGAAAGCGAAAGATTCGAGAAAACTGTTGAGCTGATTATTAAATAAGAACAAAAGAAAAACCGATACACTTTCGGCAAGTGAGAAAGCAACAACCGAGTGTGCTTGACTGCAAAATACCCGCTACTATGCCCACTTTTATTAAAATCAAAACAGTGCCGTATTATTTTAAGAATATACCAAAATAATATACCGCAAATATACTAAAATTATACCCTTAACCCATTTTTTTGCAATCAAAACAGTGCGGCATTAACTTTAAAATATATACCAATTTAATATACCTCAAATATACTAAAATATTACCGCTATCCATTGTCATTGCAAGCAAAACAGTGCGGTATTAATTAGAAATAATACAAATTAATATACCACAAAAATTCTAAAAATATACCAAAAGGTATATTTGGTATATTTATATGGTACTACATTCAAAATATACCATATAATACTAAAATACAGCCAAATATTGAACTGCAAACTCTCTGCGATCTGCAAGCTGAAAATGTAATTACCGTGTGGTAATATTTCGTTTCCATGTATTTAAGCAAATCCCTGTAAATATGTTTGTACGTTTGCATAGCCAGTGAAATCAATTGTTATGCAACAATTATGGCCACAACCGAAGCGGGAATAACAACTAATTCCCATTGTAAGCTGAGAAGCCCCGAGACCAAGCGGACAACAGCATAAACCTCTCAAGCAGCTCATCATTCAGTTCCGCTGAGCATAATTAACTCACCCACAATACGCGCACCACACACACTTGCACACACACACACACTTGTGTATAAACACACATGCGCTCGCATACACACATACTCGCACATAAATCATTAAAGCAGCGTTAATTGTTTGGTCAATGCTTCTTAGACTTGGCTGTCAAATGGGCTTTATTGATGGGCCGCTGGCAGCATAAACGATTTGATTTGCTTTGCTTTGGCTTTGCTTAGTCTTAGTTTTGCCTTAGATGCCTCCTGTGACCACCTGACAGCCGCTGGGCACTCGCTGCGTATACGCAATGCGGTCGCAAAGGTTACTTTGCTTTGATTTTTGGCAGCAAATGAAGCAAACTTCGGGGGAGGAAGGGGGGCCGACAACAATTTGCCAACCCCGAAGTCAACAAATCATGTGGCGCAAATGTTGCAATGTTAACAACGACAACAACCACAACAACAACAACACTAAGAACATGGTCAATAACAACAACAACAACTATAATTTACAAGAACGCCTAATATCAGCAGTAGCTGAAACATAAACACAAGCTTCGAAATTCAGCTCGAAATGTCGTCGTAATAATTCAATTTGGTGTCATTGCTGGGCTGGGTTAGTTGTCTAATTAAATTGACACATTGACAACTTCGTGCTCATTAGCTCTGCCAACAACAACAACAACAGTCTGAGGGGCAGTTGCAACATGGTCGAAGAGAGAGAGTAGAGAATTGTGTGTTTATTCGTGCAAGTTAAATGTCGCTTTTAGCTTGTTGTGTACGAGTATGTATAAATAACACATGGTGTTTAGTTTTGTTTAGTTTATAGATTTGCGTTTATTTATGATATCAAATACTCCCCAAGGGTGAAACCTCCCTCAATTCCCTCTCCTCCACATACTTTCTACATATATTTATAGTCTCTATCGTACACGCAAGCGTTCACACACACACACTCACATCATAAGGCAGACGTTAATAGGCAACACATAATAAATCATCAGAAGCGCCGCCACACGTTGGTCACTCGCTCAGGTCAGCTAGTTTCTATATGAGTGTGTGTGTGGTTGGGTGTGTGTGTGTGTGGTTGGGTGTGCGTGCCTGTGTTCGTATGTCTTTTTATGGTCATATCAATGTAGAGTTTTATGTACGTGCACACAGCGAAAAAAATCATTGGCAATTAATCATATTTACATTTAACAAAAAATGGATTTTAATTTATTGGTATAAATTCTTTGACATTAAACAATTTGTAAATTAATTGTACATTTCACGATTGCCATAATAAATGATTGCAACGCTAGATTATTTAATTGTTTCAAATAATATTCATTTTTTAAGATTATTGAATTTGTTCTTTTTTCTTTCCTTAAATTTTTTTCCACAAATAGGTATCTATTGAATTATTTCTAATATTTATTTATATAACCACGGAATTTGCTTTAATAATTTAATAGATTTTTTAATTAACTAAAATAATAGTCTGATTAAAGCAATTTAAAATAAAGTAACTCAATTTTAAACTTGTTGAATCGCTAACAGAACTCTCAAAGAATTTCACTTGCTTTAAATTTTCTTTTAAAATTATTTCTACAAAATATCCATTGAACTGCGAAAAACAACAAATTGTTATGCCCCGTCTATCTATAAAATAACATAAAATTGAGTAAATACAAAACCTATTGTGGCAAAAAGATAATACAAAAATGCCATATTTCAATTGTATCAAAAATAAATGAAAGATTTATTTCTCTCAGTGTGCGAACAGCAAAACTAACAAGCAACCACGAAGAACAACAAAAATGACCAAGTTGGTCAGCGGCTGCCCAAAAAGCAAATTATTTATATATAAAAAATGGCACAAAGCATTTTGTGGCATAGCTAAAGATGGCGAAGAACTTCGGGGGGTTGTAAATGAAGGACAGTGGGTACAACAAACGCGTGATTTATTTACTAAACGTGCAAAAACCTCAGCAAAAATTACAAGTGTCAGGCGGAGCAGAAGTATTAACAAGATAGAAAGAGAGAGACAGAGAGAGAGAGAGTAAGGCAGGGTATGAAGCGAGTTTCATTGTCTGTGTGCGTTGCCTTGTTCATAAATAATAATTCTAAGCCGCCAACATGCACAGGAACATATGTTATGAGATTCCATGTGTGTGTGAGTGTGTGTGTGTGTGCGGGGGTATAAACCGGCAAACGCATTTGTCACAGTTGAACGCCGTTAACAATGTTGCCGTCGCTCATACGCCCTGTAAGCCCCTGTGAACCAGAGTCACCCAGTCGCACCTTAATCAGCAGTAGGTGGACAAAGCCAAAGGGGGAACGTGAAATATGAGGGGTGGGAGGATGATTATTGGCGGATAGAGAGAGGAAGGGGCAATCGCTTCAAGCCTCAGCTGCACAACTTTTGCCAAGCACTTTACACGACTCGAGCTCCGTGGCTCGACATTTGCTGCGGGGCTGCGATTTCTGATTGTTTGTCTTTGGCTGATTGAGCGAACTGCGGATTTTGCTGGTCGCGTTTAATGCGCATAAATATATAGGCCACTAAACAAAAACTTACGCTTCACTGCATAACCTAAGGACTAGATAATTTGCCTAATCAGCAACACAGCGACACAGCAATCGAGATTGAAAGTTGTTGAAGTTTAGCTGATTGTGAACGAAACAGTTTTTATAAATACATAAACAATGTTATAAATTTTATTGACTTGACAGCGAGGAAAAATGCTTAGTCTATATGGTTTGGCGAATTAAATTCCTAGTAAAGAGAATTGTAGTTTTATTTTTCGTTGAGTTAGATATAAATTTGTAGGGTAATATTTTTAGAACGGTTTAGGCTTAATTCTTTTTTTCCTAATCCTATAAAGTAGCTAACAGATCTATTTAAGTTTAGTTTCAGTTCCGTTTTAGTTCCATTTCAGTTCAGTTTCAGTTCAGTTCCGTTTCAGTTCAGTTCAGTTTCAGTTCAGTTTCAGTTCAGTTTCAGTTCAGTTTCAGTTTAGTTTCAGTTCAGTTCAGTTCAGTTCAGTTCAGTTTCAGTTTCAGTTTAGTTTCAGTTTCAGTTCAATTTCAGTTCAGTTCAGTTCAGTTCAGTTTCAGTTCAGTTTCAGTTCAGTTTCAGTTCAGTTTCAGTTCAGTTTCAGTTCAGTTTCAGTTCAGTTTCAGTTCAGTTTCAGTTCAGTTTCAGTTCAGTTTCAGTTCAGTTTCGGTTCAGTTCAGTTCAGTTTTAGTTCAGTTTCAGTTCAGTTTCAGTTCAGTTTCAGTTCAGTTTCAGTTCAGTTTCAGTTCAGTTTCAGTTCAGTTTCATTTCAGTTTCAGTTCAGTTTCAGTTCAGTTTCAGTTCAGTTTCAGTTCAGTTTCAGTTCAATTTCAGTTCAGTTTCAGTTCAGTCTCAGTTCCGTTTTAGTTCAATACAGTTTCAGTTTTACTTCAGTTTCAGATTTTAAAGTAGCTTAAACTCAAGCGTTATACTATAATATGCCAACTCCTAACAACGCAAATTGAAACATCTTGTCCCAGTTGTTGCTGCACTTCCCACATTATCCTTATCTAATTGAGTCACAGCGCCTATCTATCATTCTCCTCGTACTCTCGCGGTCATGTGTGTGTGTATGTGTGTGTGTGTTGTATTCGTGTTCGTGTTCGGGTTGTGCTCCTACGCAATTCTGCAGCTAAAGCGTTGAGTAATATCCAGCGAGTAACCCAAGGCAATGCCAAAGCTCTCAATCATGTGAGCTCTTCAATCGCATCGGCTTTTTGCCTCCACACACACACACACACACATGAGACGAGAACAATCCAAGTAATTCCCCTCCCGCAGTTGCTTTCAAATGGCGCTGGCACTTCTCATCAGTGCAGGCCATTATTTATCTTTTACTCCTTTGAAGCAGCACGAGCAGCAGCCAGAACCAGTTACCAATTCGAATACAAGTTCCAGCTGGTTCCCCCATACGTTTGTTGTTCTTAATGTTATTGTTGTTGTTAGAACTCTTCGTCGTTGTTTGTTGTCGTTGCTGGTGTATTTTTTTTCTTACTCTGTTCTGTTGTTGGTATTGTGCTTATTTCAAAAAAACATTGCGTAGGTTTTTGGCGGCTGTTTCCTATGGCGAATTTTTATGACAGCTTGCTGGAATTTTTGCCCCCAATGCTATTTCGCTTGGTCTTTTGCCAGGAAAAACACGCGCGACCCGGAAAAACAACAGCAACAACACACAAACACACACATAGACAGGAAAAGGGCAGAAGGAAAATAAGAAAAATATCATTGAGCTCGCTCGTGCACACAGCTTGAAACAACATTTTGTTCCTAGCCATTAGTTTAGCTCAGCGCTCCATTCTCAGCTCTCAGCTCACAGTTCAGTTCGGTTCAGTTCAGTTTCGTTCGGTTCAACTCAGTTCAGTTTCCTGCTGTGCGTTGTCCCCTCTCCCCCTCTTCTAAACTCACTCACACACACCTTCAAGTTATGGTTTGTCCCCTAGATTGAAGTACAACATTTGTGAGCCATTTTCCGCACGATTTTCCGCGTTAAACCCTTTTCAAAAATTGACAAATCTATTGAGCAACGAGTTGGGTCTCAGCGCTGTTTGTATTTGGTTGGGTTTCACTGGTAATAGCTTCAGTCTAATTATGAGAACCTCTGAGTTATATATAGCCTATGGCTCGATTGCTTTTCATTCGCTTCGTTTGCTGCCTTGCAATTTCGCTTGTTGTTTGTTTGCTGTTTGCTGTTTTCCACGTGTATTGGTGCTTTTGGGCCAAATATTTAGGCCGTCGCCGCCGCTGGCGAGCTGACTAGCTGCCTCGCTGTTTGGCCATGTGTCATTTTGGTCGTTTGTTTTGGACAAACCCCCAGCGAACTGACCTCTACACACAAACAGTCCATTCACATTTCTCTCTCTCTCTCTGTCGCTCTAGTGAAAGCAAAATGCATTCAATCGTAAACGAACTGCATTGGCCGCAAAACAAAAGCAGCAACAAAGTGTACAACAAAAAATAGAAAACAAAATAACAAGAAAAACACTAGTATAAAGCTTAAAAACCTAAAACACAAAAATTGCGGCCAGGCCGCCATCAACAACAGCAACAACAGCAACAAGGACAACAACAAATAGCTCCACTCGAGCTGTGAGCTGTGTGCTAAACTTTAGCGACAGTAAACCCCTAGAAGTACCCCCTTTTAACACTCCCCTCCTGCGTTCTGTTTGCTGCCTAAGCCTCTGCCTCTGCTTGTGCGCTCTGCAAATATGTTGAACATGGCCGCAGCTTGGTCCTGGCCCATTGTCCTCCTGATCCTGATCACTGCGCTGTGCATTTTAACGCTGAGTTGTTTTTCACAGTATTTTTTTTCTTGCACTCCTCACTCGCTACCACTTTGTCAATAGCTTTGATTTTGTTTCGTTTCATACCCTGCAATTTGTGTGGAGTGTTGAGTAAAGAAATCTTAAATGGAAATAAAGATTGTTTGCTAATGCAAAATTTATATATTTTTATGAATATTATGAGTACCTCATTCATGTCAATTTCTCTTTGATCGACTTTAGCTATTTAAGCCATAAAAAATCACAGGATATCAACTACTTTGATCACAGCTCGTTTTGCAGTTGCACTTTCCGCTGGCATTTTTTCACTTCGTATTTTTGTTGCTTTTGTTTTGTTGTGCGCTTTGTTTTACTTGCGCTTTAACTTTAAATGAATTTCTATTATTTTTGTGTTTATTTGAGCTTTGCAGTCTGCTCTGCATGGCTCTTCACATCTCTACCCCCGTTTACACCATCCACAACATTCATCTCTCTCCCGCATTCTCGAGTTGTGTGCCAAAAACCTTGCCATTCCCAACCTTATCGTTGTTTGTCGTCTGTTGCTGTTTTATTCCGGCACTCATTGCTTCTTAACCATTGTTGTTGTTTATGTTGTCGTTGCTTTTGCTGCTTTTGCTGCTTCTACTCTGTGTGTTTGAACAAAACTAAATTGGTATATCCGTTTTTATTAAGCAACATTTCCGGTTACTCTCGAGTGTTTGCAGCAATGGCGATGGCCAAGATGGTCATAGATGCCTCATGGCAATAGATGCCCATTGCCAATTCAACTTGCACTCTCTCTCGCTCTTGCTTTCTTTCTTCCTGCTCTTAACTCTCGGCCAGTGACAATTTTTCATGCTGTTGTCAGTTTTTGCTGGTCGACGCTCGACTTGCTCCACTTGCCAGTCAGCTCGTTAGTTTTGTCTGCGTGTTTTGCTCTATTTCGCTGCCTTTAATTTTGTTTCCTCTTTTTTTTTTCTTTCCTGCTGTTTATTTGGTGAAGATGAAAGCCACTGTTATGGGGTGGAAAGGGGATGGGGGAAGGAATGACGTACGCGTCTTAAAGCAAAAAGCTCATTACGTATACGCAGCGTGGTGCACGTAGTTAACGCTTGACTGAGCCGTGGCAATTGATTTGTTGGCACGCCAAACGAGGAACGAAAAAACAACAAAAAAAAACAAGCATAGGTTGACACACAGTGCTTGTCAAACTGTAAGCGTGAGACGTTTACTTTGAAACAAAATTTGTTGTTAATAAAAATGCAAACAATTTAAACAATCAGCAGCCGAAGCTACGCAAAGAGGGCGTTTCGACTCTGTCGTCAAAGTATAGGCTAACATACAGTGCTTGCCAAACTGTGAGCGTGAGGCGTTTACTTTGAAATTAAATTTGTTGTCAATAAAAATGCTAAAATTTAAACAACCAGCAGCAACAACAACAGAAAAAAAAGGGTTTCTGTGGCCGTTGGGCAATCGCTTGTTGCCTAAATGCCAGCGCTTATCTCAATGAAAATCCACAAGGACCTCATAAATATGTATGTTGTGTTTGGGTCGATGCTTTGCAAAAACCTTTTGCTGTGGTCAGAAATATTTAACTCGGCTCAAACAGCATGCCAACCCACACACACACACACATCTTCCCTGTCTCAATCTCTGTGTCTGTCTTGCTGTCTGTGTGTGGCACTCGGACTGCGTCAAGGCGCCAGATAGTTTCAAAAGTGATTTGGGTACACTTTTGGGATTTGGTTTCTCCTCATGCTGCGCTCTCTTCTTCTCTATCTCTTTCTCTCTGTGTGTGTGTGTTCTATCGTCTGCTCAACGGCATATTAAATTAAAGTGTTCAGGGTATCACCTCTTGCTGCATGCCCTCACTCTCTCTCTCCTCTCCCCTCTCTCTCCTACACACTGGTAAAAGTGTCAGTTGCAAGTGTCAAAGGTTCCTGTTTTTAAATTATTCGCACAAAAACAACAACAACAGCAGCAATAATAACAACGACAAAAACATGACAAAAATTTGTTAGAATATGCGTTTAGCCACAAAATTCGAGATAAGCGTCGTCCTTGTGTCCTTCTCCTTCTCCCCTCCCCCCTCGACTCAACCATACAGCAGCTTCTATTTCTTTCAACTGTGGCTGTGGATGGAAGAGTTTTGACCATGCAGCAGCAGCAGCATGCCAAATTATGCAGAAAACCAAATATGACAGCAAAACACAAAAACTAAAAAATAAAATCACTCAAATACAACAGCAAAAAAAAAAAAAAACATGTAAAATAAAGATAACTAAAAATAAGAGAGAAATCTGAATAAATGAATTCTTTGTTGGTTTTATTCTTATAAAACACGCATATGTAAGTAGTCTACTTTTTGTTCTCTTATTCAGCTAATACTGTTGACTTGGACACTCAGCAACTTTACATATGAATTAAATCAATATTTTGCAGATTTTTCTTTTTGTCATCGTGCAATTGAGTTTAAAGTTATATGATACCAGAAGTAATTTTTCGAGGCAAACTTACAAAAACAAATTGATATAAAAAAATAGAATATGAAAAGTGAAACTCAAGATATTAAATAATAAAGTATTTCGGCTTTATTTACGATTGACTTTTAATTATGAAAAACAAAAATGTAACTAACTAAATGCAATTTTCTCAATACATATTTTGATTGAGATACAAAATATCGAAATGTAATTGCATTTATTAGAGCATCGAAAGACTTTTCAACACATTTGCAAACCTGAGTGAATGCATCCAAGAAAGAACTCACTAGAAAATTGTATTAAAATGTCATATAGAACTAATGAATAGCAAAAATTGTGCACATTTTTCAAGGGAATGTTTGCTGCACTTTGGTAATTAAACAAAGGCGAGCACTTAATTAAATTTTGTGCCATCAAAGTACAAGCTGCACAAAAATCTGTTGCAGCAAATGAAGAGGCGAACACGAAGGCCTAATTAAAAGCATAATTTAATTAAGAGGCGGCAGCTGTTCGACTGCAAACTACAACAAGAATAAATACAGCAGCAACAACAACAACAAGTGACTACAAAAACTGCAGTATGTGAGGCAAGTTATGTATGAGAGTGTGTGTGTGTGTGTATGTGTGGCATATGCCACAAAACAAGAACGCACACACACACACTACAAAATGGTCAAGCTGAGTGCATGTGTGTGTGTGTGTGTGTTTTGTACGTGTATTAATGCAGTCATAAATTGTGTGGCAAGTGCGGCAAGTGCTGCTGCAGTCATTTGTGTTGTTGCTGCTGCTGCTGCTGCTGTCGCATGTTGTTGCATGTTTCGTAAAGTGTCGCACAAAAGTATGCAACCAAATGTACAAAGTGAGCAAACAAACAAATAGTTGGCATTATTTAATTTACAACAAATTACGTTTCATGTTTAACCACATGATTTATGCACTCTCCGGACACGCCTCTTTTCAATTGCCGCACAAATTATGACAAATTAAATGCACATCAAATGCTGGGCGTGACTCGAAACGGATTCACACACAAAGCGTCAAGTCAACAGACTTTGGTCAACCGCATTATGCCAAGACAAAGCTACAAATTATCAAGCAAATCTAATATACACCTTCAAATACTAAAATAATTGAAATATTTCAAATCTTATGAACACTTTTCTCCCATTTGCCATTCGAACTGAATTTCCTCCTATAAAGTTTTCTTATAACACATCAATTTGTGTTTACAAAAATAAACATGTCACAATCATAACATCATTATGGCAATAGAAATTGGCCAGGGTATGAAGTCGTAATCTGCGGTTAGTAGGCTTTGGTTTTCGCTTTGCCTTTTGGTTTTCAGTTTTGGCCTTTCATTGCATCTCTATTTCTATCTCTATCTCTATCTCGTATCGCTGTCAATTGTCTCTGTCTCAGCGTGCGTGCCTTATTGGCTGTTGGCTTTTGGCTGAGCAAACAGAGCCACAAAGTCAATTGTTCGAGTCTCTGGCAGCGGAAATGAACGAGTCCTGGACACGTGGACAATCAACCAAGCAACCAACAAACCCAGAGGGAGACACATTTTCGTCCCCCAAAGAGATGGCAGTTTGTACTACTGTGAGCTATACGACGTTGATTTTTCATTTCAATGAGCCAACGCTGATGCACTTCTTTTTGGTTAGCCTTCTGCGTATGTGTCCTCGGCATAGCTGCAACTCCAACTCCAAGCTCAGACATGCACTATTTGTTCATTTGTCTTGCTCTAGCAGTCTTTATCTATCTATCCATTCATTCATTGCTGCTGCTGCTGCATCTCTGTCGCTCCTCTTTAACTTTGTGTCCTTGTCCGATGCTCATGTTTGCCCTGATGCTGGCCGCATATAAATCCAACTGCGTGTTAGTCTGTCATGGAATCCAGTGGGCCAGCAGATGGGAGGAAGGAGAGAGGGAGAATAAGAATCTTTGCTAGGTAAGCACAGCAGCAGCAACGAGCAACGGCAGCCCAATCCAATCCAAATCCGAACCCAACGCAACGCAAAACACAAACCAATTCCAAATCCCGCCTTTTTCGTCCCCCTCGCTGCTCGCCCCCACGCTGTGTGTGTGTGTGTGTATGAGCCGAGTTTAAGTTTCCACAGTGTGCACTAACTGTTGTTGATACGGTTTCCGTTTGTCTAAAGCTCCGTGCGGCACTTAAGTGAACTTTAAACACTTTTATTAATGGCATATTATGTAATATACGTGCTCCCTTTCATACTGATTGTGTGTGTGTGCTTGCGCGTGTGTATTTGTGTGTATTTGATGATTATGTTTGGGGATGGTGAGAGGGAGAAGAAGGGGAGGAAACTTGGCAAAGGGTTTATGTAATGGATAACTCGGCTCGCCAACTTTGCAACATTACTACTAGCTGCAAATGGGAAAAGGCACTGCGAATGTTTTAATTAAAGTGAAATTGGGTATTCTGAGTGGCAATCCCCAATCCACAATCTCAGCTACCAACAGTCAACAGCTCGCAGCTCGCAGCTAGCAGTCAACAGCCAACAACTGCCAACAGGCAACTGTGCCAACGTGGCTTTAGCCTTAGCCAGATGTTACGCATACGCAGCGTAAAACTTTGCCCATGCCTCTTGAAAACAAACACACGCACACATAAACATACGGAATATATGAGCGAACTTAACTCCAAGTCCAACAACTATGTGAGCAATTATGCAACAGTTTTGGGAAATCAAATAAACATAATTATATAAAGAGTGTTTTCGAATTTCCCAGACTCTTGGGCATCACTAAATGGAATCTGCGAGAAATGGTTTCGATACACAGAAAACTATATAATTGTTTATATATAATGAAAGAGAAAAATGTATTTAATGCGTTTAATGTATAGGCTTAGCGAAAGATTAAAATTTAATTTAAGATTCATATTTGATGTAGTAAAATAGTTTTCGAGTGCATTCCAAAGTCGGTTGGTTACGCAAATTTAATGCCACCCTTCAGCGGCTATAATTGCCAGCTTAGTCGTCATTCTCGTCAGCCATTTACTCCTCGCCTACGCCTCCACCTCCAGCGTTTTCATCCCCCTTTCCACTTTCGCTGTCCGCTTTACTTATTCCCCTCACCAGTGTCGCCAGCTGGCGGCAAGCATGTGGCGCGGTCCCAGGAAGGTCTAAGCAAATACTTTGTTCTATCTCATATCATCATATTACGCATACGCAACGTTTGCAGTTAATTTGCAAAATGTTTCACATGCTAGCATTTTAATGAGTTGTCCCGGCACTTTAAGGACTGACATGCTACAGCGCATCGCTCACCGTTCCTCCTACGCTCTCTTTGCTTGGAATTGTGCCAGCGACAGGTTGCAATGAACTCTTGAGTTCGCTGCTTGAAAGCGTTTAACAGTTCTTTGTTTCATCATCGATAGCCGTGCGCAATTGTTGCCATTTGCTTTGTCGAGTATCATCGTCGTAAATATCTCTCTCAGTGCGTATTGCTTATTATGCTTTATGTCATGCAAATATTTGTCACACAGCAAGCAAGCTGGATGACTTCGCAGCCGGTGCTCGGTGAGCGCATTGAGTGCTTTCTGTTGCCTCAAGTTGGCAACTGTCATTGCAATTGCATCTGGTTAAGCGTTTCAACTGCAGCCATATGTTGGCCACACACCCACAGAGAAAGAGAGAGAGTGAGAGAGGGAAGAGACAACCTCCATGCTGCATGACCAAAAATAAAACAGAAAACAAAAGCCTCAGTCTCAGAGTGAAGTTGCTTTGTGCCTGAGAGTACTAAAGGCTTATGACATTTGGCCATAACATCAACAACAATTCAAGCAACTCAAACAACTCAAGCAACAACAATAGCAACAACAACAACAACAACAATAGAAGGCATGTCAGCAGCACATTACACGGCCTCCTTAGTAGTTGATTTTGTGCCCAGCAATTGCTGTTGTTGTAATTGTTATGAGCTGAAATTACAACCAAGGAGGCGAGACGAGCGGCTAAAAAGTAATATATTTTACAATAGCTGCAAAGGGCGAGACTGCATATTATATTTATGCCGTTATGCCACACAACAACAACAACAACAACAACAATAGCAACAACAACCGAAACAAGTGCAATAGCTGTTGTTAAAAGCAGAAATTTCGCATTAAGCTGAAAGAAAAGCAAAAGCTTGTGGATGCCGGGGAATGAAAGAAGGCTGAACGGGTTCGTTCAGACAAGTTCAGGCCACAAGTAAACGAGGCAAGCAGCTTGTTTTAAGTCTACACACACACACACACACACATAGTAGAGTGTGTTTGTTTGTGTGCGGAGTGCAACTTACATTAGTTGTATTCGTTTCTTTGGCAGGAGGCGACGGCTGGCAAACATCTTCCTGTTGTTGTCCTGTTCCATGTTGGCCTCGGCGTTCTAGCATGAAATCTTTAACAAAAAAAAAAACTATATGTTCACGCACACATGCCTAGCATACTCCCACACACACACGCAGTACTACAAATAACAACTGGCAGCATTGCCATAATTCTTGTCTACGCACAAAAGTATGCTACACTTTATACGAGTATGAAATAAATAATTACAAACAAGTCAAGCAAGTAACCGCAATGTTATATGATGTAGAGAGCATGGGAATGAAGCTCGAGCGGCACAGAAACAGGGATATAGAGAGAGAATACGATGCAACATAATGCAGTCGGGTGCTGATTCAGTTGCAGGAAACATACGTCGACGCCGGCAATGCTAAAAGTGCATTACACTGCGGCAAGTATCCTGTATGTGTGAGAAACTGATGTTATATTATGTTTGCTTTGCGGTTCATAATAATCCCATTGCTCGAGATGAGCCAAATAAACAGTGCAAAGAAAATTAAAGCTGTAATAAAACAAACTCTACAGCTTCAGAAGTGATCAGGAATTCATTGGAAAAAAAAGAACAGAACAACTTTGAAATTCTCATTTAGATTTTTCAAATTAAATGATTATGTAAACATAAGGTGATATCAGTTATTGAGAATTTTATGAATTCTTCTAAATGTTTCATCATCAAAATATTTTCAAAGGAATTCTCATAGCACTCCCTTCGAATAAAAGTGAAAACAACAACTTTAGCTTTTGCTGAATTATCATGAAGTTTTTAGGTGCACCCTAAAAGCATGCTACATAATTTTGTGTGTAAAATGAAGTTCGAAAAACAATACATTTGGCTTAAGGAAACATTTTTAGGGTTTTAACAAAAATTGTGCTTGATTTTGTGCTAACTAACAAATACAGTGGAAACTGGCGAAAACGAACCTTGAATACATTGCAATACTTTCTCACAGTGCATTTCCTGTTTGGCTACGATTTTATTTACATTTCTATTTTGATTTCTCTTGGTTTATGGAGACATCAGCGCCCTAGTGCACACTTCCGCCACCTCAACTCGAAAGACTCGAAGAAACCTCTGGCAAAACAGAAAAATTTAACAAAAAAAATGCAATGCAAAAGTTTTTCTTATTGCCGTTGTTATGTTTGTGCGTGTGTGTATAAACATGGGGAAGTTTTTTTTTTATATTTTTGTGTATTTGTTTCGGTTGCAGACTTTTGAGTTGTGTTCGCAGGCAAATGAACCAGCAGGACGACAACCTCAACCTCAAACTCAAAAGTCAAACGACACACGACTACTACTACACTACTATACTACTACTATACACACACTCCCTGAAGCGTAGCATCAGAGTGAAAACACACCCAACGGAGGAGGCAAGTGCTAGTGAGCTGTGTGCACTTGCATTTATGAATGTTTAAGCACTCGAATCTACAAGCAAGTTTCACTGAAGCAGCAGCACAATTGAAAAATTCATAAAGCCACCAGAGAAATACATAAATGAGTAAGACGAGAGGCGAGTGGATATGGAGGAGAGCAGAAAAGCACAAAAAAAAGCGAAAGACGAAACTTTGTTTTCAGTTTGTTTTGCTATGTGAATGTGTATGTGTGTGTGTGCATGTGTGAGTGTATGGAAACTCTAATGATGGTTAATTATTATAAGTCATACGCATACACACACAAAAATTCCAGAGAACTCGACATATTACAGTTTGGCAAGCACTGAACTGTGCTGAACTTTTCTTATTTTGGAGAGTTGAGCACACAAAGTTAATTTACATTTTTAAATCCATGAAGTTGAACGCATTTGTAAACATGTTAAACGTGTTTGCTATCGACGAATTGTTCTCCGGTTGGAATTGTTTATAATTAAACATTTTTCTAGAGAACTCATTTTTACAAGTCTCTTTATCGGTTCTCTATGCAATGCCCCAAATTTGGCTGACACTGCTGAACTTTCATGGCGTATAAATAGATCTGAGCTACTATACTGAAATTTTCATTAAGACGGCTTCAGCAAACTTCTTGGAAAGTTACGAGGTTACAAGTTCCTCGTATAATAGGCTAGTGAATAAGCTGTGCATTTCATATTCAGAGATCAACTGAGTTTAAAATAAGTAGGAAAGCTACAGTCAAGCGTACTTGACTGTGAGATACCCGCTACTAATTTTAAATAGAAGCAATACAGTATGGTATTATTTTAAAAATATACCTAATAATATACAACCAAATACTACAATTTACCAAAGGTTACAATTGGTATATTGATATTTTAATACATTCCATAAAAGTGTAAATATACCAGCGGGCATAATTAGACATTCTTAAATATAAGATGAAGTGAAACTGAAAATCTTATTTACATGCATCGAACTCCAAATTCCACAACATGTTGCTGGATAGCTGAAACATTGTGTCACTGATAGGAATGCTGCGGCGCATTACCAAACCATTCTCATTGATAACTGCAATCTTAATGTTGCCCCCCGAATATGGATCAAATGATATGGCAACTTCTGTGCAAATCTTCACCAATTCCACAGCCTCATTCAAAGGCATATTTTTGGTATGCCTAGACATGAGTAATCCTCGCACTGCGGTCGCACCGGAGCCAGAAGCTGCGGCTCGTTGTCGCAACATTAAACCCGCCGATGTTATATTATAGACCTGGCCACCGTACTCCTTATCCCAACCGGCAACAATGGCACCGATCTGATTCACGTGACGATACTCATAGATTTTATTGGTAAACATCGTGGCCACCATGTGGACAGTCATTGAGTCGGGATATACAAGATTATGGAAATCCACATTGTCAATGACATATTCGTGCAATTGCTGAGATTGCACTGCCGAACCGCAGCGACAACTATAAATCCTATCAGTGATCCGGCTCAGTTTATCCGTATCTGAATTGATCACAATGCGGCCAGCAGTTGTTCTCGAGTCGGCAGCAAGCACAACTCCGCCATCATATTCAACGGCCATTATGGTGGTCTAAGTAATAAGTTTTATTAGCAGCATTAACAATTAGTTTTAAGAAACTTACGCCGCATCTAATGCCTTCGAAACCTTCGCTATTATTCATTTCAAAAAAAGAAAACTTATAGTTGATAAATCACTGTTTTTCTTACGAATTTCAACAAGATTGTTTTAGATGTCGAAACATATAGCAAAATCAAAGCTTACTAAACTAAACTGATTTTAAAATTCAGTACTGTTTTATGACTGTCAGGCATTAAAGTTATTTTCACTATGACTCGCTTCCAATCTTACTGCCTACCTACTGAGAATATTAAGCTGCTGCAAGCGCGTAATTGGGGCTTGCACCAACATAGACTTGCCACTATTTAGAAATGGCTTATTGGGCGACCGACGACCAATGTTGCTCCATTAGCGATTTAGGCACACAAATAAAAGCTAAGCACTGTATACACAAAAGCTCTCTCAATGCCATTGGCTCTCTCTCTCTCTCTCTCTCTCACGCTGAGCTCCATGTATGAGGTGAGCATCTGTCATGATGGGTTAATCGCAAGGTGCCAAAGTATATGGATTAAATTGATGCGTCAATCAGTACCGAACTGAACTTAACTATTCTTATTCTGCCAGTTGAGTGCATAAAGTTAATCTGCATTTTAAAATCTATCGTGTTGGTAAATTATGTTAAATGCATTTCTGTTTGCAGTTAAGCGGAAAAAAGAATGCAAAAACCTAACCAATCAGAAAATGGTATTTTTCTCTTTATTAAGTGCGACTTTATTAATAGTGCCTTGTAAAAACAACGAATAGGATTTTAATAAATCACACATATACACTCGTTTCATATTTGCTTTTATTAACTCTTAATTATGGAACACTTTTCCATCCAACAACTAAATTAATATGCGAACGATATGATAGCTCAAAATGAACTAAAAAAGATCTCAAACTCTTGCATTGCAAATGTTTTTTCTTTATCGCTTTTATATTTTAATTTTGTGGAATCGTACTTAAATAAAGCAAATGTGAAAATGCATATTAAGTTTACATAAGTATAAATATGCGGCAAGTTGTTGGGAGTGGCAGTGGCAATGAGTAGTGGATAGTGGGTAGTGCGTGGGTGGTGAGTCGGTGGGTGGTCGGCAGCAACCGTTTATAATTATTTGCATAAAAATATGCAAATCGTTTGGCCAAGGTAGCCAGAAGCAGCAAGGTACGAGTGTTATTCACAGTTTCCCATTTGCTTTGCTTTGAGCAGCTCCTCCCCCTTCCTGCCACAGAGAGGAGAGCTCTTCACTTTCTTCATTTGCCATCAATTTAAATATAAATAAAAATAAATACTTTGCGTAATGCGTTTGGAAGAAATTTTAATGAATCCACGGGAAATTAAAGTTATGCACTTAAAAGCTTAAATATTTACCGAGTTGTTCCTCATTAACTTTTGCGAGAGAGAGAAAAACTATGTTTTTAAATTGTATAAAAGTTAATAGAACTGCAAGCATGACGAATTCCTCAGCAGAATGAAGAGATATGATTGAAAAGAGTTGTAAATATATTTGTCAGCATTTAGGCAAACAAATGCCGCAATCTTTTTTTCACATTTTTTAAAAATTCTTTTTTGTTTTTTTCCTAGGCATTTGTTTTCTGTCTCTTCCCCCTGTTTTTTTATTTTGTTAAATGCCCAACAGCAACAATTGCAATGTTAATTACAATAACTCAGAACGAAGAGTTAACAAAAAGTTGAAACATAAAAAACGTAAAAACTTCTCCTTCGTTCCCCGCTCTTTCGCTACACCCTTCAACTGTTAAAATAAAGGGAATGAAAATAGAAAAAAAACACAAAAAAAGTACAGCGCACATTTGCGGGCGGCAATTGAAAATACAGTTGCCGAGCAGAGCACATTGAGCTGTTTGTTTTATGCGGCAGAGTGAAAAATCTCAACACAATATCAAATGCATGTGTACACACAGCGCGTTTAGTCCTTTTTGTATATACTACTACCGTACATACATATTCCGGGTCTTTTTTTTTCTTTCTATTTTTTTGTTCTGTATTTTTTCTGCATTTTCCCTTTTCCGATGTCTGCAAAAAACTGGACGAACAATGAAGAGCAAGTAAACAACAAAAATTACAAAAAATATATATGTATGTATGTGTGCACAAAATATACACATATAATATGTATGTATGTGTGGCATAGTAAAAATAGATTTGCACAAACAAAATGCAAGAGTAGGAGGTGAGGGGAGGGGGCGGCAATTCGGTGGTTAGCTATGTTGTGCGGTGGGTTAAAAACTAACAGGCAGACAAATTAAAACTAAGCGCTGCATGTACAAACAACTCTCCCAAGGGGTTGTACTCGACCCAATGGCAGCTACTCGACCATTTGCTCCATTTAGTTGTAGACACACACACACACACATACACACACACACTTGCTGTTGTGTGCTTAGTTTCATTTGAACAGTGCTGCTCAAACTGTAAACCATCCAAGCAGCAACTGCAATAAATTTAAACATTTCATTTGGCAAAATCCATTTCGGATTGCGTTACCAAAATCGATTTCTCGTCTCATTCGACAATTATAATTTTCTGCAAATGGTTTAGAAACACAGCAAACTCAAGTGTTAAAGGGGTTTCAAATGGTAATTCACCTTAAATTAATGAAATGGCAAACAAGACGGGAAAAATACTCTACAAACTAACAAATATACTGACTAATATACTGTTATTTAGTAAATATAGTATATACTTTATACTGTAGTATATTCTATGTACTATATAGAAAGTAATTCATACGATAAACAATATACTTTAAAAATAATATACTATTATACTGATATACTGACTAATATACTATTATTAAATTAATATAGTATATACTTTATACTGTAGTATACACCATATACAGTATGTACCTTATAATAAATAAACTGTTTTATTTGTCGATACACAAAGTGTTCAAATTGTGCTCAATTCTATTCAGTTAATATTCTCTCAAGCATTTCTAACCCGTTGAGACATCAAACTGTTTTAAAGGGTATAAAGCAATGTGCCATGCACATTATCTAAGCAAGCAAGTTTGCCTTAAGTTGATTTGATTGCAACCCTCATAAATATGTCATGTTAAATTTTAATGTAATTGAGTCGAAATCCATTTGGGGAACACTTTGCGGCACTTTCTCAAACTACTGTTCGCAGTTATATTCCAGAGCCATAGATCTATGTATCTATCGCTCAGTCTCTCTCTCTCTATTTAAACCGGTTGCTTGCTTGCTGTATTGCGTGTGTGTCTGTGTGTGTGTGTGCATTATTCATTTTGTGGCGTAGATTTACAATTCGAACAATTTTGCAATATTTTTGTATTGATTGCTGGGCTGCCGCCCGCGACTGTTGCTTCTGATAATAAAAATAAATCAAATCAGTTGAGCAAAAACTCGCTTGCGGATACATTTTTGCAACATGCGAGTGCTTTGCTTTCTCTTTCACTCTTTTTTTTTCAACTCTGCTACTATCCTTGCTGCATGTGTGTGTGTTTTTCAGTTATTTCTATTTGCCGCGTATGTGTTGGGTCTTTTGTTTGTTGTTGTTGTGTAGGGTTTAACCGTATACGGCGTACTCTTAATTAAATGTGCGCTGCAAATTTGCACAACCAAATTGCATTGCCATGTAATACCCATTTCGCCCCAGCTATTCTCTTTCGCATCTCTCTCACTCACTCACTCACACACACTCTGTATCTTTCTCGCTCTGTGTTTTGCAGGTTGCTTGTGGCTTTCGATGGCGCCGAGGAATGGCGAGGCAGATGAATCGCTGGACACACGCGAAGGCGTCGATCTGGTGCTCAAGTGCCGTTTCACCGAGCATTATGATTCAACTGACTTCACCTTCTACTGGGCCCGATGGACCTGCTGCCCCACATTGTTCGAGAACGTGGCCATTGGCGATGTGCAGCTCAACTCGAATTATCGGTAAGTGTGTATACGCAATGTCCTTTTGTCCCAAGCGAGTGTGCGTGTGTGTGTATCGGTATATTTGTGCTGTGTGCAATGGTCTGATAAATCACAGGCGGCCTCATAAATTCAACATTGATGGCCTGTCAATAAGCAGGCGAAAAGTTAAAGGCAGTCTCAAGAGAAGAGAGACGAGGGCGAAGTATCGACTGCACATTTATTTAATTGCCTGCCTGACATCAACATCGACATCGACAACGACATCGACACTCAATGCCCAAGCATCGAGAATTACGCTCAGATGTGACGCAACACATCCTTGCACACACACACACACAGACACTCTCTATATCGCATGTTTATTGATAAAAGATGAAAGATGCGAAAGTTTCGCGATGCGTTCAGCTGTTAAATTTATTAAAATTGCCGATGGCAGCAATAAGAACAATAAGGACATCGATGTCATCGTTGGCATCTCTCTCTCTCTCTCTCTCTCTCTCTCTCTCTCTCTCTCACTCTCTCGTGTACTGTGTGTTGTGTACATCATTAAATGTTCATCTGGCAGCCGATAATTCATAGCCTGCCACGCCTAGAAACACGTCGTCGCCCCTCGCATGCACTGTAAACAAGACGATGGCCATTGCAAATACCCCAAGGGAAAACGCTGAAATAAAGTGTAGGGACAGGACAAGTGCTCGACGAGCACAAAACGTGGCGGCCATCAGACGCAGCTGTGCTCGGTGTCGAAGGCAAAGGCAAAATTATTATAACAATGTTCGCTCAAAAACAATGGGCAACACAACAAATATCCAAAGCTGGAAGCTGTTATCCTTAATAGCCTCCCCAAAAAACAAAAAGGAAAAATAGAAAACTCAATTGCACAATAAACTATTTAAAGTAAATAAAGAACGACCGAGTGCATTTGAATAAAGAAACTGCAAAAAGAAATAACGTTAAACGTTTTGGGTAATCGCATTAAATTTCATATTTTTTTGAGATTATATTTTTGTCGTGTCTCCATTTCTGACAGCAGAGTGAACATTTTTGTACCACTGTGTATAATTGGCAACACATTGCGTATACGCAACTTGATTAAAGCGTGGAAAAGCTCGTCAAGCGCTATGCGCCTTTAAATGGCTGTTTGGAAAATGTGGTAAAATGTTCGCCGTTGCTCGATGCTTCATCGCTTATTGCTCCATCGCCTCAATGCCTCATTGCCTCATTGCCCCGCTTGCCATTTTCCATTTCGCCATCAACTCTCCCGCCTGCCTATTTATTTATTAATCATAATAATCATTTTGCAGCGCATTTTAAGCGTGAAAAACATTCAATGCGGCGTATGCCGCAAATCGCTTGGAAAATTTTCAACAGTCCACGCCCACAACACCAAAAAAAAAAGAGACAATCAGACAAAGGAGAACGACACACAGAGAGAGAGAGAGAGAGAGAGAGAGAGAGAGCCATATATGTATGAGTATATAGGCCAGATGATGTATAATATATGGCAGCCGCAGAGCATGCAAAAACACCAAACAGATCGGCAAACAAAAGAAAATTATTGTAAATTTTTGCTAATCGCGCGTTAAACAATTTGCTTGATTTATGTGGGCTAAGAGACGCGGCTAATGGCATTGGTAGAGCATATAGCATATAGCATCAGCACCAGCAGGATTTGACAGGCCAAAGAATACTCTCAAACTCCACATGTTTGGTGCTTGCATTCACTGTATTTGAATTGAATTCAATATCGTTGTGGCTACCAAATTTTGGTCAAAAACATAAACGAGTTGAATTCTGTGCGAAATTTGACCACAAAATGCTGCCAGCAAATGTCATGCTTGAAAACTGTCCAAACTTGTTTCGAGTTCGTGTCATTAGCTAGAGAGTTTAATAAAAGTATGATATTTGCGCTGTGCTTTCTCTGTGAATGGAACTAATTAAATTGGAGCATTATCACCTGACAGCTGGTCAGCTCATGGAATTTTTTAATGACTTCGAATGGAGCAGCATTCAATCAACGCAGTCTCGTTAACTGTTTGTGTGGATGATGGATGTCAGTTCGGTCGTTGGGTCTTTGGTAGCTGATAGCTGACCCAAATACACCCACATGGACACACACACACACACACACACCCCAATCACCCTATTCAGTGTGTCCATTTGCACTTTGTCCTTTTCAAAATTGTCATCCAGATGACATGAAATTTGCTTTAGCAACGCATTCACCATCCACAAGAGGAGCATCCAGCTGTTCCACCTCTCATCTCAGTTATACTTTCTGTGTTTTTTTTTCTCTCTCTCTTTTTTTTATTACTCGTATCACTCCTGGGTGCGAGAAGGCTCTGTTGGTGTGGCATGATATTGGAATTTTGTGTTCAAGTGCCGCTAACATTTCGGAAACAATCAGAACACATTTTTCACTTTTTTGTTGTTCTTTTCTTAGCACAGATGAAAATTCCAGCCTAAAGAGACCGACAACAAAGTCTTGTGTGTTAAAAAGAAATTTAATATGAAGAGCTGCGTGTTTTGTCGGGAACATATCGATTTTTTTAATTTTGATTTTGAGGCACGGCCAATTGTGTAAGGCAACCAAACGCCAGAGGGCGCTTTTTGCCGCCTTTGTTGTGGTTATCCGTGCAATTTTAACATTTCACTTTTTTATGTGTTTCTTCTTTTTGTTTAACCGAAATAAAACCAAACTGAATTTGTGCTGCTGCCGAGAAAAACAGACAACACACACACACATAAGAGAGAAAAAAAAGATCATACGTCAGTCAGAAAATTGCTCAATAGGCATTGAAGCTTTTTTTTTCTTCCTGCTGTATGCACAACAAATGACGTCGATTTAATACACTAACCAACATTTGCTCAAGCTTCGAATACTTTTTCAAGCAATCTGTCTACGTTTCAAAGTTTTCAGCTTTATAGAGTGCGTTTTATACATTGCTCTTTGCTAGAGAAGAGAATTGAAACTTCGTTATGGTTTTCGAAATTGAATTTTGAGCAATTTCTTGCTTAGGTTTTTTTTTGTGTTGCTTCTGCTCTTCTATTCCTTGTTATTGTTATTGTTGTTGTTGTTGGATGCCAGGGCAAGCTGACACATTTCTCATTTTGTGATGGATGTGCGCAATAATTTTTGCTATTTATGCAAAAGTCGGTTGTTATCAATAGCATCCTCCTCCTCCTCCGATAGCAATGAAAGGAAAGGGGCGCGAGCCGCGGTGACACACAAAGGCCCATCCATATCTCACTTTCCATATCGCCTTTATGCGAATGCGGGTCAACATTTAACCTTTACCTTGTACGCACAGAGACAAATGCATAGATCAGTGTGTGAGTGTGTGTGTTTGGCAACACGTGTTGGTTCCGATTCGTTTGACTTTTGCGCCACACCCCCCAATCAGACAGAGAAAGAGAAAGAGAGACGACACACATGTCGCGACGTGGGCGTTACATCTATCAGCGACAGGAGAATATATATGTATATGATATACGGTATATGATATGTATGAACGTCTCGGTGTGTGTGTCTGTCTGTGTGTTTGGCAATGGCAACACTTATGCAAATTGAAATGCAAATAAGCCTGAAAACCGAGTCTGTCTCGGTGTCGGGTTTTTAGGCGGTGAATTCTCCACAATCTCACCGCAAGTCAGACAGAGAACCTGCTTGAATTCGGATTCTTTGTTGGTTCTCACGCTTTATTGAATTCATTTAAAAAACAATTTTTCATTTTGGCTGCCGTCGCAATAACAAGAACAACTCTGGAGCAGCAACGGAAGCATTTCTCTTTGCTTAAAATGTGCCCTTTTGTTTTTTTAGGACCCCAAGACTTCAAGTATGCCATAAAAAAAATGTGACTGCTGCTAACATTCCAATTAGCCTTTTGTTTGGTGTCAATGCAGCCTACAACCTAAAAGGAACATCCACAAATAAAAATGAAAAACAGCTAGCAACAAAACAAAAAAAAAGAAACGAAAGAAAAAATGGAAACAATCGAGTAAACTGGGCTTCATCTACAGGTCCTTCGGGCAGCTATTAAAAGCATTGAAAAGCTGTCTGCAGCTTTGTTTGCCTTTTGGCCTGAGAATCAAGCAACCAAGGCAAAGCAAACCAGGCAAGCAGCAGGCAGCAGGCGGCAGGCGGCAGTGAAACCAAACCAAAGCCAGGCAGACAGACAGACAGACAGAGAGGCAGACGGAGAGACGGAGCCTGGGCCAACAACTAGGGACACGCCCCGTTGCTCACAGTTGCCTTTTGTTTGGCGCTGTCAACGCCTAAATGTATGCTCTCCCAAAAATGTGCACGATGTGCCGCCTACCCTCCAAAGACAATTAAACTCTTGTTAATGGCGAGCAGCAATAAAAAAGGACAATAGATAAATTGGTCCCATTCAGAACAATGTTCAACAGGCAAAAAGTACACAGCTGCCATAACACAAACTGTTTATATATGCTTTGACTCGCATCAAATGAAAAATGCCAGCAAATTGTTGTACTTGTTTTTTTGCAAGTGCTTAAAGTACATTGCATTGAAGACAATTGCTTAAACTTTAACTTATATGGCAACTTGACTTTAAAGCACACACACAAAAAACAAAACATACATAAGTATAAAATAGAGAATCTTGATTAATTTGCAAAATACATTAAATTAAATTTGCAAGCATCTAATTCATTTAAGATTCGTTGTTTCTAAATCATCACCTTAATGTCTACAAATTCCGGTGAAAATGAGTTAAATTTCCCACCCGAAATAAATGGAAAATCTTTTACTTTTACTGCTGTCAAATACGCTTCGAGCCAAGCCTTAAATGCTGTCGAATGCAGTGACTTTAATGACTTTTCGCGCTGCAAAGAGAGTGAGAGGAGGATGAGGTCAGAATAAGAGCAAGTTCAGGTTGGAAGCTCAGTGATTTTACGAACGGATTTGAAAACTCCGACAAACCTCAGAGGCTGTAACTTGTACAGTTTTCAGTGTTTCGCCATGTGGTGTTTATTGTTTCTGGTGCTGTTCAGCTGCAGGCCGACGTGTAAATTAATTTTAACCGCTAAGCTTAATTTAAAGTTGGCTTAAGCTCACACACGCACAACAATAATAATAACACGAACGACGGCTGGCTTCGCCGCCTCTTGCACTGACCCCTCTCTATGCAAATACGCCTTCAGCAACAAATAATAATAATAACAAGAACAGCAACAGCAACAGCCGGAGCAGGAGCAGTAGCAACAAGAACCGCAAAACTGGCAGCCCACCCGCCGTCATGTGAAGTTCATAAAGTTTCGCTCCGTTCTCCATTCTCCGGACAACCGCAAAAGGCAGGAACAGCAACATGGCAACGGCAACGTCGTCGCCGGAAGTTGTCCACTGTACGAAGTGCGACTTGTCAACGTGTACTTCCGGCCACCATCCTACACCACAACCGCCACAGCCACAGAGCAGGAGAGCGACTCTCGTCGCTGGGCTTCAGTCCCAGTGCCACCCAGGAAGCAGTCGCTTCGGTCTCGGTCTCGGTCTTGGTCTCGTTATAGGCCTCAACCTCGCTTCGTTCTCCTCCTCTCCGTCCATGCTCTCACGTCCTTGTCCTTAAACCTCAGACTCTTACACCCTCCATATTCACACCCCTTTTGTCGTTATCAACTTTATGAATAATTCAGTTAAATTTTCCCCTATTGCGCACCCAGTTGTGGATATGTTGTTATGAGCTTCAACCATTGTCAGCAGTTTTAAGCTCAAAAATGTATGCATAATTAGACTTGTGACTAAAGATGACGGAAATTGGGTTCATTTTTAATAATGAAAGATTGATTATTGGTTACTCTGTTATAAAATACTGTACTTAAGTTTTTGTAGGGTATTTCCAAGTCAATTATTTGTTTCCATTCGATAATAAATATGTTAATTATTCAAATCGATTCAAGAATTTTGTTATTTAATGCAAAAATAATTTATTGCAATTCATGAGCGCATTTTAAAAGATTTATCTTCATTTTTGCTTCCACTCTCTTTTGATTTGATCGTTATTGTAGCATAATAATCAAATTTGCATGCACAAAATGATTATCTAATAATATTCTCCGTTTAAACAAACATAAATAATCTTGTAGTGCATATTGCGTATACGCCGCGTGCTGCAGCAAAAATTTAAATATCATCTAAATTTGTTTATACGCCCCGTTGTTGTTTGTTATTGCGGTTGTGCATGTTATTCTTAGTGTTGTTGTTGTCATTGTCGTTGTCGTTGTCCTTGCTACAGCCGGGAGCAGCCTTGACAACTGCTGCTCCTGATCCCAAGTCCTGCTGTTTGCTGCTGTTGGCTCTTTTGTTGTTGTTATGTTTTAACGTAAGTGATTTTGAAACACCTGCTTAACATGTTGCAAGGCAACCAAAGCAACACCACCTGCACCACCAGCAGCAGCAAGCATCACCTGTTCCCCATTCGCTGACTCCTCTCTTTTTGTGTCGACATTTATTAAGCATGCTGTTGCTGCTGCTGCTGCTGCTTCTGTTTGCGGTTGCCGTAACGCAGTTTAGCTAACTTACCGAGAGGCAAGAGTAGCAACAGCAAAAGGACAACAAGACGCTGCCTGCCAAGGAAGCCATTAACAGCCTTCGGGGGCTTCTGTTGCCGCTCTTGTTTGCTGCTCATTTTCTCGGGGCTCCTTGACAGGTTCCTTCTCTTTCCTTGCCCCTCTCTTACGCTCCTCTCTCTTTCTCACTCGACTGTCACCATAAACTTTGTCGTTGTCGCACATGCAACTAACATAAATTTTATGTAATAATTTTTTCTAATCAGAAAATGAATACACGTCGCGTTGTCTAACGTGCTTTTCCTTCACACACCTCTCTCTCTCGTTCTCTCTCTTCTCTTTCTTTCGCATTCTTTTTGCTGTTGTCCTGCTTTCACCTGCTGTCTCTGTATTTTTTAAATACATTTTTAAATGCTGCAAAAAACGTAGCGCGTGCTGCTTTGTTGTAGTTGTTGTTTAAGTTATTGCTGTTGTTGTTGCTGTTACTGTTGCTTGTCATTCGACGTTAAAATCAATTTACGACAAAATAAACACACGCACTGCGAACGGAGCCACGCCCCCGAAACTCCCCCTCCGCCCAGCTCGCATTGCTGAATGTTTGCACTGCTGCGTTGTTTGTTTGTTTCCTGTGTCGCCGTCCTCGTCCTCGTCCTCAACCTCATCCTCTCATCCTGAGTGAATGCCATGCCATGTCAATGGCAGCGGTAGCAACAGACGCCGCAGTTGAGGCTGAGGCTGAGATTGAGGCACAGGCTCAGGCTCAGGCACGGACAAGGAAAAGCAGACGATGTCAACGTCTGCCGCTGTCACCTTTAATGTAGGAACATTCTCCTCGCTTCGTTTTTTTATACATATTTTGATATATTTTTTTTTGTGCCCTGCATTGACAGACAATGAGTAGGGAGCGAGCATGTGGGCATCCCTCATACCATCACAAATATGTCGCTCTCTCTCTCTCCCCGCCGCTTATCAAAATTGGCTTACGAAGCGACGTGCTACCTGCCCAGAATTTAATGTGTCTCGTTTTAAATGTGTGTTAAAGGTACTTGTCATATGGCAGTGGCAGACAAAAGCGATGGAAACTAGTTTATAGCCAGATTTATGGAGTAGCTCATTAAGTTTAAATGCCAAACTAAACTCAGCTAAACTAAAAAGGGATGCAACAGCCAGGATACTGGATACTGTATACTATATACTGAGGGTGTCACGACACGGACAGCAAGTCCTTGGCATGGGGGATGCTCATTAAAATGCAGCACGCAGAATTTGATAACAACAAAACAGGGATGGCAGCAAGTCACAATATTAACGTTGAGCACTAAACCAATATGATCATTAGGAAAATTAATTGTAGCGGAGCGCTTTATTGCAAAGTTTGCAATTAAAACCTCCGAGATAAAACTATTATTATATTCACGTAAATGGTTCTAAAAATGTGTGAATGTTTATTTAAAGTGTCTTCTGAATTATGTTTGTGTTTATTTTGTTTTAACACTTAATAGCAAAGGCAATTGAACAAAATTGTATAATAATTGAATAAAATCATTCACATAAATAAAGCTAATTCATTTTAAGTTACTTAACTGAGCAGTCGGGAAAGGAAAGAAATTCTTAGTACTTAAAGTCAACTGCTGTTTAAATATTTCAAAGCTGCAGTGCTGCAGCCCTGCGCGAAGCTGTCAGAAATCAACAGGGAATACGAAAGCTCAAGCATAAAGAAGGAACTGCCATAAACCTGAGAGTAATTAAAAATTCAACGCAAAATCAACAGCAAAAATCTGTTAACTGTTAGCTGTAACCTGTTACCAATCAGTGAGGGGCTTCCAAGAGCTGCGAATCCAGAACTCAGCCGGAGTTGCGAGTCTGTGGGGAAGTCTGTGACTCCGGGAGTGAAAACGCCGCAGGTGCAAATACAAAACGCGGAACGGGAAACAAGATGCAAGCTGGGAAGGGGCGACTGTCTGGTTGAATTACTTGAAGCAGGTTTTGTGGGGGGCCGAGCAATAACAAAACAACAACAACAATAAGAAATAACTACGAGCTGTGTGCCACACAAATAACATTGAGAGGGGTTGCTCTTTCTCTGAACTGGTAGCAGCTGCTGCTGTTGCTGTTGCTGTCAGTCGATGAGGGGCGCAGAGTGTCAGACATTATTGCTCCCGCGAGCATTGTGAAAGGCAAATAGTTTGGCGGCGCCAAGCAGCGACAACACACTAACAACAACAAACGATCGCCCAGAGGCGTCACAAGAGCAATGAGAGTGAGGACTAAGGGTTAAGGGTCCCGATGACAACCGACGCGCTGCCAATGATGATGATGGCGACGATGATTAGAACTGGCAAAGGCCTCCAAGGAGCAACACCAGCCGGTTCTGTCCATTGCCTTAATTACGTGCAGATAAGAAACGCAAATATGAATACAGTAAAACCGCCTCCTGCCAACAACAGCAGCAGCAGCAGCACACTAACCTACTGCTTTCCTCCCCCATGACTTGCCCCCAAGTATCGGGTGGGGCTGGAGTAGACAAGTGATGTCCATGGCGCAACAGCTGCGTCACTAAACGCCCGGGACATAAACATAAAAAGTCTATGAAACTGTCATAAAGCAGGCAATAGAACTGAACGACCAACTCGTAGCTTTAGCACACGCCTCCCTCTTCCTCTCTCTCTTCCCTTTTCCTACCACCCTTCGTTGTCCCTTCTCAGCACCCTGCAGCTCCTCCCCGGGGAGTCACAGCATTGGCCTTGTTCCGTAGCCGGGACAGAGAAACTCATTTGTAAGACGAGTGTCATAAAAAAATTGCCAAAAGAAATTAGACGAGTCCTCTCCAACTGCTGCCGCTTCTATCTAAAATGTGCGTCAATGTCCAATGTGCACCTAAAAGCGCGCTTTAAAATCGTTCAAGTGACCCACACAGCCAAAAGCTTGGCAAAGGAAGGATATGACACCGTGTGACTAGAATAGACCTAACTTTAGCTCGTTTAGCACACACACACACACAGTCGAGCCTTCTTCACGTAAATCTTATTAGACATTAGCAAAACGAAATTTTCGTTTATCATTCTTTCTGGATAGTATTTTAATCCCGCTGTAATGAAATTATCTATATCTATATCTATACTGAAAACTTCTGTTAAACACTGGGATAAAATTACTTCAATCAATGTCGAAATCAATTAGGGCATATATAAATATAAATGTGAATTTATTTGTTAGCAAAGAACATTGTAATAATGATCGTGACTTCTCACAGAACGTATTTACGTAGGGATTATTTAGCAAATTATCACAGATAAACATCACGCACATTCCTATGCTTTCATAAAGATTCACTTTATTTAAGCTCCACTGTAATTCGGAAGCCAAGCGCAAAATTATCCAACAACATGGCATAGTAAATATGTACTAGGAGAGTAAAAGTAAAAGACGCGGGAGGCAGACGCTGTGGCATGAGACATGGCCAGCTTAGAAGGAGGGCTTAGGGGGTCTTAGCCATTTCATTTTTAGCCTTGTTGCCTCCGCTGTTTATGTGTGTGTGTGTGTGTCTATGTGTTATGCTGCGTGTATTCGTGTGTTTTGTAAAGATTATGCGCTTATAATGGGCCGCAAGTTTCCTCGACGGCCATGGGCCGTTTCCAAATCTCTACAAAATTGGCTTTTGAGCGCACATAAAATGTGTAAAGCGGGGAACCGAGTGTTACAACTGTTAAGCAAAGGCGCATAACAGCCAAAAAGTAGATAACAACAACAATAACAGCAGCAACAACATTTAGAACATGCCATAAATTAGAACAGAAACGAAGTGAGTGCATTGTGTATCCGCATCCGCATCCGCATCCACATCCTCATCCGCATTCCGCACTTATATGACCCAACCATGTGTGCGCCCAGCCATACAGTCAGTCCGTCAGTCAGTCTCTTAGTCCCGCTCACCGTCGCCTCATATCGCATCGCTCACAGTTTCCAGCTTACAGATCCCGCATGAGTCGTAAAACGCAACATAATGAAACATTATAAAAATCATAAAAATCAACATCATATTTATGCACAAGGTCCGGAAACGCACAGAAAGAGACAAGAGACGGCCAATAGCAAGAAAGAGAAAGGAAAACTGCTGAAAACAGCAAAATATGCAAAGTGACTGTCGAAACATAACGCAAGAACACAAAAGCAAACGAAATTGTTATGATTCTACTTGTAAATATCGAACTTGTTATACTCTCCATTAAGAGTTTCCATAGAAACGAACACTGCGTTCGTAACATGCTAATAGAGATACGAAATAAGTTCTGTATAATATAGTATACTCTATAAATTATAACAATTCAATTCGAATTCCACTCAAAAGTTGAAAATATAAACGAGAACTTAATTTAAGATCTTGGTAATTTTCGTACAATCAACCGACATCATTAAAATTTATTGTGCAGATTAAATGCAGCCAATATTGGGTAGAAATGAAAATTAAAAATTGTGAGAATGCTGTGGGAAATAAATCATTCATCGACTGCAATTGCAATACGACCAATAAGAGTAAGACTACATTTCATTTTTTAATAATTCATAAAACTTAAATCATTTCTGGAACTTTCCTCAAAAATAAATAATAAAAATTACGACTTACCTTACCGTTCACGTCTATTGGCAATTCCATTGACGAAAGCTACAAAAAAATACCACAAAAATACACACTATTACTTAAATGTTTAGAGTGGTACATATATACCAACAAATTGTATACTAAACAGAAAATACAAACATCTTAGTAAATTTATAATAATGTATGCTGCTACTGCAATAAATATGCAAAGTGTCCTCAACATACACGCTCCCACGCTCTCTCTTTTACACACGGACTCGTAAATATACCAACAATATTGAGTGCGTGTGAGTGAGATGTGAAAAGGGGGGCAAGAAGCAGGCGGCGTCAAGAGCGCACAATGCTCGTAAATTTCGGTACTGCTGCAAATTCTTCGCACAGATTATAACTTATGAGACATGGCGGCCAGCGCCGAAGAAACACAGAGAGAGAGTGTGGAAAGACAGAGAGCCTCTGACGGAGTGCGAGAGAGTGTAAGTAGCCCGCGCCCGCTCTCTCTGTTTGTTGTTTTTATTATGAATATTACACCAAATAAGCGCGAGGCTGTCAAATTTGTATGTGTGTAAAGAATGAGAGTAGGAAAGGAGAGATAGCAAATGCTAGCAGAGCTTGGCTTTGCGCTCTGTGGTCTTGTGTTAGGGTAACCGTTTGTCGATCTCACACAAGTTTTATGACAGCCAGCAAGAGTTATGTTTGCGTGTGTTTGTGTTGGTAGTCTTATCGCAGACCACATGATGTTCTTCTCTCCGTCTTCGCATATTAACATTTCTTTTTCACAGTCATTTTAACTGCGGCGACAACACAGCAGAAACTTTTTACTGCTACTACGCTACTGCTGAGCAAATAAAAACTGACAGTACACAAAAAGTGTTGCATAAAACGCAAAGCTGATGCTGTTTGCCACTGCCCTAAACCGCAAGCGCAGCTGTCTCGCTCTATCGACACAAACTCGCACACACACACACTCATACATGCACACACAACTGTCGGATGGTTTGTCTGACTTTTGCTTAACGCTATGGCGATATGATTTATGCATATTTTCCCTGTGAAATCTATTGAGAAATCAGTGACAAGCAAAATATGCATGAACTCTTGCAAACACACACAACGAACAGCACACATCTGCATGTTTACTATATGTGCATACATGTTTACTTACATAAGACGCTTAGCAAATGGACAAGTTCATGCATGTGGAATCCCTTGAAATTTCTGCTCACACAAAAGCACTAATATTATCGATATGAAAAGTCATTGCTGATTTTTATGCGTGACTTTGAAGCACCTTTTGAACCGCTTGAAAAAACACTCAGCTTTTGTCACCGATTGACAACACACACACAAAACAAAAACCAAAAAAAAAAACACAACATCAAAAACGATAAACTGCTAGCGAGTACCGTTTCAACGGTCCGCCATCTTTTTTCACTTAAAAAAAAAAAAAACACAAACACAAAACAAAAACCAAAAAAATAAAATAAAACACACAACAGCAAAAACGATAAACTGCTGGCGACTACCGTTTCAACGGTCCGCCATCTTTTTTCACTTGAAAAAAAAACACTTTTGCAATATGCTTTAGGCATTAACACGCACTTATATTACCTAAGCTTTATGCAATATGCGCATATATAATGCGATTAGATTGCATAATTGATTATAGATTAATTAAACATAAACTTTTTCCAATGCGAATTATAGCGCACAATTAAAACACAAATATATTTCACACACTGATTTTCACTCACACCGTTATTCGAATGCATTTTGTGGTTGTCGCTATTGCGTTTTACTTTTTGCGCGTATTTTCACGTTCTTTAAAATAGAACCGAACTTTTCGATCGACCGGCGACAACTAAATGAGCCAAGTCCTTTCACTTTTTTCTTATTCCTTGCGGAGTGTGTCTGATCACTTGTTGCTTTTAAGTGCGACAATTCCTCTCTGGAAATTAGATGAGAGAGCTTGCACTACGAACTCTTAGAGAGAGAAAGAGATAGTATGTGTTAACGATTTTTGGCGGATCGGCATCCAAGTAGGCAATGCCTACATCACAACTTCGTGCAATTGTGACGTCACGTTGGAGCTGTTGTATGCGAAACTTTATTAAAGCGTGTACCCTGCTTAGATGCGTGTGAGTAACAAGGATAGCTATAGGTGCAGATTCTTGTTTTTACGCTCACCACAAATTGCACGTAAGAAACAAGGATAACTGAAAGTGCAGGCTGCTGCTGTTACATGCACTGTACTTTGCACTTTCAGCCAAAGATTATCCATTTTAGAAGGTACGCCATGCTATATTGCGTAGATTAATTTGCAATACTAACGTCACTGCTTCGTTTAAGTCTTTGCTAGCTCCATTGTGACGTCAAGCAGGGCCTTCCATCTGCGAATCTACATTAAAGCGTTGGCCCTGCAAAGCAATAGAGAATAAACAGATTGATTAGCAAACGTCGGGTGGGAAGTGCTTAAACACATTTGATTAGCAAATGTTGCGAGTGTCAGCAACAGCTTTGACCTTTGACATTGCTTTGCTTTCTAGATAGCGATGACGCCTTATTATGAACACCTGCTGACAGTGACACTAAAACCTTTGGCAAGGATGATAGCATGTTGTTGTTGCTATTGCCTTGGCCTGTCATATTGCTGTCATTTGCACACATTTACCGTTAAAGAGCGCACACAAAACTGTTGCAAAGGCCGCGCGCATCAAGAGTATCGCCCCCACTGCCATCACCCAAAACACACACACAAATATACACACACTCATACGTAAATAGTTTAGCTAGCAAGGCCAAACATACACACACATTAACAACATGAGGACATTGCATTGAATTTGAATGGCACAAAGGCGACAGCGCCCAGAGGAGAGAAGCTATCAGGTGATAGGTGGTAGGCGGTAGGAGGTGGTGTGCCAGCTATGGGCTACAGGTCCAGATAAAGTCAACACAGCATCAAATTGCCAATAGAGCTGACAAGGGCGGCCGCCAGAGGGCGCACGAGAGAGCAAGAGAGTGGGCAGAGAGCAAGGCAAAGGCATTTATAGAAATTTTGCAGAAGCGCAAAGCAAACAAACCGAATGGATGAAAGTGCGCGCTGGAGCGGGACAGACAGACAGACACAACGACAGAATTGGGGGATGGGGGCGATATAGCAATAAGCATGATGGATACAGAGACATGTGACTGCTGTCTCCCTTCCACCTCTCCGCACACATCACATTTAGCATGAATGTCGCCTTTGCATAACAAATGTTAGCAACATGTTTCAATAATGAGCAGCCGTATCGCCGCCTATTCTCTTCCCCCCTCTTTGCTTGGACCCATTCACATTGCCATAGCCATTACCATGACCATTACCCGGCGACTGGGCACGATTGAGCAATACGCTGGACATCTCCGCCAGCGCTGACTCCACACTTCACCCCTCCTCGCGCTCGTTGATACTTTGGGCACACTCCCAGACCATCAAACATTTGAACTACAGGGTTAGCCCTTTATAATGGCGTCTCGAACGAGTCCAACTCTCTCTCTCACTCTTTCTCTCTTTCTGTGGCTGGCGACTGTGTCACAGCACCAAATTAATCGTTTCCACTGTGCGGTCGGCATTGAGTTCTGAGTTCCCCCCTACAGCTTCTCACCATCCCGCCCCCGCAGTCAGTGTGCGCCTCATTTGTTATGGCCATTTGCATAAATAAGTCACTGGCAGCGGCATTTTGGACCAGTCCAACAGTGGACAGCAGGACAGCAGGACAGACAGACAGAGCATCAGGACATCGCAACGACTGGGACTGAAGTTGGCGGAAATTGTGTGAATAACTTGATGAATGTTGTTGTGAGGCTCGGGTCTCGAGTTAGTTGTTGCCTGATTTGCTTCGTCTGCCTGGTTTCAGTTTCTGTTGCTATTTGGCTTTCGATTTTGGGTTTTAGGGCCTCGCTTTTGTTTCGACTTCCCACATTTGCCATCGATTGTTCGGGAGGTCAGACGGAACTATCCATCTAATGCTGATTGCATCACTGCGGGTTGCTCGCTTTAAATATTTACTTGTCAACTGATTCGATTGATTATGCCTGTAAACATGGTTAAGCCTCGCCTAACTTGACCATTGATTTGGGGGCAGTTTTGTGGCAATTCTTAAGCCTGCTCAAATTCCAGGAAGTTTGGCAAAGGATTTCCGAAAGACTGCAGGAATATATTTCTTAAGGCTTCTTAGGACGATGATATTAAGATCTTTGTATAAAATTAATATTATATATAAATTTATCACTTATTAGTTTAATCATCTATCACTTCGTTTATTTTTCCTAATTTCTGAATCCTTTTCCCTTATTGACTTTTAAATCGATTCCTTCTATTTTTAAGACGAAACTTTCTTTTTTCTATACTCTGGTAGTTTTGTTTCCTACTCTTTTTCTTTCTAATCTATTCCTTTGCTCTATCCTTTGCTTATGCCTTGGCCAAGTCAATTAACTAGTTTGTCCTTTTGCTATCTCCACACTCCAATCCTAAGTAAATTTCCATTTTAATGTTCTCGTTGTTTAATCTACTTTCAAATTTGCTGCCAATTTTTGAGGCATCTTTGCCACTTTCCAACTTTACACCTACTTGCCGCTGCCCCTCACATTCTATCTCTCTTTTTATAGCTCTCTCCCTCTTTCGCTTACTCGCATGGCATTCACTTTTATTTAAGGCAAGAGGCAACAACAATGTTAAACATTTAATGGCGACAACAACAGCAAGAAGAAACAGTAACAACGACAAACAACAACGGCAGTCATTTTGTAACAGAGCCTAAAGAGTCCTTGCTCCCCATTTGTCCTTGACGC
Organism: Drosophila niveifrons; assembly: GCA_035046325.1. Classification (NCBI taxonomy): domain Eukaryota; kingdom Metazoa; phylum Arthropoda; class Insecta; order Diptera; family Drosophilidae; genus Drosophila; species Drosophila niveifrons. The sequence goes on from JAWNOC010000068.1 coordinate 11,283,442, forward strand.
GGTCCCCTCCTTCGGCTCCACAGTAGCTGCGCCTTCGCAGCGAGTCCTGCTGCAAGGATGCGTGACAATATGCCGTTTAATTATACGCCGCGACCCTTTTTCCCAGCTCCTTCTCTCAGCTCGCTGATGTCCTTGTTGCTGTTGCTGTTGCTGTTGTTGTGATATCGCACACACATTTTAAAAGTCAATTATCCGCACATAACGCACATCGTTGACAGTGGCATGAGGCATGAGATGAGTCGACTTAAAGGGTGTGAGAACAGAAAGGACGAGGACAAGGGCACATCGCCTGCCCAAGAAGCCGTAACATTGTGGGCGCGAGTCCTTTCTCTCACTCTTCCTTACTCTTTCTCTTCACATCCTTGCCACGCGTCAAATTTGGCGCGCGCTTTTTAAACTTTCTTCTCTCGCCAAAGTGATGGCAGCTACAAAAAGTTTATTATTTTTATGAGACGACACCGCAGCGTCCTCCTCCGACTCTTCTCCTTCTTCTTCATACTTCATGCTTCACTCAGGCATTGAGTAACGCATAAAAGAAAGAAAGAAAGGCAACGGCACTCGCAACAATGGGGAGTCTCCCTTGGACCCCCCCCCCCGATAAGTCGATACTCGATACTAAAAACCGATAATAACATAATCTGACAACGAGCGTTGCAAGTAGTTTCTCTCGCCCTCTCGCACTAACGAGGCTGGCGCATGCTTTAGTTACAGTTAACAAGCTCGTGGCATGCCTCAGGTTAGCACTTACCAGCAACGAGCCATAAAGCAGGGGCAGCCACACACTGAACACGAGCCGATTATAATGCAAAGGCAAGGTAGAAAACACTGTGCCACATGCTTGAGTTTTGAGAAGAGATCGAAGGAGTTGATCACTTGTTAGTTAATATGAATAAGAAAAGTTAAGAGTATATTTCTAAGCAATTAACTGAGCTTAACTATTTTTTAAATAATTCCAAATATTTATGCAAACAAGATAAGTTAATAAGAAGAAAGTATTTCAAATATTTTGAAGATTAGAAGTATAGAATATGATCGAACTAAAAATATTACAACAAATAATAACGTTGATATCAATAACATTAAATAAAAATGTGTACCCAATATTAAATATTTGAATACATTCAAATAATATAACAACAAAAACTGTTTGACATTAAAAAAAATTATAAAAATTTGTGCCTAAATATTTGCGTAAACTTAATCTAGAAGTACATAATTAAAAAAATAAATGTAAGATAATTTTTATTTTTCTATTCTGTTTATTTACAATCTATCTAATTGATAATAAAAACATTTTATAAAAGTATAAGATAATAACATATTATCAATCTTCAAAATATATATATATATATTTTATAAGTTTAAATTAAGCATTTAATCAATTTAATTGATTAATTGATCAAATAAAATAATCACAATTTCTTTCTATAAATTCTTTAACTTTTCTCGCAAGATGATCCACTATAATTAACAAGAGAGCGAAAATAACTTATTATGTAACAAGTCTTCACCTTGCACAAATATTCACTTACTAAACTCTTTTATTCTGTCTACCTTTGAGTGCATAATGAAATCTCCCGCTTGCAGCTAAAGTATTATATTACAAGTTATTAAAGAGAATTAAGTTTTCCCCTAATTGCAATTGCCCTCATTTAATTTATTTGCTTTAATCTGAGCTGTGTTAGTTGTAGCTAAAATTTATAGTTGAAAGTCATATAATACTTTGTTAAGAGTATATTTAGTTAAAGTACTTCTTTGCTATACTTTTTCAACTACTTTAAAAATACATTAAATTCTATATACTTCAATCAGCATTCGTTGCCAATGCATTCACATGAGATGCTCAAATAAAAGTACAATTCAAAATGTAGCTTTCCACTTCGTTCACATTATTTTCCACTCAAATATGGAGTTGCAATCTTGACTTGTTCTTCACCAAATACTCCAAATCACTTCCTTCCCTTATTTCTTCTTTTTGCAGTTAATAAGATATGTAAGAGACTCGTTGAGACTTTTGCGTCGAAATCAATCAGAGCCGCAAAATGTGTGCAGTGCAGTGTTGTTGGCAACTTTGGCTGTCATATATGTGAAACCTACTTTGCAGATAGTGAAGAGGGGCAGAGGGGGAAAAAGGAGAGGGAGGCGAGCGAGGCAGGCATTTGCCATGTAATTGGCTGCAATTTGCATAACAATTCTGCGACTGTTTTGCATAAGTCCTGCGACGATGCAACATAATAACGGAGGCAGCACTTATTTTCACATTAGAAATTCCTTTTTGGGCCCCCGCCTGGTCCAAGGACATAAGGACATGCTGAAGCAGCAGCAGGCAGCTGGCTGCATGCAGCAGGCAGAGGCAATTATGTGCTTCGCTTGAGCTGCAGCTGCAGCAGCAGGAGCACTTGAAAGAGCGAGAGAGAGAAACTTAAGATGCAACCGTCGTCGTGAAAGTCAGAGCCGGAAATGCAGCGCACAAAAATCTCTGGCAACGGTAAAAATGCAGCCATTTCCTTGGGCACGGCCAAAAAAACACAGAGAACAGCAGCAGCAGCAGCAAACTGAAACTGAAAACAGAAACCCAAAATGCTATTTGAGCTAGCTGAACGGAAGTGTGCCGCATTTGGGTCTACAACATGGCGCACACACACACACACATGTGCCTTACTTTACCAACTCCTTCCTCATGTCCTCCCCCCCCTTTGCCATTCGAAGACTGCCAGACATAGTTGCCATTGCCATAAAAGTTATCAAAATTGAAATTTTATTTAAAAAGTTTCTCGCTTTTGGCTCCCCATTCCACATCTCACAACTTGCATATGCACTCAAGAAGTTTATAAGATCTACTTTAATAATGTCGAGTGCATGATTTATGCTCTATCCACACACACACACACACACATACACGTACACACACACATTGAAATCCCAACATCCATACTCCACAAAAAGAAAAGAAAAAATCTCATCATGAGAAATTAAAACTTAAACACAAAGCGTTCCGGCGGCTGGGCTAAATAAATGACGATGACGTTGATGATGAAGAAAAAGTCAAGAAAGCAATGCCAGTGGAAACGAGAACAAGGGCGGGGGGCGTGGCAGCTTGACGACTTGTAGGTCTGCATATGCAGGCAACTAAAAGCATTTTCCTTTTTACCTCAAAGCTCGAACAGTTTCAGAGCTATTACGCTTGATTGGGTTTTACCTAAGAAAATACGCTACTCTTATTACCACCCCCCTTTCCCCTCTTCTAGTTAGGTGAGTAGCCCAGGTAGCCAGTGGAAAAGAAAAAAAGAAAATATAACGAAAAGATGTTAAATTAATCAAAATGTAATGCTTGGCCCCATGGCAACAACACCACCACCAACAAGAAGAAGAAGAAGACAAGAAGGCCGCCACACAAAAATTAAGCTAATAAATTCACAAAAATGAGTTCGACGCTTAATTTGCCATGAGCATTTTTCATTTTATTTCGCGGCGAGGTGAACGAAAAAAACAGAAACACAGCAACAGCAACGGCAACACCAAATCTAAATGGTCCAATGCTAAGCCAAAGCAACAACAAAAAAATAAAAGGAAAAACCAAAGCAGAGAGAACAAGAAAAAAGAAGAACAAGAAGAAATGAGCTACCACAAGCTGACGACGGTATTCATTGCAAACAAGCCGAGTGTACACAGAACACAGAACTCTAATGAGGTGGACTAGGGAATGCTCTACGGGAGTTGGGATTGCCATTCACCGGCTAATGGATGCTAAAAGCTTTTTATGAAACACCTACTTACAAGATGATATAAATGAAATGAAGTATGCGTAAAAGGAATTAAGCTACACACATGCTCTACTCATATTATTTTCAATTTTTGATAATTTCTTGAAGAAACACCACATGAAATACCACATAAATAAAATATAGTATGGGTTATATTGAAAAGAAAAAGGATTTAAGCTTTTCATAGCATGATCAACTTGCTTGACATATAATAATTCTAATTAAACAAGAAAAAGTTGGGTAAATAATATATCAAATAATATGACAATATATCAATATATAAATTAAAGAAAACTTTCAACTATACTTTCCACCAAATTTGTGTTGTGAATTTGAAATTTTGTTTTAAAAAATGTTATATCAAACTAAAATTAAAATGTCTGTTGAAATGCGCCTATTAAAACAAACAAAAATACTATTTCATATATCGGAAAATTTAGTGTAAATCGTATACAAACGAGCTGGTCACACTAAGACTTCCTCTTTACTTGTTTATCTGGGTTTTAAGGTGAATATTGTGCTGTAAATTACCAATAATAAATAATACTTGTAATATTTAATATTATGAATTCTTCGACAAACTCTCTCCCTAAGCGAATATACCTTTCTGCCAGCGCAGATTATCATTAATACAAGAGAAATATGTCCATGAAGTGCATGGTTTGAGAGTGCGCCTATAATAAATAGGTGCTCACTTAGCTTTGGCTATGTAAATTAACAAAGTATGGCCGCAGTTAATTTGCATAAAGCACAGGAAAAACAAAGCATTGCTTTCACTTCTTTTATTTTTATGGACCCCCCTACTCTACTCATATAAAATAAATTTTGCTCACACCACGGTTAATCTTAATTTCTCACTGTTTTTCTTTTTCATTTTTTTTCAACTTTTATAGACTTGACTTTCGGCCTGGTCGCGGCGTTTACGATCTGCAAATTAAGAACACCTCGTACAATCGAGACAATGGACGATTCGAGTGTCGCATCAAGGCCAAAGGCACCGGCGCCGATGTGCATCAGGAGTTTTACAATGTGACCGTGCTAACGGCACCACATCCGCCGATGGTAACACCCGGCAACATTGCGGTCGCCACCGAGGAGAAACCACTTGAGCTCACCTGCAGCAGCATTGGCGGCTCACCGGATCCTATGATAACGTAAGTTCGCCATTGTTAATGATGCACTTCTCTTTTAAAACACTCCCTTTACTTTTCGATGAGGCATTTTGAAATTGTCAAATAGAATGTAACACATTAAGGGGACTCAAATTTGATTAATAGTAAATAATTTATTAGCTTATCGATTTAAAATCCATTAAAGTTTGCTTAAAGTTCATCATTTTAACATCATCCAACATAAAAATTTTGATAAAAATATAGATGTAAGGTATCCCATATAATAGTATATAATTGGTATATTCATTTAGTATGGTTAAACGCTACTATCTCACGCTTTTCTATTGTTTTTTTTTTTAAACCGTCAATTCACCGAATTAATATTTTGGTATATTTTCAATATTTTGTTGAAATATTTATTTAGTATTTTTGATAAAAACCTTGTTATATTTTTATTAAAAACTGGCATTTATATAGCATTCAGGTATATTTGGAATGTAGTGGTATATTAATATACCGATTACACATTTCGGCATTTTTCTTTATTTTGTTGGTATGTTAATTTGGTGTAGCTTAAAAATACTATCGCACTGTTGTGTTTATTACCTCTTATACATTTGGAATGTAGTAGTATTTTAATATACCGATTACACATTTCGGTTTTTTTTTTTATTTTTGTTAGTATGAAAATTTAGTTTAGTTTAAAAATACTATCACATTTAAAAACGGACCTTTGTAGAGCACACTCTTTGGTACATTTTGAATGTAACAGTATATTAGTATACCGAATTTGCATTTTGGTATTTTTCTAAATTTTGTTGGTATACTAATTTAGTATGTTTTGCTTTTATTGAGCACACTCAACTGACTTGTTTTTTAAAATCTCTTCGTCAGAGTATGCAAACTTCAACTAGCCAGCAAAAAAAAAGATATTTTCTCGCTAGTTTTTTTTTTAATATGTTTGGGGTCAGCTGTCGTCGGCGCTGTGGTCAGCGACAGTTAAAGCACATCCGGCAGCAAGTAAATCACTTAACTGGTCGCCTTCATTAATAATCCCAGCCGGCACAGAGTTATTTTTTTTTGCACTTGTATATTTTTTTTTTTTTTTTTTGACTGCACTAAATCGCTGTCTCGCACTCTTTTGTCCACACTATTTATATACTTATGGCTGTCTCTCTCACACACTTTCGCTTTGCAGCTGGTATCGTGAGGGCAGCAATGTGCCGTTGCAGTCATATGCACTAAAGGGCGGCTCAAAGAACCACTACACGAATGCCACACTGCAGATACTGCCCAGAAGGGCCGATGATGGTGCCAAGTATAAATGCGTCGTTTGGAATCGAGCCATGCCCGAGGGCCATTCACTGGAGACCAGCGTTGCTCTCAACGTCAACTGTGAGTATAAAACTGTGTGTGGACCACGGGAGGGATTGAACCCAAAAGCAAAAAAAAAAAAATGTTATGGAATAATGCCAACAAAAAAAAAAAAACAAAAAAGAAAACATAGCCGAGAGTATAAAAGAAAACGACTCTGAAGAGAAAAACACTTGCTATAGACTCGAGATTTATGACTTGACCCACGATTTAATTCGAGAGGCTTTTTTTGCTTCATGTGTGCCAAAAACAATTTTGCATTTCGTATTTGTTGATTTGTTGTGAAGCTAACAATAATAGTTATTTCTACAACTCGTTGATAAATTGTCAAAGTTTTGTCTTCTCGTTATTTGCCAACATTTAAAGAGCATTGTTTGTGTGTTTTGATAACCTACAAAAACATTTTAAAAACTGTGATTATTCCATCAAATGCAGTTTAAAGCTAAAAACAAGGTCAGCACAAAATCAACAAAGCAATTAATTTACATTTCATTTTATCTCTGCATCGGTAAATCATAATTATTATTATTCCCAGGCATAGCTATAAATTAAAACTAAATATATATTAAATTTGCTCTATTATTATTTCGTTTTAAAATTCACATTTTTCAATTTTTACTTGTCTCACATAACGTGTCAACTTTATAGAGCTTTGGTGTATTTTCTTTGCACGTCTGAAAGAGCATTTGAAGTGCGTTTTATTGCAGCTGGCTTTGCGAGGACGACGTTTTCCTCTTTGGGTTTTTCTTTGCGCTTCTCCTTTTGTCAGTTTTTGTAATTAAATGCAGCAGTTTGTTGAACAAATGTTGCTGTCCAGTTGTCACATGATCAACGTGACCCAGAAGTCGTGCACATAGCAGACCCATAAAGTGTCTGCTTTGCCACACACAAAAACACAAACACACACACACACACACACACACACACACACACACACACACACACACACACACTGACACCCACAAACACACACACACACATAAAGTAGACTACTTGATTGTTAGTTATTGGTTTTGCAGAGCACAAAAGGAGCGTCGCTAAAGTTGGGAGCATGAAGCCTCTTCTTCTCTCTCACAAGACTCAAGCTGTCATATTAGCTGACAAGTCGTTGGGGCAGCAAAGCGGGGGACGGTGCAGGGGCGGGGGCGGGGATGGAGGAGTAAGAGCATAGGAAGGCTGTGCACATGGCAACCATTGGAAGCATTTTTCTCGCATTTTTACCAATATTAAATTTCATTTGAATGGGCCACGCTGCGTATGCGCAATAAACTTGTCACGTTAGTTGCATTTAATAATAAAAATCACTAAAAACGACATCATATGAAATCTGCATAAAATTTATGCAATCAAATAGAGTTACAGTTAGCTACAGACTTCTATTCTCGTTATTCTCGTTGTTGTTGTTGTTATTGTGGTGCGAAAAAAAAAGGTAGCGCAAAAGGAACTGACAAGTAACACGATTCAAAGGGGGAGGTAGAGAGGGAGACAGTGTGTGTGTGGAAAGGGAAGCGCGCAAATATATTCATAGGAAAACATAAATTGCAGTCATTTTTATACACGCCGGATTTGTAGCCGCAAAAGTAGACAAACAACAACAAGAACGACAAGAACGAGGTTACATATGTGCGTGTGTGTCACATGCAGTGGTCTCGTAACGTCAGCGTAACAAATATTTATAGTCTTTGCTATTTGGCACAGCAAACGAAACGAAAAGCCAGACAACACACCAAGAAAAAGTCTAACAACAGTCAAAAACTTTCAGAGCCTACAAATGCAAGCAAAAGCTAAATACTCTATCGAAAAAAGGATTTATAGTTATATATATCTTAAACATTTTAAAATATTGAAAGGATTTGATTTTATTATTACCAAAATTAGTATTATTATTACACTATAAAAAAGGGATTATAAAGAAATGTAACTTAAACATTTTAAAGTACACATTAAAGGATTTGATTTAAGTGAATTATTATTATTATTTTTCTTATTATTATTATTATTATTATCATTATCATTATCATTATCATTATCATTATCATTATCATTATCATTATCATTATCATTATCATTATCATTATCATTATCATTATCATTATCATTATCATTATCATTATCATTATCATTATCATTATCATTATCATTATCATTATCATTATCATTATCATTATCATTATCATTATCATTATCATTATCATTATCATTATCATTATCATTATCATTATCATTATCATTATCATTATCATTATCATTATCATTATCATTATCATTATCATTATCATTATCATTATCATTATCATTATCATTATCATTATCATTATCATTATCATTATCATTATCATTATCATTATTATTATTATTATAATATTATAAATTTTTTTCTTTTTAGTTCAACAATTAATATCAAATAAAGTTTAATTACTGCCCAAATACTTATTGACATAACTACAAATCAAATCAGACACAAAGTTTTACAGATTTTTATTTACAATTATTACAAAACTCATTTAGGATTTCCCTAAGCAACAACCAGGTGAACTTTACCGAGAAATCCCCCAAAGTAGAACTCCGTAAATCAGCTTGAGAAAGAACAGTTAAGATTGTTAAAAGTTGATATGGGAATGAAGTTGCAAAAGAATTATGCAAATTAAACATGCTTAGAAAATAATCCTTTGAAGCGTTGCAAACTTAATGACAAATTTTAATGCCCACTTAAGCGGCATGAAAAGGTATTACAGCAAGCTGGTTAAAGGCTCTACACACATACACACAACATCGAGAGGGAGAGAGTCACATAGATTCGTGTAAAACGAAATGAAATGAAGAAGATACAAACAGACAGAGAACAACACAACTGAGAATAAATGACAAGAGGCAAGTTGGAATATGAAGAAACGAAAATGCAGAGCAAAGTTAAGCCGAAGGCCAAGTTACTAGGGGAAGTCGACTCTTGCCGGGTTGAGACTCCTTTTCAGCTACTACAAGCTACAGCTGTAGCTTCAGCTCCAATTCCTCGAGCATTGTTGAGAGGGTGGAGACGAGAGGAAAGGAGAGGAGAGCAGCAATTTTGGGTTTAGTATTTATGATGCTCATTTAAAATCCATTAGCAGCATAGTCAGCATAGGCCACAACGGCAAATAAAAGAGGCAGTAACAGAACATACTACTCCATGGAACGTGGTCTCATAATGTGAATGTATATGCGAGTGTGTGTGTGTGTGTATGTGTGTGTGTGTGTGTATGTGCTTGGGCTATGAGCCAAAGTCAAAAGTGCCTCGGAGGTGCATTTAGCTGGAAGCCAAAATGTGGCCCATTCTGGCCACAAGGGCCAAACAGGCCAACTGGGAACTCACAACCTGTCCGAGACGTTTAACAACAATTGAATTTAGAGCGCAGCATTTTGGCCCAACCACTGCACAGTTTGAGAGTCATTGCATGAACAATTAGGCTATAGGAAATGGAAGTTGTTTCGCGGAAATACGAGTGAAACATTGCTAAGAAGGATCTATGCTTGGAATTAGCAGCTAAAAACATTGAGAATACATTGAATAAAATTTAAATGGTAATGTATTTAAAAGAAACTAATGAAATTTGAGTCCATTTTGACATCAAATATACCAAAAATGCAATGAAATATCAGCCAAATAAGCAGCAATATTTTGAAGTAAAATTAAATGTGTTATCAGTACAATAATATTTATATTTTTACGGATTACCAACTTGAGTAATTCATCAAGAATTGATATTTAAAATAATAAATATATTTCTACAAGAAATTATATTAAAAGTGAATTTAGAACTTAACTCAAGCTTTAACCTTTTATGGGTAGAAGGACAATATCAGATAAAAGCTGTCGAATTTATTTAAGAAATTCTTTCATATGACTAAAAACGCCTTCTGTAATAGTCTTAGTTCCGTTGACTGACAATCTAGTATATTTTGTACTTTATGGTATTTAAGAATGTTTTTGTATATCAATATAAAGGAAGATTTCGTTGTTTTAGTATTTTGCGGTATTTTATGGTATATTTTTATATAGATAAGATTAGCCTACGTTACATTTTAGTATTTTCGAGGTATATTAAAAATTTATAAAAATACCGCACCTTTCGGCTTTTATTAAAAATGAGTAGCGGGTAACTGAAAGTTGAGCACACTCGTCTGTAGCTTTCTTACTTATTTTCCTACTTTAATTACACCTAAATTATACTGAATTAGTATGATCCCATAAATTGTTACCATACCCACATCGACATTCAATTATTTTATTTGAATATTAATTTAATGTAGCTTTCTATAAAAGCAGCCTTATTTATGTGTACTAAATTCCATGGGCAACAACATACATAATACATCTTTGTGCTCAATATCAAATTAAAATGGCAAGCACGGTTTGACAGGCAGGCGGGCAGGCAGCTGGCAGCGTACAGTTGGAGAAGCATTGGGATTGAGCGACAGATATGAATGCGAATGGAAGCCAAAGGCGACGTTGTCCTGCAGTCTTAATGCTTGACTCTGATTGTGATGGATAAGCAATTGGCAACATTAGACAGCAGTAGCAGATAGGCACATGCCATCTCACTCGCACACACTCCCAGCAGAGACAGATAGTTGTGGCATAGAGGAAGAGAGAGAGATAGGGATAGAGATAGATAGAAAGAGTGAGCGGCAACCTGACAAATGGCAGAGCAATTTTTAATTGAAAATGTTTGCATGGATTCTTGCCAATGTGATTCCTTGCATGTGAAACGGAGTATCCTTCCCCTCCTTCCTTCTTCTCCTTTTGCCCCACAAACTCGACATGCCACGTCGCTGTTGATGTTGCTTCTTGTGTGTGCGTTGCGTGTTGCGCCTGCATTTGATTGATTTATGCCTCAACGCGAGGCGAGTTGAAGCGGCAGCAACTGCGTTGCCAAAAAAAAAAGAGCATATGGGAAAATGGCAAAAGTAAAAGAAGATGCACACAAAAAAAAAAAAGAAAGAGGGGAACAAAAAATATGCGCTGCCATTTCAAAAAATAAACTCCCAATGCGTCATGTCGTCAATGTCAGGCGTCGACATCATCGAGTGGTGAGTGTTTTATAACGTGCCAAAATCCCCAAATGAAATTATTACAAATTTCTGTGGCATCTCTTTCGAGCTATCGAACACACACACACACTTCTGGTGGAAAGCTAATATGATGAGCAAAAGTGAAATTAGAGACGTCAAGCTGAAAGCTATGCCTGCAAATTGCGCATACGCAACGTGGTCGCCCATAACAAAACAACATGCTAAATGCGACATGCGACGCTGTCAACTTGGCACAGTTTTCGCAGGCAGTCGCGAGTTGCACACACACACACACACACACACACACACACACACAGAAGACACGTGTGAGGCACGTTTTGCACATATTTTCAGTCGACCAACATACCGCGAATTGCATTCGTTTTGGGCACTCCAGCTGCATGTGTGTGTGTGTGTGTGTGGGTGGCACGTGACTTTTGTGCAGTTGCATGCAACTCACGTAATAAACCTCGCCTCCATTTGCCAAACAAAAAAAAATAAAATAAAAAGGAGTAAAGTCCTTGGGCAGAAAGTCGCTGGCGACGAAGACAAACAGGACTCATGTGTCGTGGCCTGCTGAAGTGGAAAGCAAAGCCGTTGAAAAGACATTTCAATTTGAACAGGGCAACAGAAAAAATATAAAAGAAGTGTGTGTGCAACATCACCCACTACTACTCAGGTGGCATGCAAATGCAAGCTGCGTGCGGCATCAGCAGCAACGTCTCTGACAATAATGCGCATTAGCGTGAAATTCCTTGGCACAAAACCAAAATCGACAGCGCTCCTATTGGCGTGCCAAAAGCGAAAATGCAAATGCAAATCCTTAACCCTCTAAGCCCCAATTGTAGAAATATTAAAAAAAACTATATTGGATAATTTTTTTTAGGGTAAATGATAGCTTTTAATTTCAAATATGACCTCAAGAAGTGTGTACTAATCTTAGTTTACCTGTAAATCTAACAAAGGTAAATAAGTGCCTCAAGGCACTCTTGGGGCTTTAAGTCAATTTTTTCATATATGATTTTATTCTAATTTTTGATTATGGTACTCAAAGAAACAATTTTTATTTGCCGTACAGCATAAGTGCAAATTACATTTTGTGCACATACATTGTGTTTGGGATTTCTTGCAGTGCTTGCACCATCTCTTGCCACTCTCTCGACTCATCCAAACAGGAAAATGGTTGACTTGATCAAATCGTACATCCGAAACTGGATGCTTTGACTTTTCACCAACTGTGAGCGGTGGCTTTGAAGATCTCGGCGTGGATGGGGATTGCATTGTCCAACCTGGTAGTGCAGTTCGCTGGGATGATGGTGACGGAAATTTCCGATCATAATCACGGAATGTGCGACCGCGCTTACGCTTGCTTTGATATGCCACTAAACCAGCAGCAATTGATTCCCGAAACTCCGGAAGCTCCAACAATTTGTCTGTGCTCTTGTTTTCCTTTTTAATGCGCCTGTATAAAACATACGCATTTGTCGCTGCCATATCAACCAAATGGTAAAAAATTCGTGTCATTGCATCTTGTGTTTTTGCTCGAATATGATAACGACCCATAAGTCCATCCATGAGGTCAACACCGCCCATGTGGGCATTATATTCCCGAATAATTTGTGGACAATCAACCTCAATGCGTTTTTTAGATTTCTTGTCATAACGAGCTATCTTTGCTATTCCTTCATTTGTATTTAATTTCAAAAATGGCTTAATACCAACATAAGTAGATAGCAAGCAAACGGCTTTATTGTCTTTCCATAATACATTTGTTATATCGATGCCATATGACGAACCGACATACTCAGTCGAAAAACCTCTCGGCTGTTTCCTGATCTTAATGTCATTCGGAAGCTTGCAATTTGGAATGCGATTAACGCGCACTGTTCCTAGGCTATATATCCCTTTAGCACGAAGATAAACCATCAATGGTATAGAAGTATAAAAGTTGTCAAAATAAATTATGTAGTTTTTGAAACTTTCTACCGTTTTTGTCAGGCGTACAACAATGTTTGCCGAAGCTCCAAGATCTGGATGAGCAGGCAAGATAACGTTATCACCTGCACCACTATAAATTTCAAACCGGTAAGCATAACCAAATGAGTCGCACAACACAAACAGCTTAATACCCCACTTATGAGGCTTATTGGGCATATACTGCCGAAGGTGGTGTCTCATTTTTGTGCTGCACATTTGTTCATCGACACAGAGTCGTGCTTGCTTTGGCACGGAGTCAAACCTCTGGTTAAGGTGATCTAAAAACGTACGCGTGCGATACAGTGAATCGTATCCTGGCTCACCTTTCTGGATTCGCTTGCTCTCATCCCGCAGTGAGAAGTATTTTTTGATTTCTTCAAACTTGTTTCGCGACATGGTGTGTTTTACAGGTCCAAATGCATTTATACCCCAGTAGCTTTTTATATTCGGGTATCGATAAATTGACATGTAAATTAAAATTCCAATGTAGTGATGGACATCGTCAATGCTGAATTTGAATTGATTGGTTATGTTTTGCGTTAGTGCTGACCGAATGGTTTCTTCAACAATCATATTCATAATCTGTGAATCGAAGAAGTAACAGAAAATCTGTAAAGGTGTTGCCAGTTCCTTTATACAATTTGGGAGTGAAGAATCTCCCCGAAAAGCTATGTCGTTGACATGTAACTGCATCGACTGCTGCCTCCATGTTACCTTAGTTGGCACCTTGTTTATAAATTCAACACCTGTTCATAAAATAATTACTTATTTGAGTACCACTTTATAACTTAGATTTCTTACCGGCACAATTAAAACCACCAGAAGAAGGCTCAGATGTACACACTGAATATTCAATTGTCGGCAGTGGTGAACGAGGTCTCTTTACAGGATTTTGGGAATTTTCCAGCTGCTGTACGTTTTCTTTGTCATTATCACCGCTATTGTCTATAAATGAAATAGTTTCGGCGTCCTCTAATGCCGCGTTTAGTGCTTCTACTAAATCCAAGCTGTCTTCATCGTCATCACTAGAGTTATCCAAGAGTTCCTCGTCCGTTTCAACATCATTGAACAAATCCAGCAACTGTTCATCGGTCAACTCGGATAATTTAAACCGTCTACGCATTCGACCTGCCATTTCGGTTTGTCTTCAATGAGAAACCATTTAGTAAACAGAAACAAACACAAAAATTGCATGCAGTTGTGAAATAAGCGGTGTTTGTAAAAGGTCGCGTGGTGTCCCAACAGTGCCTCAAGGCACTTATCACAATTTCACCGCTGTAACGCATTATTTGTATAAAGTTGCATATATACAACTTGATTTGGATAATATAATATCTTACCTTCAAGAACAATAATTTTTAATTGGCTGATTTTGAAGTTATTTCACTTTTATTAATTAACACAAACACACTACTCATCACACAGCAATTTTTGCGCGCGAATGCATGATGCATGTAAACAACACGGAAAAAGTCCCGTTTTAAAGCTTCGGAGAGCTTTCAAAGCTTCCACTCATAAGCTCACATTTTTATTGTGAACTGACAAATATAATTAAAATTATTAAAAAGTGTTTCGCTTATTAGATAATACAAATTATATAATAAGTGCCTTGAGGCACGCTTGGGTATTAGAGGGTTAAGGCGCATCCTTTAGTTCAGCCAAATATTTGCTTAGGAAACTTTCGATTCGATTACTCGCATACGCAGCGATAATCGCTCAATTATCAATAGTTCAAAGATTTTTGATTTCACTCAGTTTAAACAAGCTTTTGGGTGTGTGTTTGTTTATTGAATAAGTTTCCTACGCGATAACTAGCTAAGCAGAAAATAGAATTTGAGCAAGCTTAGTATTTTATTTTCAGACGCTGAACTTTCAAAAATAGCGAGATAAGGGAAGATATTCTTAAATGTATATTGTAAAAAAATAAATTGTAAATAAAAGAAAAGAGAAAAAGGTATATTTGATATTAGCGCCTTTAAATTATACATCAAAAATATTAAGTATACGCCACGTGGAGTTATTTTGAAATTAATGTAATCAAATGCTGTTGAAATACAAATAATTCTCAAAATTTCATTCATTACAAAATTAAGAGTTTAAAGTAATGTAATTTGTTCAATTCAGAGAGTTTTTATTGATGAATTAAAACTGTTGAATGTAGTTGCATTCAGTTGCCTTTTTAACGTGTGCAGAAGTCTCTTTAAACTTCTACACACGACAAAAAAGATTGTATCTAACAATCGATACTTATTGAAAGTGTACCCAGATGAACCATCGGAGGTATGCCAGAAGAAAATGCAACAATATTTTTTCACATTTTTTTAGTTAAAACAAGAAACTAAATATGCAGTTAATCCTCTCACGCAAAGAACTTTAGAAAATTTGCATAATAAATGTCTCATTAAATATGTGCTCAACAAAAAATTAGATTCTTATATCATTGTTTACAGAATATTCTTAATATTAATTAAAAACTAAGAACGTGTTTAAATTGTATTAAAAGGAACGAGCATGACATTGGATATTTGCTTTTTTTCACTCTTTGTCATACATCGTTTTATATTTTCATATATTTGTGCAAACGATTTATATAATATTTCTCACTTTGAACTTTTTATCTTACATATTAATCACTATTATTCATTTCAAACTTTGGTGTTGCAAACAAACATTTTAAAACAAAGATTTAAATATTATTAATTTATTTCTCACTTTAATCTGGCATTTAAAAACATATTACGATAAGATATCATCATAAATAAATATGGCAAATATTTATTTTTTCTGCAAAGAACATCAAAGCAGAATGCAAATGTTCTCAGAGGTTTTATTTTGCTTGCTGCTTGATGCTTAGCACTATGCATTAACTGCAAGACACCTTGACAAACGAAATTGTTGGCTTACATTCCCAAGGTAGAAAAGCAGCAGCAACAGCAACAAGAGCAACAATAATAGCAACAGCTAAGGCAAGAAGAAGAACAAGCAGCGATTCTCGGTTGTTATTGCTTGCCAATATCGGAGTCGCTTTTCGGAGTCTGCGGCTTGTCCTTTTTGATTATGCCGTTGCCAAGAGGCAAAAGGCAAAGTGCCAAAAAAGCAAAAAGGACGAATTGTCTGTGCTCTGTTCTGTGCTCTGTGCTCTGAGTTCTGAGTTCTCACACGAAAAGCTTTTTCGCATAGCAGAGGCAACGGAGGTAACGGCAGATGGCATTTGCAGGACTCAGGACTCAGGACACAGACACAGACGGAGAAGCATTTGCCGCTGGGAGCGATACAGAGACACGTGCTAATGCCCGCACACAATTGCAATTAGTGTCAGTGTGTTGGCATCTGCAGCCTTGGACAGAATCCTGTCCAGAGCACATTTGCATAGCCATGGAACGAATGACGACGGGGAAAACTGAACCACAAAAGAAAGATGCCGTTGCCAAAAGTTGCACAACACACAGCTTCAAGTTACCTTCAGCCTTCGATGTCCTTATGGCCGTATCCTGTGTCGATTGTTATGCTTTAAGATTTAGCTTTAGCCTGTGTCTCTCTCTCTCTGACTCGGGTTTCTGTTTAAGCTGATTTCAAGTTTAGGATTTAATGCCAAAGGCAGAAGGTAGAAGAATGTTTAATGTAATGCAAGCGAGTAAAAAACTGTAAAGGACATTTGTTTGCTACCTGAATCGCCGCAGTGCACTTTAAGCTGCAGCCAAAGCGTTAATTATCTGCATAAAAGATGTCGAAATGTTTTTCTTTCGCGGGTGTGCTGTTGATGACAAGAGAGCTGCTGCATTTTTGGGTAGAGCAACTTAACAGCTTTTGTGACAAAGCAAATTAATTGCTACCCACTTTCAATTAACTTTGCAGCGTCAGTCGCTCGCCCATCCAACCGACTTCATCAGCATCAGCATCATTCGTGTGTTTTTGTGTGTGCAACCGCAAGTGCACTGCAAAAGTTTTGTTTCAACTTCCAGCAGAAGTTCTCGTTGTTGTTGTTGTAGCTTCGACTGTTACAACGCGCAGCCAATTCAATTAATTTCAATGGCCATACATATGACACCTATGGACCAATGCACACAAAAGCCTTCTACTCCCCCAACACACAAACCCAATCCCATTCTCATACCCAATCCCAATCGAGCTCTTTTCCAAAAAAAAAAACACTCACTTTTTTATAAGCATTTGCAAACGAATGATAAACATTCAAACAGCCACCGTTGGGTCAGTATTGGAGGAGGGGGAGGGGTAAAGAGTGAATGCATTTTGGGGGGCAGAAGTTTTTTGGGAACTGTCTCTGGATTCTGGGGCCTGTCAACAGACGCCGGCCACAAGCTTGTCAACAATTGTGCAATAAAAATATTCCGACATCCATTGAAAACTACGTGTCTATATTTTTTTATGTTTGCCTCTTTTCGTGTCCCGATGAAAAGTTATTAAAGTTTCGGTACCACAAATGCAGAAAAAAGTGCAACTCTTTAAAATTTCACATTGTGACTAAACCAAATTTCAACATTAAGCTGTCAATCAATCGAAAAAACTGAATAGTTTTCAAAAATAGAGCCGAAAATAATGATGTTTCAACTGTTTGACACTACAGATTTAAAGAATTTGCTGCTAAAAGCAAAGTACTTAAATCCATATCAAAAAACTCTTTATACTACATAAAATGTTTGATTTAGATTTATGATATTTTTCTAAGTACTATTTCATACAAAAAATGGTATATTAAATTGCTTATATTGTGTTTCCTTAAATTAAAGTTGAAACAACTAAATTAGCCCATTGTTTCCGTTTATTTAAATATAGCCATCTAGCCATATAGGTCTGTCTGTTCATCTATTTATACGAACACCTAGATCTCAGAGACTATACATTTTTCAAATTTTTATTACGCTCTACTGTAACTTTATTATTTGTTAATGTCGGGCTTTCTTTTCTTGTCCATCTTTTTTAGCTTAACTCATAAAAGTTATTTCTTCAAAATAACTATAAAATTCTACCAAAAAACTTTCTTACTTGTTAATTTATTTATTTTTTACCTTTTTTAGTTTAACTTTTAAAAGTCTTTTCATTTCACTCTTCAAAATAAATTTAAAAGTCTACCAAAAAAACGTTCAAGCATTTGTCTGTGAATCCTGTTAAATCTGTTATTATTTTACTTTCGTTTGCTATTGTTTTTATTTATATGTATTTTTATTTTAGATGCCTTTACTTAAATCATTTCTCATTCTATTATTCTAATCTGTGTTTAAAACCACATTTAAATTACTTTGTTTCATTTTCTTGGCCATCTTTGTCAGTTTATCTCTTTAATTAAACTACTTGCTATTGCACTTTTAACACAAAGATGTTCTCATTGCGTAAATTCTTAATCTTAGTCAACAACTCTAATTCAGTAAGCCACATCGCATCATCTTTTGCAAATTAAAATGCGCATAAATTAAATGCCCGAAAAGCCAAAAGATATTTATTTCATTTAGCTTAATCACTGCATTTATTGTAGTTGAATTTTTACGCTTCGCTGCAACAGAAAAGCCAAAAAAAAATAAAACTATGTTAAAATCTTTTTATGCTTTACTGCCGCTTCTCTTAAGCTTATTATGCGATATCTTCCAGCCCATTGCCGATTAATTGAGAGCGATTTATTGATTTATTGCCAATTGGTTGGCCTGTTAATTGGTATTTAGTAAATAAATAAATGTTGAATATTGTTTACAATGTGCAACGGCAGCTGCAATTGGGAAACTGTAAACGTATTGGCCAAATGCAGTTGCGATATTTATTTTGCCACAACACGAGACATGTGGGGGGGGGGGGAAGAGTCATTGAACATGTGTTGTGTGTGTAGGTGTGTGTGGGTGTTTATGTGTGTGTAGGTGTTGCAGTCACGCGCAGCGGAAGTCACGTGACGTGTTGTGTGACACGTACGCGACAGCAGCTGCTTCAGTTCCTGCTTACGCTTCTGCCCCCATTGCTGCTCTTCGCTTGTCAGTTGGCGCTGAATCTGTTTGTCGTTGTTGTTGTTGCTGTTGTTGCAGCGAGAGCAACTTTTCAATTTGGCGAAGACAGGAGGCAGGTACATAATGCCATGCAGCTTTAAGCAAATGCAAACTTGACTCATTAAAATAACTCCGCGCAGTTGTGTGTGATACATCCTGCAGGCAGCAACCGCAACAGCAGAAGCAGCAGCAGCAGCAGTAACAACAACAGCAACAAGAGCAACCAGTGCAGCATTAATAACGAGGGGCTCGGCCCAGTTCCGGGTTAAATAATTTAATTTCGCTGGCAAAATGGCCAACGGGCATAAGTAACGACCACGCGGCGTATGAGCAACGCTCAGTTTTATTTAACGCTGCCTAGCCGGAAGCCAGAGCCTCGTTTGGGTCGTGTAACGAGGTTTACACACACACACACACACACAGCATGGTAGCATGGTGCAAATTGAGTGAGGCAGCCGAGTGAGAGGAGTATGGGGAGGCAAGAGGAGGCGCCGCTTGGTGGCAACTTGGTGGCTTGTTGCAGGTGCAGGCGACGCATATTTCATGGCACTAATGTAGCCAGTCATAAAATCACAATGTGCTGCGTTCCAAGTGGGCGTTTGTGGCCGGGGCGTGGCAACATGCATGTGAACATTCAGCGGCCAGCAAACCTGCTAACTTATTTTTTAAAAATATGCTAAAAAAACGACAAAAAAAAAACAACCAGTTGTTGGCTCTGTGGTCGACACTCAGATGCCCTGCGGCCAGTTGAGTAATATTTTATTACATTATTCAACATAATATTTGGCGCTGTTTGTTAAGCAAAGTGCAATTTAACTTGCACTTATTGTTATAAAGAATTTAGCCTTTGATCGTAAAGGTTTTCGTAAAAGTAAAATCAAAATTGAATAGTGAAAAACTGTATTAAAAAAATGCATGAAAATAAAAGACATGATTCCAATTCATAAAACGTTTTTCTAATCAATTTAAAAAATTTATTATTATTTTTATAATTACTTTGATATAAATATTTAAAAAAAAAAATCTTTAAACAGATTAGTTTAATACGGAATGATAACAATAAACTTGATTTACTAAATAGGCTTTTGAATTTATTTATTATAACTTGTATGTATTTAAAATTAACTCTTTACAATGCAGTCCATCTATTTCCAAGTATATTTCTTTATAAGATCCATTAACACATATTCAAAAATCTAGACCAATAAATAACTGTAAGAGTCACCTCAAAATATTCAAAAATCTTCAAATCTAAATCAACTTTCTTTACGCTTAAATGGAATTATACGTTTCTTAACCTACAAAAACTATCAATAATTCAGTATACTAATTTTCAATTAATTCGCCTCAAGAATTTTGTTTAACCATATTAAAATTAATTAAAAAATCTTTAAACAATCTTAAATTTAGAAAACAACGTTTCTTAAAATAGTATATGCGAATATGTAATATAAATTTTTACTACACTTACTTTCAATTATTTCATTTAAATAACTTTCGGCAAACCATCAACATCTACTCAAAAATCTGCAAAGATTCCAAAATTTAAAAGAATATATTGCACACCTAAAAAAATTTTCTTAGTATATTCGTGAAAGCAAACGAAAATACATTTAAAGTTCTGATAGCCAAATCCCCAAATGTCAAACGATAAGTATTTCACATGATGGCCAAGTTTGCTGGTTTTTTTATTTGGTAAATTTATTAAAGACTAGCGAGGAGTACAGCAGCTGGTAACAACTTTTTAAGCAGTTATTAAAACCTGATAAGCTGCCAGCTGTCTGCTGCACACA
Source organism: Drosophila niveifrons (assembly GCA_035046325.1). Classification (NCBI taxonomy): domain Eukaryota; kingdom Metazoa; phylum Arthropoda; class Insecta; order Diptera; family Drosophilidae; genus Drosophila; species Drosophila niveifrons. Next base: position 11,304,498 of record JAWNOC010000068.1, read on the forward strand.
ACTTCACGAACAAGGTGTCAAAATCATGATACCTGCAGCAGCAGCACAAACTCGCATAACACCCATGGCAAGGAATTTAAAAAGCTGAAAAAAATTCTAAAAAAAAAAAAACGATGTTTTTAAATTGAAAAAAAAAAAAAATAAAGAAATGGGGAAAAAATCGCATAGCCAACTTCATGGCAAATGTCAGCAAGTTTTGTGGCAAGGGACGATGTGCTTGGACTGGGGCTAGATGGGCGTGGCAGCAACACCCGTCAGCGTGAAACTGCATGGCTGGCTGGGCATGAAAATGCCAAGAGGGGGAGCAACATCAAGTGAGAGGAGAAGAAGGGGAGGTGGAGGGAGAGAGAGAGAGGTGTATGGCATGCAGGCAGCATGTGTTGAAATGTAAACTGAGCTCGCTCGTTTTTTTTTTCTTTTGCAACGCGCTGCTGACAAGCGTTGCTCATTAAATTTTATTTTATAATTACACACACCAACACACAACACTCTCACACACACACACACACACACACGAACATAGGCTTTAATGTGTTGGTTGGTGCTACATAATTGGGTCTCGAGCAACATTGCAGCTGGTTGGATTCCCTTTTTTTTGGCCCCGATTCTTGGCCGTTTAGAACATTTTCAGTTCAGGAATTTGTCGCTCTAAAAACACACACACAACAGCACAACACAATAACAACAACATAAAATGCAAAAAGAGCAACAGCAACAAAGTCAACCGAGTTTAACAATAGGCATTTGGTCATTTGCTCAGTCACTTGGTGATTAAACTAAAGTATTTGAAAGTTAATTGGCACTGAAACGGTAACAACAACAGCATGAACAACAACAACATCAACTTGACCATAACAACGACAAGAAGTAACAACAACAACTATAGTTAGACGCTGTTATGCCTTACGCTTGACTAGCCTGCCAAGTGTCTGGCAGGAGGACCCACAAAAACCGATTTTAACCGAACAAAAACTAACGGTACATGGCTAGCCAGTTAAACAAAATCACCCATTGCACAGTGGAACAATTTTGGGAACTTTTAGAAATTTAATAAGCTAACAAAGTATTTTCTTAAAATTGAAAATAATATAAATTTATTGAGTGTTCTGCATTTAATAGTTTAATTTAAAATATTTTGATATTTAATTTCATTGGAAAAGGTTTTCAATAACAAATTCTCAAAAATAATAACGTTTTCCTGATCTGCATCTTATGGTTTCGTTTCTAATTATTTTTATACTAGCTACGAACAGACGGTCAGACAGACAGACGATCTAGCCTTATCCGTCTGTCTGTCTGTCCGTCTGTTCGTATGAAACACTGTATCTCAGAGAGTATAAGAGATAGAGCTCTAATTTTTTCGATAGCATTTGTTATGTTTGCACGTAGATTAAGTCTATTTTAAATTTTTGCCACGCCCACTTCCCCCGCAAATCGACAAAAATCATAACAAGCGAAAAATGTTCAGAAATAAAGTGCAATCAATGATAAAATCTTCAATAAATATTATATGATTTTAAAATTGAAAGGAAACCAAAAATGGTTTTATCACAAATCAACATCAAAAGCTCAAGAACACGAGAATTAATAGTAGTAAATTTTAATTTTAGGCTCAAACTAAATAAAATGATTAAATAAAAATTACATAAATTTCTAAATATTAATAAATCTAAAAAGTTAATTTGAATTGCCGAATCTAAAATGAAATATAAATTTTAATTCACTTGTATTTCATTTAATTCGAACCACTGTGCCTGCGGCTGAGCACAATGCACTTGTTATAACAGCCAAGAGCCTTGTCCATTTGCTAGTTGCTGCGGCCGTTACACCTCAAATGGGCATTATTTAAAAATGTCGATGGGTCACGCTGCTCGTCAATGTGTTCAGCCTGCCAGAATGTCCTGCCAAAGGCAATCGATGGTGGGGGAAGGGGAAGGGGATGGGGGTAGCAAAGAAACAGGACCACTCGTTGTACGTGTAATTGAAAATGGTTATTGGCAAGTTAATGGGCCATTTTGAAGCAACGAACCGTCGCAGCAAAGTTGCGCCTTAATTGACTATTTGTATGCGAAAGTCGCACACACACACACAAGTAGTCTTGACCGTCCACCCCTCCCTTCCCCTCTCCCGACAAAAACCCCCTGTTGCGCTGCCTCTTTAACCCCTTGTTGTGCTCACACATAACCCCAATACGTTACTTGACTTTTTAGCCTCCTGATGCGCCTCTATTTTAAACGCAATTTTCACGTGACTTTCTAGCCCTTTGTTGTCCCACACATTTAATTCTCTCTTAACCCGTGCTTCCCCTTACCTTACTTACCCCTTACTAACATCTTTAATTCATTTTTACCCCAACTGTTACCTTTCTATATTAAAGCCCTGGAAACCTCTCTCTCTCCCACTGTTACCTTTCTATCCTAAAGCGCTTGATACCTCTTAATATTACCTCCCTTCTTTTCCCATTTTTAACTCCTCGCTATCACTTACTTTTACCTCACTTTAAACCCCCCTCTTACGCTCACTTTTAACCCCTTGTTGTCCCTCTGACCCACAATCTTAACTCCCATTTACCCCTCAATTTCACCGCCTTGCCGCTCCCCTCCACTTTTAACGTCTCGCTACCTCCATTAACCCCTGAAGTTACCCCTCAATTTTAACCCCTGCTCTCTACCGTTCTTTTTCACTTGCAGATTATCCCCGCGTCGAGGTGGGACCACAGAACCCACTGCGCATCGAACGCGATCACATTGCCAAGCTGGATTGCCGCATCGATGCGAAGCCAATGGTCTCAAATGTCCGCTGGTCACGCAACGGACAATATGTGAGTGCCACCCCCAGTCATACGATCTATCGTGTGAGTCGCCATCATGCCGGCAAATACACCTGCAGTGCGGACAATGGACTGGGCAAAACCGGCGAGAAGGACATAATACTTGATGTGCTCTACCCACCCATTGTTACCATCGAGTCGAAAACCCACGAGGCCGAGGAGGGTGAGACGGTGTTGGTGCGTTGCAATGTCACCGCCAATCCGCCGCCCATCAACATCGAGTGGCTGAAGGAGGGTGCTCCCGATTTCCGTTACACCGGCGAGCTGCTCTCGCTGGTCTCGGTGCGTGCCGAGCACGCTGGCAACTACATCTGTCGCTCGGTGAATGTGATGCAACCCTACAACTCCAAGCGCATCGAGGGTGTGGGCAACTCAACGGTGGCTCTTCTAGTCCGACATCGTCCCGGCCAGGCGTACATCACCCCAAACAAACCGGTTGTGCATGTGGGCAACGGGGTGACGCTCAGCTGTTCGGCCAATCCACCCGGCTGGCCAGTGCCGCAGTATCGTTGGTTTCGCGACATGGACGGCGAGATGAGCAACACACAAAAGATACTGGCCCAGGGGCCGCAGTACTCCATACCCAAGGCGCATCTGGGCAGCGAGGGACGCTATCATTGTCATGCGGTCAATGAGCTGGGCATTGGCAAAATGGCCACCATAGTGCTGGAGGTGCATCAGCCGCCGCAGTTCCTCGCCAAGCTGCAGCAGCACATCACACGACGCGTCGGCGATGTGGACTATGCGGTCACATGCAGTGCCAAGGCGAAACCGACGCCACAGATACGTTGGATCAAAGACGGCACCGAAATACTGCCCACCCGCAAGCTGTACGAGATTAGAACAACGCCGAGTGAGGCAGCTGGCGGAGTTGTGACGGTGCAGAGTGTTTTGCGTTTTCGGGGCAAGGCGCGTCCCAATGGCAATCAACTGTTGCCCGGAGATCGAGGACTGTTCACGTGTCTCTACGAGAACGACGTGAACTCGGCGAACTCATCGATGCATCTGCGCATCGAGCACGAACCCATTGTGCTGCATCAGTACAATAAGGTGGCCTACGATGTGCGTGAATCCGCTGAGGTGGTGTGCAAGGTGCAAGCCTATCCCAAGCCGGAGTTCCAATGGCAATTCGGCAACAATCCCTCGCCACTTACAATGTCCTCTGATGGACACTATGAGATTAGCACGCGCATGGACAACAATGACATTTATATCTCCATATTGAGAATAGCACACTTGCAGCACTCCGACTACGGGGAGTACACATGTCGAGCCGTCAATCCACTCGACACCATACGCACCCAGATACGTCTGCAACCGAAGGGACCGCCAGAGAAACCCACCGGATTGAAGGTCATCGAAGTGGCACACAACTATGCCGTGCTTAGCTGGCAGCCGGGCTTCAACGGCGGTCTGATGAGCACCAAATACTCGGTTAGCTATCGACGGGTGGCCACGCCCAGGGAACAATTGCTATCGGATTGCTCGGGCAATGCGTTTGCGCCCAGTTATCAGGTGGTTAGCAGCTCATCGCAGGTGGGCGCCCACGAATGGATTGAGTTCAATTGTTTCCGCGAGAATCCCTGCAAGCTGGCGCCGCTGGATCAACATCAGAGCTACATGTTCCGAGTCTATGCATTGAATTCGAAAGGCAATTCGGGTTATTCCAATGAAATTTTAGCCACCACAAAGGTGAGCAAAATCCCACCACCGTTGCATGTGAGCTACGATCCCAATTCCCATGTCCTGGGCATCAATGTGGCCGCTACTTGCCTCTCGTTGATTGCTGTTGTTGAATCGTTGGTCACTCGCGATGCCACCGTGCCCATGTGGGAGATTGTGGAGACACTGACGCTGCTGCCCTCGGGCAGTGAGGCCACCTTCAAGGAGGCTGTCATCAATCAGATGGCACGCACAGCTCACTATACAACGGCCAGCAGTTCGGGACGTAACTTGAGTCCGGCCACGCATGGACAACTGGGTGAGGATCGGACCATGGCACTGGCAGAGACTGCGGGACCGGGGCCAGTGGTGCGGGTCAAACTGTGTTTGCTGGCCAATCATGAACACTGCGGCGCCTACGCGAATGCAGAAAGTAAGTGTGACTCAAATTATCACCGAATCGCAACTAGTTCATTGTTAAAGTTCAAAACAATGTTAATAGTTTCCTAAAGCCTTTTCATTTTTGAGAGAAACGGTATGAGCTAGGAGGTTGCTCACTTAAACTATTTAGAAGTAAAGATATCTAGAATGAATATACGACTATATGAGAAATAAACAGTGAATTTCAACTAGTTAAAAGTTGAATGCAGTTTCAAAAGTTTTTTAAAGTTTTTTAATACCAAACCTAATAAGTGAGATGGTAAGAGCTAGGAGGTTGCTCACTAAAATTATTTAGAACTAAAGATATCTACAATAGTATATAAGAATATATAAGAAATTAGAAGCGAATTTGAACTCGTTAAAAGTTTAATGCAGTTTCAAAAGCTTTTAAAAGCCTTTTCACACCAAACTTAATAACTGAGACGGTAAGAGCTAAGAGGTTGCTCACTAAAACTATTTAGAACTAAAGATATCATCTATATGAATATATGTATAGGAAATTTGTTGCTAAAGGTGGTTGCTAAAATTATCTAATTAAATATTTCAAAAACTAGCATCGAATTGCAACTAGTTCAATGTAAAATTTTTGAAACTGTTTCCACAGTTAAGAAGAGATACAAGTATGTTAGAAAGGTATTTTAGGAAATTACTCCATTAACAAATGTAAACTGTAAGAGCTAGGAGGTTGCTCACTAAAACTATTTGGAACTAAAGATATTTAGTTGAATATATAAGAAATTAGCATCGAATTGCAACTAGTTCAATATAAAAGTTTAAAGCAGTTTCAATAGTTTTTTTACAGCCTTTTCATACTAAAAGTGAGACGGTAAGAGCTAGGAGGTTGTGCACTAAACCTATTTAGAATGAATTTCAATCATTTTATTTAAAACATTACAAATTTATACCCATTTTATTGAGTGCTTTAAAAAAGCTTAAGTCGAAGTTATGTTAACAAATTTCAAACTCAATAATTTTCAATAAAACCACATTCTTAAAAATGTTCAAATTAATATAGCAAAAAATACTAAACCCTCTAATCGGTATATAGATTCAAAATTGAAATTTAAATTGTAAACGTACATTTTTGGAGTTATTATAACTGCAATTATTAAAGCTCAAGAAAAAGCATTCGCAACATCAAACTCAGTACAAATTTCTAAAAATAATACAAAAATATTATCAATTTAGTACTCATATTTTTACATAAACATTTTCAAGTAATATACGAAAAGTAAGCAAATAAGCTTTTGATCGAAAACTACATAAATGAAATTGAAATTTACAGTATTAAGCTGTGGATTTTGTTACCATAAAACAACAGATAAAAAGCTTTAAAAAGGAAATCTAATCCTGTTAAACTAAATTGTTTTTTTGTCCAATTAATATTGTGTTTTGACATGACGCTTTTCAATATCATAAATTTCGATTTGCGCAATATTTTTCATAATAGAAATATGAGGCATAGAAAATTCCATTCTAAAGAGAATTAGTGTATTTAAACAAATTTTAAATTTAGAGCCAAAGTTTTTATAGTATATGTCATAAATTTAGATTTCTCATATCACGTATTAATTTTGACAATAAACTAGTTGCATTTGTTATTTGATTTAGCTTTGCAAATGCTTCTTCGACTGTTTGCATTAATGTGATATTCAACCCAATATTTCTCTATGCAGTTGGCAAATCGTACATGACACACAGCTCGGGGATAGCCACATCGGCTGTGGTGGCCATCATCATAGCGGGCATCTCGTTTGTGCTACTGCTGCTGCTGCTCTACGCATTCTGTCGCTGCCGGCGCACGCATGCGGCCAAGAAGCAAGCAGCAGCGGCTGCCACAAACACAAACACAACAGCAACCAATGCCAACGGCAATGGCAATGGCAACAGCGGCAGCGGCAGCAGTTGCAAGGACTACGATGTGGATGCCTCCTTGGTGGCCACAACAACAGTAACATCGGCAACGGCAGTGGGCACAACAACGATAACGGATAACAACGCATCATCGACACTTGCCCCACCGCCACCGCCACCGTACTATCCCACGGGTAGTTTGGATAGCAAACAGTTGGATGGTGGCATGGAATTAACACTGACAGCGCTGCACGATCCTGACGAGCAACTAAACATGCAACAAGGCGAATTGCTGCACACATATCCAAAGCAGACGACGCAAACTGGAGGCGGAGGCGGAGGTGGCAGTCTCTATGGTGGTCACCACCAATCGCACTCGAATGGCTATGGATACCATGTGACAAGTGCCATTGGCATCGATAGCGACAGCTATCAAGTGCTGCCCTCCAGTGCCGGACATCATGGCGAGTGTAAGTAGACAACAGTAGACACTGAGAGAGAGAGAGAGGAGATAGAAGAGATGCGAAAAAGAGCTTCGGTTTCTTCATTAAGCAGCGTCGCAGATTTATGGCGGCCATTTTGACGCCTTCGCTTTTGGCCGTAATTGCATTTCATGTCAATCTAGACTCAGCTCTCTCAGCTCTCTTCTTAACTCTCAGTTCCCTTCTCCATGCTCCATGCATAAGCAGCTACAGCTTTGTGCCTTTGGTTACCAAAATGACATCGGCCAGCGAATCGAGTTCTGAGTGGATCTCTCAGCTGTAGCTGCTTCTGCATTTCCAGCGTAATTCCAATTAAGTGCGAATTAAACCGTTACTCGTGTTCTTTTGTCCTTCGCGCTGCACAATTTTTAATTGGCTTTAAGCCCAACGGACATCCTTCAACAAAAGTCATAAAAACCGTTGCCAAAAAAAGAAAAAAGCGGCGGAAACTTTTTCTGTTTTCTGGCCTTCAAGTGGTGCGCCTGCACACTTCAGACTGACGACAAACAAAGACAATTAAGAATAGAAACTAAACTAAACTAGAAAACAGCTAAATTGATGAAATTCCTACACAAAAAAAACAAAAGATTATCTCTTGTAGAGCTCAACTCAGCTGAGCCTTAACACGAGCCAAACAAAATAGCTTTTAATATACAATAAAACTCGTCTATAAACTGAACAAGGATTAAACACTAATGACATAGTAAGAGAACGATTGCAAATTAAATTTGGTAACAAAGCAGCAATCAATATAAAGCGGAAATAATCTTCAAATACTTGGAAAACATTTTCAGAGAATAGAAAGCAAAGTTTAAGCATTTAAATAAAGTGCCATGAAATACAAAATTAGCAGCAAAGCCTCTCAAATGAAAATTAATAGTTCTATGCTAACTAAGCTGGCATTTAATATTCATAGAATTTAGTGATTATTGTTTTCATAGTCCGGTCCGAAACTTGCAAGTTTTTTGCAAAAGGAATAAACGAAAAAGTTTAATCGACTAGATAACAAGCTTTTCAAAGCAACATTTTTAAAATGAAAATTTATAGCTTCGACAATAGTTTTTAGATGACTTCGTACATTCTTATAAGAGCTTCATCTAAGAGTCATTTTAGCTTGTTTAAATTCCAAGTGCTGATGCCAACAAAAATTGCGTTAATTCGAACTTAATTTAATATGTTTTCAAAGTTTGCCATTAATTTAAATGGTAATCTTGTGTTCCTTGCCGCTTTATCCAAGTCCACTAAAGTCAAACCCAAAAATATGTGACACAAAATGCATTTTAATTGTGTGTGTGTGTGTGTGTGGAAGTCTCTTTTGCTATTTTCATGGTTGTTGTTCTACTCCCACCTCTACTTTAATTTTTCGTTTTTTGACTGTGCACTTAAATGCGCGCGACGCCAATGCCAAACTTAATTACAATTTCTCTACCCTTCACCTTTCTGCGCTCCAAACCGGAAACTGGCGACACATATATCGTGTGTTTCTCTCCTCTGTATGTGTGTGTGTGTGTGCCTCTTTGTGTGTGTGTGTGTGTGTGTGTGTGGTTCATGCGGTTGCAACCAAAGCAGGACCACTTGAGTCGACGCCAGTGCCAACAGGCAACAGCAGCCAGCTGCAAGCAGCACGCGCCGCCAAACTAACGAAGCAGCCCACCATCAACAACGCCAGCAACAACTCTCAAACCATCCACAACAACACCGCCAACAGCAGCAGCAACAACAACCTGAGCAACAGCCTGAGCAACAACTCCACCTTGAAGCGTGGAGGAGGAGGAGGAGGAGGCGGTGGCAGCAGCAACCTTGGTCAGTTGCAGCGGGAGAAGCGCGCTTTGCAGGAGCAATTACAGGGACTGGGTTTGGGGCAAGGACTGGGACTGGGACAGGGGCAGGGACAGGGACAGGGGCAGCGGCAGCTGGTGACCGCAGCCACGGCTGGCACCACAACGGCGCTGGCAACGACAATTACAACAACTTCACGTAATGCCAAAACCGCAACAACAATAACAACGCTCGCCATCACAGGTAACACTCGCAACATCGCACTCGCACACACACACCCACACACACACACTCGCACACACACTTGAGCAAAGGAAATGTTGTGGGATTACTGGAAAAGTGGATGCCACACCACACCACAGCGAACAGACACTTGAACTTTGCACCACAAAATGCACACACGACGCCAATAATTAAATAGTTGAAAATATATATCTTTTGTATGTCTGATGCACCCATGCACCCATGCCACGCTGCTACTTTGCTACTACTACTTGCAACATGTCACTTGCCACACACACACACACACATACTTGCAGCACTTGAACTCTATATTGCACCATCACAATTCTTAATCCAAATCTCTTGTTGTTCGCCATCATATTCTCTTCTCATACATCGCAATTCATTTTAAACTGCAATAAAATATACATTATTTTTATGCACTACGTTTTGAAAAGAAATTAATAACAAATGAGTGACTAAAAGATATTAAGAGAGTGAAACAGAATAGTAAAAATAAAATTTAAAAAGAATTAGAAAATAAACAGATTTAAAAAGATTAAGATGTGATATGATATTAAGTAAAGAGATGCATAAATGATAAACAAATAAGAAAACAAAGGCAATGATCAAATAAATAGAGATAGTGTAACCCAAAAAGATGAAAACAAAAAGGGAAAACGCAAAATAGCTACAAAATTTATCGTCATATGTGGAAAGTAACACCCAAGTGTAGACTGTGTGAGACCCTTTTTACTGTCAAGTCTGCTTTGTGTGAGACCCTTTGTTACTATTTAATAAAGCCAAAAGGAACATCAAAAGTAAACTGCAAAACGTATCAAAAGTTATCAATCAAAGAGTTATGTGAGATAAGTAACTGTGTAGACTGAGTGATACCCTTTTTTACCGCCAAGTCTACTCTGTGTGAGACCCTGTCTTACTATTAAATATAACCAAAAAAGACATCCAAAGTAAAGTGCAAAATGTATCAAAAGTTATCAACAAAGAGTTAAGTGAGATAAGTAACTGACAAGTGTAGACTGTGTGAGACCCTTTTTTACTTTTTTGCCGTCAAGTGTAGACTGGGTGACACCCTTTTTTACTATAAAATACAGTATTGATTTTGAAGATAGTTATTTTTCTTTTTATTAGCAATGACATACATACATATTATATCTGTGAAATGTTGGATGATGAAAACTTTAGTAAAACTAAATAAATGCTATATTTTAGATCATTTTTGATAGCAAGTAATTCATTGGCTTTTCGTTATGTGTCGTGTCGCTTGGCAGTCTAAAAATTAAACAAATGAAAACGTAAAAAAGTAAAAAATAATTACACGTTAGGTAAAACAGAAAACAAATGAAGACAGCATTGCAAAACCAAAGTTCAGATAACAAAACAAAGACAACCAACCAAAATTTCTTGAGAATCCAAAATCTTTACTTTAAGCAATTTCGGAGAGAGTGTGTGAGAAATGTATAGAATATGTCGACGTGTTGCACTGCCACGCACCTCAACTCTGCAATGCAGCAAGAGCTTCTTCAAGATGAGCTTCAAATCGCCAACAGTGCCATCGTCAGTGTCGCCAGCTGCGACGCCCACAGCTCAGTCCTCAACGCAACAGCAGCAGAGACAGCGCAAAAAATCGTTTGAATCAAAGCCGATGCCGCTGACAATCGATGAGGCCGTTGGCAAAAAGGAGCAGGCGAAAGCGATGCGACCAGTGTCGAATGTGACTGTGCCACAGATCAACATCAAGGATCAGCGTGACAAGTGGCTGGCCAAAGTGTCACCCGGTGGCATGCAACGCAAGGCAAAAGCACGCGCCGCAAACACAATCGAAAGCGAATCAAAGCCATCGCCCATGGCGAGTTTTGTGGGCACCAACAATGCAACAGCAGCCTTTGGCAAATCAAGTAATGCGATGCCTGAAAAGCGGCAGTCAAATGATGAGCAGCAAAAGGACGAAGCCGGCAGCGAATCGGAGCGCAAGTCCTGGATGCAACGCATGCATGGAGCTCAGCAACAAAAGCAGGCACAATGGCTCAAGGATATGCAGGCCAAACAGCAAGCGGGACGCGACATGCAACAGCAGAAGATGCAACAGCTGAAGCCGCAAGCAGCGACTACTAACTCCAAAACTGCGGTCAAGTCAGCCCCTGAACCCGAAGCCGAACCCCAACCGGAGCCCAAGTCACCCGAACGTCTTGAGTATTTGGAAGCCATACGCCAGCTGAATGCGTATCAGGCACATGAACCTGCCGCAGGTCGGGCAAAGACCAAAACAATGTCCGATAAAACCGAACCCAATATCGAGCACACTCTGCAGTGTTTGAGGGAAACTGGTTATGAGCAATCGGTACTGGAAAGCATTCCTGTGATTCAGGTGGCCGGCACCAAAGGACGCGGCTCCACTTGTCTGCTCGTTGAGGCCATTCTGCTCTCGCATGGCATCAAGACCGGTGTGCTCTGTGCTCCACATCTGTTTGTGACCAGCGAACGCATTCGCATCGATGGGGAAGCCATCTCCGATGAGAAGTTCACCGCACTCTTCCAGCAACTGCAAACGCAATTGGCGCAAATGCAGCCACCGCCCAGTTACCAGAAGCTGCTCATGATCATGGCATGTCATGCGTTTCGCAATGCCAATGTCGATGTGGCCATCATTGAGGTGGGCAGCGCTTGTGCCAGCGATTGCACCAATATCATGTCGCATGCGAAAACAATTGGCATCAGCACTTTGGGCTGGGAGCAGAGCTTCAGTCTGAGCAATTCCCTGCGGGATATTGCGTGGGCCAAGGCGGCCATCATGAAACCAGAGGCAAGTATTTATACGAGTGCCACGCAACCGGAATGCTTTGAGGTGCTGAGTCAAAGGGCCAAACAGTTGGGACTCCAGTTGCATCGTGTGCCCAGCTATGCGACATATGCGGAGACAAATTTCTCCGATAAGAAGCTGCTGAACAGCGCAAACTTTGCGGTGAAATTGAATGGTTCGTTGGCCATACAATTGGCCTATGATTATTTGCGTCGCCATCGACCCGAGTATGTCACCGGCTTGGAGCACAATGCCACACAGTTGACGCCAGGCGCCACACGTGGCCTTGAAACTTATGTGCAGCGCGGACAATTCGAGGTGATGAAGCATGATATGTTCAATGTGTACATGGATAGCGCCGATACCTTGGAGAGCATGATGATGTGCCGTGAATGGTTCTATACACGCACTCGCAGCAGTCGAGCGCCCAAAGTGCTGCTCTTTAGCAAAGTGAATGAGTTCAATTCGAAGGATTTGCTCACAATTTTGCGGCATAATGTACGCTTTGAGGAGGCCGGCTTTGTGCCCAGTCCCAGTTTGTTTGAGGGCGAGCCATTGGACGTTGCCACCGAGGAGGATAAGGCCACAAGGGATGCCATCACATGGCACAGCATGGAGGAGCTGCAGCGAGCCCGACGCAATGCCAGCAATTGGCGTTCGTTGTGCGAAGAAAACGGAACACGGGACACTGCTCAGCTCTCGATTTCCATCGAGTCGTTTTTCGATTACCTAAAGGAGAAGCATGGCAATCAGCGGTATGGCATGCGTAAGGAGTTGGATGTCCTGGTCACCGGATCGCGTGAACTTGTCGCTGGCACTATTATCTGGCTGCAGAAGATGAAGGACGCCCAGTACAAGCAGTGGCATTAGCTTTAAAGTAATGTGGATTTAGTTAGGTCAAAAACATGTGTGCTTGTTATTTGAACGTCAGCCTATTTTACTTCGTATCAATAAATACACAAACAAATACTACGATATATAAATTCATATGATTCCATCAATCCCGCTGTTGGGTTGGCAAATTTCCTTGCGGGTTCAATGCACTAACCGTATTTTAAAGCTCATTATTATCGAATATGCTCGACTGGGTGATACCCAACATCCATTTAAAAACAGGGCGGTAGTCTTAAAATTTACTAAATACAACGAATTATATTAGAATATATCGATATACATTCAAATATGCCAAATTAATTTACCGAAATACATTAAATATACTGAAGGCTACATTTGGTACATTGATATTCTAACAAAATATACCGAATTAATATGCCGAAATATATTCAATATGCCAAAGGCTACATTTATTAAATTGATATACATTCAAAATATACCAGATTAATATACCGAAAAGTAGTATAATATACCAAAGGTTACATTTAGTTTATTGCTATACATTTAAAATATACCAAAGTCTACATTTAGTTTGATATACATGCAAAATATACCAAATTAGCATATCGAAGGCGACATTTAGTATATTGATATGCACTCAAAATATACCAAATTGTCCTTATAAAGCAAATCATCGCAAATGAGACCTCATTTCAACATTAATTTCAGAACAAACATTTTGTTTTTAAAGTGTGTAGGTTGATGGGAACTTTAAAGAAATAGTATCTACCTTATATGTCATTCATTTATGGAATTATATTTATGCAATGATATTTTAGTCAAATTAGCTGTTACCGTTGGTAGAAATTTACAGAAACATATTTTCTGTTTACAATTCCCCAATTGAAATAGTAAACTTAATGAAATCCCTGAAACTAATAATGTCCAGATAACTATTCTTATCTTTTAAACTATATTGTAAGAAGAACAATTTGATGTTTTCTAGCTAAGATAAATGAGACTTAGTATATATTTTGAAATATTTGATATATGTTTTTGAAGCACAATACTTTCTTCTCGTACTTACCCTTTAATATATACTTTTCTTCTTAATGAAACGCACTTAATGGAATTTAATTAACACGAAAATATTCGCAAAAATCTTTTACTTTTAATTTGCTGCCTTCACTGACGAAAAAAGCATTAAATGCATTAAATGAATTTTGAGTGAAACTGATGTGAAATGTAAATGTAATGCAAATGCTGCCAAGCTGGGAAACACAAGAGCCAGCCAAAGTGGCAGCCATCAGTTGCAGCGAAAGAGAGAGAAAGAGAGAGAGAGAGAGAGCGTATGAATTTGTAAATGCAGGTGAAAGCAAAACTGAAAAGACGAAGGCGTTCGTCCATCTCTTGGCTCGGACAGTTGCCTGAGCTGATGAGCATGACAGGGCATCTTTTGTGTTTCCCAATTAGCCAGTGTGACTTTCATGTTCATGCCCCGAAAAAGCACCTTCTACACCTTGTGTCGTCTCGCACCTTGATATTTTGTTTAATTTAAGTACTCTACTTATACGTGTGTGTGTGTGTGTGTGCGTGTGTTTTGTGTAATTTGTATTTGCAGGGTCGAACAATGGGCAGGAGAATAACTATAGCAATGCACGCGATCTGTCACAGGAGGCGCTCTGGCGATTGCAGCAGTTGCAACACCACCAACAGCAGCAGCAAATCTATGTGGAACAGCGACCGCCATCCGCATTCAGTGGCCTGGTGGATTACGCCGGTTATCCCATGGCTGCTGCTGCTGCTGCTGTGCCACCCACGCACATAACCACAGTGACCAGTTCGCTGAGTCAACAGAGCTTTGGACAACATCAACAACAACAACAGCAAAGAGAGTTGACAGCATCACAGCAGCAACCGTTGGCGCCGCATGAGATGCTGCAGGCAGCGCAACGCTATGGAACATTGAGAAAGTCGAAGCAACCACCGCTGCCACCGCAACGCAAGGATCAACAGCAACAGCAGCAACAGCAGCAGCAACATCAACAACATCAGCAACAGCAGCAGCTGGGTAAGTGTTGACCGTTTGTCTTAGATAAAATGAAGCAAAGGAGGAGGAGGAGCGGGGAGCTTAGAATGAATGGCTCGGAAATCAGTTTGATTGATAATGCAACTAAGTGTTGCGCAAGCTGAGCGGAAGCTGCCACTCAAACACACACACACCAACACACACTTAGACACTGATAAATAAAATAGAATTGCAGAGCTTGGCTTGGAAGGATGCAATCCAGCTGGCCAGGATGTGTACAATTTGCATCTGTATCCTTTTATGCATGAGCAGCCGGAACCAGACACAGCAAACAAACACACACACACACACACACAGACATTCTCTCTCTCTTCTCCTCTGACACAATAAATCGCTTGCAGCGACAACTATCACAACTACATCAAGCCATTCCACCTTTTCTCCACTTGCGCCACTCTAATAGAAAATGACTTCGAAACAACAACAACAACAAAAAAAAAGAATGCACAAGCACAAAATATTTTACAAAATCAAAATCAAACAACGCTGCCAGCTATAAGTGAAGTGAATCACTGAACAGAATGCAACGCCACTTGCCCCATCAACAGAAAGCAACGCACAACAAATGCAAAAACAAAAAAAAAACAGAGCAGCCAAAAAAACGTACGAAAATAAAACAAAAAGCATAACAAAATATTCACAACACAAAATATACGTTTTTTATTCTGTTCTGTTCTGTTTTGTTTTGTTTTGGGTAGAAAGAGGTTGCAGTTTTATAGCTGCCAGAGCAACCATGGTAGATGATTGAGCGAGAAGCATTTAAAATCAGTTAGTTGCGTTCGCACAGGATTACGAACACTTTTTCCCCCAAGACGATTTATGCTGATGATTTGCTTAGTTAGTGTATGGCATTATACACTTTTTGTTGCAATAAAATATAGAAAATATTAAATGAAATATTATTTCTCTAAGTGCAGTAAAAGATTGCTTAACGTATTTCAAAATTACTAAAAGTAAATTAAAGACTTTTAAACCAAAGTTTACGACTTTTGATAAAATTTAATGTTGTAATAAGCAAGCGTTTGGAATTCTAATTTCTCGATTTGAAATATGCCACACAAATATAAATATATATATACAAAATACAGCGCGATAAATAAATTAAGAAATATAAAGATTAATCTAACGCATCAAAATGTAAACTGAGATTTAAGATAAATTTTTATTTTATCATATTCAAGGCTGTTGAAGCAAATATTAAAAAGAAAAAACAAGTGTTATATATACAAAATCCACTAGTTATGGATAAAAATAATGGTTTATTTCAAATTATGTTTTGTTGTATATTTTGATTTTCTGAATGTAACAAAGTTTTATAGCTATGTTATATTTTTATGTTCGTATAATTCTTTTATTCGAAAAAAGTGTTGCTTCTTTTAATTATCCAAATTTCTACTAATTTTTATTGGAAAACTTTAAATGAGCAAATTTAAATACTTAACATTTTATATACTTCAATTTAAATGCAGTACTTCAATACAGATTTAATGAAAATGCCATGATTGCACAATCCACTGCAGTTGATTTGCTAAATAGACGCACAATTAACCTAACTAACCACAAAAGCTTACAAAATGGTTGCTCAACTTTCTCAAGTAGATCAAAAAGTGGCGCAATCATTTCGTGTTTTTACCACTGAAACAAGCCACAAAACTGTGCAGAGCCATGAAAAAGCGTGCGTTGTGCGAAAAAAGCATTGTGATTGAGCTGCTTACGTATGCACACCAATACAGAGACATTTCGAGTGTGAGCACGGAGCGTATACGTAATTTGTATACCCTGCAAGGGCAGGGTGTGAAACATTTACACTCTTGAATTGTAAAATATGGCAGAAATTGTATATTATTTCTGCATAAAATCCATTGAAAACTACTTACTTTAAAAGTTTAAAGAACATCCATTAGTTCATCATTTAATTCCTTAGTTTTTTGGCACTTGAAACTGCCTTCAATTAGATAGACAGCAAAAAAGCCAAAGAGATAGAGAGAGAGAGAGAGAATAGCTGAGGCTGCAACTCAATTGTTTTTGCTGATTATTCATATTTACCACACTCGTTATTATGAACTGATTCTAATCCGCTTAGCAGCTTCGCAAAAGCAATGCAACTCAACATACAAAACACAAAAAAAAAAACATTTCAATTAAAACAAAGCACTCAAAGTCTAACAGCAGAGAGAGAGAGAGAGAGATTCGCATTTGTTGACCACAAAGGAGCAGAAAAACTGCAATTGCCAACTGTAAAATGGAGAAAAGGTTGTAAAGGCTGACGATAACAAACTCATGTCTATTGCTGGCTTTCAAACTGACTGTCATAAGAAGGCCAAAAGCAAAACATTGCCCACAGTCAAAAGCATTATAAGAAAGTCGCAATGATTGGCCAAAGACAACTGTGGACTGGGAGAGAAATTTTTTGTAGCGCTTTTTATGGTCAGTGCAGCTTAGTGGAGAATAGTAGAGGTTAGTTAGTAAGTGTATGTTGCTTTTATTTGCAAAGTTAATGGGTAATTGTGTAGGGAATATAATATAAATGAACAGAGTTGACATAAAAGTAATTTATTTGTAGTGTATAAATATTATTCATTATTCATTATTTTTTGTTTTTCCAATTTTGAAGATAAAACCATTTTGTGTTTATTGATTAAACATAAAACTACTTATAAGATATCTTCATCACTTTTATAATAAAATAACCACATTCAAAGTTTTTCCTATTAGCTTAGCGAAGCTGGTAAATATGAATATATGAATGTAGCTAATATGTTTATTTATATTTCATAACTTCAACTTTGATATAACATTTTAATTCCAAAGAAGATGAAGATGATATCTTATCTTCTTTAGTATAAAATTGCAACATTTAATGTTTTCTTATTACCTTGTTCAGTTTATTTCTGTAACATATCTCTTAACTCTCAATACTCAACTCACATGCTACGAATGCTCAGCATAAAATGCACCTTTTTCTCACATATATTTGTTTGTGATTTCGAAAAGGTAACTGAGTGTCGTATAGTGCCCACTGCAGTTATTCAAGTTATGCAGTTTACTTTGACTCTGTTCTGTTCTCTTCTATGCTGTTGTGCTTCTCCCCCTTCCTTTTTGTGCTTATGCTTTTAGCATTCCAATGGCCGCATGGCAACAATACACGAATACTAACAACAACCATGAATGAACAGAGAGAGAGTAGAAAACAGGGGCCGGGTACAACAATAAAAGTAAACTTGAATTTCTAGAGGGAACTCAAATGTCTAGTTTAAAGTAGAAAACTTGTTAGTCGCTGCGCATCTTTTGACGTTTGCCCGGGGAAAGAGGGAAAGGGGGGAGAGGAAACGAGGAAAATATTTCGCCATTGTTTGGCGTATTTGGCGCTGCAAAGTATGCAATGCTTTTGAGCTCTCGATCTGTGCAATTCAATTGCCGCATTTGTGGCCGCTTTTCACTGAGTAAGAACGAGACGGCGAGAGTGATAGAGGGAAGCACTGTCTCTCTCCCTTTAACGCGATAGCACAATGCAATTCCAAATATTTAGCATTTACCCACTACTCTCTCTCACTCTGTCTCTCTCACTGCCTGTCTCTATAAATTTCGCTGCTTCTATTGGCAGTTTGGTTAGGCGCATTCCTCAAATCGCTAACCGCTTCAAAACGCCATTGTTTCAGCGATAAAAGCGGAACAAAAAAAAACGAATGCGCTTCTGCATTGAACTGATTTTGGCATTGATGTACATCTAAATGCATTCAATTGAAACTCTGAGCGGCTTTGAGCCGAAGCGCAGTGAATAGAGATTTGTGTAGCAGCAGAGAATTAAAGAGAATTTTTCTGAGCAGTTTGTTAGATTCTGCTACAAATTGAGTTTCTAGGCACCAGAAAAGAGAAATAAACAAAAAAAAACCCAAGCCAATAAATGAATGAGTGTAAAAAATGTTAGTTATGAATTTAAAGATGAATAGAGAAATAAGCAAACTTGCCATAAAAACAAATAAGAAAGCTCGACAGAAAATTACGCGTTAGTCACTTTAAATAAGAGTAAAACATTACGGTATTACTCATGAAATATACCAAATTAATTAAATTACTTAAATACTCCAAGCACTTTTTTTGGGTATACTAATATAGTACTACCTTTAAAATATACCATAAAGTACAGAATATACCAGATTGTCAACTAAAGCCCATAGTAATTAGACTCCCTTCTACCCTTTTAGCATATAACCGACGCTAAACAAATTTGAGATTTAAATGTCAAATATCGATTTATTTACTCCCCAAGTACAATTTAGTATACAAATTGAAATTTTCAGTTTCTATATTATTTATTTTATATTAATAGCCTGATGATTTTATCCTCTATTGCTCATCTCGTTGCAATAAAAAATTGTATTCGTTATTCCACTAAAATAATAATCATAATAACTTTATTTTAATTGCTTTGTATTTCAATTTGAGCACTTAACTATCATTTAATCATTAGAAAATATCCTTATACTTCTAATAACACTCACTTCACACAAAGTGCGAAAACTCTTCACACAACGCCGATTACCGGGTATTACAATTTCATTAACTTGCTGTGCTTGACAAAGAGAAAATTAACAATTAGAAGCTTATTAACCACATCAATTTACGAGTCAACAAAGTCGACTCTCTGCTCTGTGCTCTGTGCACCACGACACAGAGGACAGATCATTAAGCATACAACGCGCATAAAATACAGAAACAAACAACACACACACACACACACACACACACACACACACACACACACACATACACACAAGCAAACACTGAGACATAAGATATGTGCATATAAACTGGCGTACAGAGGAGGTCGCCATTATTTATGCCTGGGGCCAACAACTTTTGACAAATTTTTTGGCAAAACATTTTGCGTAATAAATTTATTTTAATTACAACGCCAAAACTGGGCGCATTTACTTGCTTGACTATATAGTGTGTGGGGGGGCGTGGCATTGGAGGGAGGTTAGGTGGGCATACTTGCTGTGGGTTCGTAATGAATGCGCTTCAATTAAATGAAATATTCATAGGCATAAATACGAGAGAGAAAGCGAGACAGTGGAAGCTTTGCAGCGTCGCCAGGCTGCCCAAGGTAGAAGCAGCAGCAACAGCAACAACATCAGCAACAGCAGCAGGTAACAGGCAGCAGCCAGAAGCCGTGGAATACCTGCGGCCAAGCATGTTTTATGAGCCAGCAGCCAACAGCCAGACGACAAGAGCTAGCTGCGATGCGATGCGGACCCATCGTCAAGGGATAACTATAGCGACCACGACCAGCACACGGAACAGAACAGAACAGAACTGAACGAACACATTAGTCAACAATACACAGTACATAACAAAAATAGTTTACCAAACAAATTGATACACTTCATAAATTTCAGAAAAAAAAACTTCTTAATTGTATAGTTTCTTTAAATAACAAATAAACACCACAAATAGATACACTTTTTTTTCGAAGCTAAGCAAAAATTTCATAAAAGAAAAACTAATTAATAATTGTATGGTTTCTTCAAATAACAAACAAGCACAACAAATATATATCTTTATCACTTTATCGAAGCAAAGTAAATATTTCATAAAAGAAAAACTACTTAATAATTTTATTTATTTTCTGTAAATAATGAGGAAAGTTTAAACAATCTTTAAAACAGTTTTTATTTTCCACAGCATAAAAGATCACTATTATTCAATTGATTTGTAAGTCTTGAATTTTCACATTATAACCAAAATCAATTAGCTTTATAAAATTGAGTTGCAATAGAAAAATGAATTTATTAAATGATAATTAATTTAATTGATTGATTGCTCATTTATATTATATTATTATATTATTTAATTAGCTGATTTTTCTATTGAAAAACTTTGTTAGTTTTCGCGTAGGGAATAAACAAAAATCGAAAAACAAATGTTATATAAAATGTCAATGAAAATACTTATAAATAAATAATTGCTTCCATTTTTGTCTATCAAAAAAATAAGTTGAATTAATTCCAGTAGTAAATAAAGAATTAAAAATCAAAGATCAAATGTATCTAATGGTGTCAAGAAAAAAAACTAATGAACACAGAAATACTCTAATTTTGACAGTTTAGAAAATCTAACAAGATACCACGATAAAACGATAAAGAGATCCTAAAATGTTTAACATTTTAACATTTATTTAAATAGATAAAATACATAACTTGTTTAACCTTAGATTTGTCTTTTCTAAATTTTACTAACATTTGATTGATTTATTACTTTCCTTTCATATTTATGAATCAAATATAATTCGTTTATTTTCTTTCTTTCTACATTTTGCTGAAATTGTCCCGCTTTTTTCTCTCATTTTTAAGACTCTTTTATGCATTTTTTGTCTGTTTATATATTTTAAATTCCGCTGAAATTTTAAATTCCATATATTTTGGCGCTACCAAAACGTTCTGTTCTGTTCTTCCTTAAGATGGAATTCATTAACCAGCAATTATTATAGATTACACATTAATCTCGCAGTAAGCTCAGCCCGACTTTGGTCAAATACGCCGAAACGAGAAGCTTACTTATTACCACACACACACACAGCTAACACTGACCCCAATCATCAGTTGTGATTGTCAACAGAGAGCAATAGCGGCTATGCCCCAAGGGCATGGGCAGAGTGTGTGTGGCACATAAACCCAAATGGCGAGCCATCATCGGCGCATTGGAGCCTGCTTTTGGAGCTTGTTAATTATGGCAGAGCTAACTGTGTGTGTGTGTGTGTTTCGCGGAGGGAGGTGAAGTGGGGAGGGGAAGGGAGAAACTGCCAAACCAAGGAAACTGTTGCCAGTAACTGTGTTGTGTTGTGTTGTGTTGTGTTGTTGTGTTCTCTTTGCACTCTGGTCAAACGGGCCATGCATCTTTCAAACAATTTACCAATTTGGCGTTGTCTATGCATCACCGTGTGTGTGTGTGTGTGCGTGTGTGTGTTGACTGACCACAACTCGGATCGCTCATAAAATGTTTATTAGGTAATGAAACATAGCCTAACAACGAGGCAAAGGCAATAACAACAGCATAAATTTTGCAACGAGCTGCTGCTGCCCCTTTGTGCCACATTTCGTTGCTCTACGCTTTTGTTTGTGTTCTGCGCTGGAAAAAAGAAATTGCAATTGTTAATTGAGTTTTTCAAGCGGAAAGCGGGTTTTGCAAAAGCAGAGCAACTACAAAAGCCGAAGAAGATAAACGTAAACGCATTTGGCAAAAACTGAATTCGCAAAGTGTTGATAAATTTTCAATGCGTGCGCTGAAAAGTATGCAAAAGTATTTCATATTGTGCGAGACACAACCGCAAGGCAACAACAACAACAACGATTTGCACCTTCCACTTGACTTGAAGTGCACAGATAGTGGAACACACACAGAGAGAGAAGAAGAGAGGAAGAGAGGAAATAGAAAAGCAGCTGAGCTGTGGTTGAATTTGAAGTGTGTGTGGCAAATGCAGAAAATGTATTTATGCAAAAGTTGCAATTGTCAACGCGTTGACGCAAAGTGCAGAAAGTGTTGCGCGAAATCAACGGCACATAGTCACGCACACACCAATACACACACACACACAGATACACGGCACAACAAACACCTAGAAGACAAGTTTATGCGTTGGAGTTTTGCAGAAAAGTGACAAAGCGCTAAATACACTACGCTCTGAGTTGGGGGAGTTCAAAGTGAGAAAAACGGCTAAGCACATTTCAGAGTTTCTAAATCGATTTGCAAAAAGTTAGCAGTTAAGCACTTTTAATTAAAATAATTTTATTCAAACTAAATATTGAATTTTGTGCAAAATAAATTTATTTCAAAGTTTGCGAGTAGAACTTGCAGGCTTGAATTAAAAGATATAACAAATTAACTATTTTATTATTAATATCCGTTTACATACAAAACACATGTGAAAATGTGGAAACAAAAAAACAGTTGAAATAAAGTGTGACCCTACAACAAAGTGAGGGATATTTTGAGCCAAATACGGTCACATTTTTGATACTAATTATGGTATATTATATGGGCACATTTACAACACAAAGCAAATCACAAAATTTGTTAATGAAAATTATTTCGGTCAATTTATTAGAGTTCCAATAAAAGTTTGCTAAGCTTTCAACCTAAATCTTTTCTATAATATTACAAATAGGTTATACAAAGAAACTAATTCAGTTACAATATTGAATAATAAAAAGTATTATTAGAATTCCTATTAAAAGTACAGAAAATTAAAACAGTTTTCTTCTGCCTAGCTTTCAACGATCTTAAATCTTTTCTTATAATATTAAAAAAACCTTATACAAAAAACGAATTTAATAACCAAATTTAATAATGAAAAGTAATATTAGAATTCCAATAAAAAGTACTTATAATAAATAATTAAATTTGATGGAGTAAAACTAGAAAATTAAACAAGTTCCTTTTAAAATTGGTATGAAAGTACAGTTAAGTTCCTAAATATATTCGCAAGCCATTTTAAAAATGATATACATACATTTATATTATATTAGTATATACATTAGTAAATAATTCATTTTTCGTTTAATCGTAAATTGCTATTCGGAGATTTTTATTTCCAATTAAGTTTTGAAAATGCGGCAACCAAAATTATTGAGCAACATTAAAAAATACAAATTACTTTACTTTAATGAATTTCTAATAAATCTCTAAAAATTCCATAGTTTTCAATTAAAAATATATCTGCTATGCATTGCTAAAGTTTTAGCTTAACAATCAATCAATATTTGATCGACAAGCAATATTCTAAATCCCATCAAATCGTATGAAATGAGAACAGTTTTCAATGCGATTTGTACTAAAAAATATAATAGAATTTCAAATGAAATTCGCAAGCATACAAAATAAAGAACGAAACAAAATCCGAAAACATTTCTATACACTTTCTTTCCTCTTTCATTTTGTGTACATGATTTGTTAGGAAAATGAGTTCAGTGCTTGGTATAAATCCAAAACAGCCAGACTACATTTTAAGCCACAAAATCTATTCCGCAGAGAACTTGATTAGGTTAAGGATTACATGACGCAATCGAAGCCAGAGTGTAAACGTGCTAACGCCCACAGTTGCGATGGAAGAGCACAAAACTTGACAAGAGTTGACTTTTCACACACACACACACACACACACATACACAACACACACACAAACACACTCTCATCGCATGGTTGGAGCTGTAGATAGAAGAGCTTCGAGCTCAGAACTCAGAACTCACCTGTGAGTGTTTGAGTGTTTTGGCATTTGAATTGAGTTTTGCATTCCACAACTGTCGCTGAGTGTTGATTATGTTTCGCTGCTTTTGTCACATAATACACATAGATAGATAGATAGATAGATAGATATATATATTCGGTTTTGATATATTTGAATGCAACCCTTTTTGCATTCTGTCTGTATTCATTGCTGCATCCAACCCAAACACGTTTTGTTGATTGAATGCAAATGCATTTGGAGCGGCAATACATTCAAATTGTATAAAATATTTACAAAAAAATATATATGCATACATATATTTATTATTTCTGTATTTACAGCATAAATAAATATATAAGTATTTATATGCAAATCGCGTGCTTAGAGCGGCATTCACAAATTCACTGACCCATTTGCATATAGAGTAGGGTTAAACATATAGACAGACAGCATCATAATTATACCCTGGAAAAATAAATTAATGTTTTTCTCTGCTGCCTATGACATCATTTAAATTGATTCAATCGTTAGTTTAACTTTTAAATTATAATCGATTTACAACTCTTCAATTTGTACTTCTCTTTGAGAACATTTAAATTACTTTAATCCTTGTACTTCGAAATGAATATCGAATTATCTTCATTCACTTTCTTCAATTTTGTACTAGAAAGTTTTCTGTTGTCTTTGACATAATTAAAATTGATCAAATTCACATTCTAACATCTTTATTTAACAATTGTTTTTCTTTGACATACTTTTAATTGATTACATTCTTCATTATGCTTCAAAAATATAATCTATTCATATAAATTCATCTTTATTTAACAAATGTTTTACAAAGAATAAATGTATTTGACAAAATTTAAATTGATTAAATTGTTCACTCTGCTCCTCAATTTTAACTTATTTAATCTTAAATTTTCATTTTGGAAATGTTTTTCAAAAGAACATTCACAGATTTCAGTTGTCTTAGAGACAATTGAAATTGATTAAATGAGTACTACCTTCAACAAACAATATGAACATCTCTAGGGTATTTAATGAGGTCGAACATATTGAAATATTTAAATATGGCAAATTAATAACGTCATGAACATGTTTCAATGCAAATTGAACGTATAGTTTAATGGAGTTTTTAATTATTTTAAATTATGCAATTCACATATTATTTATTAGTGAGCTTAACTTGTACAAAACAAAATCGATTAATATATTCCCTCCACCTCTTCTCTTTTTCTTTATGTCTCTCATTACAGCGGACATAATACAGGATTTAGCAAATTAAACTAATTGCCAGTGAAGAGACATTACAACAAAAGCAACAGCAACAACAGCAACAAAATGAACAACACAAAAACGTTTAACAAACACGTTTTGACATTAGCATTAAGTAAGTAAATTGAGCCGAAAACACACACACACACACAGAGATGAATTGCTGCAATTAAAATGCAATTAATGTGTCATAAAAATGAACTAGAAATACGCAAATACAGCAAATTCTATTAGGTGTCTTCTAACAAACAGAAAACAGAAAAGAGTATTCGATTTACGTGTAGAATTATTGCAAAATTTCGACCAAAGAAAAACCAATTAAGCAAAATCCAAATCTTTAGATTTACTCATAGAACTTTAAGCACTGCAGTGAAAAGAGGCATTTAATGTATAAACTATGCAAAAAATATTCCACAAAAAAACGGATAACTAAAAACCACAGCGAAAAACCAAAGATAGAAATGCACTTTAATTAAGAAATTATTTGTAAAATACACAGAGTGAGTTGAGCTAAGATCATTTTTTTTGACAACAACTATTTCTGAACCCATAAATTAAATTTCGTTCTTCAACTACTGCTTTAAAAATACATTTTAGAAAAGTTTATTTAATGTGAAAGCCATATAAATAAATCCTTAAATCCTAAACTCAATACTCATTTTACTATTATTATAATGGCATATAATCATTGTCGAAAATAATTATTAATTCTATATATATTATGTGGCCAAAATGAGGTTGGTTATTTCGTTGATGCCCGCATTGAATGGCGACAAGTGTAAACAATCGTTGCATGAAATTCTGTCTGCAATTGTTGTAAAGCCACAAGCCAAACACAAAAGCCACCTTTGAGGTTATGTTTGCCCAAAAATCAAAACAAAAATCCTGCGGCTAATATGGAAAATTTACTAAAATCAAATAAACAGTTATTGTATCCACACTCAATACACACACACACTCACACACTCAGATTGCTGTGAAATGGCATTTTAATTGCATTGACAACAAAAAACTAAACTTTAAGCTGGTGAAACCGACGTTTAAATACTCTACTACACTTATTTGCAGTTTAACTGATTTCGCTGTTTCAAAGTGTGCCAAATGTAGTCAGTTAATTTTTATTTTTCTACTTTTCATCATAAAAGAAATTTAAAAAATTTTTAAATTTATTCTTGTATTTTAATTTGATAAACAAAATTTAAATTTTCTTTTTATAAAATGGATTAAAAAATTTAAATTTATAATACACTTTTCTACTAAGTGAATTCAGAAATTAACATTATTAATTTTCTATTTAAAAAAAAAAAAGAATTCAAAAATGTAAATTCAAAATTTCCTTTTTTACAACATTAATTCAGAAATATAAATTTAACATTTCCTTTTTTATCAAAAGGAATTCAGAAATGTAAATTTCTTTTTTTACAAAATACAGTCAGAAATGTACATTTTAAATTTTCTTTTTTAAAATATTAATTCAGAATTGTAAATTTGGCATTTCATTTTTTTCAAAAGGAATTCAGAAATGTAAATTTCCTTTTTAACAAAATGAAGTTTTGGAAAAATACATTTTAAATATTCTTTTTTATAAAATGAATTCAGAAATGATTATTTTAAGTTTATTTTTTTAAACAATCTTGGTTAAGTAATGTACAAATTCTCAGAAATAGAAATTTTAAATTTCCTTCCTTCAAAACGAATTCTCAGAAATATAGATTTCAAATTTCCCTTTTTGCATACTGGGTTCAGAACCGAACAAACAAAATTTCCCTATTTACAAAATGGGTTCAGAAATGTAAATCGAGTGGCAAATTTGTTGAGCCCGTAACGTCAAGGGTATTAATACGCTGAAATTGTCGAAAAGAGCAAACAAGGCTCATTAGCCTTTATTTTTGTGCTGGCATATTGAATCACATCGCAGGGTCAAGAGCTGCGGGGCTGAAGGGGGGACAAAGCAATGGGCATTTATCGGCAAGAACAATGCTGCAACAAGATGAACAACTAATTGCGCAGCTAATTTCGATTGTTGCATTGTCGTCGTTTATAATCACGAAAATTGTAATTACAAATTACAATTGGGGCCGCGTTATTGCAAATTAGATTGTGTAAATGTTGTAAATTAATTTTTGCCGATGCCACAGAAAACGAGAGAAACACACACACACACACATACATAGAAAACTCATTGACAGCATCAAAATCAAAAGCACAACAAAAGTTTTCAATTTATTTTTGGCTTAATTGCCAATTGGTCAAAAAGATTTATTAAATTTGCAATTTCTCGTCAAACACACACAGCAAATGCAATTTAAGGCCAAATATCTCAAGCCATGAAGAAGAAACTGGCAACTGGAAAATAAACGAAAACAAATACACAAAACATCGAAAACATGTTTTTTTTTTTGCATTTTGCATTTGGGAAACGCAAACAAACCGCAAATATGAAAATTAAAATAATAAAATCTTTTGACAACCCCCTACTAAAAAGCGTTTTTGGCCACTAGCAAAAATTGCAATTTAAATGTTAAGCTTCATCAAAATGCCAGACAAACTACACTTCATAGCTAAAAACTACCGAGTGCAAAACAACTACAACTACAACTACAATAAAAACAATAAACCGAATAATAACAAAAACTACAAAAACTGTCTGACAACAGCCAAGATAACCAGAAAATAATGAAATTAAAGCAAATAAACTCTCAGCGTTAAATTCCGTTAAATTGCTAACAATAGAAAATATTTATTTTACACACATTTATCTTAATTGAGTCTCAAATCAGAGCCGAACTTTATTATTACCTGATTTATGCCTGGACAATCTCTTGATGGATTGCCACTGAGGTCATAATTCAATTAATTCGCAATTGAAATTAAAGCTTTTATTAAAACTTAAGATTATCACAAGCCAAATGCAATTGCAAATTCATAAAGTTAAATTCTTACGGCTTTTGAGATGAAACCTAATCAAATGCGAATTTATTGGAATTTCAGAGTCAGTAAATGTGAGAGGAAATAAAGTTCAAACGAAAGTCAAAAATACATATTTAATCTTCATTCAATAAATACATATGTTCACCAAATTTAAATACAGTATTCACGAATCAAACTCTGACCTTTAACAAAATTAAAGTGCTGCCAACAAACGATGTTGACATGATTGATTCATATGCGAGTTTAGACAATATTTAACAAGTATTTATTTGATTTGGGATTACTGTAATTCCATAACCATTTGCCAATAGTTTTTTGTTGTGCTGGAATTTGCACGATTCGTTGCCTCTCCCGATTTTTGCTATACTACCCATGTTCGTAATACCCACCTCTGGCCTGTGCAATCTAATCCCGCAGTTATAATAAACTTTTTTTTTCGTTTAGAGCATTTTCCTATTCACTCAGGCAAAACGGAAAAACCATTTTGATTTCATGTTCATGCCAACAACAAAATGGTTTGTAAAATTCGAAATATAACGTTGTTGGTTTTTTCCCCGTGCTTCTAAATTCTATATCGTTTTAAGCCCCCATCTGAATATGAATGCAAAACAAACAAAAAAAGAGAGAGAAAGAGAAATACGTATTAAAAATCACGTTCGTGTATAAAAAAAAAAAACACTTTTCAAACTCCACCAATACAAAAATAAATTGAAGCATTTATTTTGAATAAGTGTAACTAAGAGTTAAGAATATGCTGTACTCATCGCTCTGTTCACGAAACTTTCTGAATTTATAATGCATAAGAAGAAGAAGAAGATGATATACAAAATACTACAGGGTCAGCTTTTGATGACTGCCAGTAAGTAGTTACAACATCTTAAATCTAGGTTATAAGTTAGTTCTATGTGCGATGAATTTGTTTGCTGAGCTCTCTTTGCCTCATCAACAATTCAAGCAAATAACGAATGAATATCACCATAAATAATTTAACAGTATTTTAAAATATTTATGCAAAGTATGCATGCAAAATTAAACAAATTAAATTACTAACAACATCAAACAAAAAAAAAAGGGATAATGAAAACACAAAAAAAATTCATACAAATCCATTGAAAAGTTTATAAATAATTTGTAAGTGCATTGTATATAATACAAAATGGATAAATATTAATATTGATAACCAAACGTATCGTAGCATATGCAAACTAATTGTTTAATTGAATTAAATTATGTAAATACACGCAATTACTAGCATTCAAATGAAATGCAAACAGACACGAGAATGGAAAAAGCCAGTTGGAATTTACCAAAAAAATAGTTCGATTTCGTTTCTTGTTTATACTAAACTTCAATTTTATTTTCTGTGTTTTTAAGTAGCTTTTAAACTATGTATTAATTGTAAGTGAAAACACATTGAAAAACTTGAAATCAAAATAGTCCAAGAAGAGGCGCAGTTGTAAGTAGTTGAATAAGTTACGATATACGATACGATATATGATATTATATACGATATATTATTAGCATACGATACGATACGATACGATTTGATGTGTCCAATTGAAATCGTCTGTTATTTTCATTTACATTCTAGGATATAACTTTATCGCTCTCTCTATCTATCTCTCTGTAAACTAACTAATATTTAATCGACTTATATAGCAAACACATATAATGATGAAAATAAACATATATATATATATATGCATATACTTGCATGATATATGTTTAGATGTGAACGAAGTTGGTCGCAAGGCGATGGCAAACTACAAAATTTTAACTGTAAACTTAGCGAGTAACGAACTTCTAATACGATATTATGATATGGATACTGATACCGATACCGATAACGATAATACGCATATTGAGAATAAATCGAAATGTAAAACTCTAAAGCCGTGTTTTAATGATCAAAATCAGCACAAAAAATATTTCAGGCACTTTCAACATGTAAACAAAAATATAGCTGAAAATACAGATTTATATACAAAATACTCTTTGAAATGGGAAATCGGATATACACTTTGATTGTGCAAGTACTGATCATTTGGCTGCTGATCGTTGTGCTCCTCATGCTGAGCAATTTACATCGACTGCATAGCAAATTATTTGGCAGCAAGAAAAAAAAACCAACATTGTCAGAAACAACAACATCGACAACAATAGCTGCGAGCGAGAAGAGAAGAAAATCCGATGTGCAGGTAAATTGAAAATTGTTGCAATTGTTTTTTGTTCATTGGCGGCAGAGATGCCACAATTAAAAAAATGTCTGCCTCGTTTTTTGTTTGCGCGTGTGCTTTTTTTTACGGCTGCACGGCAACACTGGCAATTGTGTGTGTGTGTGTGTGTGTGTGTGTGTGTGTGTGTTGGCAAACCGCAAATGGTGACATTGCGCAAATAAAAAACAATTTACGATAAACATCAAATTTCCACAAATTACCTTATATTTTACGTGAGTTGCGAAACAGATTGTAAACCACAGGCAGACACACACACACACACACACACACACACACAAGTGAGCAACGAAAAAAATGGCAAACGGGGGGCGCAGAACAAAAAAAAAACAAAAAAAACCGCGACGCGCTGATTTTACAGCACGTTGAGCATACGCCTCGTTGGCCATTGTTTGTGCACTGGCAGCACAGCAGGAGGCAGAGGCTTCTAGCTGTTGTGTCAGAGTGGAGGAGGAAGTGAGGGGGGCAAGTGGAGAGTGTCTGTTTGCTACGTACTTTAAACGTAGCACACGCCTACACTTAAATTTCGAAATTTGCAATTATTTTTATTGCTCGCCATTTTCGTTGGCTGTTTACGCTGTGGCTTTGCCTTTTGCCAACACTCACGACACACAAAAATGGCAACAATTGGCGGTGGCAACGGGGGGCGGAGAAGGTAGCTTCACAGCGCATATCAGCAATGGCAACAGCAGAGCCGCCCATCATAAATTTACACGGCACAGCAGCCGAAATAAAAGATAATACATATACATATATATCTGTATATATATGTATATATCTAGAAATAAATATAAATGCCTGTTAAGCGTATGTCGCTGGCCTCTCTGCGCTGCCGAGCCACCTTTTAACAGTCATCACAGCACAGCACAGCACAGCACCATTTAAGGGGGCCACAACCTGTGACCTTCTACTACACAAAAAAAAACAAACAGAAAAACAAACACAAAATATCCTTAGCTACAACACAGCAAGTAAATGCGGGCAGGAATTTTAATCTCTTCCGTTTATGTTTGTCATTTGATTTGCATTCATTTTTTTGCTGCTTTTCTTTTGGCAGATAAAAAATGTCTTTACATATTTTGAATATGAAAAGCTTTTTTTCCCGCAGGCAATTTTCTTTGGTTTTGCAGCAATTTGTTAATAGTTTTGTATTTCAATTGGAAGCTAATAACTCAGCGTTATCTTTTTTTACAACTTTCGCTTGTTTATCTTGGATTTCTAAAAGTAATACTCTGCTTTCTTATATTGTAGATGTAGGAATTTTAATCTCTAAATGTTTCAGTTTATCATTTAATTTGCATTCTTTTTGTAATGGTTTTAAATATCCAAAACTTTATTAATACAAAGTACGTTCATTTGTAAATGACAAACTCATATAGATAAATATCTTCAGCTTCTGATTGAAATAGTTTTTTATATACATACATATATAGTACATTTATAAACTTATAGTATATATATTAAATGAATATTTAGCTTTCTTATAAATTCCAACCCTTTATATCAAATGCTAAATGCTTAAAATAAAGAAAATTTGGAATTTATATCCTTACCCTTTGCTTAAAATAGTTTTTTTATTTATCTGGTATATTTGCAAACTTATAGTATATTTCTAAGAGGAATATTTTGCATTCTTATAATATCCAACCCTTCACCTTAAAAGCTTTCTAATTTTTTATATCTTCACCTTCCACTTGGAATAGTTTTTTTGAACATTTGGTATATTTGTCATCTTATAGTATATTTCTAAAATGATTATTTTGCTTTCTTATAAACTCTAACCCTTTACCTCAAATGTCTTTTAAAATGTGTTATAAGTTGACCTTCTGATTTAAAAAGTTTTTTTATATTTGGTATATTTACATACTCATAGTATATTTCTCAAAGAAACATTTTATAAATTCTAATCCTTTACCCCAAACGGTTTCCTCTTTTATAAATGCAAACACATTACGTCAAATGGCTTTTAAAATTTGTTTAAAATTTTACATTTTGATTGAAATAATTTTTATGTAATTGGTATATTTATATACTCATAGTATATTTCTAGAAGGAATTTTTTATAAATGCTAACCCTTTACCCCAAATGGTTTCTAATTCGTTTACTCTGTATAATACTAATTGCTAACTGAAGAGACTCATTCCTGATTACAAATTCTAGAGTCTCCTTTTTTTTCTAACAACAATAAAGTTTATAATTGCTCTATAACTATGCTTCGCAATCAACCATTGCCATAAAAAATAGATTTATCATTTCCTGTAACACATTATATCCTTCTTATATTTGCTAGACTTGAGCAAACATCGCAAATTGGTCTTTAAATTAGAAATATAAATACAATACTCTCTTCATATGTGTCTCGTGTCACTTTAAAGTCCCCGTAGGAAATTCGCATTACAAGCGATTCTAGGAAAATCAAACTCTGGCCAAATTCAATGTTGTTATTGTAGCCAAGTAGTTGTTGTTGTTTTTTGTCATTGTTGTATTTGTCATTGTCAAGAGCAGTTCAATGATCTCTCGGTGTGTGTGAATGCTCATGGCCAACGGGACAGTAATTAGGTGCCTCTTTGGCTTATTTCAAGTGAGGAGACGTGCCCGTTGGTTCAGTTTAAAAGAAGAAAAAAAAAAATGGAAAACGAAAACGAAATGTTAAGTAGCCGTAAAGTGAGCAGCAAGAAAAGTGAGCAAGTGGCCGACTGGTTGGTAGCTGTTGGTTGCTCTGCCGGCTGTGCCAATGTAATTAGAGAGCATTAGGATTAGGCTTACAAATTCCGGGCAAGAACAACACACACACACACACACTAAACTTGATGCCAACTAGCCAGAGGCAAGAAAGACTCTCCCACACTTGTTCTCGATTTCTCCTCTAACTGGCATTATTGTTTTGTATTTTTTTTTTTTTTGGTGCTGGCTTCTATGGTTCTTCTCGCTTCAAGAAATGAAAACTTTTCTTTTACCTCATATTTTCGTTTTTTTTTTTTGCATTCGACGCAACACAGAAATAAATCAATTTCATGGCGCGTTTGCAGAGCTTGGACCAAGTCCATAACGACAACATTTAGATATGAGCAACATGAGGCAAGGCAAGGAAATAGGAAAAAGCAATGCCAAAGCCCCGCGGGCAGGTAAAATTGTGTACAGGTACCTAAAATGTCTGCCCGAATATTTTAAAATATATGTGTGACAGATATGAGTAGGACGTAGAGTGCGAGCGTATATGCGATTTGTTTGCCTTTCCCTTATACACTACCGGACAAGGTATAGCGATTATTTTAGAAGGTTGAACTAGGCTAAAACTAAAGTTCATATATACAAACAAGTTGTTTAAATGTTAGTTATGTAATTGTTGATTATTGCATGACTGTTTTATTGAATACTTTTTATTTAGACTTATTCAACTAAAATGTACTAATGTGGACAAAAAGTAAGTTGAATTTTCAATTTTAACTTCGCGGATCTAACAATTCGGGCTAGTTCTTTTTTCCTTGAGTTGGTGCGACTATTGATGACATCTGGGCCAAATTCCATGTGAATGCTATTATCAGTAATATATTTACGCTTGTGTTTGCCAAACGACCACCTTCGTGTGACTTCTGGCTATTCCCAAAACTCAAGAGACCGCTTCGGGGATCGCGTTTTGAGTCGATTGAGGAGATAAAAGCTGAATCGAAGAAAGGTACTACTTAGCATGTTTCGAGGATTGGAAAAAACGTTGGCATAAGTTTATTTTATCGGGAGGTGATTACTTTGAAGGGAAAGAAATTGATTTAGAAGAATAAATAAAGATTCACCTTACTTTATGCCCACAGTAGTATTCAAAAATAGCTTATTAACAAATTTTACATACAACAGCTAAAGTATGATTCTTGAAAAAAATGCAGTAGTTATGCAAGAAATTGTTTTGTATGGGAGTATATTAAGCATATTTACTACGGGTTTTGCTTGCTTTGGCTGTCAATCTAGTATATTTTTTACTCTTTGGTATATTTTGCGTGTGGTGTTATAGCAATATACCAAATAAAGCCTTCAGTATAGTAGTATTTGAAAATGTATGCCGCCCTATTTTGCTTTTATTTAAAATAGGTAGCAAATATCTCTAAAGAAATTATTCTAGTTCTTACCTTACCTGACCGATCTTTCTGATTTGTAATAACTATGTACTCTAAAAAGAAGAGTATACAGCACTCGGCTATTATATTATACTTTTATCTAGCATTTTTTGTTGCGGGTCGTACTTTTTGATTGTGTTTAGCTTTTGTTGTTATGCTTGTTGTTAAACTTGTTGTTATTGTTGTTTGCTGCTGTGGCACTCGAGGCAGTAGCAAAATGTTAGCAAAACAAGATAAAATAATCAACGAATCGCCGTGTCCTATAAATACAAATGCAGCAAATCTAGGCAAAAGTGTTTAGGAGAGCATATAAATAATAAATAAATTGCAAATTTAATCAAATGATAACATTAAAAAAGGGGGAAAACATCACTATGACAAATGCAAAAGAATACAAGGAATAATTAAGACCCAAAAGAGTTTCTCATAATATTTTGCTAAAATTCAATAATTTGAATTTTTCAATTTGAATAGCATTAGGCGAGTAGTTTATTCCTAACACCGAATAATCTGTTCATCTGCTTTCAACACTTTTTGTTTGCTGCATTCTTGTTTCTATTAGTTTCTTTAACTCGTTTTCGCAATTGACAACTTTAATTGATGAGCGTCAGCGTCAGATGCTATTTTCCATGCACTTTTCCACACAAACACACACACACATAAGTTTTCACTCCTCTCTCTCTCTCTCTCACACTCTTGCTGGCCAGGTTTCAAGATCTATGCCATCAACGAATTGGCAATTGGCAAAACGGCGACGCGACAAAACCGCAGAATCTAATTTGTCCCAAACCACCAAAGCAATTAAAGTTGCAGCGCTGCTGCTGCTGCTGCCAATGGCCAGTGTGAAGGACGCAAATCGAGTGTGTCCTGCGTGCCACATCCTGCCACATCAGCCAGAAAGAGAGAGAGACAGAGAGTCCAAATACTCTTGAACAATTTCCATTGATTTGTTTTAATTAATTTGCAACAAAATTTCATTTTCCTACTCCTTATTGTTTGGACCAGCGCGACGAACAGTCAAAAATGATGCCAACAATTTCTGCAACATGTATTCAAATTACAATGCATGTGAGCAGATAATTTGGTTGCACCACCTATAACCCCCTCCCTTCTTTCCTCTCTCTTCTCTCTGCATTCCACTTTTGCTTCTGTTGCTGGCATATTGGGGCTAACATGTGGCAATAACGCTAGAGAAACGAAACCCAACCACAGCCATAATTTAAAACAATTTCAACATTTTCAGTCGCGCGCCAGTTGCATTTCGTTACATATTTCTCGTTTTCCCCTCCCCTCCCCCCTCCTCCCCCATTTCCTCGCATTTCCCTTTTTCCTAGTTCACTTTTTCAGCATTTAGGTTTTTGTTATTTTGTGACTTTTGCTTGTTGAGCGATTCCAAACATGCTACACAAATGTTACCTTTCAATTCTGTGTGATACACTAACCGAAAGTGCAAGCAAATTATGCATTTGTTATTTAGTTATTCAGCGTGATAATGTATTAGATTGTTAATGAGTTTGTTTACCATGACTTGGCTAAATTAGAAGCAATAAAAATCCCAAGCAGCTCTACAAAAATATATGTTAAAGATTTCATCTCAGAAATTGAGATATTTTTAAGTAGAAAAAGTGAATAAGAATTTTATATTTTTTTTTTTATATAATATTTTCCAAATTTCTTTCTCGCTTGTTATCTCGATATTAATACATTAAAAAATAATTTTTGATTTATTTTCCTATAAAAAATTTAACTAAAGAGACGAATTTGAACTCTAGTTATTATTATTATCTAGTATTATGAATAGAAATACGTTAACTTTTTTTGAGCATGCGTTTTTTATGCTTCAAGTATGCAAAATAAAGTATAGAAATGTTTATTTTAAAACATTAAACGAAAAAACACTTATATGTCTTTTTAATGCGATGTGTACTATCTATCGATATGTTATGAAACTTTGCATGTACACAGATAGAAAACAATACAGATCGAAAAGTAGATTGAAAATCTTTAAGATTTGTTCGATCTTGAAATAAGATTTCTAGGTCGAAACAATCTTAAATTTGCATTTTAAGATTAAAAACCTCTTATTTTAAGATTAAAATCTTGATTCAAGAATGTTTTATTCTAGAGGTAAAAGCAGATTACAAATTTTGATTTAAGATTTTTTCAATCTTAAAAGAACAACCTTGATGCAAGATTTTAAGGTTAAAGATCCGTACTTCTAAAAAAATTCAACAATATATTTAAATCAGTGCAATTTCTGGGTTATTCCCAAGATCTATTGAAACTAGAATTCGTCAAATATCAGATACATTTTCAGCAAGAGCATTCGGCTTTCGTTTAGAGGCAACTACAAGTTGTTGGTCAATACTTTTTGGTTGTCGTTGCACGCCATTGCAACAGGCAATGGGGCAAGGCAACTTTGTAAGGTGCAGCCACGCCCACTTTTAAATGCTCTAAGCATCGACGCGTCGCAGTCGCTGCTACTGTTTGCTGTCGATATGGATGTCGCTGCTGCTGCAAGTCGCAAAGTCTCTGGAGCGCGCTCAGCTCGCATCAACTGGCCCGTTGTTTGTTTTAACGATATTAACCGCGCGGATAGTCAGTCATTGGTCACGCCCATAACGCCCAATGCAATAAAGCGACAGCATTGTTTTGTTAGTGTTGACAGCGTGACACGATAAGTACAATTTTGTGTAATAAAATTTGAAAGAATATATTGCCAAATGCATGCCAAAAAGTGACAATTAGAATGAAGATTTCTTAAAACTCTTTTGTTTAATAATATTTCAAAATAGTGCAAAAGTGAAGAGCAATTAGTAGAATAAATGTTTAAAGTAAAATTCCATTCCAATGAATGTCTTGATTATATCTTTTAGCATTTCCTGCAATATAATATGCCATTTAAAAACCAAAAAGACAATCGTATTTAAAACAATTCAGAAAAT
The DNA here is from genome assembly GCA_035046325.1 of Drosophila niveifrons. Classification (NCBI taxonomy): domain Eukaryota; kingdom Metazoa; phylum Arthropoda; class Insecta; order Diptera; family Drosophilidae; genus Drosophila; species Drosophila niveifrons. The sequence continues at coordinate 11,342,230 of JAWNOC010000068.1, forward strand.
AGTATTCTAATATGATCTTGAATATATCTTTTAGCATTTCCTGCAATATAATATTCTATTTCGAGACCTTAAAAGCAAATCATATTTTAAAGAGTTATGAAAATAGCAATTTAATATGATCCGTGTAATTTCCCTTTCTGCTGAAATACTTTCTGTGCTTAATTTTGTTGGATTATATCAACTCTATTAATATTCATCTTAATAAGTATCGATAATTCGATACAAGTCCCTTTATGTTACTTTATATACTTTAATTACATCAATAAAAACTAATAATCCAATGAATATTATTAAGCTAATAACTTATAATCAAATTACATCAAATTTGCATTTGAATTCATGCAAAATCTTGTATTATTCCAACTTTTCATGTATACATGCTTATGCGATAGTTTATCGCTCACGATGTCATCGCAACATTGCCCAGTTTCGCAGTTGGCCAACGCCAGCGCCATCTGTTGGCTGTTGGCTGCGAAGCTTTGCTACTGTTGTTGTTGATGTCGTCGTTTTTGTTGCTTTTGCTGTTGCTTCTGCTGTCGTCATTGTCGCTTTGCACATTGCATTTTATTGACCATAACTGACTTTGTCATTGTATATCGCAAGCGCTGCGCAGCGGGGGGCGGGGGCATAGAACAAGTAGGCAATGGAACGTGAGGAAGCAGCAGCAGGAAGTGAAGGAGACGATTGCGTGGGACAGTGGCAAACAGCTACCCTGAAGCGCAGCAGCTGTTTGCCGTACTCTTGTTGCTGTTGTTGTTGTAGTTTACGCTGTCGCAGCAGCGCCTCGTTGCTCATACGCCGCGTTGGCAGTCAATGGCTACGTTTTCGCGTTGTCATCAACAGCAGCAAGAGCTTGTGGAGCCCGCAAGGAGTTGCACAACTTGCTTGCAACATTGTTGTTTGTTTGTGTTGCTTATGCTGCACCTGCGTGAGTGTTTGTGTGTGTGTATGTGTATGTGTGTGTGTGTGGACTATGCTTAGCAGCTTTAGTTGCCCGTTGGCATTAAACTTTGTTCACGTGTGTGTGTGTTTGTGTGTGTGTTGGTTGTGCTCTTCTTGCTCACGCTGCAAGTTTAGCTTTGATGATTTTGTTAACCTGGCTGGCAGTTTATGGTTCTTGCCACCATGCGTCTTGCAATTTGTCAAACAATGTGACAAAATGCTCTCTCTCTCTCTCTCTACACTCTCGACCCCAAGACGCACATCCGGAGTGCCTTTGAGTTTGCCTCTAAATTAATTAAATGACTTTCGCAATGCTCGCAACTTTTGTCGGTTGTGCATGCATTTTGCATTAGTCAAATTAAAATCGCAATCTCCACACAGCTCTAGCTCAAGCTGACTGGCTAATTAGAACACTTGCCGTGGCTCTGGCACATGCCTCATGCCACATGCCACATGCCACTTGCCAGTTGCCAGTTGCCGCATGCCACATAGTCGCATTTTGATGCCTACCATTCTAATGAGACACGCACGCATCACAAGCCCAAGCGCAATATTCAGCTACGTGCAACACATCGCGTTCTCTCTCAGTGTATGTGTGTGTGTGTGTGTGTGCGTGTGTGCGTGGAGTGGCAAACCCCAAGTAAACCCATCAAAATCCCACAAAAACCGACTCTCGGTTGCCTTATCAAATTGACGGCTGCTCAGCTATAAACAGCTTATCAACGGGGCAGCAGCAGCAACAGCAACAACAACAACAACAACAACAACAACTACAATGAATATTTCAACGTTCAATTGACACACTCGTGACACACAAATAAACACAGTGAATAATGTGCGAAAAAGAAAAACAAATCAAAGAACCCCAAAAAAAAATTAACGCCTGCAGAAAACCAAAACATTGTAATACAAACTATTCGAATACACTTTCTACAAAATTGATATAATATATATTATGATTGATAATTGATATGATATTTAAGAAAATGGTGAAAAATAATTCAGAGTATTATCATGACTATTCCCATTTGGTTTAACTTCTTTCAAAATTTAAGAAAATTTAACAACAAACCACAAATTAAAATATATAAACATATCACAATCACTGTTTTTAGAAATTAAGACAATAAAAGTATAAGTAAGATGCAATCTTAAATTTCAGAGGAAAGTTTTAAAAAGCTAAGAGTGACATTGCACTATCAATAATTAATAAATTAACGGGACATTCGACTATATTTATGAGCATGGAAAAAGATTACAAATTTGATTGATTTTGCCAATTTAAAAAGAAGAATTCAAAAAGATGTTATTTCCCAGAGTTTCATAGGACAAATTTAAATGATAGAATTAGAAGATTTTAAAATCCTTTGATCACCAGATTAACAAAGCTCATACCACACACTTAATAGTATAATAAGTTTTAAATGAAAACATTGCTATTTATAGCGCACAACAAGTGCATACAAAGTTCGGTTATGCGATAATTTTTTGTATTTTTCTGTTCTTGTTTTTTTTTTATCAATTGCACAAGCATAAAAAAGTCACATAAAGCTTGACCACTGAAAACAGAAACAATGAGCCCAAAGAGTAAATGCAAAAGTCCAGAATTGACGGACTCACTCAAAAAGAGAGAGAGAGAGAGACAGAGAGAGAGACAGAGAGAGACTCTGTAAAAGTTGAGCAAGGGAAAGCGCTAAACATTTTATCGCCACTTAAGCAATGAGTGAATGAAATTTTATTTTTATATTATGTACACTTTGAACCTATTTGCATTTGAAATGCGATGCGATGTGTTAGGTTCGTGTGTGTGTGTGTGTGTGTGTGTGTGTGTGCAGTTGCTGCTATCAAGTCAACTGATAAGCAGAGCTGAGTCGCAGGCTAACTGAGACCGGGGATCAACCGACAGTTATCAGTGTTTAAGTCTGAGGAAAGCCCATAAAAAAAAAAAAAATAGCGGCGAACGAGAAACGGCAATTGCAATTGCTTTATGCTTGTGTTTGTGTTTGTGACTCGCCAATGACTCATTTCGAAGCAAACAATGTTTAACCCTAATACAAAGCCTCAAAGCTCTAAATGCTAATGAGCTGTTAGAGGCGGCTGCATAGGCAGCGAAGTGCGCTACGATTTAAAGGAGATGATTGACTTTGCATCGAAATTTTATTTTAAAATATACAATTTTGAAGTGTCAAATTATCTTTTAATTCGACTTATTATATAAAGTTGTTAAGTGTCAAAATATATTTTATTTTCTAAGTATACTTTTATATATTTTCCACTATCTTAATAATGTGTTAAATGAATACACTTATGGTATTCTAAAAATACATAGTTCATTCTTAATATTTATTTTAAATAAATTAAAGTTGTATAATGTTTAAATTGTATACTTTCAAAATTAAAATTAGTACTATTAGAGCATTATGTTTTTTATTTTTGTATATTCCTTAAATTTAATGTATTATACGAATATATTTATTAGCTTCCTACGTAAAATATATATAATATAATATTCGAAAAATACAAATTCATGCTAAATATTTAATTAAATTATTAAATAATTAAATTTAATACTTTCCAAATAGCATTATTATTATTTATTCATTAGATACCTCTGTAAAATATTTTTATTATATAATTATATTAAAAATTTAGAATTCAAGCTAACTATTTATTTTCAGTAAATAAAAGTTTTGTAATTTGTAATATATGTACTTTCCAAATAATAATTAGCATTATTAGTATCATTGTTTTTTTAATATTTTACTGTATTAATTCTGTGACTATTCCTTAAATTCTAAATAACGAGAATCGTAAAGTAATAATTTATTTTAAGTAAATTTTTGTTTTAAAATGTTGTATAATGTTTTGTTTTTTAGTTGTTTGTATTGTTTCAAAATTTTCCAATATTATTTTTAATGCTTTAGTTTCTTAAATTCATAATTCAAATACAATTGCAGCGCACACCGCAAAATATAGAGACCACAATGCCAACGACCCGCAATAAACGCTCAGCTGTTATCGAAGCGCGCTCTCTCTTACTCTCACCACTAACGCTCTCCCACTTGCAATTTGACAGCACGTGCTCTCTCTCTCTCTCAGTCTTTCGCACATTGTATTCGCCCATGTTTTTTGCTTGACTGCCAGTGTGCCATCGATTTTTCCAGCTGCTGCTACGGCAAATTCGCAACGCCTCGTAACGTTCGCTGTTCGCTGTTGTCCTAGGACCAAAAGGAAAGCGAAAGAGAGAGAGAGAGGGAGAGAGGGTGAACGTAAAACAGCTGATTTGCGGCGAAAGCTTGACTTCGGCTCGGTTCGATTCGGTTCCGGTTCGGTTCGGTTGAGTTCGGGCTTTTCGGTGTGTTAAGCGGCGTGCTCTCGTGTTGTTTACGTGATGCACATTTGACAATCGGGTGCACAAGTTTCTGACAGCTGCAGTTTGCAGTTAGTGTTTAATCATTTTAATACCCGCAAAATATCAATACTCGTAGTGTGGTGGTGGCAGTCGCATTTAAAAACAATCAAATCATTTGGCCATGCGAAAACGCAAGCGTAAAGGAAATTGTCACTCATTATGCTTAATGTGGAACGCGTGTGGACAATATTGATAGTCAAAAAGTTCAATGCAATTCCGTGCGTGAAAGTGAGTGAGTAAGCGAGAGAGCGAGAAAGAGAGCGCAAGCCAACGGCGACAAAGTGTGAGCAAGAGCGGAAATTGAGGCTGTCACGAACTTGCCGCATTAGCACAAAACAAACGCAACAACAACAACAACTAAAACAACAATAAGAACAACAAGTCGTATACGTATTATTATTAAGGCACAACGGAGAAGGAGAAACACACAGAAATTCGTCTTGCGGCACTGAGAAACAGATTTGTATAAATTGCACCGGAAGTGCGACTCAGGTCCGTAACAGTTTGTGAGTGTATGAGTGTGTCTATGTGTGTGTGTGTGTGTCGTATAGAAATGTGTGTGTGTGCGCTTTTTGCTTTCACTCTCATTTCATGAAATTGCACAAAATTGCGCTTTTGACACAATTAAGCCAAAGTGTTTGCGTCATTACAAAGCTCTCTCCACACACTCTCCCAGCTAAGTCTCTAAATCTTCTCCTCCCCGTCATTCCCTTTGGCCAGCAGCTGTAATAATTGAAAACTGATTTGTACAAAGGACAGCAAATAAAACATAAAATATTCTCCTCATTATGCAGCGCACGCTGCTTTCAAAAGCGTGAGTCACGTGGGCGGCGGCCCATTTCGTGTCCAGGACAACGCAACAACAACAGCGACAACAAATTTATTGCTACCAATTAATTTGAGCCTAAAATATTTCAACACACCGCACCCTGACCTCCAGTTCCACTTTCTCTTGTTCCCTCCTCCTCCTCCTCCTCAATCTCCTCCTCCTCTTCATTTTGGCTGCTGTGGAGAACATGTTCTCAAGTATTTCAATTAGCCAACGGGCGGCTGCATAATAAAAACAACGCGAACCTTATAAAAAATAAAAGAAATTGTTGCTAATTTGTTTTTATTGTGATTTATGTGGACGCCGTGAGCGCCATCATAGAGTATGAGAGCGAGAAGCTGAACGCTGGACGCTGGACCAAAGAGAGCGTCCACCAAATGTGATCCAATTAAACAGCGAATTTAATTGCCAAATATTTAGCCAGAATTTTAATTATACCCTGCGCTTTTTCAGAGCTGCCAATTGGGTAGCTTGGCAAAATCGAAATAAATGCAAACGTTTCTCTAAAAATGCATAAAATGTTGATGAATCAAATGAAGCGAATTTAATAACAGATACATAATTTTAAATATATTCATTCATGATTCATCAACAAATTCGAGTATTTAAAACTAATTGTATTTAAATTGATTATACAATAATCCAGTATAACAATTTCAATATTTAACACTTTTATTATTACCTTGAAAAATAGAAACTAAATTTGAATAGCTACAAAGCGTCAAGGCTTAGAAATCAATAATAAGTATTATCGCAAAATTGCATATAAACTATGACAAATTTATTAATATACTACAAAAAGGCAGGATTCAAAAAATCGCTAATAAAATATTATCGCAAAATTTCTCATAAGCTTTGCCTAATTTATTTATTTAAAAAAAACTCTCATCTTTTCAATTCAATTCAAGTGTTAGAAAATAGTACAAGGTATTTCACAATCTAGCACACTTTTTCATTATTGTTTTTACATATTTACTATGCACTTGTTAGAGATACCTATGAAAGTCTATTATTAATTTGAATAGCTACACAATAGTATGCTACAAAACATCTTTAATAAATATTATCACAAAATTTCTTATAAACTCCTCTAATTTATTTGATTTCAATAAATATATCTCTTCTGAATACTTTTTCAAATGGTATAAAATAGTACGAAGTATTTCACAGTCTAGCACACCTTTTCATTATTGTTTTTACATATTTGCTCTACACTTGTTAGAGTGATAAGCACTTGAACTTCAAACCAATTCAATGTTGCATTGCAACGCAAACACAAACGGAAGCTTAATCGACTTTATCAATTAACGTTAAAGTGTGTAAAACTTCCACTTACAAAGTTGATGAACTGATCGACCAGATGTCATTGTCATTGTCATTGTCATTGGTTATCGAATTCAATAAACATTGCTCAACTATTTATCATAATGACGAAACCTTGGAACATTGATAAAAAAGTTCGGCGGCTTTTGATCGGTTTTTGTGAAATACATTAATTTTAATTTATGATCTCAATATATTTTGTGCTAGACTAGAAATCAAAAATTGATTGTACTTTTTTCCCGTGTGCATCTAATCTTATCTAAAATACGAATTTGACAAACTGCACCCAATTGTATTATTGACTTTTGGCATTTTTTTCTGATTAATATCTTTGGCATTTGTCACAAAATGAAATATTAATCATAACTCAATATAAAATTCATTGTCAATATTGACATTCAAAATGTGAAATGTGGAATAAATGAAGAAATGCATAATTTAATGCAAAGCAATTGGCATGGAAATAAATTTTGCTAGTATAACTTTTGTGATAGAAACGTTTTTGCGAAAACTGCAAAATCACAAATCGATGACAATTAAATGTACTCGAAAGTGCACAATTTGCAAATATGTTGCTATCATCAATCCATTTAATGTTCATTATTGAAATGTAGTAAAAGGAAAGTTCATGTTGCAGCTAGTTGCAAGTTCACAGAGAATACATGGCACTCGCATCTCTCTCTCATTCAAGTTGCAGGTTGCGGTGGCCTGCAGCCAAAATGCTATTGACACAACTACACACACATACACACGCACAATTCCTATTGCTGACCGAGAAGAATGAAAATCGTAGAAGCGAGTTCCCTTTTGAAATATCAAACAAGCAAAGCAGCAACTTTTGTCAACCCGGTTTTCCTCCAACCGCTTTTCCTCTTGCTCTTCCTCTTCCACTTCCATGTTACCTGGCGACTAATTCATTTCATATTTCTGCAACATTTTGGTCAAAAAGTTTTGCAACCAAAGCACAAACAAAAACGTAGAAAATCAACCCCAAACAATGCGACTGATTGAAAACTTTTTTAATTGATTTTTGTAAACTTCTGCTGCTTACTCTCTGCTTTCTATTTGTTCTCCTTTCTTTTTTTGCAGATAGTAACTCCAACGCAAGTGGAGAGCTGCTTACCAATGGGCAATACCCACAACCAGAATCGTTCGGCCTTAACGTCGTCGTCGTCGGCCCTTGAAAAGTCACCAGCCACCAGCTTGGTCAGATTGCCTCTGGTTGATGGACGCACAGAGTTGGTGGAGAACAACGGGGGCAGCGGGGGGAACGGGAGCGGGAGTAGACGCAGCAGCCGGACGCGAGTTTTGAGCCGTTTGGTAAGCCAGAAGCGAGTTCGGGATGTGTTCCTTCAGGCGGCGGCAACCACGCCCACTCGCTCGACGCCCACATCACCGTTGGCCGTGGAGTGGAGCACAACACCGGAAGTGGAAGTGGAGCATGGACAATTGAATGCCAACACAGAACAAATGGATTTTCGTAAGTCAATTTCGAGTTGAGCTCAATTTTAGCTGCTGTCTTCCTTTTCTTTTTTCTTCTTTATATTCTTATTGTTTTTTTCGGTTTTTGTTTTTTGTTTTGATGATTGTTGTTCTTCTTTTTCTTGTTGTTGTTTGGTGCATCAAATTCAGTTTGTTAGTTTTTTTTTTGTTTCTTATAAATCGCCATACTTCAACACGAAACCAAGCATCACAAACTAACATTCTTTATACCCTAACTTCGGCAACTTTTCCAGTTGATTTTAAAGTGGAAATCATAGCAGAGTTGAAAGTTTCACTTAAATATGGAATTAAGAAAGAATCTATAATTATTTACTGTATTTGGTTATTTAGTGGAAAATGGAACTGAACAAAAACCACAAAAATTCTTTTAAATTTAGAAATATAAAAGAATCCCAATTTTTTTCATTTATGTATAGTAATTATCTGGATTTTGTATTTTATTTTTACTAAATTGACTAAAAGTCCGACTCAACAAACCTTAAACTATACCAAAAAGTTCAGAATATAAATAATTATATATTCGGTATATTTAAATACTACTATATTCTAAATATACGAAAGACTATATACCGATTGCTATATGTGGTATACTTAAATACTACTACAATCTATTTAAACTTTTCGATTTCAATTTTACTGCTAAAATACTATTTAAATTTAAACTTTTAAATTATTTATATTTAAACTTTTCGATTATAATATTATTGCTAAAAAAAAAACGATCCATATTTAAACTTTTCGATTATAATTTTACCGCTAAGCCTTACTACTTTTAAAAAGTACAGGTATAACTTAGTCGAGTTCGCTTGCCACGCAACATTTTTACTTTGTGCAATATGGCAACTTTTTACACATTGTTCTATTCAATTTTTCGCTTTTTTTTTCGTTGTTTTATTTTAGTTTACTTTTGTTTTATTGTGGAACTCTGGCAACCCTGCAAAACTAGCTCCCTCTGTCGACTTATTGCAATTTAAGCGTAGTTTAAATAAGAATTTTTGGGCAAGTTTTTCGAAAAACAAAAAAAAAACAACAACACACACAAGTTTTCACTGAAGTTTTATGAAATTTTCTGGACTCCGTTTGAGTCTCTCTCTCTCGCTCTCTCTCGCTCCCACGTGTTTCTCTCTTTCTCTATTGTCTGGCTTTGTTGTTTGCCTGCGCTTGACTTTTAACATTTCTGAGCTTTACTTTTCCCCCGCTCGCAGTGTATGTTGCTGATGTTGCTGTTGTTATTTGGGCCATGGCTTATACATATGCCTTCAACACTCTACCTTCCTTCCTTCCCCCCCCCCCCCCTCTCTCTCTCTCTTCTGGCTGTGGGGGAACTTTCGAGTTCTCTTGCTTGCTAACTTATTGGCAGTTTGGCTGGCAAAATAATATTTTTACTTAGTTGCGCTTCGCATCGGCAAAGTGAAATCAAAAATTTATAGATTTTAGTTATTCATGTGAAATCTTTAAGAGATGCTGCTTTAAAAAAAAGTCAAAAAATATATATATAAATATATATGTACTCGTATATAAAGAAACAACAAAACAAATAACGCATAATAAAAACAAAATATGACTGCTTGCAGTTCAAAGCGAGCACGTTCCCAGCTCATAACTCACACAGATACAAACACACACACACACACACACAGCTTCAGACTGTGGAAACCCACTTAAAAAACTCAACTCTGTCTATTAAAAAATGCGTTGACTTGAAAATAAAAATGTATAAGAAATCTGCAGGCTGACTTGAACCCAGCTGCTTTACCCCAGTTGCAAACAAATTGAAATACAACCAAAAACAAAAAAAAACAAACGCATTGGCTTTTAAATGTAACAAGACGAAGAATTTGTACTCTAGTTATATGAACGGCAATTAAAAAATGTATTAATGCTAAAATACGAAGAACGACAAAATACTAAAAATTAGATAAAACTTGCATATCATTAAAAATTGGATTAGGTTTATTTTAGAGCATTCAACTATTCAAATAAAAAGTCAAGTGTTTACTATATCAAAGTCATTTTCAATTAATGCGGTATTGTTTTTGAAATATACCTAATTAACATACCTAATGTCGATTATAATATACCAAAATATACCAAGAAGTTCAAAATGTAAATAATTCAATATTCGGTATATTTAAATACTACTATATTCTAAATATACAAAAGACTATATACCGATTGCTATATGTGGTATATTTAAATACTACTAAAATCTAAATATACGAAAGTGTTTGAAATATACCGAACTATACATTTGGTATATTTAAATACTACTACAATCGAAATATACGAAAGTGTTTAAAATATACCGAATGCTCTATTTGGTATAATTAAATACTACTTCATTCTAAATATACCAACGAATTCAAACTATACTGAATAATATATTTGGTATATTTAAATACTAATACATTCGAAATATAGGAAAGAGATCAAAATATACAGAATTCTATATTTTGTATATTTAAATACTACTTCTTTCTAAATATACGAAAGTATGTAATATGTGGTATATATTTAAATACTACTACATTCAAAATATACTATAGACTTGAAAATATACCAGATTGTCAATCAAAACATTTGTGATTCAAATGCAGCATACGCTTTTTCACATATAACATTATTTCTTGTAATAAGTACTATGAAAAAACAACAGTATTAAAATTGAGCGATGCATTGCAATCGACTTAATCATTAAGCCTAAACGGAAAGCGTATTCAAATTGACGCCGAAATAACTCAGCGAGCATTTTGTGCTGCTGCTTTTCCTATTTACAAAGACGCCATCCAATTCGAAAAGAAAGAGCATGCCAAAGGGGGCAGGCGGGTGCTGGAGTGTGGAGAACAAGTAAAGTGTAGTGTGTAGGCAAAAGGATAGCAGAGTAGGGAGGGGGCGAGTAGAGAGTCTGCTATATCAAAAAGCAATTCAAAGGCGGCTTCGCTGCCATTGCATGGCTGCCATTGCAGCGGGCAAAGTCCAAAATCAAATCAACGAAAAATCCTAAACGTGCCAAGGCGCGAGAGCTGCTGGTCTCTCTCGTCTCGGAGTGGTCGGGATGGAGGGAGGAGGCTCCTATCAAAAATTCCCTTTTAGCGCGCAGCGCACCAAGCCAGACCACGCCTCCTCATGCGCCCCCAATTCAAACTCGTTTGCACACACACACACACACACAGAGAGAAAAGCTGAGAGACACGAATACACAACAAGTTTGTTGAGCCTCTTTCAATGCATAAATTCATAATTCATGTGGAGACCATAAGCAAAACTCAGCGGCCTCTATTTGCGAATATAAAAAGGAGCCATGGAAATTTGCGTTCATGTCCGCGTTAACGGCAAATGATGAACGCAGCACAGATGCGGAGGGGGAGGGGCAAGAGGAAGTGGCAAGTTTAGGCCATGGGGTATCCGCTGCGCTGTCTGTTGCTAACTGATGCTCGCTGTTGTCGAGTTTCGGTTTAGTTTCTGCAACGCGCAACCGACAACGTGCTCAATTAAGCAGCACACCCCCTGAACCCCTAACACACACACACACACACACACACACACACCCACACACACTCATACACGCTCATTCGGTTTTTTAGAGGCAAAAAAAAGTTGTGCATGGCACGTGGCGGGGCCCGCTAATATTTATGGCTTGTACAAATTTTGTACTATAAAGTTGTAAACTTCCAAACACTCCACTCTATTGCCATCTCGCTCGCACTCTCGTTGCATAGTTTTGACAACTGTTTAAGGTTGTTTACAATTTGTTTAATATTGCATTAATTGTTTTGTTCGTCTCACATTCAATTTGGCCCCTTGTTGTTTTGCAAATGAGTTTTTTTTTTATTTTGTACCCAGCGAAATGTTGCACATATTAAATGGCATTTTAATTGCAATAGCTGGCAAAATGTACAAAATAAGCCTTACAAAATAATTGATAATAAATGTCAAATTTAACCTTGTTGTAGGATCTCTTTCAAATATAATTTAATTGACAGCTTAAAGATAATAATATGCCCATAAAATGTATTAACATTACCATCGGATTATTAATATAAAACATTCAAGCACTGTATGCAAGTATGAAAACTAATCGCAAAGATAAATTGTGTGCTTAACGTTAATCACAACTTATAATTTGCAAACAGTACAAAAACATTTTCATTTAAATACTGGCGACGATTTTAATGGCCGCCCGAAAGTATGCAACACATTTTTTGCAAAACGCTTTGAACTGTAAAGAGCTTTTTTGTAGTTTTCTCTCTACGCACACTTCAGCCCAAAAGCATTCAACATTCATAATTAAATATATTACAAGGTCTGTAATTTGTCTCCCATGAATGCAAGCACATTTTTCTTTCATTAAACTACTAAAACACGCATTGCGTTTATGCAAATTGTTAAGCGATGTACTTGCTATATATATATATAGTGAATTTTACTTACGTTTTGAATGCTCATTCTATTCACACATTTCGCTGGCCAGCAGACAAAATAATCCCATTGCGGCTTCAAGCCGCCAACAACAAAGCAGCTCTGGGCGCTCTTTTCCACTAACAACACGTTCACGTTCGCTCTCTTGGCTTCCAGGCGTGAGAGAGCGTGGCTTCGCTCTCTCGCTCTCTGCATTGCTCTTTTGCGGTACCATAAACCAGTTGCTCTTGTTGTTGTTAGTAACGCTTTGTACTCGCTTCCGCGCAGATCGCTCGAGTTGCAGTCGCAATCGCAGACGCAGTTTAAAGCCATTCTTGTCGCATTTGGCTAATTGGAAAATCGCTGTGTGTGTGTGTGTGTGTGTGTGAAAAGTGAAAAGTTGTGTATTAGAATTGCTACGAAAACGAAACGAAAAGAATACGTGAAGAAAATACATATGTGAACATTGGAATATCAACACAGAATTACAGGTGCATAGTCAAAAGTTGTTGTACTTCGACTTCGACTTGAACTTCATCTTCTTCGTCTCTCAACTGCAGCTTATCTTTTATTTGCTGCTTCTCCTGCGGCTGCTGCTTAGTGTTTCATCATTTGTTGTGTTTTCAATTTGCTTTAATTGCCAAACACACGAAAATTTAAACAATTTGTTTGCGTGTTGCAGAAGTACAAACAAAAGAAGAAGAGGAATAAAAAAAAAGTGACGACGCCAAACTGTTCCCGTTCCCGTTCCCTTTCCCGCTCCCATTCCCTAATCTCACCAGTGAGTTTCCCCCCCTCGTAACCCGCCAGCTGACCCATAACCAAACCAGTTTCAAGTTATTTCTTGTGTGTTGGCCTTTCGCTTGCTTTTGTTTGGTTTTTGTTGTTGTGTTTTGTTTTTTGTTTTTCTTTTGCGGCTTTTCACTTTGTCATTTGTCATTATGTTGTTGAGGCTTTTGCTTTTGAGTTCATTTTCCATATGGATTTTCATAATTTCGCGTTATGGTTTTCGGTTTCAGTATTCAGTTTACTTTTTGTTTGGCCATTTCCAATGCGAGAGCGAGAGAGCGAGCATGTGTTCGTTCGCTCTCTGTTCGGTTCGCTCTCTTTGTGTGTTCCTCTCTCATTCTCTCGCTCTCTCTGTGTCTTGTTCGCCGCCTTCCAGTGATGCTTTGTTTTTATTTACTTTTATTTAATTATTATATTTTACACATGTTGCGCTTCCTCAATGAGCCGCAAATGTGAGCGACGATAAATCAATGAGCTCTATTTTTTTGTTTTCTTTCATTATTTTCAATTATTATTCTGTTTTTGGCATTTTTAAGCACATAGCTCATCTTGCGGCAGTTCAATTGTCTGTATCTCTCTCTCTCTCTCTTCCACTCTTATTTCTCTATCTCTGTCTTTGCTTTGCTTCGCTGCCCCCAGCAGATGACGTCGTCAGCCTGGACTACAACAGCGACTCCGTCGAGTTTCGCAACTGCAGCAGCGACGATTGCTATGCATCGAACTCCACATTGACGAAGCAGCGCCGACGTCTGCACTCCCTATCGATCTCTTCTTCTTCTTCGTCCAGCAACGATACCGATTCCGATTCTCTTTTCGGTAACTAAACATGATATTTACAGGCAAACTCAATACGATCGGATGTTATTGAAATATTGAAAATTCTTGAGAGTATATAGAAAACGGAACTGAATTCCTATAGAAATTTAAGTAGATAGCAAATTTGGTAACAAAAATATTTTGAATCATATAGTACCTTAAGAATAATTTTCTTCTTCTATGATGATCTCATAATGCATTCGTTCCTCGGCAGATACATGTGTAAATTTTCAGCATATATAAAAAATTTCAGTTTAGATTATTATTGACTATTGCTCATTCTCTTAAAAAACGAAGAAAACAAAACAAAATTTATCAAAATCTCTTTAGAAGTTTGCAAAATTGCAAGCTGATGTTTTTATGTATAATATAATCTACGCTCGTTAAATAATGAAAGAATATACATTATGCGACATTAAGCTTATAGTTTCCTAAGATCATATGTTTCTCTTTCAATTAAGCATCTCCTAATATAGTGAGGTAAACTACTGTCTTTAGATTGAACTCGAAATGAACGAGTCCTACTACAAACCTTCCACTAACTCATTACCAAAATCAATCGAAATACCTTTTGTAGAAAGTAAATCGCACAGTTTAAAATAGAAATAAACCCAACTCTCTCGTTGACAGATTCAAACAACAAGGACTTGCTGGAGCTGCAGCGACGTTGTCGTGCAGATAAGATCGCCTGTCTGAGCCTTAGCCGAATCACGTACCTGAACATTGCCAATGAGCAGACAGAGCAGGAGACGGACACAGAGCTGCTCAAGGACTCGTTGTTGATAACGCCGGAGAGTTCGCCGGACGAGCGCATGGCGTTGCAGCTGGGCAAGAAGCTGGCCCAAGTGCTGAACAATACGAGTACGCCCCAAATGGAAACGGCGCTCACATTGAGCTCAGCACCAACACCAACGATGGGTGGAGGATCAACAGGAGTGGGAATAGGAGTAGGAACAGGAACGGCAGCCAGTGGTGCAGGTGGAGCAGGTGGAGCGGTGGCTGTTGCGGTGGCAACGCCGCGTGTTGACTCACCTTTGGGCAATGGCGAGCTGTTCAACATTTCGAAGGCCAAGAAGGTGGAGTTGCAGAATCTGTCGTCGCGTTTCAGTGCCGCCGTCAACCAAACAACATCCGCAACTCCAACTCCAGCTCCAGCTCCAACGCCATCCCCATCTCAATCGCAGTCGCAGTCGCAGTCTGCATCCGGTTGCGCACCTGAGGCATCAGCAGGTGAGTTACCCCAAATGTCCTTTTGGACAGGACGCATTTATTTGCTCATTTCGCATTCCAGTCGAGCTTCAAGCGTTTAAAGTCACGTGGGGGTCGCCATTGCCATTACAAACGCATTAGGAGGCGCTTCACTGCTGCCCCTTGGCTATAAGAGGGGGGGGGAGTGGCACTCAGTGTGTGTGTGAGTGTGTGTGTGCCTTTTGCCAAAATTCGGGAATTATTCAAATTCCCACTTGGCCGGCGCAAATAAACGAAACGCGCTGCGCGGAACAAACCCAATCTTCTGCTCCACAACCTTCTGAGTTGTTGTTGTTGTTGTTGTTGTTGTTGTTGTTGTTGTTCCACAGCACACTTGAAGCGATGTGTATGCTCAAGTGTGTGGCACTTGTGTCCAAAAAAAGTAACAGAAAAGATACGAAACTAAAAGCCTTGTCCTTTTTTTTTGGTGCTCTGCGCCAATTTCAAAGGTAAACACATGAATCGAAGACAAGTGCTTGCCAAACTGTAAGGTTGAGTGCTCAATCCCCAAAAGGATGACGGCAGATAATTGAACTTTTCGCCATCTCCGTCTCCGTCAAGGACAGCAATAGCAAAATATCACTCACTATTTATAGCAAACAGATGGCCAAGAAAAAAAAAGTTTTTCGGGTTTCCAGCACAAGCCGTCGGAAAAAGTTTGATTGAGTATTTTTAATTTCATTTCAACGGGGTCTTAGGCAAATTGTAGAAAGTTACCTTAAAGGCAAAGCGATTATATAATACCGAAGGTAAATTTTATAAGACTTTTAGTATAAATTCATAATGCCGATTGATGAAAATTTGTCAACTTAACATCTACAAATTTAAGCTTCACTTTGCAGTCAATTTCAACTAAATAATTCTCAACCAATATATTATTTTAATAATAATAATAATTATATTGAGACAAAGCTAAAGCACTCGATTTTCGTTTGGGTTTTCTTTCTCTATTAATTTCCTTATAGTTCATTTAATTTCATTTTATTTCCGTTAAAAAATGATATCGGATCTAGCCCATAAAAACAATATTATATTTTTTCAAAGTTCTTTGTCTCATTTAAATTTTAATTGTATCTCAATTTATCGAATTCAATTCGCGTTCTATTAATTTTAATTACAATTTCTATTGAAATTTTTGTTGTGTTCACAACAACTCGTTTTCGGGCTACGTGAGCAAAAGCCCCCAACACCCGAATTTTTTTTTTTTTGCTTCTTATTTTGTAACTCATAATGTAGTCAACCCATTTCTTAAGGGTATCCGAAAAATGTGCTCCAAGTTTTTTAATTAACTCGTGTCGCTGCTTTCCTTTTTCATTTCACCTACTTTTCCGACCCTTTCTAGGTTTTCTTTATTGTTTTCTTGCAACTGATCCGATCAGTGTTCCCAAAAACAACGCAACAACACAAAAGTGTGTGAAAGTAGAAAATGATGCAGAAATGTGGCTCAAATGAGAGATACCCTGTAGCAAAGATTATCTGCTGTTAATAGTCTGATTTAAGTCAACTTAGGTATTGAAATTGTTATAAAATGATATAATAATAAATCTCTCAATCTTTAAGCTATCTTCTGGCATACCCTGTTAAATTTCCTTCGAGGGTATTACGTAACGCAAAAAAATAAGTCAAACAGTCAGCCCCGAAAGTAATTATTGGCACATTTATGCAAAGGCTCGCGCTCGCTTCACATGATATTTTAAATATATAATTGCCAGCTAAAATATATATTAAAAAAAACACAGCGTTTGGGGGGGGGCACTCTTCATTGAAATTGCTCCCCAATTCCCGTCTAATTGCGCGTCCGTCGCTTGTCACCTTCGCTTGGCAAACAAAACAAAAGCGAACATGGCTCGATGGGTTTCGGGGCTTAAGGTTGAAGCTTGTTGTGTTGTATTTTGTTGCGTTGTGTTTGGAGCACTTTTTGGCCTGCACGGCGAAAACATTTGTAAAAAAAAAAACTTAAAAATTGCAAACACGTCTTCATTGTTTACAAAATGTCGGCCGGAAACTCTGGCGCCCAAGTCGTTCCCTTCAGGGTCTCATACCCAAACCCAAAAAAAAACCCAAACCGTGTTTGATTCCCCATTGTTGCTTTCCTGCCTGCCCCGTTAAACATTGGCTAAAATAAAATACTACAACAGGAGAGAAAAAAAAGCAAATTTTAAATTTTAATTAAATCATGTTGTATAGAATGATGCACGTGGGAACACAGAGCACAGAGGCAGCCGAAGCAGCAGCGAGCCAAGTGGAACAAGCGGGGGCGTAAGCATGGTCGCCTGGGCCCAAAGTCAATGATGATGGCCGCGATAAGCGCTCCACTGGGTGTGCTCAGGCGCCACTAGGCACCGCTCAAAAATTGGCTACAAAAGAGAAGCAAATACTGTTACTGCTGCTGCTGGCCAACGAACGCCTTCAAGTATGCCGAGCACAACGAAATAATGGGGCCAACTCAATTGACTGAGGACCAACAACGAAACCGTTATGCTCTCTTGCCCAAAAGCGTTTAATAACGCATTTCTATGAAATGATGGCCTCTCTCAATGTACTACTTAGACAATTTGCCCCAAACACATTTGTGTTCATTGGGCTCCCAACAAATTGGCTTCCTGTAAAGTGTTGATTGAATAGATCGCGCAAGTTGAAGTTTTTTTTGTCCACCAACCTACGCTTTTTACTTTTGTCTCGTGTTTGCACTTTAAGCAACGAAAATGTATTTTTTCGACATTTATATATTTTAATCGAGAGTCGTTCAGTTGAAAAGCGCAACGTTGATTTGCTTTTGACAATTTTCAACGAAGTCTGTTCAAAAGTAGGAGCTCTTTTTATAAAAAAGAAGAATTGAGTTCAATCGTAAGCAAGTTAAAAGTGTAGGCTTGGTATCAATTCCTTGAATTGCGTAAGATTATTTTAACTTTACACTTAAAACTCGAGCAAACTTTACACGTCTGTGTTATTGTTTGAAGCTTCCTCAAGAGTTCCCTTTCTAGATATGTGAACTTCCAGAAAAAATCAATCAAATACAAATAAAATTAGGCATTTTCAAATTAAGGCGGGTATTCAGCTTAGTTATTGTAATATTGAGTATACGCCAATGTTTAGATTACTTATTGTAATATTAAGTATACGCCTATGTTAAGTATATGCTCATATTAAGTATACCACAATACTCAAGATTCATAGTTCCTTTTTAAAGCAGTGAATGCCTCTTCGTTTTCTAAAGTATTCCCTTACTTTTGATTCAAAGAATTTTCAACTGATTTTTTGAAAAGTTCCTCTATTGGATTCGATATTTTAATACGATTTAAAAGTGATAAAGAACCAGTCAAATAAAAATAAAACTAGTATCGCCACAGCATCTTCAAATTAGCTATTTCCATTGAAGGCAAGTGCTACGCTTACTATTGTAATATTAAGTATACGTTCATATTAAGTATACTCAAATATTCAAGATACGGTTTTAAAGCAATGAACGTCCTATTGCTTCCTAAAGTATTGCTTAACTTTTGACTAAAACGATTTCCAACTGATTTTGTGTTAAGTTTCACTCTTGAATTGATATCTGAATAATATTACAAACTGATAAAGAACTTAGCTCTTTAACCCGGCGTCACAAATGCGATGGCAAAACTCATATTATCCAAGCTTCAAGCGCTTGTGCTCTGCAATCGCTCTGTACAAATTTGCGCTACTAATGCGGCCTCGTCATCCATTTGGTTTCATCTCGTTTCATTTCAGTACCAACGCCAGTTCCCTCAACCCCAACTACAGCTTCAACTCCGGCTATAGCTTCGACTTTTGCTGCGACTCCGTCGACGCCGCTGGAAACGCAATCAACTGTTATAATTTCGTTTAAATCATCTCAAACACCTGTGCAGTCTCAAGCGGCATCGACTGACAATGCTGCCAATAAAGAGGAGCAGCAGCAGCAGTTGTTGGAACAGCAGCAGCCAGCAGAGGATAGTGAGGAGGCACTAGAGGCGGAGGAGGAGGAGGAGGAGACAGAACCGTTGCCACCGCCACCTGGTTACGGTACGCCCACCAATCTGCTGTTGTCGAGCAATGTGCTCAAAAAGGTGGCCAGCTTTTCGGTTGAGAGATCGTCAACGGGCAACAGCAGCGCCAGTGCTCAGTCACTGGCAACGGGCCACGACGACAGGGACAAGGATAAGGACAGAGAGAAGGATAAAGAGCGAGAGAGGGACAAGGAGACAACGCTGCTGGCGACGTCAACGTCAGCGCTGTTGGAGAAGCAGCAGCAGGCCGCCGCCGCTGTTGGCGCTGGGTCGCGACGAGGCTCATCTTTTGTACCGGAAAAGTTAAGCTTCGCTGCATATGAAAAGTTCGAAGGTAAGTCTCACGAAATATTCTTTACGTCTCTCTGTCTCTGTCTCTGTATCTTTTCGTTCGTTTCGTCTCTTCATCCAGTCAAGCGCAGCCAAAAAAGGGCGGGGGCAGGGGGTGGCAAAGTTACCTGGCTTAAATACAAGTTTAACCAACGATTTTTGCGCATTTCTGTTTGCCTTTTTCGTTAAACTCGGCAAATTGGCGCCACGTTTGATTGCGTTTGTTGTTTGCCCAAAGTTAACAATTAGTTTTCCCCTTCACGCAATTCGCTTCTTTCCACACACTTTTCATACAATTTCCGCCTTGCGGGCAAACTCTCGACTCTCGAAATCAGTTAACCAATCAAAAGACAATGCCAACTTGAGTGAATCATTAGACAAACGGTAAGTTACTTTTCGTTGTTTGCAACAAACCGTCGAACAAAAACGAAAAGTAACGTTTGGCAGCGCCACCTGGCGGCGAGAGTTGCCAAAGTTTTGTGCTTAATCGGGCAACATGTCGAGCATTTAATTAGGAAACTAAAATACATAACTAATTGTATTTATATTAGACTGTGATTTCTTGAAACTAGATCATACTGATTACAACATTGAATACTTCGGAGTCAGATGATATTAAAAGAGGAAGATGATCAAAGATTTACATTTTTGTATTAATTAAATTTAATTTTTCAATCAAATTCAGCTATACTCAATCACTGTTTAACTAAATCATCAGTATGCTATATTAAATAATATATAGAGAAAGTACGTCAATTTCTGTAAAGTAGATCACACTTCAACTAAATTTGATTTTCATATTGCATTTCTTTTTCTTAAATCTCTTTCATTTCATAATAATTTCTTTACATAATTCTTTGTTACTCTTTGCCTAAAATGATGCAAGTGCTTAGATTTTCAGTTTGACTTAATGGCTTCATTTATTTTTGGTATTTCGAAAATTTTAGCAACTTAACTCAACTCTTGAAGTCGAGTCGAGTCGTGTCGAGTATTTGTATTAAGTATTCATTTTTCCCTGCTGTTGACAGGATTCATAAGTTACGGCTATGCAAATTCACAAATTCTTTTACTCCCCACGGGGCAAAAGTCTGCCCCCATCCATCTCCTTTCCCTGTCAGTGCTCTCTCTCTCTCTCTCTCTCTTTTGGTCTTTCTTAACCCAACTCGAACCCCTCTCAACTTGACTGCTACTCATTCCAATCAGCAAAGCTGCCTGCCTGAGTCGTCGTCTTCTGATTAGATTAAAGTTTCGTTTTATGCTGCATACTTGCGGGCGCTGTCTTTAAATCGATGCGTCGCGTCTTACGCGCTCCTACAAACATGCCACAAAAATGCGCATGCCACACACACACACACACAAACACACAGCCAATGAAAACTTTTTGGCATTTTTGTGCTTAAAATTCCGTATGAAAATTATTTGGTGCCTCGAAACTATTTTCGCCCAAGCAAAAGTTTTGCGCCTAAACGCCGTCAATTTTGTGGCCAGTTACGCAGCGCCTCTTGTGCCACGCCCCCACACACACAGCTCAGATAGCTCACACACTAATTGGTAAGCGTTCGCTTCCCTTTCGCTGTGCTTGATGTCGAAACATTGTTGCCAGGCATCTGTGCATCTGCATGTTGCATCATCGAGAGAGAGTCGCATCAACGTCTGCTGCAAATTAATGCAAACAAACATTTTAACGCCTCGCTAACGCCAAGCACCAAGTAACAAAAGCAACAATAGCAGTAGCTGGCTGCATTGAAATCCAAAACCGCACGGACACGCAATTTGCTGGCTTGCCATCTTTCAGCCTCATCCGCATCCGCATCCTCAACCTCTTGCTCATCCTTTTGGGTCTGGCGCTGTTGTCACTGTCTGAAGTGGCCATCAATTCTTCGTGGCTTTCGGCAGCAGACGCAGACGCAGCAGAAGCTGTAGCTGAAGCTTTTTGTCGCGACTTTTCATCAGAGCGAGCAGCAGCAGCAGCAGCGGACTCTGGCCAAAATCTGATTTATATGCCCCGGCAACGTCACGTCCGCTCTGCGGGAGAGAGGGGAGGAGGAGGAAGGGGAAAGACAAGCCAAAAAGTACCATCAAAGAGCAACAACTATGATGGTGTGCAACCGCAGAGCCAGCGAACGTTGTTTGTGCAACGCGTAATGAAACAATATTTTGGGTAGACGGAAGCAGCAGCAGCAGAAGGAGCTATTGCAGCAGCCACTAGAGAGATCTGCCTCTGTTTGTTGTCCTTGTTGTCGTTGTTGTTGTTGTGCTTTGTGGTCTTCTGTGCAACGTTTCATTTTCATCGTTTTGTTGTCTGTTGGTTGGCGAAAGTGTTGCGACGTCGTCGTCGTCGTCAGCTTCAGCATCAGCATCAGCATCAGCGTCATTTCTGCCGTTGATGAATGCAACGCATGCATGCGTACACCGATACACCCTTCTTATACTGCTCCTCCCCCCCTCGCTGTCCATATGCTGCCCACTCGTCAGCAAACGAAGCAGTTATGCAAATTTGTTGGCCGTCATTCGCGCCGAGTTTCATCAAAAGTTGCCAAACGTTGGCAGCTAAGTTGCCATCCCAATTCCCTATTGCATCCCTCCTCCCCCTTCTACCTTCATCAGCGTC
This sequence comes from Drosophila niveifrons, assembly GCA_035046325.1. Classification (NCBI taxonomy): domain Eukaryota; kingdom Metazoa; phylum Arthropoda; class Insecta; order Diptera; family Drosophilidae; genus Drosophila; species Drosophila niveifrons. The sequence continues at coordinate 11,364,441 of JAWNOC010000068.1, forward strand.
CCCCAATTTTCATCCCTTTGTTAGCCCATATATGCTGGTCTACCTATACGCTCATCAGTTACGTTGCCTCGTCGTCACTTTGGCCTATCAGTGGACGACCTCTTATCAGCTTTGATTACACGCAGCTAATGATTGTTGCTCGCCTTTTGAGTTCGCATTTGAACTTTAGTTCTTGAACTTTAGCTGCTTTTATTGCAATGGAAACTAGCCCATATAGATTTGAAATTTCAACAAACTAAGTCTTTTTTATGGTAGAATAATGAAGAATTAAAACAAATAAGAAACTCAAAATCCATTTTCAATTAAAGCAGAGCAATTACTTAAATGTACCAAATTAATATGCCTCAAAATTACTGATATATACCAAAATGTATATTTAGTATATTAATATAATGCGTACTGTACTGTAAAATATACCGAATTAACAGTCTTAAAAATACTAATATATATCGAGATGTATATTTGGTATATTGGCATAAAGAGTATTAAAATACATAATACTGTCATTTGAATATACCGAATTAATATTTTATAAAATACTGATATATACCAAAATGTATATTTAGTATATTAATATAATGCGTACTGTACTGTAAAATATACCGAATTAACAGTCTTAAAAATACTAATATATACACAGAGATGTATATTTGGTATATTGGCATAAAGAGTATTAAAATACCAAACACTGTCATTTGAATATACCATATTTTTAAAAATACTGATATATACCGAAATGTATATTTAGTATATTAATATATATCGAGTATAAAATACATTATACTATACTTAAAATATACCAAATTACTAAACCAAAAAATACTGGCACATACCAAAATGTATATTTTGTATATTGAGATATGGAGTATAAGAATACATTATTCTCTTAGACACTTAATGGTAATAAGAATAATTCTTAGGAAACATTTACCACACAAAAGAAATACAAAGATAAACAAAATCCAACTCAATTGTTTTTATATTTCCTTATCAATTGAAAACAAATCCATATTATACAGTCTGTTGTTCAACCAATCTATTTTTGGTCGTTTATCTCTACCAATTATAGAACTGATTGGAACTCCCTTTGTTAAGCGGATAATCTAATCAAGTACCACTTAAATTAAACACTTCATTGGGCAACGTATTTATTCTGGTATTATGCCTAATTTCTCCCTTCGATTGAGACGCTTACCTGGCCTATCAATCACTTGTGTTAACTTTTGCTTATCAGTTAAACTGACCAACTTTTAAAAGCTTTACAAGTGACAATGACTAACACTTGAAAATGACATGAAATTAAACAGTTTCGATTAAGCCAAAGTCAACAAATAACGTAAACCATTTTAATTGATCTACAGCGCAGGTGTGAAGTGGCGTGAACTATAAAGTACACTGAGAAAAAAGGGTTGAAAAATCGAAATTATGATTTAAGAAACCACTTTAAATATTTGTCATTTGCCAATCAGATAAATGATAAGTAAAGTAAAGTATAAAAATATGACTACGCAAAAACAATAATTGTGATTATCTTTAATTGTGAATGAATGAGTCAGTTGTAGAATTGTGACGCACTTTTGATCCGAATCAATGATTCGGGGGAAAAATCAGAGTCTAACGGCAGGTGTTACTCATAAGTTTATGATTCAGTAGAGAGAGAGAAAGGGGAAAAAGTTGCAGTAGAAATCGCTCAACTTGAATGTGTTATCAAGACCATGACACTGATAACCACCGACCTTGCCAGGGCGTTAGCACAAGGTAACAAGAGAGGGAGAGCGAGCTTGTTTTAAGCGATAGGCAATGCACTTCGAAGTGCGGGGAGCGTGTTCACTTATCAACAACAAACTAACCCAAAAGCAACAACTAGCTCAACTCGCAACAGGCGCAAGTACAAGTGTTGATAATTTTGATAAGACATGCGACACATTCAATTTCGCCAAATGTGACAGCACAGCGAGCAGACAGTCAACAACGCGCTTCGGTTTAGTTCAAATCGCGACAAAAGTCACGGTGGAAAATATATACCATGTCCATTACACAGCCACAGCTGAGCAGCGTCTGGTGTACGCTGCTGGCGAGGCACGCGCATCCAACGGAGCAGCAGCAACAGCAGTCGGAGCAACGACCGGAGTATCACGTGCCAATTAGTCTGCCGGATCGCAGCATTATGTGGCGCCAGCCGGAAGCGTGGCTGGAACAGCAGCAAGAGCTCAGCGTGGCATCACACTCAGCGCATTATCGCCAGCTACAGCTAATGTCCCGTCCAAAGCCACAGAAGCCACCTGATGTCGCCCTCGTCGACTGGGCAGCATCCGTTACAACCTCCGTCCTACTGCCCTACAACAACTACAACTACAACTACAACAACGACTGCGACTACGACTACAACTGCCCCAACTCTGTGCCAACTTCCAGTCTGGCCCTCAGCATTAGCGTGCACATTGTCAGCCTTCGGTTTGACCCACACGCGCCTGACCCACAGCTGGCAATGACCAACGCTTCTGTAGCGCCATTGCCACCGCCTTTGCCCGCTCCAGCTGTACGCGCTGACAGCCAGCGTAAGTTTTATTTGATATGCCCTATGCTAGTGGTAGGGTATCAACAACTAATTGATAGCTACGACAAACAGAAAAGGAAAGCCAAGATTTCGAAATATCGATTCCTTTAGAAATGATCAATTCTCTGTTGTATAATAATATATACTACAACTATATTGATATACTGCATATAGGTATATACTAAATGCATTGGTATATTATATATGGTATGCTATCTTAACATATATTGGTATATTATTCTCATTAGATCTCAATTTATCTTTAGATTGCCAATCCAATTGATTAGCTACAAATTTTAGATGCTCTATATGATGTCCTCTGCCTTTTCGTTATGACGAAATATAGTTACCTATATAGTATGAAAATATATATTATATATATTTGTATAGATTAGAGTTCATATTTACATTAGTAATGAAACTGATTAGCTACAAAATATGGGTACACTGAAATTTGTCCCTCTGCTTTTTCGTTATGACGACATACATTATATATAGTTTGGGAATATTTATTATATGTGTATAATAGATATGTGTGTATGTAGATCAATATTTACATTACTGATCAAACTGATTAGTTACAAGTTATAGCTGAGTGTTGTCCTCTGTCTCATCAGTTTTTACATTTTAAATTGAAATTAGCAAATGGGTTTTTTCCTATCAATTTCACGATTAATGACGAGATATTCCAACACATAAAAAGAACATTGCGAGCAATCGTTATAAAAATCTAATTGGCTGATGAACTATTAAAACATGTTTATCCATGTTTAACAATCAAAATTAGATTCTTAATGAAGAAATTATAAAACTTAGAAGCTATGAAAACTTTTAATGTAAACTTTTAACTTTGTAACAAATAATCGATAGAAAGATCTATGATACACAATTAAAGAGAATAAAGATATCTACAACTCTCAATTAATAAGTTCAATAACCAATAAAATGTAGATATCTACAACTATAAATTTATAAGTTCATTGGCACAAGGGATCAATGAACAATAAGCCATAAATTGAGCGCACATTTCAGTGTAATATATCTTTACAATTTTGAATTACAATCCCGTAAATAAATTATAATTTATGAACTTGTAATCGCTAAACAGTGCATTCAGAATGACTCGTCAAACTTGCATTTAATATATTTGTCGTCATGGAGCAACGAATGCGTCAGCAAAACTATAAGCAACTGAAGAGTTCTGTTCAACTGTTCAAGAGAAAAAGAAATAACGTATATTCGTCTATAAGTTTACGAACTTGACCGTATCAAACTGCTTTGATTTGGCCACAAGTCAAGTGCCAATCAATGGCATCAAAAAAACGAGTGCTATCTATAAATAAAAACGATGTGAATTGGATTTTGCGCTTAAGCCATCGCTCATGAAGAGTATCTTATCTTCGTTGTCAAATTGACGCGTTACTTTCTTCTTCTTCTGTTTTGTTGTGCCTTTTTTTTTGTCGTTTTCCTGTTTGTTTTCTGACTTCTTTGGACAACAGTTAAATTTATTTATGCCTAATGTTTTTGGTAGCCAACACGTCGACCAGAAGGGAGAGAGAGAAGGCTACTCTGTGTCTTCCTGCCGAAACTTCACTAAATTTCTTTTGACTTTTTCTCAATGCGTTGCACACACACTCACTCACATAAATCATTGTGTCTGCCTGTATTTTGGGTTCCAAGTTTTGTGTATCGGAGCCGCAGCTGTGGGCAAAGTTTATAGAGCGAGCCCCACAACCACAAACAATTCTTCTGTCTCCCCCTCTCTTACACTTCTTACTCACTTTAACTAACAGCGTCTCATTTTTTTTTTGTGCTTGCAGGTCAAATGCTGATCAAATGGTTAATCTCTACGCTGCAGAGCAGCAATTGTACAGGACAAGATGCCTTGAATGCAATGGCATTGCAATTCTGCAATAATCTCAAATATGTTGGCGTACTCAAGCAGATCTCCAATGAGCAGCAGCAACAGCAGCAGCAGCAGGAAACCATGTCCGGATTTAGCGTAAGTTCAATGAACTCCAGCAAACACTAGTACTACTATATATAGTGTAGTTAAAGTCCCGCCAGGACCACGGGAAATTGGTCATCGAGCGGAAGTTGTCACGGCGCTGACGGAAATAGATCCCAGTGCACGTAACTTAGTTTAAGAGTACTTCGGTTGGACCAAGTCATTAGCTATTGATAAGAACTGACTATGCATCCGCTTCTCTCTCTCTGTCCCCTAATCCCTCATCATCTTCCTCTCTCCCTCTCCCACTCTGTGCATATCATGAGCGTATTCTTTGACTTTAAGTTGACTACAAAAATGAGCCGCAAAGTTGGGCCGGAAATTAGCAATTCCATTGCCAGGCAAATCGCAATGCACTTTCATTTAGCCAAGCTGCTGCTTCTGTCAGTTGCATAGCCACCTCTCCCCCTACCCCACACACCTCTTGCCGCCCTCTCTCACTCTCTCTGCACTCCAGCCGCCAGCTGACGAGGCCTGCAAGTGTCAGAACTTGTTAAAACTTTGCCGTCAACTCACTCTCAGCTGGCCATTGAAGTTGGCCATGCTGCACAAAATGTCCTTTGCTCTCTCTCTTTTTTTTGCCATTTTCAACTGCATGCTAAATTATGAAAGCACAGAGTTGACTTGCTGGGGTGGAATAGAGGAGGGGGCGAGGTCAAGGAGAGTGCAGGTTGTTTGCTTTGAGCCCTCCTCTCGAACTAATGGACTGTGTAATAGTTTACTTTGGGGACAGGCTCGAAAATGTTACCGCTGACTAACTAAACAAATCACGAGACGTTGACCAATTTTGATGTTGCTTTAATTAAGGGTTAACCTGTTTACCCCCCTTTCCTTTCCCTTTTCCTTTTCATGCCACACTCTGTGCACTACCTCTTTAGCTTTTAGCTAAAGTTAATGTTAAGTGTTATTGGCCTGAGGACATTACAACGGCCAAAAACACACTAACAAATAATCAAGCACTCGTTCTATGCTCCAAATTAGTTTAGGCCAAAAGTTTTAGCCACAGCAGCTTAACCTCAAATCCCTACACAGAATCAGAGAGTAACTGCGAAACACAGAGAAAGAGAAAGAGAACGAAAGAGAGGCAGAGAGAGAGAGAGAGGTAGGGAGCAAAGGGCGAGCCAAGTGAGTGAGCGGACAACACTGTTAAGTGATTTTCTATGTGATGATACTTGAGCTCTTCAGATTATGATATCACAAAATTCTCCGTCTCATCCTTGGTCCGCCCCCCCCCCCTTCCCCCACCCCTCTTCTAACCTTGGCTCCTGTTTAGTGAATCCCATGTCTTTTTGTAGCTGTGTCCCGTGTCCCATGTCCGATGTCAATGTGCGCGTCATCAAGTTTTTGGGCAACAGGCCAGAAACAGATTCCAAGCTTAAGCTTTGCCTTGCTACCCTCTTCTCCTCCTCCTTCTCCTCCCCTTCTTGCTATCTCTTTCTATCTGTATCTTGGTCGCTTTCTGCGCTGCTTCTTGTTGTTGCAGCTCATTGAAAGTTTGTGCGTTTTTATTACTTTGTGGCAAGTTCGGCGTTTATTATTATTCTTTTGTGCGCGCCACGCGACAAGCGCTAGTTGAGTCAACTTTTGCCAATCAATTTAAATTACAGGGTATTAACATAGTCAAACTCACACAGCACACAAGTTTAGTAAGCCACTTGAAAACTAGTTGTTGCGAAATTAAATTCAAGTACCATCACATAATAAATGAAATAATCATTTAACAGTCAAAACAAGCAAACAAAAAACAAGAATGCAGTAAAATAAATTGTTTGATAATACAATAACATTACATTAAAATTCCATAATAACAAAAAACAATGCACAAAAAAAAAAGTTAAATCAAAGGATAGCTTATAAAATAGCAAAAGAATGTGGACAGAATGCTTAGAGGGAAATATTAGTTAAAAACAAAAAGTATGAAATATATAATTGAATATAACTCAAAAACTAAATCAATTTACATAATTCTACCAGAGAATATTATATGAATATCTTTCTATTTTTATAAAATTCAATACTTGAGTTTATCTCAAAGCTTGAATTTCAAAAATATTTCATTTCTATTTAAATTTTCATTCTCCCGCAATTCATTTATTATTTCGCTAGAAAGACTAATTGACACCTGTGATAGATCTGTTTCTCTTTTACACAAAGTAATCCACGATAATTACAATAAATCATCATTATGATGCATGGATACTTTGGTAGCAAGTATCTTTTTGTGTTCTTCCTTTAAATTAAAAATTGAAATTCAATTATTCGGTGGCACTTTCACACCTTCAAAACATTCGCTCACTTTGCTAATCTGTGAAAGCGTTTGAGTTAAATCAACTGAGTTGATACTGAATCAAAAGATAGTTGTACTAAGGTGGGCGGCAGTCAACTGAGTGTGTGGTTGGGGGGCGTGGCGAAGTTTTCTCTCTGCGCGCCATTTGGCTCAAGTGTTTGCACTTTGGCGTTGCTAGCAATTTGCATCTTGTTGTCACATTTGCGAAACCACACACGCCCACACATGCCACGCCCCTCCCTCCTCCTACTGTCAATCCTTGGGCGAGCCAAGCATCCTAATCCCAGCCTGAATCCAACGCATGACATCTCACAAATAGGTAAGCAGCAAAAAAAAAGTGCAACAGTGGCACTAGCAAAGTGAAAAAAAATACAAAGACTATTATCAAAGCCGCACAAAAAATGCTCTGCTCTATACTCAAATCGATTTCGATTACTTGACTCGATAACATAAAACAAAATTCCAAATTTAAAATTCCATAAAATTTCAATGTTTTTTCGACACATTTTTAAAAGGAATATATGCCAAGGCAACAGGTTTTATGACAACGTCTTAAATTATACCTTCGAGGTTAGTTCTTTATGTTCATAATGAAAAACAAAGCTAAGCAAAGTTTTAAAGATTTTTCATACATTTCTCATAGGATTTTTAATTCTTAATAATCTCAAGGATTACTAGAAAGTTTTATGTTTGTAAAAATCAATTTCAAAAAATTCAAATTTGCAATTATAATTTAGATTAGTATTAAATTTGTATTGTGACATATATTTTTATTATAGAAAATCCCAAAAACATTTCCACTAAACAAAATAAACTAGCAACTCAATTTAAAGAGAAATTTGATTAGGAAAACAAAGAAACATCTTTACATAAACATTATTTCATTGTCTAAAAATTCAAAGAGAAGGCACTCAGACAACTTTCAGAATAAAAGAGTATTTGAAACTGTCGTCAAATTCCCGCTGCGGGACACCACGACAACAACAATGACATGTGCAGAGCTCACGTTGAGAGTGCAGACGTCACTTAGGAGGGGGGAGGAGAAAGAGTCGAGGAGATATGAGACACGAAACACACGAGGCAGACAGAGTGAGGAAGGAAAAAAGCGGATGGCTTTTAAGCTTTGTCGCTTGGTCCACTTGAGACCCGAGTACTGAGCACTGAAAGGGATGCACTTCAGCTGCAATTAGAAGTCAATGGGCTAATACAAGTTTATCTCAATTCCATTCTTTTCTATCTCTCTTTTTGTTGTTGATTCTCTAGCCCTATGAAATGTACCAATGGACGCATACGGAACAGCCCACAACATCGCTGCCTCTGACGCCTGGGAAACTGGATAAGGTGGCTGCCTGGCCTTTCTCGAGCACGCCGGCGGGACTGAAGCAACATCAGCTGCTGGAGAGCAGCAACAGCACACAACTCGATGGCCAGAAGATGTTGCAGCAAGTACTGCGCAAGCGGCTGCTCAATTGTGCGACTCTTGCCGAGGTGCATGCGGTGGTCAATGAGCTGCTCAGCAGCGTGGACGAACCGCCGCGGCGACCCTCCAAGCGGTGCATCAACTTCAATGAGCTGATCAATGCCAGCGAAACAACCATCTACGAGTACAATAAGCCAGTGGAGAGCAAAAGCTATGCGGATGCGGGCACACAAACCGAACAGCAAGCGGAGCCAGAGGATCAGGATAAGACTTGTGCGGGCACTTGTACGTGTGGCGCAGCCAAGGGATTGGCGACGACGGAGCCAGTGCCGCCGGCTGTTGCAGCCACAGCAACAACGACAGCAGCACCGCCTCCGCCACCACCTCCTCCGCCACCGCCACCGCCTCCGCCGCCACCCGCACCTCCCATGCCCGGACAGGCAGCTGCACCACCGCCGCCGCCTCCACCACCGCCACCCATTGCAGGTGCAGGTGGCGCACCGTTGCCACCCCCAGAACCCGCAAGTGCAGCAGCAGCAGGCCCAGTGCCACCGCCACCGCCTCTAAGTACCTCCAAATCCGGCGCAAATCTCTCGCCAGCGCCCTTGCCCGATCCCGCTGAAGGCAATTGGTTCCTACGCACAAGCAGTAAGTGTTTTCAAGGGGTCCGTTTCCCATGATGCAACAATTTCATTTAATAATGCATCTGCTCTCGGAAAATGATGCAGAAAGTAAAAAATAAAGCTGATGATTATGAGAAGGGGACAAAGTACTGCAGGCGAAACAAAGCTTCTGCTTATTCCAGATCCTTGCTTCACATTTTTTAGTTGACAATTACAACAATTAAGCAACCTAGACGAGTTCTCTTTAGTTAGGACATTTCCCATTGGTAAGCAAGGCTTTGGAAAGGGTACTTAGCATAGAAATAGAACTATAAATTTACGAGAACTAGTCAGTCGTCTTAACTTAGGAAATCGTTCCCAAAATATCGAAAGCAAAGCAACGAATTTCGAAACTCTTAGGTTTAATGACAATTCCCACTTAAAGAAAGCTTTAACTATTGTCGCTTAAGTTGTTATTCTTCTTTCTGCTTTAATTTGAAGCCTTTAGAAATCCAAATCTGAACTTTAAATACATACTAAAACTCGAAAATTGAAAAACCCGCCCCATAAATTATATAAAATGTAGCATATTGAAATTCAAAACTCACCTGTTGCTTTCATTTTCAATAGTACAACGCAAGAGCGCCGTTAATCCGCCGAAGCCCATGCGACCGCTGTACTGGACGCGCATTGTGACAAATGTGCCGCCAGTGCCGCGTCCGCCATCGGTGGCCAACTCCACGGACAGCACAGATAACAGCGGCAGTTCGCCGGAGGAAACGCCTAGCACAGCCACAACGCCAGCAACCGCAGCTACAGCAGCAGCAGCAGCAACAGTTGCGACAACACCAGCGGCAGCTGCGCCGTCCAAAGAGATTTGGACTGAGATCGATGAGACGCCGCTGGATAATATCGATGAATTTACAGAGCTTTTCTCCCGCCAAGCAATTGCGCCCGTTAGCAAACCCAAGGAACTGAAGCCGAAGCGCGACAAGTCCATCAAAGTGCTGGACCCGAAGCGTTCGCGTAATGTGGGCATCTTTGCCAGAAGTCTGCACATGCCGTCCATTGAGATTGAGCATGCCATTTACCAGGTGGACACCTCAGTGATTAGCCTGGAGACGCTGCAACAGATCAGTCATATACGTGCTACCGAGGAGGAGCTGCAACGCATCAAGGATGCCGATGGCGGCGACATTCCACTCGATTATCCCGAACAATTTCTCCGCGACATTTCCCTCATCTCGATGGCCAGTGAACGCATCTCCTGCATTGTCTTTCAAGCCGAATTCGAAGAGTCTGTAACGCTCCTGGTGCGCAAACTTGAGACGGTTTCCCAGCTCTCGCGGCAACTTATCGAGAGTGAAGATTTAAAGCTGGTTTTCTCCATCATATTAACGCTGGGCAACTACATGAATGGCGGCAATCGACAGCGTGGCCAGGCGGATGGCTTCAACCTCGATATACTCGGCAAACTGAAGGATGTCAAGTCCAAGGAGTCGCATACAACGCTGTTGCACTTTATTGTGCGCACTTACATTGCGCAGCGACGCAAAGAGGTGCTAAGTCTGTTCAATATGAAGTTGCCTATACCAGAGCCGCCGGATGTGGAGCGTGCAGCGCAACTGGACTTTGATGAGGTACAGCTGCAGATCAAGGAGCTGCACAAGAAGCTAACAGGTAAGGGGGCGAGAAGGGGAACTTAAGTAATTAAATTTGTAATTTGGTATATAAGTTAAGTTCATAAGTAACACTTATTGTTGCGTAAAATCGGATAATAATTTCTGTAATTCCTCAATGACAGTCTTAGACAATTTAATTTCTTAAATCGCTTATCTGAATAACAAAAATCATTTTTTGAAATCTCTAAAAATTAACATCGGGTATTGCTTGCTCAACCAGTTGCAGCAGTGCTCCAAATTTAACAGGGCTGTTACTCAGCTTTAGAGATTGCTGTTAACAGTCAAATTACAGTTTTAGATGCTTAGCAGGTATGAAGCTGTTAAACAGTTTTAGCTTCTCTTAATCCGTTGAGCATTTAAAACTGTATTTGTCTGCAGCTGTCATGTTATTGATGAAATTGCAATCTTTTTACTTACAGCTTGCAAGCAGACTACAGCACAGGTGCTCAGCGCATCCAGCGGCAGCATTCAGGAGCCCTTCAAGTCCAAAATGCAGGAATTTACAGCGAATGCCGATAAATCGGTGGCCAAGCTGCATCAGCTGCTAGACGAATGCCGCGATCTCTTTCAGGAGACAATGCGTTTCTATCACTTCTCGCCCAAAGGTTGCACTTTAACGCTTGCACAGTGTACACCCGATCAGTTTTTCGGTTACTGGACGAATTTCACCAACGACTTCAAAGACATTTGGAAAAAGGAGTTGGCAATATTGGAGAACGAATTGTATGTCCAGCACTTTACAGGGCAGCATTTTGAAATATTCACTAATTTGAATTCGCTTTTTTCGTTGCAGTAAATTAAAAAACATGAAAAAACATGCACAGGCTGAAAATCGTCGCAATAGCTGCGCTACAACGGTGCAGCCAAAAAGGCTTTTGTACAAGGAGCGCATGGTGCTGCGACGCAGCCAAAACTAGTTGTTAGTCCAAATTAGCTTTAGTTCTTTCCGTTTTTTTAAGCTTAATAAAAATTTACGAAAATCCTCGCACTCGCGCACTGTTCGAACTTTTAAACGTTTCTTTTTTTTCCATCGCCGAATTGGAAAATTGGCTCCATTTTTATAACCGTTTTGTACAACACTGCAAAAAAAAACTAGTCGCCCACCACCACAAACATGTTATCGAACTTGCCTTTTTGAGTAGCCTCATGCTAGAAAGTGTGACCCTGGTACGCATCTATGTTGATTTAGTATATTTGAAAATTCGCTTTGCGGTCACACACACTGCGTTATTTGGCAAACTGGCGGGCCACACCACAACAATAATAATAATAAACAAAACGTTGAAATTATTAAAATGTCACATCCGAATACAACGCGACGCAAGCATGTGCTCAAGGAGATGATGGAGGACGACTATTCGCTGCCCACCGAGCAGCAGCAAATTGTGCGTGTCATTAGCAGTCGCGGTAACAATTTACACGAGGTCGAGGCGCCTTCACCGGACGCCGAAAACTTTCTAGGTGAGTACGAATCTTGTTATCATTGATTACTTAATGAACATTTCTGTATGTATATAGTTTCCATGCCCAACAAGTTTCGTAAGAATGTGTGGGTTAAACGCGGCGATTACATTCTCGTAGAGCCCATCGAGGAGGGTGACAAAGTCAAGGCAGAGATCTGCAAGATTCTCACTCCCGAGCACATCAAAGAGTACACAAAAGCGAGCATTTGGCCAGAGCGATTTGCCAAGAAGTCAGAAAAGTTGCCCGTAAACAATGCTTCAGATAGCGATTCGGATGAATCTTTGCCGCCCAACACAAATCGTCCTGCCCACCGACAAGAGGACGAAGAAACGGAAACGGATTCAGACTCTGAAGATAGCAGCGACTGAAGATTTGCAGTGCAACACTTTCGTTTTTTTGTGCATTACAAAAGTTTAGCTATGTATATTTTTTTAACCGCAAACTGTTGTTTTTTTCCTCTCAAATTTTGTTGTAACAAAAAGAATTCGTGTCTTTACTACATACATAATAATAATTAAAAAATAGAACCAAAAAATACAACTACATTAATAATTGTTTGTTTTTTTTTTTTTGCGGCTGCTGTTTGTAACTAAAATTCGCTTGCAAAAGCTACCAAAGCCTAAGAATATTTTTTGTTTATGCGCGCTTGAGATCTGTGCTTATAAAGCGTCCATTTTTAGTGAGGATTCAATTTAACTGAACTTCTTCCTGTTCAATATTCTCCTTCGATTCATCAGCGTCTTCCTCAGTTACTGTTGCTATAGTTTCCCCTGCAATCTTGGCAGTCTCCAACAAAGCATCATGCTTCGATTCCAGCGCCAATGTCGATGGTCTTGGCTTCGTAAAGGGAAAATTACTTAAGTCTTCCAGTTGAGGCGTGTGCACAGCGATCAAATCCGTTTGCGTTGAGCTGCTGTCTCGCAGTTCCCCAACTGACGATTGCTGCTCGGTGGCCTCGTCGCATTCCGAGGAGCTGTTGATTTGTTTGCGCAACGCATCCTGCGGCAGATTGCACACCATGGTCAGGCAGTTGACAATGGTGCCAATGGAGCTCTGCAGCTGTTGCACCTGGTCGGTTAGGATTGTGCAACGCTTGGCCAAATCGTTGACAACAGCTGCCGAGTTCTGATCCAGACACAATTGTCCTTGACTGACTTGGCTGCCATCTGTAGTTGTTGTCTCCTCTGACAGTTGTTGCTGCTCGCTGCCTGCTTTGGCATCCACTTGCATCGTGGACACTTTTTTCCAGAGCGCATTGATGGCCTGCATCTGCAGCTGTTGGATTTTGCGTTCGTTCTGCAGTTGCGCCTTGGTCAGCTGCATGTCCTTATTCAGTTTGCTAAAATTAATAAGAATGTGAGTTAAATATGTTAGAAGTACGAAAGTACACACAAGTCATCAATTCAAAGAACGTAGTTAAGTTTCAAACCATAGCACATACTTCGAACCCGAGCTTAAGAAAGACACGAACCAAAGTACATAAAATTGATCGTGCAAGAAGTAAACCAAGATTTAGTGGCTCTACTTACTCAATGTATTCGTGTGTGCGCTGTTTGTGCAGCTTCTCGGCAATGTCTTTGGTTTTCTTGCGTGTGTGATAGCCGCGCCACATCTTCTGTATGGTCACCGCCGACGACTCCGTCACATGCTCTATCAGCCGATCCGCACAGTTCAGATTATTATTCTCCAGCAACTGTTGCTGCTGCTGTTGTTGTTGTTGTTGCTGTGTACGTTGTGCTGCCATTTTGCGAATCGTGCGCAACTTCTCAATGTTGATCTGTTCGCCATCATCATCGGTGCTAAAGCCGCTGGCATCTGTGGCATTGCCCTGCAACATTGTGGCAACCGCTGGCATAGGTTGAGGTTGCTGCAGCTGCGAGCTTCGATCGGTTTTGCGTGGACTACTCGTGGGACTTTGCATGCGACGTAGTTGAGGGCTGCGCACACGTGGCAAATTCAATTTGTTGTCTATCGTTGTAAGGGGGGAGTATGGAAAACATTAGAATTTTGTTTCGACTATCATAAAGATTAACTGCTTAGTCTAGGCTACCTTTGTTTTTGTTGCCTTTGGTTTTGTGTAGCTGCTGCTGCGCTGCTGCTGCTGCTGCGGCTGATGTGACCGTCACACGCTGGGCTACGGCGGCGGGACAAACGTCAGGACTCATCAGAGTCTCGGGCACTGGCACCATTTTCGAGGCGGCAGCCAAAGGACCGCCCAAAGGTGCTTGACCCATGAAAGTTTGCTCTGCAAAAGGAAGATGAACATTAATAAGTGAGTAAGGGATGATCGAGTCTTCACTGTTTAGTGGTCTACTTAAAGCGACAGTTGTTAGTTATTTTCCTTCTACAAAGAACACTAATCTGTTCAACTATTCTCTCACCATTATAGGGATTAGGAGTTATGTTGCGCGGCGTCGACTCTGTGGAATTGTAGGTCTTTGTATTAACGCTGCTCGACATGCCAGACATGCTGCTGCTGGCCAGCGAGAAGTTATCGCCATCGCCGTTCTTAATATTCTCAATCAACGATGTGCTCATCTGCAAGCCATGATGATTAACGATGCCATTATCAGTGCTGCTCAAACTGTTGTTGCTGCTATTGCCATGATAGCTGTTCACCATGGACTCGGGCGAACCCTGACGTCCGCTTAGCCGTGAAACTAGTACAAAGTGATAGACAATTGAATACATATTCTAAAAGTTTAGTTATCATTGCTTACAGCGTGGCGATTGTATGCGACTTGTGGGTTTCTTGCGATGCGCTGATGGCGATGTGCTCGCCGAACTCTGCGCATTGTCCATAATCTCCTCCTGCAGCTGTCGCTGATGATGCTGCGCTTTGCTTAGTATCAAACGCAGCTTGCGATCGTGCTCATTCTCCAAAGCTTTGCCAAACAGCGGACACACCGAGCTCAAATATTTGGCCAAAGCTGCTTGTTCGCCCACACGAAACTGTCGACCGCGTCCTTGACTATACAACCACTCGGCCTTCAGGCTCTCAATGGGATCCACAACGTAGCCATCGATGAACTTTAAACTCATGCACCAGTTCAACACAAAAGGACGATGATCAAAGCCACTAAATGGGAGTAAATTAATAAAGTATAACAAAATAATTTCAGCACTTACTCAACGCTATTGGCCATTGTGACACAGGGATTGTCAGTGATGGAAAAGCTGAGCAACTTGCTCAGATGTGACAGCGTACAAATCTCATTCAGATCATTGATGCTATTCTTGGCCAGCGTCAAAGTCTCCAGCGAAGCGGGCAAATATTTGTCACACTGACGCAAATGCGTCAAACGATTGCCATGCAAATTGAGTTCGCGCAGCGATCGCAGATAGGATATATCCGAAATGCTGCCAATGCTATTGTCCGCCAGATTAAGAGACTCTAACATAACATTCGTGTTAAGATGTTCGATGGTCTTAATGTTGTTGCCCTCTAGATTTAGCTCACGCAAATGCACGCATTCCTTTAGACCCTCAATGGAGAGTATGCCATTGAAGGAGAGATTCAATTCACGCAAACAATGCAAGCGACAGACGCCAAACATGCGCAGCAATTGATTGCGGCTCAAGGATAACTAAGGGAATAAGGACAAAGGCAGCAGTTATGTAAAGTCGGTAAATGTGTTAAATAATTCATATGTCACCGTTTCGATTTTCAAATACGAATCAATGTTGTCAATCTTCTGCAGCTCATTGTCGTCCAATATAAGTTTGCGTATATTCTGTGCATCGTCCTGCTTTGGCACCTTCTTCAGTTGCTGCTTGCAAAGATTTAGCGTCTGCTTTTCGTTGCAGCTCTCGTCGCCTGCCAAAGAGAAGGGGGGGTGTAGTGAGCGAGTGTGAGAGTGAGAGGGCAATGTAAACACTGAATGAAGTCATCGTCTGTGTAATGGCAGGTGTAGGAAGGAGCGAGAGGGGGCGACTGGCAGCCACCCTCAAAAGTAGGCTGCAAAATTGCAATGCACACGCCATGCACAAAAAGCTCGACGCTAAAAATGACGCCAGGAAGCAGTATTTGCTATTTATAAAAAGCCACAATTTAATTGCTTACCGCTCATTTTGCTAGTCCACACGTAATTGCTGCAGTTTGTTAACTAATACGAGCGTCAGCTTAGCCAATTGACAGCTTGCGACATTGGCGTCCAGCGAAACGAAGAAAAATCAATGTTTGGGAATGCGAGCGCCCCCCTCCTTTGAAACCAGGGCTGCAGCGATAACATTTGCGGAGGACTGCTAACAACGATATGTTATTATGCCAATCAAATAAAAAATACTGCTGATAGTGAAAAAACATATATATTATAACATATTATTATAGACGATTTATTTTTTACAACTACATGAAAATTTAATGAAAACGAAAAAGATGCAGCGCAATCGCTGAAATAGCAGCTATTGAAATTAGAACTGGTCACACACTATTATAAGCAGCAGGTACTTGTGGTATATTTACTGCATACAATTCAATTCAATTTGGCTGGTCCCACACAGTGCACATAACGGCTATTTTCAAAATTTGTACTATTTTGTAAGTATTTCTTCCTGCTTGGTAAGAATGCGCATAAAATAAATGTAAATCAATAACTGTTAACTCTATTATTGCTTTTTCACATCCCCTCCACCATCTTCATTAGTCGTGTGAATCACATTATAGCACTTCACTGGTAATTTCTCCAGATCTTCCATCAGACTCATTTGTTCATTCAGTGTTTTTAAGTACATACGCTCCACTTTGCGCACCAAGGGCGAAACCATATCAACGCTAATTCCCCCTAAACTGCTCCCACCAGTTTGGATTTTCTGCTCAGTTGGCTTCGGGGACTTTTCCCTAATAGAAATATGCTGCAAATCTTCCGATAAATCCGATCGATTTAAAGGCTGTACGTTTTTATCTCGTTGCTCCTTTGCCTTATTCAATTTGCGAGTTGTCTCATCGATAATCTCTTGTATCTTAATCTGCGAGCAAACCATAGTACGCAAATGGTCAGCACTCTTTTCACTAATTGTCGTCCTGTGCGATTCGCAATCTGAACTCAAGAGATCGTCATCCACATATTTGTTCTTAAAGCGTTCCTCCATCATCTTGCAATGCTCCCGCGCAGACCTCACCAAAGGACTAGAGTCCTTGTCTTCTAGCTGCATATTACGCTGAGGCAAATTCTCAGTTTTCTTTCGAAAGTTATTTGTTTTAACGGTGTCGCTGTCGCTGTCAGCACTGCTTTCCAGACCAAAAGATGAATTCTTGTAAAGCATCCGATCAACACCAGTTTCATCAGCAACACTCTTCTTTTTATTATATATCGGCCGAACTTTTGGCGTATCCGTTTTTTGCGATGCCAAAGGACTTAGCAGCTCCAACGATAGACTTGGGCAGCGATCGGGCGATTGATGCTTCTCCTTAGCTACTCGACGACAGGGTTTCTTTTGGAACTCTCCTCCTCTCACTGCGTGGCCTCCTCTATCACGCTCCTTGTCCTTTTTAGGCGACAGTTGATGCTCATAACGCGGCTTCGGTGTATAACAAGAAACAGAGGAACAAGGACTACGCACTTCCAGCGAAGAAGCAAAAAACTTTGCTTCCATAGCTCTAGCTGAATACTCAAAATTCTCTGGCTTCTCATTCGTTGATCGATGACAATGAGGAGGCTTCTGTGATTCATTCCGCTCCTTGTGGCATATGCATATTGGATCCATTTGGTAAGGATTCGCCGGCATTGGTGATGGCCTCATCCTTGACTCGTTTCTATTTTCTCGACGATGCTCTTTCTACAAGCAGTTTCAAGTTGAGTGCAAAATAAAAATACTCTTCAATAGCCACACTTACCTCATGACTATAGCTATGTTTTTGTTGATGTTCAAGGTAATGCTTGCATTTATCCATTGTTAAGAACAAAAGACTCTATATTTCTTTTTCTGTGTCTCTCGATTCAAATTTATATATTATAGCATACTAAAACCAGTTTGCCTTGTCAAAACAACATTGATTAGATTCCCCATGCTTAGTAATTTTATTTTTATGTTTAGACAAAGTCAAAACTTTTTACAGATGGTTGTATTCGACTTTGTAAGAATCAAAACAAAAACATATTCTTTAAACAATTCGGGTTTTTATGTGTTCTATTATGTAAATAGTAATTTTTTGCTCATAGTTTTAATTTCAGCTCAAAATTGATCTTCTACAGAGCAAATTAGGCGACCTCATATCTATTAAAAATTGCAGATATTTATTAAATATTATTTTCATTATCACAAGCCCTATATCTTCAAAAGTCTCTCAATCAAGTATAATAATAATTAAATTATGGAAATTGTGCTTTTTGTGCGCCCAGAGCTCCGATGGTTAAAGATCTATCCATATTATATTTCATACTATTTAAAATCTTTGCAAAATTACTTAACAAATAAAGTCATTATTTTTTATTACAAAACCGTAGTTTATTTGATCATTCTTTTTTATATTCGATTGAATTGATAAAGTTGTCAGGAGTGAATATATCCATTATATATTCATTATGGCCATGTCACTTGGTATCCTTAGCTAGCTTCTGCCTGATGCCCACATTGCTGCCAGGAATCTGCTGACGAAAATGCGCCCATTCATTCTGATAGTAATGATATAAGGCCACCGGATCGCTCTGTGGATTCTTAGCCTTATGCTTGGACTGGGCACGAACTAAAAATGATAAATGAGAAAACTTAAGTATCAAATAAGAATTATGAATTTATTTCACATACCCAAGGCTGAAGAGCGGCGATTAGTGCTGCGAGTACGCGAAGATTTGCGCACCTTGGAACGACTTTTTGTGGCCTGTTTGGGATCGGATTCATCGCTGGATGCAGCTCTACTAATTTCCCTCGGATGCTTGCGAGTCTTGCTGCGACTGCGACGCTTACAATCCAAACCTGATCCTTGAGGCTTCTTTGCGGTGTCGAGTGTAAGTTTCTGCTGCAAAACCGAAGCCAAATTCAAGGCATCCTCTGAGGCCTTTTTTCTGCCACCTTCTAGACGTTCCAAGTCCTTGGCAGAGGTAACAGCAGCATTCTCCTTGTCCCGATTGTCGCCATTTAGTTTAGCGCGTGAGCTGACGGTGTCCCGTTTATGCAGACTGCTGAAATGGTCTTCCTTCGAGTTCGTCGCCAAGCGTTCATCATGTTTGATAAGCTTTCGGAGGTCTGCGGCAAACAAAGCGAGATTCACATTAATACACAGCACTTCAAATGGGTTTCAACAAATAATTATCAAAACGTTTCAACTGATGTGTGAAATGAAAAGCAATATATACCACATATAATATATAGTTTAATTGCATGTTTAATGTTTTTCTCTTTGTTTTTAGTTTTTTTGTTTTTTTTTTTTTCTTTACAATTGCTTTTGGTGTTTAGGTTTTCGTAGTTTTTCTCATTTTTATTTTACATTAGCTTGAGCATCAATGTTTATAATATTTATAGTAGAATTTATTTCTCGAAACAAATTTTGTAGATAAACTAAACGTAATGTCGTTATTTTAATGGTAAGATTTTTGTGGGGGATACTCAACTAAGCGGCGAATTAAAGGGTATGGAATTTGTCCTAAACTAAAATTATACTATGCTTATTTTACGTATGTAGTGTAGTTTTATCTTTTTTTTATGATGTTTTGCATATCAATTTGATGCTAATTATGTGTGTGAGTGTGTGTGTGTACAACAACAAATGTGAGAGAATGTGCCATTTACAGAGGTGCAACAATTGTGCGGCAGATGATGAATGAATGAATGAATATGTTGAACGTCTTTACAATTGAGTGTGTGACATATTTTAAAACTAAACACATTGGCTTATTAATGATAATAATGGTAATGGCTGCTGCTGTGTCTGCTGGCAACAATGAGTGATGATGAAGATGATCAGCGACGATATCGAAAGCGACGAAATGGCGCACGCAATCGCCGGCAAGTGACACGCACCTCCTTTTTCAGGAACTGCGATATGGCCAAGGATTTAACCGCTGCCGTCGCCGCCTCCGCTGCACAACTGCTCGCCGCTTTGCCATTATTTGGAGGCGCATATTTGCTAATGTCAAACTTGTGCTTGCTGGGCGTCAAATGCTGATGCTGGCAATGCTCGAGGGAATCACCCGCCTGTGTATTGCTCAGATCCATGTCGGTCTCGAGGCCATCCGATGACACCGTAAAGATGTCCGAATTATCGCCCAGTTTCTCGCTGGGCGATATGCAACTGCCCAGGCTGCCATTCAACTGCGGTGTTCGATGACGCGGCTGTCGCGTGGTGCTCGGTGTGGATGTAGTGGTGACATTCAGGCAGAAGCCGTTGCTCGTCTGGAGCGTCAACAGCGGTGGTTGCTCCTCCTTTGCCGGACTTTGCGTCGCAGTCTTGGCAAGCGTTTCGCGTTTCGCAGTTGGCGATTTCGATTTGAGGCGCTGAGATTTTTGTAGTGTCAACTGTTTTTCAGGCGTCGTTGTCATTGTTGACACCTGCTCATCACCAAAGGCATCCTCATAGACATCCTCCTCCTCCTCCTCCACTTCCTCTTCGTCATCTTCCTCTTCCTCTTCGGGTTCGTCCTCCTGCTCATCCTGCTCTTCATCCTCTTCCTCTTCATCTTCCTCTTCGTCTTCATCCTCCTCGACATCGGCATCGGTGGCTTCAATTTCCGCCTCATCATTTTGCTGCTCTTCCACTGAATCGGCCATTGTCTCATCATCATCCTCATCGCTGGCAGCTGCAACCTCCGCCTCCTCCTCTTCTTCTTCCTCGTCGACGTCATCGTTGCCCAGCTGTTCATCCACATCGGTGGCTGGTGGCGTCATTACCACATCCTCGTCATCATCATCATCGCCATCAGCTTTGCCATTGGCCGCACTCTCATCATTATCGTCATCGTCTTGCTCCTTGTTCATCTGCTCATCAGCCACTTTTGTTGTCGACGTCGTCGTTGTGGTTGTTGTCGTCGCTGTGGTTGTTGTTGTTGTCTGCTCCTCTTCCATTTCAAGCGGCTCCTGCTTGACACCTTGCTGCTTCTCCTTTGCATCATCGAAGACGCCCAGCTCGTGAAAATTGATCGGCGCATCATGATCGTGATCGTGGGGCAGCGATCTTGCAGCACGTCGCCGCTGCACACGCGGCCAACCGGTGCGATTCGATTTGAGGCACTTGCGCTTACGCTGAAAGCTGCTGAACAAGTTCAGTCGACTGTTCCGCCGGCAACCGGTGCGCACAGCGAATTCATCGTCATCGCCGCTGCCTGCGCTGCCCGCCAGCAAATCGCACAAATCAAATTCGCTGGTAAAACAATCCGTTGGCGGCGGCGTCTGCACAACATCATCACGCAACTCTGGTTGCTGTTGTTCTTGTTGCTGCAACTCTTCGTCCAGTTGCAGATCGTAGTCACGGCCAGTTAGCTCGAGATATTTATCGATTTGCCAGGCAATCAACATGGGACTCACATACTGCATGCTCGCATCCAAAGCCTTCAGCGCACTGTTCTCCATCTCGTACTCGAGCAAACCCTTCTTGCTGGGCAACTTGCGTATGCCCGGCAGCAACTGTTGATGCGACGACGACTGCTGCTGCTGCTGTTGTTGTCCCGCTGTTGCGCCTCTTCCCCCAGCTGTCTTCATGCCCAGCTGACGTCGCTTACGCTTGCCCAGCAACGTTGAAGTTGTCGTTGTCGCTGTCGTTGTGCGTCGCGAGTAGCTCAAAGTGTTGGCCATGTTCACCTCATTGTTGTTGTTGTTGTTAGCTGGACGACGACAACGCGCTGGCGTTGAGCGTTCCACGACTGGCGTTGGCGGTACGCTGTCGTATTTGTTTTGGCCGCGACGCATGCGTTTCACAGTCTCACTGATCTCGGTGGCAAAGCGCAGCTCCTCCACAGGCGTCGCTGCCTGGGAGCGCGTCTTGTGCGGCGTCACAGCTTCCGCCAGTTCCTGTTTGATCGGCTTCTTCACAGCAGCAGCAACTGGCGGCGGCGGCGCTGTCGTCGTCGTTGGTTCCTCCGCCTCCGAATTGGTTTTACTCTGTGAATCCTGCCGCTGGCGTATAATGCAACTGACCAGAGCCAAAGTTGAGGCGTGTTCTCGCGGCGATTTGCGCGGCGGCAGATCGGCGGCAACGCGCGCCAGTTGCTTGTTGAGGCTGCCGCTCTTTTGGCTGCAGCTGGTGCTGCTCGTGCTGCTCTGCGTGGAGGCGGCACGCACACGCTCCACCAGCTGACCGCGTTCGCTGAGCGGCGCAAAGTCACGCTCCAGCAGCTCCGGTGTGCTCGCCTTGCTATCACATTTGGCTATCGGCACCGCAATGTTGCTCAGTTGTGTTGTCTGCTGCTGCTGTTGATGTTGCTGCTGTTGATGTTGCTCCTGTTGATATCGCTGCAGCAGATGCAGCTTCTTGTGCTTGTACATCGAGGATGTTGTTGTCGTGGTTGTCGTCTGATTGCTGTCCGTCTCCGCATCACGCTCTAGCTTAATTGGTTGAGGCTTGCATTCAACTTGCTGCTGCTGTTGCTGCTGACAGATGCTGCAACTGTGCGGCTTGGTGCGCTCCATGGGTATGGGACCCATTTCGTAGGGCAACTTGCGATAGCGCGTCGAGCCGTAGTAACTATAATAGTGCTCCTCGCCGGCATCTTGGCGCTGAAACACATGATGCCACAACTCGGCGCTGGGTGACGTCTCAAAAGCATAACGCATACGTTGCAGACGCACGCTCTTGCTGCAATCAAACATTTGTTCGCTGCTGGGCGAAGTTGCAGCTGCTGTTGCTGCAGCTGTTTTCTTGGCTGGACTTGTTGGTGTTGCTGCTGCTGTTGGAGTTGCTGGCGTTGTCGTTGTGGTTGCTGTTATTAGTTGTGGTTTATTCAGTTTGCTTTTGACTGCGTTCAGCTTTCGTTTGCCACGTCTGCCGCCTTTCAGTGGCGACGCTTGTTGCAACTCGCTGCGATTCGTGCTTAGCGTGAGCCTCGAGAGACGTCGAGCAGCGCGTTCTTCGCGTGTGTCCGCAGCACGTTGACTTGTTGTTGTTGCTGGCAGTGATTTGTGCAACTTGCTGCTGGCCACATAATCCTCATCGCTGCCCGACGAACAGCTCGATTCATCATCATGAGACATTAGCATCTCTTCCTCTTCTACATCTATTTCTACTTCCATTTGTGCCTCCTCCTTTAGTTTTTTACGATTTGTTGTAGTCTCTGCTTGTTGTGGTTGCTCTTGTGGTTGTGGTTGTTGTTGTTGCTGCTGTTGTTCCCCCATCCGATCCTCCAGTTTGTTGCCACCGCGCTGCTGGCGACGCAACTGCAGTTGGCTGCTCGTTGTCGCCGCCGTCACAATGGCCGTGGCCATGCGACTGCTCTTCCTTGTGGCCGCCGTCGCCTGACGCGGCTGTTTTAACGGTTGCATTTCCGGCTGGATGGGGGCGCTTGGAAAGCGCTGCTGTTGTTGCTGCTGCTGCTGTTGGTTGTTGCTGCCATTGCTGCTGCTTGTGCTGCCCGTCGATAGCTGTCGCAGCAGCTGCTGCTGCTGCGCACCAGCAACTCCCTTGCGTCTTCTGCCCACAACAGCAGCGCGTCCTTGCACCAACGCTGGCGTTGTTGCCCCGCCCGCTGCCAATGCAGCATCCAGTTGCTCCTCGCTGGTGCTATCGTTGGTGCTGTTCGTCGACGATGAGACGCTGTGTTGCCCGCCACCACGCACAACATCCGACGTTGTCTGGCGATCGACATCCGTCAACAGTTCGCTGCTGCTGCGCGTTGTCGCCGTGTTGCTGCGGGGAAACATAAAGTTCTCGGCCTCGCCATTCAGTCGCTGCAGCTCCGATTGCCGTACCTTCTGGAACTTGACAATCAGCGAAGGTGAATCCAGATTCGTGGTTGCATTGTTGACGCCAGCGCGACGAACGCGCGGCGGTGTTGCTGTTGCATCGCTGGCCTCCACAACTTTGTACAGCGATGACGGCGGCAACATGGCGCGTATCGGTGGCGACAACACCGAGTTGTTCGTTTTGCGACGCGTTGGATTTGTGGGCGTGGCAGCGGTTGTTGTCGCATTGCTCGCATGCAACTCGAGCAGATTGCAAGAAGTTGTTGTCGTTGTTCCTTTCTTTGTGGGTGAAACAGTTGTTGCAGCTGGCGTTGGATTGGTTGTCGCTGCTGTTGTTGTTGGCGAATTGTTGGGCGTTGTTGCTTGGAACTTTTCAGAGGAATGCTTGCCCTTGGTGATGCGCTTCGATTTTTCGCGCAGCACTGGCGACGGTCGTTGCCTGTTGCTGTTGTTGTTGTTGCCACTGCTGAGAGTTTGCTGCAATGGATCGACGTCCGTTGGATTGATTGCCTTCAAGCTGAGAGCAAGTGCGCTATCGCTAAGCAGCTCATCCACTTCCATATCGCTGAAAATCTTCTGCTGCTGCTGTTGCTGCTTCTGCTGCAGTTCTCTCTGCTCCTTTTGCTCTTGTTCCGCTTCGCGTTGCAGAAAACCTTTTACGCTCGCCGACACTTCGATGAGCGTATCCAAAGCCACAAAGTTGCCCGAGTTCTTGGCAAACAACTCGTGATCCTTGCTCTGCAGATGAATGCTCAGCGTATCGTATTCAATTTTACAAATCTCACAAACGCCACACTGTTTATCACTCGACTCTTTCAGTTCGCGACAGTGTGAGCGATCTGGACTCTCGGTTTGCTTTTTGCACGCTTGCAACGCGCTGTGTTGCAGTACCAGCACTTGTGGCTGCTGTGGCAGTGGCACTGTTTGTTGCTCCTTGTGCTTTTCCTGTTGCCGTTGCGATGTCCGTGAGCCGAGCGACTTGCGTGTCATGCTCTGCTCCAGCAGCTTCGCTTTTGCCTGCAATCGAAATGCGCCGTCGTCGCTGCTCAAATCAATTTTCGGCCACTCTTCGGGCTGCTTTAGCAAATGATAATACGGTCGATGATTGCGCTTAATGCTCTCGATCTTAATGTAATTGCCCTTCAGCAGTATGTTCGCTGTGCCCGCTGCTGTTGATGTTGTTGTTGTCACAGCACCTTCCTGGAGATATTGTCGCAACTCGGTTTGGATGCGACGAAAGAAGCGTAATGCGTATTCCGTTTGCCACACAACGTATGACAGAGATTTGCCCGGCGGCTGTTGGTGCGTCAATTCGATTGCTCCTCGCAATGGACTTTGTTGCTGTTGTTGTTGTTGTGCTTCGCGCACCCGACTTAGAATTGCGTCGGCGCGCGTTTGGCGAACTTTGCGTGGATAAGAAGTGCTACAGCAGCCATCCTCATTGCCGATCGTTGCCGATGCTTGCGATTGCGGTGTATTTGGTGTGGCCGGTGTTAAAGGTGTTGCAGGTCGTTGTTGTTGATGTTGACTGCGACTATTTGGGGCAACTACAGCGGCAACTACTGCTGATGATGATGTGGTGCTTCGCTCTTTGTCGGTTATGAAGTGTGTAATACTGTCGTTGAGAAAGAACTCGAGGTTGCCGCCAAGCGCTTTTATTTCGCTCTCTATGCGCTTGGTTAACTGATGATCGCGTATGTCCAAATAGAACTTGAAATGGCAAAGTGGACGCTTGCTCTTGATCACCTTTACTTTAGAGCGCTGCTGTGGCTGTGAGTGAGGCTGTGGCTCTGGTTGTGGCTGCTGCTGCTGCTGATGATGCTGTTGTTGAGGAGTTTCCCTTGTTGTTGCTGTTGTTGAAAGTTTGCTGTTGATAGCACTTTGCTTATCCAAATGCGGTTGCATACCTTTAGGCGCAAATAAGCTGATGCATTTAAGAGAACGAGAGAGAAAGAGATGTAAACAAATTGAGACAGAGAGTTAGTTTATTTTGTTTTTATTGCACTTAGCCTACGGACAGCAGCCAACAAACCAAAAGCTTCACACAGCATCATCCATTTAACATATTTCCATTTGTTTTCTTGATTATTCACGTGCATTCATTTGATTTTTTTGTTTTTCTTCTTCATATTTAATAACCAACATTAATTATTTAAAAACTATACAACACATAAATAATAAACGAAAACCGGCGTCGCAGGCAACACATATTTTATGAAAACGTTGCCAGACTTTTTAAATTAGAAACAAATACATACATAGTGTGCTATCGAATGAAACTATCGATTTCTACACACTTAAAACAACTACAAAGCAAAAAGAAAGGATGAGGATAGAAATAAGAAATTCGAGACCGGCAGTGTTGCCGGCGAGTTATATCGATTACAAAATCGATAACTACTGCCGCGCCAACAATAACAACAGCTGTGTAGTCAACAACGAATTGGAACCGGATAAATTAAAAGTACGAAAATAAATTAAAGAAAACAGACAAACCAACAAAACAGAAAAAAAAAACGAGTTCACATTGCACGCTCGTGTGTAAGATATTCATATATTGTTATGTTGTCCGTTACGAGCGCACCACACACACTGCATGCGCAGCACAAACACACACACACAAGCGCTCCACACACATATTTATAAGCGTGCATACAAATGTGTGTGTACAGGGTTGAATAGCAGGCAGCCATGTCAACAGCAGCAAAGCAATAACAACCACGAGTCGAGAGTCGAGTCGTCGACCGTTTGGTTAACAGAAAGAGCCGCACACGTTTATTTTACCTACATACGTACACATATGTACTTATATACAAACACATATGCTTGCACGTCTGGCTTGTAGATTATTGGCAGCTGGCTCGCAATGTAAAGATGTTGCCACATTTGCAACAACAACACAAAACTACGTGATATTGTAGTATGGCTTTTTGTTGCTTAAAATTCACCACAGCAGACCAAGTAAAGCAACCGTCAGAGAGTGGAGTGGAAAAAATGGATAACAAATAAGAGACGACAACATGAATGTCGAGAGCAAAGCAAAAACAAAAAACAACGAAACGCACAATTTCAAAGCGCGCGCACACACAGATGCAAACGTGTATGACCATGTAATGTACTGTTATGTGTGTTCGTGTGAACTAGGGATGCTACTATCGAAGCTTTTCTTGTTTGATGTTTTTGAAATTGCTTATTGGTAATACTTATAGAGGTTACTCCAATATAAATGTTTGTTTTGCTCAATTTGAATATATATCAGGATATATCGACAGAAACATCGTTGTTTTTGCATCACTAGCATGAAGTTTTAGATGGCGCTGCCAGACTGTCAAACACAATAAATGTTGTATGAACTAGACGGGGGCCATGCACATTTTACGAGTTTCGGCATTTATACATACATATGTATATGCGTACATATGTGTGTCTATGCCATGGAGAACCCGAAACATGACCACACTTATATATGTACACACACATTACTCACACGCACACACACACACAAGAGCAGAAAGTGCCGTGAGGCCCATCGGCCAACACAGTGTGTTGTTGTTGTATTTGGCGTTGCTTTGCTCTAAAACGCCTGCAATTGAATGTGTATATAACACAAAGCACACAATCGCACACTCAGCTGTGTATGTATGTGTAACCTCAAGTACACAACAAAGCGCTGTGGCAAATTTTGTTCGTTATTTCTTTCTGCTGCTGCTGCTGTTATTTACAATTTGCGAGTAATACTCGTTTTTCTCATTCGTCGTCGTCGCCGTTGTGCTTTTCTCGTACTTAAAAGCGAACAAAAAATGGTGACGAATCGTTTCGTAAAATTTGTGCGAAAATAGAAATAAACTTGCATGTAAAACAAATCAACAAATCTTTCAAATGCTTATTGCACACAACACACACACGTATGCCCATATACTATGTATGTATAGGTGTGTATATGTGTATATGCAATGGCGGGAACTGCTTTGCTGCCTTTGGTTGTTGGATAGTTTCGAAAAGGGGGGAATAGAGCGGACGGTCGGGGAGTCTTACCTTTTAGAAATTCACGTAGTTGTTCGGCGGATATATTTCTATAACCCAATTCATTTAGGTGCTGGAGTATGGCCCTTGCATCCAATGGCAAATGTGACATTTTTTCAGCACAAGCATTTACTGTATTGTATTTTTGTTTTTCTTTTTTTTTTTTGTTGTTTCGACTCTTGTTTGTATTTATATTTGAGCGCACACACACACACCAATACCACTTCAATTTGAATTCCGTTTCTCCTTCTTGTTTTTGTTGTTGCTCTGTTTCTTTGCTGTTCACTTTCTGCTACTGCTTCTTCTTCTTATTGTTGTACCCGCTTTGTGGTGCTGTTTTGCTTGCTGCTGCTGCCGACAAACGACGAAAAATTTTCACTGTACCTTTTTTTGATTGGGAATTTGTCGCATACACTGCACGAGTGGCTGTACGTTTTTCACGACGTCTTTGCAATTGTTAAATTGTAGTTTTTCGTAATGTATTCAATGTGTCGCTGCTGCCCGTGACAAGTTAAGAAAAGAACGTTTAAAAAAACGAGCGTCGTCGTCGTCGTTGTGAGAAATCGAGTCGTCGTCGCGTCACCTTTTCGTTGTTTGTTATTGCTGCAATTCGATTTTTTCACCTAACTGCGTTGCCGGGCAGTTTTTGCATTGTTCACGGTTAGTTTGCATGCAAAAATGAGCTAACATTTTCTGCTTATTTCACATAATTTATCAATGGTTTTATAATATTCACAAAATAATAATATGCACCAACGAAATGCTCAGCTCGCACAACACAATTAGAGATGGAGAAACATCGTTGGCAATTTGGTTGTATCGATGTTTTTTTCCATTTCATTATAGTCGATAATTTCATGGCAAACATCGATGAATTTATTCTGAATAACATATTTAATGCGAACAAATTAATTGAAATAAACTACTTCTAGATTTATATACTTCTTTTAAAATGTTTAATTTTCGACAAATTTTTAATTTAAAGAAACGCTAATAATAAACATATACTTACCCTTCATATAGTATATTGGAACATTTTGAACTTCATAGAATAAGGCGCGTTATTGAAACAGCTCGTTATATTTGTATTTTTATAAAATCTAGAAAGTCCTCAACTTTTTTATAACTTTATTTAAAATTTACACTCTCCACTAATTAGCCTCACAGTAATAATGAGATATTTAATGTTAATGGTAATGTGGCCACAAAATATATACTATCATTAATATACCTACTCTCGTATTTTTTCGCCAGGGATGAAAAATATTATCGATGTCACAGCAGACTGCTTATCGATAACCATAATTACTAGACAATATATTTTTCATTCGCTTTGTGTGGTGCGCCTGCGTCTTGTGTTCGTTCTAGTTTTGTTTTTCGAGTACTTGTTACTTTTAATCACTGCATTTAACATGTTGCGCCAATGTAAATTATACGTGCTGTGCACACTGCTTGTTATTGGTTAGTGTAAAGATAATAAAGTGTATCTGATAAACATTTAATTGATGATTTCTTTGTGTATCTCACCTGCAGCCTTGAGTTGTCTAATTTCTACGACGCATGGTTATCGTTATGGCTATAATAGGCAGCCAACAACTACAACATCGACGATAGCACCACCTCAGACGCCTAAGGAGTATTTGGATAGCAAATCGAGTTTTTCGACATTTGGCATTATTGCCATCATCTTTACGATTATTGTGCTCTCATTGGTGTTCTACTATGGCATTATGTGTTATCCGTTTTTGTGTCGCGACGAAAAGAAATATCGTTTTATGGACGTGTCGTCAACGATTACATCGGCAACGTCGCGATCCATTCAATCGATTGAGAATTATCCGGTGGATCAAAAGCATCATCATCAACTTGCCTGAGTAATTGCTTAAATCACATTAACACATACACACACACACACACGCATACATTACTTGAGTACTTAAAGGATAAACAACGTTAGGATTAATATATCAACATACACACATACGTACACATACATAGTTGTAAGTGTATAAGTAGCAATAACCAGTTCAGCTTTTGTCTGCAAATTGGTATTTTATTCATATTAAGTCTTTTAGTTATTCGCTTATTTACATTTTGCTTTTTCCTCACATTTTAACTGTGGCAAACTCCATTTTTAAACGTTCTCTTTTTCTTTCATTCTTCTTCGGGCTGCGCATGCGTACATGAGTCAACACACACATACACACACACAACGACGCGTCTATGCTTACCTTCGTGTAGGTGTGTATACGTGTAGTGTAAATGTGTATTGGTGTGTGCACATTCAACATGTGCTGAGATCTTCTGAAGTTTTTGTTGTTCCCATTTTCATTTTTAAACGTTTCCATCGAAATTGAGATTTTGATTTTAGCCACAGAAATTCCCTTTCTCGATTTCCAAGCATTATTTGCTCAATGGTTGTTTTTAAAGCCAACATCAAGTACTTAATTTATTCGATATCGATGCGCAAATCTCGCCGTACCATATACAAAATATATATATATATTTTTATATAAATTTTACATTTATCTGTAGTGTAAGCTCCCTATTCGAATTTACAATGCTACTTCGGCACACCGAAGATTGAATATCCTGACTTTATTATTCAAATAAAAATGCCATTTTATACTTTATACAAATTTATATAAATCTAATCGAAGATTAATTGGATAAGACTGAACTGCTTCAAATTGAATATTATAATGTATTGTTGGGGTTAATTGTCGCATTTAGTACTTATAAATGATTTTCATGGAAATTTGATTTATGACAAATACTTTTTATACTTCGCTTTGTAGATTATAATAAACACTTTGCCAACACCTCCAAATTCAGATGTGTATTGTATTTCTTAGATGATTCATTTATCTGTTTAATTTTTGGGAAATATTGGTTGTCCAAAAAAAGAAATAAAAATTGAGTTGCTAATACTTTTTAGTTAGAGTGGAAGCTGATAATTGGGTCAGTTCCTAAGATAGTTTAAAGTATATAGATAGTTTATAGATGTGGTGCAAAAATATTTCAGTGTGTATGTCTTGGCAATATCTACATATGTATATAAGATTTTTCCCCTTTGTCATCATCTCTACTATGCTTTGATTAATTACTCAATCAGTCATCGCAAGTTTTTTTGAGAAAATATTTCCTATATAATAAATCAGTACTATATACTGAATCTTAAATACAATTATCTCTATAATATTAAGCCAGTTTATATAAAGCCATCAGAGTTTTCCATCCTCCAGCACTTTTAATGTGGCTTGATCAAACTCTTGATCATTTAGTCAATAAGAAATTTTTACACAAAAATTTACATTAAAGAAACATTTTTTTAGTTAGTAGTAATTAGTTTATTTGCATGCTTTTTATTGATCGCAATTGGATAGTAGAAAAATGTGAATACTCAGTTCTCGTATTCAGAGTCGCAATCACACTCGCGATTTTGAATTTGGTGGAATTTCATTATTGAGCGGATCGTGTTTTTTGTTTAGATTAGTGGAAAAATGTAGCCTGAACACTGCAGTCTTTGTGGAATAAGTTTTGTCCGTTACAGCTCCAATGAGCTCAACAGCTCTACAGCTCATCCTTGACATCATCGTCCATGTTGAAGTCACTCAGATCGATGTCCTCCTCGGTGGGCAGCTGTCCATCCTTGCCATCCCAGGCATCGACGCTGACAATCGCTGGCTTCTTGGCGCCACGCACTGGAGCCGTGTGTCCACGTCCATAGGAGATGTCGCGCAGGAACTCATTGATGCCATCGGCGGAGAAGGAACCCTTGAGCACCGAGAATTTCATCTTCTTAAAGTTGACCACAGCCATCGCGGGATAACCGAAACCGCCCACTTCCAACGATTCCTCCAACGCCAACTGCTGACCACCTTCGGCCCAGGCCCAGCCCCATTGCTTCTGCTTGAACTTGTCGCCCAACGAACGCAGCGTGTCGAGGAACTTGTTGCGGCACTTGGCATTGCAGTCGAGGATGTGCGGCAACACGGAGACCACACACAAAGGCTTGCCCTCGCAGGCGCTGTCGAAGCTCGATTCGTCGGTGATCTCCAGCAGCTCTGGTGGCGGCACATTGGCCACATGCTTGTCATTGGCCCAGCTAATGATGTCGGAGGCAGTGCGTCCGCCGTCGTATTCCTGTGCATCGCTGGCACGCTTCGAGCCGGCGGCGAAGAACTTGATGGTTGGATAACCACGCACATTATATTCGGCAGCCTTGCCCTGATGCGCTGTGGCATCCAGAGCGCCCAGCTTGACCTTGCCCTTCAGCTCCTTGGCTGCCTTGGCCCATTCGGGTTCGAGGTTCTTGCAGTGACCGCACCATGGAGCAAAGAACTCCACCAGCCAAATATCATCGGAGTTGAGCACCAGCTTGTCAAAGTTATCTTCGGTTAGTTCGATGACATCACCCTTTGAGCCAGACGAGCTTCCGCCTCCGCTTCCACCTCCGCCTCCAAGTGTGGCCGTCACCTTCTTCTTGGCCTCAGCGAGAGCCGCCTCCGCAATTGCGCTGGCGGTGCGTTGTCCATTGTAATCGCTTGGCGATCGCTTATTAGCGCCAAAGATTTTGATGGTGGGGAAGCCACGTACACCGAATTGACCACCCAACTCTTTGTGGTCATCGGCATTGACGGAACCCACTTTGATCACACCTTTCAGCGCCTTGGCCAGCTTCTTGTACTCGGGCACCAGCGACTGGCAGTGACCGCACCACGGAGCAAAGAACTCCACAACCCAGATGGCATCGTCCTGTGTCACAAGGCGATCGAAATTTGTGGGCGTCAATTCGACGACTCCATCGCTGGGTGAGTAAAATGCGTTGACGCAGCTGAAGGAAAACAGCGCCAGCATCAAGATGCTTGCTGCAAAAATCGTGATTAGATGAATATCGACATGAAGATGATATATCTATACAAAAAGATGTGTATCTGAGAAGGTATTTACTTACATGCACTTGGAAATTGCATCATGGTGGCTTTGGTTAATCTCTCTTGATCTCTCTTGGTGAAATGGCAACAATCTGCCGCACTTACGTGTCGGTTTAAAATGTGTATCAACAATGTGAGCTGTAAAGAATTTATATTGTGCGAAATGCCGACTTTACACGTCACATCTATGCTGTCAGCTATCGATGCATCGATATATTTCAACATCGATTACTTACGGTAAACATCAGCGTATTATCGTGCACTCAAATATAAATTATTGAAATTGTAATAATTATAGAGGTATCTATTATTGAACAAATTAAATTTAACAAGAGTGCATAGCTTTTTACACCTAAAAACAAATATTTTACCAAGTACAACAAATTTTTAAATTAGCGTTAAATAACATTGAAAAAAAAGTGGTCACTCTAATTTGCAAGCCGTTCGCTTTGTGGATTGCATTGTGAAATCTGTTTTTCACACATTCTGCTGGTTCTATTGCTTTACGTTTCATAAAGTTAACAAGTTAGCAGCAAATTGTACATTAGATTAACAATTCATTTTAAAAACAACATCTACGTTGGAAGAAGAAACATTTGCCACATTTGCAAAATGAAAACATCTATTTACCTCGATCTGGCAGCCTTAAAAAGCATCCAAATATGGCGCGATGATTCAATTACTGTTTTGCTGGTTCAGTTAGAAGTTGAATTCAATCTTTTTTTCTGGTAAGCAAGTAACTAATTTGATGTGTCCAGTAGCAGCTTTTATATAATTTACTCTCAGATTGCTTTATGCTGCGTCTGTCGCACCAATTAAGTGCCTAACAATCCAGCATCCTTTGCCACCACCACCTCCTGTCCTTTCTCTCTCTCACTCTCTCGTTGCCGTGTTGTGTTGTTGTCTGACATTGGTCTGCGTGGGCGTATGAGATAAAATATGTGGTCAATTTCACTTAATAGCGACTTAGTAATAGTGTTTGTAAGATTTATGTGACGTTAATATTGCGTGCGTCGTAGCCAACTTCTTACTACGATATTGCCTGCGACTGTGATTCCATAGTCAGCGAGAGCGAAAGAGTGCGCATGTGAGAGTGAGAGCGAGAGATAGAATACTGAATGCTACACTTTTTGCCCCTTTAGTCTTTAGTTTGGCTTCTTTGTGCGAAGGGTTAATTGTGAGTCGTTTGTTGTGTTGCTGTTTGTTGCTTATTTTATGATTATTGAATTTTAATGCACATCGAATGGCCCACTGTCTTTTCGAATAAAGATTCAATGTCAAAAACTCATAAATTGCAAGACAATGAGGGAGAAGTAACCCCTTCCCTATACAACAACAACAAAAAAAAAAAAACCCTTTAGGCTGCTCAGCCAGCCACACAAATGTAATCTTTATGCCACATTTGCGTTGCACTTTCTTTTTGCTTGCCACTCGTAACATAAAAAAATAACACGAAAGGTATATCTAAAACTTTGTCAGTCCGAATTTTAAATACTCTTATTAAGGAATAATAATTATATGTACATATATCAATAATTAGACTAGTATTAAAACATATAAATTTATCTTCAAATATAAATTTATGTTAAATTAAAGCAGCAAACCAAGCATAAATATGATCGACTGTGAGATACCCGAAATTGTGATATACTAAATTAATATACTGAAAATAAAATATACAGACGGTCATATTAGTATGTATTTCTGAAAAATACTACAAATATACCGAACGCTATATTTGGTATATCGCTATATAAGTATATTGAAGTACTTTAATTAAAATCAAATAAATGCCTGTGAGGTTACCGGTTATTATTTTGAATAGAAGCAATACAAATTATACCAAATTAATATACTGAAAAAATATTAAAATATACAAAGTTTCATATTTGGTATATCGATCTAGTATTACATTCTAAACATATCTAAAAAAATACTATATACTATACAAAAAAATAAATATACTATACACCAAAATAGCTCCTAAACCGAGGAACTTATTTGCATAAGGTAAAAATAGTCTTTTTATAAAAACATGTGTCCACTTATATCACCCCTATGAGAGACATTTAATTTTATAAAATATGTATTTTTCTAATGAAGAAATGGCGACTTGCCTATATAGACTGAATTTCTTGATTCAATTAATTTTCCTTTATTAACATATAACTTTTATTTGCCTATATATTTGCTTTGAACAACAGAAATCAATCTGCAGTCTAGGTTTTACTATAATTAATTTTCTTCACATATATTCACATACATCTTTATAAGATCTGAATTTCGTTTTGATTCCCACACCTCCTTCAAAGCGTTGCATACTCCAAAACACAGCTATAATAACTTTCAGAAGGGTATAAAAACGAAAAACGCAAAATTTGTATATGAAACGACGATTGGGAATCGAGAATCGGGTATCGGGCATCGAGAATCGAGAATCGAGAATCCGTTCCCCATAATCAACAAGAAGCTCTCTTGTATGCCCAGCGGAACAATCTTTTTATTGATACGCATTTGTTGTTGTTGTTGTTTTTTACTGTGTGGGGGACGATGACGCTGACTTCTACGACTTCAAGAGGGGTGAAATCGAAAGAGAGGGTGGCACACCCAAGATTAACCCCTTACAGCCGACTTGTCACAACACCTTTCAACCGGATACGAGAAGAGCGGAATATGTGAATGTCACTCTGACATGATGCTGTCAATAGGCGGGTTACATTTTTTTTTGGTTCGTTCGTTTTTTTTTTTATCGCCAAATGCCATTTTGCGATGTGTCATATTTACTTTGCGGATTTGGCCATTATTCACTTGACGACGCATCGATTTCGAGTGCTTTTGCGGCTTAGTTTAGAGCTGACTTTCTTTTGACACGCTTCTAATATTTTTGCAATTTGATTATGCCCTGTTAAGGGATAACGAAAAGTGGATCGTTATTTATTTAAAAAATATACAATTTAAATTAGCACTAACTATTACTAAAATACTGAGTGCAAAGGTCTTCAGCTTAGAGTGAATTTGATTATTCATATATATTAAATATATTTGATTTTAGCTTCAGTATATAATTATGTATATTTCTTATAACTAAATAAATACGATTACAGGGTATCCATAAGTTGATCAACTACTTCTTAATATCCTTTTGACTTTGTTGCTTTGCAAATGTTGCGTTATCTATTTTTCTTTTTATATCATTGAGCTGTTTTTTATGGGATTTGCTTGGCTTGTTGCTGCTGGTCTAAAGTGGAGAGGTTTCACTATCGTTCACATCCCTGGGGCCGGAACATAAGGGCAGACGTGAGAATGGATTAGGAAACGCTTGTAGTTGCTGATAAGATTTTATTTCAGCAGAGCAAACATCGACTTTCATCGACTTGTCTTATCTTCAAGTTTTATTGCAGACTGACCAAGAAAAAATTGAAAATTGAATAGATTTTCTGGCTATGCAAAAGTGTCAGTTTACATTCCATTTATATGTGTAGTATAAATATTCATCAAACAAAGCCGAAATGCAAAACGTGATCAAACATAATTTAAGGAGAAAAAGGTGCATCAAGTAAGAGAGAAACTATCTTCGCCTTTGCCCAAAAAAACTTGTAATTTTCTTATGAAATAAAGTGCAAATAAAGTGAATTTTATGCAAAATATGTTTAATAAACACAATCAAGTTAAGGGTGACAAGAGCGACCGAAAAAGGACGCAATGCCATCAACGCCTGCCAGCAAGCTTTTTAATTGCCTTGGATAATGTGGTGTATACTTTTGGGCGCCGTCCCTCATATGTCCATGTGTGTGTGTGTGTGTGAGTGTAAGTGTGTGTACGGACTTGAGATGCCAGCGCAGATAATAAGATTGTAAACTAAGTATGAAACGACTCCAGTGGCGAAAGGAAGGATGAAGTGTGGTGTTTTGGGTTTATCGCATATTTCATTTTGGGTAAGAGAATGTGTGTTGTGTCCACGCTACTTTCCTGCGGGACCTCGACGCCCACAGTGCGCGCTGCACAGTGGCACGAAAGGTGAGAAAATATGTTAAATAAATTAAAAGAATATTTGACTTCATTTCATATTTGATTTGTTTGGGATTAACAAAGTTATAAGAAAGTTCTAACTTGACGCCATTTATATAACATTTCAATACTTCGCCCCACTGTGCATTGTCTCTAGTTTTGAGTGTTGTCTTTTTAATGTCATTTCAGCTACTTTACAGCCAACAAGCTGTTCTTAGGCCAAAGGCAGCCCGAGTCTTGTGTGTCTACGACAATTTCGGAAAATGCCAACTCATTACAATTTGAATTGGGTAACTTTCTTGTCTTGAAGATCCTTTGCAAGGACTTTCACATTGTCACTTAAGCGTAGATATATATGAAGTTTATAGATTTCTATGTGCTATGTGTATATATATGAAATTACCTTGGCAGTCGCCTTCTTCGTTGGGCTTTTTTCTGCTGACGTTAACTTGAAAATAATTTTATACTTTCAATTAAAGTTTTCCGAAATGGGGTTGTAGTTTGATACTCGACTTCGACTCCGACTCCGATGCGACTTATGAGCTCAACCAGCCAGACAATAATTGCATTGAAATTGACTTTTAATAGCTGCTTGAAGTGAAGAGTGAGAAAATGTGGAAAATGTCTGCGACACTGTGAAGGTTTTCTTTATGATTTCTATCGTAAGTAATTTTTGCTTTTTAAGATCTTGTTGAATTTCTCAAACAAACCACAAGAATGCATCGCAGCGTTGTCAATTTTAATTTACAACCAATGCCAAAAGAGCTGCAAAGTTTCCATTCACCATTCATTTTTTTTTTGTAGTCGTGTCCAAAGAGGAGGGCTAAAAATAATTTGCAGCAAACAAAAACGAGAATAAAAATTTGATTATTTTATAAAAATATTTTGTTATGTTAAAGAACATTTTCCAATTTTATCCACTTCTCTTTCCCTTTCTCCCTCTTTCTCTCCCCCCTCTCGCTCTGTTCAATGCATTCAGTGGGTTTCCACAGCGTTTTTGCTTTACTTCTTCGCTTTTGTTGGTGTTTCGTCGATATTAAATAAAAACAAAAAGCGACAAAAAATGGCAGCTTCGTTGTTCATTTTTTGTTTTTGCCTCTGTTTTTTTATACTCGGTGTATACCTGTGTGTGTGTGTGTGTGTGTGTATGTGTGCGTGGCAAGTGGTGAGATAATTTTGTTGCTTTTTCCTTTTGTCATGTGGCACGCGGTAGGTCGACAATTTTTTTTTGTTCGCTTTTATTTTCGGTTTTTTTTTTTGTTGCTGTTAAATATTTTCCATCGCAAAATCAGCTTAGGGGCTCGTTATCCTCCAACGTTTCATTTATGTAATTTTTAATTAATTTTTCAGCAGCAGCAACAGCAACAGCAACAGAAGCAAATCGAAACAAAAGGAAAACAAATTAATATAAGAAAAATTGTGTAAGTATATGGAAACTGGAGATGGAGACGAAGCTGGAGTTGGAGTTGGGAGTTGGGAGCTGGAGAAGTGTTCTCTGTGTACTGAGACTGCCAGCAACATTCGCACGCTTTTGGCTATTTGTGGGTAACGTTCTTCGCCCATTTTCCCATTTTCCGCCTCGTACCCTTTCAACTTTAATGAGCAGCCAAAAAAGTTTCCTTCTCCCCCCGGCCAAAGGGTTTTTTTTTTGTTGTTTTACTATTTAATTATTTTTCGCCTTGTGAATGCTGCTTATACTATACACATATTAAAATAATATAAAAAGCGACCACCAGCAAAGCGCACAAAGCGATAATTGATTCTGTTTTATTTTATTTTGTATTACTTTTTTTTGCGAGTTGTTTCCTTGCTTAAGCTTTTCGTGGGGAGGAGGGGTGGAGGAGGGGAAGCAACCCTTAGACCTTTGCCTGCTACAGTTTTGTTGCATAAAAGTCTCTCTCCTTTTATGCTTAATTAAATATTCATCAAACACACAATGGAAAACTTTTAAATACTCATCAAGTTGTGGCTGCGTCTTAAGATACACACGAGCAGTTTTTGGCCGTCTCTCTGATCCAATGTTTGTCTGGCTTTGCCCTTTTCGGTTTTCCCTCCTCTCTCCTCTCTCTCTCCTCTCTCTCTGAAAGTCCGCTTTAATCAATACCAACAAATCACCGTTTACTTTGGATTTGAAATCCTGAAAACTTGCCCTACACTCATATGGCTGTCTGCCAATTCCCTTATGGGACATTAAAATCTCGTTTACTCCACCTCGGCAAACTAAACTAACTGAGCTCAACCCTTTCTTGGACGTGTTTTGTTTACTCCGTCGATGAAAACAATGAATTTAATAAGCGCAACTACTTGCTTGTACGAGAAATGTAGTTTATTAGACTTTAAAATTGTTTAAAATTGATATTCTCGCAAATGAACTTTAGCTTGGAAAATCAGATTAGGATTGCTCTCGAGTCAAAAAAAAACTCTTTCTGCATTATATTTCCCCCATTAAGCTGTGGCACATTAATTGATTTTTGTTCTCAACAGCTCGCTCTAATTGTGTTTTGGGCGCAAAAGCCTTTAGGACACAATGCGTTGCCTGCAAATGCAATTAACCAGCCATAACGCCCACACAAATTTCGAAGCCTTTTTGATGTCACTTTGGCAAATCAAAACATACAACAGACGACATCAAACGTTGTCTGTCATACGTGGAAATATTTGAAATATGATAAGCATATCACAAGTTATCTCCGAAGGGAAGCTTTGACAGCAATTACAGAAATGGAATGTTTTAATGAATTTATATTTCAATGTTGAGTGCCAAAAAGGGTCGAAAGGGAGAGAGATTGAATTATTTTCTTTTTTTTGTTTGAAGATGTCAACTAAAATAGAACTTTGTTAGTTTCACTATTTTTATCTTAAGGTAGGTCGTTGAACTGATTGCATTTATTTTTTGGGGGGAACTGATGACAGATCAATGCACTTTTGGTTAAAGCACTTCTTGGTGCTCTTGGGTCAAATATAAATATTTATTTTTATGCTCCCCAAATTTTACACTGCGCAAAACAAATTATGGAAGAGTTGTATTTCATTTAGCATTTGAATAAGCTTGTTACGTAGGAAGGAAGTCTAAGC
Source organism: Drosophila niveifrons (assembly GCA_035046325.1). Classification (NCBI taxonomy): domain Eukaryota; kingdom Metazoa; phylum Arthropoda; class Insecta; order Diptera; family Drosophilidae; genus Drosophila; species Drosophila niveifrons. The sequence continues at coordinate 11,404,333 of JAWNOC010000068.1, forward strand.
AGAAAAATGACCTAGAACTTGAACTGTTTTGTGCGTTGATCGAGATAGGAAAAACCCAGCGAGGTGGCTGCTATTGTTCATGTGAAGGTCGTCACTGCAAATTTGAATTATTCTAAGCATTTGCTGGCTTTGGAAATACTTGAAAATGTGTAGCTTATGAAAAACCCAATATCATCACAATTAAAACAAGAAAGCTAAAGTTGAGTATGCTTGGCTATGAGATACCCGCTATCTATTTTGAATACAAGTAAAACAGTGGAGTATTAATTTTAATATATACCAAGTTATTATACCGGACAAAATACGAAAGTATAGCAAAGGCTATATTTGGTATATTAATATAGTACTACATTCGAAATATACCACAGAGTACAGAGTATAAACCCGTAGTAAGTAGGCATACGCAAAACATTGTGGTATTAATTGTAAAATATTCCAAATTAATGAAACTTAAAAATACTAAAACATACCATATACTATATGTGCACTATATTCAAAATATACCATAGAGTACAAAATATACCAAATTGTTAGTTAAAGCAATTAAGTCGTAATAATTAGCCATAGGCAAATCAATGTGGTATTAATTTTTAAATATACCAAATTAATATAACGCAAAAGTACTAAAATATACTAGGGTTATATTTGGTATATTGGTATTGTACTACATTGAAAATATACCATAAAATGCAAACTATACCAATTTGTTAGCCAAAAGAATTTTGGCCCACAGTTAGTAGGCGTTTTTCCTATTAAAAGGAATTTTTACTAAAATTTGAATCAAATTTGATCTGCGCGAAACATAACGAGTACTGTTGAGAAAAATTGTATCTCCATCACTTATAGTCTCTAAGATACACACATGTTTTCTTGCAGACGGACAGATAGACAGACGGACAAACGATCATGGTTGCATCGCCTCGGCTCTTGACGCTGATTAAAAATACAATACATAACTACTTTATTGGGCTGGAGATGCCTCCCATTACCTGTTCCTGCAGGCACAAAGTTATAAAACCCTTTTATCCTATGAGTATCGGGTATTATTAAGCAAAGATCGAACTTGAGCACATTTGTCAGTGTAGCGCGAGCGAGTGTGAATAATTTTGAAGATCACTGTCAGCTTTATAAATAAATCTACATACGTCGCTATTGTTGCCCGCGCTCGCTATATAAGCTGGGCACTTTGTGCTCGGCATTATCAGTGGCCAGAATGAACCAGGCCTCACTCTATCAGCGCGCCAACCAAGTGCAGCGTCACGATGCCAAGCTCATCTTGGATGAGTATTCCTCCCGCCTCCAATGGCGCTCCGATGGCCAGGACTCGCTGCTGGATGTGGGCTCCGGTTCGGGCAATGTGCTGATGGACTTTGTATACCCTTTGCTGCCCAAGGGCTATGAGCAGCTGGTGGGCACCGATATCTCCAGCAAGATGGTTGGCTATGCCAACAATTGCTATCGACGCTACGAACGCACCCAGTTCCAGGTGCTCGACATTGGCTGCGATCGTTTGCCGGATCAGTTGAAGGGACGCTTCGATCATGTCACATCGTTTTATTGTCTGCATTGGGTGCAGAATCTGCGCGTGGCTTTGAATAACATCTACGATCTGTTGCGCAACGAGGGAGGCGACTGTTTGCTCGTCTTTCTGGCCTCCAATCCCGTTTACGAGGTTTACAAAGTGTTGCACTCAAACGAAAAGTGGGCTGCCTATATGCAGGATGTGGAACAGTTTATATCCCCGCTGCACACAAGTCCGAAGCCAGCGGAACAGTTCAAGCAGCTGCTGGAGGAAGCGGGCTTCCATTACAAGAACGTTGAGGTGCGCAGCGAGGTTTTCGTCTACGAAGGAGTGCGCACTTTGAAAGGTGAGTTAAGGCTTTACTTATTAAGTGTTAGGTGGGATTGGCTGCTCTTATAAGGAGCGGAATATAGACAGGTGGAGATCCGTAGCTGTGTCGGTTTAAGGTAGCTTCGTCTCGGAAGTCGCACAGTATGAATGCATTATTGGCAAAAGCCAATAATTGGTAGCCGACAAACGTCATGAAGGTCGCTTAGACAAGGCGATTTGAAGTATTTGGCCCGAAGTTTGGATAACGCTTGACATACACTAAGTAGACTGTCCAGTGTTTCCTTAACTTTGGACTCGTAACATTTCCTGTTCCTAATGCTCAGTGACCAGTTAAAATACCGCGCGTTAGACTTGAAATGTAGCATATTGATGGAGTTATGATTAGAGCATATATGCCGAGCCTCTTCCGTTTGAAAGATGCTTTAATGCATTTATTTACTTTCCAAATTTATTCAATTTCCTTACTCTAATCGTAGATAATGTCAAGGCAATTTGTCCTTTTCTGGAGCGCATGCCAGCTGCCTTGCATGAGGAGTTCCTCGATGATTTCGTTGATGTTGTTGTCTCCATGAATCTGAAGCAGCAACACACAGCAACAGCAACAGACGATGATCAGCAGCAGCAACAACGCTTTGCATCGCCCTATAAACTGGTTGTGGCCTATGCCCGAAAGTCCTCAACTTTGTTGGGCAATGTGCTTAGCGAAATGTCGAGCACAAAGAGCTTAAAAGGTGTTAGCTAAGCTGGAGAAAACCCAACTTTTATTTAGTTAAATATATCATAGTAATAGTTGAGATGGTAAACCAATAGTTCCTAATTATGCAAGTCATGGCTTGCAAATGATTTGAAAGTAAAGAAATTATAGCACAAATTTTAATAGTACCTAATAATCGCAGACATGGAAAACAAATAGTTCCTAATTATGCAAGTCATGGTTTGCAAATGAATTGAAAATAAAGAAATTCATATTTTTATATCATAAAAATTATAGCACAAATTTTAATAGTTGCTAATTATTATGGCTTGCAAATGATTTGACAGTAATGAAATGCATATATATTTTGAAATCTGGCGTTTTGCTGCGATTGACAGTCTCTGGCTCTGCATTTGACAGAAATAATTATTGGGAAGAACTTAGCCACACCAGCGAAACCGAGAAGGAAGTAGGAATGGGAATGGGAATGGGATTTGATGAGCCCTTAAAGGGTTGAAATCCTATTACATTTCGGCATATTATATAATATTGGATTTAGCAGTTATAATTATTATACGACGACGATGATGCTACCTGACGCTGCTCCAGTCGACAACAATTTTAATTGTTTTTTGGGGCCGAAAAATGTACTACATACGTCGGTTGCGTTCTTCTCTTCACGGAATTTTCGAATGAGTTATTAACGCGACGACGTTGAACGTGGAACGTTGAACGTTGATCCACCAAATGCGCATCATGTCATTTATCATGGCTGGCATAAGGCGTGAGTGGAGGCGAAAACCCAAAAAACAACATTCAGTGAAAGAGTGAGAGGAGAGAGGAGAGATTTATTCAACCCTGCCATCGAAATGTTTGACTGGGGTGTGGTTGAGAAGGAATCGTAGTTGTAGTAGTAAATGTTTGTCTTAATCTTTGATTTTTGGCGTTGGCAAATGTAAACGACAGGAATTAATTTAGACAAATGATTTCTCAAGTGGAGAGAGCTTCAGTTTCAGTTGCCAGTTTACAGTTGCCAGTTGCCAAAGATTTTCCAACGATTTGCCGGCTGTCAGTCAGTCAGTCAGTCAGAGTCAAGCCCCCATCACATCGCGTTTGCTGCGAAGCGTTTGGGCGTGGCATGCGATTTGGTTCCCCACTCTTCAAATTGTTTTCGCAAACACAAAATTTGTGTTCGTATTGAAATTTGATTTATTTGTTAATTTGTTTGTAATGAATTTTCCGTTTACTTCGCTGCGTGTGCAAATGCTCAATGCTGAAGAGCCTCAGGGATTTGCTAGAGAGCTAGAGAGCTTTTGGGAGTGAGAATAGCGACCGCGTAGCTGGGAGTCCTTTAATTGCCCAGCCAAAACTCTGAGATTGAGATAGAGCTGGAGATGGAGATGGAGGCGGAGACTGTGCCTGGCATTTGGTTTTTCTTGCATCATTTGCTCGGCTAATTTCTTCGACTTGGAAGATGAATTGCTGTCTCTCTCCCCCCCCGGCAGCAAACGACATTTTTGTGCTTTGATTTGGAAAGCACAATTGAAAAGTTGATTTTGATTTAACCCCAAGCTAAACTTCATGCTTAAACTTGCTATTGATTAAATAGATATTTTTAGAAAACATTTTTCAAATGAACAGACAGCGTTTTTGGATATTATTATTCTTTTTGCTGGCAATTGCTGAGGCGTAGCCTCATAAGTAAACACACACAACTTTGGATGACGGATCCGAAAACAATGTGGGTGCCACTGTGTGCATATCTGAGTACTACATATATGTATGTGAATGTGTTTGCATTTGAATTTCGGGGGCGTGTGCCTATGTCAAAGTACAAACAATTATACGAAGCACCAAGTTGTGATATAAGCAACGTTAACGTTTCCTCCTCGGTCACTTTTCCGCCCACTTTTCCTGCTATTTTGTGTGTTGTGTGTGTGTTTGCCAGCCTGACTGACGTTTGACGTTTTTTGTTGTTGACCTGGTGGTGTTTATTTTGACATTTTGATTGCGTTTCATATGCAAATGGCCACTGACCACAGACCGTCACAGTCACAAAAGCCACAGCCCCAGTTGTATCTATTAAACGGCCACAAAATGGTTGCGCAATCAAAGCCTCTCGCATGCTATAAAATAAAGTCGCATGATATACTTGGCATGCACATTTTATGATTTACTAAAGTATCCTTTTCACAACTTGCACTCGAAATAAGAATTTTAATAAATTATATTGTAAAAATGACAAAATGCTAGGCAGCAAGGGATGATAATTTTCAAGGGGTTTTTTTTTGCTCATGAATTTTTTAAGGCAACAGAAAAAATGTGTGTGTTCGGGCTCAGCTAATTATGCGCAACGAACTCTGTTCTCAACCCCTTCCCCAGGGAGGAAGGGAAGGGGGAATACTCGTAGCCAAGTTAATCCTTTTTTCGTTTTTGGCCACTTCATTACGTTTGCTCCGCTTGGTTTTGCTTTATTTTAATTTCATTTTCTGATTTAACTTTACACCTGCTTTCCCAAGAACGAAGTACACGATTAAATGGGGGGTGTAGAAAGTCGCAATGAAAACAATACCGACAATGGACGAGGACGAGGATGAGGATGAGGACAAGGACTCTGCGATCACCGCTGCACTTCAATTAAAAATCCCGAATAGTAGCCGGAGCAGGCACTTAAGTGCTTTGCTACTCCCTTTTTCCTCAGGTGTGAGAATATTTCTTTTGCCTCGCAAATAATTTGAAACATTTTTGATGACGTCAACAAGGACCGCTTGGAGTCGAGATGTGAGATGTGAGATGGGACCAAAGGGACAAAAGGAGAGTGTGTAATACGAGTGCATAAAGTCGTCTTTTGCGGCAGAAGAGAAGCATGCTGGGTCAACGGGTTACATTGGGTTTCGGCTATTTGGCCATTTGCCCATTCTTTGGGCCCCACAAAAACTCTGGGTAACACTTTGCAGCGAAAATCTTCGTGTAATCGGATAAGGTAATTGGAGGCTTTGTCTAGACATTAAGTGTACATAGTAAATTTGTTTTTCAAGTTCTGCTCAACTCTGTAGAACGGGGGGCGATTTTGATGTTTGCGACAACTGTGCACAGTGGAAAGTGTTTGATTCACATTACTTTTAATTTGTTATCACAAATCCACAACTAATGTATTTTAAACTAAATTATTTAGCAAAGCATGAACTCTATTAACTTGCTCTTCTAGCAATCTTCTACGCTAATCACTTTAACAATATTTAAAAGCCACAGTGCCAACAGAGGAACAACAACAAGTAGTCCAGTAGTCACATGCATGACTTCAGCAAGAACCTTTTTGGGGGGCTATTGCAGCTGAAAAGTTTTTGGCAACATATGTTATTGTGTGTGCAGGTGCAGAGACCCTTTTCGCAAGGACAACAGCAACAACAACTGTGGCTTTTAATAAATCGATTTAAATTTCTGATCATATTTTCATCCCTGGAGAAATTTAATAGTTTTTTGCAATAACATTTTATGCGAACTTGCGCCCCGTCCACTTGCTCGACTTGCGTCTGTCGAAAACTGTGCAGAGCACAGCCAACTAAAATAATAATAGCAACAAACTTGCTGCAGTAGAAGCAAGCGCATCGTTGGTACGAGCAGAAGTCCAAACAAAGAAATTGTAAAGTTTACGGGTCACACGGTGCATGCTCCCAGGACTCTTCACTGGCAAAACGAAGAGCAGCAGCAGCAGCGGCAGCATAGCGATGACTCCAATGTAGTTGGAGCTCGTTGCTCGTTGCTCTTCGGTCTATGCAGCTTCCTCTGCATGGCAATAAAATTGCTTCAGCCCATAAGTATGCTACAATTTTCGTAGCAGCAGCAGCAACGGCAGCCAATAGCTTGGCCACGCCCCTCGACGCCCCACGGCAAGCTCGTATCATAATTAATGCAAAGCTAGCAAATGTATGCAACACCTGCGGTTGGTTTAAAACAAACCACAAGCGTTCCCATAGCCCAAGCTCGAAGTTTTGTGCTTATTGAAATTATTTGCCAAGTCGCTGACATTTTATGTTTATTTAATTGCAGCCTAAAAGCATGCAATACATTTTTGCTCAACTTGACCTGCGGCATAAATCGACTGCAGTCGACCGTCTGTCTGTCTGTCTGGTTTTATGACCAGACTCTAATCACATTTCAATTTTATATCAATTTGGCATTCAATACGCTTCACATTTTTCGATTTCAATGTCTTGCCGCTGGCAACGACAAATTTGTGTGTGTGTGTGTGTGTGTGTGGCATATTATTGCGGTCAACTGCACAAGCAGCGCATATGGCTCGACATCAGGCATCAGCCTCGTTTGCTGATGACACCGTTTGTGCTACTGCTTTGTCTCATCAGCATGCGGTTGTGGTTAGCAGTCGTTAATTTTTTGTTTTTGCTTTTCTTTTTGTTTCAATTACCCAGTTAGTACTCTTATTGTGAATGTCAATTGTTTTTACGAGGCACTTTGAAGCTGCAATCAGCTAGTTAATTAATGGTTTCTCTCTCTAGCTCATCTGTATAGTTTGCAAATGAGTTTGCTTATTCTGCAAAAGTTGACTTGTCAGCAAAAGGGCACACACATATAGCATTGAGTTGTTAACTTCTACATGATAATTACATGTGAAACAGCTGACACATATATTGTATGTCCTATGTGCGAGGGCACTTTGATAAGTCAGTTTTAATGGCAGCTTTCAAAAGTCCGTCAATCTACTCAGCACTAACATCTAAATCTAAATGGGGTAGAATGATGACTTGGTTAAAAAACACTTCGATGAAATAGGGTGAAATTAAAGTTGCCACACATGCAGGAATTTTGGTTAATTAAATCGGTAAGAAAATACCAACTCAAGGTTAAACCGTGAAGTAACTTTCACTGGCTGCTGTTAGTTAGTCGATAAACTCAATTAGATTCAGAGCGCGCAAATTGCGCAAGTGTCCAATCTAACTTTGACCATCAGTGAGTGGACTGTCCCTTTGTAAGTGTCAAACATCGTTGTCGTCATCTCGGTAGGAAAGGTCAGCAGAAATAATAAATGTTGGGCACATTAAATAAATGATTATTACTTCGCTTCCTCACTCTCTTATTCGTCTCTCTTGGAAATAAAAGTACAGCAGAAATTTATTTTATTTGCAGAGGACAGTGCTAATAATAAGTATGTAGACCAGTCGACCAGTTATCATCATGACCAGCACAGGACTCGCTGACGGTAAACGGCGAAATAGCAAATAAAAATTATCAACGTGTTCGTTGAGTTTACTTCACACTCACAGTCAGAGTTATATATTGTGAATGTGTAAAAGTTATGATTGGCGTTGAGCTATAAAAACAGATTGGACCAGTTGATTAGGTTATTTTCAGTGCATGATTTTCGATTTTTATTATGCTAGCTAGTGACAGTGTCAGTCGCATATCGCATAAATACGGATATAAATACGAAGATGTTATTTATTTGTTGAGCGATTTATGATCTATGTGTTACACTCTCGATATGGCCATAAATACGCGTATTTGGGCAAATTTTATTGCGCAACCCTCGTTTCGTTTGCTTTTGCCTTTGCCTTGTGCTTTGTGCCTCGCCAAACCATAATTAAAATAATAATTTTCACGAAAAACTTAAGACCTTGTAATTATAATTGTCAGTTTTTGTTGCCCAGCCGCGCGCGCGATTCCAACCCCCAAGCCCAAAAGTGAGAGAAGGGTAGTCAATGGGATGGTATGGAAGGAGGGGAGGGGAAGTGCGATGCGGGGGTCGCTCTCATTAAACATAATTTTTGTGTAAACAAAAGCAGCGCGTAACATGAGAACAAAATCGATGCGACCGACGTCTGCCAAAGGATGGCAAGGAGGAAATAATTATGTGGAGCGTTTGCTATTACGCCTTCAAATGGCTCCAATAATAAGGCCAAGCCTCTAAGCCTCAGCTTCTCACAGCTTCTTTTGCCTACTCATTTGGTTGCCATTATGATATATAGTTTTCGGCATAAATCTTGGGTTTATTATGCGACTGTTGTTACACTATTTATGAACTCAACGTATATTAGAAATTGCAATGGAAGTGGGAAATGTATTAAAAAGCAAGCTAATTTTCACTAAAAAATAAAAGAAATGTTCATATAAAATTCAAATATTCGCCCAAAATTCATAGCTATTTGACTTAAGTTAAAAAAATGTTTCAGGAATGCGATCAGTGGAAATATTGATAAAAAAGGAAAAAACCAATGCTATTAGCTTAGACTGCAAAACGAAAAAAAAAAGAAATATTTCCGAATCATTGATTGCCATTTTCCTTGGGGCTCATACGTTTGCATATCCTTGCGCCAAAAAGTGGACAGCAAAATATTTAAGCGGTCTGTGCGTGTATGTGTGTGTGTGTGTGCGTGTGTGTGTGTGAGGGAGTTTGGCATGCGACGCACTCATCTCGTAGTCTATGAAATAATGAACGCATGAATGATTGCCGCACAAAAGCATTGCATACTCACTGTCTGTTTTTGCTTCTCTCTAAACTCAATGCTGTATACTCTACTTTTTTAAAAGTACTAGAAACAAAATGTAGAGCTTACATAGAAAAATATATGTGTAATATGAAAAATACATAAACTGCAACAATTTTGAAATTAAGTAAAGGTTATTCTTATAGTTCATGATTGGAACTTTATTTAGAACTAAGTTTGATTACTATAAAATATAGAAATTCGTTCACTTTTTGGTTTGCTTACGATTTCTTTCATTTTTGCAATTATTTTCAAACAGAAAAAAAATTTCAAAATCTATTTAAGTTCTAATTAAAGTGATAATCAATAGCTACTATAAGATTTATATCTTCTCAAAATAAGAAAATGTTTTGGTATATGTTTTTTCACTTTAGATAGATATTAAATCTATCTTTAGAAAAACTTTAGAAAAGTTAAGTAGTTAATATATTTTATTTGTAATGTATTTTACACTAAACTTAGAGTATCTCATTGTCGTTCGTTTTGAATGCATTCAGCATTCGCACTTGTTTTTTTATTTTCTGTCAGTGCGTTACTTGCTGCCGCTTGTGTTGTTGTTCTTTTATGAAAAAATACCAAAATCGGTTAATGTTTATTGAAAAAGCATAAAATTCGTTCTACCAGAATGGAAAATATGCTTTTGATACAATTATTGTGCCTATCTGCAGCCGCCGGCAAACCGAACCTTCGAGCATAGCTTGAACCCTCCCCTGAACCACAGAAAGAAAACAAAAATGAATATGAAACTCACCCCCAGCATCGTTTTCTAGTACCCTCTTCCTTTGCATTGGATTGGCTTTGTTTTTTTTTTTAAATTTTTGTTTTTTTTTGCTTTGAGTTCATTTTGTGTGTGTTCCTCTGCAAATTTTTGTATGTTACTCCGTAAGATGGTAGAAGGAGTATAGATTAGTGATGGAGAACAATCGATGGTACTATCGATACTATCGATGGCTAAAAATACACTATCGATAGTACTCCACTTCTATTATAGATACGATGGGAGTTGTTTAGACATCCGCATCTTTCATCGCCATATGTCTTGGTTTCTAAATTTATTTCATAAATAGTTAAACAACATTTAAGGTATCTAGCAGTCGAGTTTTCTTACTTGATTACCCATTCCTCTAAAAAAACAGTTATATGGGTCGCTGGCTGTTTGATAACAATTCGTGTAACGCAGCATAGAAATCGAGTATCTCGAAGAAATCAATTTCAATGGGGTGGAACCATATAGAAAAACGATAGTTTAGTTTTTATTGCTGTGACTTATGCGTCTTGGCTTAGGATTTAATATACCTACTGAGTTTAAAGTGCCACCTCGACAAATCAATTAAAACTAATACAATGGACATTGGAAATTTTGTAATTGAACCCTTGGAGAAAAGTTTGCGCAGTAACAGAATCAAAATGAGTCTCCACAGGTGTTGTTGCTGAAGAAAACTTTTGGCCTTTTGTGCTACAAAATAAAAGCTCCCAAGATGTTTCCGTACTTTCCAAAGTATTACCCCAAAACAAACATAACATTTTTTCTCTGTTTTTGGTTTTCGGTGCTGTGTTGTTGTTGGAAAAATTACGCGAGTTTCGAATAAAACGCACCTGCGGGGCCTGAAAGATGCCGCAGAAATCAAGAAAAACACGCAAAACAATTATTCTTAAGATATCTCTGCGGCAACATTAAAAGCCAATTTCAGTTGATGACAATAGAAACAAAGCGCAACAGCATCGCGACTTCACCTGCCCTTGGGGCACAAATCCTACTAGCTACTCTTCGCTTCGTTGACATAAAAAATATAAAAAATGCAAAAGAATCAGCAAGACAAACAAAACACCAGAATACCTCCCAAAAAAAAAAAAAAAAAAACAACTCCGCCAGACATTTGACCTTTTTAGGCATCGACATGAAAAATAATGTCACCCAACCCCCAAAAACAAAACCCCAAGCTGTTGTTCTCGGCGACATCCCGCGACTTTTTGAAAACGCGTCTTTTGCTTTTTTAACGAATTTTTTGTCAGCGCCGTATTTTTGGTTTTCTAGCAAGTCGACAGCAAATGCAGCTTCTTTGAGGGTATAGTGACTATAACATCATACTTGTTCATTTAATTGGGGCGACAAGAAAGGAGAACAATTATTTGTATTTTTACTGAATTTCAATTATTCTACAAAACAAAGGAAATTGAATTTTAATATTTATTGCTTTAAATTTTTGTTTACTTTAACAACTTGAGCACTTTACGTTTAATACTTTAAATTTTCTGATGTTTTTATTACTTACACCAAAAAGAGATCAGTTTTTAAAATCATGAACATTAGTCTTTTTAATCGTGTTTTAAAAATAAGATTCCTTTAAGAACAAGTTCTTTAAATTTTCCAAATTCTTAAAATTAGACCTAAAATACTAGATTTCTAAAATTATTAAAATTTATTCAGAAAATTGTGTAATTAAAAAATAATAAAGAAGATATAAAGTAATATTTTTATTTGTTCTTTTTATAATACGATTTTTGGTCTTAAAACTAAAAGATGTTTTCGTCTTATTTATGTTATTGAAATCTAACCTAAAGATTTTCAAGCTCTTAACGCAATTTTCGGACCATATCTCTTAGCATCTGATTTTATAACTTTTGTTTTTAAATTTTCTTTAGTATTTTAGTAATAACATATTATAGTTTTAAGGCCAAATATCTTTCTATAAAAAAAAAACACAAAAATATTACATTATATCTTCCTTTACACAATTTTCTTATTTTCTAAATCGTTAGTTTAAAATCCAAATCAAATGTTGATATTTATTTATTATATATATTTACTTATTTGCCGCTCCCAATATAATATATGCAACAAACCAATGTTTTCTGTGATTCGCATATATAGTATCGGTGTTATAATTCTAAAAATTGAAAAATCAGATGAAACTGAGATAATTTTCAAATTTTCAATATTTATTTATCGCTACAAATATGATATATATATACTCTTACATTGCTACACAAGTAACGCCTATATTTTATCATTATCTAAAATATTTCAAATTTTTAGAGCATTCTAATTTCGTTTATTTTTGAATTTGAATAACTTGTTTCTATTTTTAGTGACTAGCTGTACTTGAAAAGCTGGAAAGCCCCAGAACTAATGGGTGGGCTGGTGTCCTGAGGGCAGTAGGCTAAAAAGCCCGTGTCTCAATTTGCGTATACGTATAATTGTCACCATGGGTGTTGCTGATTCTCATGCTGATGCTGATGTGGATGCGGATGCTGATGCCCGCTGTAGGGCATGTTGAATTGCCAAATCGTTTAAGCTCAAATTGCGTCAATTAATAATGAGCAAATCGACAATGTTGCGTTCTGCAATTGCTTTTTAAAACAGATGCCAACAACACGATTAGCACAGTTGACACGACCAACAAAAATTGGAAACGTGGAAGTGAACCGAGGAGTACAAATATTCCCCAAATATGAAAAGAAAAACTCAAAAATATACCAAACACGAAGCCGAAAACCAATTTATATGCAAATAACACTCAGTCGATGGCGATGGCGATGGCGACTTTAGACAGCGACTGCGATGCCGGTAGCGTAGTTGTTGGCTCTGAAGATGAAGTTGACGTCGTCAATTGATGAATTTCATTGCATTTATTTGGTCATGAAACCATGAAATATGCTATCTCGATTCACACACTCTCTTCCCCTTCCCCCGCTTTAACCCTTAGGTGACCAAAAGTGCCTAATGGCGAGCTGTATTTTGAATTATGCATAAAATGTGAAAATTAGTTGCGCAAGCAGCAAAATAAAACTTTTAAGCGCAATTCGAATTTGAATATCAAAGCCGTCCAGGTTTCCGCATGTAAAGAGTTCAAATTTATTTTTGAAACACAACGCAGAGAAAGTGTTGGCAATTGCAGCTGGTTTGAGTAATAAGAGATAACAATTTCAAATTGAGATTAAGTTCATTTCAATGATTAAAATTTGTAATCTAAAACAAAGGCATTTCTTTTGTAGTATTATTTTCTTTACAATTCAAATATTCCACTTTTCTAGTAAAAGATTAAATATTATAAGCACTTTGACGAAAACTTTTCTTGGTATTTTCAACATTTAGTTTACAATTACAATTTTCCACTTCTGTAGTAAAAGATTTAATATTATACGTTCTTTGATAAAAACTTTTCTTTGTCTTCTCAACATTTAGCTTACAATTACAATTTTCCACTTCTGTAGTAAAAAGCTGAATATTATACGCACTTTGACGAAAACTTTTCTTTTCCAGCTCTGTAGTAAATGATAAAATATTGAAATTAAATATTATTTTCTTGGTGTTTTCAACATTAAGTTTACAATTACAATTTTCAAGTGCATTTTGACTTTTCTTTATATTTTCAACATTAAGTTTACAATTACAATTTTCAACATTTAGTTTACAATTACAATTTTCCACTTCTGTAGTAAAAGATTTAATATTATACGTTCTTTGATGAAAACTTTTCATTGTACTTTCAACACTTAGTTTACAATTACAATTTTCCAGCTCTGCTGCAAATCGAATCCCAAAGGAGTTTAAATTTACTTGTGTCGAAAATAAACGCCTCAGTTTTTCTATGCATAAATATGTATATCCACACCCTCGCCACTCACCCCTAAACTCTATATAAAGGGTTATTATTTGTGTTTCCACGCATGTGTGAATGGGCGTATGTGAGTTATATATAATATATTATGTTAAGGTTAAGTTCTGTTCTGTTCTGTTCAGGGTAATTATAAGCATAAATACTTTCGTTTGCCCATTTGGACTGAATAAATCAGAAATTTGATGAATACTAAATAAAAGTTGCACGTTAAGGACAGAGGATTTTGTGTGTGTGTGCGTTACAATCCTTTGGCCTTGGCAATAAAAACGGAAATCTTCTCAACACAAAACCCGGCAACAACAACAATAACAACGATGAAAAACCCGACAAACCGGTTTTTCATTAAGATTAAATGAGCGAAACGCACACGCATGGATTTTAATTTAAATGAGCTGGATTTCGGCCCAGCAAGGAGCCAGTCACCATTTTATGTGGCACATTCATTATTTTTTCAGAAATGTGTTAAATTATTAATTCATAATTAAATCGATAATAATGTGTGTAGATTTGTTAGAGCTTAAAATATTTCTGGTATATATTCAGCACTACAAAAATGAGTAATTTTCATGTGATTGAGATTTTTAATCAAGCAAGAGTCAAGTTGCAACTTCATTATCTCTTTGCGTGCCACAAAATGCGCTGCAAAATCCGTTTCAACATCAAAGAGCAATAATTTGCATTTAACAGCAGTGCTTGACAATGCTAATCGCCAAGCTTGCTTCACTCTGTGTCTGATTTTCAAATAGTAGTATTTTGGGTAAATATTTATACTTCTTTTGTCAGCAGTTTTTTCAATAACGTTTAATACCTACATATATCATGACGACAACAACAACAATGGGCAACCAAATTGCCATATTGCGAGGGTGAGCTCAGATTATAGGCAAAAATTGTATAAAAAAATTGCGAGATACTTCAACACACACATACACACAGTCGTATCATATTATGTTATATGTTATATACGATATAACCGCCCTTGTCGATCCCAGAAGCTGTAATGAATAGCCTTGGCTTGGGCAATGAGACCGCACTTATCTGCGATTATGACTTTTTAAAATTACACTTTTCAGCCCACAAACTGCACACAGATAGAGAACTCAATGGAATTCTCCGAGCCGAAACACAAGGCAAATTTATTGACAACAACAAAAAAAACCGAAGCAAAGAATTTGCCAACCTCCCAACTTCCCACATCACATCCCCATATCCATATCCATATCGGCATATTCACACATGTCATATGGATGCTACCTCAATTTAAAACAGGAAATGCCTCTTGAAGTGATGCGCTTATTGGTTTGGGGGTTGACTTTGATTTACTTTTATTGACAGATTAAGTACGTCAAAAGGTAACGCTTAACGCTAGAGCATAGAGCAACCCTCTAAGCGTTGAGTGTTGTGAATTATTGAAAATTTTTAACTGAAAAACTGACGACAAGAACTCCCAAAACTGGGAGTTACCTTATATCATATTGCTAGCGAAAAATCTCTGTGTAATGGTCCATTCTTGTAACTACCCTTTAGCCATCATTATCGATACAGGGTATCAAATTCATGTGTGGACACATTTCAGTCTGTGCAGCATATTCTATCAATTTTTATGGCACAGTCAAAAAGTCACATTTGATATTTATCTCTTGGTTATAAAACTGTGCATTGGGTTGTTAAAATTTATTCACAAATACAGCAACAGACGACTCACACAGAGTACCTCTCGTAATGTGTGCGTGAGCGTAAAGATTAATGCCATACATATGCTCTCAGGGATTAATAATAGTATTAAGCAATGCGTATATTTTTTTTGGTCACCTGAAAGGCCATCACTTTTATGATCTCTAAGAGGCTAATGCGAAATAACTCTTGACTAAATCAAAAGCTCTTAATACCCTGTAATCACTAGAAAATTATGATGACAATTTCTTACCATATGCTTTCAAAATATTCTCTTTGAATAGAAGGGTATTATAACTTTGTACCGTGAAGTATATATATTGCTGATCAGCTGAGAGGATATAGCAATTTTCGTCTGTCCGTCTGTCTGCTTTACTACGGCTATAAGTTGCTTTGGCTAAAAATCTGGTATATTCTGCACTCTATGGTATATATTGAATACAGTACTATATAAATATACCAAATTTTCGGTATATTTTACTATTTTATGGTATATTTTTAGCATATTTGTAGAATATGGGCATCTCTCACTCAGGCACACTCAGCTTAAGCTTTTTTAATTTTTATTAACCATTTCGGGTTACATTTTTAATTCGTATACTTTTAAAAAGACATATGCAATTGCAAATAAAATTTAATTACATATAAAGATAGGCTTGCAGAACAGTGGAATGTATTTCCTTAGCATTGTTACTTCTTTTTAATTAATTTCTGCCCCATATAATTCACACAATAACAACAAGCAGACAGAACACAGAAAACTTTTGTGGGGCTTAGCGCACAAGGCAGGAAAATAAAAATCACAAATGCAATAAATTTTCCGAGGCGAAATATAATTACTTCATGGCAATGGCAATGGCAATGGCATTGTCTTTATTGTTTCGTGTTGTGCGTACGATTTTGGTGGGAGTGCTCTTGTAATTGCCCCATTTTGGCACCTTCGCCGTCTTCTTGGGTGAGAAAAGTCTCATAAATAAAAATTAATTTTTAGCAGTAACAGCAACAATAACTAGACAATTACACACCACATACAAAATAAGCTGAAGCTGGAGTTGGCGTTGAAACTGAAGCGTAGACAGCAATCCTCCTACCTGCCATGCTCGCAGGACTAACAAGGACACCACACACCCGACAAATTGAGGGCCGTCGTTTGTCAAGTAGAAAATTGAAATTAAACCAAAACAAGTGGGAACATTGCACTCAGCGATAGCAGGACTACAATATACTCTGTATAATACTCTAAATCATATTCAACATGCAATTAAGAACAACCCAAAATGTGTTTCTCAACACAGGGTATCACCAACAAAAAAAAAGCCTAAAATGTTAACAAACTCTTGTGGTGTCTCTGCAGCAGGGTGAATGGAAGTGAGAGAGGGGGAGAGAGGGGGACATCGCTTTGGGAAATTGTCGCGTTTTTCGCTATAAATCACGCAGGTGTCGTCGTGTACATTTTTGTTCGTTCTTTTTGCGTTGTTTTTCTTCGTGGCTGCGGTCGTATTTAAAATGCAGCAAGTTTCTAACCTATTACCTGTTAGCAACAACCTACAACCTAGAACCTAGAACCTTCAGCATTTACCACCTCAGTAACTCAACAGCGCTCAGCGGCATTTCAATATTTCATGTGCAAAAGCGAAAGTAATTAAATTTAAGAGAAGGTAACATATCTACTGTGTAAAAATGCCATAATTATATGCGACTATAGCTACATCTTCTTAGCGTACTCCCCACCCCCTTCATACTACCTTCCCCTTTGACTACCTGTGGTGCGCACACACGCCAACCATCATAACCTTTTACAGCCAGCAACATCGTCGTCGTCGTCGTCGTCGTCGTCTTCGTCTTACAATCACCATATTTTTGCCTGTCAGCTTCTTTGGCGGTTTTTTAACTCCAGATATAATGATGGGTATCTGCGACGCTTGCCAATGAAACATGAATACGATTGGAGTAACATAATGTGAATAATAGTAAGTTATTTAAATATATAGTTCAACAATTCCTTATACTAATAATTACATCTTCTCCAAAAATGTGTATTTAATCAAATTGCAAATAAAATATGAATACAATTGAAGTAACATAATGTGAATAATAAAAAGTTATACAATTATATAGTAAAACAATTCCTTATACTAATAATAACATCTTCTTTAAATATATATTAAATCAATTTGCAAATAAAAGTTGAATACAATTGGAGTAACATAATATGAATAATATAAAGTTGTACAATTATTTTTTAGTTCAACACTTTTTTATATTATTAATAACATTTTTTTCAAACATATATTCAATCAAATTGCAAATAAAATATGAATACAATTGGAGTAACATAATGTGAATAATCTAAAGATATAGTTTAACATTTCCTTACATTACCAATAACTTCTACTTTAAATATATATTAAATCAAACTGCAAATAAAACATGAATACAATTATATAGTTTAACATTTCCTTACATTACCAATAACTTCTACTTTAAATATATATTAAATCAAATTGCAAATAAAATATGAATACAATTGGAGTAACATAATGTGAATAATATAAAGTTATTCAAATATATAGTTTAACAATTTCCCAAAATAATAAAACATGAATATAGTTGAAGTAACATAATATGAATAAAATAACGTATAAAATTATATAGTACAACAATTACTTATATTAATAATAACATATTCTTTAAATATCTATTAAATAAAATTTCGAATTAAACATGAATACAATTGGATTAACATAATATGAACAATATAAAGCTATACAATCATATAGTTCAACATTTTCAAATATATGTTTAATCAAATTGCTATGTTCTTTGTTTTCACAATGTCTTATCTTTTAAAAATCTTTAATAGTACAAAATACTTGCACTTTATTTGAAGTCTACATTATGCTGGGTATATGAGCAACATAAATTCAAGAAATTCATTTGCTTCACAACAATTACGTGGGGCTTTTCATGTCTGCGAGACCAAACGAAAGCCCAACCACCCGTTCAGCGAAGAAGGGTAAGAAGAGTGCTGTATGCGGGGCGTCTTAATCCTTTTTCCATTATTATTTTCATAATTCTTATTTACATGACGCCAGGCATCTTCGTCTCCAACTCAGTCTCAGACTCTTTCTCCAACTTCGTCGTCGTCGTCGTCGTCGTTCGCTGTGATTTTTGTCTATTATTGTTGCGGCTCTAAACTACCACCATGGGGAGCGGCTGTCTCTTTCGCTTTGCTCTTTTTTAATGTTTGGCGAAAAATTATTTTCTTATAACTCAGTTATGCACTGATTACGTGCCGTTGCCAGCGCATATTTGGCTGTCGCGGTTCTCTTTGCTCACCCCTTTTTCTTCTTTTTGGGTACTTATAAATTTATTACTCATACGCCTGGTAACTTTTGCCTATCGACAATTTCACGAGTCGCAGACTACGAGGTGAGTGTGTGTGTTCTGGTAATAATTTATGCATTTTGTGAGTTCATTCAAAAGTTCTTTTTCGTTTGTTGCTCTCAAAAAGAATACATTTCGCTCGCTAATTTATAATTAATGCTTTCTAAAATGTTGCAATTTTGTTGCACACGAAAGTTGCGATGTCTTAAAACTTAAACAAGTTCACTTCAAAGTGCGCACTTTGAACATGAAAAGCGAGTCAAGCTCACTCCTTGCTATCACTACAGAGTGCGCTCAATATTATGCTTTCATTTCTGTATGCCAAGTGTTTGCATAAAGCGCGTGGTCGCTGACCAACAACAGACTTCATGTGGACATCACTCTGTGTGTACTGTGTGTAGTGTGGACTGTGGACTGCGGAATTGCAGCCGCCACCTCTCTGAATAGAGGAGCGCTTGCATCGATAATGTGGCCTGTCGCATGTTTAACCGTCCCCCTCAGTCCCTCTGCCGCAGTCCCGCCGTTGTCGTTTCGTCGTGTTTCGTGTTGGCATTGCCTTCGATGCTGATGATGACACTCATAACAATTGCCCCGGCTATTGCGGGGCGGCATTTTAACTGAACAAACTTTGATACATACTCGACTCGCAGAGTGTGGAGAGGGAACTTAGGACATTCGTACATATGCCGAACAACGGGCCGAAGGCAAATGGCGCAAGCCAAACGAAACCAAACCAAACCAAAACCAAAATCAAGCCAAACCAAACCAAACGCAAAGTCAAATGAAAGCAACCATGTCAGCGGCAGTTCCAACAATGCATTGCAACAACAATGCAGCGGATGTTGCCACAACAAGAGCAAGTGGGTGAGTGGGAGAGGTGAGTGGCTGAGAGGTGTGAGC
Organism: Drosophila niveifrons; assembly: GCA_035046325.1. Classification (NCBI taxonomy): domain Eukaryota; kingdom Metazoa; phylum Arthropoda; class Insecta; order Diptera; family Drosophilidae; genus Drosophila; species Drosophila niveifrons. The sequence goes on from JAWNOC010000068.1 coordinate 11,423,965, forward strand.
GAGTGAGCTGCAGCATGTGAGAGAGATATCATAAATGGGGAACATATAGTAGAACTGTGGGGAACGTTTGGCCATTTGGCAGTTGGCACTCGAATGCAATTTCAGTAATTAAAATAAACATTGTGACCGAACCGAGTGCACTGGTCAATGGTCTATGAAGGAGTCATCATAACAGTCAGCTGTAACACTGTCATAATTATCATAGCTCTCATCATTTCATTATCACCCTCACCCTCACCCAAGTTGGTCAAGCAATGCATTTGCATGCAATTCTCCCCGGTGGAGTCGCAACGTCAACTTTGTTTTGTCAAAGTCAACAAGATACCCATAAATGAATTCAACACACCGAAGTGTTTTTACACTACTTGCAAAAAGTTGTGCATTGCATTGTTTGCATATGCATATGTACCTAAATTATATGATAATGATATGAGTCTGAGGCTTAAATGTGTTTTATATTATTTGTTGCTATGGTACTATTTTATGCTGGTTCAATTACTATACTTCATTAATCTGTAATCTAAAAAAAATATATATATATTTACCCAAATTATAATTTAATTTGTATATGTACTACCCTTCACAGTGATTCTCATAAACTTAAGTACAATTGACTATTATCACAGTAATTCTCATAAATGTGAAATTATAAAAAAAGTCTGACCTTAAACTTTGAATAAAATGAACTATAGGCAATTGCAGCCCTTCGCAGTGATTCTCATATGATGGAACACTTGCCTTAAACATCTTAAACATCGTACTAAATAAAGAATTAACTATGTGCAGCCTTCAAAAGTTATCCCCATATGTTAAAGCTGATGAATGACTTATCTTAAACATCGGTCATACTAAAAGTGATATTAATTATGTGAAATTTCAGCTCTTCGCAGTGATTCTCATATGTTGAAACCGATAAAAGACTTGCCTTAAACATCGTTCGTACTAAAACTGAAATTAACTATGTGCACTAGCAGACCTTCACAAAGAGATTCATGAACTCAACATCGTAGTCGACTTACCTAACTCAAATTGAGGCATTTAGCCGTAACCGAAATTCCCCCAAATCCCAAAAGTATGCAACGGCTTTTGCAACGTATCCTATGTATGTATGTATGTAACAAGGGCTGAACGAGAATTGATTTAATTAAATGCAATTTTAAATGCGTTTCGGTCATTTGAGTACGCAATTTTGTGTGTGTGTTTGTGGTTGTTTTCGTTCTCCTTGCAAGTTTGAGGACATTGCCACTCGGTTGTTTTTATGTTTGTTTTATTGTCGATGCGTCGCGTTATGCTTATTTATGATTTAATTAAGTGTAGACTGGCCACAAAATGAACATGCAACAGTGACTCCATCGCTCCATCGTTGGAGACTGGAGTTCAACGGAAAATTGTGCACACTGACCGTAGCATCTGATAATAAGTGTTTGTTTTGATTTCGAGACGTGCCTTGTGGTGCCTACAATAATAAAGGGTCTTTATAATGAACCAAAGCTACCTTTATCGAGCTCTTTTTTACTTGATTAATTAATTATCAATTCTGTTGAAATACTTAAATATTAAACTTCAATTCAATTATTATTTGTATAATTCATGTGCCGAATTTCGAAATTTAAATTCTATAATGCAATTAAATGGAAACTCATTACACTGACTATTATTTGGTTGACCACAAACGCATTCTTACTTCATGCTAAACGATGTAACAGAGCATATGTTGTTGACCAAAACAGTTCCCTAGAAATGGAGGGAATCCAATCAACAAGCTCAACCCCTCGATTTTACCTTGACGTTGTTTTCGTCTATTGAATAATTGAATTCTTCTGCTTGACGAAACACAAAACGCAAGTACACAACCGAATGAGTTGATTAATCAATTTGCGTGTTATACATGTGTGTGGCACGATATGAAGAAGATATTAGGATAATAGAAGCTGATTTTCATAGTCATACATTTATAGAAAAAGGAATTTTTATATTTTCAAACATTACGAAATATTCGCAATTCGTTTTCACCTGCTTAGTTCGGTTCACTGCTGAGCCACTTTATGTTATGTATTATTCACAAATGCTACTTCAACAAGAATCTAGTTATCCATTAAGCCAGTCTCGACATCAATTCGGTGTCGCAGTTGTGCTTTTGGCACTTAATTCATTTGTGAGAATGCGACAAGCGGCTCAAAGCGATGCTAAGCCCCGTAGCTTATAGGTGGGGAAAACCTTAGCGAGACGATGCTCTCTGTAATGAGAATTGGAGAAAGTCTGTGCTGTCGCACTTGGAGTTGACAACATCGCTGTCAACGTTCAACTTTATGTTGATTACCTTTTTTGATTATGTTGCACTGGCTGTGTGTGTGTGGCACTTGGCACACGGCACACGGCAGAAAAGCTGGGCAAAAACAATAAACATAAACCAGAAGTGCGACAGACGACGGCGATGGCGACGCTGAAGCGCATGAAATATGATTGAAGTCGAAATAAAAGTGAGCAACAGAAAGCAGAGCAGAGCAGAGAGTAACAACAACCACTTCACGGTGCCCCATGTGTAAGAAGAGTTCTTGATGTTACGAGTATGATGGAGGCAGCTGGCATCTGGCTGCTAGCTGGTGTAGGCCACTGGGGACACAATTCTAGTCGAGTCGAGTCGAGTTGAAAAGGTGCACCTCACACAGGACATAATCACTTTTGCCAGCAATGAAATTAAATCCAAGTTATATGCTGAAACACACGCAACACGAAACCGTGAGCAACCAGAACAACCAACGACAACCAACCAGTCTTTTCAGTATGCGAAAAATATTCTAATTGCAATAAAATGCGACATTCACTGAAAGTGGAAACTCAAACTCAAGTCAAAAAGTGGCAAGGGATCCACTGTAAAATTGGTATCCCAGTTGCGACGACTCGCTAATAATCATCGAATAAATTATGCAAAAATCATTACCATTGTTGTAAGTGGCTTGTCGACAATGGCATGTGTCTTTATTCTCATTCCAATCTGCGGGCCGGATCGCATTACATTGGCCCCTTTTGTTGTGTTGGCTTTGACAAAGGACGCAACATAAAATTGGCAACACTTAAATTTTTAATAACTTTTGAGTTCCTTTTTCGGAGCATGGCAACTGCTGCCACTGCTGAGTGGATAAATATTTATAAATGAGGTAAACTAATAATCAACAGAGAGAATTGCTTGCAAGAGTTCGTTGTCGTATACGCAATATTTAAGTTTTTCCCTGAAATACTCACTCTCTCTACAACCACTTACAACGTTTTGCATTTTAAAAAGTTTATAAAGTTAACTTGACATCAATTTGACGTAAAAATCGTTGGGCAATCAAATTAAAATTGCATATAATTGTACCCAAAAGCGGCATATGGAGGGGTATGTTTTTTTTTCTATGTCTGGTTGGGGATGCTCTAATCTCCACCAAACAACTGTTGTACACCAATTTTATTAACTGCAAACCTTATTTGCATGTTCATTTTGCATAATGTGCCAAAAAAACAAGTAGAAATGAGACAGAAGCTAAGCGTTCGCCATCCCCCAAAAGAGCAGAGTTCATCTTTATTTTTTTTTGCTTTTCTTTTGTTCAAATATTTTCTTATGACTTTGCAGCTGAAATTCGATTTGAATGTATGTCAAGCATAGAGAGGAAAAACCTCTCTCCCACTCAAGTGTAGAAAACAAATTTCACGCTTAACAACGCGGTTTTGTTTCCCGTTCCCATTTTCCCCGCTTCGCGTCGATTTGTGTCGATTTGCATACGAAATTTTAAACTGTCGCAGCGGGAAAAAGCAAAGTGGCGAGTATCGTGTTCATGCTGTGGGGGTTGTTGCAACAATTACAGATGGCAGCCTAAGCGTTTTTTATGCATTTTCCACGTGTCAAATCGCGCGTCAATCAATCGATGTTTATGTAGAAGAGTCTTCCCCCCGCATTCCGTCTACTCCCAGCGGTATGTTTAATTTGAAAATTCATATTTCGTCGCCCATAAGTTGCCAAAACATTGACTGACTTTTCACGGTGCGTCGCTCACTTCATTTTTATTTGGTTTTTATTATTATGCCCTGGCACACGCACCCAAATCTCTCACTGTGGGTGAAACATCCACCCACTCTCTTTCTCTCTCTCTTTCTGACTGATCCCTGTTTACGTTTTTGCATGTCCGTGTTGTGCTGGTTTCAATTTTACGCTGATTGGTTTTCAGCAATCGCCTGTGCAAATAAGCTGAGCAAGCGATAAGCCACAGTTCATGGACTCGACTCGTTTTCTCTGCTATCATGGACCATATCACCCAAGTACGAATTTAAATAAATACACAAGTAAAGTGGAAAATAAAATGCCCAATGTTCAATGCATCTCTTGTGTCCTCTCACATCCTCACGGAACACAAAATCCCCAACTAAATATAGTTCGGGGTTAGCTTAGAAAGCCAAGATTGTAAGTCTACAGGTTAGCTGCAATCGAGAGATACCCTGTACTCTAGGACTGTATAAATTGCTAAGCTCAATCATGTGTGCAATAGACGATAAAGTCGGTGGAATTGACTTGTATAAGACTCTCAGACAAAGGCGGCCAAATTCAATAGATTATTGCCAGCTAAGCCAATAATGAGCTTAAACCTAAAGAGCTTTTGCTATAGAGGAATATCTGAGATCTAATATTGGAATGAAATGTGAATACCGTATTCAAATATATAAAATTGCGGGTATAAGCTGGCTAATAAAATAAATAATAAATAAATAAAAATGAAAGAAATTAATGTATATATATATCTTCAATATATAATGATTCTATTAGAATTAATGAAGTCAAAAAATAAAAGTTGAGAAAGGTGAAAGGTTGAAGAAAGCAGCTTAAATTGTTTAATTTTGTAATTTTTAGCTTATATTGATATGATATATATGTCATCAACTAATTTGATTTATCCTTCTAAAAAATCATAAAATTAACAAATACAAAATACAATTTTAGTTAGGAAGACAAGCACCTTCAATCATTTCCTTTTTATTTCTTGGAAATTAGTAATCTGATCAAATTATCCTTATCCTTTTAAAGAAACAAATATAATACTATACTAAAATATTATATTTCTGGCAAGCTTTATATTTTAAATGCTTAAGATTTGTAAATTTGTTATTATATATTTATTTCTAAAATTGTAATTTTTTTTAACTAAGTTTACCTTGTGATAAAATATTTGAACTTTAATTCTATGCTAACTTTTTATGCAAATACTAAATGTTTTAAGTTTGCAAATTTGTAATTTTCAGCATATGTATTGATCGATATTTGGTTGCGCCATCGTTTGTTCTGCTGGATTACTTATAAATTTGTATAAAAAGTTCATAAAACAGACTAAAGCATAATAAATTATGAGTACAACAAAGCCATTGCTCGAACAGCTGCGTCCATGAAATCAACATAAAAAGTCATTTATATATTTTTTCCTGATGTTGAGTTTTTTTTTTTTTTTTTTGCTTTTTTAAATTCCGCAGTTGACGTTGTCGCTGATGTGGTTTTCCTTTCTGCTTCACGCCTGTTACTCCAAATTCAAGCTACCGAGAAGGTATGCAAAGTATGTCTGAATATAATACAAGGCTGTTGTGTTCTCCTGTTGTATTCATTCATTCATTTATCTAAGCGCTCGTGTCTTTGGCTTATTTCTTTGTTGTTCCGCTTATTAAGCTTATTTTTTATATGCGCCGTCTTGTGATTTCTGGCTGGTGGGTGGCTGCTGCTTAAAAGAAGGGAAAAAGTCAAGGAAAGTATATGAAAAATATGGAGAGAAGGGTGGGTGCCATTTTGACATAAAGTATTGTTGCTTCTTTTTTTTTTTTAATAAAAAACATAATTTCAGCATTTTATCTATCATTTATTATCATTATTTGTGACAATGGAATGATGTTCTCTTACAAGAGAAAAAAAAATGTATTTTAGTTTGACTGCAAAGCAAACTTCGTCTGCAATTTGAGCAATTGAAAAAAATGCGATTACCCGACACAGAAAAAACCAACAAATCAGGCAGATTAAGTCGATTCGAGTTGAGTTGAGTTGAGTTCAGACTCCTGGCTGCCGATGGAAGCCATAGATATAATAGACACTTGGCTTGGCATCCAGAAAGAGCAGAACCCTTTTTTGCAAAGCGACATGATAAATGACCGGTGTTATTCAAATTAATTGATCAAATCCGAATGTCAGACTGAAATCTGCGAGAAATTGCCAAATTACGGCATCAAATGAATTAAGTGGCGCACAGCGGCAACGCGTTTCACATAACACACACACACACAGGATGCGGATGTGGATTCGAGTTGGAGTTGGAGTCGGAGATGGAGCTGCGTGTGGTGATTTCCAGCTGTGGAGGGGATGCGAAGCAGCTGGAAATTTGCATGTGTCATGAAAGTGTCCGAGTGCGGGTGTTTCATGTGACACCAGGCACACACACTGTGCCAGGAAATGGGGAACCATGTGAGGTATATGTGTGTCAAACGGTATAGCTTCCGGTTGAATGATTGGACAAATGAATGGCTTCGAAACGGACAGACGGACGGACAGCCGGACGGACGGAGGGCGGCAGGAAACCACTTGCATACGCACACATGACTGCCGGCTATACTGACCAAACACGTCGACTGTTTGCGGTTTGGCCAACCTCAAAATCCCAAACTCCAGTCCAGTCCACAACCAGTTGGATGCCAATGAAGTCGACAAATGCCCGCTGGCATATTTTTCGGTGCAAAAATGTTTGTTGAAATTGAAATCGGAATTGCAAATTAACAACATCGAATGTGAGAGAGAGAGAGAGCGACGGCATCAGTAACAATTTATTGCTTAGTCGGCATTTGAATTGTGTAAGCCCTTCAGTCAGTCAAGTCCACAGTCAATTAAGATAGATTAATTGCAAGCGGCAACGTTTTGGTTGGGGATGGAGGAAAACTGATTAATTTTATGAGATTTCACACTAACTCGACTTTGATTTGCAAAAAGCAATTTCCAAGTTCAACTGACTGCAAATTGATGAATTACAACGATTGCTTTCAGCTTCTGCTTAACTTTGCAATGCAAAATAGTAATCGAAATTTTCTAGCATTGCTGTGCAATTGTAGCAATGGAATTTTCCCACACACTTAAGAGAAAGACTAACTGGCAAGTGACAGAGCCACTTAACACCCACTCATGTCACACACACAATCCGCTTAGTTTAAATACCCGAAAAGCTAAAAAAGAGAGGAAAAAAATATAAATGGGTATGGGTAGTAAAACCACCATACAAACAAAATCCATGTGGAAGAAGGTCAAAGGGGCGACGAGGACGAGAACTTTCTGCAAAATTTAACAAAAACAATAAGGGTGACACACCCTGCTACGGCTTTTTTCCGACACTAAACGTCCCTTTTATAAGCGACGTTTTTCCTTTAGACAGCTCTGAATAAGCCTCAATCTGTATGCTGCAAGTTGTTGAGCTGAACAACCACCAAAAAAACAAAACAAAAAAACTACAAGGCAAACGCAGTGCTAAAGTTTCAAGAAAAGCCATCTGTCTATTGAAATAGGCGAGCAACAAGTGCAGAAATAAAAGCCGAATTTCAATTGCCGAAAACAGAGTAAAAGAAAACCCCTCAAAAAGAGTGAAAGTCAAGGTGTTAGGTTGTTAGTGGGATAAATAAAACCACAGCAACAAGTCACCACAGCAAAGGCGATTTGACTACCTAGTTAAGTAGCTGTTTTCAAAGGGTCTCGATATCTGCACTCGAAAGCGGTCTTAGAGCAAAGCTGCTGACCAGGCTGAAACGCAAAATTAGCCAGTCAAGATGTCAACACAATTGGGGTTTAAAAGAATAAAAAACAAACGCTGTTTGAGTTTTTCGTACTGTTTACTTTAGCATCAATTTCAATTTGCATGTGCATGCATTACAAAAAAAAAAAAACAAGGCAGAGTGTTTGCGTCGAGTGTGCTTCACACCATGATACCCTGTAGCTGTAGCTTTTTATATACTATACTATGTTATTACAAAAAAAGAACCGAAAAAAAAGGGAATACACTGTTAACAAACACACTCATACAAATGTGTACAGAAAACAAAACGAAATTCAAATTTAAAAGTGTTTATGACAGCGAAATGTAAATTAGTATTTACTCAAGTCAACGAGTCCGCCAAATGTCCGTGAATGTACGAATATAAAAAGGGCGCAACCTTTTTCGATGCAAATCACCCTGTCTGTGCGTCCAGTTGGGGTTGCGACTCTCTTCAGTTTGATTTACTAGTGCCTCAAATGCATATTCTTGACCAACAATCATTGTGTGAATATTAGCCCCAAATGGTTCTGGGCATAATTAAACCTCAGTCTCCGATTACATTTTGTACAATTTCATAGATTTTTATTGTACCCCTCTACTTCAAAATTTTACTGCCTGTTAAATGCATTTTCCATATTCATAAACCCTTGTGTAAAAATTGCATGTGGATTGAGGCGAGTTGTTGTAATTTAATATTGTGTTGCATACTTGCAGGCGCAGTGAAAACGCATCCTTGCTTTTTGTCTGCAGCTGTTGGCACTCTCTGTTTTCGAGGCTGGGAATGGCTGAAAACGTTTTGCCGCATTTAATTAATTGTTCAATAAAATTATAAACATTTGTGGGCATTGCGAAAAGCCAACGTTCATTGTGTGTGTGTGCGTGTGTGTGTGTGTGTGTGTGTTGCCTCGGACGTTGCCGTTGTCATCGTTGTTGCTGCTGCTCTTTGATTCGCCCTTTTTTCCTGGCTGGCTGATATTCATGGCAATTTTTGGTCGTTGCAATGACATTGCAATATGTGAAATGCTTGTGACGCTATTTTGACTGCAATGCACTCTGTGCAATGTTTGCACAAGCCTCCAGAGTTGAGGGGGGAGAGGAGGGGGAGGCCTCGCCTCGAGCGAGGAGAGGACATGTGAAAAAGTCGTTTGGAGTAAAAACATTTTGTAAATTGCTTCATAAATAACAATTTGTTAAATAATAATTGCTCGAGCCGCTTTTTGTTTGGTTTGAGTTTTCCAGCTGTGCATATGTGTGTCTGCTTCATCTCTAGCTCCTCCCGCTCTTTATATGAAAGAGAGAGAGAGAGATTGCACCTCGATTGACAGCTAAATACAAAAGGGACTCGAATGGCGAGTGCAACGTGTTCTGATGATATTGCTGTACAACTACGACTACGACTACGATTACAGCACAACACACACTCTCTTCGGGGATGTCGACAACATTTTCATTGCTGTTGACAAAAAGCGTCTTTTTATGTTTGCTCAACATTGTGGAACATGGTACCTGAAATAGCCCCAGCCATATAGCCATATATAGCGGATACACACTGTCCTGGGCACGTCATCAACACTGGGCAAGAAGTGACTCATAAAAGTTTTGCTGCGGACAGTAATAGAGTTTAGTCCTTGCTGTCTGATTAAAGCTGCTGCTGCTGCTGTTGTTGTTGTACTATCCTAGCCATAACTAGCCAGTGTGGCGGCGTCCTTTGGCAAACCGTTAAATGTGACACCTTTTTACTCAACCAAGAGTACAAAAACGCTTCAAAAGGTTTTTGGCCCCTCGGCACTTTTGACGCTTGTCTGACACAATCTCTACACATACATACGTATTTCAATTTCAATTTATGTTTCATTTCATTTAGAGCTCTAGCTGTGTGTTTGTCTGCCTAACGCGAAAAGTGCTGCTTAAATGTGCATGAACAATTTGGTTTGTAAAATTTCATTTTCATTTTCATTTCATTTCATTTTTTTTTCTTTTCCATGTGCTACCATTTCATAATTCTCATTATATTTTACGCATTCGAAATGTGGAAATTCTCTCTGCTGTCCTCCGAGCAAAATTGAAAAGTTCAAATTGAATTTAAATTCAATTTGGTTGCCAGTGTACTTGAACTTCGAGGTCGAGCGGACAGACAAAGAAAAATCGAGTTAAGTGCGTATGTAATGGGAGTTTACATGCAGCAGTTACTGCTTTAGAAGGGGGGATTGGTTGAGGGAATCGGTTTGGACTCTGGGTATGTTGGGAGAGAGAGAGAGAGAAGGGAAGTGACTGCTGGCTACTTTTGCATTGCTGGCTCAAATTTATGTTGGCAATCAAACGCATGGGCATTCCTCTAGGGATAATATTTTTTGCAAGGCTTATTTCAACTTCACATTTCGAGAGTTTATTGAATCGTTGTCTTTGAGCTGAAAAATTGAAATGGACAAATCGATTCTCTATTCATTTTGTTTTCTTTTTTAGATTTTGAACATCTCATATTGTATTTAGTTTAATTTTTGGATTATTCAATTATTTATTTATTATCTTTGAACATCTCAAATTGCAAATGAAAAATCGCTTCTCTCTAGATGTAATTCATTTTCTAGATTTTTATACCCGCTACCCATAGGGTAGAAGGGTATTATAACTTTGTGCCGGCAGGAAATGTATGTAACAGGTAGAAGGAGGCATCTCCGACCCTATAAAGTATATATATTCTTGATCAGCGTCAACAGCCGAGATGATCTAGCCATGTCCGTCTGTCCGTCTGTCTGTCTGTGTGTCTGTGTGTCTGTCCGTCTGTCCGTCTGTCCGTATGAAACACTGGATCTCAGAGACTATAAGAGATAGAGCTATAATTTTTTTTCGACAGCATTTGTTATGTTTGCACGCAGATCAAGTTTGTTTCAAATTTTTGCCACGCCCACTTCCGCCCCCACAAATCAAAAAAATCGAATTACAAGCGTAATTTTGAAGTTAAAGCTGCGAATTTTGGTAAGTATAATAATAACAATAGTCTTTATGATTCCTGAAAATTTGGTTGCGATCAGATAAAAATTGTTGAAGTTATTAAAGAAACACTTTTGTATGGGCCAAAACGCCCACTTACGGGGGGTCTCAAATGCTTTGGCCGACAATCTGGTATATTATGCTGTCTATGGTATATTTTGAATGTATGTATCACATCGTTATACCAAATATACCATTTGGTATATTTTTTAGTATTTTGCAGTATTTTTGGTATATTTTGAAAATAATACCGCAATATTTTGCTTTTATTCAAAAGGGGTAGCGGGTATCTCATAGTCGAGCACACTCGACTGTAGTTTTCTTACTTGTTCATTTAATAGCCTTGCACAACCTTTCATAAATTTCATTAAAAATGCATTTTCGTTAATTCAAAACTTTTACATAAATTTCCACTTACCCAGCTGCGATTCTGCTAATTTCAACTCCAACTTTATCTCCAGTTATTGTGGCTTAATATTCATGGTAATTGCACCTTGGGCTCAGCTGCTGGACGCATATTTAAGTAATATCAAAAAAAAGTAAGCGACTCAGCGGCACTCACCCCTGAAAATCAACAGCATAAAAGTTAAAAGCAAAAAGAATATTTACCTTTTTCTTTTGACATCTCATGTACAATTTCGTTGCATTTTCGTAGCCAACTGCAAAGTCCATCTAACGAGCTGTTTTTCCTTCTGTTTTTGTTTTTTTTTTGTTGCCTCCGACAAACTTGCAAAGCCAACGAAATTGTGGAGCAGGGGAAGGGGGAATGGGGGAACGACAGAGTGTAACAAATCGAAAAAATGAGGATAGGCAAAACTTGACAAGACCTGCCGTGGACACAAATTAGTCGCACCCCGTCGCGGCAAATGTCTTGAGTTACATTTTGATGACTTCTTTGCTTTTTTGGGTGAGTCGTCGCCCCCTAATCCCATTATGCTCAGCAATAGCAATAGCAGCTTTTAAATGTTAAAAATGTTCTTCTTTTATGACTGTCCCAAAGTGTGAGGATTTTTATACTCGTCACCCAACGGGTAGAAGGGTATTATAAGGTTGTGCCTCCAGGAAATGTACATATGTAACAGGCAGAAGGTGTTATTTTTGACCTTTTAATACATATATATTGTTGATCAGCATAGAAGTTATTTTAGAAATACTTTTGGATGTTCAAAAACTTCTTAATACTTAATGCATAGTTGTTTAAGCTGACAATTTGGTATATTTTACACTTTATGGTATATTCTAAATATAGTACTATATCAGTATACCAAATATAGCCCCTGGTATATTTTTAAATGTATTTCGTAGTTGTTGTAGCTGACAATATGGTATATTTTACACTCTATGGTATATACTAAATGTATTACTATATCAGTATACCAAATATAACCTTTGGTATATTTTTAAATGTATTTAAATTGCACATTCATTGGGTATATTTTCAAATTAAAACCTATGCGTAGCAAGTATCTCACAGTTGAGCACACTCGACTTTAGATTTCTTAGTTGTTTTTCTTCCGGTTTTTGCGTTGGCTTTTTTTCCTTACCTTTATTATTACGCGTGGACTCAGCAGAATTTCCAAAAAAATATTTTGCATAAAAATGCTATAACAATTTTAAACAGACTTTTTTTCTGGGTGCGTCGTGTGTTTCAGAAATTTTCGGCTCTAAGATATTTTGAAGTAATAAAATATTTGAACAATAGTGTTGGCAATCGCACTTTGATATTAAAAACCGCTTAAAAGCAAATTACTCAAACTACCAACAACAACAACAACAACAAAAAATCAACAAAGGACAACAAATGGCTGTGCAGGACATGTGGCGTTGCCTGTTACTACAATACACATTTTTTGGGGTCCCAGCACATATAATAAATAGTGTCGAATAGAAAAACTAAACTCACTCACTCTCCCTCTCTCTGTATTTGAAAGGCATGCCAAACCCACTCAGTGTCCGGCCATGGGACAGGTGTGCACCTTTTTGTGCCATTTTCAAAGGGATGCACAATTTTGGGGAAAACAAACAAAAATGTTCAACTAAAGAGAAAAACAATTTTTGGGCAAATTTTTGAAAAACAAAACTATTTGAGAACAGCCACTACATAGACATCGACTTAGAGCACACGATGGAAATTAAAGTTGTGTCTCTATTTTTATTAAAAATCAAAGAGTGTCCAAGCAAAATTTTATTAGAATATACTTGTATTTTATAATTAAAAACTGTATATCATTGCCAGAGCTTTTGGAGCCACACAGCCACCGCCACCGCCACCGCAACGGCAGCCGCAGCCACAAACTCATAGAAGTGGGAGAGCAAAAATATGTATGAAAATATTTTGTAAGCAGATTTATAGCTTGGAAAAATAATAATTATTTACACACAGGCACAAGGCTGTTACTGAATCTCCACTCCCCATCTCCACATCTTCCCATAGCTGACAGAGGTTCGAGTCTAATAACTCTAACTCTATCAGTTTGTGCCTCAGTTTGTTTCGTTGTCCTTGTTGGTGCTTATTTAAGGCCTTAGATTAGTTTATCATTTAATTATTTTTTGCATTTGATTTGAGTACACAAGCAGCATGGAGTGTGTTGACTATGAAATACCCTAGAACGCAACACACCGAAGATGAATAGCTGTAAGCTACTTAGCAGAAATTTATATACCTTAGAGGTTGGAGTTCGGGCTGTTAAATACATTATTGTAGCCAGTTTTAGTAGAATTTATGTGGGTGTCGTTAGTGTTGATACAGCGCACTTTTAATTTGATTAGATTCATTTGCCGAAAAGGATTCAATTTGTTGCCAAGGGTCTCACAAATTGCACAGATAGTCCCTGTGGATATTCTTTTATTTGGTTATCCCCCCCCACACACAAATAAGCTGACAGCAGACTGTATTAAAGAGGTGAGTGAGCAGGCAAGTTTGTGTAATATTTATAGACTGATTCAATAAACACGTTCATCTAGCTACAAAGTGTCGACACTCTGTTGGAAATAGTAGTCGATCATTAGGTGTTCATCGTTCATCTTTCTTAAAGTGTGTGGAATACAATTTACAATTTATATTTACGCTTGATGGCAACACACTTCTTCATTAACCCTTATTCGCATTCATACGCTTTGATTTTGATTACCTCTTCGCACATCACAAAAGGTGTTGTGGCGTTTTGGGTCTGTCAGTGAAGGTCGGTCTCCAGTCTCCAGTCTCCCCTGGTCAACTGGTCAGCAGTTTGAACTGTCTAATTGTTTGAGGCTGCTTTGTAACCTTTTTTTTCGGAGGTGTCAAACGCATTTGCCGCCCAGACACGTGCGTCGCTTTGATGCCGCCAATGTAACCATTTTATATACTTGACCAACAGAGTTTTCACTCTCATATATGGAACCATTAGGGGCTGGTCATCAGCAACTTCAGCGTGGCCTTTGTCAACATCTGACTTTTAATTTCGTTTCATTTATATAACAAAAAAAAGAGTCGCGAACTCACACACAGTATTTCGTATTTTCTCTCCTCTAATTGCTGTTGAAAAATTTGTTTGTTAAGTGTTTGGCCACCGCCCACTGTTTGAAGAGAAAGATAGAGGAAGAGAGGAGTGTGACATGTGCGTTGACCGTCTCGTCATTAATTCTCTTTCCACAACCACCAAACATTCTATCAAATGTAGCATAACAACATTTTTGTTGCCAGAAATATTCCCATAATACGGGAATATAAATAAAGCATTTGCAGTCAGTGTCTATTCGTAATGGCATTTATTAATCCAATTGCATGGCTCGGCAAGGACTTAATAACATTAATGACCGCCAGAACCGCTGCCCTAAAAACAGTTTGCAAATCTAATGAGCCTCGACGGCATAAAAAAAGAGAGACAAAATTAAAAAGAATAAAATAAGATGAACAATGGTGGTGCAAACGTTAAGCTGACTTCTCTATACTCTGCTGATGGTTAATTCATTTTCGCAAAGGTTTTTAATATAAGGTATGTTTGTTTTATATTTAAAACGTTTAATAGCTGTGTTCATAGGGAAATTTATTATATAATTTCGACTGAATTGATGGCAAGTTTCACACCAAGTTCTGAAGACTCTCAGAAAGAGCATTAAAAGTACGTAGGAAAAGCGAGAAACATTTGGCGTGCATCAAAGCATAAAGCACAGAAATTGACAGCGCGTGGGTCGCAAACTGTGAACTGGAAATGGGATTGGGATTGGGATTGGAGTCCGAGACGGAGACGGAGATGGAGATGGAAGGTTCATGGCTGGGTCAGCTCTCAGTGGGGTGCGAAATCAAGAATTAAAACGTCTTAATGGCTGCGTCTTTATGGCCTGTTTGTTTGTCTGCCCTACACCAGAGGGTGGCTTCATTCCTTCGATGTTCGACCTTCGACCTTCGACATCTTCACAGCTTTGCAACATCAAATCTCCAAGACTTTTAGTTTTTCTTTCCGAGATTTCCGCTATTCTATTCTAGTTAATTTACATGTAAATTAGGCAAAAACAATGTCGCTCCATTTTTATTACTCTAATGTTTCAATTAACGCACTTAATTTTTATTTGAACTGACTCTGGTTATCTTCTCGCTCTGCCGTTAAAATTAACATAAACTTTGCGAAAACAGATGTTAATTTCCATTGAAAATTTCCAACAACTTATCCACCATTTGGACACAGATTAAGCAATCATAAAATAGCTAAATATCATTATTCAATGCTTGGATTCAGGGCTTGAATAACAAGTTTTCATTTTTGTGTTAACAAACAGAAGTCAACCAGTGTCTGATTTTGTATACCCGTTACACATAGGATAGAAGAGTATAATAACTGCGTGCCTCCATGAAATGAATGTAACAGGCAAAAGAAGTAATCTCCGACTCTATTCTTGATCAGCGTCAACTGCTGAGACGATGAAGCCATGTCCGCCTGCCCGTCTGTCTGTCCGTCTGTCCGTGTGAAACACTGGATCTCAGTGACTATAACAGATAGAAACATTATTTTTTTCCTACAGCTTTATGTTTGTACGCAAATCAAGTTTATTTTGAATTTTGAAAGAAAAATCGAATAACAAGCATAATTTTGAATTTTTGTATATACAATAATAGCTAAAGTATTTAAAATTCCTGACAGTTTGGTTTCGAGTGGAAGAAAATTGTAGAAGTTATATACGAAGCGAGCACTATAACGATTCCTAGTTGCTCTAGCAGCTAGTTATACTCGATGGTATACTTTGAATGTAATACTACATTAATATAAAATATATCCTTTGGTTTACTTTAAATATTTTTAAGGTATATTAATTCGGTATATTTTCAAAATTTAATACCGCACTATTTTACTTGCATTGAAAGTGAGTTGCGGGTATTTCACAGTCGAGCACACTCAATTGTAACTTTCTTACTTGTTGTTTTTCTGGGAGTGATCAGACGGTGGCTATTTCAGCTACTACTCCACCCACTCACCTAAAGCCTGTTTCAGTTTCAGTTATCTTGAATCAAGTTTTGGGATTGGCAGCTGCTAACGGCATGTTTGTTTTTGTTTTTAAGGGGGCTGTTGAACAGTCGTCATTAGTTGGCAAAAAGGGCGTCATTTATTTGCCAATATGAGTTCATTTAAATTGTTGTTCTTTTTTTGAAATATGAACAACTGAACTAATTGTTTATTAATCGACTAATTAATTGTTTGTACGTATATGTGGCAATGTTTTTCTTTTATTTGTTGTTTATATTTCTATGCTTTTGTTGATTTGTTCGCTTTGCCACGGCTCGATAATTTTAATTAAATTTCTGTCAAGTATTTTTCGATAGAATTTTTGATTAGTTTTGACATGTTCGTTA
Organism: Drosophila niveifrons; assembly: GCA_035046325.1. Taxonomy (NCBI): domain Eukaryota; kingdom Metazoa; phylum Arthropoda; class Insecta; order Diptera; family Drosophilidae; genus Drosophila; species Drosophila niveifrons. The sequence goes on from JAWNOC010000068.1 coordinate 11,440,579, forward strand.
TATTTGCACCAACAATCAACGAACTAATTAAATGCATTCAAGCATTTTTAATTGCTTATGCTAATTTGATGCTTAGGCGAATGGTTTGCTTTGCTTTTGGGTGATTGCAATGCAGATTTGGTCACATAAATCCTGCATATTTCATGTGTTTTCGATGTTCGTTGTTGATTGGCTTGTGTTATGGCCCGAAGACTATTCAAAAGTCACTATAGAAGGGAAACTTGATGAATTCACTACTACGAAGTAGATAAATGTATATTTATTAATGCACTTTCGACAAATGTTGTTATTATTACACACAGGTCGATTCTTTTGTTTGGGCGCACAATGTGAAAACGTGGAACATTTACTAAACATTGTATCTGTGAGGTAAAGACCCCAACATAGCAGCGTAAACAATGGCTAATGTGTCAGAGCCTTTGATGGACTCTAAGACAGCTAGCAGCAGCAAACAAACTGCCAAACAGACACATATTAAGTTGATTGTGAAGAATACTCAACTAAGAACACACTCTACGAGCACAAGGATACAATTTGGTGGTTTACCAAAGCACTCTATATACCTTCCCAGCACATTCGATTACAGGGTACAAAAATGGAAAAAACAGGCGGCTTTCTGAATGCAAAGTAGCGGCTGAAGTCAAAAAGGATATCGCGTGCTAAAATATCAGTGAGTAAACACTGAGCAGAAAGACTAAAGCAAAGCTTTTATTCGATTCCATCCCCAAAACTGTTTGTTTAAGCCAATTCTTTTTCGTTAATAGTCCGTTTTGCCGTTTTGTTTTATTTTATTGTGATTTTATGTGCAGTCGTTTTGGCAAATATTGGTTTCATACGCTCATAACAAATGTTATGCGCTTTTGTGTTTATTCCTTAAGTTTATGTGTCTGCAAATAAAAGTTCACTACTTCTTTTGTTGTTAGAATCGATTTTTATTGTTAAATGAAAATTGTTGTTAGTCTTACAATTTAGTTTGCAGTAATATTTAGTTATTGTTGCTGTTGTTGTTGTTCTCCATCGCGTAGCTTCAATGTTTTAGTCTCTTCCAAAGCTGTAAAATAGAAAACAAAAAATAGTGTTCTATAAGTTTTGCGGAATTCAGTTGCGAAATAAGTGAAAAAATGCTAGATATTTGTAACCGCATTCATTTTTCTCTCCACACACGGAATTCAACAACTAACTTGTCAGTTGAAGCATGTAAAGTATTTCATGATTTATGTAGCTCATTGCCAGCCTCTGCACAATATCAACAAATTATACTTTTGTTCAACGCTGACAGCTGCAATTTTTCACTGTTGGGCAAAAGAAGTCATGCAACTTTAAAGTGCAGCAGGTCTGAAGGTGCAACCAACCCCAAAAGGAAACACACACACAGACACTGAGTTGAGTTGAGTTGAGGAAGCCATGCAATGCCCCTTCGCACGAAACCAAATCAATTAAATTCAATTAAATTCGTAAAACCACAAGCCAAGTGCAGTTGTCTTGGCTAGGCGCTTAACCTTATCGCCAACGTCCAGTGCCGAATCCTCTCTCTCTCTCTCTCTCTCTCTCTCTCTCTGTGTGTAGTGCAGCTCAAGTTCATGGCTCAAATGCTGCTGTTGCACAAACCCTTGGCCTGTCAATCTTATTCTAATTGATATACACAGCCTCTCTCTATTCATAGTGAGCTGCCTCACAAATTGACTTTTACGCATAAACAATAGAAATTGCATAGCTGGGAGATTGTGCCACACTTGTGCGTTATCAAAATCAACAAGTTAAATGCATTGCACATTTGCTGGCTGTCATTCAGCTTGCAAATCCTTTGCCTTTGTTCTATTTTCTCGATTCCTAATTGACTGAGCCACTTGACTTTTGCTGCCCAGCTAATCCTGGCTACGTTTCGAATACTTTGCATTGCATTCCTCTTTTGTTCAAATATTTCATTCTATTGTCTGTGTCTGTGCAAAAAAAAGCTCATATTACATTTCATTTTTTGTTGGATTTTATATTTGCAAAATTCTTGGTACTTATTAATTAAAAAAGGTTTTCTACCTTTTATTTGGAATACCCTTTATGGGTAGGAAGTGGGATTATAACAACTAGCTGAGTGCGTCTATGGAAACTTTACTGTTGCGTATCTCTTAGTCGAGCTCTAGAACTCTTTTGCTTGTTTCTGCTATGCGCCGTTGGGTTTAAAAATGTTCGCAATTTGTATTTCGCACACTTTTTGGTTTTTCGCAAATTAGCGCTGCTTCCTCTTACTTGTCTTGTTATACACACGCAGCACAAAAAAAAGGAGAAGAAGAAAATTGTAAATATTTAAATTGACATTTTTTGTGTGACTTCCTGGTTTTGCATTTTCCGCTGCCATGTTATGAATATGAACAATGTCAATTTGTCGACAAGCAGCCGCAGGATGAAAAAAGGTTGAAACCAACACGATGATGATATATACATATGTATATATATAGAAGCCTGAACGTCAAGTACTCCTGTGTGTGAGGAGTATGTGGACTATGTAGAAACATTATCATGTCAGAGGTAGACTTTAAAATTCCTTTACTGTCAATTTGCATGCCAGACACTTTAAGTTGCATTTGCAAAATGCTCTCTCGATCAGAGATACAACTAATCAAAACAAATTCAATTAAACGACACGAAATTCGGGATGGCCGAAGTGGGAAGTGGCGGCCAATTCCACAAGTTGATGCCTGCGCTGAGAGAGTTGAGCATGAGTTGAGCTTATCTGGCAGCACAATCCATTAAAATTGCACATCGTTTACACCAAAAATCAATTCGCTAAAGCATTTAGGCATTACAAATGCCAAGTCAGCCACCGACGACTAGCATCGAGTTCAGCACGGGACCCGCCAAGCTTCGAATCCGACTCCACTCTCACATCCACACACACACACACACACACACACATATGCATTGACTGTCCATTCGGTGGTCCGATGCAAAATCAACGTTGATGACCATAAATTTCGTTTTTGGTTTTGTTTGTTTCTGCCCTCTGTGTTGGCCGCTGTTGTTGGTTAGGCATCTTTCAGCTATAGAGCGATAAACGCAGCTTATAAGGCCAGTTCGGTCAGTTGGTATTGCTTTGAAATGAATCTGCCACATGCCCCCCCACCAACTACATACATACAAACAAACGTGTTGCACAGCATTTGGGTGAAGCGCGCGTCGTGCGTCGCAGTCTACGAATACGATGTTTGTAGTAAGTATGTTTGTTGGCTTTGTTTTGTGCCACAGATTGTGTCAGGTTGGAGTCGAGGCTATTCGGATAAAATTAAAGTAGCTTAAGCGGCCCCCCAAAGGAGAGCCCAATGCTGGCCAATTGTGAGCTAGGAGAAACATTTTAGAGAATTGTTGTACTACCAAAATACTTTAATTTTGTATATTTTGAACAGATAGAAGAAGGCATACTTTATAGAGTCGAAAGTATATATATTCTTGATATCATCTTGACCGTCTGATATATTTTGCACTTTATGGTATATTGTGAATGTAGTATTATATACCAAATATAACATTTGAGACATACTTTATAGAGTCGGAAATATATATATATATTTTGATATCATCTTGACAATCTGATATATTTTGCATTTTATGGTATATTGTGAATTTAGTATTAGATACCAAATATAACATTTGAGACATATTTTATAGAGTCGGAAGTATATATATTCTTGACAAGCTGATATATTTTGGTAGATTGTGAATGCAGTATTATATTAATATACCAAATATAATATTTGACATATTTTACAGTATAATTTTAGTATATTAGTATATTTGTGGTATTTTTAAAAATGAATACCGCACTAAATTGCTTTTATTCATAATACGTATTGAGTAACTCACAGTCGAGTACGCTCAATGTAGATTTCTTACTTGCTTTGAATATTTCTTCAATTTATTTTTGTATTTTATGCACTTGATATAATATTTGCATAGATTTTCTGTTCCTCAAATGCTTCTAATACAACTTAAACTCCAATTGTTGTCACTTTGCTTGCTGCTTATCTGCGGCAGACATTTCTGCAAATTCGAGAGAGATGCATTCTGAATGTCTGACATGAGGTTTGCCCTGTTTTTCGTGTTGCACATTTGGCGGCGTCAGTTTGTCGTGCGTTTCATTAGTGGCACCTCAATCAACAAATTAAGATAAGGGCGCCGTCGCCAAACTAAAAAGCGTTCATGTTGAGCCCCATGAGTTATAGCATGCATTAATGCGCAGCCAAATGTGACTCAAGATACTTTTATTGCACAGACAAACAAACATATAATATGTTCGGCTGCTTTTTGTATGTTACGCAAAAGTGTCAATGCGTTTGACAGCATACAAGATATGGCTAAGTATAGACCAAAAGGCTAAAGTTCAACAAATAAATCGTAGAGAGTACTTAACTTTTATAAGCGCAATTTGAGTAATTCTCTTATATGTTATCCTATTTGATGAAAACGATTTCATAGTCATGTTAACAAATGTCAAAAATGCGTCTTTACATAATAATAAAAGCGAAGAGAAGAGTTTTCACAGCTGTTGCCGTATTACAAATGATAGTAATCTGAATTTAAATCGATTGCTTAGCTGCCTCTAACTTTCACTTACATTTCATAAAAGAAATGTAGACCTTATTACATTTGACATGTTGCGCTCGTTTCCCTTAACACAAACCGAAAAGAACAGAACAGGAGGAAAATTGTTTTCTTCTTTTTTTTTTATGCGCAGCATCCCTTGCTACAAATCAAAAGATAAATTGTTTTTGTTCATGATTTATATATAAAAATATGATGTTGACTTGCAGCATTCCCATTCCTCTTGCTCGACTGCTCCCCTACTCTTTTAAGACATTACTTTCTCTTTGGTTTCTTATCGCTGGTGTTGAAAGGAAGCAACAAATATTAATATTGTTTGTATATATCTGCTGCCTTTTATTTCATTTTCATTTGCCATGAGGGGAGGCGCAAAACTTCACAGAGAGAGAGAGAGGGAGACTCGAATGCCAAATTTAATATTGTGAAATATGAGCGAAAGCGTTATCGATTTTAAAAGATAAGCACAAATATTAATATTGTTACGCTTGTTGTCAGTTGTGTGTGTTTTTTTGTTTGTGTATTTCTCTACTTACTGTCGTCCATCAATTTGGCCTGATAGCTAGGTGAGAACTTGAGGCGATTTTCAAATACTTTGCGAGTCAACACCTCGATCAGTTTGCCGGGATCGTTGCGCTTGTTGCACGTCTCCTTGTCCGAGAAGTGATCGAGGAACTCATCGCGCTTGCAATAGCGACACACACCGTTGACATATTCCTCCTCACAGAGTGTGGCATTTGTGGCACGCGCCCAATCCGCGGTATTCAGCTGCTTGAACAGATGTCCGATGTAGATGCGAGCCGTGGACACTGCGGCAAAGGCATTGAACGCAACGGTTGTGATTGGATTATGCTCCAGGTTGAGTATCTGCAGATTATTGAGCTTGTCGAAAAGTCCGCTGCAAAGTAGAACATGCTTGAGAGAGAATTCGAATGCGGGGCATTCACAAGTATCGATACTTACCCTTGAATGCGATCGAGATTGTTGTGGGCCAAATGTATCTCCAGCAGCAGCGGCGAGTGATGAAACAGTTCGTCCGGCAGTCGGGCAATGTTGTTGCGTTCCAGATGAAGCACCAACAGTTGCTTTTGCGCCTTGAGGAAATCCCTGCCCAGATAGCTGATGTTGCTGCGTATGCCAATGTACGAAAGATTCTCGGACTTCCAGAACAACTCGGCGGGCACATTGTCACCGCAATTGTGCAACTCGAAGCCACGCAACTTGGTCATGTGCCACAGTTCCTGAGAGCTGAGCAACGACATGTCCACGCTGCTGTTCTTCAGCGAACAGTCGAGCGATAGTTGCAGCAACTCGGTTTGCTTGGCAAAGATTTCACTTGCCACATTTGCCATGTTGCGCACAACAATCGAGAGGCGATTCAGATGCACCAGGGGATGCAAAAGTGTGCCCGGCAAATCGCTGCGACCCTTGAGCGTTAGGTCTGTGATATCTGTGACGTTGCCAAAAAAGTTGGCCGGCAGCGTTGCTTTGAAGCCGATTAGCGATAGTTTCTTGAGACCGGGATAGTTGGTGAAATGCTGCTGCAGTAGCTCATCGCGTTCGTCACGCGTCTCAAAGTAGTTCGATACCTCCAGTTGAGTGTAATTGCTCACGCCCAGCTTGAGCAGCGCCTGGCGAATCGTCTGCTCATTGGGTATGGCACAATTGTTGATGCTCAGCGGCCCAATGCGACCGGCCTTCAATGGCGGCAAATAGCCAAAGCCGCGCACATCGAAAATGCTGCAGCTGATGCTATAAAGCTGATTTGAGCTGCTCAACGTAACCATGCCGCACTTGATCCGCTGATTCTTGCACTCGCACTCATTGTTCCCCTTCAGCAATGCCTCGCAGCCCGCTTTCGTGGTGTACAATGCCTCTGCTCCATCCGAACTGATGCTGGTGGTGACGTTGTCCTGCAGGCTGCTGGACACCAACAGCAGAAGATTGGTCAACACAAACACCAGCAACAACATCCTTGGCTGTTGATGCTCACACATAGACTGCCAAGTGCTGTAACGAGAGTGAATTACAATGGTATCGAGTATCGAGTATCGAGCATCGAACATCGATTAGCAAATACGACAAACCAACAGCTGTTTCGCACAGGTAAAGAAATGCACTTCAGTTGCAATTCGTTGGAAGTGCTTATAACGGGCTAAAGATTAAACGCAAAAATTGATAGCAGCAATGTAAGATGCATGATCATGTGGCCAGGTAGCTGGCCAGCTACCTCAGATTCAACCAGCCGCTTACCTGTGTCTACACTCCCTAATTTAATAGCCTGTTAAGCTTTAAACTCTCGATGTGGCAAAAGAAGCAGCCACAACACTAAGCGAGTTGCAATTTTGAGAGAAGATCTCAGTTTAGGTATTTTTATTTATTTGTATATCTGTTTATTTATAATCTATCGCGTGAAAATTTATTATTTTATGTATTTATGTTTATTAGTATATAGTATATCTTTATGATATGAGAAGCAGCCACAACGATATGTTAGTTGCAATTTCGAGTAAAGATCTCAGTTTAACTATTGATCTGTATATCGTTTTATTTATAATCTATCGCGTGAAAATTTATTATTTTATGTATTTTTGTTTATTAGTTTATATCTTTCTATACATTTACTATTACTACTATTATCTATCTTGTGATGAAAAATATTACCAAACTTATTTATTTTCATATTTGCAAACAAAATTTTAGGTCATTAGTTATTATTTTTATTTACTTATATTTCTTTTTATATATATTGCCTGATAGGAATAATTTTTAATACTTGCTTACTAGTTTCTATTTATTTTGGGTTAAGTTAATTCCTACATTAAAAATGTTATATTTGTACATATCTGGTAATTTATAATTCAAGAATTAACATGATTTCCTAGTTTACTATTTTCTTTTAATTCTTGTAGAGAGTTTAAAATGGCACATGAATGACACGAATTAAAATAATATTTTAGATTTTAAACTTACAAAATTCTAACATTTTTGTTATATTTTTTATTTATGGAGCCCGAATGACCAATTAAAACCAATTAAAAGGTAAGTTTTCTTGCACTATATTTTATATCAATGTGATGATTTATGCTGTGATAAATTTATTCGCTGATTGATTTATGACAAAACAGCTCTTAAATTTAAATGTGTTCCACTGTGCAGCAGCTGAAGTTCAATGCGCCTGCAATTTAGTTTGATGCAAGTTGTCGGCTTAGTTGAACATCTTTTGCTGTTGATCGACCTGATCTGTCTGTCTGTCCGTCCGTCTGTCTGGCTGTCTGTCTGTCTGTCCGTCTGCCTGTATTTCTCATGTACAGCAACAAGAAATTACATTTTATTCTGGTTTTCTTTTTCATTACAAATGCAAAAATGCAAAATGGCAAGTCGGCCATTATCTGCATTCGCGTCTGTTGATCGATGATCGCTGGCTGACTATCCAGTTGGAAGATGGAAGTTGGAAGTTGCAGTCGAAGTTGAAGTTGAAGTTGAAGTTGGAGGTACAAGATGGAGCTGTGTATATCGTCGTATCGTTTAATGTGTACATGCGTAAATGGCTTCGCCTCCTTTACGCAGTTGCATTCACAGATGTGGCCAATGCATTTGAATTTGCAGCCGCCAGCCATATGATCACATCGACATCGACATCGACATCGACTTGGACATGAACCAATCAGCTAGCCAGTCTCAATTCGGGGCACTTTCAGCCTCTCTCTCTCTCTCGCTCTCTCTCACTCTTAGTATCTTCTGTTCGCCTTCCGTCTTTCGATGTTCGTCCCCATCCCATGCCGTTGGCACTAAAGGCACTGCGGTGGCAAACATTTCATTTTTCACGATTTGCTTTTGGTGCTGCGCTGAGCTGCGCTGCTCTGCGATCCAACGTTTCGTATTCCCAAGAGCTAAATCAATAAATTACGTGACAGGCATGCAGAAAACTTGATGCTCGATGTTCGATGCCTCTCCACTGAACATGCACTCATGTCCATACATACAGATACTTTGAGTGATCGTCGCTTGGTCGTTGCTGAGGTTTTCTTCGTTTTGATTGAATCAATCAAAAATGCGCATTTATATAAAAGCTTGGCCGCCATACTCAGACTCTGACTCCAACTTCAACTTCAACTTCAATTTCAACTCATACTCATGCATATATCGTTTGCAGATCTTCTCAACAACACAACATAAATTATTATTATGGCTTGCCAATGGCCAGCAACAACTTTAAGAGAGAGACAGAACTTTGTCTGGCAGCATCGAGAGCATTAATTTTGATTGGTTTCCATTTGTTGCGATGGATTGGATATTCGCAATCAAAATAGTAGACAGAAACAGGATGTTTGGCTTGCCAAATTACGCTTAATTAACTTCTTGAACAACTTTTAATCTAATCGTTTGATGGCCAAAATGGCCAAAAGTCAAGACACGTTGAGTTGAATGAAAAGTTTGCGGTAAGTAAACGATGCCAAATCTAATCCACACTCAATAGGCTCAAAACTTTATAAAACGGGGGCACACAGACTGGAAGCCACATTGATTTTGATTTCTTTCAGTGGCACGCTAAATCGCCTTATGCTAAAACTTTTGCCTAGACTTGCGACTAGGTAAACGGACCTCAAGCTATATAGTACCTCGAATGGTAAATAATAATTTTGTAAGACTGCCGCACAACATGACAGGCAAATAAATGGTCATAATCCTGGCCAGACAAAGGGCTGCAATTCACAAAAGGGAAACGCTCTGCTCTGCCCTGGTTTGCTTTGCTTTGCTCTGTCTTGACTTGGCCTGGCCTCGTTCTCAGTCTCAGTTCTTAGTCTCAGTCTCAGTCTCGGTCTCGGTCCAAGCTAATAACTCACTCATACACTGGGCGAGAGCAAAGAATGTCTGGGGCCATCTAATGGGGAGAATGGAAAGCCAGAAAGCAATGTGGGGTTGGTGGTCTTCTTTTTATGCGTTTTTCATTTGATTTATTTATTATAAATTATACGCCGCATGCAAATTGGTAGCTCAACCTACCAAAAAATACGAGAAAACAGAAATTAAGTTGTTCTGCAATGGTTTTCCAAGAAACGTTTTTTGCAGTTGAGCTAATACTCGGCAAAGTTATTCCCCCGCATACAAATAATAATTCGCCTCAAATTCGAATACGCACGTTTTATAAGAAAAATAATACAAGGCAGCCCAAAAAATATTACACTGCCTGCAGCGCCCACGCAACCAACGCAGGAGTGTGCAAAGGGGGGAGAGGCAGAAAGAGTGGCTGCCAAACCCTTTGCCTTGAGGCAAGTGCCGCGTCACCCTCACGGACTCTCACTTCAGTGGCAAATCAAATAGACGCATGAAATTTAATAGTACGAACAATTTTTGACGTTTGCTTTTGAAAACAAATGCAAATGGAAAAGGAAAAGGAAACGGAAACAGAGTAAATGCTAATGGTAATGGCAACATGAACGCGGGCAACGCCCATTCCCGAAAATGTTTGTGTTTTTCCTGCAAGCAACTCTTGCTATACTTATACTTATTTCTGTGTTGCCGCCTATTTATTTATTTTAATTAAAACGGACACGTGTTGCTATTTTCTTGTTGTTATTTGCCAAGCCAACTTTAGCGACAAGAAACCGAAAATGGAACTGAGGAAAGAACTTCAACACAGCGGGGTTATAGTCTTTGAATTTCATTGAATTGAATGAAAGTGTAATCGAGAACTGCCTCAACATTGAAAGAAATACCTCAGCACACACAATCTTTTGTATTTTAGCAATGTTTATACCAGCTACTCAAAAGAATATAAGGATATAATAACTGTTTGTCTGCCTGGCCGTCTGTCCGTATGAACTCCTGAATTTTAGAAACTATAAGAGATAGAAATATATTTCGACAGCACTTGTATTTAGTTTGTTTGTTTCTAAGAGTCGTGCAAATTTGGTTGCGATCAGATAAAAATTGTATGAGTTATATAAGAAATATTATATTATATAAGAAACATTGTATGGTCACAAGTTGCTTTGGCTGTCAATCTGGTATATCTTGCATTTTATGGTATATTTTTCATGCAGTTCTATACAAATAAACCCAAAATAACATTGTGTGTATATTTAGTATTTTTGTGGTATATTAAGTTGGTATATTTTAAGAATAATACCATATAGTTGTGGGTAGCTTTCTTACTTGTTTAATTTTCTTCTCGGACTCGTTCCATCTCTAATTACTTATTCAGTTGCAATCTACAAAAATTCTTTCTTTGTCGTTTCTAAGGCATGAATACTCAATTGCAATTGCTTTGCAGCTACTCCTTGTGCACTGCAGTCGACTACCATGAAGCAGGGGCGTGACCGAAGCCTTCAACAGTAAATTTTTGCATACCGCCGCCTTTTGTTACAGACAAGCAGCAACAGCAGCAGCAGCAGCAGATCAACAATGTAGTAGGAGCTGGAGCTAGGCGAAGGCATAAGCTAGAAAATGCCCCTGAGTGGTGTTTTTTTTTTTTGTTTTTGTTCAAAAAGTGCGCGGTAGGATTTGGATACCGCGATCATGATCGTGTCCAAAACGTGCTTAAGTTTTTTTTTGTTGCTCCTCCTTTGCTGTTTTTTTCTTTTTGCTTTTAGAGCCAGTCACCGTTGCCCGTCGCCTTGAAACAAAAGGTAGCTGGAGTGGTAGCCAGTAGCCAGTAGCCGGCTAGTCATCAGCGGTCCAAAATTAGCATAGACAGTTTGCTGCTGTTCGCCATCGCCATCGATGCTTGGATTGTTGTAGTTGTGGTTGCTGGTTGCTGGCTGTTGGTTGCTTCTTTAGTCATTTGGCTGCACTTGCAGCTATGGCAAAAGTGCGTAGAAAATCATGAAAATGGCTACTGAGCAGCAAAGCTTTCAGTTCGCTTGCTCGCTCGCTAAGCCAACGGCATTAATTTTATACAATTAATGGAAATTACATGAAATTATGAGTGGAACATTGAAATTCCTTGTGAACATCACCCAGGACAACCGATGTAGAACCAATCTCTCAAGCTCAATTGCCAACTTTGTTCATCTTTCGAGCATCGACAAAGTCAGAGTTGAGTTGTTATTGTTGTTGTTGTCTCGTGGGGTTCAGCTTGGGTGGCACTTTTCAGTTGAGCGAAGAGCGAACAATTTTCATTTCCACATTGCTTGCCAAATGAAAGAAAATTAAATTTTTGACTGTCTACTTAATTGAAACATTAGCCAAAAACATTTTATCTACTCTCCTCCTCAATCTCTGGTCTGTGTTGCTGTTGTTGTGTCTCCTCCATCCCCTCATGTCTCTGTGTTCATTTACATTCAAATTAACTCGTAATGAAAACGAGTTCACAAACTTTGACTTCGCGGGGGTTGTAGCATTTAATTAGTTGTTCTGATTGTCGTTGTTGTTGTTGTTGTAGATGTTGTTAATGTTTGTTGGCCATTTCTTTTAGCTTTAGTTCAGTTCAATTATCCACACACAATGTGGGCTGTCTTTGTTTGCTTTCAACACTATCACGATACACACAAACAAACACCCGTTTTTTTATTGAATTTAATGGACTAAGAAATGACTGCAATTTAGCTGTCTTGAAGTAAATAAAATTAAATAGAATTGTTGAGCAAATTCGCTTAACATTTTCAGCTTTAAGCACTCTAATCAAGGGCCATTGCCCACACAGAGCTAGACCCCATTTTTATTTCATTTTTCTTCTTTTTTTTTGTATACAACAATTTTTTGCTGGCACAGCACAAACTGCAATCGAAGTCTGCTGCATCATCTCGTTGGCACCCTGGCGGGCGTACTTTGCCCAGTTTCCAGTTTCCAGTTCCCAGCCTCCCACCACCACCATAACCATTATAGCACTTCAAATTGGCAAACAAACAAACTCACGTTTAAATGAAATGTGAGCATAAACAAAAAATTTTCACACAGCGCCCGACGCCGTCACATTTGCCAAGGCAAACAAACTTGAAATGTGACGAGACGAAACGAGACGAGATGAGAAGGATCAGAATTACTGGGGGAAAACATTGCTCATACGACAGGATGCAAGAAGCACATAGATAAGCTGCAAGTGTGCCAAAGCGAGATGGCGAGAGACCGAGGAAGAGAGAGAGAGAGAGAGAGCGCGAGACAAAGAGCGTGCTAAGAAGAAGGAGGAGAAGGAGATGGTAGAATTCACTTGACACGTAAATATGCATAAACAAGGCATGAATATTCATGCACACACATGCACACAAACACACACACACACACACACTCATACACACAGCAACTTGAAAGGGACTTGTCCTGCTGCTAGTCGCCCATATCTCGACTTAGAGATGAAATGCAATGCGCATAGAAAAATTTGCAGCGAATGTTTGCACAGATGGGTGGCCACAACGAGTGTTTGGCCACAACTGTCTGTCTGTCTGTCCGTCTGTCTGTCGGTGTCACTGAGGTGACTGAACTGTGTGTGTAATATGTACTTTACATACAGCATTTCATTTCATTGAATGTTTGTTTGCCTGGCTTTTCAAGTGATCTAAGCAGGTCGTCGCACTTGAAGCCCGATGATATTAAAATTTTTGAAACTCACTAAAAACATTTGCACAACAATCATAAATCCTTGTCAATCACACGCGTGACACACTCTCTCCCCCTCTCTCTTCGACTGTCATCATCATCAGCCTTTAGACTCCACATGACCATCATCATAAAGCAAAACCATCTATCCATCGTCTATTGCCTATCGTCTCGAGTTCTTTTGTAGCTCTTCGACTTCTTCTTGTGACTTGCGTAAGCGGAACTGATTACGTCTGTCGAAGGCTGCGTGACAAAAATTTTTGACTTTCAGTGTCATTTATTTGATGCGTCGCTTTGACAGCTGTGCTCCTCTGTTGATAGCGATTGCTGTCGACTGCCAAATTTATGGTGGATGCGAAAACTTGTGACAGACGTTGTGGAGTACTTGAACTACTGCTAATTTCATTTGTACCTAGTTGCTTCATACTATAGACAACAATCAATCAAATTGTCTAACAAGTGGGCAGCGCTTGAGACTGAATACCTTTTGTAATAAAACATAAACATAAAATATGCTGAAATTGATTATAATGTTAAGGATTGCAAAATGATGAATTTGCCTGCGTGAATGAGGAACATTTTTCATTCCCAAATTCTTACTGATTGCCGAAAAAAAAGTAACAAAAAGAATCGACAAAAACTTGTTCATTTTTATACGTATAAGTATACATATGTATCCTTTAATAATTTGCATATCAAATTATGCATAAATCCCTATGTGAATGCAATGTCTGAAACTAATCCATAAAATCTTGACCACTTTGCTTGTACGAATCAAAATGTTGCAGTCGAGAAAAACGAGAGCACAAAAACACAGACAATAAGCGATGCGCCTTGAGGCAACAATTTAAAATTTACGCCACTTAGAAGACATTTAGGCGTGCAACACAACAGAAATATATAACAAGAAATAAAAGGCATGAGAGTTGCCAAAGAGTAAATACCCTTTCAGCAAAAACAGAAAAATACATAGCTTATCGTATGATTAGTGGACTGGTGCGTAATATGCGCAAATTTAGCTCAGCTTTGAGTTGATCTAAAACGTGTGAAGCCTAAGGCGGAAATGTTGCAAGAAACAAACGCTAGATGGCGATAGTGCGTAGAAAGTAAACCACTTTTAGTGTAAGACTAGTTTAAAATGAAATAAATAAAAAAATATATATAAAATAACTGGTATTTACTCGCAATGTTTTATAGGGTATAAGTACAAAAAAATAAATATATATATAGCTTATATATATGAGTAGTGACGGGTGCGTAATATTCGAAAATTAAGCTCAGTTTGAGTTGATCTAAAACGTGTGAAGCCTAAGGCGAAAATGTTGCAAGAAACTAACGCTAGATGGCGATAGTGCGTAGAAAGTAAACCACTTAGTTTAAAACGATTAAGAAATAAAGAAATATATATAAAATAATCGCTATTTACTGGCATTGTTTTACAGGGTATAAGTACAAATACAAAATGTAATTTCCAAAGGATGCATGCTACTTTTTTGCTTGAGCTGAAAAACCAAACGGTAGCTGGTGTCAGTTCAGCTTTTGTCGGCATGAGAGCAACCGTAAGCAAATTGTTAAGTTTGAACTGCAAATTGTTGGCAAGGTGGTAATGTGGCTAAAAACCGACAGCAAAACCACAAGAGTTCGAAGAGTTTATGACTCGCTTCGAGCTTAACAATGTCTTATTGTCAGGCCTAAATCATGTTTAACGATCAATAAAAGAATCAACTGCAACTGAGACTGAGACTGAGACTTTAAAGCTTGCCGCATTGTTATTGTGAATCTGCGATTCTTTTTCTTAGGAAAGAGCTCGTTTTGTGTTTTGTGGGGGCTGCTTCTGTAGCAGTGACTATTGGAGAGTGTGAATATACTCATGAGTAGCTAATGGAATGGTTCTGCGGCCGGTCGACTTCAAAGCTGTGTGACGGCAACTTTGTTGCTAGCCTGAACTAACTGAATAGCAGTACATTTATAGAAAGCTCATCAACTGCATATCTCTATATATTATTTAACTGATTTGCCGACTGTCACATTCACATTTTCGTGTTCGTGTTCATGTTCTAATGTAGTCTATAGCAAACATTAGGCCAGACAGCAGACATTGCTAACAACAATACAATGTCAACATTTCTATATCTCTCATTGCATTATCTATCAGAATGTGGCGCGCTATTTATCTAGTACTTCAAATTGACAGCTGTACTCATGCTCATGCCACAACTAGTTTAATGAATTTACGACAGCCACGTGGAAAGCAAATTGCATTTTTCACAAGCCTCCATACAAATGTTGTTTTAGATTCTATTGCAACAGAAGCTTCAGCAATTGGTATGTTCACAAATTTTAAAAAATACTGGGGAATGAAAATATTTTAAACTTATATTTCTTATTTCAACAAATGAAATTGCTTTAATTGCTTCTATGCCTTCTTTAAGCCTTTAGCATATGCTATTATTATTATAACTAGTGTACATAAATAAACAAACAGCAAAAAGGTAAACAATGTTATTATTTTTAGACACTTTAAATGAAGAAAACAGCTATCAATAGGAAGGAGTAAGTACGGTAAGTAATATAATTGTTTAAATTCATGAAATCGATTTGCCTTCAGTTTCGTTTCTTCAATGTTCATTCAATAAAACTTCTCGAACACCAAGGGATTAAGATTGCACAAGATGATTCCTGTCAGTTTTCTTAGGGAATTAACACAGGCTTCAAAGAGCATGTTCTTCTTTAAAAATAAGGCATATTTCGGCCATATCCTACCGCATATTCAAAAGACGCATATTGCTAGAATCGCAGTAATCAGCTCCATCGATTTGCATTAAAATAATATATGGTTATCTAAGAAGTTAACAGTTGTAATTTTTTGGTCCGCAGCTCAAAAGGAAAAGGTAAATTTTGAAAATTGTAGGATAACTCAAGAACTACAAGGACGATTTGAATGACCTTTGGCATGATGATAAGGCTCACCAAATGATTTCGATTGACATAGGACTAGCAAGGATCAGGCAGGATATGGCCGAGATATAGGCTTTTTTCTCTATACGAAAAAGTCCTTGTATCTTCGCTCTTTACAGAACATTCGTCCTTTTTAGTATTTCAATCAGTTTCTATTTGGCAGATCTCTTCTTGTGCCAAAGGACATCTCGATCGTCCTTCAAATGGCCGAGATACAGTGGATTTTCTGATTTTGTGACTAATTTACTATGCCTACCCCTTAAAAAATTACACGCAAAATTTTTTAGTACGTTTTAAAAATCTTTAAATGCCAATCAATGGACCTGGCTGTCTTGATTACAAATATGTAGGTCCTTGTCATATCATAGGCGAGTTGGCGGAGTTATGACCCAAAACATGAATGTTAAGCTATATTTCTGCGCCTTAGAGATAGGCAACATTTATTTTTATACTTGAATAAAGAAGGGCAATCTTGCCTGCAAGGATATCACTTTTAATTGATAAATTTTTATTGTTGTTTTTTTTTTTCTACATGTATACATAATATATAATACAAAATATATATACAAATAAAACATTCAACAACAGACAATTCTATCTTATTAATTTGATTTGTTTTATGCTTTAATTTATTAGGTGTAGTCATATTAGTTTTGGGATTGCTTTTGGTATAAGCATAAATTAATATGATTACCTTTCAATTCGCGGTTTATTTTAATTAGAATGTATTAATATTTAAAAGCGGTTCTCGATATTGATATATTTAAAATTGATATATAAGATCGGTCAATTTGATTTAAGTGTATTTACTTGTCGGCAACATTCCGATGAGAAGTGCAAATGAAGACAGCGCGCGAAGAGTAAAATTTGAAAAGATAAGCAAACAAATCAAAGTCATCCTACGCCAAATGAAACTGAAACCCCAATGGAAAGATGAGATTTGTAAAAAACACAAACATTCTTGGCATTTTTGGGGTAATTTCTGTATCAAATTTGATGAAGGAGATTCGGTTTATTTTCATTTTTTTTTTTTTTTTTTGGGCTTATTAGCGTAGCACGTGCCGGGGGAGTTTTCATGAATTTGTTACAAAAATACCGCGAAATCTTGTTAGAAAATTAAACGACTTATCTGGTATTTGTTTTTCCGTTTTTCCTATTGCTTTTTCCTAAGTCAGTTTGTGGGCGGGGGTGAGAGTGGTAAATGCATTCGGGGAAATGGGAACAACAACAACAACAACTGCACTTATAAATTGTAATAAGCATAAAGAAAGACATAAGACATAAAAAACAGACGCTTACAGCGAAATGGCATTTAGCCATTTAACCCACTGTGCACAGTGGGTGGAATTGAATGGGAATGTGGATGGGGGGGGCGATGCGACTAATGCACAAAAGAGAGAAAATTATAATAAGCAGAGCGTTGTAGTTGTACAACTTTCCCAACTTGCGCAGCGAACAAAACGAAAATAAAAGACGCCGCAAAGTAGGCAATGCAAATCGCCTGGTGGCCCATTGGCTTTTCATGTTTTCCCATTCTCCGCTTTTATCGGACTACTAATAAAAAGGATTTTCGTCGAAGGCGTCTCGTATTTCTCTCTCTCTCTCTTTCTTTATTATTGTGCGCCAGTCAGCGGGCGGTCGATGCGAGTTGTGGCTGGACAGGGGGGGCATTATTTATTTACTGGACTTGTCATATTCCAACTACCCGACTTGTTTTGTTTGTTTCTTTCTTTTTCTGTTGTTGTGTTCTTTTGCCCATTGTCGTCGATTGACTCGTCTCATGTTGTACTGCGGTTAGCTTCCATAAATGGATTATGCCAATTAGAGAATGTGTCTGGAGACACGAAAGGTAAGAGAAAGAATGAGTGCTGACATATTTTTCAGTGTAAGTCAGTCGACAAATACTTATAATAATACAGAGCATTGAACATTCTCTATTTAAACGCTATGATCATTAATTTAACTGTGACACTTGAGTCTTTTTCTTAACTATTTGGTTTATTTTACTTTCAATTCTGCTTACTATTACTTTTTAAAACACTAATTAAACAACAGAGCTGCAATCATTAGGCAATGCCACACAACAAATGAATCCGAATGATTCGGCAGAGTAGCCAAAACGAATTTCGAAAAAATACAATCAATAATTGATGAGATTGCCATCGGACACAAATAACACAACATTTTTTGGTATCTTTACGAATATGAACCGTGAAATTGAACAAATAATGTGGCAAGAAAGTAGGCGCCTTAAAAAGATAGAGAGAGAGACTTGAGTGAGATAATTAATGATCGGATATATCAATCGCCTTTCAAGTCAATAAAGGCGAACACTGAATGTTGTTCGAGAAGCAGAAACATGCTGTTTCTATCTAGTTTACTACTTACTAGCTGCTTTCTCCTCGATTCTGGATACAGGTTACCTTCTCACACATTTTCCGTTATAGTTTCAACACAAAAATATTTCAAATTCGAACTGTTAACATTCTTTGAAGCTGAAGCACAAAATACCAAAGCCCAAAAGCAAAAATTTCGTTTTGGCTTTTTTCGAGGAGGGCTGTCAGCTATCAAAGACATTTAAACATTTTGCGGTCTGTTCTGCATGCCATAAACTGTGTGTGTGGGACGCTTTTCCCATGTGTGTGTGTGTGTGTGTGTGTGTGTGTAGTCATGACACTGGCAGGACATGAGTTCTAATATGCCCTGCCATAGGAATCAGTCGTATTACATTCTAAGATTTGCTGTCTATAACTTTGCTCTCGTTGTCATTTATGAAATTTGTGCGGAATTTGCGATGAGCAGCAAAAATATTTGCGAGACAAGACAAGAGGTGAACAAACTGGCTTCTACAACAGCAGCAGCAACAATTTATGTGAAGTATGTAACTCGGTTTCTTTTAGAGCTGCTGTTAAGTTTTAATTTATATGTAAATTATCTGTGCTTTTTCTAAAGTCTAACGCGTAGACACAGCTTGCTTGCCATACACATATTTTTTTCTTCACTCGTATGTTGCTCGTCAACTAGGCAAAAACTATTAGCACAAAACTGCAAATAATGACACTTTGAGTGAAATTTGATGACAGTTGCAGACAGCTTCATTTTTATGCTCACATCACAGCTTGAGGGGCGATTCTCAGTGAATTGGGAACGCAAAATCTACCCTGCAATTTCAATAAAAACAAGTATGAAAACTACAGTCGAGTGGAATAGAATGTGAGATACCTGAAATTCATTTTGAATAAATTTGGCACCGAATTGATATACCGCAAAAATACTAAAATTATGCCATATAATGTATTTGGTATATTGATAGTGTATTACATTCAAATTATACCATAGATTTCAAAATATACTTGTCTCCAGTGGTGGCGCTAATCAAGAATGTATATACTTTATGGGGTACTTTCCATTCACACTTGCTTACATACGTATGTACATAAGTCATCGAATGTTTGCTTATTGCGCAGCCACGCACGCGTATTAAAACTCACTAATTAGCGGCGTCAGCTAAACTAAATGGCAGCACTGGCAGTCAAATGGCAGTACTGCACTTTGGTGCCAAGCCCGATTTGCACGCAAAACGCCCAAAATTCGAGTCATGTTCGCCGCTTTCGATCACTGTGCAAGCTCTCAGCATATCGCTCGCTCGCTCACTCCACTCGCTCTATCTCGCTCTTTCAATCTCAGAATTTCCATACAAATTTGACTTCTTTTCTGTTGTTACGCTAATATTGTCGAATGCTTTCTTAGTACAAAGCGCTGCTCAGTGAGAGCTCGCATTCAAAAGCTTTCTCGCGAGCTTTCTACCTATGATCCGCTGTTACTGCATATTTGCGACAAATTCGTGATGGACAACAACAAAGAAGCTGCCAAAAGCCATTATTCGTAAGCTCGCAATGCGCATTGCAATTTTTGAGCTCGACATGAGCGTGCATGCTGTCTGTTGATATTTACACAGCTTTTAGGTTAGACGCGGGCTTACTTGGGTTAGAGTTCGTCGAATATTTATTGTTTTAATCAGAATTAAAATAAAGTTGATATGCAAAAACGTTTAGAATTAAATGATACTCTTAAAATAATATTCAAATAATCAAGAGTATATATATTTAAGGGGTAAGAAATGGTTTCTTCTGTCTACATTTACTGCAGGCACAAAGTAAAAATACCCTTCAACCTTCTATGGGTAGCGGGTACATAAACGCACAGTATCTTTAAGCAAATCATTTCAATTTCATTGTTGATTACCTTTCATAAGAGATCTCAAATAGAAACCGTAGCAAATCAAGCATAACAATTAACATTTTACACGCGAGTTCAACTTGGTCCATTTAACTTTTTAACCTCGCAGCACACAAAAGAGTTGAATACTTTTAATCAAATACTCGCAAACGTACAATAAAAACAAGTAAATTCAACTTTGATCTGTGGCCAGAACTAATTTGCAAGTATTTATAGTTTTAAGAATATTAACAATTTCGTATTAAAGAATTTAGCAGATAGAACTGTGTTCCACTTTTTATAAGTTCCAAACCAAACTTAAACTTGAAAGCTCTGACCAAGCTAATTGATGATCTCCTCTGCCAACAGTTTTCTCACAGTTTTGGTTGAAATAGCCTGAAGGCTATCAAAAGAGTAGCGTCTTTTATTTAAGCATTAATTAAATGTTTAGCCTGGGATCACAAACATGCTGCTAAAACCATAAATACCTAAAATAGTGAGAAGGAATTATTTACAAAATTTACTTTGTTGCGCAGTGTACTCGATAATAGCGTAAAATGTTTTGGAAAAATGTTATTTATGAAAGCTGCAAACGGCAGTTGGCAATCATAATCATAATCATAATCGTCATCGTAGTCGTAATCGACAATCGTCATAATTTATGAGGACTGCATATTGTGTCGCCTCTGCTCTGTGTTCTGTTTGCCCCTATCTTGGAAAAGCGTCGAGCACAAAATTGATAAAAAGAACCACAAAAATGACAACCGACAATCAACAGGCAGCAGACGTCATGAAACAAAAAAGCGAACGTGGCAATTGAATTGAAGCCAGTGGCAATTGAGAATCGACAAAATTATCAAGAGAATCGAGTCGAAGCTAAAAGCTGAAAGCTATGTTCGACTGACAGCTGCCAGCATTCACACGTCATTTAATTTCGATTAGTCCTCAGACAAACAACCGGCGACAAACAGGCAAACAAATAAATGAAGCGAACAAATGTCGCATGCAATTGGGAATGTGGAATTGGGAATGTGGAATTGTGGAATTGGGAATTGTGGAATTTTGAAGGCGCTGACTATGGCACACCTGACCTGAACCTCAAAGGTAATTGTTACTTTTGCAATCTACAAAATGCTTAATTGGCACTTTCGAGGCGTTTGCTGAATGTGAGCACACACACACACACGAAAAAGAGGAAGAATACATTCTTAACTGTCCATTGCTAGATTTCATCATTGCCGTCTGCCACAAAACGTCATTCAATTAATTTCTTGATTGATTATACCTACAAACTTGCAGGCAGAGAAATGCCTGCGGTCATTTTCAAAAGTTCAGTGGCTAATGGGCATTCGATTGCATTCGAATCACTAATTGAGCGACTGATTAAGTTTTAGTTCTAATTCAGCTGCTGCTCTGTAATTATGTCATTAAGTATACGCCAAGTGTGAGAATGTTGTAAACGAATCTGGTCTTTGAAATTATGATTTTAAGCAACTTCCGAGTTGTTTTTTTTGCTGCTGTTGGCAACTGAAAGAGAGTAGGCTTTAAAGTGCTTTGCCAGGTATTTTGGCTTAAAACGATTCTGCGAAATTAAGTATTTATAGTCGAAAAATGTTTCATTGTTCTTGCAAGATAAACTCTTTGAAGTCTGAGCTATTTTTGAAATAATGTTACAGTTTTGTAGAAGTGTTATATATTCATAATTTCATTTTAAAGGCAAACTCTTTGACTTGCAAATTAAGCTGAAGTGTTTTTGCTTTAGTCACAATCTTTTTCATTGTTGGCTGCAGCAGTTGTTAATTTTGCAATAATATACTATAAATTAACATAAATATCTTCATAGTCCGAATGACTTAAATCCTAAGCTTTTGTCTTGTCTTAGTCAAAATGATTTTGTTTTAGTCATGAGTTATTTCATTGTGGGCTACAATTGTTAAATTTAAATTATTTACATATATTTATAGTTCGAATTATTTAATGGCATTTAAAAGTTAAACTTATTGTCGGGTAAATTTGATCTTAAATGGTTTTCGCTTTAGTCACAAATTGTCTACAACAATTGTTATTTTATTATGCAATAATATTTTGAAAATATGAACTAAAAGAATAATAAGTTAAGTATGAAACTTTTTCATTCTTTGCTACAGTTGTCAAATTTTGAAATAAATTCAAATGTTTCTAGCCAAAAATGTTTGAATTGCATTTAAAAGTTGGACTCTTTGTCTTGGCAATTTTATCTGAAGCAGGTTTATTTCATGCTCAAGCTATTTTATTGTTGTCTACGGCAATTGTTAATTTTGTAATAATCTAAAAATGTGAATTAGAAGAAATTTATGAATATATTTAAAGCCATCAAATTGTGTGTTACTTTCATTTAGAAACCATTTAATTCTCTGCTACAATTGTTAATGTTGCTGGCTGTCAATAATATGCATATGGATAAACGTAGCTTTATAAATACTTAATAGCATTAAAATTGAGCACAACACTTTGCTGCTTAGTTGTGGTGGTCGTCGCTGTGTGAATGCTTATTAGGTCAGTTGCCTTCAGTATTGGAAAAACAGGAGTTGGACGCAGCCGGAGGCGTCGTAGCAACCACGACAATGAAGATGATGATGTTGATGATGATGAGGCTGCTGTGTTAATGATGTTGAATGAAGCAGGATGTTTTTGCTTGGACTGGTCGAGGATATGCCGGCATGCCTATGTGTGTGTAGAAGAAGGGAATAGGTAGAGGAGGAGAGGGAGAGGGAAGGGAGGGGAAG
Source organism: Drosophila niveifrons (assembly GCA_035046325.1). Taxonomy (NCBI): domain Eukaryota; kingdom Metazoa; phylum Arthropoda; class Insecta; order Diptera; family Drosophilidae; genus Drosophila; species Drosophila niveifrons. The sequence continues at coordinate 11,463,648 of JAWNOC010000068.1, forward strand.
GGAAATACAGGTACTAGTATAGACAGGAGGCTGGACCTTACACGAAAATAGCTGGCATTCCTTTTGAAGTTTACGCACAAATATGCTCTCTATCCAGTGTGTTTGCTCCCCCAGGGCAGCCAACAGGATAATAATTAACGCAATAATCATCGATGAATGAATACATATATAGAGTATGAGTGAGCAGGCATGGGTGGGGAATGCGAATGAATGAGCTGCTTGGCATAATGAACGAAACGCAACGCGCGTTTAACCCATTCAAGTGGAGTCGAGGTCCTCCATGGAGGGTTAACAAGGTTCTCTCTCTCCTCTCCTTCCCCTTCCCCCTCCCTTTTTTCATTGTGGTGCGTGTGTTCATTTGGTAATTTGCGTAGGTGATGCCATGGAATTTGATTTTCACACGTGTAACTGCTCCTGCCATCCTCATCATCGTCATCGTCATCATAGTCAGGCTTTCCATCTTTGCAGCGTGTTTGTTGTCGTTCATGTTAATGTAAATAATAATGTGAAATGTGCTCGGTACAATTACCTTCCACTCGCTGATTCCGCACACATGCCGCATAAAAATAGAAAGCCACAAAAGCAAAGCTAAAGCTAAAACCATCTCCATCTCCATCCTATAGACTGATCAAATTCAACACAAAAACTCCACTCACAACGCAGACTTCGATTCGCCTTCGTCTTCACTGCAGACTGCAATTACGGCAAAATCCAAACGAATTTCAGCATTTATTGCAGTTCAAAGCTCACGAGCGAGTTGCAATCATAATAATAATCGTAAATATGCGAAACGATGACAACCTAAAAAACCACAACAAAATAGCAAAAAAAAAAACTCCCAAGATCTTCACTGCTGACAACTAAAACTGCGCTGTAAATCAACAAATGCTTTTCCTGTGTAAAAGTTCCGTTGATGATTCCATCACGTGATATCTAAATGAAAATTCTTCAACTTGGGGAAAAAAACAAAGCGCTGACAGTGAGACGGCATCAAATTTGAAGATGACCAGATAAAGAATGGGAAAGCAACTCAGACTCAGAGGGATAATTCTATATCTAATTACTCAATTGTGTTGACAGCCAGTTGTAACTATGCATTATGCATCTCTATGTTGTATTACATATGCAATTCACTATTTACTTATCAAAATACACAGCAAGAAAAACACTTTTAAGAAGTTTTTGTAACATCGGAGTTCTGAAAGTTTTCCACAATTAATATAATTCAATTCTTGATTAAATATAAAACTTTATTTAAATAAAAAGCATAAAATCATAAAGAGAAGAAAAAATTTCAGAGTTCTAAAGGTTCAACCCCATAAATATAATTCAATCCTTGACTAAATATAAAACTTGCTCAATTTAAATGATTATGCGAAATAGAAAGAATTGAGAAAACTTAATTTATCATTGTAAATACAAATTTCTTAATTTAAAGAATCATACGCAATAAACATAATTTCAAAAACTTATTTTAAATGGAGATATAAATAACCAAATATATTTTGAGATTAAGTCAAATTTGAAATTATTTTTATTTATTTATTTATGAAACAAAATCTGGTATTCAATACCACAAATTTAGAATTATATTTCTCAGTTTTTTTTACTTTATATTTCTTTTATCCAGCATTTTTGTTGTTTTTTGATTTATTTATTTCTTTCTGTGCATTATTCTTACACATGTATAGAGTTATGTTGAAAACACAATGCTAAGCAGTCAGCAAAGTGTAATACAAAACGCGAGTGAGAGAAGAATTCCAATGCAAAACGCAGAAAAAGCATTAAAAGACACGCAAATTGCACTGCACTTCACTCCAAGTGGGAGGAGGAAGGAGGGAGGAGGAGAAGGGAAGAGGGGGGGCACTATTTTGGTCCCATTTTAATGGCAGATAGGCATCGAAAGTCGCTCGGCCATTTTGTTGAACGTAGAGTTTGCGTGTGTAATGCAATTTATCAAAGCATTTGATTTAGTTGTAAGAAATTCAACTTAATTTCTGGACTTGTGCAAAATTGGCCAAGACTAGCTATATAGCATGTGTATGGGCCACTAAAAAGGGGTTGTCCTGCAGCGAATGAATGTTGCAGGTGTCATCTTCGGGGCAAATTGCAAAATTATACTACAGTTGAAATATTATATTTAATATGCGAGTGTCTAAGGAGCAAGTATTGTGTCTGGATTTCTAGCCATAACTCATGAAATTACAGCGACTTGTTAAGCGTATGGAAATTGGCCTGAGACGTTTATCATACAAACATTTTCATTATGGAAATTGTGAACAACAGAAATCGCAGCTTGTACTTGGCTTTTTTTTAATTGCTGGCGAGACGCGACAACAACAGCAACAACAACAGCAACAGCAAAACAATCGTAGCTACAAAGACGATAAGTGGACACTACACACATACACACACACACACACTAAGACATCTGCAGTATGCAAATGAGACGATGGGCGGGGCAAAGTCGATAAGAAATAATAATAATGAAATTAATGACAGCAACATTTTATTAATCTTGTCTTGAATTTCGTTTTTCGTTCTTTTTGTTCGTTCGTTCGTTGAGTTCTTCTTATTTGCTCGCACGTCATTTTTTGGTAGTCTGGTCTGGCATTGTAAGAGCGACGTTATAATAAAACAGCAGCTGCAGCCGCCGCTGTCTGAACAACAACAGTTGCAAAGGCTTCTTGGCAACCAATGCACGACCCGAGCGCCAACTGCTGCTGCTGCTGCTGCTGCCTCCGTTACGTTACAACTCTTCGTATGTACATATTCTGTATGTGTGTGTGTGTAATCCTGTTTCGCACACTCTGCATTAGTATTCGTTTCTGACTCGCGCTCTCTGAGCGTGCGTCTCTCTGTATATGCATGTGTGGTGTCAGAGTGGTGGTGGTAGCTCTCTCTCTCTCGCTCCCTCTTTTGTCGCTCTGCACTGTGTGTGTTTCACTGCCATTATATTTCATTTACTCATTTCAATTTCATTGCGAGATTCCATTTCCATGCTGGCGCTGCGACAGCTGTTGGCTCCGCCCCGAAAGATGGCACGCAGTGTTTCACTTCCATTCCGTTTCTTATGTACAATCCGATTGGACTGTGTGTTTGCGTTTGTGACTTTGCAGTGTGTGTTTGCATTGTGTTTGCGCCTGGCTTTTAAGAGTACAATATTCATTATTTACTTAAGAGCTTTTGTTTTTGCTTTTGTCTTTTTACAGATTGTGCATGTGTGTGTGTGTGTGTGTGTGTATATATTTACGTTTGTCCTGGTATGCAATTGTTGATGTGTCTCGTTTTACAATTTAAAGGCATTTCCTTTGAATTTTGCAGTGCGCGCGCGCTCGCTGCCCTCACCGAAAAATATATTCTACGATACGATACTATATTAAATAAATATTTTACTTGCAAGGTAAAAACAATATTTTGGTTTTAGTCTCTGCTTAATTTGGCCGTTGTCAGCTCTCTGTTGAATATCCTATCACGCTTCGCATCCTGCTCGTCCTGCTTCTCCACCCCATGGACTAATTTAAAATTTATGCTTTATACATTTTGCTGGGCAATTTGGTTTTTGTAGGTGCAGTCGTCGTCGTTCTCGTTCTTCTCGTAGTTTCTTTATTTTTTCATGAACATTTTATGTTAACGTTCAGATTTTTCTCCCCAAAAAATATAATATATGTATATATAGGGATTGGTAGGAAAAGCTCTCCAAAAGAGTGAGAGAGAGAGAACTTGGTTTTTGCAAAGCAAAATTTGCACTATTTTATTGGCGTTTTGCGCTTGGCAGGAAAACTCTCAACATTTCATTTGCAATTTTCTTTTCATGTTTGCATTTTATGACTTTTTCTTTAGCACTTCGTTGGCTGCCACGCCCACGCCTACACCCCACGCCCCAACGCCAAATTCTTCGTCTTCTTCTTCTTCGTTTTTCCCCTGTTCTTCTTCTTCGTTCTTTCTTGGCAATTGGCAACATCTGCGTAATGCAATTTTCTTGGCATGCCAAGCGAAAATTTCCTTTTGTCGACATTTCTCTTACTCCCTTCGCTTATTTTCCTTGCAATTTCAACTGTTTGCCGGCTGCCATTTTAATTCCTTACTTGCCCAGGACTCGCTGCAGGCGAAATGATCTGCGCATTAGGCAAACAACTTTCGACCACGCCCCCCCCGCCCAAAGAAGGGCAATTAAGTCTGGGATTAGGACTGTATAAAAGAGTATTCTAGCTGAAAACTACTTCTTTAGTCTGATGGCAGGATATGCCAAAGGATAAACGCAATTTAGATATGAAAAACTTGCGTTTCTTTACATATTTTTATTACATTTTTGCCTCTCCGATCGGCTATTAAACAAATGTGTGTGTGTGTGTGTGTGTGTGTGTCGAAGGATATTTTATGGCAGTGTCCTGCGCCTCCTGGCCATATCCTGTGCGCCTTTTGTTGCAAGTTTATAGCACTCTGGTCAGGTTTTTCATCGCCAGAGAAGTGACAATAATTCAAAGCCAGACAAAAGGCTAGCTCAGTTCACCTGCAAATTTATGATCCTTTCCACCCACTTCAACATTGCCACGTGCTAGATATTTTTGCTCTTTTTTCACTTTTTGGAGAGTTCAAATTTGGCATAACGGCGCATTTTATAGTTCAGGAAGCTCGTAAATACCTAAAGCGAAAATCGTTGAACTGGCAAAGAAAGTTCTACAATCAATTTAAATACCCTGTAAGCCTTAAAAATGTATAATAAATATATATCTAAGTTAATACTAGATAATCTAACAAAATGCAACGAAATTTAAGTTCACAATTTCATATTTTGTCTGGTCTAATATATATTAAATAAGTTACTTATGTTCATTCCTCTTCTTCAACATTTACAGGGTATAAGCTATCACACATGTGATTTTTTGTATGTTTTTTTTTTATCGTTCGACTTGAACACGAACCCAAAATTTACCTACTCAACTTTATTATCATATTTCTTTAATATATTAGAATTTCTATATCAGAACCCATTTTCCTTCCCCTAAAATTTTTTTCGTTCGTTCGGTTTTTTTTTATCAGTTTGCTGACTGACTTGTGAAAACTTTGCTCAGCAGTTTTTGACATTTTGTATGATGGATTGCATTTTATGCTAATTGAGTTTAAACACACTTACATACATCTTTTCGTTCGTCTCGCTGTCTCCTGTTTTTTTTTTTTTTTTTGCAGTCATTGCCTTTTTTTTGTTTTTTCTTTTTTTTTTGCTGCCTGCAACTTTTGTTATATTTGTGCTGTGGCTGAAATGAGTTTGGAAAGGGTTCTCGATGCTGCCTGCCACTAACAGACTGATGATGGCTGCTGGGATGCGAAAACTAGAAAGTCCTGGCTATCTAAAACAGTCGTAGGACTTTTAAATTTATTAAGAACATTAGCCAGTATCTACTTATTAGGCAAATTATATGAAAGAAATTAACTACAGGATAATTGCGAAGAACGTTTTTAAATAAAGTTTAAACATTATTTAAATATTTTTGTGTACTACAAAACAATGTTATGGTATTCATCACTAAGAAAGCGATAAAGCATATAAAATCTATAAAACTTTCGAAATATATTTAAGTAATGAAACTGAGGCGTTTTTGAAATGTATAAAAAAAGTTGAAGGTTCGCTATGATCAGTGTAGCATTCGTTAATAGAATAATACTGAATAGAGAAAACGAATTTAAAAGAAAGTGTGATTACTTTAGGTCGGGAACTTTTTAATTGGCCTGTTATATATAATCTATTAGATAAATGCAAGGATTATCCGACAATATTTTCGAACAATTCTATAAAGTAAATATCTTTAGAATAACTGTCGATTAAATATCATTACATATAAATCATTTCCCAAATTAATTACAAAAAATCGTCTAAATTACAGTCAACAAATTGTATAAATATTCTAAACACAAAAATTATTAAATTATGCATTATTGAAATTTATATTTGTAAGCCATTAATCCTCAGCAAAACATAAACTAACTAAATTGGAAGCATATCTTAAAGTAGAGTCTGGAAATTTTATAAAGATTCTTGTAATAATAAATATAAAATATGCTTGTATTACATTAAACTTTGGAAAAATAGAAACTAACATATAGAAAGGAAGAACAACTAAAAATAGAGTCTTGGAATTTTATAAAAGTACTTTGCTAAAATAGTCATTTAATATTCATCACTAACTATTAAACTTTGACTAAAGATAAACTTGGGTACAAATGGGTTGAATTTAGTCTGAAAAAATATATAATAATATTCATTCATAAAAGGATTCTTTTTAACATTTAATATTAATCTTTGAAATATCTTCTCCAAACTCATTCATTCAACTTTTCACTTCTGCAAATCTAGTTTTTTTTGTAGTTCTATGCCTGACATCATCTGGCAATCTTTTCTGGATAAAATTTGAATTTGAAATGTATTAAACAAATTGTGAAAAATTAGAAAATCGTTACACTGAATGGAATCGAAATTTGTAACATATATGAGGAGGGAGGGAGAAATATATATTTTCTATGCATGATGCCCGAATGAGGATGATGACGATGATGATGATGATGTATGATGATGGATTGTCAACTTAATTACAATGGCAAACAAAGGGAAATTGCATAAAACACTTTCTGGGCGTACATTTCAACATTGTGGTCTCTGTTATGCCAACTGCCGGCAGATTTGCTGATTGCCGATTGCCTTTGCCAATGCCAATGTGCGTATGCAAAAGGCAAACACACACACACACAGGACACACGTGGAAAGATTAAAAGGACTTGCCGGGTGTGTGTGTTGTGTGTGTGGCAGGATCAGAAGCAGAGCGAAGGGAGAAAAGGAGGAGGGCGTGACAACTAAGCTGCCTAATCTTGGCTGCAATTGTTGCGAGTGCGATGCGATGCGAAGCGAAGCGATACGAATACTATACGAATAGTCGGTCCTTGAACGCTCCAGCCAGCTCTTTTAGTCTGCATAATAATTACGCTATCACATTCCAAACACACACACTTACACACACACACACATTGTTCGCGGCATCGTAAATTAGAATGTTTTTGCTTTTTCACACAATTAAAGTCAACACACAACCACACACATAGACACACACACATGTATGTGAGGCCCGTGGGGACGCAATTAAAATTTTCAAATGCCACGTCAAGTTTTCTCTGCCTCCCCCTTTGAATTTCATTTTACGGTTTAATTTAGTTTTGTGATATATGTGTTTAGTTAGTGCGAAGAAGATGATCAGCGATTCCATTAATTAATGTCAGCTCAAGTCCATTTGGCAATCTTTTGTTCTTAGGTTTTGGAGTAAGAAGTGTGTTAAACACATGTAGAGAAAGGTGCTCAATCATTTAGCTAATTGGGCGCCAACTGATGCTGCTCTTGAAATCTGAAATATAGCTAGGACTTGGACTATAAGTAACTCAACTAAGCGAACTTAACTGTCACAGTCCATTAATCCATTGCAATCGTGAGGCATCTGCGGTTTTATCAACCTCTTTAAATTCATTTGGGCAACACACACCCACACAATTGTTTCCTATACTTGGATTGCATTGAAACCGCCCTCGGTAAGTATTTGTTGTTGTTGTTTTCTATGCCTTTTTTCCTAACTCGTTTTGCGGCCGGCCTTTTAATGGCATCAATTAAAATTTTGCGTACGTGACAAGAATTTCATGCAGCAGCAGCAGCAGTCGAAAGTTTCCACTTTTGATGTTCGGTCCGAAAGGAGTAACAACAACAACAACAACAACAACCAAGAACGAGCAACACACAAAAAAAAAAACAAAAAACAATGCATAAAAATTATGAAACTTTGAAGCGTAAAATTAAAATTGGCAAGAGGTGAAGCAACAACAACAACAGCAACAACAAGTGAAGAAGACACGTCGAAGAAATCGAGTTGAAGCCAAAGTCGGTTGACCCGAAAAAAGAGGCCAAATGTTGTGGGCGTTGCCCCAAGTTGCACCAACAACGAGCAGCAGTAGATAATGCCGATAATGCGAATCCGAATACGAATACGAACACGAGTATGAATTGTTTTGAGTGTCAAGGTATTCACTAAACTAAACGCCTAGTTCAATTAATATATTAATTTCAAGTTTAGTTCGAAGTTGCTAAAAAGGGTTTGTTTTTATTTTAAGCTTATAATTTTAATTTATAATTAGTTAAACTTAATTTTACTAGCTAAGTTGGCAAATATTTATGAAGATTAATTAATATATTAATTTCAAGTTTACGTTGAAGTTGCAAAAAGGGGTTTGTTTTAAGTATTCAATAATAAATCACAAAAAGTCATTTAAAGTAATTGAGTATTGAATTCTTATTTAACAAATATAACTGAATGAATTCATTTTTTGAAGATTAGTTAATATATTATATTAATTTCAAGCTTGTGTCGGTGTCGCAAAAAAGGGTTTGTTTTAAGCTCACAATTATAATTTATAATTAGCTAAAGTTTATTTTACTAGCCAAGTTGACTAGCCAAGTAATATGACTATTTATCATTAAATAAACCAATTTCAATTTTAAGTCTCAAGGGAAAAAAAAGGCTTGTTTTTTTTTTTTTAAAACTTATTCAAAATTAGTGATATAATTGTACTTGTTGAATTGACTTGTTTGTGATTTAACAATGATATCTAAATAAAGTTATATTTTGAAGATATTATGAATATACTGAATTTAAGTGTAGTGATAAAAAAATGAGTTTAATATAAATGAATTAATTTGTTTTTAATAAATTATAGCTAAACAAATTCATTTGGTGAAGTTCAATTTGCATATTAAATTCAGTTTTAAGTTGAAGTCGAAATAAAGAGGTTTGTATTCTTTTTATGTTTAACAATAAATCATTATGAGTCATTTAATGCAAATATTTGTATAAGCTGAATTCACTGATTTCTTATTGCTTGTTACTGAACAATTAAAGCTTCATAAATTCGTTTTATCAAGTTAATATTTGTGGCTGCGACTCAAATAAATAAAACGAGTTTTGGGATTGATTACTAGAGTTGACTTTTGTTGAGTAATGAAATAGAAACTACGTCAATGCAACATACTAAAACTGAGTTATAAATTTATGCACTTAAGAATATTTATAATATAATTTATTGAGAATTTGACAAATGCGTCAAATTATAATACAATTGTAGTATTCAGTAACTTTTAAGCGAGATCTATCAATCAGAATAGAGTTCTAGTGTTTTAACCATTTTGTTCGACTCTTGAATATGTGACAGTCGCATGATTATAGTGAATGCTATTTGCTATAACTACCCGTTATCCTGCAGCAATATTTCTCGTTTATTGTTCCAACTCCCCTTCCCACTTCCCCCTCCCTGGTCGTCGTCTAATCAATACCCAAATGGCAAGCCGCAACGCATTTATTTGTGCAATGGCGCGTGAAATAAATGTCAACCGCAACTTAAACCGCATATGCTGATAGCGCTGTGGCTGAGCATAGCTCCTTCCACCTCCTCCTTCAGTCCTTAGCGTGGTGACAACCCACCCGAGACTGGCAACAAGACTTCAAGACCCAAGACCCAAGAGCGAGGCCATTACACATGTGGCCCAGACAACGCAGCAGGCACATGTTTCAAACCGGGAGCGATATGAGTTGTTCCTTTATCTTTTTATTGGCTGCCGTCGTCGACTCCCAGGCGAGTAGAAAAAAAAGCAAAAAGTGTATAGAAAAGCCACATTAAAAGAATTTTCATTTTTCTAGTCAATTTTTGCCAAGATTTTCCCTCACACATTTATGTTTTTTTGTAATGTTAATTCACACGCTACATTTATAATGTGCGAATTCTGATTGCGATTTGCGATTTCCTATCGCCGCACACACTTGGGAGTTTGGGAGTTTGAGTTTTGGTCGTCTGGTCGTCTGGTCGTCGATCTGGTGAATGTTGCTAATAAATTTCAAATGCAACAAAGTGTCGAACAACAACCGATAGCCGTAGCCAACTATGTGGATGGTTCACATCGCACAACGAAGATTGATTTGGCGGAATAAATGGGGCTAACACAGAGGCGAGGTCAGTGGGGAATGAACTAGCTGACTGACTGCAAGTGATTTTGACTGGCTCTGAGTATTATTCATTGTTTGGGGGCCCTTCCAAAAAGCAGCCAGACAACACCCCCTCAAAGCGACTGATGTCCAACAACAACAGCACAAAATAAAAGCTGAGAAAAGTAGAGAAAAAAAATTGGCCAGACGGCGACAAAGCGCAAATAAATATTCCGGTGGCGGGAGCGAAGCTTAACAGACATTTAAACGTTTGTACAAGCCCATGAAATGTCCTTTTTGGCAGGACGGAGGACGAAAGGACAACACAGCACATTTAGTCAGTCAATAAAACTTGTTAACGCCGTAATTGCCAGCAATTTATTTATGTGGCTTCAACTCGCAGCAGTTGCAAGTGGGAGTTCTTAAGTTACAAGAACTAGTTTCATTTTGTGTATTAGATCGAATCTTTTGGTTGGAAAAACAATTAAAAATTCATTAGAAACACACACAAACACACACACACACATAAATTGTGCAATAACACGCAGTGCGAATACTTTAGCTTGATTGTTTTCAATTGGCTGAAAGACTTGGCTAAGACGTTGGTCTTAGACCGTCAGCCAACGGAAACTTCGAGACTCTTGTGCTGTGCATGTAACGTAAGAAAAAAAAGAAAAAATAATGTTGTCGCAAGTGTTGAGGGTGTTGATGCATTTGATGAGATCGCTATCGCTTGCCATGCGGAGAGAGTGCGGGGCATGACGACTACAAACTACAAACTACATGTGGCAAACACGACTCGGAAGCGCGTTCCCAATACTCAAACCCGGATGGAGATGTAGCTGAAGGCAAAAGCAGTTAACTGCAAATGCAACTTAAACTCCAACTTTGATGCACTTTCCTAGAAAAGTGCTTTATTGGTTTCGCTGTGTTGCAGCCAAAGATCAAATGACTTCACAATGTTTTTGTCACAGACAAACGAATGACAATTTGCATAAACGTCGCGACAACAACATCTCCCCTCTTCGCCCTCGCCCTCTGTCTCTGGCTTCCTTCTCTACTGTATCTATATACAACCATTAAGCTTCATCAAAGGGCTGACAGTGGAAATTTGCGGGGTGTTTGTGCCCCAGCATATGTTGCTTTTGTTGTTGCTGGTGCGTTGTTGTTTTCACGCCAAGTGACAATACATGTAACAAACACACACACATACACATACACACACACAGAGCAAGCAACAAGCACCCAAAAGGGGCAACATGCCCCATCTCCACAAACTCAACCCTCAAGGCTCAAAGCATTTTGTGTGTTTCATGTGTCAAATTTAAAATGACAGCGAATTTAATCGATTTATGCTTTTGTTTTTCACTGATTTCCACAAACGAAACATCGAAATGGCTTCCAAGGGTTAAGAGAGAGAGAGAGAGAGAGAGAATAAAATTACCAACTAAGTACGCTCTTCGCTGTTTCTGTTAATTAATTTATGCAGCCTTCAAATGGGAAATTGTTGCATAAAACTTTTTCAAATTGGCCATTGGATGCAACTTTGTGCAACAAAACTTAATTGAATTGAAATGTCTGTTTGACATGATATCGCATAGCCGATTCAAGTTATAGCCATTTCTCCACTTGTTGCCAGCACTTAGCATAAGTTGTTGTTGTTTCTGTTGTTGCAACGGTTTCTGTTGTCGGTTGTTTTCTGTTTTCTGTTTTCTGATGGCTTCCCAAGTGTCTCGACTCTCTCGGCTTTTGAAGACTGCCCTGCCCTGCCTGCAGGCCTTCAACTTATTAAATATTACAATTTTTATATATTTTAATATTAGCCATAAAAACGTCGAGGATCTGTTGGACCTCAATTAGTTGACTTGCAATTTAACAGATTAATTTCATGTAACAAATAACACACATTGCGGATACTTCAGCTTTGCGGCAGCTTTTGTTACATTTGTAATACAACTGAAGGTAGAAAAAATGCAGATTTGAAAACTTTATTTCATTACAATCTAATTTACTTTTCTTATAAGCCGGCATAACTCGCTTTTGCAGGGTATTAATATAAGGAAAATGATGTGGAAAATTATTTTGTTGTAGTGAAAATTAAATATGGAATGAGTAATAAGAAACCGGAGCTGCTTTTGACTCAGTGACGGTTAACAAATTATATCTAAATTACCAATTTGCATGGTAGCGTGTCATTATCCAAGTTGAAAGCGAACTCTAAAAGTAATGTATATTTATTATATTATATATAGGCACTGACGTATATATTACTATTTATGTACATATTGCATTATGTTAATCAAGTGTAATCTGTTGTCACAAGAATTCTCCCACCTAAAGATGGAATATGTAAGAAAGACGAATGTGCTCGACTGTGAAATACGCACTACTCATTTAGAGTAAAAGCAAAGCAGTGCGGTATTCTTATAATATACCAAATTAATATACCACAAAAATACTTAAAATATACCTATGGTTATATTTGGTATATTGATATAGTGATTTATTAGAAATATATCATAGAGTACAAAATTGTCATAAGAAAATGAAGAGTTTCCGATAGAGTGTGTCGAGTATGCTCGACTGTGAGATACCCGCTGCCATTTGAAATATGTATAAGCAAAACAGTGTGGCATTATTCTTAAGATATACTAAAAAAATATACCTAAAAATACTTAAATATACCAATATATATTCGGTATACTGATATAGTAATTCATTCAAATTATACCATCGAGAAGAAAAATTGTCATAAAGAGTGTGTTCGACTTTGAGATACTCGCTACGCATTATGAATTAAAGCAAAACAGTGTGGTATTATTCTTAAGATATACTAAATTAATAAACCTTAAAAATACTAAGAAATACCGAGAGCTATATTTAGTGAATTGATGTATTTATTTAAATAATAATACTTTAAAAAATATTTCCTTCGGTATATTTGGTATATTGATAAGCTACCTTATTTAAAGTATGCAATAGAGTGCAAGATTCTCCAAAAAAGCACTGAAAATGTTAAATTTTACATAGAGTATAAGACAGCAAATAAAACCTCGTTAAATTTATATTTATCTTAACACAAATTGGAAGCTGCAGATCTGCATCAAAAAGCAATCACAATGCACACACAATGTTGACAATGATCGGCAAGCCAAAGGGCCAGTAAAAACAATTTCATTTGATTTATAGGAAAGCCTTTGGCTCCCCCCCGTTATACGGCATATGCGATGACTTAATGAAGTTACAAATCAAGTCGCAGACTGGGCGAGGAATTTGCCTGTTTGCCAGTTGTTGTCTGCTTGCAACGTGCCTCTGTCTCTCAGCCTCAGCCTATGACAGCCTCACAAAAGTTCAACTCTGATATACTCGGATGATACATTGTGGCTGAAACTGCAGCAAACATCCGAGTACAACACACACACACATACACAATACACACATACAGATGTCGTCTCTCAATTGCAGTTGCAACAGAGAGTCTCGCAGTTCATTGTTTCGAGTTTTTCGAGTTGAGTGTGTTTTTGGGGGTCCGAAAATTGTACAAACTGTAACCAAATGCCAGAGCCAAAGTGCAGGAGCAGAAAGCGGATGTGTAGATGTGTGGATGTGTGGATGCGGATGAGGACGGAGACCTGCTGCAAGAGTCACTGGTTTATGAAATGAAAGCAAAGATAAGCGGCGAGCCGAGTCGATCCCAAAAACACATCGCAAAAAACCTCTTGCAGTGGTGGCGGTAAATTGCATTTTGCATGCGATGCGACCTCATATGCATGTTGTTTGTGCCCTGCCCTGACAGTGGGTGGTGGGATGGGGGCGTGCCACTGTTAAAGACACAGCCTGCACACACACACACACACACACACATCCAGAGAGTGAGAGATGCACACGGTCAGATAGGGGACAGGACTGGGATGTCAGCAGAGTTGACAATGTGCGAACAAATAATTCCATCAGCAAGAACAAAAGCGTCGAGTGATTGTTTGGGTGGCGACGCCTCGTCTCATTCCCTGGCTCAGATTGCCACCCCCCCTCCCCGCACTGCATCCCTTTCCATCTGTACCTGTGCAGCAAACCACAAAGAACCAATGCATATGCTTATGCCAGGACTTCAATGTATGTATGTGGAGTTTGCTGACCATGCAGCCGCCGTGCTGCAATCTTCGAACACTTCGCCAACACTTGTGCAACTCCACCCAACGCGATTGGCAATGATAAAATTTATGAATTTGAAAAGGGCGACTAGAACGGTAGAGCATCTGATTGGAAGCTCTTGCATTGTTACATGCCTTGATTGTTTGAGAATCGCAGAGAGAGGAGCTGTGCAAGCAGCACTTGCATCTGAATTTATTTTCTTCACTTTTCCACATATATCTTCTGTCTTCTTCTTTTTTGCAAATGCAACGACTGTAGCTTAAATATCAGCTATTCCATAGTTTGCCTTTAACTGAGTTGGTGAGAATCGTCTTGACCATTCTTATGTTTTCTTTTCTTTAACCTTAGAAGGGAAAATATCAAGAACTTTACTCTTGCTTGAAATATAAAGCACTTCTTAGATATGCATTCAATTCAAGTGTATTTTAAATTTCAACTGCTTTGGGGACCACCCTGAATGCATGAGAATCGCATAGAAGAGTTTAGTGAGCTGCATATTGCAATTCTGTTCTCCTCTTACACATATGTATTTAGTTATGTGTATCTCCTTTCTTTTTATTTTTGCAAATGCAACGTTTTAGTTTCCCTTTAACTTTATCTTATTTGGGACCACAATTTATTTGTAAGAATCGCATAGAGAGGTATTGTTACTTATCGTAATTCTGTTCTACTCATACTTATGAATCTTTCTTTTCCTTATGCAAGTGAAAGTTCAAGGAATATACTCTTGCTTAAATATGAACTGCAATTTATATGTTCTTAAATTTCAACCACGTTAGGTACAACCCCTGAGTACATAAGAATTAGAGTTTTGGGAACTGCATGCGAAACTATTTATTTTAAATCCGTTCTACTCTTACATATATAGCTTTCTTATTTTTGCAGCAGCTATAGCTAGAAAGGGGCAGCTCTACTTAAATATCAGCAATTCGCTTTCTAGTTTGCTTTCAATTTTAACTGCGTTGAATATGTGAGAATCGCGTAGAAGAGCTTTGTTAGCTGCTATTTATTGTAATCCTGTCCCTCTCTTACATAATCCTTTTTATTCTCCCGTTGCAAGAGAAAAAGCAGCGCTTTTAAAATATAAACTGCAAATTAGATGTATCTTTAATTTGAATTGCTTTAGGAACCACCTTGAATGCATGTGAATCGCATAGAGGAGTTTATTAGTATACCTTTTGCACTTGAACATGAGAAGGCTTAATGCCTTTACACTAGCTAGAAAGAGTTAGCACTTTTTGAATATCAGCTGCAATTCGCTGTCAAATTTATCATCACATTTCAATAAAAAACTGCACCTGCTACAAGCAAAGGGATTTATTTGATTCCGTGACAAGTGAAAAGTGTTTAAGCTACGTTGTTGAATCTTTTGGGGGCAGAAAGTAGATCTCCCCCGTGATTCATTATGATGAAATACATGCTCAGTTGGCCAACAAATAGATACATTTGGTCGCCCATTGGTTACAACACTTGCCAGCCAATTCGAGAGCTGCACTCAGCTCAGGGTCATAACATATGTACCTGGGCGGACCCCAAAACAAAAATAAAGTTGAAAAATAAAAACGGCAACCACGGAGCCAACTCAATAGTCCTTGTTCATTTGTCGAACTCTCTCGGAACGAACAGCGGCGATAGCAATATTTCCAGCATGCAAACAAAAAATTTACATATAAATGCGAAAACGCATTCAAACTAGCAAAGAGCAATGTGGCAAGCGGATAGAGTTGGAGACGAGCTTCGAACGATGCAACGAGGACGTTGATGTAAATGTGGAGTTGGAGCTGGAGTTGGAGTTGGTGTCGGAGTTGGAGTTGGATGTAGAGCTGCAGAAATAGGGGCAGCGAGCTCCGTGTGCAGTGAAATAAATAACATTTTTGTGCGAACGGCCATCGAAAATGTACGAAAAAGTAATTAACTTGTGGCCGGACACAGGCGGGAAAACGGTTGCAGAAACTACCATACATATACATACATACATATATATGTATACATCCCTATGTCGATGTCCCTAACTCCAATTTCAGGCATATGCAAATTTGCCAAATGCATTGCACTTTTGGCTAATGGTGGCCATCGTTGTCGTCGCTTGCTCCGCGATGGTGGCGGCCATTGCACAGCTCAATTGCATGCAGAGAATAGAGTCGGTCACGCCCCTCACACTTGCAACATTGCACGTATATACTGCTCACACACACACACACACACATTCGCTCACTCGCTCACTCACTCGCTGGCGACAAAATAATATCATTTGCGATCAAAGTAATTATTTTGCTTTGGTCTACAGCATAATTACAGCTTCGACTCGTCGTACGCCGCTTGGCTTGGCATTGCATGGCCGACGCTTTGGTTGGCTGACTGTAGTGACTACAAATAACACACACACACACACACATACACACTCGCACAGTAGGCTCAGACTCTGGCTGTTTAATGGTCGGCGCTCATGGTTGACATTTTCCAACAATTCTGGCGGCCATTTTGGCACCCTCCGCTGCTGTTGCTGCTGTCGTTGCTGCTGCTGCTGCTCTGCTGCACTTTTCCAAATAAAATGTCGCGCAGAATGCGCAAAATATGCAAATGCTCGCCATTTTCAAGCCCATGACTACGCCATTTTGCTCTGCTCTGCTCTGCAGCAAAACTTTTACAGGCAACACGAAAAACCAAAATAAATTTATGTCACTCGCGAAAAATTGAAATTTGCATGCAACGATTTTTTGGGGGGGGGGCTGTGGCCACATTGCCTGAATTGAGTTGTATTGCCAACTAGATTTTATGAATGTAATTACAGCAATGTCCTTTGACATTTAGCGATAGCAATACTCTACTCTACTCTACTCTAAAATAGCCAACCAAATGAATTATGCACGCACTCGCGGTGTAATTTATTTTGGTCATAAATAGATTAATTCAAATCACTTCCCAATTTTAAATGACATTTACAGCAAAGGCCATTGACATATTTTTGGTTGTTTGTGGTCTTAACTCAATTATAATAAATCTGAGATACAAGAATCGTTTAAAATGTGATTACGTTATAAAGAAAAAACAGCAAAAAAGAAATCAGCACATCAATGGTCAATTATGCAGACAAATTGCAAAAGGAAGAAAAATTCCAACAGCTCGAGAGTGAACATAAAGTATTGACTGCGATATTGATAAGAAAAAGTAATCGAAATTCAGAGGCGAGCCGAAGTAGCGGATGTGGGGAACAGCATCACAAGCCTTGAGGCAATACCACCAAACTGCATTCCAAATCAACAACAGAAGCTAACAAAACATGCATCAAACTCATCCACATCCTCATCATCAGCAGAGGCTGAGGCAGAGGCAGAGGCAGAGGCTGCGGCAGAAGCAGCGAAGTAAACAACAGAGGCAACTTTAGCATGGCGCGAAGTAGCAGTGGAAAATGGACTACGATGAGATGATGATGATGATGATGATGATGGGATGGAGGCCTGCCCAGACGTGGCTTGCTCTCGCCTCAGCCTAAGTCACAAACTCTTCCAGCAGCAACTATTACAACAACAACAACAGCAACAGCAACAACTACAACCAGATTCGACGCTTATTACTTACCAAACAACTCTGGCAGCTCGTAATGAACTTGAGGCATTTGATTGACTCGCGTCGCGGCAGCGACTTCGCCATGTTGCAATGAAAAATTGCAGCAACTGTTGAGGCTATGAATGAATGATGAATGCCATTCCCGGTCTCAAGAAGCCAAGCGAGCTCTGCTCTCTTGCTCTGCTGCGGCAACATGGAAGCTCCGGTCGCTGAGCAATATCTAAATGTGAATTTTATGGATTTTATACAAGGTGAACAAGGAGGATGGCACAGTGGTTGAAAAACTACACAAAATCAATGCAAAATGTTTCAATGATACATAAACAAAATAATGAAAAGTAATTATTAAATTTATATTGCAATAAAATAGATTGTTAAATAAACCCTAAGAAACAACAGAATTAAAAACTGTCTTCTTCAAATAACACCACTTTAAAAAGCATTTCTTAAAACATTGATAAAATGGTATGAGTTTTTTTTATATATAGCTCAGTTAGTCGAGCCGTCGCGTATCAATCTTCATATCAGTCTAAGATAGAAGAGTTCCTGAGTTCCAATGCTGCTCGAATCGATAATATTAGTATTTCGTAAGAAGAATGATTAACAAAAAGTAAAGTGAATAAAAGTGAATGCGAAATAAAATAGTAAAATAATAAATATATAGTAATAAACAAAGAATGAAATAACACTTTTTTTAAGATTTATAATAAGATTTTTGATCTTGAAACTATAGGATTTTTTCTTTTTTAAAACTTGGGTAAAATGCTCTAGAAATTCTTGAAGCACTTTTTAGATAGAAAAGTTCTTAGTACTAAGATCAAAATATTGATTTTACAGCATTTTGGTTCTGTTAAAGGATAAAAGATGAGTGAAAAATAAAGTTTGAAGTTAACTGTAAGGAAACCCAATTGAAAATTACTCATCTGATGCGCCACTGTGCAGAGACGTAGTCGAGGATGTGGCCAAAGTTCCGCGACGCGTAATCCTTGGTGTGTCTTGGGCTCATGTACGAATACTCCTACATACTCGAATATACAATATGGGCGATAAACATATTTTTATATAAATGTGTATACAAAAAAATATACAGACAGGCATAAATATATATATATTTGAGTATATGAAGTATACGTATGTGCAGCATGAAAGAGCTTTAGGCGCGGCACAGCTATTCAACGGCAGCGACAGCGACAGCAACAGCGGCAGATGGCAGCTTGAAAGATGGAAAGATACAACTGCGGGTATACGGAGGAAAGGAGGTAGAAAGAGGACAACAACGACGACTTTGGCAACGGTTTCAAGTAGGTTGCCAAGAGAGAGGTGAACGAAGAACAGAGAGCGAAGACACAAACGAAGCTGAAGAGGCATTGTGCATAATTTCGTATACGTTTTGTGAATTTGTAATTTCAAAATTATTATTGTCAGGGTTGCAAAAGGAGGAGTCGAAGATGTTGCACGCGTTCAACATTGATGGCGTTGATGGAACTCAGATTGGCAAACAAAGCCAAAACAACACAAGAAATCTCTGCTTCTTTGGCAGAGAAACAACTTTCGTCTGATTGGAGAAGCGTCTGCGCGAAGCTGTGCTGTTGTTTTCGATTTGATTCGCTGTGAGAGACGAAACATTAACGCGCAGCACAAAGCGAGAAACTTCAGGCGTTTTGCTTTGAGTTTCTCACGAAATGGAACGTAGAAACCATTCTCACATGTCTTTTCGTGTGTATTCACGTTCAATTTCCGCCGCCAATCTCACCCACAGTTCCCGCATTTCCTTTGACCAAGTTTTCACCATCACCATCACCACCACCCCCCTTTTCAATTCCAATTCTCGCACGCAGCGACCCATTAAATGTGCTTTTGACCATTTTTCCGCCGCGCTTGCGGTTATTTAAACGAGTGAACTCACATCGAGTCCAGCCTGCCAGCCTCCGAACACACAGTTCATTCTTATTTTAGCTCGATGCACAAATACCCTGCAAAAGGACTCGTTTTTTTTTTTTTTTGGTTTTTTGTGTTAAACGAGAAAATCGCAAAATTTAATTAGTTTAGTTTCATAAGCCGATCGTTGGGCATTTTGCAAACTATGTGATGACAGTTTATCGTTAATATTATTTACGCTGCCACCCACACACACACACACTAATATGCTCTCTTTTTTATGAAATTTATATAAAAATATATATAGGAATACCACTGGCGGAGTTGTTGATTTACACACGCAAACCCAACAGCTAACCGAACTTAACTGAACTGAACTCAACTCAACTGTTTACTCATGTAAATAATTAAGCAAAATAATGGTGCAGCATCAACAACAACAACAACAACAACAAAACGCAAAAAGGACCTTCGTTATGCGGCACTGATTTTTTCCATCATCATATGCGAATGTTTGCGAGTGTGTGTGTGTGTGTGGTGTGTGTATCAACAAAAGACAAAGTGATGTCCATTGTTTGCCCTTTTTGGCTGTAAGCACGCGCTACAAAAACCCTACTTCACCCCCCCTCACTCACCCATCATGTCCTCGACTCGACCTCATCTCTTTCCTCGCATTTTTCACTTGCGTGTCCGCGTCGACGTGTGAAAAAAATGGTCAGATTTATTTTTCATATTGTTAAGCAGACACAAACAAAAGACAGGCAAAAAAAAAACTGAAATAAATAAAATTAAGCACAAACATATTCTCATGCATTTTTCAATCAATTTATTGAGCGTAATCATTTTAATTGAGTGTTTGAATATTATTTGCCATTAGCATGAAAAGATGTGACTAAACATTTCATTCATCACATATTTATACCTTAAATACATAAATATATAAAATGTTTACTTAAATATTCCATCATAGACAACATCTTTATATTTTCCACGACAACTTGTCTTCGTTGCCACCACGCCAAAAAATAAGCGGCAAGTTATTGTCTATTTACCTCAGCGCAAACAACATTTGCCAGCTGAAAAGTAAATTCTAAATGAATTATTGGATCCATTAGCAAAATCCATTTACACAAATTTAATGCAAAAGCCGCTTCTGTTCTGCAAGGCAGAAAAACTTTACACACTTCGTTAAACTTTTTGGCATTGGCTAAGTTCTTAAGGGTCTGGGAGAGATTGGGGTCGGTTTTTTTTCTTTCGT
Source organism: Drosophila niveifrons (assembly GCA_035046325.1). Classification (NCBI taxonomy): domain Eukaryota; kingdom Metazoa; phylum Arthropoda; class Insecta; order Diptera; family Drosophilidae; genus Drosophila; species Drosophila niveifrons. The sequence goes on from JAWNOC010000068.1 coordinate 11,484,510, forward strand.
CTCTCTCTACGTTCCAGGATTCGGCATTTGTAGTACGTACTTGGGAGGGGCGAAAACACAAAACTTAACAATTAAAAAACAAGAAATAGTATCTATGCTTGCAGTAGCAACGATCTTTATACCCTAAGAAGGTAAAGAGGTGCCTATAAAGTAAGATATAGAAAAACAAGTAAGAAAGCAAAATATAAGCAAAATTTTACGGTATTTTTTCAAAGTATACTGAATTAATATACCACAAAAATACAAAAAAAACATACTTAATTATATAGTTGGTATATTGATATAGTACTACACTCAATATATACTATAGAGTGCAAAATATACCGACACAAAGTTATAATATACTTCTGCACTATGCGTAGCGGGTATAAAGAGAAGAAATATTTCCAGCCTCAACTTGAAGCATAAAGAACAAATCGAATGTTTTATTCAAGGATACCTTTCGGTAAGTGTATAATAAGGCAGTAAAGAAAACATTTCGAGATTTACGCATTATGCGTAAATGTAAAGGGTTGCTACTCAAGTTCTAGAACTGTGTTCTTTAGTCTGTGGCCCCGTCATTTGCATAGAAAAATAGAAAATAGACATTGCGAGTGTCGAGGTTTTGGTCTGTCCGTAATATTGGCCTGTAGCGCATAAGATTCTCCTTTTGTGGGCATCTTTGGGGTTGGTTCGAGTGGGGAAAATATTATTTTAATTTTGGCTGGGTTAAGTGGAACTAAGTTATAAGTCGTTGTTTCATTTTGAATGGGTGATGCATATATATATTGCTTGTTTTACTCATAAAATGATTCAACAATGAAAGCAACTTTAATTTACTTGTCTGTGTGCAATAATTTACACAGAGATGCATATTGAAAATTAACCGCGGCAGCAATGGCGACTTTTTAATTTATTTACAAACCACTTAATTTGTTGTTATTCTGTTTTAATTACATTTTACATGCGGCGTTAAATATGAAATTAAAAATGCATACGCGTCCAATTTTCTCATCTCACTGTTTTTTATGAGAATGAGAATGAGAATACTATATAATGGAAGCCTTAATGCATTCATGTTTAAAACTAACAAAAGTTGTAAAAATGTGCGATATATGTGTGATTATATATTTTATATGTATTCATTCGTTTAATTTATATTATACATTCATTACCGTCGATACCCATTAAAAATAAATAATGAAAGAGCAGACAGCAGACAATGATTTCATAATTTTAATATTTTTTATCAATTCAAAAGAAGAGAAATGTAAAATTATGGGGTATCTCTGTTTTCATAAGTAAACATGTTTTTATGACAAAGCATATAAAAAATATATATTTTAATTTGTACATATTTGCAATAATATTTACTTACATTACGCAACTCTTCTTTTTATTTGAATTTGCAATGTGTCTCAACCATTAATTAATAATTTAAAATGCACAAAGAAACAATAACATGTTAATACTGTTATCGTTTTATTAACAATTCATATTAAAAAAAATATATCATGCATTGTTATTGTCGTTTATATGGCACTTTGTGTTGTCGATATTGATTTCCAACGGCAAAAACGGTACTGATATAATCATAACAATGGCCAACTGACGCCAATAAGGTTTCCCTCTGACACTTGAGCGCCTTCCCGGGGTTCTGGTGAGTCGTGAATCAAAACTGTGTGTAGTACGAATAACCCGGGCTAACCCAATAAGAAGTCACTCGGTTAGCTGCAACTGGTAACCCGAGACCAAAGACTGAGACATCAGCAAATTGAGCAGAAAACCAGAAGGCGCCAGTGCTCAGTGCTCGAGCCGATGGTAAATGTGGAACCCTTCTTGTTGTTGTTGTTGTGCTGGCTGGTATTTTGACACTTGCCACCGCTTGTAAACAACAGTTATTTAGGCTTATAATGAATATGAGCAACAGCACGAAGGTCACACCGAAAGCAGAGTCCTTCAAGCTTCAAGCTCGATGACATGTGGCGCCAAAGAATCAGAGAATCACAGAAAGAGAGAGAGAAAACTGGGGAATCGGAGATTCAGAGTGCAAAACCTCAAACCGATTTCCGTTACTGGAATTATATATTTTAAAAGCCCAAATGCTGGACAGCATTTTCTTTACAGCTTTCCACTCGAGAGGTTATTCGGTAGACAACCAACAAAAAAAAAAATGCAGAAAGTTTTCTTTGATGCAACCTCTAATGAAGACAACAAATTGTTGCTACCTAATGAATGACAGAATCCCTCCTCTGTAAGGAAAAGCACTTTGGCTCATTAAAAAATTAAATTTAAATAATTCTCTTTTTACAACATACTCTACTTCGAGTTATTTACATTTGGAGTGTAATACAAATATGCTACGACTGAATATAAACTAATATTATTATAGAAACTTGAGTAAGTCGAAGTAATAGTCTAAAATTTCATACGAAATCTACAATTTTTAATATAAAAGAAAACATTATTTTTGAGAGTATTTTGAATTCGTAAAGTTTTTTGTTATTTTCAATTATTTGTCTGTACGTTTCCCTTGCGCTTAAGTCAACAAACATTTTTAATTTCATTTTTCAAACGTCGCTTTGATACCTGCATGCCGCATTAACACCCTCCTCATTCATCTCATCGACTCGACTCGTCTCGACTTTAGGGCTGACGGACTGCTGCTTTCGGCCCTTGGCTGATAATTTGATATGCCTTTTGGCTTATAGAAGGGGGAGGAGGGGGGAGGGCTTTAATTTTATTTGCACAAAAATGCGCATCAATTTTGAAGGAACGTTTTCATGTCACAACGTCACAACGAATTTTTGTTTCCTTTTTTTTGTTGGTTGTGGCCAGAGTAAATAAAATTCATTATGAATTTCTAATTATAGCACCGGACAAAATTCCCCTCAAAAAAAAGTTTACATTTTTACTGTATTTTTTCCCCGTTTTTTTCAACCATAATAGAAGCAGAGAAAATGTCAAGCCGCGTTTGACAATGATGAATTTGCTAAGAAGGGAGAAAAACGCCCTTCAAAAAGCACAGAAGAAGAAAACTCTGCTGATAAACTGATTAAGCACATCAATTGGGTTGAACACTCTTTAATGGCAATTGTTTTGCGCAAAGTGAATTTTCTTTTGTATGCTGTGTGCTTTGCATTGCATTGGGAGGGAGCCAAAACATTGAAGTAAGTTTTGCTGTTGGATTTCTAATTACAAAAATAAGTAAAAAGGCAAATGGTTTTGCGGTTTTGTGCACCTGCTACCCACAAAAGCATAGATAATTATGAAAAGGTGAATGGCAAGAATGGCGAGAATGGAGATGGAGATGGAGATTGGAGGGGGGGACAGGAGCCCCAAATTGGTAAAGGTATTTATTTAAATTATTATTGGACTTAATTATGCCATGTTGGCTTACCTGAGGGGAGGCATCACAAGAATGAAACAAAGAAAAGCGACGTGAATAGAAGAAGCCAAACTAAAGTGCCGCAGAACTTTGCAGCAAATTATGAGAATGAAAAATACAAAAACAAAGCAGACGGGAGATGAGGAAAATGTAATTGGAAGAGAATTTTTGTATAATAATAATATAATGAAAATACTAAAATAATAATTGCTTTAGTATTGATTTTCCACTTGAAACATATCACATTTCGAGTCAGGAATATCAGTTTCATTCCGGCCACGAGTCACATTAAACACACATGCTAAGATGTATTATTATGTTTGCTTAGAAACAATATCAAGAGTAAATATCATCGACAAAACTACTACAGTCCATTAGTGAGATATGAATGAGATATGTAAGAGTGACAGATTTTGTGGATTTGCTACCAGTTTTATGTTTCTCATATTTGCTTGACCTACATATTTTGGGTAACACACAACGTCATACATTCAATCTAAATCCAAATGCTCGACTGTGTTTAACTTACAACACTAGAAATTCCAGCTGATATAAATCAAGAAAACAATGGGCAGCACAGATAGTTGGTTATACAAAGTGAAGTACCTCTGTGTCGCTATGTAATACATCAGGGAACATTACAGATTAACTGTTCGCCTTCTCGCACTCAGGACACGCCTTTCGCCCATTGTCATTGGCATTGTCGTTGTCGTTGTCCTTTGGCCCCCATTGTCAACACTAAGCAGCGTGTGAGGATTATTCGTCGTGTATGGCATTCTCTATTCCCGGAGCCAGATAAATAATGCTCGCATGTCTTTTGTATAATTGGTGGTGTCACATGCGATTCGCATCCTTCTCATCCTTACACACACACACACTCAACACTCTAATGCGTGTTGCCAAAAATGTGGCATTGTTGTGACCGTTTTGTGATTAGGATTCGCTACTTTGGTGAGTGAGCCCACAAAATACAATATTTTTTAACGTATTTGTTTCGGGTATTTAATGCTTCAATTGATTTTTAATTTAATGCCAGCTGCTGTGCTACGTTTTTCTGCCTTTTCGGCCGGCTGAAAAGCCCAGCAGGTTGCCTCCTGTCTCTTCCACAAAGTCTTGGAAGACAACTTGCCGATCATTGAGATCTCATGATGCGCACCGAGGCGTCACACTGTGAATCACAAAGCAAAGTACTCGTAAACAACTATGAGTATAATAATTGAGCTACTCAACTCCGTCATGCCAAAGGTTAACAAAAATAGTGACATAATGAGTTGTACAACTTGCTTGAGTACAAAGTAAGAAAAAAAGCTATTAGCAATAATTCACAACATTTTCAAACTGTTTTGCAATTAATATTTTGACTCACTGTTGAAACGAACGGATGTAAATAAGAACAAAAACATTTCCAGTGAAATACGAATAACTCGGAACTCAAACTCAAGAGCAATAAATAAAAATATATATAACGCCAGTCAAGCGATTAGCAAGGTGAAATAAGCTTTGCAATCGTGAAAGCTTTTTAAGATGCGACTGTGAGAATCTGAGAATGTGCTCGACGACGCTAGAGCAGTTTCAATTAAACACTCATTAAGTTAGCACGTTTCAACATTTAGTACGCTTATATTTAATCGCTCAATATGAAACTGTTCTTGCTGCTTTGTGTGCTTGGCATTCACAGCTTATCAATCGTTCAAGGCGATTCCAAGCTCGTGTGCTATTATGATTCGAGTTCGTTTTTGCGTCAGGGTCTCGCCAAACTTGATGTCGCCAATCTGGAAATTGGTTTACAGTTTTGTACACATTTGGTCTACGGTTATGCGGGCATAAATCGAGAAACCTTTGAGCTGCAGAGCTTAAATGTCGATATCGATATGTTCCATTATGGAGACATTACGAAATTGCGCGCTAGATTCCCCCGCCTGAAGATCCTTTTGAGTGTCGGTGGTGATCATGATTTGGATGCATCCGAATCTAATAAATATATCAATCTGCTCGAGGCAAATGCCACTACACAACAGAATTTCATCGATAGCAGCATGATCTTATTGCGTAGCAATAAATTCGATGGCTTGGACTTGGCCTTCCAGCTGCCCAAGAATAAGCCACGCAAAGTGCACGGCACTCTTGGCACCTACTGGAAGAGTTTCAAGAAGCTATTCACCGGCAATTTCATTGTCGATACCAATGCTGAGGTGCACAAGGAACAGTACACAGAACTTGTGTCGAAGCTGAGCAGAGCATTGAAAAGTGTCGATCTATCGCTGACCATGACTGTTTTGCCCAACGTCAACTCGACCTGTAAGTCATTGATAATTGCCTAATGTAATACTTATTAATGCAAATCATTTGTGCATTTCAGGGTACTTCGATGTGCCCAAGATTGTGCAACATTTCGACTTCATTAACCTGGCTGCCTTCGATTTCCTGACTCCACTGCGCAATCCCGAAGAAGCTGACTACACTGCTCCCATTTTCTTGCTGGACGAGCAAAATCGTCTACCGCATTTGAATATCGAATACCAGTTGAACTATTGGCTACAAAATCATTGCCCAGCCAACAAGCTCCACTTGGGCATTGCCACCTACGGCCGCGCTTGGAAGCTATCCACAGACTCTGAAGTTAGTGGTGCTCCAGTGGTTCCTCGCACTCAGGGCGCAGCACCTGGTGGACTGCAAATTGCCAGCACTGAAGGACTGTTGAGTTGGCCAGAAATCTGCTCGAAAATCTCGCAGAATGCAACAGCTGCCTATCGTGGACACAATGCCCCAATTCGCAAGGTCACCGATCTCACGGCGAAGTATGGCAATTATGCATTCCGTCCGGCTGATGAGAATGGCGAACACGGAATTTGGGTGAGCTTCGATGATCCGGACTTTGCAGGCATCAAGGCCACCTATGCCAAGAGCAGAGGTCTCGGCGGTGTTGCTTTGTTCGATCTGAGCTACGACGACTTCCGTGGCCTTTGCACCGGAAACAAGTTTCCCATACTACGTTCCATTAAATCTTTCCTGCCCTAATATGTATATATAGTTTGGACATGCATTGCTTTACTAGTTTTACAAAATACATAATTTGACATGTAAATATTACTGAAACAACTTAAGAGCCTCTACTTTCATAATAAACTGATTGCGAAAGCAATTCATTTTAAATAAAACCCTGACATGATTCTGAATGAGATTATGTTATTTTTCACAGCAGCTTTAAGAAAACGTCACATATAAAAGCTTAGATTGTTAGACTCTTCTGTAATTTAAATATAAGCTTGAGTTCATTCAACCATTTCATTCATATACGCTTTAATAGTGTTTATAGTATATGATTAACAAAAATCTTAAGAGTGCCAAAAGCTTTGCTATTTTCACAAGATTCTGTCAAAGATGAAAAGACCTATTTTTTGCTCAAATTCAATTCATAAGAAAAGCCGACCAGTTATCAATATTTGTCATTCAATGTTTTGAGAATCAATTTATGGGAATCTTGACTTGACTTCACGCTCTTTTATCACTTCTAAAAGCTTAGCCAAAAAAGCTAAGCTAGATTTTCGACTAGAATCATTCAACATTAAGCTTCAGCTTATTCAGCGACTTCATTTAGTCACGCTCGAGTGTTGTAACGGAAAGGAATCGAATCGACAAGATGATAAAGCTCCAATATTTTTTTCTGCTTCTGAGTCTGCATTTAATTGTCGCACATGCCGATGAGGAAGTTCAACATGTGCCAAGAGTCGTGTGTTTCTATGATACGTTAAGCTCCTTGCGCGAAGGTATTTAAACAAATGTTTCAATTGAAATCGATTTATCACTACCAAATTCTCTATAGGTCCAGCAAAGCTTACCAATGCGCTTCTACAAATACCTCTTATCAATTGCACTCATTTGGTTTATGGCTATGTGGGAATACGAGGAGACAACTATCACGTGAAGATTCTAAATGAAGATTTTGATGTAAAACAAAATCAATTTGGCAATGTGACATCGTTGAAGAGTAAATTTCCGCACTTGAAAATTTTATTGAGTGTTGGCGGAGGTCGTGACATCGATCCGGAGTATCCAAATAAATATATGGATCTTCTTGATGGAGGATTAGAGAAGCAGATACAATTCATCGAGTCAGCGTACGCGCTTGTTAAGAAGTATGGATTCGATGGTCTTGACATAGCTTATCAGTTTCCACGCAGCATGCCAGCAAGTATTATGGATCGCATGGAACAATTTAATGATTTTATTCAATATTTGGCGCTTATGAGATTCCGAATTAATGGATTGCTACTGACTCTAACTATGCTACCAGGAGTGAACCATAAATGTAAGTAATGTCCCTAGATTTTAGTGATGAACATGCTATTATTTGTTCCATTTTCCATAGGGTATATTCATGCCATTGGAATGGACACTAATCTTGACTTTGTGAATTTGCCCACATATGACTTCTTGACACCCACACAAAATCCCCATCAAGCTGACTACACAGCGCCTCTTTATCAGAATAACACTCAGAATCGTGATAAATCGATGAATGTTCACCACCAGGCTCTTTATTGGGAAGGCAAACTCTTTCGTCCTCGTAATTTAAATATGGCATTTGGTATTTATGGCAACGCCTGGGCGACAACTCACGAATCTGGTTCAACTGGCGAACCCATCGTACAACATACGAATGGTCCTGCTCAAGGAGATTTGTTTTCCCGAAAAGATGGTGTTGTTAGCTATTCCGAAATATGCAATATACTCCATCGTGGATATAGCAACCATTATAATACCTCATCACTGGCAGCCAGTTTCATATATAATCAAACACTTGATGCCGAACACGAAGGATTCTGGTTAACCTACGATAATTTAGTTACTCTGGCTAACAAAGCGAGATATGCGAATAGATACAATGGAGGTGTGGCTATATTCGATCTTGGATTTGATGACTATGAAGGCCACTGTAGCGAAGAAAAGTTTTTCATACTAAATCACATACGATCATATTTGCTACATCCTGAGCAACCGGATCCCAAACTTGACCTACATCAGTTTCCCCAAACCAAACCGTAAAATTCTCTATTAACAATATTTTAAAGAGCGCTTATCTATAATTGTTGTCAACCAAGTCGAATAAAGTGACTATAAATTAAAGTTTGCTCAATTTGTAAACTGATTAAGTCTACACTTTATTCATAAAAGAATATCTATATTGGGGAAAAAGAAAGAAAGAAATTCGACTAGAATTCTTCAAAAATTTAAATTAATTATCTGAGCAAAGTAATTTAATAGCTTAATTAACAGAGCTAATATATATTTATAAGTTGAATATTTTTGCATATTTATAAGACAAGTTTCCGAAACATATTTCAAATAACAACTTAATTGAATTCCTCTCTTTAACCTCTTAATCTTAGTCTAGATACGCAGCCGAATTCAATGCTCACTAAAAAGCTTAAATCGTTTGCTAATTAGAACTTTTGCGATGTGAATTTGATTGCAAGTTCAGTTCAGTTCAGTTCTGATTGTCCAGAGATTCGGACTTGAGTGTTCAATTGAAAGTATGCAACGTTTAGCTGTTTGTGTTTTTCTTTTTCTGGCTCTTTGCTTTATAGTCCCAAGCATTGAGTCTAGAGTCGTGTGTTATTACAATTCACAAAGTTCTTTACGCCAAGGTAAATAAGTGAAGCGAATTTATAAACATATACTCTATTCTATACTTTCATTATTAAAGGCCCTGGAAAACTGACCAAAAATGACTTGCTTTACTCTGTTCCCTATTGCACACATTTGGTGTATGGCTATGCGGGAATAAGAGGCGACAGTTATCAAGTGAAGAGCCTGAATGAAGTTCTGGACATTGACAAAAAACATTTCACTGAAGTAACGTCCATAAAGCGCGAGTATCCAGACTTGAAAGTGTTACTGAGCGTAGGCGGAGATCATGATATTGATTGGAAATATCCTTATAAATATCTCAGACTACTCGAAGCAGGACAAGAAAAGCAAAACGATTTTATTCAGTCAGCAAGCTTTTTCGTTAAGAGCTTTGGTTTCGATGGCCTTGATCTAGCATGTCAATTCCCACAGAACCAGGCTTGGAACAAAGATGGATGGGAAGCACGGGTGGTAAATTCCGAGCTGCTTAAAAATCAGACCACAACGCTCATTCAGAACTTGAAGAAAACTTTGCTAGAAGATGAATTGCTCTTAAGTGTGACTGTGCTACCGAATGTAAACTCCTCATGTAACCATCAAATTTCTTTTCGAAATATGATCAATTTGTACTTAGAATTTATTTTTTCGTAGGGTATTTCGATATTCCTGCACTTGACAGGCATGTTGACTTTGTGAATCTGGCCGCCTTTGATTTTCTCACCCCCGGACGAAATATCAACACAGCTGATTACTCGGCTCCACTTTACCATAACGCAACCCAGAAACGATTGCCGCACTTTAATGTGGACTTCCAGGTGCAATATTGGAAGCAACAAGGATTTCCCTCTAATAAATTGAATTTGGGATTTGGCATTTATGGCAATGCATGGAACCTAACCTACCGATCAGGCCAAAGTGGCGTCCCTCTAATACATCATACAAATGGTGCTGCTCGGGAAGGTCCATATTTTCCAAGAAATGATGTGTCTGGCTATTCAAAGATATGCGCATTGCTGCATAATGCAAGTTTCTATAAAGATTCGACACCAAGAGAGGTTCAGGAGGCATATGGTAACTACGCTTACTATCCCGCACTCCAGCCTAACACTGAAGGCGTCTGGATGAGCTACGATAACACTTATGCCCTTGTCAGCAAGGCGAGGTATGCCAAGAGCCATGTAGGAGGTGTGGCTATATTTGATCTCGGATACGATGACTACCAAGACGCATGCAACGCGGGAATGTTCCCAATAATGCGGCTTATAAGGGCAAATTTTTTGAGTGCGAATGCGACTTATCCAGAAATTGACTTGGCTGGAATACCAATTTGGTAAATGAGTCTTAATTGCCGATTTGCTAATCAAATTTCTGAAAATTAATTATATTATTCTCATATATTTCTTCGAATAATCCATAAGCTAACAGTTTTTTGTTTGAGCTTATGTTTTAGACAGCAGTTGAAAGCTGGTTAGATATGATAATCAATCTAACAGCAAAAGTATATAAATATATATATATGTATATATTAAAATTCAAATAAAGAGTTAAAAGTTATACGATTTAAGAAATCAATTCAGTTTGCTTTTGTTTACTCGACGTTGTAGTCGTATAGCTTTTAGAATGGAAAAAACGATAAAAGTGTTAGCGCTAATTTTGTTATTGCCATTACTTTATGTCCCTGCAAATGGACATAAAATAGTGTGTTATTATGACTCAGCAAGCAGTTTACGTGATAGTAAGTTTGCATCACAACTTTTTGTAATTAATCAACAATCATCAAATGATTTAATTGTACTAGATCAAAGCCAGTTGACGACTGAAAACTTAGCTCTCGCTCTTCGATTCTGTACGCATTTGATTTATGGCTATGCCGGAATACGAGCTGACAATTATCAAGCACATAGCTTAAACGAAGAACTGGACGTTAACCAGCATCAATTCTCAGAAGTGACTGCCTTAAAACGCTATTATCCTGGTCTGAAAGTACTACTAAGTGTGGGAGGTGATCGTGATATCGATGAGAAGCATCCAAATAAATATATCGAACTACTTGAAGGAGGGCAGGAAAAGCAGAAAGAATTCATAAAATCAGCTCACTCATTGGTAAAGAACTACGGATTTGATGGTCTTGATTTAGCCTATCAGTTTCCCAGGAACAAGCCGAAGAAAGTTCACACAGGCCTTGGCATGGTTTGGAAAAATTTTAAGAAAATATTCACAGGTGATTTTATTGTGGATTCTAATGCAGAGCAGCATAAAAATCAATTTACATCGCTTGTCCGTAGTGCGAGCGATAAACTGCACCAAGATGGTCTTCTCCTAAGCTTGACTGTGCTTCCAAATGTCAACTCGACTTGTAAGTACACCTATAGATTTCTCACTGCTAACTAATGAGACATAGTCCTTGTGCAGGGTATTTTGATGTTCCGGTGCTCAATGACATCGTTGATTTTGTAAATATTGCTGCCTTTGACTTTGTAACTCCGGAACGCAACCCTGAAGAAGCAGACTACTCAGCTCCACTTTTCAAGGATCAATCCCATGAGCGATTATCTCATTATAACGCAGATTTTCAAACGCAATTTTGGCTGGACCGACGATTTGATAAAAAAAAAATTAACTTGGGTATTGCCAGCTATGGAAATGCTTGGAAACTAACCAAAGATTCCGGAGAAACTGGAAAGCCCATTGTGTCGAAGACAAATGGTCCTGCTCCGCCTGGTCCCTATTTGAAAAAGGCTGGTGTACGCAGCTTAGCTGAAATATGTTTGCTGCTAGAGAGTCCAAATAAACCCGTTACGAAAGCTGATCTTTTAACTGGCAACTTTAACATATATGGCAGCTATGTGATTGGTGCAAAGGATTCGGATTCTGATAAAATCTGGGTTGGCTACGATAACTTGGATATTGTTAAATACAAAACAGCCTTCTCTGTTAGGTACTTGGGGGGCATAGCTCTTTTCGATCTAAGTAGCGACGACAGTCAAGGATCGTGCTTTAATGAGAAGTTCCCCATACTGCTCACGATAATACAACAAAGTATAGAATCTATCCGATTGCATAATAAGTGAAAGCGTGTATACAGAATTAAGCAGTTTATTCAAAACGTTGATATTTTGTATAAGTATATATTTCCTTATTTAAAAAAAAAAAAAATTAGAGGTGAAAAGTGTTCATTTTATATTGCCACTATAAATGATGGTCAGCCAATAAAGCAGCTCTCTATATTGAGTTTGATTCCACTAAAAGAAATAATCACTTATATACTTTTTGTCGGTTTTTTTTCTTTATATGGAAATTTATTTATATTATGAGACCTACACAACAAGAGAAAGCTGATAAAATATGATAATTAAATAAAAACCAGTATTGTGAATGCTACGGTATTTTATAAAAGCAATACGACTTGTAAAATTAATTCAATAAGATTTTGAATACTCGACGTTGCGGTCGCATAGCTTTAAACATGAAAAATTCGATTCAAGTGTTCGCGTTATTTTTGTTAATACAATTACTTATTGCCTCTGCAAACTGGCTAGATCCTAAAATAGTGTGCTCTTATAACTCAGCAAGCAGTTTATATGATAGTAAGTTTTGCTTTAAAACTTTCTGGAATTGATCAACAATTACCCAATGATAAAATTTTACTAGCTCCAATCCAGTTGACGACTTCAAACTTATCTCTGGCCCTACGATTCTGTACGCATTTGATTTATGGCTATACGGGAATACGAGCTGAAAATAATCAAGCACACAGCTTAAATGAAGAACTGATTCTTAACCAGCATCAATTCACTGAAGTGACCGCTCTTAAACGCTATTATCCTGGTTTGAAGGTACTACTGAGTGTGGGAGGTGATCGTGATATCGATGAGAAGCATCCAAATAAATACATCGAACTACTTGAAGGAGGGCAGGAAAAGCACAGAGAATTCATAAAAACAGCTCACTCGTTGGTCAAGAACTACGGATTCGATGGTCTTGATTTAGCCTATCAGTTTCCCGAGTACAAGCCGAAGAAAGAGCACATGATTTGGAAAAATTTGCATAACATATTCGCAGGCGATAATATAGTGGATCCTATTCAGATCAGCACAAAAATCAATTCACATCGCTTGTCCGTAGTGCGAGCGATAAACTGCACCAAGATGGTCTTCTATTAAGCTTGACTGTCCTTCCAATTGTCAACGCGACTTGTAAGTACACAAATTTTATACATTTCTCGCAGTAAATTAATAAGCAATAATCCTTATGCAGGGTATTTTGATATTCCGGTGCTCAATGACATGGTTGATTTTGTAAATATTGGTGCCTTTGACTTTGGAGCTCACAACCGCAACCCTGAAGAAGCGGATTCCACAGCTCCGATTTCCCAAGAGCAATTATATCCTTATATCGCGGATGCTCAAGCTCACTTTCTGCTGTACGATGGATTTGATGAAAAAAAAATCCACTTGGGTGTAGCCAGCTACGTAAATGCTTGGAAACTGACCGAAGATTCCGGAAAAACTGGAGAGCCCATTGTGACAAAGACAAATGATCCTGCTCCGCCAGGTTGCTATTAGTTTTTCCTTTGGGAAGGTGTACGCAGCTTAGCAGAAATATGTTTAATGCTAGCTGATTCAAACAAACCCATTACGAAATATGATCTTTTGACTAGCAAGGCTAACAAATATGGCAGCTATGCGATTAGTACAAGGGATTCGAGTACTGACCGAATCTGGGTTGGCTACGATAACTTGAATACAGTTAAATTCAAAACAGCCTTCTCTGTTAGGTACTTGGGCGGCATAGCTCTTTTCGATCTCAGTAGCGACGACAGTCAAGGATCGTGCTTTAATGAAAAGTTCCCCATACTGCACACAATAATACAACAAGTTCAAGGACAATATAGAATTGATCCGATCCTATAATAAGTGAAAGCGTGTATAAAGAAATAAGCAGTTTATGCTACACATGGATTTTTTGTATAAGTAAGATTGATTTACAATTTCAAATGATTTAGTGTGTTTCCTTATATCGAAAATAAAAAAATTAAAGATGAAAAGTGTTCATGTTTTATTGCTACGATCAGCTATGATCAGCCCACAAAGCAGCTCTCTATATTGAGTTTGATTCCACTAAACGAAATAATCAATTAAAATAGCTTCAGTTAAATGTAAGTAATTTTTGACACTGATCAGAGCACAAGGTTAAATTACTCTTCAACTCTATGGGCACCGGGTAAAATTACGAGTAAATTAGTATTATATTTTTGTTTTATACTTTTTGTCGGTATTATTGCGTATATCGAAATTTATTTATATTATGAGACCTACGCAACAAGAGAAAGCGGGTTAGATATGATAATTAAATCAAAACCAGTATTTTGAATTTTACGGTATTTTATAAATGTATTAAAAGCAATGCGACTTAAAAAATTAATTCAATATGATTTTGAATACTCGACGTAGCGGTCGTGTAGCTTTAAACATGAAAAGTACGATTCAAGTGTTTGCGTTATTTTTGTTAATACAATTACTTATTGATTCTGCAAATGGACAAAATGAAAATATTGTGTGTTATTATGACTCAGCAAGCACTCTACGTGAGCGTAAGTTAACTTCAAAACTTTCTGTAAAAAATCAACAATCACCCAATGATATTATTGTTCTAGATCCAAGCCAGTTGACGACCTCAAACTTAGCTCTCGCCCTACGATTTTGTACGCATTTGATTTATGGCTATGCGGGAATACGAGCTGACAACTATAAAGCACATAGCTTGAACGAAGAACTGGACGTTAACCAACATCAATTCACTGAAGTGACTGCTTTAAAACGGCACTATCCAGGCCTGAAAGTACTACTGAGTGTGGGAGGTGATCATGATATCGATGGAGAACATCCAAATAAATACATTGAACTACTTGAAGGAGGGCAGGAAAAGCAGAAAGCATTCATAAAATCGGCTCACTCGTTGGTCAAGAACTACGGATTCGATGGTCTTGATCTAGCCTATCAGTTTCCCAAGAACAAGCCGAAGAAAGTTCACACAGGCCTTGGCATGGTTTGGAAAAATTTTAAGAAAATATTCACAGGTGATTTCATTGTGGATCCCAATGCAGAGCAGCACAAAAATCAATTCACATCGCTCGTCCGTAGTGTGAAAGATGAACTGCGCAAAGATGGTCTTCTCTTAAGTTTGACTGTGCTTCCGAATGTCAACTCGACTTGTAAGCAGACAAATGTTGACATATTTCTTCACTGAAAAATATTAAGAAATTTTTTATTTGCAGGGTACTTTGATATTCCGGTGCTTAATTACTTCGTTGATTTTGTAAATATTGCTGCCTTTGACTTTGTAACTCCCGAACGCAACCCAGAAGAAGCAGACTACACAGCTCCACTGTACAAAGAAGAATCCCAAGATAGATTAACTCATTATAACGCGGATTTTCAAGCGCAATATTGGCTGCACCAAGGATTTGATAAATCAAAAATTAATTTGGGTATAGCTAGCTACGGAAATGCTTGGAAACTGACCGAAGATTCCGGAGAAACTGGAGAGCCCATTGTGTCGAAGACGAATGGTCCTGCTCCGCCTGGTCCCTATTTGAGAAAGGCTGGAGTACGCAGCTTAGCTGAAATATGTTTAATGCTAACTCATTCAAACAAACCCGTAACGAAATATGATCTTTTGACTAGCAAGGCTAACAAATATGGCAGCTATGCGATAAGTGCAAAGGACTCAAGTACTGACAGAATCTGGGTTGGCTACGATGATTTTGATGCTATTGGTTTCAAAACTGCCTACGCCAAAGTTTATTTGGGTGGTGTTGCTCTTTTCGATCTAGGTTACGATGACTTTCAAGGATCGTGCTTCAATGAAAAGTTTCCCATACTGCACACAATAAAACAACAAATTGTGCTAACAACCAAAGTTGATCCGATTATATAATTACACAAAAGCTTACGCAATGTTTTGAATAAAATGGCTAAATAGCCAAAAAGGCAGCTCTATCTAAGTGAATTTGTATTTGCATCTTAATGATAAGTTTATTTAGCTTATACTCATTGGCAAGAATAAATAAATAGTCAATAAAGCAATTAATGTGAGCAGCTTTGAAATACGCGGTAACCATATTAGGAGACTACTAAAATATATTTATATTTACTGTTGACGGTGATCACGAAAATATGTTCTTTATGGAACGATGCTTGTAACGTATAAATATGATAAAAATTAATATTAAATATTACTTTCTTGGAGAATAATCAAACAAATTTGTGTATTCGATATTAGGAAAGTTTAAGAAAACGAATACATTAATATAGTACATCATTTGATTAATGATTTAAATTACGAATTCCGGTTTCTTAAATCAACTCGACTTGTTTTTAAAGCTGTGTGCGAATTTGATATTGTCATTATATACGCTAGTTTTGCATGCATCTGCATTTGGTTTCCTATAAGTAGGGCTTCGATTTGAATTTGAATTTAGTTGGAATTCGATTAGTCAACGCTAAAGTCGTGTGAATTAAGGATTTTAACTATCATCCTCCAAGCATCATGAAATTCTTGGCTTTAATTTTATTGCTCCCGTGTCTTTATGCTGAAGATGAACTCTATCGCGATCGAAATTTAGTGTGCTTTTACAATTCAGGTGAAATAAAATTATATTGCATTTATTTAAATCAACTAATTAACCACACTTAATCAGATGGAGTCAAGTTACCTTATAAAGACTTAGCTCTTGCCGTGCAGTTTTGCACACATTTGATATATGGCTATGCCGGAATTCACGGAGACAACTACGAAGCACACAGTTTAAATGAAGAGCTGGATATTAAAAAGAATCATTTCACTGAAGTCACGTCATTAAAAAGCAAATATCCTAAGCTAAAAGTGCTACTGAGTGTGGGCGGTGATCGTGATATCGATGAGAAGCATCCGAATAAATACATTGAACTACTCGAGGCTGGACATGAGCGTCAAAAAGATTTTGCCAAATCAACTTTGTCTTTAATTAAAACCTACGGATTCGATGGCCTTGATTTGGCTTATCAGTTTCCCAAGAACAAGCCCAGGGAAGTGCACTCCGCCTTGGGAGCGGCTTTTGAAAGCGTAAAAAAATTCTTCACTGGCGATTCTGTTGTGGATTCCAATGCGGAAAAGCACAAGGAACAATTTGTATCGATTGCTCGTGAAGTTAAAGATGTGCTACATCCAAATGGCTTTCTGCTAAGCTTGACTGTGCTACCCAATGTTAACTCCACTTGTAAGTACAAAAGATTGGTTTTTAATTATCCAAATAATTGAAAAGTATTTTTGCGTAGGGTACTTTGACATTCCGAAGCTCAGCGGTCTCATTGATTTTGTGAATCTTGCCGCCTTTGACTTTGTCACTCCCGAACGAAATCCCGAGGAAGCGGACTACACAGCTTCTCTGATCGGACCGGTATCACAGGAACGATTGTCTCATTATAGTGCTGACTTTCAAACGGAGTACTGGAGGAAAGAATTTCCTATCACAAAAATCAATTTGGGTATTCCAGCCTATGGAAATGCATGGAAACTGACTGAAGAATCGGGTAATACTGGCAAACCTATTGTGCGACACACAAATGGTCCTGCTCCAGCAGGTCCTCACTCAAAGAAAGTTGGTCTGCTCAGTTACACAGAAATATGCACCATGTTGGCAAATGTTGAAGATGAAATTGAAAAGGATGTGCAGTCGCCAATAGAAAGTGCGAATTTTGGCAATTATGCCTATAGGCCAGCAAAGGGCTCTCAGCGTGAAGGTATCTGGATTAGTTATGACGACTTGGATACCATAAGAAATAAAGCGATGTATGCTGATCCCGATCTAGGAGGCGTGGCACTCTTTAATCTGGAATACGATGACTTTGGAGGAGTGTGCTCGGGTAAAAAGTTCCCAGTACTGCGCACAATTAGAAAAGAATTGGGACTGCCTTTAAAGTGGCAGGATTAAAAATTGAATATAAATTGGATTACATTAAACTGTTCATTTATGTTGGATAAATAAAGCAATAAAATTTAAAGAATAATATGCATGAAGTCTATAGATTTTATCCCTTTTTTCTCTATATTTGAAATAACAAGTTCTAGAGAAACAAATATTGATAACTGTTACTTGAAGAAAGTCGCCAATGATAATTAAATAAAGCGTTAAATTAAACAAAACACGTTATTAAATTAACCACATAAGCATGTTAATTAGAATATCTGTCTGAGCAGAAATAATATATTCTGAGAATCTTGGAAGGCATGTCCAGTGTCTCTAATGAATATAATATAAATCGAAAGTAAGACTATCCTAATGAATAATGAGAAAAAAATCAATTGAAGGTAAGAATATCAAAAAATTTATTTCGAAAAGTATATATAATGTAAGTTTAATGAAATTGCAAATACAAATTTTAAACATTAGTAATAATCACCATTAAGAGTTGCCGAATTTTTTAATATTTAAATGCATACAACGGTTGATTCAGAACTGAGGAATAACTTGAATTCTCTCGAATTGTTCTATATTTATCTTAATGAGTGAGTGCTAATGTATATTTGCTTTCGTTATCGTCATAAACAAAGCTTGTTTTGCACTCTACTACATTTGTTATCAGATAAATTCCGCTGCGCTTTCAAATTTCACTTTAGTCGCATTTTGATTAGTCAACGCAGCGGTCGACATAGAATTAAAGTTCAACTTATCAGAATGAAAGTGCTAACATTGCTTTTGGCACTTCCATGCATTTTTGGCTATGTCACAAAGGACGAACCAAATTTGGTGTGCTTCTACAATTCCGAAAGTTATTTACGCCAAGGTAGGATATAAAGGATTACAAAACAAAGTGCACATTAAAATAATAATAATTAATCAATTTCATTATCCTAGATCGAGGACAGTTGTCCAATAAAGTCTTGGAACTTGGCCTGCAATTCTGTTCGCATTTAATTTATGGCTATGCGGGAATCCGAGGTGCCACCTATGAGGCTTACAGTTTGAATGAAAATCTGGACATTAAGCAACATCAATTCACTGAAGTGACCGCCCTAAAACGCAAATATCCTAAGCTGAAGATCCTGCTGAGTGTGGGCGGTGATCGTGATCCCCAAAATGATAGATACATCGAGCTGCTCGAAGGAGGAAGGCTGCGTCAGCAAGGATTTATCCAGTCGGCTTTCGCTTTGGTGAAGAACTATGGATTCGATGGCCTTGATCTGTCGTATCAATTTCCACGCAACAAGCCCAGAAAAGTTCACTCAGCCCTTGGTAGCATTTGGAAATCGATTAAGAAGATTGGCACAGGCGATTTTGTTGTGGATCCCGATGCCAATAAGCACAGGGAACAGTTCACGGCATTTGCTCGCGACATCAAGGATACGCTATATCCCGGCGGATTTCTGCTAAGTTTGACCGTGCTGCCCAATGTTAACTCATCTTGTAAGCACCCCAAAAAAAAAAAACAAAAAAAAAATTCAAATGAATTTACGACAAATTTCCTCTTTCAGGGTACTTTGATGTTCCTGCATTGAACAAAGTCGTTGACTTTGTTAATCTGGCTGCCTTTGATTTCCTCACACCCGAACGCAATCCCGAGGAAGCGGACTACACTGCCTCACTATATAATCCTGAAGCACAGAATCGTTTGAACCATTATAACATTGAATTCCAGGCAAAATATTGGCTAAGCCGTGGCTTTGCCCCCAACAAGATCAATTTGGGAGTTGCCGCATATGGCAATGCTTGGAAACTCACCAGTGGCTCAGGTACAACTGGCACCCCAGTCGTTTCCGACACAGAGGGTCCGGCACCTCCAGGTCCATACACGAAAAAGGCTGGTCTGCTCAGCTTTGCGGAAGTTTGCTCGCAGCTGATCAACCCGGAGAATCACGTTAAGAAGGACGATCAGTCCGCGTTGCATCGCACTGCTTTCGGGAATTACGCTTTCCGTCCAGCAACGGGACGTGAAGCTGGTATCTGGATTAGCTACGATGATTTGGATACTATCTCCCACAAGACGAACTATGCCAAGACCAATTTGGGCGGTGTGGCTCTATTCGATCTGGGCTACGATGACTTTGGTGGCTTGTGCTCAGGCGATCAATACCCGGTATTGCGCACCATCAAATATCGCTTGGGAACTGGCTCGCAAATCCAAAGAACCAACTCAACGACTTCTCGGAATAATCGTAGACATTAAATAAGATACGACTTGCATTTTTAATTTCGCAATAAAAATAAAATATACATAAAAGTCAACTCAACATATGTTTTTTGTGGGCTTATCAAGAAACAAGCATTCGTATTCGTATTTTTTTCTTGAGTAAAATATTACACTCTGTTGGAGCTGCTCTCTGCGGAAGCTTTTGATTTCGTCATCAGCTCATAAGCTCAACTTTGTCGCTGGGTGTTTTGCGTTTTCGATTTCAATTTCAGCTTCAGTTCGATTTCATTTAAACGGCGCTGCGGTCGTGTAACTTCAATCGTGTGGCTATTGTGTACAAGTATCATGAAGCTGTTGGTGTTGTTTGCGTTTCTCGCCTGTCTCCATGTGAGTGTCACCAATGCGGCCTCAAACTTGGTTTGCTACTACAATTCGGCCAGCTACACACGTGAAGGTGAGACACTATCGAATTGTCATTTGTATGGGTAATTTAAGTACAATACACAACCTTGACATTTAAGGAAAGTGTTGTCAATTGGCTCAGTCAATAAATGTTGAATTCATTAGCACACAACATTGAGTGAAAATAGCAGCCAAATAACAAGAATTCATTTCGCAAAACCAGTTTTCACTTTCTTCTAATTAAGAAATATATTTCGACGAATTATGACATTAAATATTATATAATGTGCATATAATGTATGTGCATTTCAAATGTGAACAATAAATGCAGCTCTGATTATCTAAAATATTGTTCATTTGAATCAATAAAATCAATAAAAACCATTAACTCGAATTAGCAGGAATTAAAAATGCAAAATACTTTGAATTTGAGCATATTCTTTGTATTTACAAATTAAAACAGAAGCTGTTCTTATATAATCGATTGAGTTCTTTGTTCTTTTTTGCATTTTTAATTCACGAAATTCCTGTTTTCTTGAGCCACACTTATAATATTATTAGCACAGTGCCCCAATGCAAAGCATATAAAGTGCATACATATGTATGTATTTGCACAAATTTATGTCAACTCACAACAAAACAAAACGTTCTGAGAATTCTAATTCAATTAAAAAAGCTTATCACGTAGCCAACACCAAGGCAGACTCGCAGCTTACGATTACTAGACAGGTCTGGAGGTCAGTGGCTTATCATTGAAGCTTTACGAGAGAGTCAAGACGCGTCTCTTGCTCTCTAAAGCGAACTCCAAGCTCGCTCAATGTTGTTGTTATTACAAAAATAGTGAATAGTGAATAGTGAATAGTGAATAGTGAATAGTGAATAGTGAATAGTGAATAGTGAAACAAAACAAGATCTAGATTCTAGAAGTTGACTTACCAACACACAATACAGTACAACAAAAGCGTTTTCAATATTTATAATTGAGAGGTAAAAACAAAGAAAGAAAACAAACAGAAACCACGCACTTTGAAGCGAAATCTGAGTGTACAACTCTCAGCGAGTCCAACGCGACAACTGCCGCAGCAACATTGCTCTGTTGGAGACCAAACAAGTGAATGACTCTGGGACGCCACAAGGCACAGTGGAACCAAATGGCAGTCGCATTCGATAAATGTATTTCACTACTACCACAAACAGATCAAAAGTAATACAAAACACATTCGATTTATACTTTTAGTACATATATTAATAAACAGTATCACATTTATTTCAAATCTTGTTGCCACATTTATGCAAACTCTCAGGCAACTGTGCGCACTTCAAGTAAACGATAAAATTCTCAATATACATATCATTTCAACAAGTTTGTTGTTGTTCAGTCTAAATTGAGTCACAGCGAGGCAATGATCACAATACGTTGTGGGCAAAGACACCACTGACAACAGTGGGGGTCATTTGATTGCAGTCCCACATATCCATATCCATATCCATTCTCATTCTCATTCTCGTTCTCAGATTGAAAGTGCGGGCACAAATTTTACACAAATTACACTTAACAAACTTGTGACAATCATCTCCCATTCATTGCAGGTCTGGGCAAGCTACTAAATCCAGACTTAGAGATCGCTCTACAGTTCTGTTCGCATTTGGTCTACGGCTATCTGGGAATACGCGGCGATAACTATCAGGCGTACAGTTTGAACGAGAATCTCGATGTGTACAAGCATCAGTTCGATGAAGTCACATCCCTGAAGAACAAGTACAAACACCTCAAGGTGCTGCTGAGTGTGGGCGGTGATTATGACATCGATGCCGATCATCCCGACAAGTACATTGAACTGCTCGAGGGCGGAAAAGTGCGTCAGGCGGGCTTCATTCAGACGGCCTACTCCCTGGTGAAGAACCACAACTTTGATGGCCTCGATCTTGCATTCCAATTCCCACGCAATAAGCCCCGGAAGGTGCACAGCGGTCTTGGTGCCACTTGGAAGAGCATCAAGAAGCTATTCACTGGCGATTTCATTGTGGATCCCAATGCTGCCCTGCACAAGGAACAGTTCACAGCGTTTGTGCGTGATGTGAAAGATTCGCTGCGAAATGACGGACTACATTTGAGCTTAACGGTGCTGCCCAATGTCAACTCCACCTGTAAGTAGATTTAATTACAATTCTTAATTTGTACTAAGAATGTCTTTCTTTATACTTTAGGGTACTTTGATGCGCCTGCGTTGAACGGTCTCGTTGACTTTGTTAATCTGGCTGCCTTTGATTTCCTCACACCCGCCCGCAATCCCGAAGAGGCTGACTACACTTCGCCACTGTACAATTCAGCGTCACAAAATCGCCTGGATCACTACAACATCGACTTCCAAGTGCAGCACTGGCTGCAGCAAGGATTCCCCTCCCAAAAACTGAACTTGGGTATTGCCAGCTACGGCAATGCTTGGGCACTAACCGCTGAATCGGGCATCGAAGGCATGCCCGTTGTGCCACACACTGCAGGTGCTGCACCAGCTGGCTTGCAATCCCAAAAGGCTGGTATACTGAGCTATCCCGAGATCTGTGGCAAGCTGGAGAATCAAAACAATCGCTACTTGAAGGGCAACGATTCGCCTCTGAGGCGTGTCACCGATCCAACGAAGCGCCATGGCACTTTTGCATTCCGTGCCGTTCAGGAGGGCATCACCGAGGGTCTGTGGATTAGCTACGATGACTTGGAGACCGCATCCAACAAAGCGGACTATGTGCGTGTCAAGAATCTGGGCGGCGTTGCGTTCTTCGATTTGAGCTACGATGATTTCCGTGGCCAGTGCACAAATGACAGATATCCATTACTGCGTGCCATCAAATATCGCTTGTAAATGCAAATAACATGCATAATACTCTTCAATAAATATACACGAAAAATTGTCTTGAATATTTCGTGAATGAAATCATTTGACGCTTATCAGCTGACTGAGATTTGGCTGCTTGAACTATGATGCTCTTGATGAGAGCTTATCGCCAAATATATATTTAAAGTTGTTTGTAAGCCGTTGTTTGCCAAATAAGATGGCATTGTACTTGAAGCTGGCAATGTCTCACTATGCAAACACGATTATACGGTTAAGGTTTGTAAATTACCCGAAAACGGGGTGATCTCATATTGACCTTGACGTCAGGCGTCGCGTAATTCCGTAGAAATATCGTTGATAATACGTACGTATAAAGCCCATTACCCGATCTCGTATCTGTTGATGTTATTGTTGTTGTTATTGCGACTTTTGACGCTGAGCAAAGCTTTATTCATCCCATTTCCATTCCCATTCGAATTTAGTTTCGTTTTGTGCCTCGTTTCGTGCGGACGTCTTTAATTGTGATCTCGCTTCACATCATCACCTTTGTCACTCTAACGCACTATCGCTCTCGCTTTCACTCTCTCTCTCTCGCTACCGCTCTCGCAAAAATGCGCTCTCTTTGGCTCGGCTTCGGCTTGGCGCTCAGTGCTGTGTTGCTCTCAGCTCCACTGCAAGTGAGCGCTGGTCCCAATTTAATTTGCTATTACGACTCACGCGGCTTTTTGCGACAAGGTACGCGCTATACTGCTCTCTCGCTCGCTCTCTCACTCATTACGTATTTGATGATTCACACCCTCAGGTCTGGCCCAGTTTACATTACCTGACTTGGAGCTGGCACTGCAGTTTTGCACTCACGTGATCTACGGCTATGCGGGCATTCATCCGGAAACCTTTGAGATGCAGAGCTTGAATCGACCTCTGGACTACGATCATCGTCACTTCGCCCAAGTCACACAGTTCAAGGATAAGTATCCATATGTCAAGTTCTTGTTGAGCGTTGGCGGTGATCGTGATACCGAATTTGAGGAGAAATATGTCAAGCTGCTGGAGTCTGGTGTGCAGGGACAAAGACGTTTCATTGAGTCTGCTAGAGACTTGGTGCGCCGCTTCAACTTCGATGGCCTAGACTTGGCCTTTGAGCTGCCTCGCAATAAGCCACGCAAGGTGCACTCCGATGTGGGCATGGCGTGGAAGAGTTTCAAGAAGTTCTTCACCGGTGACTTCGTTGTGGACACCAATGCAGATACGCACAAAACACAGATGACCGAGCTGGTCTCTCAGCTGAGCAGCTCTCTCAAAGCCAACGATCTGCTGCTCTCGCTCACCGTGCTGCCCAATGTCAACTCCAGCTGTAAGTCGAACAAATTTAAAGGGAATACCTTTTCTAATGCTGCTGCTTTACAGGGTACTATGATGCACCTGCCATCGCCACCAAGGTTGACTTTATCAATCTGGGCACCTTCGATTTCCTGACACCCGCTCGCAATCCCGAGGAAGCCGACTACACTGCGCCGCTCTACGAGATCAGCAGCCAGAATCGTCTGCCCCACTACAACGTCAACTTCCAGATGGAGCATTGGCTGCTCCAGCGTGTGCCGGCCAACAAGCTGAACATTGGCATCGCCACCTATGGACGTGCCTGGAAGCTGACATTGGACTCGGACAATGTGGAGCAGCCGGTGGTAACGAATACCAATGGTGAGGCGCCAGCTGGGCCGCAAACAAAGACACCCGGCATGCTCAACTGGGCGGAGATCTGCAAGCTGCTGCCCAATCCCAGCAACACCAATGGCAAAGGCGCCGATGCGCCCATCAAACGTGTCTCCGATCCCACGAAGCGTCTGGGCAGTTTTGCATATCGCGTGGCCGATTCGGATGGCGCCCATGGCTTGTGGGTCAGCTACGATGATCCCGAGACGGCGGGCAGCAAGGCGCAATATGCGCGGGCCAAGAACCTTGGAGGCGTGGCTCTCTTCGATCTGACGCTGGACGATTTCCGCGGCCAATGCACCGGTGATCGTTTCCCCATGCTGCGTGCCATCAAATATCGACTGCTCTAAATACTCCATACTCCATACTCCCACTATCTCTTTCTTCCAAATGGGTATCTCTCTTTCTCGCTCTATCTATCTGTTTCGCTTGCAAATTAATTACAAAGTTGTAAACTAAAATACACTGCAAATTAATTCATTAGCCATTAGGGAACTGCAAGAAACCTTTTGCCCCGTTTCCCATACTGAACTCATTGCCGATCTGGCTTTAATTGTATTTCGGTTTGGTTTGTCTTTGGGTTTGGTTTTGCGCTTTTGGCTTTGGCACCCAGCGGAGCGCCTTTCGTTTATCGCCTTTTAACCATCTTGGCTAAAATGGCATTTTACTTGGGTGCTTTTTGCTTTGTTTTGCTTTGCTGCCTTGCAGATTTACAGATTTCGGACTGCGTTGCAGCTTTTGTTTGTATAATTGGCGCTACGTTCGATAGTTGCTGCAACTCTCTTCTGCGTGCCTCTCTTCGGCTCTCTTCCCCATATGCGTAGTTTTTCTTCCCTCCTCCGCATGTGTGCAGTCCACAGAGCCAAACTTGCTGACATACCACCCGGCCAAGCATGGCCAACAACGACGACGACGCCAACTGGCCAAATGGCACTGCACAGCCGTTTTTAGAGGGCCACTCGAAACCAATTGAATGCGCCTGCCTTGGCCCCAACGTTTGCTGCTGAGCTGAGCTGCCGGCAACGACACGATGTAAGACAACTAAATTAAGTTATTGTTTCTGCGAAGTGCGGCAATGGTAACTAGAATATCGTATACCCTGCTAAAAATTAATATTTTGTAGAAATGATCTTACTTCTATTGCATTTTAAACTGTTTACTTTGCTAAAACTTTTGCCTACATCATTTATTTACTTTTAAATTCATAGTGCATATACCTCGACTTAGCAAGTTTTGTGGTCTAGTCTCTGGCTGTTGTTTTATCGGGAAATCGTGATCTTATTAAGCAAACTACACTCGAAAATTATTTGCAATTGGCGCAATGCCCTTTGGAATGCAAAATATGCCATTAGTGGCAGTAGCTACTGCTTCACAGAGACCTTAAACTAGCTCACACCCGAATCGCACAGCGAGACCCTTAAGGCGCATGGAAGAATTTAACTTATCTCGGGGGCTAACTACGACTACGAGTCGAGTACGAGTACGAGTACATATGCATGCCTACAACTTGTAAACATGGCATTGTTTTAGTCTACAGTCTACAGTCTAAGATCTCGCAGCACTCTCTGTGTGTGCCATATTCCTGCGCAAGTATCACCGATCGTGGCTGCTGCTCCTCGACTCGACTCGACTCGACTCGACTCGATGCTGGCTCCTGGCAGCTTGTCGCCTCATCTAATTAAGCCGCATTGGTCGCTAGTGGGACAACAACAAGAGATCTTTGCATGATATTTGCTCTGCGATTATTGCCAACAGCCTGCGCCCCATGCGAATGACAAATATGTAAGCTGCTTTTGTTGCTTCTGCTGCCTTCTTCTGAGGAAGGCAAGCTCGTATACCTTGCAAACTCGCTACCTCTTTAAATAAAGATATTTTCGCCCTCATTACGCTTCGTATCCTTTTGTTTTCTGCATCTTTTTTTTCGGTGGCCATCGATGAAGTGTCGCTGATTGCGCGTTGCATTGTTTTGCTTTGTCGATGCTCACGATGACGATAAGAAATGCATGGAGTAACATGGCTTTGCCGAACCAGAAATTGGTCAACTGCGCACTACCGACTGGCGACCACTGCAGATATATCATATCAGCAGCTGCTCTGACAATATCAATAGAGATTTACATAGAAATTTACCAATTTATGCGTAGTAATGTTACTAAATTGACTATTCAATAATTAACAAACAAAGATTATTGTTAATAAAACTGTTTTTGGTATCATAGTTGACCATGTTGATGATCATTTTATTAGTAGAAAGCGTCATCGACTCAGTATACAAATACCATTTAAATGCATGCTTTTAATATGAAGTGAGAAGCATATTACGAATAGTTCAGCGATCGTTTGAGGTTTAGCATATACTATGAAGGTATAGCAAATCTTACACTTTTGAGAAAGAGAGCAAAAGGGAAATCCACCTATTTTCTGGCGACTATGGTTGATATCTGATATCAACGACTTTGAATAACATTTCCATAGAAATGTGAAAAATTAATAAATTTTAATTCAAATTAAATATAGTCTTATCACATCAGCATACATTTTAGAGCTTGACAATTGCACACACTTCGTTAAAAATACAAAAAAATGTGTGAGCAAACGTCAAATAATTGCATATTCTTCTAACCACAATACTTCTTAACATTTCGCCTTTTCTTAGGCTTTCATTTGGAATGCATTTTACTTTTAACTTTTATGGGAATTAAGAAATGAGCGTCGAAGTTCCAAAGGCGAAAAAATTATGCAGGAGAAGAGCACTGAAGTTGACCACAAAGAACCAATGATTTTCTTTCCCTTTCTTATTTCGCAATGCTGCTGGGTCACCATTTAAACTTTTTGAGAATCGAGGAGTAGAGCACTGAAATTTACTATAGTAAGCAAATAATGTTCTTTCCCTTTCTTATTTCGCAATGCAACTGTCCGCTGACAGTGTGTCACCATGTAAGCTTTTTGAGAATGTGGGAGAAGAGCACTGAAGATGACCAAAGCAAAAAATGATTTTCTTTCCCCTTCTTATTTCGCAATGCTGCTGCTCACACATAATGTAAACTTTTTGAGAATCGAGGAGTAGAGCACAGAAGATTACTACAGCAACCAAATTATTTTCTTTCCCATTCTTATTTCGCAATGCAACTGCTCGCACAAAGTGGGACACCATGTAAAATTTTTGAGAATCGAGTAGTAGAACACTGAAGTTGACCACAGCAAAAAAATGGTTTTCTTCCCCTTTCTTATTGCGCAATGCTGCTGCTCACACACACACACACACACACACACACACAGTGTGCGTTCATTCGTATTGCTATTGTTTTGCTTGCCGCTGGTCTGCATTTTTATTGCTTTGTTAATTTTAAATAAACCACGCGCTTCGCGATTTAATGGTATTCCTTGCTGCTGACACACACAAGACCCTTAAGGGCTTTTTTGTGCTGTGTGCTGTAGAAACAATGCATCGTTAAGTGGATTCAGTCATCGTTGTTGGCTTGAAGTTCATCATCATCTGGATACCTTGAATTGAGCTGTACAATTGTCAGCGGGTTGTCACACAACATGATTTAAGCATATTGCCCTGGATGACTTGTTAGCCAACTTACGTCAAGTTTTTTTGGCCAAGTGGCGCCAAAAATGAAATCTCCCTGGCACCGTGCAGAGAGCAGAGCGAACCTTGCGCATTCGTTTATAGATTTTTAACGCCCCGATCGTGGTTGCTGACCACAATTATTTTGACTTTGTTATTGCTGTTTTGTTGCTTGTTATTTGTTGTGCTGTTCTCGTTGTTTTATTCATTTGCAAGCGACAATAAAAATGCGCCGTAAACGGTGGTCGGGCTCAAGTTAAAATTATTGTTTTGCTAAACGAAATAAACAACTCATAAAATTATGCAACATAACCAACAACAACATCCTCAGAGAAAAAAATACAATATGAAAACAAGAAGTTGAAATTTAAAAAAAACGAAAAGTTTTTGTTTATTTTTCTACACATTTTTCACGCCAATTAAATTCAATTAGCTGTCGGCAGTGGCAGCGATGCCCTCTGATGTGGATGCCCTAAACTCGCTCAGAGTCCCCTCTACTATTATCTCAGTGTATGTGGATCTAGCGCCACTGCGTCATAAAAGGTTAGTTTAAACAAATAAACACGTTGTGCGTAATGAAGAAACGTGTGCTAAAGTTTATGGATTACCTATAAAAAAGAATAAAACACATCGACATCTCTGGAGTGTCGAACCTGGAGATGTGCCTTTAATCACTTTGATGTGACCAATAAACGATGTATTTAGTTACTATTCATAGTTTAATCATAGTTAAAAAAATTGATTGAAAATACAGTCCACAAATTATAGTTTCTTATACTTATTTTGTATTTTCATCTACAATTAATTTCTTGTTACACTTTAATACAACTCAGGCGTTCCCCCTCAAATAAACGACGTATGCGCAATTTGGATTGCCCTAGACTTGTGGTCACCAAAAGAATGAACATAAACATTTACAACTTTTAATTACCACACTAAAAACGGCAAGCAACAGAATACACACAGTACAGTACAGTATAGTATATATAGTTATTTAACACAACAAAACGTGTGAAATTGCCTGAGAGATTAAGAGCAAACCATCCGACTGCAACTGAACGACTGGATGATGGAATAAATGGATGAGGTGGCAAAGCATTTGGGCAGCAGGAGAAGGAGGAGGAGGAGGAGGATTAAACTGAGGAGGACTGATGACGACGCGCCTAAAACAAACAAATAAACGGCAAGTAAATTGTCCAAGTAACAACGTCGCTGGCGGTACGCTTTGCTCTGGCTTTAATTAAATCGACGGACGAAAGAAACAATAAAACTATACTGCAACCATCCCGATCGAGTCTGGGTGAGATTTTATTACACTACACAGACTACAATAACTCAAAAAATACTTGCCCCGTATATCATTAAAATCAAAAACGTTCCATACTCGTCGTAACATTGAATGCGCCACCCAGCGCGTGTTTGCTTTGCATTTTGGGGGTATCAACGAGTACTATAGTATGGATGAGGAAGAACCGTTTAGATGTTTAGATGTACAAATAAACACTCGTAAAACGTCGCCTGCTATCGCATATTGGAGGCTGTTTCAATTCCCGTCTGTGTCTGTAAACATTTCCAAATCGAACGAGGCGATTCTATTCATTTCTACTATTGTGTGTGTCAATATTGCACAAGCGAATGATCTTGGAGCATTCATTCAAAGTTACGAGTGACTTTCATCGGCGTGTCGAATGCGAAATACCCTTTCTGAAAGGATATACTCAAAGCTACAGATCACAGAATTTTATATCTATCACTTTGGGTTTTATTGTAAGAATTTGAAAATTATCAGACTAAAGTTCTTAGTTTTAAGAAATTTTCCTGAAATGATTTTACTTTAAGAACACAATTTTTAAGACAAAAGTCATTGATTTAAAAAATTTGGTAAATTTTAATACCAATCGATGAAGTTTAACTTCTTGAATTTTGTCAAAGTAAAAGTCACAATATTATAGGTACATTTTAAAACAAATATTACAGAAAGTATAACAAATGAAAGGCTTTCTTGAACTGTGTCATCATATTCCAAAGATCTACACCTCTTTATTCAGATGTAAGATGTCAAGATTTCGCGATCGAAATAAAATTACTGTTGCCTAGATGATAGGCGCAGAATTCATTAGCAATGACAAACATATACTAAATCTAATACAAAATTATATCTTAAAAGCTTTGCCAATTTGTAGACTTTCAATATCTCTTTACATGATGCTGATAAATCGATAGCTTACCTGCTTAAAGCGTATAGATAATACCTAACGCAGCCTGGCCTGGGAAAGTAGAAGGATATTGCTGGCGTGCCAATATTTCACGATTATGTCAGTCGCTTGTGTTTGGATCCCTGCGTGGGGTCTTTGGGGGAGACAACTAGAGGGAAGGGGACTGGGGAACGGGGCATGCGGCAATTGGATCAGTCTTGGGAAATTGCGTGCGCACGCGTACAGCGCCAAAACGAATTAAGGCTGATGCACCAGCCACTGATAATTTAATTTTTGTTATTTGCTGACCAAAAGAGACACAACAAGAGACTGAGAGAGTTGAAATGGTCCTACAGCTTTGCATTGAGTTTATACAACTGTTACACACGCACAGCTTATCAACAACAATTTGACAGTTGGCAGTTCGTTTTGCGAGCAAATGAGAAATCTGTGCGTGACACGCAACCAATGATGAGAGATTGTGTTTATGTCAAAGTGTCGAAGTGGTTGTAGTCCATTCTTCTACTACTACAACTACCACAAATCATTCAATGCAATCTCAGCTGCTGTTAGAAGGCACAATCACTGAACAATTTATGCAAAAATTAAGCAAACGTTCAACTCTTCTTTGTGTCCGCATGACTCTTCCCTCTTTATTCAATTCTACTACATAACATATAATGCTCATCTCCTCGGCTTTTCTCTGCATGTTATCGGCTGTCAAATTTGCCAAATCACGATGACGTATCGCTAAACCGCGTTTGACATTCCCGTTTTTTTTTTTTGTTTTCTCCATCAGCCAAAAAAGGGTTGCATACTAATTTCCCTCCCGAAATCATCTCAGCTCAATTTGGTGTTGCTACTGCGTCTGGCTGCGATGACATTTGCGATAAGGAATGAAGAAACGGGTTCGCCCCGTAAGCTGCTGGTATTGCAGACTAACATTTGCTGAATATTTTATATTGCTTTTCCCTTTTAACGAATTCATAATCATTCGGCGATTATCATTGAAGAAAACCTAATGAGATTCATTTAGTTGAAAGTAAACAAAGCTCCAGCTTTTTTACAGATTTGAGATATTCGCATAAGCAATCCAAACTGAACAAAAAGTTTATGGACTTAATTTTACATTTATTTTTATTGCTTTCATTGCATCAATTTAAAGAAAATGATTATTCATTTATTTATGTTTGTTTCATTCACTTTAATACAGTAATATTACTTGAAAAGCACAATCTTAATAACTTGTATTTATATTTATTAGCTCCAAATACTTTAGCATAATGAAATGTATTAAAATAGTTAATCAAACCTAAATCGTAGAGTATTTGCCAAGTCTTATCATATAATTCATATAAGTCTGCTTACTTTCTGCAACACATACAACACTTTTAATTTGCATTAAAGAGATTACAGCAATCCCCCTTTTTGGCAGCCACACAGAGCACAACCCGAGCAATCCATCACGCAATGAATCTATTTGCGTGTGGATATATTATATTTATTCCGGGGCTGGCAAATAGAATTGTCATCGATCAGCTCGCTGTGTACAGCTGCCAGAGCGCACAATGCTATGCAATACTTTTGCACTGACAAATTAAAATGCACAATCAAGAACAAGACTAGAGAAAAAAAAACAAGAAGAAGGAGAACTCGAACAAAAAATTGACTTGCACAATAGAAATTTGGAAAACTGATGACGAATGTTTTACGAATTAAGATGGATCACTTGGCATGACGGCCACAAAATATAAAAAACGTAAACGAATAAGAAAAACCCACTGTAGTGTTAATAAAAAAAAAAGAATACACAAGAAGAAAAAAAAAAAAATTAAGGATGCAGAGCGACAACGACGAGAATACAAGATGTAGAAGCCAAATGAAGTTTGGATTACGAGACGAGTATTGTCCGATGAAATCGACGACGACTTTGCCATTTGCAGCAAGCAGTCACTAAAAGCAGCGGCATGACACAGCAATTTGGCTACCTATCGTCATGGTCATGTCACTCAGTCTCAATCCCAATCTCAATCCCAATCCCAATCCCAGTCTCAGTCTCAGTCCGTCTCATTCAATCTCCAAAGCAACCGAAAAGAGTTTGAATTTCAAATTGAATTGAATCGCAGTAAATGACGTTGAAAACTTACAAGATGTGAGCGCATGTATATTGTAAAGGATTTTCACTGAGCTGCTGCTGCTGCTGCTATTGTTGTTGCTGTTGCTGTTGCCGACTTTAATGCCTTAATGGTTAATATCGCGACTCCAAAGTTGTCGAGTCACGGCGCCACAAGACACAATATGTTGTTTGGCTGCGTTTTCGTTTCAACGATTTTGCTTCTTAAGATCTCTCGGAACTCACACACACACACACACAGGATATGAACAGACAATCATTTATAATGTTTAAATTTTTAATAAATATTCCCAGCACAGCACACACACATGCTGAAAATTTTTAGGGGAAATGGAAAATGGGTAAATGCGTAGGCAATGGGAGGCTGCCCAATGAAGTTTCTCTCTTTCCCTTCTCTTCTCTTCTCTTCTCTTTTTTTGCTGGGGTATGCTTCTGTAATCAGCACAGGAATCTGATACTTGTACAAAAGGCTTTTCTTTGTAAACACACTTCCTGAACTTTACGAAGCAGCAACAACTATGACAAGCACAAGAGCGAGAGAGAGAGAGGGAGTGGGAAATTCGTTTGTATTGTATGGATTTTGCGCATATTTACACATATGAAAAACATGTTAACCAGAAAATTAATTATAAAATTTTCAAAAACCTTAACAATGTCTACAATATGGCGTTTATTTTACTCAAACAAAAACTTACTCAGATGTGCCATGAATCTGAGTGTGTGTGTGTGTGTGTGAGTGTGTGGGGGGTGTGTGTAGAACACCAAAATGTATACTGTAATTGTGTGAGAATAAAGAAACTTATATACAGGTTCATTGATTGATGCCCCACAGTTAATAAGCTTTTGGGAAATAGCAATTTTACAATATGCTAAATTAATTTACATTTTCCTTTAGTAGAAAAAGGAATGTATTATAGCAAAAAAAAAGGTTATCAACTTAATAATTTAAATAAGTATAAATTCATAAATAGTAATATAATAATATTTGTACATTATAATGTCAATCTATTTGCTGACTTGCGTCTCCTTATTTCTCAATAATAACACCCTGTATTTTTTTGGGGGGGGAACATGCACAATATTCATTCTTATAAGACTTTGCCACGTAAAATCGTATACATTTCACATCGTATATGTATATACTAGAAGTAAGTACGCACACACACATACACACACATTGTTTAAGACACACAACAAAGAGCCACAAAGGCCATATAGCCATAGCCATAGCCATTCCGCTCTGTTCTGTTCAGTTTCGTTCCGTTCAGGAAAAAGTGGCCGTAATTCATGCTTCCCATAAGAAATTTAACATTTCTTTTCTTTTTGTCCCCGACCCCAGCACAGCTCAACTCAGCTCCGCTCATCGCCCGGTGCACTTCACTCCACAAAGCCACACGCCCACTCCACATGCCAGAGGCTAAGCAAGAAGGATAAGGATATGGATATTGTCCTGAAGCTGGTGCGGGCTTCTGCTCTGCTCTACTCCTGTGAAATTAAACACGAGCTCTAGCTAGCATGAAAATCTGGGCTGTGGGGTGAAAACTGAAACAAGAAACGTGCACAAGTTGTGGTTTTGTCAGGTCCGGAAGAAGAGAAGCTGGTGGCAGCGACGAACAGTCGAAAAACAGTCGATGGAAGGGAACTCTCGTTGGCAACTGTTGCCAATTGCCAAGCCAATTGACAGCTGTTGTCACCTGTGTCCAGACCTCAGAGCATAAATCACAGAATCTCGTCTGTTCAGTGTTCACCAAAAAAAAAAACAGAATTTTAAAAATATAATATTAACATAATGTGTGGTCTGCCGGCATAACGGTAATTCATTTTTAAGGAGCGACCAACAATAAAAAAAAAAGAATAAGTAGTGAGGTATGTGTACAACATCTCTCTTACTCTCTACCTTTCTCTCTCTCTCTCTCTCTCTCTCTCTCTGTGGACACGAACAGCCCGCAGACACTGTAAACTCGGTGGACACCGAAGAAGACTGCAGCAGGCTGCGAAGATAATGCAAATAAATAACGGATCATATTGCATTCACACAAAATGTATGTTTATTTTTCAGGAAATTATTAAGCATAATCAAAGGTTGCTCTATAAGCAGCTCGCCAAAGCGTATAATGTGTGAGTTTAAGAGTTTTGCACGACTGATAAATACCTTAGAAAGGGGGCATGAATACAAATAGATTAAATTGAAATTATGATGATAAAAAAAAATATATATAAATAAATAAAACTGAAATAAGAAAAATAAATTGTACAAATACAAAATACAAAATTCCTTAGAAAGAGGAAATGAATGATTAAATTAAAATTATTCTGATAAAAAAAGAAATAAAATATAAATAAATAAAACTGAAATAAGAATAATAATAAAATGGAACAGTGGCAACAACATTTATAGTAATATAATTTAATTAAAATTATGCTGATAAAAATGAAATCAATAATAAAGAAAAATAACTTAAATAATAATAAAATTAAAAAATAGGAATAATATACAAAATAGTATTAAATATAATAATAATAAAAATGCATATTAAGTCTTTCTAACCTTGTGACTGTAAAATAAAAATGTGAGCTGTATTAACTAAAAAATATTGGTGCTTTAAGAATAATCCATTATAAATAACGATAATAGTTTTCATTTAACAGTCTTTTTGTTGACAGTCATATGTTTTTTTAAATTAAATAAACTCATTTATACATTTCACAAAGAAATATACCCCTTCCAATACCGTAGAGGGTATCAAAATTATGCAAAATGAAAAAAAATTTATGAAATAATAAAAAAAAGGAAAAACACAAAAGACAAGAAAAGTGCTATTGATTGTGTGCTGGCCCGTTTCACGAAATAAAAGTATCGAATTAGCGAAATAATATCAGATGTCCTGCGCAGACAGCGAGAGCGAGACAACTGCTGCTGCTGAGCAATGCCACTTCCACTCGAACAGTCTGACGCTGTCTCGCTCTCGCTCTCACTCTCCCTCGTTCGTTGGTTCGTTCTTTCTCTGTTGCACTGCGGCGCACACTTGCCATTCTGGTCATGTTATGGGCAGATTGTTCTTGCAATTACCCCGAAAGAAACGTCAGCTGCAAGGAGCTGGGCACCAGAAGAAATCAAACCACAATTTCCGCGCTCCCTCGACACATAACACATAACATATGTAAGCCTAATAATTCCCAACTCGTCTACTGCGTATTTGTTGCATGTTGTTGCTACATTCATAGGATCCAGGTCCTTTTTTCTTGTATGTGTATGTGCTGTGTGTGTTTACCCATAAAAAAAGGTAACCGCATTGGCAAAAGACTTGTTCGCCTGAGTGCATTAGAATCGCCCTGTAAACGGGGTCGATGCCATCGAGATACACTCGAGGATTTATGAAATAATGGACGCAAAATATGTTTCTTATAAAAAAATGCATTGTTACCGCTTTCCGGCTGCGGGCATACTCAAAAGCAAAATACATATAATATATATCGTTTGGAATTTTGCTAAACAAAAGCTGAGAAAACACATGGTAAGCGGATTTCGTTACCTCAGAGTTTGTGCGATCTGAAGATTAATAAGTATTTAGACAGATGCACTTCAGAGGACACTTCAATGTTCCTTGCTCCCCCTTTTCACTGCACTGATCTCTGCCTAACATAACATAGATCATGTTCACTAAACATGTACCACGTACATAATATAATACACTCCTTTTGGGGTCGTGTAACTTGCTGACAAGGAACTGTCACCACCAGCGCCGAGCTCGCAGCGCCATACTTAGGATTATGGCTCCACTTTAAAGCATCTCTCGGAGCTGTCTCACTGTGCCTCTCACTCTGTCTCTGTCTCTGTCTCTGTCTCTGTCTGTTTTGCCGGCAATTTCCACACAAATAAGCCGCCAATTTGCCCCCACCAGCATGACAGGCGAACAAGCAACCGAGCAACAAAACGTCAATGGCCAGACACGTTAACATTGTGCCCACAAGAAGTAGAAAAAGAAGGAGAAGGGTCTCTCTCTCTCTTTCTTTCTAGAGTCTGACTCTGAGTCTGGTTATAAATCAGTTGCGCGGCTTTTAATAAATTGTAATTGAGTCGCGATTCACGACTGAGGTCATGTGCAGCTGATAGATACGTTTGAATCTTCAGCGGCTTCAGCCTAGGCGATGGGGCTGACTGCAAAGCTTCGACTGCGACTGCGATTGCGATCGCGTGTGGGAATGCAGACGAGAGGCGATGTCGAGATCCTTATGGCATCGCGACGACCCTAAACAATCCTCCATGTATGTAGTTGTTGCTGTTGTTGCTGTATACATGGCACTTTGCCGGCTGTCGCCACTTAAGAGCCAAGAGCTGAGCATCTACTCGTTGCTGCTGCTCTCCACTCTCTACCCTTGCTTAAATATCACGTAATGAAAAATGTTTTGTTTGCAATTTTTCTTTTCATTTGTTTCCTCGGCAGCCGCTGCTGCTGCTGTTGTTGTCGTTGTTGTTGTCGTTGTTGTTGTTGCTTGTGTTGTGTTGTGTTGAGCAGCAATAAAACTCATTGAACATGAGTTGCTTTTGAGCAACATGAACAATTAATGCAACATATGTTTGTCTGCAGTCGAATCGAGAGGAGCAAACCAAAACCACAAAAAAACGCACATCTCTCGATCGGTTTTTGTTGCAACAACAACAGCAACAACAACTACAACAAATCGAATTAGCTGGCAACGCCAAATGATGCACAACACGCGAACAGAGCTTCGCTTTGAAATCGGGAGAAAAACGCAACACAAAAACACATCGCACTTGCAAATACCCTAACTAAAGTAGACAAGTTGAGTAACTTATCTAGTCCCAACTACCCTCAGCAGAGTTAAGCACAAAAAATTAATTTCATAACGATGATTAAGCAACACGCCCCATTAAAAAAAAAAAAACAAAAACAAAAAACAGATCTTGGACAATCTGCAGCTTCAATTGCAAACATTCCAAATTGAATGTTTTTTTTTTTTGCTTTGGCAAAGCAAATCGCACGATCGATTGCCCCGATACGAATTAACCCAATAGCAATGGGGCAGATACCAAATGCAATCGCAATAACAGATACAACTCCTTGCATCGCATATGAAAAATGATTGTTTTAATTGTGTCTAGGCGGTGGAAGTTGGCCAACTTCTTCTTCTTCAACTACACATTGCCTCTTTAATTGCTTTTAACCTTTTGCCGTATTTGTTTTGCTGTCCTGACAGCATTTTTGGTTTATCATTTAGTGGGTCGGAAATCGAAATCTTTTAATTGATAACAGTGAAACGAGTTGTTGTTGTCCATAGTTTGTCAATTCGTGCATTTTAATTGAAATGCAATTAACACTGTAGATGATGGCCATCAATTTGAATGCATTTGAAATGGGGGAAAAGCATTTTGCGGGGAATCCGCAATCAACTAAACGTTGCACGTTGCCAAAACAGAAATTAACGAGAATTAAGCGACCTGCCCACCTAATGCCAGTATCGACCAAGTCCAGATCTGTTGTTCTTCCTTTTTTTGTTCTTTTTTTTATTTTGGCAACCCGGCAATCAACAGCATTCCATTTGAATTCAAGTTTTTTTTTTGTTCGGCAGGATCCCGATCGGAGTCGAGACCAAATCAAAAAGTCCAAATCAAAACCAATAATAAAGTTAAATCGATAATTGAGGTCAAATCTGCTTTGGCTGCTTTGGCATTTTTGACCGCGAGGCCTTTTGCCCAAAAAAAAAAGCATACGTGATCGTTTAACTGTAAATTAAATATAATTTTTCAATAATCATAATTACAATATATAGTTCTGTGTTCGTCGCTTCGCTTCACATCGTTTCATTTCTTTTTTTTTCATCATGCGCAAATCTCGCATTTAGTTAAAGCTCTCAGCTGATCCCTTAAATCAAGCCAGACGCATAAATCATCCGACGCTGTCTTTATGGCATCGATAACTGTTTAAGCCAACGTCTGAGCCACGTCAAGACCATTTGACGATTTCTCCCCCTCTCTCACTCTTTCGTTTTTGTCTGCCACGCATTTAAACTGAATTGATCTTCGACTTTTTCTGATTCTCATTCTTCATGCAGTTTGTCGATACGGCTTAATCTGTATCTTCACATCATTTTATATGTTATTAAAGCAGTTCTATTCCAGCAACTGTCAAAAGAAGTATAACTAACATCATATTACCAAATGATCTATAGTCCTGCAGCTGTTGAAGTTTATTTGGAATACAAAACCTGCCATGCTATTTAAATTTCTTAAATCTTCAACACCTAGAGATTACTATTATAACATTTATTTCGTTTAGTTTCAAGCGTTTCAAATCATTTTGTGTGTTATTAAAGCAGTTCTATTCCGGCAACTGTCAAAAGAAGTTTAACTAACATCATATTACCAAATGATCTATAGTCCTGCAGCTGTTAGAGTTTATTTGGAATT
This sequence comes from Drosophila niveifrons, assembly GCA_035046325.1. Classification (NCBI taxonomy): domain Eukaryota; kingdom Metazoa; phylum Arthropoda; class Insecta; order Diptera; family Drosophilidae; genus Drosophila; species Drosophila niveifrons. Next base: position 11,523,961 of record JAWNOC010000068.1, read on the forward strand.
TATTCTGATATCTTCAACACCTAGAGATTACTATTATAACATTTATTTCGTTTAGTTTCAAGCGCTTCAAATCATTTTGTGTGTTATTAAATCAGTTCTATTCCAGCAACTGTCAAAAAAAAGTATATTACCAAATGATCTGCAGCTGTTGAAGTTTATTTGGAATACAAAATCTGCTTCGCTTATCACATTTTCATCTTAAATCAACTCTTAAGCTTAGATCATAAAAAACACTTAAGCTTATTCGCAACTCACCAAATCCAGTCTTAAGCACTTTAAAGTTTGCCATGCCATTTAAATTTATGAAATTTTCAACACCCAGAGATTAGTGATATCTAATTTATCTCGTTTTGTTGTAAGCCTCTTTAAATGCCATAAACATTGAAAGAGTCACCCAGTTAAATAAAAGCACATTTGGACATTATTATTTATGCAATAATAATTTATTATGTATTATTTTTAAACTTTTCGCTTTTCGTTATAGTTTCTGTTCTCTACTTGCTTATGTTTTTTTCTCTTTGTTTTTCGACAATTTTTGCTGTATTTATTGTTGTTGTTTGTTTTCATGCTATTTATTGTAACAATTTCTCTGTTGTTTTTGTTGTTCTTGTTTTGTTTTGTTTTTGCAGCGAGCGATGAATGTAGCACAATAAGTTTTGTATATATATTACGTTCAGTGACTATTGTTATGACTAAAGTTAATGTAATTTTAAGTTTATATATATTTATTTATATGGTATATATGTATATATATAATAGCATATATGAAGCGTTTAAATAGGTATTTAATGTCATTTCTATAACATATCTTTTAATTTTTCGGCCGTTTAAAGTTCTGTTTATCATTTAATAGCATTTAATAGTATTATATATATATATAGTATTTATATAGTATATCATATTGTTTAAGGATTAATGTCTAAGCAAGTGAAATACATTATGTTTTATTTTTGTTGTTGTTGTTGTTAATATTATAGCTTAATCCGCTGCTAGGCTACTGAATAAATTAAAAATCTTAGCATTTAACATTAATGATCGGCTTACTTCTTCAATAATTACTAAGTTTTCTTTCCCTCATTTTAAAACACTAATAAAAACCGGCATATAAAATGTAGCTGAACTAAATACACAAACACACAATAGTATGTGTGCTTGTATATATGTTATAAATTAAATAAAAACTAAGCTAACTATTTGAAACGATGCTAAATTGTGACGCTTTGATGTTAAATGCTATTAATGCCAACTATTTTTTATTACTTTTAATCTTTATTGTAGTAGCTCTTGAAGACTGTTTCTTCTGCCCAGTATTGAGTTGTTTTTTTGTTTTTGTTTTTGTTTTTTTATTAAAAGTCTTTGTATGCCTATGTACAAAATATAAAATACTGGAAACTATTCATGAATGTACGTAACGTACAACTACGAGCACTCATTTATGCATTCATATTTAATTATTTTTTTGTTTACTTTTTTTTGGAAGTGCTTTCTTTCATTTTTACCTATATTATGCTCAACTTCAAACTGATCGTTTGCAACGATCTGCAGACGAATCGAATCCACATACTATATATTCTCCTACGCTCTTCTCATATTAAATATAATTATGTATAAGTAAATATATGTACAAAAGTTTGCTCTAATAATGCCTGGGATTCTGCATTTTGGTTCTGGCCACGTTTCTCGTTTTCACTTTCCACCTGCCACTGTTTTTTTCTTTTTCAATCATTCACTTGCCATTTCTTTTGCATTTTTCTTGCAACGCCGCCGCCACTTGGATTGCACTTTGAGATCAAATATCCATGTCACCTTTTTTTATGTTCAGCTAACAGCTCTCGTCCAAAATGCAGTTTAATTAGCACTGCCAAAGAGCACCGAATTCTTGTAATAAGCCGTTGGCCTCTCCGACAGCGGACTCTTCACATCCCGCTCAGCGTTGGCAGCTCGTGTCTTGCGTTCCATCTCCAGCTCCTGAGCTAGCGATTCTTTAAGTAATAGAAGGGAGAAAAAGAAAAAACAAAAAGGTTAGCTATGGTTTACAGAAAGAATAACACAGAACAACAAAACTTGTTTAGTCTAGATTCTAGATTTGAAAACTGACTGCGCAACTTATAATAATAAATAGTTACAATTAATACCCTAGTATTATTACAAAACAAATCATTAAACATGGGTTTGTCTAATGAAAATATTAATATCCAATCAATTTAATTGCAAAGTCTATTGAGCTTAACACTTTAGACATCGTTCTTTTTACTAAGCCATCGATATTTAATAATACAGAACAATATTATTTAAAAATAATGGAATAATCATGATTTGTTGGTACCAGAAAATAGATCTACACAAATATCATATTATGCACTTTACCACTGTTGCAGTCTATAATTCATATTATATATTAATTTCAAATTAGTTTAAGTACGAATAAGCTGTAGAAAAAGTCTACAGTTTAACTCTATTAACACTATAATTTTGTTTTTCAGTAATAGATAATTCATATCTGAGTACTTAAATATAATATTTAAAGCATGTTTTTAAACAACCATTTTAAGTTGAAGTATTAAATAGATGAGCATAAAATTTATGCGGCTTAACACTTCAGATATTTCTCATTTCAGTAACTAATCTAAAAGTGGCTACTGAATTCGCTACTCCTTAATACACCACTAAATAATTGCCAAGTCAGCACTCTTAGAAAACCAACAAACTTTTGCTATCTCTCAACTCTCATCTAATAGTTTATGCATATTCTAAGAGCTCAACTTACCCGAATAGTTTTGCCAGAAGGCGCCAGTGGCCATCAGATCGATGCCCGGATAGCTCCAAGGTGCCTTTCCATTGCTCGCAGCAGCGGCAGCTGCAGCAGCCGCAGCAGCAGCCAAACTGCCATCAGCGGCGGCGGCAGCAGCGGCGGCTGCAGCGGCCACAGATCCGGCGCTGGGCGGTTGATCCTCGCGATCACGACTGGAGCAGCGGGGCTGATTATCTGGGGCCGTGATGCTGGGGCGCTGTTGATGGTCCATGGAGCCCTCGTGATCGGAATGCGGCTCGCGCTTGAAGTGGGTGGGAGAATCGGAGCGTGTGGCCGAATTAACCGTATGGCCGCTCACATCACAGGAGGCGCCAAGAGACTTCTCGGACTTGTCGCTGCCGCCGTCGGTATCTGTTTTTTGTTTTTTTTTTTTTAATGGGTTAAAGGCAAAAGAGAGGGCGCTGTGTTGGTTATCAAAGCGTTGGACAGGTGATGGGGGGGAGGGGCTGTTGTTAGACATGCGTTTGGCTCGCTTCGGTCTTGCTTCGGCTATCTGTCTGTTGCTTTTGCCTTTTATTTGCTTTTGGCTTTTTTGCCTTGTCACTCACCTTTAAGCGCCTCATTGGCATCGCCGTTGCCGCTGCTGCATTTGGCATCCGCTGCGTTGCCGGCGCAAAGCTCGGCGTCGCTGCAGGTGACATTGCTGTCACTCGCATTTGGATTTCCCTTGATGCCACCGCCGCCGCCGCCTCCAGCTCCAGCTGCAGCTCCTGCGCCACCTCCTGGAGTTACTGCGCTGCCAGTCAACTGCTGTTGATACCGGACGCGTATCTTGCGCTCGCGCCTGAAGCGTTTCTGATAAAGCACTGCAAAGGACACAAGAAAAATGGCAAGAAAAACCTTTAAGTTTGAATTCGAGAAATGTTTTCGACAGTTATGTGAATATAATTGGTCTAGAATCAATGTTGCTTCTGTCTATTCTTTGTATTCATACTATAGAAAATATTCTCAAAATACAGTAAATACAAAATACTATTCATATTTTTTTAAAACTTTAATAACATATTATCAACTATTTTCCACATGGAAAAAACGCAATGAAAAAATATAGAAGTTTTTAAATACAAAATAATTTCATCAAAAAAGTTCTTACTATCTATCGCAAGTTTTTAGAATACAGAATATTTGAACTTTAAAAAGATTTTATAGAAAATTCGATATATATTTATTGAGAAGACATATCCACACTTTATCCTATAGAAGTTGTTTTCTAAAACATTTTGTGCTTAAGAATCCATCCTAAATACTGTAATTCTTTTTGGCATTCACTTAAAACTCGCTCAGCGATTTGCTGCATCGAAATGTGAAATTTTAAATAATTTAAAATTGAAACCTCGAATTCGAATCAAGTAGTAAAATTTCATTTTTTCATTTCCATTCCCTTATTAGTTTTTTTGCGTTTTTTGTTTGAGAAATTCTCTGTAAAATAATTTAAAATTCAAGTCATCTAATCATCCAATAAAATTTCTTTGCTTCATTTCAATTTGTGTTTTTTTATTTAAACTTTTTTGCTTGACAAATTGAATTCATCGAATAATTTTTCTATTTAAATGTTTGTTTTTATTTTTTGTTATTAAATTTTAAATCCATATCTGTGAATAGAAAGTAGACTAACCATCCTAAATAGTGTAATTCTTTTTTACATTCACTTAAAACTCGCTCAGCGATTTGCTGCATCGAAATATGAAATTTTCCATGATTATATAGCGCACCCAAATTAAAGATGGATAGTGAATAAGCTGAAGAGGAGAATGGCAAACGAATCGATTGATATTTTTTTATGCTGTGCCAATTCAACTGCGCATCCGCATAAAAGTATCTCAGAGTACGTGTATCTGTCAGTATGTGTATCTGTAGATGTAATTGTGTTTGTTGCTGTGATTGTGTGTGTGTGTGTGTGTGGGCGCAATTATGCTTTGTTGATCCTGACTGAAAGGCACATTCACAGACTCATAGGCACAACTCAATCGAGTTCGATCGCTGAGCGTTGAGCGTCGATCGTTGATCGCTAATAGTTGATCGCTGATCGAAGCAGTGAAGCGTGGTGACAGCCGTTTTGATGGTGGAGCAAATTTATGACTCTGGCAAATGGCAGATTGAATTTCACTCAATCTCATCGGAATTGGGATTGCGCATTGTGGATTGCAATGTTCTATCTCAACTCTCCAACTTCAATGCACCCACGCTCCCTGTTATTTTCTGTTATGGCATGCTATGGCCACATACAAATGCAATAGTTACATTGGAATAGGAATATGCGAGAGTTGGGAGTACAACCTCTCTAGATGTTTATCCGGCTCGCTTTATTATTAGTCGCAATTAGATGTCTGTGTGGCTTTTGCATAGCATTTCATGCAATTTGCTCTGCTCCAACCCCAACTAAAACTCAACTCAACTCAACTTGCAGTACAACAAAACACAACAAAAACTGGGACGGGCCCCGGCAAAGTCCACAAAAGTTCCAACATTTCCATTGATTTATGCACGGCCGCTGCCAATGTGAATGCGAATATGAATGCGAATGTGAATGTGAATGTGAATATGAATGTATGCACTACTCTATGCGTTCTATGGGGAGAGACTGGACTTGACTCAAGTGCTGTCTTTAAAATTGAGCAAACTTTATGCGTATGCCCCTTAATTATAGACTGATCGAAGCAGCAAAAAAAGCAAAAAAAAGCAAGAGTGTCTGTCAAATGGCATTATCACATGCTATATAAAGAGTGCAAAATAGCTACGACTAACTATTGTATCAATTATTTATTTGCATATTTCGTAAGCTGCATTTAGCGAAAACTATACATTTATAATACTATATAATACATAATTTATATATGTAGAGCAAAAGGGACGCGGGGGGATTAATATTAATTCATGCGCATTGAAACCGGTTTGCGGCCTTCATACATTATTTAATGTCTTTCATAGTAGTAATTGGCTAAATGGTTTTCAATTTCAACATAAACTTGTATAATATCTTTTATTCTGGACATAACCCACCCCTAAAAGAGCAAACGATTTTCGGGTATGAGGGGGAAGGAAGGAAGAAAGGATGGATGGAGTGCTGACAACCCTTTTAGAGACTCAAGTCATAAGCATAACAACAACCAATTAAAAGATTTTTCTCTGTGTGTGCGTTAAATGAAACTTTTGCTTTTGCTTTTGTGTAACCAAAAGCAACTCTCAAATTCCAGAGCTCCCCAAGCGACGGCGACGACGACAACAGTCCATTTGCTGATGGCCAACAACATAATAATGTTGGGTTCGAGAGACATTTGCTACTTTTTGCCAATCGTTCAAGTGTAACTAAATAATGAAATGATATTAAATTCATTTGAATTGTGATTTCTGTTGAAAAGGTCCCGCGAACAAGGTCCCAGAGAAACGGCAGCCTTGGCATTAAAACCCTTTTTAGCCTGGCGACGACCACCAGAGCGCCACAAGAGACATGCAGAGCGAGGGAGGAGGGGAAGAGTGGCTCTGTGGCTCTGTGTCTGTGCCACGGACATATCAGGTGTCATTGTCATTTGAGTCATCTTGCATTAAGCGCGCATGATTGGAATCGGCATAGGCACTCATAGAGAGAGAGAGATAGAGAGAGAAAGAGAGAGAGAGAAAGAACGAGAGCGAGAGCTTTGGTCACTGTCAATTCGCTGGCTTGTCAAATGCAAATGATTCTTCTTCATTTGCTTTGTTTCTAATTTTTCCCCTTTGTGGATTCAACATTTATTTAATTATTGTTGCTAAACTTACCACGCAATTTGCGCTCGTCGACAAGCTGTCGCTCCAATGAATCCTTGACCTCGCGTTCACGCAGCACATCCATCTTGAGCTCAGCTGTGGAATGCAACAAAAAGAGGCAACATTAGTACACAGTGGAAAGGAAGAATGCAAATTGAAATAAGTAAGAAAACTGTAACTGTGAAATACACTGCCACTGTCAAATATACCAAAGTAATATACCACAAAAATACGTATAATATACCAAGGGTTATTTAGGTAAAATTATGCAATTCTTCATAATTTACTGTGAGAAACTCACTTTGAATAAAAGCAAAACTGTTTGGTATTAATTTTGAAATATACCGAATTAATATACCACAAAAATTCGAAAAATATACAAATGTATACTTAGGTATAATAGAAAACTTCGTAATTAACTGTGAGAAACTCATTTTGAATAAAATCAATTAAGTTTGGTATTCATTTTAAGATATACCGAATTAATATACCGCAAAAGTACCAATAATATGCCAAGGGCCATTTTAGGTATATTTATACAATACTATATTTAACTTTACTGTAAATTTAATAATAAATTCATTCATTCATTGTAGAAGTAATTTAAGAAATTCTTTTGTAGGGGGAAAACTCCTACTTCATACGGGTCTTAGTTACTTTGGCTGGTATGTTTTCCACTTATGGTAAATTTTGAATGTAGCACGTTATCAATATATCAAAAACAGACTTTGGTATATTTTTGTATTTTTATTGTACATCTTTTTGATATATTTTAAAATGTAATACTGTTTTGCTTTTCGTTTGTGGTACATTTATTTGGTATATTTTAAAACGAATGCTGTTTTGCTTTTATTCAAAATGAGTAGCGGGTATCTCACTGTCGAGCACACTCGATTGCTGCTTTCCTTCTTGCTTACATCATTAATATCTCAATTTCGTTCATTTATCTCAACTCTTAAATACTTTTAAATTTTGTCGCACTCACCTTTCTCGTAGCTGATTTGTCGCTCCTGTTGCCTGGCATTATCGGCAGCCACCTTCAGCAGGCTCTGAATGTTGCGCAGCAGCGTCTCCGTGGAGCTGGCCGGCACCGCAGCATGCGCATCGATGCCGAGCGGACCAAGGGCCAAGCCGCCAGCGAGAGCAGCTGCTGCGGTGGCATCATTGGCCGCCAGCAGCGCCTCGTTGGGCGTCAAGGCGCCACCGCCACCAGCCGAGGGCGGACCATTGGCGGCCACAGTGCCGGCAACGGCGCCATTGGCGACAGCAGCAGCTGCGGCGAGCTGGGAATAGTTGAGGGCACGCTGATGATGCAGTGCAGCGGCCGCAGCAGCCTCGGCTGTGGGCGAACCATGCTGGGCACCCACGCCAGCCAGATGATGGGCCTGCGCCGGATGATGATGGTGATGATGATGATGCGATGCCACCGCCGCATGCTGATGCAAATGGGCAGCGGCGGCGGCAGCAGCAGCGGCAGCGGCCGCCGAACCCGTGGAGAGATTATCACGCTCCGTGTCACTCAAATCTGAACGGGAGGCAAATAAACACGAGGCACGAGGCACAAGGGAGTCAGTCAGAGTCAGAGTCAGAGTGATCGTGGGTTATCTCGCTTATGCAAAGTTTACTCACCATCATCGTCTTTGGCCAGGCAGCGTTCATCGACTTCAGATTGGTTCTCATCGCTCAAGTTCTCCTCCTCCTCCTCATCGTCCTCAACGCCAATGATGGGACCACCGCCCACGCTGCGACTGCGCTCATCCAAACTACGTGGATGACGAGGCGAACCGGCTGCCGACAGGCAATCGCTACGCTCGCTGCCGGCATCGCAGTTGCTGCCACCATGATCCGTATTGCCGCCGGATTTGCTCAGATTCAGCACTGGACTCTGGCGCGTGGGTGAACCTGTTAAATACAATAAAAAAGTAGTAGAGCTCCTCATTAGCACTCTCTCTCTATTCTCTTCTCTTACAATTGTGCGAGCTGAGATCTCGCGGTTTCGAGTCACGTTCACTGATCACACTTCCACCTCGCTCTCCGCCGCCAGCACAAATCGCCTGCTGACGCTCATCGGTGCGCTCCTCGCGCAAACGTTCCAAGTGCTTCACAATATCCTCGTAGGCCGCACGACAATTCTCCCAGATGCCCGATCGGGCCAAGGCATCCATATTGGCTGCCGACATGCCGGCATTTTGGGCAGCAGCCTTCAGCATTTGACTCTCGGGACGGGCGTGAAGACCGTGCGGGGGCATGCCGGGGGACATCAGGGCAGCGGCACCGGGATGATGGGCATTCATCTGCATGAAGGCCATGTGGTTGATCGGCGGCGGATTGTAGCCGTTGGCCAGCAGCGGCGACTTCTCCAGCCGATTCATATCTGCAACAACAAAATTGTACGCTGCTTCAGTTTGAATTTGCATTTGGCGAAATCGATTGGGGGGATATAATAAATTGGTATATTTCACCACTTAATTTACTTTTATAACCTCAGAAGATCATTAAGTAAATAAATTCTAAAGATCATCAAAATAATGGAAAATCAGTTTGAAAAGTATATAATAAATTGAAAGGCAAACAACCATAAAGTACATTAAACGTACTAACATAAATAAATCAATGAATAGAATAAAATAAATTCAAAATCATTTGCTCTTTATAACTGCAGATATATATACTACTATATAAATAAATTTATTTATGTAGCTCAAAGTCTACACTGAATATCCCCAAAATATGGCAAAGAAATCGAACAAACAAATTTGTAATTCAAATAAATGTCCTATTGCTAATATTTACATTAATTGACTAAATGAGTTTATAGTCAATATTATTTAAACAAAATATGTTAGTAAAAATAACTATAATAAAATCAATTTTATTTCAATTGTCATTTAATCGAAATTAATAAATTTATTTAAGGAAAATGCATATACAAAGTAAATACATATACAAAATAAAGCCCAACAATTATAATGAAATTTAATAAAAATCTGTAAAGAATTAAACATTTCTATGCTAATATATTACTCTATTTCAATATGTTATGAATATATGTATATCTTGTATAATGTAAACTAAATTCAATATTATTTTCATTTGTATAGAGCGAACATATTAAGTCATTCACTTAAAACATAAATAATTCAATAATTGTAAAAAGAGAAATTTCATAAAAATCAATATTGAAATAAAGTTTCCTATAGTGTTTTTTTTTTTATACTAATTCAATAAATTGTATAATGTAATAATAGTTAAACTAAATTCAATATTATTTCCAATAGTCTAGCTCAAACACATCAAAACTCGCTTTATTTTTATAAATTTAGCAGACTGATTATATTTTTTGTATTACACCAATTATTATCAACAAAGGAATGCACAAAACAATATGGCAAATAAAATAATAATAAAATAAAATGTGCACTCTGATTTGTATACAAAACATGTGAATATCGCCATCGTGAAATGAGCAGTGAATTTTATTGTACATTTTGCTGATATGGCTTGATGTCATACAACAAATTAATATATGTATGTGCATGTGTGTTTGTGTGTGTGTGTGTGTGTGTCTGCACGCCCAGACTAAACACAACAACTAAAATAACAGCACGAAACACACAGAGAGAGAGAGAGGAGAGAGAGGGAGAGAAGAGCAAAGGAAAACACACGCATATGCTATCGATACAATTGTATGTTAGTGCACCTATATTTATGGCAACCTTGTGTTTACACATCCACACAGCACATATAATATTTTCTCAAATGCGATACATACACATATATACATATATGTGTGTAGTACTATATACACACTTTCGTCTGGTAGTCAATTTGTGTACCATTAAATGGATAGCATTGCATAATTAGTTAAAAAGACAAACGCTGCTCTTGCTTTAAAGGTGCTTTTCAAATGCAAACTTGTTGCATTCGAAATGCAATTAACGTTGCAGTTGAATACTGCAATATCACTCAAAAATCAACGCCCCATATTTCACTGAGAACTCAGAAAGATGGATGACTTGGCAAATTGTTTGTCGATCTCTGGAGAGGCGCCGGCGGCGTTCATTCGTTCATCGTTCTTAAGAAGTCGCGTCGAGTGTTGTGGAATGATTTTAAATATGCCGCGTTAATATTATTTTGTTGTGTGTGTGCTGTGCGCAACATTAATAGAAAGGGGCGTGTCTCTGGTTGTCAGTTGAGGGCTTCAGGAAATCATAGCGCAACAATGCTACAATATGTAAAAATCAATCAATTGAGTGTTACTTTATTGTATATTGCTGTACAAGTACACACACACACACAACCCGAAAGACAGGAGATACATGGTGTATAGAGTATCGGAAAAGTACTTATGATAATTACAATGCCAGAGATACAGATACAGATAGAGGCGAAAGAAATCATGCAGCCCAAGTCGAAGCAGCAGCAGTCGAAGAAGCAAAAGGCAGTCATAACTCGGCGTGTTCGTTTGTAACTCTTAAATGCGATTTCCTGTACAAATCACAAATCACATGGCTGCGACTCGAAAGCGTTTCGAAAGCTTCGCTTTTGCCTTTGCCAACTCAGAGCCGAGTCTTGGACAAATGGGCATTTAACTGGGGCTGGGAACAAGGAAAAACATGGCAGCGTTTTGGGAACGTGCAACTGCCAACAATTGAGCATTGTTGCATATCTCTGTATGTGTGTATGTGTGTGTGTGTGTGTGTGTATCCGTTCGCCTCAACTTATAATCAAGGCATCAACAAATCACAAAAATTTTTATTCCGTTTTTCAATTGGCCGCACGAGTTGTGAACGATAATAAAACGGATTCCAAGACGCCCAAGAGCAAGTTGTTTTTTTTTTCTCTCAATGGTTTCATTACCATTTCGATTCTGTTTTTTGTGATCGTGGTTTTGATCATGGCCGACGGCCGTAAAGAAATTGCTTACTGAGAAAGACACCCCGATGAAGAAAAGAAAAGAAGAAAAGAGAGGAGTAAACTTGATGTACTTACCACTAATGTGACCATTCTCGTAGGCATAGTCACCGTTGTCCAGGCGATGCTTCTTCAGCTGCGGATGCTGGGTGAGATGCGTGGGCGGCAGTGAGAGGCCAACGGGGCCACGTTTGGGCGGTCGACCCGGTCTGGAACTGCGGAATTGCAGAGAGTTACTGTTGGGTTGAAAGCAATGACAATTGGCTTGGTATCAGTATAAAGATGCTGAAGCACAATGAGCAAACACCAAAGGATCAGCAGGTGGACCAGGTGAATACATAAGTATATTAAGTATATTATTATTACGATTATTAACAGTACATATCATTATGATTAGTATTATGGAGTTTGACTGTATTGTGCTGCATAGTTGAAAAGTTGAAAGTCTTTTGGCAATTGCAAATATTGTTTAAAGCACTTGAGAAATGTTTTCAGAGCGTTAAATATAATTCTAAAAAAATACAGGAATTACTGTAATAAGTCTTTTCTTTTTCACAAACATCTTCCCTTTAAGCCTTTTCCTTTATTAATTCATAGTTTATTTACACGTATTTTGCTCTTCTTTATGTAAACTTGAACCTGTCTGTACAGTTAATTTACTCATTAAACCCGAAGACATCCCGTTGATTTTTGACCATTAAATCGGCTACCATTTTAAGTATATGTCATAAAAAAAGAAATAGCTAAACAACAAAAATAATAAAAATATAATAATTAGAAATAAGCAAAAGCCAGCTAACAATTTTTTCCAGTAAATTATGCCCGCTAATGGTTGTATTTGATTTTCAAATATTTCTCAAAAGTCTTTAACAAATACTTAATGTGTGTAGTACAAGTAGTTAGTTGGGCAAAGACATAAAGCAAGTTTGCACAGCGGGCAGCTTGAGTAAACAAGAGAGATGCAGATAAAGATACAAATACAAAAGATACAACAAACAGTGCGGCGCAAATACTCGGGAAACTAAAGCAGAATGCAAATAGAGCGGGCAGCAGCGACGATAAATTATTTGATGTCGCAACTAGAGATGGGCGCGTGACACGACACGCGACAAAATTGATTTATATATGCAATTTACAATTTTAACTAAGCATTTTGAATTAGCAATTTGTTTCTAATGAAAGTTGAGAGAATGCAAATAGAAGCAATAACGATAAATTATTTGATGTGGCAACTAGAGATGTAAAAGTTGACAGAATGCAAATGGAGGCAGTAACGATAAATTATTTGATGTCACAAATAGTGATGAGAGCGTGACACGGCGCGTAACAAGTTCTATTTAACTATCTAATATACTATTTAAGCTATGCAATTAAAATTATCTATTCATCTTTATATCTGCATATATTTTTATGTAATCAAAGTTGAAAGTTTGCAAATAGAGGCAACTTTGATAAGTTATTTGATGTCGCAACTAAGGATGGGCGCGTGACACGAGACTTAAAGTCACCTAATGGTATTATGAAGATATATTCAATAAATATGAAAATGAAATTTGGCTCCACACGAGAACAGAACTTCTGCTCCAACTATTTCGAAACTCTGGCTAGGCGCCAGGGCAGACAATTAAAAAATTAAACAAATTAAGGGAGTAAAAAGAAAGAAAAACTCTTACTGTTTGCTCGGCACAAACAGCGGGGCAAATAAACGCAGTTAACACAGGTAGTCGCATTTTTTGTGGACACAGATTGAATAATTTATAATTGTGCGTGGGCTCTATTGCTATCTCTGTCGCTCCGCTCTGTAGTAGGCAGTAATTGCAAATATTTGCAGTTATTTCAACAATAAATATTTGCATGTAAAAGCCCAGTTGAGATTTAATTGTGCAGCAGCTTGCTTTAATGACAACACAAAAGCCATTCTGTGTACTTGGCCCCCGGGTCATGTAAAGAGAACAGCAGCAGCCACCAAGGCAAGCCAATTCAATGATGAATCATGGCCAAAAGGCCAAAAAAAAAACAAAAGCAAAAGCAAAAGTGTTTTCATATCTATTTTTTCTACTATTTTCTTGTTGTTGTTGTTGTTGGTTTGAAACTTTTATTCAGCGAAAGTGTTTTTTGGGCCTAGCGTAACTACATACATAAAGTATCTATGACGTGCAAAAAACATGCTTCTACCTCACTTTGTGTGTCAGTCAAGTTAATGAATTTATGATGATAAAAACTGCCTCGAATAACACACACAACACTCTTCTTGTTGTTAACAGGGCCAACCGATAAGCCAACTGCCTTGTGGCCACTTTCATTGGAAAAGTTCGCTGTCAAGATGATGTTGGTAGAGTGCCATGTTTGATTTAGCCCAGAAATCAGCTTTCCCTAGAATATGTCTGCAGTGCATATGTACTACACAGATTCTGGATAAGATTGCATAATTTGCACTTAAATTAGGCCAAGGAATTCATAATTGATTATAATAATACTATGCGCACTTCCTCAAAGCAGATTTATTGCTCAATATAGCAAAATAAATCAAATTTTACACTGCAAAAATGCATTACAATCAGATAAATATGCACGAAAGTGAGGCAGCAATCTTACTGCTTTAATATCTTGAGGTATTTATAGTGTAAGTGTCCAGAAAAATGTTGCAGCAATGCATGCCGTGAAGGAATGCAAGTTACTTGACTAACTCTGGAAAATATTTGAATTGCAGCTATTTTCATATTTATATTAATAGTCTTTATGATTCCTGAAAATTTTGTTGCGATTAGTTCAAAATTGTAAAAGTTATTTATGAAATGACAATCTGGTATATTTTTCACTATGGTATATTTTGAATGTAGTGCTATATACCAAATATACTATGGCCGGTAGTCTGTATTTTTGTCGTATACCAATTTGGTATATTTTAGGAATATAAGCGGATATCTTGCAGTCGAGCACACTCGAGTAACTTTATTACTTGTTATTACAAAATGTAAAATGTTGTTCTATTTAAAGTATAAAGTATAGTTCTAAAGTAAAAGTACTTTGAATTTGCATTTTCTTTGCAAATTGAATTCTCCAATTCAAATCTAAAAAGTTGATTCTTAAGAGAAGTGAAAAATAAAGTGAAGGCAACACTCTTCAGCTTATAAAGAATTTCTCCACTAAACTATCCTCTTTTACAGGGTATCCATCAAGTCGTTTAACTTTGCGGCCGCACTTGACTACAAACGAACAGATTTGGAGCATTTTAACTGCATTGACGGACACAACACAGAGCTGACATGTTTGTAAAAACAAACGTTTAGTCTGAAGCAAACAACAAACAGCAAACAGTAAACAAAAAGTAAAACAACAACTACAAAAAAAAAAAAAAAACTGCACAAGCTTTGGCATTCTGCAAACCGGTTCAATGTTGGCTGCCACTTGCCACTTGCCACATGCAACAGTAAGAGTAAGAGAAATATCGACTGCATCGCAGAGCTGTGAACCAGTTTGCAGCTGTGGATTTCTTCTGATTGCAAGTCGTAGTATCAATAATCAAGGGTTAGTCGAGCTGTTAATTAGCCAACGAATGTGGCACTGTGTCCGACTCCCCTAGGCTAGCCACAAAAATAAATATACAAGTATAGAAAAAAACGAAATATACAATCCAGTTAGTTGCATAAATCAAAAGCGTAGCTGCGTAGTTGGCAATTGGCAATTGGCAATTGCATCAAATTGTGGGGCGTTGCCAACATTTGTCAGCGCTTTCCCAGCGAAAGGGAACACGGATTTGAATCGGACAACTCCAAGAAAGAGAGAGAGAGAGAGAGAGAGAGAGAGACTCTGTTTGGCCCTCGCTCAGTGTCACTTTCGAATTGGCAAAATCAATTAAATTTATGGCCACGTTGCCACCTTTAGAGTTGAGCCAATTGATTGCGGCAATTAAATGCCAGCGAAATTTCCATATATTTGAATTTTTCGCATTTGAATTATGCAATGATCAAGCTCGAGAGCTTAATTGAATCGACTGCCAACAGATTTTGTTCGTTTTTTATTTTCCAACTCCAACTCGATTGCATGCCATTTGTCTATTATCGCTAACTGCTTTGCCTTTGAACTCAAGCCAGAGCTTGCATATTTCCCAGAAGAAGCCAGAAGTCTACATAGACGTCTCGAATTTCCTCAGATAGTTCACACAGAGTCGATACCAAAATGCATTGGCCAACTTTGTGCGATTCATTGTAAATGGACATGCAAATTCACAAATGACATGACATACATAACATGGCTCATGCCTTCAGGTATGAAGAGAGGTAGACGTAGAAGGGGCTGAAGATACACATAACATACTTCAATGCTAATTGTGGACTTGAGCTCAGCGAGAAAGAACCCGACTAACATACTATGAATACGCCCCGAAGATCCGCACGCTAAAAGTTTCCAAGTTGTTTCAACTGGCCAATTGCCAGTTATCAACATATCATTGAAATGGTAAATACTACAAAACTACATAAAAAAAGAAAGCATCGAATGTAGAGAATCGAATTTACAGTTTGATATAACAGATCAATGCGGAAAAGTCATAATTATGCCAAACTGAATGCCGAGCTTAACTGATTCTAATTGCTTGCTTATGAAGTTTGCCGCAAGTTTGATACTAGCAAAGTTAATTCGGCTTAAACAGACGTTTAACACTGTATTTAGGAATATTTTTGGAAATATCTTAAGATCTATTTTCTCAGCACAACTGCCAATTTTGCTGGGGCAATGTATCAATGATAAGTCTAATTAGGGATTTCGGGTGGCATTTTTCAGGGTTGGGCAACCATTTTCCATGTCTTTATCTCTCTGACTTCGACTGCAGCAAAGTCTCTCAATGCACATGTGAGTTTACTCCTACTCTAGTCGAAACTCATTTGCTGCTGGTTTCAATTGGCGTGCTAATAACTCATTTAGTTCGCATACTAAATTACAAGCATGCTACACCGCTGACTTCTCCTTCTCTGTCGCTGTGTTTGTTTCTTGCACTTAACTCGCTCCACTTGCAACTTGCAACTTGGCTGAGAGCTCAGCGATCAACTTAACTCAACTCAACTCAGCGAGATGCTGAGAGAATGCTTGAAGCTTCAACATTTTCCTTTAGTTTCGTTAGTTCAGTTTTCATTTGTGTTTTTTTTTTTGGTGGCTCTATAATTATTTATTATAAAAATAAATTGATCTATTGTTGCTTCATTTATATGTGTTGTTTTTTGTTTTTACAACAATGTTGCTTTTGTTATTTGGTTACACTCAATTAAGTCGCATTTGCAAAATGCAAATCGCAACAACTGCTTCAACTAACTGAAACTCACACCTCACCAACAGCGAAACGGTAAAGCAAAAAATATATATATATATATATAAAAAATTAATCAATTTATTTTTATTAATTTAGAAAATCGACTTATTTAAATTGCTTGCCTTGTGGCCATTAAAACAATTGTGTCACGAAATGTGCAATAGGTGTGATGATTTCTAATTAAAGAAGTCTTTCAATTTGTGTGCTAAAAATGTAAAGTCGAAGAATATTAAAGAGCTTTAGCATTAAAAAATATGTAGCAGAAAATCGTCTAAGGAATGGGTTTATTAAATTGAAATAATAAATCTTTTTTGGTAAGCAAGTTTCTGCAATTTATATTTTTCAAACAAAAGCCCTCTATTTATGCTTTTTAATGTTTTCATTGTGTTTTCAAATCTTGCAAATATTAAATGTTAAAAATTGTTTTCTTTTAGTGTACTTGCTATATATACGAGTATTTTGTGGTTTTAATGTTTTCTTTGTTCATTTTTAAAATTAATTTTTTTTTCTAGCGTATTTTTTTTCTATTTCTACATTTCATATTTAATTTCATAAAATAGTTTCAATCTGTTACTTTCTATTTCCAAAACTGTTAAAAATTAATTTTTAGAAAACATTTTCTTTTAGTGAACTTTGCTTTATGTATTTAATTTTTTTCTTTTTCAAAGTTTCTTTACTTATAATTTAGTTTCTTTAAGTCTACTCGCATTGAGATTCTTAGCATTTCTTTATTAAGTTGTATAAATTTGCTTCTTTCTGTAACTATAAATTTCTATTTCTACTTCGAATATTTTTATTATTTATTTTTATAAATTAATTTCTTTCTTGAACTTTGCTTTTCTATTACTATTCACTAAAATCTTTTTATTATATTTTCAATCAGTTTTTTTTTAACGTACTGAGTTTTGACATTAATCTTTTCTGTTTCTATAACTTTAAATGTTATTTCTACTCGTTTAATCTTTCATTGCTGGTTTCTAAATCTGACTTTCTTTCTATTTAAATTCTACTTTGCTGTATTTAATTATTTTGTAACTTGTCTAATTTCATTAAATCTATTCATTTTTTTTTTTTCGTAGCCGAAAGACAAGTAGCACGAGTTGCTCAATTCTTCGCATCATCGAATTGAACTGAAATTAATTTGTGTCGTTTTTTTTTTGTACTTGTGGTGTTGTGTTTTTTTGCGGGGGCTTAATTGCATAGCTGTGGCATAATTCGATTTGAACTACTCCAGTTTAATGGAAAGGTGTGGCCAATTTTCATAGCAGACCACCACAGCCACAAACACTTTGCATCCAATTCGATCCAATCTGCGCCCCCGCACAGTGCCCCACAATGTTGCCAATGTGGCACACACACACACACATAAAGCTCTAAACGGCGTTTTAGTCAAAGAGGCAGTCAACAATCAACTGAAATCAAATTCAATTTGCCAGATCAATTGACTGAACGAACTGACAAACTAACTGATGGACGCACTGACAAATTGACTGATTGACTGATTGAATGACTAAATGAGTTGGGAGAATAAAAACGCAACAAAAAAAATTTAAAAAATTGAAGTTGTCATCTGAAGAAGCCTATAGACAAAATGGCAAAAAACAAATATAATAAAAAAAAGAAAAAATTATATTGCAAACGTAAGCTCAAGAGTGTTTTTTAGAGTGAAAAACAAAAGGCCAAAATGAAAGACGCGAAATCATTTTGTTGAAATGGTTATTTTGATGACTTGATAATGCTTCGACTTGACCCATTTTATATATGTATGTTATATGTATTTTGTCAGTTATCCTTTAACACATCCGTTAAGACATTAACACGCTCTATTTGCTTTAATTTGACGGTCCTAAAAACTTCCGCAGAGTCCGTTCGTTTGTTGTTTGTTGTTGGGCTTGGCCCAATAAATAATTTAATAACAAATTCGTTTTCGCTCTAAAAACTCTCAAGTGCACACAATACACACAAAATGTGTAACATTGATGCATCTCATGTGCGATCGATTTTGGGATATCAACAAATTGCCATAGTTTGTATTGTATTTTTTTTTTTTTTTTTATTATACTTGTGTGTTTACCTTTCTGGCGGCTTGATCGATAGGCATCTGCAATTAAAAAGAGAAGAACAAGAGACAAGTGAAGTATCGTATCGTAGTATATACGTATAAAAAACAATTGTTAAACGTTGTGTGCGACAACAACGAAAAAAGAGCTAAAGAAAATAAAAAGTGAAGAAACAGGGGACACGAAAAATGTTTCATTTATGAGTGAACACAACGATGACGACAACGACAACGACAACGTTGCATTCATCGGGGCAAGCGGGTGTGAAAATGCAAACGCCTTTACCCCTTTTGTCCGACCCTTTTACTAGAGAGGTAACAACAACAAGAGCAACTGCGACTACACATTGTAATTATACCAGAGAGTACACGCAGTGGGGTGCAACTTTGGCCCCGAACCCAAGTTTGAGTCCGAACCCGAGTCCGGCCTTGTTCCCGTTACGGGTCCCAAAAACGCAGCAGACGGACAGGCCTATAAAACTGCCAACTGCCTTTAGCGGTTTTCGCCAAGCTCACATCTACACATACATATGTAAGTATATATATATTTTTTTTTTGGTCTTTAACCCTTTTTGCTTTTGCGTTTCATTTTCTCGCTTTTTTCGGTCTCCATCCACACATGCTTCAATTTTTGTGCACAAAACTCTTTTGCCCAGCTAATAATAGGTTTAACCGCATTTTTAACTGTTCTTCAATTGGTTGGACGCACTCAACAACAACAACAACTCTGCCTCTTGGCTGCTTGCTTTTGGAACTTGCAACTTGAGAATAGCGCATGTGCGCACATTGGAGCACTATTTCCATAATTAACTAGATGTGGTTTCATTGCATTTTTCTCTCTGTACTGTGTTGAGTGTGGTTTATTCACTAGTTTGCCCTTCTCGGAGTAACTTATTTTGCAGCAAACTCAATTAGCTCAGGCGACTAACATGAAAACCCACAAAATATTTTAGACTATGATTTACTACTGCTGAATTTTATGAAGTTAAAGTTTTAAGGTCTAATATTATTATATAATTAAATAATATTCGAATATCCTTTTTCTAAATTTGTACATTCTTTTTCTTTTAGTGAATCTATTTAAGTAGCAAAAACTAAATTAGCGTGCTCTCTTTTTTTGAATTTTTTTAATTCCTTTTTCTAAATTTGTAAATTTTTATGTTTTAATGAATCTGTTTAAGTATCAAAAGTCAAATTTGCGTGTTCTCTTTTCTTTAAATAAAATTTCTTTTCTTTTCTTTGTAAAATTTCTTTGCTTATTATTCAAATAAAGTGCTCTAATTAGTATTTAATAATATTTTCTTTTCTCATTATTTCTATACTCATTATTCTAATAAAGTGTTCTAATTAGTATTCAATATTATACATGCATTTGCTTAAGCCATCTAAATCACTCATACGCCCTGTGCATTTCATTGCAATTACTTTTTAGTTCAGGCAAACTTTATAAACATTATACTACACTTATTTTTAAATCTTGTTTGACTAACCAATTTTTAATTTACTCATATCAAAACTTAAACATAAAGCGGAGTTGAATATCTCATATTTTTATAATTTTCTGAAGCTTACAAGTTTTCAAGTTTAATTTTAAAGTATTGACATTATTAACATAATAAATAATAACAGTTTCAGCCAGTTTCTGAAAAAAGATTGTCTACAATTTTTTTTATATTTTGAATAACAGAGTATAAAATTTCTAACTCTTGAAGGGTTGCCTATAACTTTTTTTTATTTTTTGCTATCATTAAAATGATAATTCTCAAACAGTTTTCACATAGTCTTAGAAAAAAATCAACAATAAATTAAAATGAAAATGTTATAAGCAGTTTTCACATAATATTAAAAAAAATTCTAAGAATTTATTAAATAAACAAATGAAGCTGTCATCAAAGACTTTCTTCAACTAGTTGCAAAGCTTACAAACATATAACTTAGTTCCATGTTCTGAGCTGCACAAGTATTAATTTAATTTACAGAAATGTTTTGCAATTCAAAAAAAAAAAACAGAGGTTTCTTAGTTATAAAGAAGAATAATAAATTCTTAATGAATAATAATTATAAGAGAATGCAATTTTGCTATGTAAGAACAGTAATTTGAGTTCTTTGCAGAGTTTTCTAAATAGAATTTCGTTTCAGTTGTGCTAAATACATGGCCATGGCTGTAGCTAGTTACTGCAACTTGAACTGCAACTGCAACTGCAGCGTCAGCGGCAACTGCAACTGCAACTGTGGAGCGGAAATGATTTGACAGCGCACCGCACACGTCGCGAGTTTATATTGAAAGAAAAACTGTTGGCCAACTATTGTTAGAATCGTTCACTAAAAATTTACGCAACACAAATGTGCGCGCCCCTTGTTAGTTAGTTAAGGTAGGGGGCGTGGCAAGTGGAGGAAGGAGGAGAGGGGTCAGGCAGCAGTTACGTTTGCATTGCGTATTTCCGCCAAATGTCAACAGAGAGCAAAGTTTTTTGATTAGTTGCGCAAGGCACGTGAATCGATATCGATATCAAAACTATTTGCACAGAGTTGCAAGTGCGTTCGCACCAGGGCTGGCAACGCAGCAGGGATGGAATGGAGACAGAGCAGCAGAGAAGCAGCAGAGAAGCAAAAGTGGAGTGCAATTTGGGGGGCCTCTCACGCAATGAAGCGAAAACACAGGAAATGAGTTCAAAATTGCAACTGCGAAAGTTGAAAGGAAAGTTGTAATCATACCTGGCAGTGGTGCAGTCCCTGTAGAGCACATCAAAGTCCTTGCAGCTGAGCAACTTGCAGCGATTGACACCCGGCTGAATGGCGCCCAGGCCACGCAATATGCGCACCTGCTCCACATTGCATACCAACGGCACAATATCCAAACGCTTCAGCTTCGTATAGACGGTATGCAGGCCGCCAACCAAATGCTTGAGGAACAACTCAAACGCCTGCGGCAGGCACAACATTGTCTCATTGCTAATGATGAAGGCGGCCACCTTTTGGCCCCGATACTCGACCAGTTTGCACTCATTGGCACTGGGATCCGATGTCGAGATCGGCGGCGGCGAATTATATGAACGCGGTGGCACATGATGATGTGCGGCAGCCATCAGTTCCAGCGGCGAGGCATGATGCATCATCTGCAGCGAGTTGAGCAGTCCAAGCGAATGCGGCGGCAACCCATGTGGCATCCTCGGGGCCAATCCTGTGGGCAATGCACCCGTCACATGCGGCGGTGGACTCAACTGATGATGTTGCTGCTGTTGTTGTTGTTGTTGCTGCTGTGCCTGTTGCTGTTGTTGTGCCATTTGTGCCATCATCGATTGATTCAAGGAGCTCACAGGACTCACAGCGCTGCCATGTCGCGTTGGACTGCTCGCTGGTGAGCAGCTGGAGCCGCGTCCATTGCGTCCGCTGATGTTGTTGTTGTGGTTGCTGTTGTTGTTGTTAGTGTTGTTGCTGGACCGCTCATCGCCGGCGCCGCGTGAACTGTTGCTGCCGTCGCGACCGCCATTCTGTTGCTGATGTTGCTGCTGCTGTTGCTGTTGTTGTTGCTGCTGCTGTTGTTGTTGCTGTTGTTGTTGCTGCTGCTGCTGCTGTTGCTGTTGTTGCTGTGCGGCGGCGGCTGCAGCGGCGGCTGCTGCTGCTGCTGCCTGCTGTTGTTGCTGATGATGCATTAGCATCGCTGTTGTATTCATGTTGCTGCTGCTGCCGATCAGTAGCTTAATGTTGTTGTTGTTGCTGTTGAAGTTGCTGTTGTAGTTGCTGTAATTGTTATTGATTGCTGTTGTATTATTGTTGTTGTTGTTGCTTATTGATTTCTGTTGTTCATTGGATTCGCATTCGAGTTGCTTTTCACTGTATTCACTTGCTACGGATTGGCTATTGGCTATGACAGAATCCATGCTTCGTCATTGGTTCCACACACACAATTTGATTATTTTTTTAATAGTTGTGCTTCTTTTTCTCTTTCTCGATTTTGATTGTGATTTTGATTTTGATTATTATTTACGCGTGTTAATTTCGTGTTTGCGACTTCACTATAAAAAAAGAATAAACGCATGCTATATATAATTAATGAACTCTTAATTCATTTTTAATGATTTATTCAAATTACAAAACTACAAGAAAAAAAACCTTTAATGAACTCAACCTCAGCGTGTAGCATTTGCTTCAAAACTTTCGCACATTTAAGATTGCTCTAAAAGTTGGTGAAATTCTAAGAATTTTTAATTCTTTTGCTGCTATTCTAAATTTTTGCTTACTAATACATCTATTTTCTTGTGTAGCTCAATTTTCAAAATGATACTGATTTATGCTTTCAAATAACTACAATTAAGAATTCGATATATAATTAACGCAGAACTGCAAATCTATATTATTGTTTGTACAATTTTTTTTTAAATTCTGCTAAATGTGACTTACGAAAAAGTTTTTTTTTTAATTTAAATTCTTATTCTTTTTGGAATCATAAATGAAAATAAATTTCAGATTTTTTAAGCCGAAAGATAATTACATTGAAGTTGTTAAACAATAAAAACATTCATAGGAATTTAGTTATCCGCAATAATTGTTTGATCCAATTGGAATTTTTAAATTGTGTATGTTTATTTTGTATTCAATTTCGATTCAAGTCATTCGTTAGTGTTGCTGGAATTTACCTTTATATTTTTTATTTTTAGATAATTATTAACGATTAGAACAATTAGATTTGCAATGATGATTGCATGTAGCACACACGCGTACGTTGTTTATGTATTTAATTAATTTGAATTTATTTTCGTGTGTTGCTTTTAATAGTTTAATTGAACATTCTCCAATTGCAATCGCAATCCAACTGAATTCTAGATGCGTTTCGAAAGCATTTTTCAATTGAATATTCGCATCATCTTTTGCACAAATCAGATCACGGTGCAGAACGCGTGCGACAGACAGAGAGAGAGGATGTAACGTATAAGTGTATACGTAAGCGTAACCGTAACGTAAAGCGAAACTCGTTACCGTGCCGACGGCGTGTCACTGAGCTTATGAGAATCGCATACGAGAGGACGACGACAGCGACAACGACAACGATGACGATGACGACGACGACGACAACGGACGACGACTGAGACGAGACTCGAAGAAATCAAGGAAACGAATTGCATTCGAATGGGAATCGTCACTCACTCACACACAAACAGACACACACGCCCGCCCATACACAAAGACACATCGATATTGCTATTGCCACCAGAGCGAGTAAGAGCGAGAGCGAGAGCGAGAGAGCGCACACAGTCCTATACAAACTCACTCACACACACACACACACACACACATTCACAAACGCGCACTCAATACGAATGTTATTTTTTTAAGCCACCCACACTCCACCACACTCTCTTTATATACCAACGAGGTATAACATTTTCGTCAGCGATGTCACACGAGAGTCGAGAGTCCAAAATGTGGAAATGCGCGCGCAAAAATTTTATTGCATTACCTTCGCTTACGAATGACAAATTCGTAATGAAAGGCGAACCAAATGTGTTTCGTTTCCAGAGCTCGAGCCTTTTGCCTCGCCTCGGCGACGTCTGCTGCTGTTGCTGCTGCTGCTGTGGTGTAGTGGTATTGGTAGTGGTAGTGGAAGCAGCAGCAGCAGCCCCCATCTACATTACAAATACATGCAAACGGCATACGAATACGTATGTGTGCTGTGTATGTCCGATTGTGCAAAAGCCGAACCGATATGTATCCGATTGTGCTGCCGTTTGAATTATACACCAATACAAGCAAAAAGTGGGAGTGGTATACAATTGCTACCTCTGACTGTGAGCACGAGTGTGTGTGTGAGTCTTAGACTGTCTGTGCAAGCATCCCCGAAAACACAATGACAAACGTAAAATACAAACAAAAACAAACACACAAATGAAATGAAACACAGACAGAACGAGAACGTTGGTTGAGACGGAAGAAATCGTCAGCAGCAGCACACTCACACACGCTCAATAGCTCAGCTCTCTCTCTCTCATACTTTCCGGCATAACACAGCGCCGACGTAGACGTCGACGTCGTCGTCGTCATCGCTGTGGCCGCCCTATACACAATACAGTTACATTCGTTTTATTTATTTTTTCATTTCGTTTGTTGGCTTGGCGTTTTTTGATTGCGACGATTTCATTTCATTTGCGTTTCAGTTTCATTTCGTTTCAGACAAACGCTGCGCACTCTCTCGCTCTCTCGCTCGCTCACTCAAGTACTTATTCACTCTCTCTCGCTCTCGTTGACTCTGCCTCGTTCTTGCACATGCTTACACATTGCACACACACACGCAACGTGTGCACACAGACAGAGCAGGTGGCTTGCAACCAATAAACATGAGTGAGCGTCAGCGTCGTATTTACATATTTGCCATGTGTGTGTGAGTGTGAGCACTGCCCAGTAGCGCGCGCTCACTCACTCCAATGGCCGACGTCGCTTATATAAACAAATGACAATTGTTTTGCATTTCTGCAAGTAAATTAAAATAAATGCAATGCATTTGGCAAAAAAAAACTTCGTGCACTCCCGAAGCTAACCTTCGACTTTGAATCTGGCAACGGCGGCGTTTGCGCAGCTGCTTACATATACCATATCATTTTCTTTTTTGTTTTTTTTTTTTTTGGTTTTTGGTTTTTGCTTTATTTTCATTAGCTTGCGCAGCGCATTTTCTTATTGGAAAAGCATTTTAATTTCAATTAAAAAAGTAAATGACAAACTTTTTACTCTCCCCTCCCCACTAACATGCTGGTGACACCAACCCACCCCACATCACCTCAGCCCCCATTCCCTCGCATCAGATCCTTATTAAACTAAACTTTTGGGCTGCGCAAGCGAGACAGCTGCTGCTGCTGCTGCCGGGTTTTTGATGTCCATCTCATCTGCACACTGCTCACTGCTGTTGTTTTTTTTTTATGCTGTTTGTGGGTTTGTCAACCGTCGTTTTCCCTTTTCGTTTCTCATTCGTTTCACTTTTCCATTTCGTCTTCGTCTCATCGTCGACGTCGTCGTCGTCGCATTGTATTTATATTTCTCTGCAATTTTTTGCTTCAATTCTGAGCAGTGCGACAACAACACTCGGCATGCCCCATCTCTGTTCCACTCGCATAGTGTTTTAATTTTGCAGCATGTACGAGTGAGTGTGATGATGGGCGGGGCGGGGCAGGGGCTCGAGGGCTGGGTCATACGAATAGAAGAACGAATGTCAGACTTTGGGGCTGGCCTGAGGCGTTGATACTCGTACTTATAATAAAATACCAAATGCTTGTCGTTCTCGCACCTTTTGGCATCTTTACACACACACACACACACACGTGCATACATATAGACGACTATGTGTAAGTATATACAACTGTATGCTGGCTCTGAGAATATTAATGTGTTACACACACACATGCATACAAGTAAATGGATGTGACTGTGACTGTATATGTCTGCTTGTGTGTGTGTGTGTGTGGGTGTTAATGCGGTGGGTGTATTTTCTCTTTTTCTATTATTTGCTCGCTGCGACTGTTTGCTGCTTTCTTTCTTTCGGTCCTCTGTGTTTGTGTCTGTGTATTTGTGTGTTTGTATATTTCTTTTGCAATTTTAGTTGGCACAACCAATCGGAAATCGTGCTCGCTTCATTGCAATTTTTTTCACAATGCTCTTTTTCTTCCTCCACTCCTTGCCTCGCATTTATATACATCGTGTACACAAGTACAATCACACACACACAGGCAAACGACAGTCGTATTTATTTATATGACTGTGTGGGTGCAAAAGAATATGTAGATTTCATTGAATTTACTTAATATGCATATTTTTACATACATATTTATATACGTTTAAAAATATGCTGGTTTAATTTATTTTTATCCTTTATTATTGCATTAAATATTTTTAGAAATCAATATATGAAAATGACAAGACAATTTATAGGATAAAAAACCTAAATTAACCAAGAAGAAAATAAATTCAAATTATTCATATATGTACATTTTCATTTATTTAAGTGCTGACAATGACATTTAAATATATGTATTAATTTACTTGGTTATCGCTTTGTTTTTGGAATTGTATATAAAAGAAAACATAACAATTAATTGTTGTCACAACAAAGATAAAATGATAATAAAACTATTATTCGTGTATGTATACATTTAGTCTATTTTAATGATTTAAAATTTTCTTTCCCTCTTCTTCTTTTTTATTTTTCTTTGATATTTAATTCTAGTTTTATGAATTATTTTTAATTTTTTCTACTCTGTGTAAACTTAGAAGCGACATTTTTTTTATATTATCACATTTTCAGTTATCCATAAGTTGTGGCAAATGAAACCAATACGTTGTTATGGTATTATAAGGAACTCAATTATTTTTCGTCTTAATTGTTAATGTGTAATTTCAAATCAGGATCTCGATATAAAGGCAAGTATATTTGGTTATATTAATAGTTCATTTACTAATGTCATATAATGAATATTATTTTTCAAAGTAAAATTAGATTGTTGTTATATTCATATTTTTTATCGCCTATAATTCAAACAAATATTTTTTAGCGAAAATTGTCAATATCATATCTTAAATTTTATAATTTTATAATAAAAGTGATTTGAAAGCATTTGATGTTTACTTGTCAAAATAAATGATAATAAACTGCAAGCATTTTAATACCTAATAAGAAAATCAACTGCATTGTTTGTATATTTTCAAATTGCAACATTTAAATGTACACGTGACAAAAAGCTGCATGCTACAGAGCTCGCTACATGCTACAGAGCCCGCAGCTTTTTGATGACAACTATTCAAATATGGTCACCCCTTTGGCGAATACCTTCAAATACAAAAATACGATAATAAAACCAAATTTCTAAAAACAATTCTTAAAAAATTAGTTGTTAATAAAATTATTAATATTATCGCATAAGACAAAGAGATAACTTAAATACTTGTATCTTCACAGCTGAGATTTACAATACCCTCGTCTGGTAACACATTAAAATACCAGAATAATACCATTTAGTGGTGACCGTTTTTCTCTGCACTACCAATGTTTATATAATCAAATAGTCAGGGTAAAATTAATTAAACAATTCACATATTTCAGTTCAAATATTTCAAATTTAATTTCAAGATTTCTTATATTTTTAATACACGCGCCACGCATTTCAAAAATCAGAGATGCATTGAAAACATCGTTAACTTCCAACCAAATAGGCAATAGAAAAACATCGATAACATTTTCCTCATCACTAATTGTTTCGATCATTTTCCATTCACGCTGTCGCTGTTGTCGGGTCAAAATTTTTTTTAGAATAGTAGAATTAATTAATTGATTAACTATAAATAATTATTGGATCGCATAATATTCATAACCGCAAGCAGGCGTCGGTAGTTCAAATCACATTTTAAAGCACAACAAATTCGTAGCTTCGGAGTTCGGTTTAAACGAAAGAAAAGAAAAAAAAAAGAAAAAGCATTTTTTCGTTGCGTGTGTGAAGAAGAAGCAAAAACCAAAAGTAAACGCGGTGTACACACGAAATTGTTGCTAACGAAAAGAAAGGCCAAGCAAATAAGGCAAATAAATTAACACGCGCGCCAATTAGTCATTGTTGTTTTTGCTGCGGATGGAAGACGTCATTGAAATTAGCGATAGCGAACGCGAGGAATCCTCATCAACCTCAGAAATGGATGTGGACGCGCAGGAAGTGAACAACGCTGCAGCTGATGCCGAGCAAATTGTGCCAAAGGACGCGGCAACGTGAGTAAAACAACAAAGCGCCTTATCTACAATTTGCCCTTGTTGGCTTGCCCCCTTTTGCCCGTACACCTCCCTTCTGCTTACAAATTTACAGTTTGATAACCACAAAATAAGTCGAAATATGCAAACATGCGCAAGGTGAACTTGACTCTGTGTGCGTCTGTATGTGTGTGTGTGTGTAGCATTTTGACGTACTTTTTATTTTATATAATCGATCGACGCCTCTTACGATTTCATGGACTTGTTTCAATAACCTAAACGGCTGCCAAAGACGCCAACACACACGCCGCTCAAAGCTCCAAAGCGTCTCTCCTCTTCTCTCCACTCTCCACTCCTCTGCTATGGTAAACAAGTTTTTTGAGCCTGCATTTTCGTTTTGTGGAATGAGTCAGTTTCTGTTACCAAGAATTCGGTCTAGCAAAATTTATCTTTCAAATGAGACAAAGAAAAAACCTTCAACTCTGATTTTCATATCTACAGTCGATCACAGATAATATCAGACAGCAACTTTTTCTTATTTAAAAACATTTTATTGGTCAAACAAAGATATATATAACTTTTATATAATTTCTTAATTTTTTTTGTTTTGTATACACACATTTTTTTATATTATTGCTTATACTAACAAAAAATATTTATATTTATTTTTGAGTATATATATTTTTTGTATGCAAATTCAATTTGAAGCAACAAGCGAAATGAAATACGCTAATCTTTGCTGATTGAAGTGAATTATAATCCACCAAAAACTCAAATATTGGCTATTCACATTTTAGCGCATTGACCAACAATAAAACAGTTGTTAACTGTAAATGCAGCCACGCTCGATTAGCTTTCGCATGTGCAAGGTCGACTCGCAAATACCCTCTACGGCAATTTTGTCGTTTCTCGTTTTGAGGTCGTCTGGAGGCGACTCCACAAACTTGTTGCTGCCTTAATGGGGCGTGAAATTTGTTGACGGAACAACAAATGCATTATTTGCATACTAACATTTCCGGTAATACTTTTTAGTTGCACATACCCCTTGCCTTGTTAGAAAAGGAAGGGGTATTCTGCACTTGCACTTGGGGTTTACCTTTTTATGGGTGTAGTAAATTAAATTTAAACTTAGACTATGTTTGTACTTTAGACGTTTTTTCCTATGTTCAAGTTTAGGTGTCACTTAGTTATAGCTCAACTAAATTTATTATTCACTTATACGCAATACGTTGCTCTTTAAATGTCTCTTAACTCAATAGAACGAAAATTAGTACGCAAACTTAGCTAAGCCTGAAAACATTCCTTTTTTTTTTGTCTTATTCGTCGTTAATTACTTTTAAAGTATAGAATATGCTGACTTCGAATTAAAATTATCATAAAATTTAAACCAAATAGTTGTCCGGTTTTCTTATCTCTGAAAAAAAAAAACATTTTTCTATTTCATTCACTTTATTTGTGTTTGAAGAAACTATCTCTTGGTTATTCAAATGACTATCGAGGGTTGTTGCCACTAAAATGTGTTTCCATGGTGCATTGTTTTGCCCCAAACAAGTTCATTTTGTTTTCTGTAATCAACAAATTTGTAATATGCACATTTGCAAGCGTTAAAAAATTTAATTTATTATTAGTAAAAAAAAGTATAGTGTAAAAGCTTTATCTTTTATAAAATATTGTTGTGGCTTCAGCAGCAAAAGCGGTTTTAACCATGTCTGAGCTGTCGCTGTATTTGAGGAAACAAATTTGGTATGTAGGTTAATGTCTTTCGGGCCAAAAGGGAGCAGTCTTCTTTTACTAAGGAGGGCGAAAGATGTGACAGACAGATGAAAAATTATCACGCGTTTTGATGACTCAATGCCATTGTTGACTACAGAAAATTACAAAACAAACAAAATTATAAACAGTTTTTGATCTTGAGAATTGTTTAAATTATGAAACATTTCCTATGAAAATAAAATTTTTGTAAACTTTCTTTGAAGTAATATAATAACTTTTTAACTGTTGCCTTAGGCATAGATTCTTATGAAATAATCTCTTTTAATACTGTAATAAATACTTGTTAGTTTAGTTATCAACTGTGAGCTATTTTAAAGTATTTGAAGTCTTCTTTAAATAGATCGTGCTGGAAATAGATTTTGAGATAAGATAGTTGCATAGCTAGAATATTAGATTGTAAGTAAACTGATCAAACTGGTTAATCATGTTGCTTAGTTATAGACAACTCTTTATAAAGAATATTACTATCTTTAAAGGTAGTACAAGGCTATATTTCTTAAACGATAAATGAAGCTAGAAAGAAAAATTTCGATCCAAAAAATCTTTAAGTCTTAATGGATCATGCTGCAAATAGATTTTGAGATAAAATAGTTACATAGCTAACATAAATTATTAGATTGTAAGAAAACTGATGAAACAGTTTAATCATGTTGCTAAATTATAGACATTCTTTATAAAGAATGTTACTATCTTTTAATGTAGACAAGGCTATATTTATTAAACGATAGAAGAATATAGAAAACAGAAAAATTTCTAAGCAAAATTGTCTTTTAAGTTCTCGGCACCTAGAAAGCTGCTTAGTGGGTCATTTATCTATCCATCAATTCATTTGAGTTTGCATCATTGCAAAGGCATTTCATTTCTTGCTCAGACACGATCCGAAGGACGTTTAGCTCGGTCAAGTTTTCTCGTTTCTTTGGTTTTTTCTTTTCTCAATTAGAGTTATTTTTGCAATGCGAGATTTATTTACAGCAAAGGTCAAAGTCTTTGCGTTCGTTTCATAATGATTTCAATTCCATTCCGTTTGCAAGTTGTGCTGAGAAAAGCGCTAACTGCTGCAACATAAGAAAAAGCTTTTCCCCAAATGCTTTTTGCCCCCATTTTTCTCTCTTTTGCGATCGGTTGCAGCTCAGTGCATTTGTGTCGTCGTCGTCGTCGCCGAGTATTGCATTAAATAAATACAACAAATGTGGTTTTGGTTTTGTAAAAATTAACAGTTGGTTAACTAAAGTCGAAAGTCGAGGAATTCTGAATAGGCTACGCTGAACTGATTATTATTATAATTTACACTTCATATCTAGTATATATATATATAAGTATAGTGGTTTTTGACTTATCTGTCGCGTACTTAAACACAAAATTCAAGTTGTACACTCAATTCACACACAACATTTCTTACGTGAATAAAAAGCTTGTCGAAAAAACTGCTCAAGGAATCAAATGCAAAATCGAGTGTTGTTTCCCAATCGCAGAGGATTAACGACCACGACGCCCCAAAGTAATTCAACACCAAATCAAAGCAGTTCAAAAATGTTATAGTAAGTTTTTTAAATGCTATTGCGAACACTTTTTTTTTTTTTTTGCATTCTTATGTATTTAATTTATGTGCGAAGAAAGAAAACCGCACAAGTTTCTTCTTCGAGGCACTTTGTCTGGTCAATCGGGGCAAAGCCCCAACGTCGTCGTCTACTATATACATATACATATATCGCATTTATTTGCATATAAACCTATACACACATGTGCACATACTTATTTGACCACGTGTGAGTGGCTTTTTAATGAAATTCCTCACACACTTTGCTAGACAATTTTACAATCGCTCTCTCTCTCTCTTACACTCTCTCTCAGCGCTTCTCTGAGCAACAATTTGCCATAAGTTCTTTGCAATAAGTTTGATTTTCAAAGTGCAGTTCAATTATCACTTAAAAAACTATGAATTGATTAACGATTTGCAAGAATTGTTGACAATTTTTGTTTGTTTCTCATTTGTGTTAAAGCAGCTTTCACTGCGGTTAATTTATTGTATGCAAAATATGAATTATTCAGCGCAATTAATGTCACATATTTCAGTTTGGCATATATTTATGATTTATTCAAATTTAATGTTTGGCAAATTTTTCGCTATTTTCGAGTTCGAGTTAAAGGTTTGGCGAATTTCCGAAAACTGTCTCTGAAGTGTGAATCTCATTTCTTTAACACGCTCCACTTTCGAATAGCGCACACACATTTCTATAAACACACGTATTCAGCTTCTTCTTCTTTTTAGCTATTTTCTAGTCTGCTTGCATTTTTTTTTCTTCTCCCTTTTCTACTTCTTCGCCCTCTCTCACTCTCTTTCTCTCACTCTATTGCACATTTGCATGTGTGTTTGTAAGTCTATTTAGTTCCAGTATCGCGTCGCACATTGAGGCCGTCAAAACAACAACAACAACAAACAAGCATTTATTACTCGCATAGCTGATGCTAAGATGCCGCCAACGTTGTCGCTCTATATTTGTTTACTTTATCGATTATATAACTTTAGTGTGCATTTTGGGGGTGGGGGTGGGGTTGGGTTTCTGGGTGTCGTTTATTGCCCGCCTGCCGTTAAAATGTTGTTTAATGCTCGTCTCAAAATGCGTTTGGCATATTTGAATACCCTCGATTTAAAAAAATATGTGCAAGAAAGTTGCATACAAATTGGAAGTGTTGATAGATATTTTCTTGTTATGGATAAGAAAAGTTTTACAAAATATCCGAGTATTACAAACGAATAGTTAGAGATTATGCTGATATGAAAATAATTTTTAAATAATTGTTTAATGACTTTCGACAAATTTTATAGAAAAAGATTTATAATTTAATTCTAAAGAAAGAAGTTATGTTGATTTAATTTTCAATTGAAAATATTTAAAGAAACTATTGGAAATATGCTGATTTGAAAGGATTTTTAAATAATTAATAAATATTTTTTTTAGAAATATAGAGAAATATTTAGAAATGATTCAAATTAAAAAATGTCAAAAGAAACATTTAAAAGTTATGTTTTTTTGTGAATTTTTCTTTACATCAAAATAAATGGGTATGTTTTATATAAAATAAAGTCAAACATCTTAAATTACAAAAAAATAAACTTTTATAAATTAGTTTTGTCCTTTTTTATGTTGTACATCAACATCACTTTAGAAATGGAAAACAAATTTCAAAATTATTTATAAAAATAATTTTAAATAATAATGATTCATAAATTGTCTGTTAATGCACTGAGTTTCGGAAATAATTATTATTATATCACGTACAAAGGTTAAGATATTATCGTTGTTTACTATATATACAGATATATATTTCGTTTTTGAACGAATCATAAAGAAGAAATTTTTGCTAAAACCATTTTTGAACGTATTATAAAGAAGAAATTTTGGTAAATTCATTTTTGAACGAAATATCTTTATCATTTGCAACTCTTTACCCATCACCCGTCGCTTTTTATCTTATCTTATCTATTATCTTTTTTGGAGCAGACAACTCGCCACTTGTTATTAAATACGTGTGTGGTCCCTAAATAGCACACCACACTGCACTGCACTGATAGAAGGACACTTTCTATTGTTGCCTGCCCCGATTGACAGCTTGTAAATTGAGTCCTTAACGATGCGAGCAATGACCGATTGCATTGAGAGTTCACTTCCATCAAAAACTCAACTGCAGCAAGTGTCAATAGAACATGAACCTGCTCCTCCTCTCTTCAGTTCCGTATCCTGTGCATCCCGTTTCTATATCCTGTTGTCTGTCAGAACAGAAAAAGAATGAAAATCAATGAAGTTTGCCAGATTGTTTGCTCTACAGCTTAAATCTCAAACATAGAAATCGTGCTAAATATTATGCAGAAACTTTTCAAGTTTTTCTCCCCATATTTCTGCATAAGCTTTTAGTTAAACAATTGCTTGCTGTCGTTAAAAAATTGTCTTGTGACCTCATCTTTAAACCAGACATTTCTTTGGCTCTCCAGCAAGTTGAGTGGGTCAAATGAAAGAGCAAAACGTGGGTTGGTTATTGCTTCCATAGAGCAATTTCAACAAATACCGATTACGCTCTGTTAAGCTGGTGCCTTTTTTTATTGGTTTTCTCGATGTATATACATATATAAATTTCATTCCGGAATGATGTCGTTATTTTGTGCTGTGTAATTGTTGTGCTCTTTATAAGGTAATCAATGTTTGGAGAGTCAACATCGCCTTTGTTGCTCCTCAATCTATGTCTGCATCTAGTTAATTCGATTATAGCGTGCACATCGAAATTTCTAGTAGTATTTGGTATTGGTTGAAGTATTTTATATTACTATTTTTGTGCTTATCTTTGACATTAGAAATTTTATGAAAGTATGAAGTATAAACACAATTTTTAAAAAATATTCATCAAAAAAAAAAAATATTTAATAAAAACTTATGAAAATAATTTACGACAATTTTTCTAAAATATTCATAAAATCTTATAACTTACATTTTCATATTATCTTTGACATTAGAAATTTCATGAAAGTATACAGAAAACAAAAAAAAATAATAAATATTTTAATTACAATTTATTATAATTTTCCAAAAAAAAATCATATTATAAAAAAAAGCCCTAAATTTAAATATACCCCGGAAAACAATGAAATAGATTTATACTTTATTCATTAAACATTTGAAATATAATAAAATTCCATAATTCCTAAGGAAACTATATAATTAGATCATTAACATGAATTGGAATACAGTGTTCTATATTCATAAATAAAACTAATTTAATAAATATCACATTAAAAATAATGAAATAGGTTTCTACTTCTATTGAAAATACATTTTAAATAATTTAATAAATATCTCCCTAAAAATGAAATAGATTTATAATTGTATTCATCGAAAATTGATGATATAATACTAAAAAATTATTCGGGAAACTATTTTAATTGGAACATTAACGCTTTTAATACAAAAATTTAAATGATTTAAAATACATTTTTATATTCATAGAATTCATGAAAATAATTTTATAAATATCCCATTAAAAATGTAATAGATTTATAATTGTATTCATCTGACATTGACTTATAATACTCCACAATTGTTTGGGAAACTATTTTAATACGAAAATTATGTTAGAACCAGAAATATAAATAGAGATATTTATTATGAAAATGGAGCATTTGCTCAACTATATTTTAGTTTAGTTTAAAACTCTTTCTTTCTACAATATTTAAAAATTTGAACTCAAAAATTCGAAATCAAAGTTGAAAGCAATTCGTGCAGCTTTATTTGGAATCTTAGGAGACAAAACTTTACTTTAAATACATGCATAGGACATTGTCGAAAGTTTTTTAAAGTACAAACTTTTGTTTGCTGCTGGGTGTCTTGTTAAATTTGGGACAACGAATAAGCGAAGCAAAGTTATCGCAACTGTTTTTTTTTTTATATTTTGTGTTGGCCAAGATGGCTTTTGGCCTAACGCATTGATATGGGAGTTTTATTCCTCGTTTCACCTCTCACGTCTCTTTCTCTGACTGCATGTCGTTGCACTCTCTGTCTCGGTATGTTTTCTCTCTCACGCTTTGCTGTTTGCAGTTTGCCACTGCGAATGCATTCAGCAGCAGCAGCATGTGGCATGTGGCACAAAACGAGAGCGAGTATCGACTGAATGAAGCTCGTCGCGTGGCGCGCGCTGCATTTGCAATCAGAAGCAGCAGCAGTGGCAGCAAACTGTGGCAGCATCAACATCAGTCGCTTCCGTTGGCTTCCCGGGACCACCAGCAAAAACCGACGTGTTCGCTCTTTTGATTTATATATATTCTTTTGTGATCCTATATACACTACTACTACGATATAAACTACGTAAAGAGTAACAACGAAATTAGCCATAAGCAATAAGGCAAAGTTTATACACATGCCCAATAAATTTTACATGAGTTCTGAGGAATTTACATTTCTGCCGCGGTGAGTGAGCGATTAAATGCCGTTAAATTCGCCTGAATATGTTTGAGTGTATAGTCAACAGTTGTAAATCAACAGTTCAGTGAGAAATATTAGCTGGTAGAATTTTGAACATTTAGAAGTGCAGCAATCAAGCGAGAATTGTGCAATTTTGTGTGTGTGGCTTAATTGTTATGCAAAGTTAGAGATTGACGACAACACAAAAAAGCCCTTTTACACTCGTCTTTACCCCCTGCTCATCCCTTTCAGTGTGTTGTTATTGCATTCGACGAATTGTGGCCTCAATTTTCAGGGCAGAGACCGCGGCGGCTTGCCAAGTTATGGCAGCAATTAAAAGTTTTGTGCTGAGCCAAGCTCAACAACATTTAAGTGTGCATAAACGACTGGCAAATACCCTACAACTTTCTTCTTTGTACTTGCAGCATTGCTGAAGAGAAAAAGAAACTGGGCAACGATCAGTACAAGGCACAAAACTATCCCAGCGCACTCAAATTGTATTCGGATGCCATATCGCTGTGTCCGGACTCGGCGGCGTATTATGGCAACCGTGCTGCCTGCTACATGATGCTGCTCAACTACAACAGTGCCCTGACAGATGCCCGTCATGCCATTCGTCTCGATCCCAGCTTCGAGAAGGCCTATGTGCGTGTGGCCAAATGTTGTCTAGCTCTGGGCGATATCATTGGCACCGAGCAGGCGGTGAAGACTGTGGCTGAACTCGATTCGCAGAGCAAGGCGCTGAGCAGTGAACAGCAGTCGGTGCAGAAGCTGCGACAACTGGAGGCAACCATACAGAGCAACTATGACAGTCAGGCCTATCGCAATGTCGTCTTTTATCTGGACAGTGCTCTCAAGCTGGCGCCAGCTTGTCTGCGGTAAGTTAAAGACCTTTTACATAAAACTTTACTAAAAGCCCCGAATTTTTATAGCTATCGCCTGTTGAAGGCCGAATGCTTGGCGTATTTGGGACGTTGCGATGAGGCGCTGGATTTGGCCGTGGGTGTCATGAAGCTGGACAGCAACTCGGCCGATGCGATCTATGTGCGTGGCTTGTGCCTCTACTATACGGACAATCTGGAGAAGGGCATTCTGCACTTTGAGCGCGCACTGCAATTGGATCCCGATCATCACAAGTCGAAGAAAATGCGCAGCAAGTGCAAACAGCTCAAGGAGATGAAGGAGAATGGCAACATGTTGTTCAAGTCGGGACGGTATCGTGAGGCGCATGTCGTGTACACCGATGCTCTGAAGATCGATGAACACAACAAGGACATCAACTCGAAGCTGTTGTACAATCGCGCCTTGGTTAACACACGCATCAGTGCGTTGCGTGAAGCGGTCGCGGATTGCAATCGCGTCCTGGAGCTGAATGCACAGTATCTGAAGGCGTTGCTCTTGCGTGCCCGTTGTCACAATGATCTGGAGAAGTTCGAGGAGGCGGTGGCCGACTATGAGACGGCCCTGCAGCTGGAGAAGACGCCGGAGATAAAGCGTCTGTTGCGTGATGCGAAGTTTGCCTTAAAGAAGTCGAAGCGCAAGGATTACTACAAAATTTTGGGCATTGCACGGAATGCCACCGAGGATGAGATTAAGAAGGCGTATCGCAAGAAGGCGCTCGTCCATCATCCGGACAGGCATGCGGGCAGCAGTCTGGAGGTGCGCCAGGACGAGGAAATCAAATTCAAGGAGGTGGGCGAGGCATACGCCATACTCTCCGATGCGAGAAAGAAGCAACGCTACGACAGTGGCCAAGACATTGAGGAGCAAGAGCAAGGTAAGTGTTTTTTGTTTACTATTTTGTATTCATATATTCATTCAATACTTTTTAATCCCATAGCTGACTTCGATCCCAACCAGATGTTCCGATCGTTCTTCCAGTTTGGCGGCGGCGGCGGCGGACGCAATGCGTCCTTCAACTTTGAGTACTAAGCCCAACCAACTGCTCCCAATCTACAGACTTCAACACAACAAAAAGAAAACAAAAACTCCAGACTCCAGATATATACTTATATATATCATCATCATTATAACATTTGCGGCAACTCACGCACAAATCAAAGTTGATGCATTTTACAGACATATTCTTCTCTGATATTCATTTCGTTTTTGTTTGTGTTCTCAAATCAATTGATTATTTATAAAT
The DNA here is from genome assembly GCA_035046325.1 of Drosophila niveifrons. NCBI lineage: Eukaryota > Metazoa > Arthropoda > Insecta > Diptera > Drosophilidae > Drosophila > Drosophila niveifrons. The sequence goes on from JAWNOC010000068.1 coordinate 11,562,374, forward strand.
CAATGCATCAAATTTGGAAGTTGATGCCTTTTTAGCCTTATTCTGTTTTGGCAAAATACAAATACAACAAAATGTTATAACGAAATTGTAGACTTGTAAAATAATGAACAATTCATTTGTGTGATGTTGAGACAAAGACAAATCGAATCGAGTCGAGTCTTTAGTTATTGTTTGTGTCTGTTGTGCGCGTCATGTTCAGAGCGACTTTTGTGTAAGAAGACCTAATTAATTGATAATTAACTAAGCCGTCGCCTTTTTTTAATTAACCAATTTAATTTGTTTTAAGCAGCCACATAAGTTTTATTTTTAAGCAGATACAAAATTCTACAGCAAATCGCAGTTAATCTTGTGTAATTAATGTGTGAATGACACAAAACAAACTTGAAGTAAAAAATAGTTTTAAACTGAAAATTTCTATGGTTTTGTTCTTATTTCAAATCAAATTGGTCTTCTAGAAAAGATTTTCGTTTATATATTTAATGCATATATATTTTGTATAGATATTTGATCTAGAAACTTGGAAAGTAGCAACGATACTTAAGAAGTAATGCTTAAATTTTTGTAAATTCTCAATTAGCATTGCTTCATAACTCAGCTATGTGCCGCAGCATTTCAAAAGGTGCTTTTTTACATTGACAACTAATAGAACTATCGATTGACATTTAAAGATTTCAAAAATAAAAAAAGAAAATTTTGAAAAAATTTCAAGGGGTAGGCATGCAAAATTTCCGAAAATTCACGAAATTAGCTGTAACTCAGCCGTTTTAAGGACTTTCGTGATATCCTTTGGCACACAGTTAGCTCTTATTGTGTCATAATCGTATATGCAATCAAATCCTAGAATGTCCTTTAAACAAGTGAGTTGCAAGGACTTTTTTGTTGAGAGAAAATGCGTCATAACTCGCGCATATCCTTGCAGATCCTGTTGAGTCATATGTCAAACGACTTGCTTTAGTAAGCTCTATTGACTGGCCAAAGGACATTCAAATCGTCCTGTGCGTTCTCGAGTTATGCAGAAATTTTTGATTTTCAGCATTTTTTAGCGGTCCGGAGTTTGAAATTTTTAAAGTACCGAAATTTTTGATTTTTAGCAATGTTAAGCAGTGGAAATGTTTAGGTATTGGATTTCTATATAACATATAACTTTTTGGTAGCCAAATGATAGAGATAGGCTTAGTAAACTTGTAGAACTTGGTCCTTTTTAAGTGTTGAAGGATATAGCCAGGCTGTTATACGGAAATTTATGATTTTCACCAATTTTTAGCAGTCCTGAGAATGAAATTTGTCAAGTGTTGGATTTCTAGATGACATCTAAATTTTGTAAAGCCTATCCATAGAGTTAGGCTTAGTAAACTTGTAGAACTTAGTCCTTTTTAAGGATGCAACAATTTAGGCAAGCTATGACTTTTGATTTAAAATTTCTTTATCCCAAAAATAATAGATTGTTGCTTTGTCTAAAGCTATTACAGTACTTACTTTCTCAAGGATTATTGCATATTTCTTATTTTATTGAAAGTATTCGGCTCTCTCAACTCAATTCACATAAAATGCGACTAGGTCATGGCTAATTCACATTTTGTGTTTATTTCAATGTGTGTGTTTGCAAAATGTAATAAAAACTCGATTGTAAACTCAATTGTCAGACAAATAGGTACACATTTATTTACGTTTTAGCATTTTTTTGTGTTTTTTTTTTTGTTTTGTTTTGTTTGTTGTAGTTCTCAAACCCACAAACAAATAGAATTTCGTTTCATCTTTCATTTTTTTTGTTGGACAACCAAATTTATTTTACAGCTGGACCTTTTCAGTCATTTGAATATTCCACAGTTTGAACATAAAATTTTGTTGATTTGTTGTATTTTTGTTGTTTCTTTATTTTTTGACTTTTTGTTTACCTTTGGGACATTTTGTCGACTATGCTAAAAAAACACACACACAAACAAATTGTAGCAGCAGCAAAAGCAGCTAAACCACATTTCATTATTATTATTATTATGATCATTATAATAATATTTATTATAATCATCTTTCTCTCTCCTTCGGTTTCGGTTTTGTTTTTTTACTTATATGACTAATTTACCAATTTCGCTCTCTGTGTGTGTATAAATTAATTTAATGTTTTTTTTTTCCATCTTGTGTGTGTTTGCTTGGTGTTTAAACTACTATACTATATATATTTATATATTTTCGGCATTTTTTGTTTTTTTGCTCTGATTTGCTTTGCATAAAAAAAATAAAAACTACTTAAAAATTATGCAAAAATAATTATGACCTAAAAAAGAGAACCGCAGACACGCAAAAAATTTACAATTTTTGTTTCGTTTTCTTTTCTTTCTTTTTTGCTAATTATAAATTATAGTTTATATTTTGTTTTTCATTTTTTTTTGCTGTTTTGTTTACAAACTAGTGACGACATTTATTTATAGATATAGATGTATATTTATACAATTTTAGTTTGATGTTTTAAAAAGTATAGTTTAGTTTTGTTTTTTAGTTGGTTTCAGTTACTGTATCGATTGGTGTTTGTTTGTTTGACGACCAGACTTAAATGACTACGAAAACATTGCTGTTTCAAAATAAGGTACAATGATATTGTATATATATATATATAGTTTGACATATAAAAAACATACAATAGTTATCTCTACACATACACGCATAGTATTTTAATTATTTAGTTTCATTTCATTTTCTTTTTAACTTTTTGAGTTGGCGTTTTTTTTTTTGTCTTTCGTGTTTTGATTTTTGATTTAATTTGTTTGTTCTCATTTTGCCTGATTTTTTGCTATATCGAAGCGACCAAGTAGCAGACGTAGAACTTTTCTTTACTTCCCTGTAAAGTGTATTTTCGTTTAACTAATTTAACTATGTTTAGTTTTGTATTGTTTGCTATTTTTTGTTTTGTTTTGTTTTGTGGTTGTTGTTGCTGTATTTTATGAACTAATACTGAGATTCTGTTCAGCTTGTTTTTACTTAATATTGAAGGTTGTTCAAGTATTTAATTCTTTGATTGCTGTTTTGGTTAGTGAACTCTGTGTGTATTTGATCCTTCTTCAACTTCTTTCTCTAAGTAACTTTGCCCCCGCACCCCAAGAAATGGACTAAAAGTAAATTGTACTGCTTTGCTTTTGTTTTAGTTTTTTCTACAATGGAATTTCGTTGCGTCTAGTTGTGTTTGCCATGTGCCAAGCGAGGGTTAAACCCGCTGCACGCTGTGCTGTCATCCCCAATCCCACTCCCACTCCTAATCCCAATCCCAACTCCTCTTGCTTTAGATCCACGCCCACTCTTGGCCACTTCTTGAGGCGCCACTGTCACTTGGGCTGAATGCGCGCAGTGCGCTCCAACTCATTGAATTGCCCAAAATAGAGCACCTCACTGATCAGCTTCTCGGCAATGATGCGCTGCGTCCGATCCATCGTTCGGAGCTTCATCGACACATTCGAACCCACAAAATCGCAATCGTCGCGACTCAAACTCTCCGCATACAAAGCGGCGGCAGCTTGCACCGCTGAGCTGGCATCCTGAGCAGAGACGCTGCTCTTGATGTGGCCCGGACTCGCTGCCGATTCGGTGGCCTCATCGTTGTCCGCCTCCCCGTCCTCGGACATGCTTTCCCGCGAACCCATCAGCGAGCTCATCAACAGTTGGCCAGCATTTGAGCTCAGCTTGCGCATGTTGAGGGGCATCGCAGCGGCGCTGTTGCTGCGCGGGGGGAGCACAAAGCCAGCGAAGTTGGCATGCGCTTTGGCTTGGGCCACACGCAAATCCTGCGCCATGTCCAGCTGCAGACTGCGACTCTCCTCCCCGGCTGAGCTATACGAACGCTGCGAGTCCAGCGGCAACGGAGGTGGACCCGCTCCCGTTCCTCCTCCCACTCCCGCTGCGGAGGAGGGCGTGCCATGGAAGTAGTCAACCAGCTCCTGCTTAATGTCCAGCTCATCGGGATGATGGGGATGATGTTGTGCATGATGCGGCAGCTGTTCATGCGCTTGCCTCGGCGTTGCAGCCCGAGCGGACACCGGACTCGTTTGCAGCAGATGCGCATGGAGGTGATGATGTGGATGGGAATGAGGGGGAGGATGTTGCTGCTGCTGCTTGTGCGCCTCATGCATATTCGTTGTCGGTGTTGTCCGGCTGCCGCCATTGGGATTCGCATTCGTATTGGGTATGGGACTGGAGCCGCCTTCGCTATCCCGCGATCCCGCTGCCGTCGCACTTGGCACCCGCTCACCGCCTGGCTCTACGGCCACGCCCACGCCCACATCTAAGCTGCCACCTCCTCCTCCTCCGGCGGTGGTTGCTAATCCCCCCGGACTGCGCCGCTCCACTTTGGCAGCCAGTTGTCCCAGCGCCGCAGCTGTGGCTTCGTCCCTGTTGTTGTCCTCGTTGTCCGAGGTGTCGATCGTCTTGTGCGGACTCGGCTGAAACTCGCTGCTGCTGCTTCCCCCGCCCCCGCCTCCTCCCGCATAAGGTGTGGCTGCTCCTCCGCCGTAGGACAAGGGCACCCGCAGTTGCTGCTGCTGCTGGGAGTTGGACACGCCCCCTGAGCTGCCTATGGGCGGTGAGTATTGGCCCGCCGTGTTCCAGTTGTCCAGCGTTTGTCCGCTAGCTATCAGCATGGGTATGTTGAGCGCCATCTACCGAAAGAAAGAAAGAAAGAGCGTGAAAAAGAGATTCGAAGAGAGCAAACGTTAAGCGAAAAAAGAGCGCGATAAAGAGCACAGCACGAAGTGTGATAAGGAAACTTGGCTTTATTGTCGTTTTGGCTTTGGGGTAAAACACACACACACACACACACACACGGAGAAGTGAGCAAAGTTCGTTGATAGCTGTTCTCATCATAAAACACACGACTCAGCATTATGACGCTTTTTATACCCGCTTGACTTTTGAAGGTAAGATATGGGTATGACAAGTTTGTGGCAAAGGGAAATCAACTCCCTTACAAGATTAAATATTACGTATACGCCTCGTTGTAAATTGAATTTTACTTCAACAATTTCGGAAATAATTGTATGATTTATGGGTGCGACACTTTTCATAGTGAATAAACATAAACTGAAACCATTTTTAAAATAAATAAAGCTTATTCTTACAGATCGGAATTAACTAAGATTGAGTTTAGGAAATTTTTCTGTTTTTCAATAAAAGATATAAAGAGGAATAACTAGGAATTCAAAATCATTTAAGAATGATTTTAAATAAATAAACTGCTAATCAAGAGCTACGAGATTCAATACAAGAACTCGTATAAGATTCATATTTACTGAATATGATAAAAAACCTTTTGGTATATATCTTTTTACTTCAGATAGAGTTGCACGCGACATTTCCGCCAGAGAATTATTCACATATTTATATTGACCTAACTACATTGCAAATTGTCGTCAATCAAAACAAGTGCAAAGCTCAAATTAGATTACATTTTTTTTGGAGTTTCCATTGTGCAAAGTGAATTCGATATTGATCAAGAACAGCTGATGCAATATAGCCATATATGTCAACAGAAGGAACTTTTAGTTATCAGAGACTGCTATAGATGGAGCAATTAGTTTGTAACATAACTTCTTTATGGGAAGAGTTATTTCATTTCTTTTTTGATATATGCATTAATAATTATAATAGAAATTATTTCAGAAAATTTGATTTAAATCAGATAATAAATTAAAGCGAAAATAATAGTGTATAATACATTTGATTGTTCAGAAGGGTTTTGTTTATATGAGATATGCAAATTTTTAATCTTAAGATGCTACTTTTAAATGTTTTATTAGTTTTATACTTAATTGAACCTTAAATGCCAAATTCAATAGCTCTGTTTTCAAGCATTCTGTTAAGTTACATTTCTTAACATACGACTGTTATGATAATGTCCATATTCTGCTAACAACAATTCTTAACATACCATATTCTGTCCATATTCTGTTAATAACAATTCTTAACATACGTCTGTTATGTTAATGTTATTTCTCTGTTACAACACTTTTCGAGGATCTGTAATGTTGAATATCTTTGCACTTGTCAATATTACATTCTCAAAAAATGTTTGGTTGGTATCTCATAGCTGAGCTTCCTTGTCTGTAATGTTGTGATAAGCAAGCTACAAACTTCCGCATCTCTCATCAGTTGCTCTCTCTTTCTAACTGACCTATCTCGAGTACCCGCTATGATCGGTATCCATTCACACTCAACAGTATCTCATCCAAGCGAACAGACGTCTTCAAAATGGCAATTAGAGGAAACCAGGTAAAATAATCAGCAGCTATCACACATCGCTGGAGTTGTCGTTGCTTTATAGTCTCGCACTCTTTCACGTTCTCTTCCTTATCGAAGCCTCCATATGAAGAGTCACCCTGACACAATCAGAAGAGCTAAATTCACCAGCTCACAATGAGCAAGCCCAAAGAGAATTTAAGTACAATTCCATAAATTTATCAACTTTCTAGAATATGTACAAATATGAATATGCGCAAAAATTCCAAGTTGAATATACATATGTTTCAGTTTGATTGCTATCAACACAACGATAAGGGGTCAAAAAAGTCGTTTAAACTTTAAAGAAACTTTAAACTTTCGACGTCATTTAATTGGTGGTTCTTTGGGAAAACCAAGTATCATCTAATCATCAGCTACGTCAAAATGCAATTAAAGAAAAAACGTTTGAAAATCAAGAATAAAATATTGACTTAAGGGGAAAGATGAAAAATATCGATAAGAATTTATCTTAAATCAATAATGCAAAAGTTGAAATCATAAATTAGGAAAAAGCTAGTTTATACAAAGGTTATTTTCAAATAACAATAAAATAACAAATTAAAATAAGATTAAGCAAAACAAAAATATATAATTAGGACTATAAAATATAAAAACTATAGCACACCCTTTAAATTTAGCTAAAACCTTTTCCTGTTGCAAACTCCATTACTAAAACGCATGCGGCAACCACGAGCGCAAGATGGCGCCACTGGTGCTGTTTATGGGCCATGCAGCGCGCACTTGTGCTGTATTTTACAGGTTAAGGAAAGCGCATGACGAATATATACAGATATGCAGTATTTGCATAAATATTGTATATACACATGTACTTTATTGCTTCTAATGATAAATAAATTCAAAAATAGTATCATAGATATTTTTATAACAATGCAAACAAGATACATACATACATATGTATGCGAAGTATGCCTATTAAAATTCTTGAGCCGGTCAATCGCTTCGCTTTTGTTATTGTTATTGATTTTGACTTGGGCGCGCACATGCATATTTATAATCATCATACCTAAATTTAATAAACAAATTTGACAAAATGCCCGTTAATTCACATCACTCACACACACTCTGTTCGTGTTCGACTTTTTTCTTCTTTTTTTTTTTGTGCATGCCGAACAAATGACAAACACACGAGCACGAACGATCAAAACAAATTAGCAAAACCTCACTCACACTCTCACAGTCACACTCCCTCAGACGCAAACACACACACATGTGCAGTTCACTGTTTATTGAGCATGCGCAAAGTACTGAGCTAAAGAGTCGCGCAAACAGAGTGGAGAGTCCGGAGTCTACAAGTGTTGGGAAAGATCAAATGTTATATTTAAACATATTTAGTACAGTTTTGGTTGTTGCTGTTGTATTTGTTGTTGCTCCAGCTGTTGTTGTGATTCTATGATGCAAACTTGATGGCGCAGCGAAATCTTCGCCACTTTTGTTATAATGCATAATGTGCAGTTGCTATAGATATACAATACGACAAAAAACAACAAATAATATTCGATATATTATTGTGATTATTTGCACGACGCGACGACGACGACAACGCAAAACATATTGTCGAAAAAATGATAGCACAGCACAACAACGCAGTAAGTCGTCTGAGCAGAGCAGCGACAGCAGCAGCGGCTAACTGACAGCATGCCGTCACTGTTTTGAGAGAAACAGCGACCGCACAAACAAAACACACGCACACACATGCTCACACTTTTGGAGAGTAGCCTGCGAGAGCTTCGCATTCGTGCAAAACAACATAGCAGAAGAAAGAGAGCGCGGCACCGTTCAATGGTTCAAAGATTATAATTTCAAATTTCTTATTGGACTTGTGTGTGAAAAGTGTCAGTGTCATCAAAACATTACCTACAAGGCAAACGCAACGCAAAAAAAGAGAGATGGCAGCAGCGCAGTAGCCCATAAATATTAACAACCTACGACAATATGTTAATGCGCTGCTGCTGCTGCTCATCAACACGATCGACGCAAGCTCGCTGGCTCGCTCTCTCTCGCTTGCTCTCACATGGCCGAGGCAAGTTCGTCGTTCGGCATGGCGCCTAGAACTTTCCACAATTCACAAAAACAACTGTCGAATGCTATTTGCTGTCTCTGTTGTTGTTGTTGTCGATTGCTGTTTTTAAATTTGCCTCCGCGTTTGGTTTGTTATTGTTATTGCTGCAGCTGCTTTTGCTGTTGCTTTTGCTGTGTTGTTTACGCATTTAGAGTAAGAGCGTGTGTTTGTATGTGCGTGTCGGTGTTATTATTTTGGTAGAGCTAATAAAAAACACATGTACACACACACATGAACACACTTAAGCATGCAGGTTTGTCTGTGTACACTGTACACTAACAAACATACCCAGTGAGCCTCTCGCGATGAAATCACGCATAACACGAACTGTCAAACAAAGTCTTGTGTTGGGGCAACTATTTTAAAACTATCACAATATTAAGTATCGTTTACGCAAATTTCGTTCGCTGGGTGTTTGTGAACATAAATAAGTACGTGCATAAAGCAAAACAGCATTCGTTGTTTCTGTCCCTGTCGCACTCTCACTCTGACCAAGCTGACTGTTTCATGCTCCACATTATTCACTCTCTCTCCCACTCTCTCTTTACTTTTGCATGCACGCGTGAGTATATGTGAGTGTGGGTTAGTATGTGTGCAAGTAAAAAATGTAAACAAACTGATTATCATCCAATCCAATGAATAAACAACCAAGTGTGGCCCTATAGAATTGGTTCAACACTCAGATACCCTACAATCACTGCAATCTCTTTTTGCTCTCTCCAAGAGATTTACAGGGCATAAATTCTCACACACTCACACACACACACACAGTTTTCCCCACACCACTTGCATTTTATTTATACTCCCCACGGCTGTCGCGAACTCTTCTCACGCAAGTGTTCAAGAAGTGTTGCGTTATTTTGGTTGAGCACATACAAAAGCACACACTTAAATTGATTGACTAACTAATGAAACTGCAGAAAAAACCGCAGCGAGTTAATTGACCCCGAAATTGCGGATCAATTCACATGTGTATAAAATTCAAAACATCTTTATTTTTCTCTACATTTTATAGTTCATTTTGCAATATTTATTTTTGATTTTAAAAATATCTTTGATATTTATTGATGTTTAAATGGTTGCGAATTTGAGTGTGCGAAAATAGCCTTCAGTTTGCTGAAATATTGCGTATACGCATAGTAGGTCAAGTATTGGTTTGCTTTTTCACAAAAAAATTGCTGCATGAGAAAATAATTTATTTATTTATGTTTTTTCCTAAATGTTTTGAATCATATTAGTTTAACGTTAAACTATTGTTTGTTTTAGTTTTTTTAACATGAAGAAACTATTTGTTTGTTTTCTTAAATGCTTCGAAACTAGTATTTATTTTACTTTTTTACCATAAGTATTATATGTTTTTTAAATTGAATTACATTATAAGAGTATCTTATAGACGACCATTCTCAACTGCAGTTTACCGCCTTGTTTTGCGCTTTACAATTAGCTGGGGAAGTACCCGAAATTTAAAATGAACTTGTTTTGAACGGTTGTAGCCCACTTACTAATGGTGTGGAAAATAACTTTTTCCGTCTGCTTTGCGTATTTTCTACAATTAAATTATGTGCATAAAAATAACTACAGTTTGTTATTGATTTAATTAATTGTATAATGAAAATGTGTTTGTGTGTGTGTGAGTGCTCTACTTAATTATTCAGTTGGTCCTCGTAAAATTCACATCTTTTCAAATGCATTCATATCCTGTTTTGCTTTTCACACACCTCCCATAACGAAAATAGTCCAAATTCTTGCATAACTTTTGAAAACAGCTCACGCTCTTCTTTCTGCTTCTTCTTCCTGCTGTTCGTTTTGCTTCACCATATGCAACTTTACACCACGCCCCACTCCCAACTCCCCACACCTCACACTCTCCATTCCCCACTCCCCATACCCCACACAATCCCATCAGCGAAGTCGAGCTTCCAGCCAAGCTGGCAACACTGCGCGCACAGCTAAACAACTTTGCAATGAATGAGTAAACAAAAACAAACGTCGACTTCGACGTCGCTGTCGCTGTCACCGTCACCGTCGCTGCTTCTGCTGTCGACTGCAGTCGCCTGCATTATTTGCTGCTACTTTGACTGCTGCTGCTGCTGCTTATTTCCCTTGCACTTTTCGTTCCCACCTCGCTTCGCTTCGCCGCAGGGGAGCCAGAGCCAGAGTCAGAGTCAAGCATTTTATAAAAGCGCATGCGAGAGAAAACAAAACCACGCGAATTACAAACACAGCAACTACAACAACTATAACAGCCACAGCAGCAAAAATAACAACAACAGTTGCTACTGCTCCAACTGCAACAACAATAGGAAACGCATTTTATAAACACAAACAAACTGAAAGGAGTTGGGAGGGGGGGCTGGAATATGAAATGAGTGTAAGCGGGACAGGCACAGAAACAGAAACAGAAAACAGCGCACACAGAGGGACAGGGCAAAACAGAGCAACGGTATTAAAACGCAGTCAACGCGTGTGGCGGCGGCGTCGACGACGACGACGCTGACGCCAACGTCGCTGTCGCTGCCTGGCCTAACCACAACATTGCGGGACGCGAGCGAGCGCCAGCGTAAAAACAAGCAAGGCAGGCAGACTTTATTGTTGTTGTTTGCTGTCTTGGAGAAAATGCCGCAGCAAAACAATTGTAAAATATGAGCAAAAATACAATACACATACACACGTGTTTACACACTCGCATTCACACACACACACACACACACATAACAATGTGGGAAGGAGAAGGCGTGAGCGTGGGCGTCGTCGACGCCGCTGCCTGCACACGCAAATAATAATGACGCAAAAACAAAAACACGAGACCAAGGAGAAAAACAGCAAAAAGTGCAAGCAAATAAAGTGCGAGAGGTGGAACGATAAGGGGTGAGTAAAGGGGGAAGTACTGCAAAAGGTAAATGGAATTTCAACTTGGCAAAATAGTAAAATGTTCGTTGCCACAAGAAGAAGCAGAAGACAACCTGACCGAACTTGCACAAACAAGTCGTACGCATCGCCCACATTCCCCTTTTCCACCACTCCACCACCCTACGCCAGCCACCTACTCATAACGAAGTGTTATATTATAATATTTATTTTCTAAAAACAACAGAAGAGCAAATGAATACAGCATCAGCAACAACAACAAAAACAACGAAAACTGCTGCTTGCCATTTTGTTTTGATAAGTCTGACAAACAGACAGAGCAGCAACAACAACAATGACACAGAACAAGTGAAAACTACAGTGCCAAAGTAAAAACAAAAGCAAACAACAACAGCAAGTAAGACAGCTATAGGGAAGTGCGCTCAACTCTGAAATACCCGTCTCGCAGTTTTGAAGAATTACTGCGCCCAAATCTCAAATATTTTGAATTTAAAATGTATTTCAATAATATCTATTATCATCTTTATCCTCCGTAACCACTTTATGTCCAACTCAAACTACCCTTTTACCCGGGTATAACAACGAAAACATACGCCAAACGAATCACACAATCACTAGACACACGCAGACACACACACACACTTACAAAATCAGGAGCGACGATGAGTGTGGGGTAGGGAGGAAGTGGGAGGCAGGGAGGGTGAGTTAGATGAGGCCACTGGGCAACCACATTACAGCAACAATGCTGGCAAGTGCTACGCGCATTTCGCCGTGCAAAACAAACATTTCATCACACACAAACACAGAGCATGTGAGCGAACAAGAGACAACGATGACAGCGCCATCGACAACGAAATATCAGACAGCGCTCTCTCGCTCTCGCAAAGCTTTGCTCGTTTGTCTGGCGCGACAAAGCAAATACATAAAACAACACAAAAAAAAACATCAACTCGCCACACACTTGCATATTTACATATGCACACACGTACATACATACAAACACGCTCAAGTAACTCAGGCCAATGCCTCACGCATACAACGACGGAATTCTAAGAAAAATTTATGCGTAAAAATTTTAATTCTGTTTTGATCGTCGTCGCAAAACAAAAACAACAGACACACGAAGCATGAGTAGTCTCCGCACTCACTCTCTCTCTTTCGTGGTAACTGCCGATTGCATGCACGACTGTGATGGCGAAAATGCTGTTCGTTTAGCTCGCTCGCACAATCGGCAACACAAAAACAGCAAGTCACTTGCGCACATGGCGGTTCGTTTGGCGCTCTCTCACTTGTCGCTCACTCGCTCTCTACACATCTCTCTCAATTTCAAACACAGTTAAGTTAACGGGGTTTGATTCTCCAAGTGTGTGTATGTTTAAAAATCAAAGTTCTGATTGATAGGATTTAACACCTGTCCAATTTCTGAGAAATAGTTTATTACATTAAAATTGCGCGTGTAGCTCTGCTTGACATTAACAAGTGTAAAATGTGTAATAAAGTGTGTACGTCATCAAGACTGCTTAAATATGCACATTCATACAGAGTTTTTTTTTTTATATTTATGACATTCACAAACGCACTTATCAAAATGCTATCAAAAACCCTTTTCGGTTTGCAATTAGTTGATGAAATCGTATTAGCGATTTCCTCATTCAACAAATATAATAAGTATACTACTACAGCTACAACTGAAAGCGTGCGATGAACTGCTTGCCACCACAAGTGTAAACAATGCAAGCAGTGCACTTTGCTGCTGTCTTTAACACTAACAGCAATAGAATCAAATTGTCTTTTTTTCTCCATTAATGATGGGAATGTATTATCTTGTTTTTTTTTTGTGCTAATTTACAAAATGAAACATTTTTTAATAGAACGATAATTTTTACTGTACATTTTATTTAATTTAAGAGCTAAAACTCTTTATGGAAAGTCTTAGCCAAAAATAAAATCTTTGTGAAATCTTGTAGACTACTTTTGCTCTCATCATCGAAAAATATATTTTTCTATACATGTTCATCAATCATTAAAAAGCGATCAATATGTTCAAGTGCTTAGAATCCTTCTAGAAAGAGTTAAATTAATATTTATCTATCGAATGGAGTAGAATTTTCTGTGGTATCTTATCTGAATGAGAAATCAAAAAACCTCGACATGTGCAGCAGTTAAAAAAGGAATCTGAGAGTCATTTTGACATAAGAGTGCTTAAAGATATTATTTGGTGACCTGGTCAAAAAAGGGCTATAAAAATAAACTTATGTTATCTTGATATATGGAAGCGTATAAAGCGTATGTATACGAATTTCACGGTACTTGATGTCATTTTAAGTACAACCAAGTTGATAACTTTTTTAATGAAATGATTTTTTTCCGTTAACAAAAACTGTTACTACCTCAAGATAATATTTGGTGACCTTGTCAAAAAGAAATTGTATAAAATTTGAGTAGGAAAAATACATATTTTAAGAAACAAGATTGAAAAGTTCTTAAATCAAGATTTGCAATCTTCTATTTAATTTAAAATAAAGCCATCTTAAAATGCAAATTTGGCTTAAAACCCTCAAATAAGATTGTTTCAACCAAAAACTCTTATTTCAAATTGTTTCAACCTAAAAATCTTGCAATCTTCTTTTCAATTAAGAATAAAACAATCTTGAATCACAATTTCAATCTTAATATAAAATTTTTTTAATCTTAAAATGCCAATTTTAGCATACAAATCTTGAAATAATTTTGCTTCAACCTAAAAATCGTATTTCAATATTGTTTCAATCTAAAAATCTTGCAAACTTCTACTTAATTAAAAATACAACAATATTGAATCACAATTTTAATCTTAAAATAAGTTGTTTTCAATCTTAAAATGTAAATTTGGCATACAAATCTTGAAATAATATTGTTTCAACCTAAGAATCTTATTTCAAGTTGGTTTTTTAAGATAAAAAATAACTTAAATCAAGATTTCAGCAATGTGGTTTTTTTTTAACTAATATTGTACTTATTCCACTTCATTAATATGAATTCAGATTGTAATGTAAAAATATTATACACATATTAATATTTACTTCCTCAAACTAGACAATTTAAAGTGTGTAATTTCCAACCCCATTGGTCAGCAAGGGGTTAATAGGTTTGAGTGTGTGTGTGTGTGTTCGCTAGTCAAAGCAGTCGTTGACAATCGTCTCTGTGTTCACGTTGTTGTGTTGTCGTTGTCATACTCTGTGTTTGTCAACGTCTTTGTCTTTGTCTTTGGGTTAGTCTTTCTCGCTCTCGCTCTCGTTGTGTGATTACGCATACGTTTTATTTATTCGCCGATTACTCACCGCTCCAAAATATTTGAGCTCTTTGGTCTTGATGCGTCTGTGGTGCTGCGATGCGGGCGTTGTTCCTCCAGTTGTGCCCAAACCAGGACCTCCTCCAACTCCTCCTCCCCCACCTCCACCTGCGATGCCACCTGGGGCGCCACCATTTGCTGCCGCTGCAATCGTGCTGCTCTCGTAGGCAGCGGCAGCGACGGCAGCAGCGGCAAGGCCATTGAGACCATTGTGGCCGCCGACCGATGATGCGGTGGATGAGGTGGAGGAATTGGCAACGGCACCGCTGGGTAAGCCACTCAAACTGCCGCCGCCGGCTTCCATGAAGTCGAAACGCTTGAAGGCATACCACTTGGACGGATTGGGCTGAATGCCCTGATAGATTTTCACAAACATTTTGTGCTTCTCGCGCCTGTATTGCGTGAGCAGGACATTCATTTTGCGCTCCACTTCCGCTTTGCTGCAGCCAAAACGATCCGCGATCTCGGACCACGCACGAAATCTGCATAATTTATCCTTGTACTTGGGATCGGCACGATTCCAGAGCTCCGTGTGGCAGCGATACTGTTCAATGAGCTCCAGTGCATCATCATTAGTCCATTCCATGTTTTTCGGAGAACTATCCCCTCCTCCTCCTCCGCTGCCGGACGTCGCCGTAGACGCCGCTGCCTGGCTGGAGGAATAACTGGGCAGTGGAATAATGTGCTGTTGATGCGTCTGATGTGACTCCTGATGATACGGATGATGATGATGATGTGGATGATGATGATGATGATGTTGGCTGGCTGCTGCGGCTGCGGCTACAACGTTCTCTGTATTGTAGTTCATTGGCTAATTAGCTCTTAACTTTTGCTTAACTCTTTGTCTCTTGCTCTCTCTTTGTTATTCTTTATATTTCTTAGTTTTTTTTGTTGTTGTAGACTTCAAGGAATGTCCTGCGAAATGCATTCAATCAGCATCGTTTCATTTGATCCTTGGTAATTTACGCTGCACTGTAAGTGAATAGAAATAGATTAGTTAATTATATTACCTCATTTATTTACTAGACATATTTACATGTTAGTTAATTTTATTATATCATATTATTAAAGACTTCCTACTCTCTCAAACTTGCTAATTGCTTGCTGTGTTTGATTTGGCATATCGGTGATAAATACGATTGTTTGAATTTCCCAAATTTTATTAAAGATTACAAACTGTTTAGTGTTATAAATCAAACAACTAACTTTTATTGCGCCTTCGTTTTTTTTCCGTTATTTCCCCAACACAAACTTTTAAATTGAGCAAAATTTATGTTGTGCATAGAAACAAACCAAAATAAATTATGCATGTTTTATAAACCTTATCTCTTAAAAGGTAAATTCCCAATTATATTGAAAATTTCCCATTAAACTTTGTGTATTTAAAGTTCAGATTAAATGTAAAGCATTTTGAATGTTAATAATTAAAAATAAAAGGTTGAAATTGTGATTTTTATACCACAAATATTCGTGTCAAACATATTTACTTTCCTTGGGAGTGCTAAAGTTTGTCTTAACAGAAAAAAAAAACGCTTGATCAGAATGACAAGCACATTTTGATGTGGACAAAAGACGTTGACTTTAGTTTCTATGCACAAATGTCGTTGGTCTACTTAAAGTACTTCTCTATTTTACATTACACCTTTTACTTTATGCTTTGCCAAGCGAACAGCACTTGTTAATTAGAATAAAGCCAAACTACTCTGAATACAATATAATTGAAGTTATTCTCGCAAGTTCTATCTAAGTTATCAAGATTAGAAATATGTTTGTGCCTTTGAAATTTCACAATAATTTTATTAGTTAAATAAGGAAATTATTCACGTATGTTTTGCGATAAGGATTTCACATGAAATTGAAATGTATAATTCAACAATTAATTGAATTACAAATAATAATAATCTATTTTGAAATTGGATAAATAAGGGAATAACTCATTAAGGTATTTTAATGTATGACGAAATATGCAAAAAGATTAAGCGTTGCTTATGTGTGCAAATAAATCAATAAAAAAATAGAAATTTTAAAGTGAAATTTAAGATATAATACAATATAATATAATTTAAGATATAAATTCTTATTTTTTTAAATACCTCAAATGCAATATAAAAAAATATCAAAATTTTGCGAAAAAATAAAGTTTTTAAATGAAAACTGAATAACAACATTTTGAATTTGCATTATCGTTAAAGGAAGCATGTAAAACGAAATTATCAAATGTTTGAGGCAACTCGAATGCTTATTATCGCCCCCAATTTGATTATCGCGCATACGTAGCGTTGGCCAACGCAGCTACGAACCTGTCGGAAAATGTGCGCGTTTTGCAAATGACGAGGCGCTTTTCATTTGGCATTAAATTCACTTTGAATATTCGCAGACGCTCTAAGAAAAAGACGCGTGTGTGTGTGTGTGTGTGCATAAAATGTCACAAGTCACACAGTCACAAGCAAGCAGCGGAGAAATGCTAACAACATCCATCGATAACAAAAACACACACAGTGCGCCATTCACAATAGACGGAAGCTATTTCGCACATTCACACACAAGCGCGCACACACTGTGATTCACTAATACTGACAAACACACACACACACATATTGAGAGAGAGCCAGGGACACGTGCGCACTCATTCGCACTCGAAACTGCGCGACAAGCTTCAATACCGCAAGCAAGCATGTATGTGCATGTGTGTGTGTGTGACGTACGCATTGGGCATCTCGCTTTTACATCAATCTTTGTCGCCCGATTTGCTTCCTGGTCAAAGTGCCTATGTGTGTGTGTGTGTGCTTTACATATATTTTATATGTGTAACATGTTCATTTCTACAACGTTTGGCACATATTGCAATTATTAAACTTTTTTTGTTGTTTTAGTTGTTTCTTTGTTTAGAGCATTTTGCGCAGAAAGCAAAAATGTTGCTGCGCAATCAGCTGGATGAATCACAACGGTAAACAAAATCACACACACTAGAAACACACAAACACAAGCTGGATTTTTCTTGCGTTTTCATGTTTAATTAGTTTAACTTGAAATTTGTTTCTATGCTATTTTTAGCTTTCAATTTTTGTTTGTCTGTTTTTATGCTTGAAATGCGTTCAATATGTTTGCATAATAATAAATTAGAAATTGTTTATGTGGCCTGATCAATTTATTGTTGTTTGTAGCACAGTTTTGTGCGATTTACTGGGAATTTTGCGGTCACGTTGTTTTTGTTTTTTTCTTCTCTTTTTTTTTTTAGTTGTGGGTTTTTTACAAAAAATCATTTGCATGTGGATGGATTTCTTGATAAAAATAAAAAGCTTGCTGGGCTTTTTTTTAATAGATCACAAAACTTGTTTGAATTACGGTGTAAACTAATGTTACTCATATCAATTAGATTGAAATTTTTTAATCACACATTTCAATTGAATTATTTTTTTGTACTATTTATTTTTAATGAAATATATATATGTTTTTTTCTTTAATTTAACCTTTTGGCTTTGTTTTTTATTTTTGGTTTTTTGTCAGCCTTCTATTGCTGTTATTTTCGAAACGCAAAAAGTAAACATAAAAAATCAGATCAAAAACTTAAAAATACATTTCAAGGCGCGTAAAAAATAAACGCAAACGCACAATTAGCAAGACAGAGAGAGATAGAACGAGAGAGATAGAGATGAATAGTGAAATATATTGTTTTTAAATAACTCATACTTTTTTGTTGTTGCTTTCGTTGTTTTTACAGCATTTAATTCACATTTCTTGTATTCCACATTCGAAATATGACGATGATGATGACGATGTTGATAATTATTATTATTGAAGCCGTTTTCGTTTCTCCTTGTACATGATGTTTGTGTTTGAATTTTGTATTTGTATTTGTTTTTCCTTTATTTGTTTAGCAAACACAACAACAACAACAACAACAACAGTGGGCTGCTGCTGCTGTTTATCGCATCTTCGCTTCGCACTCCACCCCGCACACACTAATACACTCTCACGTACTCACACACACACGGATACACTTGCTTTTTGCCAGAACAAACGAAACGAACGAAATGAAGCGAACTCAACTTTCTTCTGCGCGCCCAAAAAATATTTTCGTACGCGTTGCGTTGCGTTGCTTTGCGATGCGATGCGCTCTCGAACAACGTCTGCTAACGTCTGTGCGTCGCCTTTTCCCGACAAACACTGACAAACTTATTGAAATCGATTTGTAACGAACCCACAAAACGACGCGCGTCGCCAGCACAGCGACTGAGACTCAACTGAGACGGAGACAGAGACATAGACGTAGACGGAGACAGAGACTGCGACGCGTCGCGAGGCGAGGCGACGACGCTTCGTTGGCCGGGCTGCGTATTGAAATGAAATTTCTCGTTGGACGTTTGAATGAAATGAGCACAACGCACCAACACAACTACACATACACAACACATACACTCAGGCAGCGCTGCGCTGTTTGCGGCGCTGTTGACGTCAGCGACGGCAGAGCAGCCACGTTCGGTAAACAGTTGTTTCGTGGAAAAACAAGCCGAACATCATAATGAAGTTGCTGTTGTGAAATTGTACGGTGCTTTGTCATGCTTAAAAAACAACAACAACAACAATAACAGCAATAACAACAGCAACACAGCGGACGATCTGAGTACGCGCCAAAACACAAAATCGAGGGCTGCTACAATAGTTGTGGGCTCGTAAACTGTTTAAAGTAACATACACATCATTTTCTGTAAAATCTTTTAATAAATTATCAAAAATTTAAGCATTTTATATACTACAATTTATGTATTCCTTTGTTCACTATCATATTTCTGGATTATTGATTTTAAATTTAATACTTATAATATATATATTAAAGTAAAAGAAATGACAATAATAATAATAAATATAATAACAATAAAAGTAATACACAGAATAAAATATAACTAATATACAAATATTTTTCAGATTTGCACTTTTTCGAACCAAGGTCGCTTTTCGTATAGTTTTCATGCAACCCTCGCACGAAGGCTAGTTGCTCTTCACCAACACATGCGCAGCGAGTCAAACAAACAAATAAAATGTGAAGCAGAAATGGCAAAAAATTAAACAAACAAGTAGACAGGAGCGGTTCAGGTTTGAATACAGTTGTTAGGGCAGCGGGTGACGGCGTTGGACGGGGCCGCTGCTGAGGAGTTGAACGAACGCCTGAAGAATAACACACTTCAAAAAAGGCGCTGAGCGCCAAAATAAAACAACAAAGCAAATGAAACAGAAATATATTTTCTACTACGTCGTAGTAAAATTTTAGAAAGGTTTTTTTTTTTCGTTTTTGATTGTGTAGAATTTCGCCTCAATATGCCATTTGCTGTAGTTATTTGTTTTTGTTTAGTTTTGTTTGCTCGTTAACTGAGTGGATGGCTGGGCTGAGCAACAGCAGAAGGGGTGTTGGCGGCATGTGGTGTGGTTTTATAGTGTATGCGAGGGGTTGGGGGAACAGTGCCAGGCAGGTGCTGCGCTGCTATCGCCCCATTCAGTTGCTCTTTCGCTCTCACTCACACTCAAGCATGGCGGGCCCCGTTGTTCACCACAGCCCCCTCTCCCTAGCCATCATGCCATTTGCTTGTTTGTTTGTTTTGCGTGCCGTGTTTTATTGTTTATGGTTGTAGTTGTATTTGTAGTTGTAGTTGTTGCTGTTGCTTGGTGCGTAGTTTTTACGTTCGTCATCGTTGGTTTGGTATTTCCGTCTTCAGCTAAAGGCTGACGTTGACTGCTGCGCTGATACACATAGAAACTGGCAAGTGTATGCATGATACAAGCACACACATATGCATACGTTTATGTGCATGTGTGTGTACATATGTGTTTGTAGTTCGCCTTGAGCAACGTCGTCGTCGTCATAGACTTTCTGCAGTTGTTCAATTTTCTGCTATGCAAACAACAGTGCATTTGTATGCGTGCTTACACACACACACACACACATACATACATGTAGTTGTAATTCTTATTTGCTAGCATTGTGCTATTGCAGCAGCTGTTTTGTTTTTGTAGCCAACAGCGCTGCTAGCGGTCGCTGCTTTTGTTGTTCTTGCCGTTGTCAAAGTGCATTGCGTTTTCATTCTGTGCGTGGGGGGCGTCGACAGTAGTATTGTTGTCTCTGTTCTGCTCGTTGTTTTTGTTGTTATCTTGCAATCTCTCGTGCGCAAACTCTCACGTGTCGCTAGACAGAATCAAATTGCTTGCTCACTGCCTTGTCTAATGCACAGTGGCCTTAGCTTAGTCATTCGATATGGAAATTGCAATTCAGCATGAACTAGTTATTGTGCTTTTGTGGATTTCAAATCCGAGCGGTTCACTGTGCGCTGTTTGAAATGCTAATTAAGACTCCTTTTTGGCTGTCTCTTTGGACAAGTAATCAAATAAGTTTGATCAAGGGGTGGTCAGTAGGCTAAGCCCTTTAATGTTTGAAAACATGAGACATGAGCGCTGCTGCTGCTGCTGCTGACGTCGACGTCGACGCCACGAGCAAACACTTGTTTGCACAGTGAGCTCAAACACGAAGTGCGGCCGAGCAAAATAAGAGAGAGCATTTACAACTAGGAAGCGTCGCTAACGGCACAGGCAGCGATAGCTGCTGCGACGCCAGCAGCGCAGTCGCTGCTTGTTTACAATGTTTGTGCGTGGGTCGCCGGCGTATGCCGCTGACATGGTATAAAAATTAAGACGTACGCGGCACCGAGACCTGACCCGAGCAACACAGTCCAACACAAGCCGATCAAATACGAAGTGAGACGAGCCGAGTCAAACAGCCGCCCACATACACAGACACAGGCACACACACAAACCAAACGCGAGCAGCGACGTTGACGGTGACGTTGGCGCAGCTGAAGGTCATTATGCCGACGTCGTCGTCGTTGCTGCTTCTCTTGAGCTTTCTGCGCTGCTTGTTTTTTTTTGTATTGTTGGACTTCGGCTATGGAATTGTGTAAACATCACCGGCAGCGACGGCGACGGCGACGACGACAGCAACGGCAATGACAGCAACAAAAACAAAGGCAACGCTGGCATTCCGAGTAAACAAAGTTTTTTTTTCTTTCTTCTTTTATTTTACGCCAGCCCCTAACAGAGACAATGCAAGAAAGTTGAGTCGTGTAAGAAGGAGAGAGAAGATGTCGGTGGTACACTGTCGCAGCAGAAGCAGCAGCAGGACAGAGGAAGACGACAGCGACAAAAGGCAACGGCAGACGAGAGCAGAGCTAATGAAGATGAGCCTGCTGTGTTGTTGTTTTTGCTTCTTCGTTGTTATTGTTGTTTACTTTTGGCCGCTGGTAGCTTTTGTTGCTCGGCTACAAAAATATGCAAAAACAACAACAACAACAAGAGAAACGGGAACGCGCAAAAAATAAGCAAGGCAGTGAATACGTAAATAGAAGCAATGAACTTAATTATTTGTTGCTGCTGTTGTGCGAAAGGGAAGGTGAGCATGATAATTACAGCGCAAGCATGTTTTCATCCATATGTGTGTGTGTGTGTGTTTGTGCGTATGCACACACATATTAATGTAAGTATGTGTGGTGTGTATGCTTAAGAGCAGCAATTAATCGATCACTCGGTCAATTGCTTGACGATTTATCGATTCCTTCTTCAAACAAACAATTTTCGCTTAATGGCTGATTAAATCTTCACAGTCTTTTTTTAATGCCCTGTAAAATGGTCTCTACAAATTAGTGCAAACACTATAATTATCAATATTTATACTATTTGTAACAACAAGGTCAATTTGATAAAAGCAACAATCTCATCCGATAAGCGCTTGATATGCCAAAGTAAAGTTTGCTGATTTCTATTTTTAGTAGATCACGATAATTATACAAATATTTTCTATAGCGATGACTTGCCACTTGATTAAGTTATTAATGTCTTCATAAGGTGTCTGCAATAATTACTTTTATAAAGTGATAATAAAATGTCTTTATTGATAGCATATGAATTCTTTTTTTATAAATAAAGTTAGATGTAATATTAAATAAAATACCAAATAAAAATTGTTTGGTATACTTTATAATATTTTAAAATTTATTTAACATAATATAAAATGGTATTAGATGTAATACTAAATAAAATACCAAATAAAATTATACCATTTTGAGTAGATTAAATTGTTTGGTGTAATTTATGTGGACTTAAAAGCTGCGAAACATGTTACTGATGCTTAATATAAAAATAAATTGGTAATATATTACTTAATAATGGGATAGACTTCATCAAGTTTTTATTTTTGAATAATTTTTGTTAATGTGTTATATAGTTTATAAATGTTTTTAAAATTTTTGTTTTTTTTTATATAAATTAAGTTTGAAACGATGAAATTCTTTAAAAGGAGTAATAATTATTTAAAAAGTAATAATAAACAAATAGAACATGCTTATATAAAGTGCGGATTTAAGAAATATTACAAGAAATCTTAATTCCACTTCAAAAATATTAAATTTCTGAGGAAAAACTAGAGTCACTTTTTAAGAAAGTTGCAGAGATAAAAGAAGCGGATGCGGTGACAAAGTACTTAGAAAAAAGAAAGGGGAATTTTTCTACAGCGTGATTCACGGAAAATGCAAGTATTTTTTTTTTTTAAGTAGAATGCGATAATGGGGAAAAAGTGGAGGGGGAGGGTGAGGGTGTATAGAACAAACAGTGCGATAATTCAAGGCACCGGTGGCAACCCTGAGATGCAGCTGCAAGCTAAGACAGCAGAAGAGTAAGGTTAATGCTGAACACCCACTCAGAGTTCACGTGTTTTTTATGTGTGTGTGGCAAGCGAATGCAAAAAATGCTTAATTAATTAATTTTTTTGGCATAGCTGGCAATTTGGTTGGACACTGCATGTCATTGTTATTGTTAACAGCTGTACTTTTGCGAATTTACAACGATAATGAAAGCAAAACAACTTGTCCGGCCAACAGCAGCAGCAACAACAACAACAACAACGATCTATTTTTGCTGAATGCACACAAAAATGGCCCAAGCAAACGGTATGTGAAACGTGAGGCGGGGGAGTGACAGCCAAAGGGGGGGAGAGTGGGGGAGTAGTATGTGAAGTTCTCGACATATTCAGTGCTGTTATTGTTGCTGGTGGCCGATAAAAGCGGGGCGACAAAAAAAGTGAAATAAATTGGTTAGTAAATAAATGCTACAAGCGTATTTTCGTCAAAACAATGTCAACATGGGACAGTGGCAGCAACAACAACAACAGCAACAACAACAGCAGCAGTTCAACATAAAACAAATAAACAACAACAAGAATAATAATGCAACTTGTGTTCTAGCTAAATATACAATGCAAAAAAATACAGCACTCGAAATACATTTTATCATAATTACGTTGCATATAGCTGTCGTATTTTCTCTGCATTTGTGTGTTTATGCGAGTAAGCTTGTGTGTAAGTGTGTGTGTGTGTGTGTGTGTGTTGTGTACGTGTTTTGGCCTTAGTAGCGATTGACAATGTGCAAATACAATCGCAAAAAGCATTGCATAAAACCAGGCGCAAGGTTGGTCACAGTTCGCACTTTGTCAAAATGGACAATAACAAATGCGGGAAATGGCGGCGAGCTTTGCTAGCTAACGGTTGCCCTACAATCAGTGTGACCGTCGCTCGATCATTAAAGTATGCCAAGTGAATAAGCTAAGTATTTAAAGATAATGAAATTCTTACAAATGCAAATTTGTTTATTGAAGTTAACTCTTAAAAAGCTACAAAAATTGAAGAAACTACTACCGATAATAAAACACAATACATTAAGAAAAAATAAACTTGTTGCTAAAAAAAATGTGTACAATAATTTATATGTATGTATATGCTAACAATGCTTGAACAAACTGGTAACATTAAAAAAATACATAAGATAATAAGTAATATATAAAAAAATACTTAGCCATCATTCAATAAGTCAAACAGCGGCCATTTGCAATTATTTAAAGCTTTGTTTTGCATGCTGTGCGTACGCAACGATAGTTACGCTGCTTCGTTGAACTGCTTGCTTGAACTGCTTTGTTGAGCCTATTGCAATGTTACAAAGTTTTCTTGCTAATCGATAAATCGAATTTGTTTTGCTGATATCGATAAATCAAGTTACTTTTCAACGAACCGTTCAGCCAATTTTGTCTATGAATTTCAAATGTAGCAATATTATTTTAGTTTTTAAGAATTACGCTCGCAACTTGATTGAAATGTCAGTCATGCTGAATAGCTACGTTGGAGGCGCTCAATGCGAGCAATTTATTGTTTTTGTTTTAAACAAAACAGAATGCAAATGGCCATGTCAACACCCGAAACCGCATCCCTCAAGTCCATGATTGCTCCCCTTCTCTCTCTGTCCCTTTCTTTTGCAGAGTGGATCAAGGGTGAATGTAGCAAATGAGTGAGCGAGACGATGATAGAGGGAGGGGAGTGCGGGACAACTGTGGCCAAAGGCAAGCACAGCAATAATATAAATGGCTGCTCTTCCCGTTGTCGTTGTTGTTGTTGTTGTTGTTATTCTTGTTGCTCTGAATGAAATACAATAAAATTTTAAAACAAACAAATGCAAACACGCACACACAAACACACACACATAGTCACAAATACAGCTGCAGCTGCAGAGACACAACAAGCTCAAAATAAGGAGCATTGCGAATGCGACTAATGAGCAGCAAAACAACAACAGCAACGCATATACTAAGAAGAGAAGCGCTGTTAACGTCGTCGTTGGCGTCGACGTCAGCGTCGCGCTGTTGCCGCCAAAGCTTTGAAATAAACAAATAGAGCTAAAACAACAACAAGAACAATAACAGAGTAGCAGTAGCAGCAGCGTGAATAACAAGGACAGGCTGTGTTGTAGTAAAACGCTTATTTACGCATACACAGTAGGTGAGGGAGGAGGTTGAGCAGGAGCGAACAAACTGAGGCGTTGCGGGGGCGTAGCAACAGTTGTGGTGCGAGTGAGAAAGACAACAAAAATGAAGAGGACGTATTTGGGAGTAGCTGCTTTGTTTGCAAAGCGCACAGCAAGCAGAGCACACACACAAATACACGTACGTACACTTGCATGTTCGTATTTGTATGTATGTTTCGATGTTTGTATGTGTATTTATATAGAGTTGTACATGTGCGAGCGAGAGAGGGAGAGAGAGAGAGAGAGATATTGAGAGAAGTGTAACTCAAACTAAAATCCACGTCCGAATGCTGGGGCTGCATTTTCTATTTCGTTTTGTTGGCCCCAAAAGTTTGTTGAGAACATTAGCAAATGTTTGTTTTAGCAAACGGAATATGCTTCGTTTGTTTCATCATCATCATCATCATCAACAACAAGAACAGAAGCAGCTTTGGTTGGTAGCATCATTATTATCATTGCATTGCCTTGTTTTGTAGCATTTCATTTTGCTTTGCTTGTTTGTATGTGTGTGCGTGTGTGTGTGTGTGGGTGTCTTACTTTGGCTTCTTTCATTCTTTCATGCCCACTGCCCTTTTCACTCAGCCATTGTTGTTGCTCCTTGTTTGCCATCATCATCGTCGTCGTCGTCGACGTCGCTGTCGTTGTTGCTGTTGTTGTCGTTGTTGTTGACGTCTGCTTGTGCTCTCTGCTACTTTTGCGTAGTTTTGTTTATTTTATTTGTTTTGCTTTGTTTTTTGTTGTTTATTTTTGTTTGATTTACGTTTGGCAGTACCGTTGCCAGTTACCCACCCAAACATCCTCCTCCCCCACCCCCTACCACACACCACACTCATCACAACCACCTACATATTCCGGGCTTTGTTATACTCGCTACCCAAGAAAGCTAGCGGGGAATTTCAAAAAATACTGTTAACCGGAAGTATTTTATCAGCAAATCACATAAAACGTATTCCTTACATTTATTGACCGGATGAAATGAAATTATTTATTTATTTTCTTTAAGGAAATAGTAAGCTAAAATTTTGATAATTAACTGTAACCTAATTAATAATAATAATATTAAAAATAAACAATGTTTATTTAAAAGCAATTCAATAAATAAAAAATCCAAAAGCTTAAGAATTTGATTTTTATTCTCAAGAATTGGTTACCGGGTGTCCTCGAGTCATATTCAACTTTAGCTTTCCTATTTGTTTTACTTGTGCTGCTTCTTACTCTACTTTCGGTCTTCTGGGGGTTTGACTGGGTTTGCGGCTGTTTTCTACGGTAACGTTGCATGCCTCTGACTCTGCCACTGCTTCTTCCTCTTCTTCAACTTAATTTTGTATTATTTTGTTTTTTCTTTCATTTTTCCTTTTTTTTTGTTGTTATTTATTTATTTCTTGTGTAGGTACCGTATTGACTTAAAGTTTGTTGTACTTCTTTGTCTTTCGTTTCGTTTCGTTTCGCGTCGTCGTTGTTGTTGTTGTTGTTGTTTGGTTTTGTTTTGTTTTTGCTTATTGCCTGACGGAAATGCCTTGAAACATTTCTATGTTTGTCTCGGGGCGCGTTGTTCACCGTTCAGAGGTCAGATCGGACATTACGTATTATTCCCCATGTGTAATATATTTCCCCGATATACAAAATATATATAGAACAGTATACATCATTAATAATGAGTTCAGAACTCTTCTTCTATCTTTCTTTTCTTTAGAATTTTTTGGCGAACTTCAAAATTCATTATTCAGAATTTAGTAACCCAATTTTGTATTATAATATATCGTGTATGGCTTTGCTTAGATAAAGTTATCAAAATGAAACGTAATCGTTTCACATTTGTTTAGTAATTTATTTTTTCGTCCTTAAAAATTTGTTATTCTTATTTTGGAAAATTTGTTCAAAATCAAATTGCGTCAATTTAATTAAAATTATTGCAATTGAAAAACAATGGCAACCTTGGGGAAAGCTAAAGAATGGTCTCGTGCCATTATCTGCAGGCCAAAAGATAATCTAACAACAGAAGCGGGTTTGAGAGCACAAAAATATGCCATGGTGTCCACCATCGAGAAAGAAGTAAACATTTTTGCATATTAGACCATTTGTTTAATTAACTTGTCTATAGGAGTCGTGTCCCTCAATGGCGATGATCATTGGTAACGAATATGCTAGAGTGTGGCTAAAGGACCGAGACGAATATCAGGCGAAATCCGATCTGAATCGCAAGAAAAAGGTTATTAAGAACGATTTTGACTGGTGGATTAAGTTGCGCAAAACCACCAAATGTTTCTGCCCCGTCTGAGATTCGAAATCAAAAAGCTTCGCGCTTTTCATGCATATTTTGCGAAATGCATACAAAAGTTCTCAATAGCTTTGGTTACTTAGCAAAGACACAAACCGTGAGCTTTTTGGCACATTGTAAGTTCAATTTATGGCTGGCCGCAATTTAATGCGCAATTTCCTCCATAAACAGCAATGGTCTGGGAACTGTTTATGTACATAAATTGTGAAACGCATTTAAATTAACTCAATTTAAGCACATAATAGAAAACAAAGTAAATAAGCAAACTTTTCATGTGTTTGGTTTATTCTGCTGTGAACTTTTAATTGCATTTTGGTGGGGTAGGCTCCATAGAGCTTTGGCAGGCAGCAAGCTCGCAACAGCTTTTGCCTGCCTGCACACACAGGTTGTTTGTGTAGTTGACAAAAGCACTCGAAATATTTTTGACTGTCTTCACGTGCGCTCTCCACTCTCACTCTCAGTCGTTTAATATCACTTGCTCTCGCTTACACTTGTACTGCATGGCGCTCTCGTCACTCTCGTCTTGCACATTAAACGAGGCTTAGCCACCCACCAGCAAAAGAATTTGCATGCAACTACTTGTCGTGCTTGTGTGCGCTCTCTCACTCTCTCTTCTGCTGCTGCTGTTGCTCCCACGCGCTGTTGCTGCTGATGCTTTTGCGAATTTGTACTTCGTGTGTGCTCGTGTCGGCTCATTTGTTCGTGTCGTTCGACGTTCACGTGCAAGTGTATGTGTGTCTGTGCAAGTATTTTAGCTCATTTGCAGTTTTCCATAGTGGCGCAGCGTCAATCAAAATCAAACGTTTGCCGCGTTTGGTTCGTCGTGTCGTTTCGTCTCGTGTGTGCTTGTGTTGTATGCGATTTTTTTGTATCGCCGTGTTTCAAGTTATAGCGCGCAAATGCCACAAGTAAAAATTCAATTGAATTTGCCAGCTTGTTACGCATTTCCAAACAACGAATTTTCCACAACAATAAAAATTGTAAAAGCAGCAGCAGCAGCAGCAACATAAAGCGCAAAAAAACAGCAACAAGTCACACAAATAACAACAAATTGTTGCTGCTGCCTCGGTGGACTGGTTTATGTATTTTCTTCGCTCTCTTCTCGTGCTCGTGTTCGTGCTCGCCTATTCGTGCGTGTTCGTGTGTTTGTCGGTGTGAGTGTATTTGTGTGTGCAAAATAACAACAACATTTTCCACAGCTGGTAAGTTGAGGGCAAATATGATTAGAAACTTTCATTTTTAGCATTTTTTATAGAATTATCTTACTGCTTTCAGGCATTGCAATGATTCTGCTGCATTTAATCTGCATTTTATTGCATTTGAGCAACAAAAAAGGCAACAATATGTTAACTTCTCACACACTCACACATGTATGCGTAAGCTTGTGCGCGTATGCGTGTACGATTTGCCAATAGCTTGCAGCACACAAAGCAAAACGGCAGTAAAATGTAGCAAAAACAACAGCAACAACTACAACAACAATTGCGACTTTGGCATAGCAAGTGCAGCCAGCAAGCAGTAAAGCAACTCAACCAGTTGGCGCAGCAACAAATACTTAGTAATGCCGGCGTCGCAGTCGCCACGAGCTGCGCAGCGACGCTTTCTTATTTTACCATGCGCGCAGCACAAAATGAAGCCTTTTTTTCTGCGACGTCAAAGTAAACTGCGCTGTCGTTGGCATGTGTCGATGTGTGTGTGTGTAGGTGTGTGTTCGTGTCTTTTGGCATTTTCAAATCGCATATTAACCACTCACACATGCACACAAGTTGTTACTGCTTGAGCTTTGTATTTTGTTTGTGTTACAAATATTTTTTCACGCGCTGTTCAATTCAATTTGACTTTTAATTACATTTGCTGATCGCGTTTCACTTTGGGCATAGTTTAATTGACCAAGAGCGTATTAAATATGTTTTTATTGTTTTGCAAACACATGTTGCCGCATTCAAGTTCTTAAGAATTTCGTTGGCCATAATATTCAATTATTATGTGCCACCATATGGGACTCATATAAATTGAATCATAATCCACTGTCCTAGTCACGCCAATTTCCAATTTCCGCGTAGTCGACGAAAAGAGAAAGACAACATGTGTTGAGTGAAATTCACATGCTTTGATTTAATATAAGAAAACTAGCTGTTAAGACTAATACGCGTTCCACACATGCATAGACAACGCGCAAGCAGTGCGTATGGAATCTTGGTTATCTTGCAGCTCGACACACACACATATACATTCAAGAGTATGCAATCGGACTGCTTGCAGTATGTACGAGCGATTGCAAGCAGTGCATGTTATGCAGCGCTTTACCTAGCTCCCTCACTCTCACTAGCTCTATGCAAATTGCATACTTGTGTAATTTGTTTTTTTTTTTTTGTTTTTGATTATCCGATCGTTTTGAAATTTCATCGTAGCTGACGACAATGTGATAAGATATGCAGTTGTTATCTAGCTTGTAATTTGTCATACAACTGCAGCGGAAGTGAGCAATTCCCCTGACCTTCGATTAGACTAGACCTCTTTTTCTGCGCTTATTCTATGGAAATATCACAGCGAATGACGTGTGACATCTTTGTCTGACTAACATATGGTTACGAACTAAAAATAAACACAGGAAGTTGCCAGCATGGACTAGCGAGATACCCTAATTAGAGTAACTAATGGATTGACCCAGATTCAATTATTTAGAGAAATGAAAGGAGAACAGTATTCGGAAAAGCGTAAATTATAGATTAAAATTATCATTAAATGTAATTTAATTCAATGGTTACATAGTTTAGGAATTTAGATTTGTGCTAAAATTAAAAGCTAAAATGTCTTGGGACTCTTATATGTGGGTCATGTTTAATATTAATAAATTACAAAAAAAATAATTAACATACAATTCGTAAAAAAAGGAACAACAAATTATAGATTTATGACTGATCGCAAAAATAATTCATTTCGTTTGCAATTTCCTGTCATTTATTTACACAAATATTTAACAATTTCAATTTGCATGTGCCGGTTGTAAAATAGGCTAGAAAAACAAACAACGAAAAATGCATAAATATTTAATGCCAACTTTCATGCACGAAGTTGCAATAATTATGCAGAAATATGTGCAGGTAGTTTAGTATACATGTATGTGTGTATTTAACCGCAAGCCGCTTTGACATTATGCAGCCACCAACAAAAACAATGAATATTTTCAAAAAATGCGCGCACACACACAAACACACACGGGTATATACTCACATACATACATACACACGTAGATAGGATAGATGGACTGACGCAAAACACGCGCAACGGTATTTGTGTATGTAGATGTATGCAAGTATACATAAGTATTTATGCCAGCATTGTAGAATATTGCGAAGAGGGCGGAGTAAGGAGCATGAAGAATCACCTCACATTTCGCTTTTTTGCAATGCTCGTCGTGAGTGAAACGACGCCCACGCGCCAAAGGCAAAGTCACCACCACCACCATCACCATCACCACTACCATCACCACCCATCATCATCATCACGGTGTCATTCCATGACCAAACGGACCGACTGACGCGTCGGCCCTATAGCCCTAACTCGCCCTCGCACTTCGACCTCCGTAGACGACGAGTCGTTTACCACCATCTCCTTGGCTCTTACATTTGTTGCACTCGCACTCGTGCAAAGCTTTCTCATTCACCACATTGAGAACTTCACCACACCAGCCAGCCATATTCTGGCGCTCTCGCGCTTCGTGCATTCGTGCGTTCGTTTGTCCGCTCGTGCGTGTGTGTTTCGTTCGTGTCTTCGGTTTCGGCTTCTTGGGTGCCCGGTGTTTACATTGCATTTGCTTGCCGTGCGTTGCTCTCGCTGCCTACGTAGCAGACATCGTTGGTGTTGCTGTCGCTGTCGGTGTCGCTGTCGCTGTCGACGTCATCGTAAAGGTCACCAGCAGAAGACCAAAGGGAGATGTGATAACGGACAATGGACGCACGCGAGGTTGTGGAATGTGGGTTTTTTGGTTTCGTGGGATGCTGGCTGGCTGGTTGACTGACTGACTGCCTGACTGACTGACTGCTTGCAACCATATGGTCAGTGCACACTGCAAATTGCTACTTGGCAAAAGTCGACGCTTCATTTGGTTTTCAAATTGAAAAGGAAGAGACGCGACAATGCCGTTTAAGTTTTCAGTTTTCCCGCTTCTCCTTTACTCCTGCTTCTTACTTGTGTCAAAGATGGAGGCAGCAGCGTGGAGCTCCGCTAATTGAGACATTTGTCAACTTCCACAAATGAGAAGCAATTTCTCAGTGTGTACATACTTTTCAAAAGGAATATTATGCTTGGCAGTCGAAAGACAAAAGCGAGACGTAGAATTGTTTGCGAGTCTGGAAATATTTTTGGTGTATATTAATCAAAGCATTTTTCTTTTCTTTTTTTTTTTCGTTTCTTTATTGAAGCAACAAAAACAAGCAAACGGTGAATTTTCGATTTCTTGAGCCAACTTTTTGGTCATATTGTAAAACCTTTCTACCTTTTAGCTATTTAATTGGCAGATTTGCACGCTTCGCTTTGCGACGCAATAGGACTTCGTCCTTGAGCAATTGCGATGGCATCAATGTGGTGGTCGAGGTTGCTTCATCATCGAGCTTCGTCTTTTCCAGAACGCTCTTTTTGGTGGCATCGAGCTGTTTCAGTGACTTCTTGATGCTTCGTTTCTCGGTTTTTGGCTTCAAGTCGAGCCTAAAGTCGAATTTATTTGTTTCGTCGACGGATTTGATTTCAGCGAGGAGTGTGTCAAAGGTCATTGATACCACAAAGTATCGGCCTAGAGCGATTGTTAATACTAAATTGATTGATTTCAAGTTCATGTTTGCTCACCATTCAGTTTCTGCAGAAATCCCATGCGATGACCCACATCGAGTGTTTGCTTCACTGGCTTCATTAGATCCTCCTCCGGTAAATCTGTATTTTTCGCAATGGCCACGACAATTTCCCGCAACGTTGCTGGCGTCTTGATCATTTGCAGCGTATGCATTATAATCGCACCGTTAAAGTTGGGCATTTTTCTTAAATTGTTAATTGCTGTAACGTGATTTGTTTTCTAACTATCAAAAAAAAAGAAATGTGCTTTTAAATTTGTTTGTTTTTATAATAGAATCAGTTTATACGAAGCCTGCTGTTTGATTTTTATTGAGATAAAAATGGGAAAAAATTGCTAGAACTGTCGCCTTTCTGTTAAAATTACTTTATACTCAGAAAGCTTTCAATTTTGATGACAATAATTAAGTTTGCCTTTTCTATACTCTCATCAAACTAATATATATATTTTTGCTTTTCGTTCGTGTGTCGATGGCACACACAGAGTCCATATCTGTATTGGACATCCATGACAATAATAACGATAAAAAACAGCTAGCTCGACTCGAATTAGGTGTTGCTTTGTCATATGCCATTTACATCAACATGGATTGTTGTTGTTGATTATAATCAGCAGGGCAGCAAAGCTAAAAATAGAACTGTCGTCGGCAAACGAGAATCTGCGAGCCGCTTGACAACTCTATCGCAGCATATGGCAGATTGGATGTTTAATTAAACTTAGCTAGAACGCAAGAAAACTATTGGCATAACACATATAGTATGTATATAAAAATAAACATTTGCTTTATCAAAATTGAAAGGTCACAGTCAAATCAAGATGTTATCTATGCATCAATAAAGTTGAGTAAAATAACGCTTGTTGCATTCAATTGAAGCTACATATATATTAATTACACGTAAAGTATTTTCAACTTTTGCAAATGTCAGAGATTGATGTACTACAGTGTGTTTGTGCAATTTCATTGCGTTTTTGGCCCCGCCATATGGAAGCCAGTGGAGCGTATACGCGATATTCAGATACAAGCCGGGTGGCAATCTATTCAAATATCAACACGAACAGGCGAAGGGCTGAGCAATTATATTATATATTATTATTTGCATTTGTATTGAGAATAAAATGTTCAATGATTAAAGAAATGTTTGAAAAAAACGTGAGCTGGAAATCAAATTTTGGTATAAGCTATTCATGTAAACTTTATCGAATATATAATTATTTATAGTCAAGAAAAGAATCACTTTACTTTTTAAAAATAAAATATTAATATATTTAATCTTTTTAGTTTTTATTATTTGTAACTTTTTGGAAATCTTTTATGCAAAATTCTGAAACCTTTAGACTGCTGTTTAATTAAATTGAAAATGCTAAAAATAAAATACTAAAATAAAATACTGTAGCATAGTAGCTGAACAATTTTTAGCATACTATATTGTTATATTTAAACTTTTTTGGAGCAATATTAAATCATTTAAAGACGAGAAAAATATTACTTTAAAATGAAATAGTGAAATCTTTAAAGGACCTTCAAATATTACATTTATTTTTATGGTATATTTAGCACTCTATGGTATATTGAGAATGTTGAACAATATTGATATACCAAAAACATGATTTTCAAATATTATATTTATTTTATATGGTATATTTCACACTCAATGGTATATTGAGAATGTAGTACTATATCGATATACCAAAAATATAAATATTCGGCATATTTGAGTATTTTTGGTATATTAATTTGATATATTTAAAGAATCATACCTCTCTGCTTTGCTGTTTTCCAAAATGGCTACCGGGTATCTCATAGTCGAACATACTCGACTGTTTTTTTTAACTTATTCAAATTCTAGTATGCAAAAGGCTGTCACAGTAAATGAAACATTCAAACTACTGCCTATTTATAGTTTCGATATTAATAATAAATCCTAAACTAAATCTAGCTAAACTATTTTTAGCATGAAATATTGTTCTTTTGGTCTAACTCCCTTGTAATAAATAGTTTTGAGGAGCAGCTCATACGTGATTAGAGGAAACTATTCAGCTATTTAGCATAAGATGTGTCCATATGTGGCATCTGCATACTATCTGCCACACGCTCCATTCATCGTGTGTGGGCGTCGTGTGGAGGAAACAACAGACAACAGACAAGAGACAACAGACCCTTTGCATCCAGCTCGACGTGTGTGTCAAATTATACTTGTGCACAGTGGCACAATTTTCGTTTAGCCACGTCGCAGTTGACGTCAATGCTGCCGCTCAAAAAGCAAACACAGAAGCGTGAAGAGAGAAGAGAGAGGAGGGAGAAGGGCTGAGGTTGAGGCTGAAATAGGACTACAACTAATAGCCTCTTGAGCTGCAGCAGCATGACTTGTCAGAATGCTGTTGTTGAGCAGGACCTTTTGCTTTGATGTTGTAAATATATATACAAATATGTATATATATATCGTGCGTATTATATATACCGTGCGTATTATATATACCGTATATTATGTGCAATAAATCTCGCATTGTGTTGTCAAAACTTTGTGACAAATTCGCAATTTGAGCAATCGATTGAAAGTAAATTCGAGTTTCGATGACAATCGACATCCGTTTTTGCTCCTTCTTCTTTTAGTTGTTGATAGCCAGTCCCTTGACCCGTTGACCGTCTGTCGTCTTCTTCTTCTTCTTCTTGTTGGTTGTCTGTCAATTTGTCGCATTTCGTATTTTTTTTTTCGTTCTTTTTCTTTGTTGTTGTTGTTTAAGTCAATTAATTGAAGCCATTGCTGGCTGTCTGCCCTTTGCGCTTGTGTAATTATCATGTGGTGCTGCAACAACAACAACAACAACACGAACATTAGCAACTGCGATGTGGCAAGTTTTATACGCTTTTGCGTCCTAATTACTCACACTGTTCCCATTTTGATTGGGCCAGAGCCGCCCCCCTCCCCCCAGACTTGCTATTAGTGCACGTTGTGTGTTGACTTAAATCCTTAAGCGCCTTTCTGTTGCCTGTCTGCGACTCCAATGAATACAGTTAGTTGAGGCACAAATGTGGGCTAAGTTGCCGGCTCTCCACCACTCAACTAAGGCGACTTAGGCATCAACGCAATTGTCAGATACCCTACGACAAAAGGATTCAATTGAGTTGTTTGCCAAGTACGTTGAATAATATTTAGTGAAGTGTTTTATAAATAAAAGTAATTGTCAAAAACATTTACTGTGTGAGTATGATAATAATAAATTGATTTATTTATTATTCAAAAAGCGCCACAATAAGTATATTTGTTTATCTCAATTAATACGAATGAAACAATATAGAAATAATTCAAAAGTTTTCAAGAGTATTGTTTTAAATATTTAATAATGTACTTTTTAATACAATTTTTTTCATATTTTCATTAAATTCAATATAACTCAAACAACAAAACTTTACAATAATACTGATTTATTCGTTAGGTAAAAAAAATCTGTAAGAATCTCATTTTAAAAAGAATGCTAAAAATATGAAATTAATTTATTTGCTAATATATTTTTTAACTTAATGAATACGAATGAAACAATATTTACAAAAATAATTAGTTTGCCTGAGTATTATAATAAAACACTGGTATATTTGTAAGACAAAAAATATCAAAATCAGTAAATTAATATAGCACATTTAATGGTTTTATAAAAATAATTGAAAAGTTTGGTAAATTATTTTATATAATTGATTTAATTGTTTACTAAAACTTATTTTTTTTTTAATTAATTTCTTTATTAAGTATCGAACCAGTACAGCATGAAGAAAATAGTCCAAAGCTTATTAAAATTGAAAAAATGTAATTCAAATAATAAAATCTTGGATTTAACTATAAACATAATGAAAAAGTGTGTCATCAAAAAAAATTAGTAAATATATTATATCATAAAAGAAACTTAAGATTGTATTAAAAAGATTCCCAAAAACTCTGCTAGAGTATTAGAAGTTCAGTTCGTTTTTCTGCTCTCCATTTCTTTCCCTTAAATACTTGTCGCAACTGTTGTTTGTATTGCTGTTGCTGCCTTTTGATGTGGACTTGCAACATATACGTATTTGTATTTCATTTGCCAAGCTCTCTCTGTCTACTCCTCTGCACAATATGCGTCTTGAAATCCTGCACAATTTTTGCCATATTTTTGCCTTGCCATATGACAACATTGTGAAGCTATTTGCAACAGCTTTTGTCACAATATTGTGGCATTTATCATCTGAAAAAAAGTAATGTGGTCATTTATCACGGGGCGTATGCGTAACAAAGTGAAATTATTTGCCAGATTAAGCCTACGCTCTGCTTGAGGTGAGTCAGAACATCAAAGGGAACAAACAAGCAGCCACCCACCTGTTTTATCCTTTCAGCTTTCAGCTTTTAGCTTCCAGTTTTCAGTTTTCAGTTTTTATCGCAATGTAAATAATGCCCAACGGGCACAAAACAAAATTTCAATTTGAGTAGTAAATGTTGTTAAGCAACAGTTGTTGTTGTTGTTGTTGTTGTTGTGTTTGCTGTTGCTGGTGGCCTTAAGTCAACCCACCTTAACTCAAACCACCTGTTGCATGTGCTGTCGCCTTGTTGCAAGGTGAAAATTGACTGGGTCATGGCAAAAAAGAGGCTCGGGCTTTTTCTCTGCTCTCTGTTTGTGGTCTGGGGGCACGGAAATGGTTTCTTTGCTTCTGTTGCTGCTGGATTAGCTTGCTACAAGTTATTGTTGCATGTTGAAATTATCATTGTTCTGGCGTTTTTTTCTACTTTTTTGTTAACATAAAGTTTAATTACTTTAGCGCTTTTGTGCGAAAACTTTTGCTATTGTAGTTTGGCCTAGTGGAGAAAAAAACTGTTGCATATTTTAAGGCGCAAATTAGGTTGAAGCCAAAGTTGAAGTGTTGCTGAATAAGTTGCAAGTTTTTAACTATTCAAATTGTTAATTCAACTTCAAATATGTTTTTGTCCAGTGTAAATTCTTTACATAAAAGATATGACTTTGACCAAAAGCTGACAAGAACTTAAAAAAAAACTGTGATTTTAAAAAGAGGAAAAATCAGAAATTGTATTAAATACCATATTTCCTTAGATTGAAAATGAGATTTTATATATTATTCTCTTATATTATATATATATTATTCTATTATATAAAATATATATTATTCTATTATATTATTATTTTTAAATTCAATTAAAAGAGTAATAGTTAGTTATTTTATTTTAGATTTAAATCATACATTTTACTTATTCTAATTCAATACTAACTCTTGCAAAACTTTCTTTACATTTGCAGTTTACAACTCAAGGCATATAAATTTAATAAACGCTAACATGCAACTGCAACAGCAGTTGCCACAAGTGGCAACCCTCGTGCTACTTAAATAAAAACCAAGTGCAACATAAACAATTCGAGGTGTTGAATAATTCTAGTGTGCAAGCAAAGTACAACAACAACAACAACAATAATAACAATAACAATAACAGCTTTAACTTCATGTAAATAAAAGAAAGAAAGCTGCAAAATTTGTTGAGCAACGCAATGGCGGCCGCTACAGTGAGCTCCCACTTGGAGGCACCGGCACCGAACAATGTGGATTTGGCGTGTGGCACTTGCGATTACTACGAGAGCTGCGATGCATCGACGGCCACTGTGGATACCGATGACACTAGTGATGAGACAACAGCGATACTTATCGATAACAGCACACAAACTGAGGACGATGATGATGATGATGATGACGATGAAGAAGCTGAAGAAGAAGATGTGAATGGGGAAATCGAAGAGGAAGCACAACGAAAAGAGACGGCAAGATCGCCGTTGCCGAAAATTGTGGAAGAGCTGGAAGCTGATGAAGCTGACGCTGAAAGCGAAATGACAAATTGTATACGAAACAATCAGAATCTAAATAACAATAAATGTGTTGAAGCGAAGCAAGAAGAAGCTGTGGAAGAAGTGGTGGAAGTGAAAGAGGTAACAGAAGAGGAGGAGGAGGAGGAGGAGGAGGAGGAAGTGGATGATGTGGCTCGACTAACGGGTTTGGCGCTTGAGATGGGCTATGCACGCATTATCGATTACGATAACTTTCGCATCATCGAGCACGTTATCGAAAGCGACGATGAGGGAGATGAAGCTGCTGCAGCTAACCCTGAGGAAGATGACAACGACGATGACGCTGAAGATGAAGATGAGGTGGATCATGTAAAAGTGCCACAAGTTTGTCAGAATTTGGTCGCTTTCATCGATGAAAGCTATCAGTTAATCGACAAGGCCGAAGGCAGCAATGCCAACGAAACGCCAGCAGCGCAAAATGTGGTCGATAACAACAACAACAATCGCAGCGGTGCAGGGCAGCAATGCATCACAAAGAGCACAGTACGTAAAGTTCAAATTGCAATCAACAAGTCCGAAGAAGCGAAACAGCAACAACAACAACAGCAGCAACAACAGCAGCAGCAACCAACGCCCACAACATCCAATAACGCTTTGATTAAAGCATACAAATCGAATCTAACGCCATTGGCGCCGCCATTTCAGCCAGCGGCACTCAAGTCGCAGCTGCAACAGTCGCTGGTCGCCAGCAGCAGCAGCAACGGAAGCAACGGCAACAGCAGTTTGTCAATGGCTACAACAACAGCGCTCAGCAGGAACACGCTGTATGCGACTTACGAGCAGACAACAGTTTATTATCAGCAGCATGCTCACTCCCCACAACATCCGCAACAACAGCAGCAGCAACAACAACAACAACAACAGCAACAGTTGTCGCCAAAGCATCAGCATTGTGCTCAACATGGCGGCATACCGCACATTCATCTGCAGTCAAACAATGGAACACAACTGCTGCCCGTGCAATTGATTACATTGACGCCAACGGCAACAGCGTCAGCAACGGCCACAGCAGCAACGGCTGCTGCTGCTGCTGCCGCTGTTGCTGCTGCTGCAGGCGCCGCTGCCGCTACCGCTTGGCCACTTGTGGAGGCGCCAATTTACATGGATATCAATGGCGAGTATCGCAGCTATTGTCCGGCTCATGGGCCGCCAGGCGCCAATGGGCAACCATTGCTGTCGCATCACCAGCAACATCACACACATCATCATCATAACCATCAGCAGCAGCAGCAACAGCAGCAACAGCAGCAGCACTCACATCATGCGCCACATCATCATCATCCACATCATCAGCAACAGCAGCAGCAACATCATCAGCAACAGCAACAGCAGCAGCAGGAGCAGCAACTGAATCTCGCGAAGCAACATTTGACACCGTCAACGGCTGCGGCGACCGTTGTGACAAATGTTAATGGAAATATCGGCCAGGCGGCAGCAACTGCGCCCCAATTGCAACTCTTGCAACTGGAAGCCGTTGTCCAGCAGCAGCAGCAACAACAACAACAACAACAACAGCAGCAGCCACCACAACAACGTCACCAACAACAACAACAACAGCAACAACAGCAACCAATTGCTGTTGCTGGCAAACGCAGCAAACTTTATCGAGGTGAGTGCCCGTTTTATGATATTTGTCGTCGAGTTTTTATCCCTTTTCATACCCTAGGCCCAATTCAATGGTTTCTTATAAAGGGGTATTTTTTTTTGTAGTTGCTGTCAACAGTTTATATATTTTATACATACACCTTCTTCAGCTTAGCTTCTTTATACATATAGTCACAGTTTAAACTCTATCAGTTTATTAACTGATATGTTGACTTTTAAATTTGTACGCGGATGGGAAGACAAATTGTACGTTGTATTGGCTATAACTTAATATATTCAAATGATAGAAATCGCCTAATAAATTAAGCATATCTTACAGCAGTTTATTTTGTGATAATATTGCTTTAGAACTAGTAAAGTTCCAAAGGTAAAATGTTACTCCAAGTTACAAAAAATAAATACATTTCTTGTTTATAAGAAATTAATATAGAAAAAAAATACATACAAAAAATGTATACAATATGAAATACGTGATAAAATAATAATAATAAAAAAATAATAAAAATATAAAAAAATTATAAATAAAAAAAATAAAACAATAATAATAATAAAACAAAATAATAATTGTAATAAAATTAAAATACAAAAAGTCAACTAATTTGAAAATGAAAAATAATACAAAAAGATATAAACTGAAATAAGTGATGAAATAATAATTATAATAATAATAGTAAACAATTTAAATATAACAAATTAATAAATAAAATATTTAAAATATATACAAAATAATTAAATAAGAACAATAAACTAATACATAAAATGTATATATATTATCAAATACGTAATAAAATAATAAAAGAAAGTTCTACTAAAATGAATAAATTGTTAAATAATAATAAAAAAAAGTAATAAAAATAAGTACTATCTGAAATCCATTTCATTATAGAGCATCTCCAAGTCGAGCAACCCCCCCGCTGTAATTCCCATACTTGCTGCTTTGGTGTTGTAAGTTCCGTTCCCTTTCGCCCCGTTGAGCCCCAAGGCTATTTGGCAATATATTTCATAGCTCGGCGTTTGTCCTTCTCAGCCATGTTAAGTACTTGCTTACAAATACACACACACACACACACACACACACACACAGAGTGACACACACAATCAAACTCATACTCATACTCATACTCATAGTCGGACAGTGTCCAGTGCCCATAAATGTCGAGTTGAGGGGTTAATCAGTTGCGTAAAAGCAAACTTGCACTCTCCAGAGAATGGAGACACACACAGCGAGAAAGACAGAGAGAGAGGGAGAGGGAGAGAGGGAGAGAGTGAGAGTCTGTGATTACGAACACTGATTGCACGCACTTAGTTCCTGGCTGAAATTAATTTTGAAGCCGACAACGAGAGACTCAGACGCATTGGCTCAGTTTACACAATTCCCAGCGCGTCGTCACACTTCCCCCTCCCCTCCCCTTCCCTGCCCCTCCCCCCGCGACACGTTGTGGTTGCCACTCCCCTATTGAAATGTAAGGGAGTGCCTTTAAAAATTGCTAAGGGTTCTTTTTTTTTGTATTTTACAAGAGAACTACTATAATGGCAAGTTAAATGAAAAAGAAAAAACTGCAAATATACTCTACATTAACCGGTTGGGATTAATCGCTTATTTTTTTAGGCGAGGGGTGACAAAATTGGCTGCAGTTTTGATGCAGCTTAAAGCAGCTTTAAGAACGCATACAACTAACATTCTTCAATTTACATATTTTTATAAATTTTAATTCAATTTTATATTTGGTTTATTTAAAGTCAACTGTGCGCTTGCAACTTGAGGGGAATTCCAACATTTTAAGACTTTTTTGAAATCAGAAAATTCTTAAATTAATATTCGAAATCTTTTCAATCTTGAATAAAACAATCTTCAATCAAAACTTTAATCTTAAACGAAGTTGTTTGTAATATTACTATTCAATTTTACCATACAAATCGTGTCGTAAAAATCATATTTCGAGATCGCTTTTTGATTTAAGATCGAAAAAATCTTGAATAAAGTCTTGCAATCTACTTTCAAACTAAAATTTTTGCTCTCTGTGTACTTAATAGTAATCACTTTAGAGCATCTTCAAAAATTACAAATTAATAAATATTTAAAATTCCAAATTCAAGATATTAACAATTTAGCTAACAAGCGGCGTACATTTTCTAGTGCTTAAATAATTGCTCAAGCATTTGATGTTTACAAATTCCAGAACGCAACATTAGGTATCTGTCAATCGATGACGCTCAAGTAGTAGCTTAGCCTTCGCTTGTTAACCACCGGACAGCTCCTTGTGTTACCGATGATAATGCGCCACCGCCCCCTCACCCCTCTATAGTTGTACTTATGTGCCACTTTCCATCACCTTTCCGTCTGTTAAGCTTTGGCACATTACGTATACGACTCCTCTCACATTACACCAGAGGCATTTTGCATTGTGTGTTGTGTGTGTAATGTTGTGTGTGTTGTGTGTGTGTATGCGCCAACTTGACCATCTCCCGCTGTGTCTCGTGTGTCATTTTTACTGACCACCAGACCCTTCTCCCTCCTCTGTCTCTCTTTCTCTCGCTTCACCTCAATAATCTGGCAGAGCAGCGTCGCTTCTTCTTTTTTTCTACATCTTTTTTTTTATGTTTAGTTGACTCGCAGTCTTTTTCACACATTTGCCATAAACATTACCCCTTTGGTTGCTCTATCCTGGTTTTCTGTTGCGTAGATTTCTGTTTTTTTTTTAAATTTTATTTTTATTTTTTCTCGAGTATTTGGCAGCAAGGCGTTTTGCCAAAAACAAAAAAAAAGAAAAACATCGTTTGTGCCTTTTGCATTTGATTGTCTGTTCCGAAAATCACAAATTCCCAAATTTCACTCAACATCAAAAGACAATTAAGACAGAAAGGCTTTACTGTGTTTTCCTCTATGCTTTTTTTGGCTTTTATTAATATTAACATTTTGTCTTTGTAGCTGGGCTGCATTTAAGCTAGGCTAATCAGGTTTTTCTGTATTGTATTCCAGCCTTGTGTCATTTGTCGGTCTGCTGACGTCGACTGTCTGTCTGGGTGTAAATTTTCAGCATTTTGCAGTTAGCCACGCCAGCTAGCCAGCAAGCCAGTTTGTTGGTTGTTTCTGTGGCGCAATAATTTTGACACTGACTGTGCCTTGGATTCTCATTCTTTTCGTCCTGCGCCTTGCGACATCTGAAATGCGT
Organism: Drosophila niveifrons; assembly: GCA_035046325.1. Taxonomy (NCBI): domain Eukaryota; kingdom Metazoa; phylum Arthropoda; class Insecta; order Diptera; family Drosophilidae; genus Drosophila; species Drosophila niveifrons. The sequence goes on from JAWNOC010000068.1 coordinate 11,605,568, forward strand.
TTAGTTTTTGGCTTCGTTTTTTCTCTCGTTTATTGAATATAATTTTCATTTGTTCGTGTTTGTTTGTGTTTTATTTTTATTTTGTGTAATTTTGTTTTTCACTTTGTAATTTATTTTGTGGTACGTTTTGGCTCTCTTTTTTTTTTCTTTTTTCGTTTCGTTTAGTTTTTTAGTTTCTTTCGCATTTTTTTGTGAGTCGGCATCCCATTGGTTTATGGCTTGTAAGTTGTTTATTATTAATGTTTGGCTCATGTTGGCAGTTGTTTGGGGCCGACATTTTTGTTGCCATTGTTGCACTGCACTGCACTGCACTTTGCGGCATGAGCTCATAATGAAGTCATATTTATTTGCCTCAACCATTTTTACCATATTTGCTCTGTGACATAAAATACGCGTCGTATGCGTCATATTGCGACAATGCTTCTAGCTCCCAGTTCCCAGTTCCGCTCCCAGTTATTCGTTTACAGCATCTATCCATTGACCCTCCCCACATGTTGTTGTGATATATATGCATGTATAGTTTGTTATAGTTGCATTAGCGGCATTTATGTAATGCCCCGGCCAAGCTCTGTGACTCATAAATACAACAAGCACATGCTCTAATGCATAAGCTGAGACTTATAGGCTTTTGCCTTTTGCGTTAGACTGCAATCAATGCTGAGTTGACTTGTTAAGTGCGTCGAAATGTAACTTGAAGACCGTGTTTGAAGAGTTAACATTTCTTATCGACTTTAATAGTAATGAATTGAAGTAATTTTGTTTTTTAAAAGATACAAAAATTGTGTTAAAAACTTGAAAATATGCTGTTCTTAATAATCAACTAAGAGAAAGAGTTGAAATGTTAAAATATGCCAAATAAATATACCAAAAGAAGTACTTGAATATGCCAAATGTTATTTTTGGTATATTGATATACATATATGATATATACTATGCTATATTTGGTATATTAATATACTAAAACATACAAAATATGGCCAGCTTTAAACACTGATCAAGAAAATAATTAGCGGTTGTAAAAATTTAAGAACAATGTCAATAATGAATTAATTGAAAATATAAATATACTATATTATTATTAACATACTAAGTAAATTCGTTTTTTAATATTTACTAGAAATTTTGAAAAGAAGAAAAGCATTTTGAATGAATTTCAATAGAAATCAAACAATATTTAGAGCTTTTATTTTCTTAAATAAAAATTTGAATACTGAATTGTAATTGTAATAGTATTAGAGTCACAAGAATAAAAAACTATTTGCAAAGTTCTAAAGAAAATAAAATTCTATTGTTTAAACAACACTTTAAAGTTCGCTAAGACAAAGCCGATAGAATAGCTTTCCTTTAAACTGCTAATTAACAAGTGAACAGCACAAATTGTGAAATCAGCTCTGCGAATTTGCCATGACAACAGATGTCTATGATTAAATCTATTACAAATTGCAGAAGCTGCTTAGATTATGAATTGTGGGACGCTCTATAATTAATTCCCTTTCTGGTTTTCACCTGGTTTTCAAGGCTAAGCTGTGGCATTAGCTGTTAACATTAGCAGAGGCAGAAGCAGAAATAACATTTTAATAAATCATATTAGAGTATTGGAGTATGCTACGTTTAGTGTTTGCAGGCAGTTGTTGTTGTTGTTGTCTGCCTGATAATTGCAAGGCGGCATCCTTATACAGATTGTGTGCAAATTTAATTGCTTATACGAGCACTCGAAGTTGCTGTTGCTGTTGCTGTTGGAGTTGCTCCCTCAGGTTGGGTGTAACAATTGAAAAGCGCTCAGCAAAAACGTTGGCTGGCAAAACTTTTGTGTGCAGCAAGGCAAAAGTTTTCAAGCTGCCTGGGCCAAAGCGAAAAAGTACAAAATATATGTGGTATAAAAAGAGTGAAGTTTCTCTACGAAGAAGACTCCGCTGACACCAACACCGACACCGACACCGACACACCCACACTTTTGCTTCTTCCCCTTGCTCTGTGATACATATGTTGCGCATCGTGTTGCGGTTGCCTTGAAGTTTGTTAAACGCAGTCGTATGTATGTGTTTAACCTCCACTGTGTGTCTGTGTGTGTGTGTGTGTGTGTGACTCCCAAAAGTAGACAACGAACTTTACAGCTGGGGGGGAAAGAGTTGTGAGTTGCGCTACACGCGTCGTATGCGCAATATAAAAGTTGATTAAATTCACAAAACTTGTGGCAGATAAAAATGAATACGAGTCGTGACACACTTATTCATAAAAGCTGTACGAGCTAAGCTGCTGTCGTTGACTGGCATTAAGGTTGCCTTCAACCTATCAGCATAGAGAAGACACAAGGAATGCGTAAGTTGACTTGCAATGAGCAATGAACAATGCATAAAAAATGCAATACCTTCCCTTTTTCGCTCTCGGTTTTACAATGCATTTCGCCAAGTTTTCCGCTCATCGATTTACTGCATTGATTATCCATTGCGAAATGCGAGTGACAATTTGCCACGCGTTATTTTCAATTAGTGATGGCCACGCAAAACTTTTCTTTCTTTCTTTCTATCGCACAAGGTCAAGCTGCATAAAACTTTAAGGATGCGAATGCCAATTGCTTACAACTTTTTACGGGCACGTGCAAACGTTGAAGTGTTGAGTGTTGACGGGTTTTTTTTTTTAAAGGCGATGACATCAGTTTGACAGCTAGTTGCATACGCTTAGTTTAGTGTAACTGCAAATGAAATTGGGAAATGTTGCAAGTGCATTTGTGCACTTGTTGAACGGCTTTGTTGCCAGTAATCAAGGGAACAAAATCTTGGCGACAGCTTGACAACTTTTGCTGTTGAGCAGTTTTTTTGGCAGAGGCCACGCCCTGGACTTGACAGTTTGCAAAAGAATAAAGCACCATATTTCCATAAAGATTGCTATCGTAATGAATTCAATTTAATTTGCGCGCCGGAAGTGTTGAAACCAGACCGACAAAAAATATGCCAGAATATACGAAATTTTAACAAATTAAAGTTTAAAATTAAAAACAGAACAAAGAACTTACATTAAATTTAAAATAAACAAGTTTAACTACAAAAAAAGAAAAGGTTTACAATAAATTACCAATATATATTAATTTACATTGAAATAATGTTTATATTTTTTTTATATTTTAGTCCTTTTCTTTTTTTTTTTTAGTTAAATTTCATTATTTTTTAATATACATTTTTTATTTTAAATAAACTTTTTAATTAACGAATATTTATATAGCATATGTATTTCATTATGTCAGTTTTGGAGAAATTGAGGAATGCAAACATGGCGAATGGTGCTGCCAACTTGTCATTAGGAGGCTGCCAATTTGCAGACAACTCTTACGCATTTTAAGCAAGCAATTTTTATGCTTTTTGATGAACTATAATTTGTTTGTCTGCAAAAAATAATATTGAACTAATTTTAAATAAGTTGAAGAGCTAAATTGAAAATGACATTATCAGCCAATGAAAGTGTGTAATATTAGCAGACAACTCGATATACATATATACAATAATATTACCCTGCTGCTTTTTGATGCTCACAAATAATTTGTACAATAATTTGTTTTGCCTCATGCTGCACCTTTCTTTTATGCAAACATTTTTCCCAAGTAATTGTCATGATTTCCCTGAGCAAACTTTTCCTGCCTTAATGCTGGCTCTCACTGGATGTCTGTGTCTCTTTCTCTCTCTCTCTCGCTCTCTCTTTCTGCCTGTGTTGCTCTCCCCTGCGAAAAGAGCTAATTTTATGACAGCCAACTCAAAGGCTGAGGCCGATGAAGGCAAAACTTGATCTTGTTTTATATAAAATTTTATGTATATTTTTTTTTTGTTTTTTTTTTGTACATTTTTTTTTTGTTTTTTGTGACAGCGTCAAGTGAATTAGTCGTCGGGTACGTAAATTTATGCAAATATGTTACACGAAATGGACGAAAGGGACGAAGGCGAGGAAGGTTGAGACGCAAGTTGAGAGATGTGAAACTTTTGCCGAGCTGCTGCGTCTTCGTTGTCAGTTAAAATGTCGTCTGGGCGGTAAAGTTTTTCCTTCATTCGTTCGCTCACTCGCTCGCTTTCGGGGAAGGCAACAACTTTGTGGCAAAGTGGAGACGGGGATCGAGTCCGTCTTCTTCTTCTTCTTCTTTTAGTCGCCTGACACGCAATGATTACAAAGCAGTTCGCCCCCCAAAGTTTGAGCACAAATTAAAGACCAGTACTCGATGTTTTTCCACCAGACCCCAAAGTTAATATTAGCCTAGCGCAATTTTTGCGCTGCATTGATGGCAGGTAACTTTTGCCATAAAATTTCTTGCATAAGCAATGGTTTCTTTTTCTTCTTCTTCTTTTTTGGTCAATAAACACAACTTGCACTTGTTGATCTTTTATATTGCACGAAAAAACAAAAAAACAGGAGTGTATAATCACTCAATTGCGAAGGACTGAAGAAATTACCTATTATTTTTTTGTTTGGTGCATGCATGGATTAAAATGCACTTGAAGAAAGTTTTCTAAAGTGTACCAAGTTTTATATTAGCTACGAACAAAGGGAATAATCTTCTTGAAGATTAAGGTATTCAATAAGCAGGCATAACTATAAATCACTTTCATTTTCTAACTCTTAAAAAAAAGTAGGATTGTATAATCACCGAAATGAAGAAACTACCTTAAACTAATGTGCTTTTTATTTAGCATGCATGGATTTAAAGGGACTTGAGGAAAGTTTTCTAAAGTGTACCAAGTTTTATATTAGCTACGAACAAAGTGAATGAGCTTCTTAAGCACAACGTATTCAATTGATAGTTATAGCTATAAATCAATTTGGTTTTCTAACTTTTAGAAAAGAGTAGGACTGTATAATCAGTGAAATGAAGAAATTACCTTTAACTAATGTGCTCTTTTTTTTTAGCATGTATGTTATTAAAATGCACTTGAACAAAGTTTTTTTTTAAGTTTAATATGCATTGAAGAATGAAAAAGTTTCTTAAAGTACTACGCATTCAATTGACAATAAATCAATTTAATTTTCTATTCAAATAAATTCGTCTACGTTTTTTTTTAGTCTTGCATAAAATAGCATTTAAGCTGCACTTAAATCTTATTAAGTGTGTACAACATTTTTACGAGTATAATAATATGATCAACAGCAAGTTACATCAAACTAAGCTCAAGGAAAGAAGAAGCAGCGAGCGCAGCTTGTGGCGCCGTGATTTCCACACTTTATTGATAGCGTGTGCATATATAGTGATAAATGACTGTGTGTGAGTGTCTGTGTGTGTGTGTTAGATGAGTGTGATGTGTCGATGAGTCGTTTGTTTTGTTTGCATTGCTGTCTGTATAAACAACACAAAAGTGTGCTGATCGCCGCGTGGCTGTCTGACCTCTGAACTCTGTGCTAAAAATGAGCAGAGTTGCGTTTAATATTTGTAAGGTATCATTTATGAAGAAGATAACAGCAGCTTATGAATCGATCTCCCCATACCTATATTCATTCTTAGAAAAGACTTTTACTATTATATGTTATGTGCATTTCAATCTTGTGTTACCTGATTTCTTAGAATTTGAGTTTATATCCATATGTATTTTTACGGATTCTTATAAAAAGATTTATATTATTTATTCAGCATATTTTCTACTTGTATTCTTGTAAGATATTTTTCTTAGAATCTATTTCTCTATCTCTCTGTCCGTATATATTTTAATGCACTCATATTTTTATCCGCTTACGAAGATTATTTTCGCAGTCTGTTTTATGCAGTCCTTAAATGATTTACTATCTTTATATCTAGCTTATCCAGTTTATTATTTATAAATTAAAACATTACTGCCTGATTTCTTAACTTTGTGCTAAAGAAAGGAGAATTGTGCATAACATTTGTAGTCTCTATGAAGAAAATAACAAAATCTTAAGAGATGATTTTCATTATTAGCACATCTTTGTTCTTAGAAAAGATTTTTATGTTTTCTATTTCTGAATGTTTTTTTTTAATTTTTATCATGGAGCTTCTTTTAAAATTTGAATATATTTGAATGTAGTTATACCTTAATTTATATAAAGTGCATTAGATCATTTACATAGGATAGAAGAGTATTATAACTTTGTGCCTGCGGAAAATGTACATAATGGGCAAAATGACCTATAAAGTATATATAAACATAAATTCTTGATCAGCATTAATAGCCAAGACGATATTGCCATGTCCGTCTGTCTGTCTGTCCGTGTGAACGCTCCGGAATATGGTATATTATTCATATTATGGTATATTTCCAAAGTAGTACTATATCATTATACCATACGTACTTTTTTTAAAATATTTTTTTAAAGACTTTTTGCGGTATACTATATTAATTTATTATATTTAAACATTAATACAGCACATACGACTATAGCTTTCTTACTTTTTATGTTTGCTTCAGTTCTAACTTGGCTTACATATCATTAATGTCATAGAAACTGACTCCATGACTTCCAAACTCTGTGCTATAAGGAAGTATAACAAATATATATACAATGTTTGCATCAAATTTCCTAAGATCTCTTTTTCTCAATCCGTGTTTATTTGTATCTTTTTCTAACTTTATCCACACTAAAGCTGGAGTCTTTGGATTATTTAAACAGACTTTTACAGTTTTCTTTCAATTTTCAATTATTTACCAACTCAATATCTTGCCTGCTTCAATTATCGTTTTAAAATTGAAACATTTGGCGCTCTCACAGCGTCAGAGCGACAGCAGCGAGTGCGTTGCACTTGAAGAGTTATGTAAACGGAAGAGATTAAACGGCTCCACTGGAGGGCAAACAGTAACAGCAACAGTAACAGCAACAGTAACTGTAGCAAAGCATTCATTATCCGTGGCCGGTGCGGTGCACAAAATTTGCCAATTCATCCTTTTGTTATGAATTATTCACTTTCCCACAAAACCAACAGCAACAACAACAACAACAGCAACAGCAAAAAAAAAGGCAAAACGGAAAACTGCAAATTGCAAAATGGCAAAACGGTAAATTTGTAACTGTTGTTGCGCCCCTTCACCTGACTTTCGATTAAAGCGCAACGCGTGCATTGAACCGCCCAGGTTCCAAAAAAACAAGTAAAAAAGCTACAATCGAGTGTGCTCGACTGTGAGATACCCGCTACCCATTTTGAATAAATGCAAAATTTTGCTGTATTATTTCCAAAATATACCAAAAAATACTACAAAATTAGTATTTAGTATAGTACCACTTTTAAAATATACCATAGACGGCATAATATACCAGATTGTCGGCCAAAGCCAAACTGAGACCCCTAGTAAGTAGATGTGTTAGCCCATACAAAAGTATTTCTTTAATAACTTCCACAATTTTTATCTGATCGCAACCAAATTTTCAGGAATCATAAATACTATTATTATTATTATATATATTAAAATTCGCGACTCCAGCTTTATTATTACCCTTGTTATTCGATTTTTTCTGATTTGCGGGGTCGGAAGTGGGCGTGGCAAAAATTTAAAACAAACTTGATCTGCGTGCAAACATAACAAATGCTGTCGAAAAAAAACTATAGCTCTATCTCTTATAGTCTCTGAGATCTAGGTGTTCATACGGACAGACGGACAGACGGACATGGCTATATCGTCTCGGCTGTTGACGCTGATCAAGAATATATATAGTTTATAGGGTCGGTACCTGTTACATACATTTCCTGCCGGCACAAAGTTATAATACCCTTCTACCCTATGGGTAGCGGGTATAAAAATTGTTGCAAAGAGAAAGAGAGACCCCCGAAAATAAAGGAAAAATAATATATTGTATGTTAGCAGCAAGGCAAAAGGCGCAATGTCGTCGTCTCTCCCAACAAAAGCGAAAGGTGTCTCTAGTGCTTATGATGATAATAGTTTAGGGGAAGTTTGCACAAAGGGAGAGCAACTGCAACAGCAGCCACAGCCACAGCCACAGCAGCAGACTCAAATCAAGTTGCACGTACTCGTCGTACTTGAAAGCCACAAGCAAAGGCAAGCAAAATAAAAAAGGCCACAAAAGTGTAAGAAGAAAAACGTGAAAAGGCGAAAAGAAAAAGTTGTGTGTTTGTGTTTGCTGGAAATCCGCAAATAAATGTCACGAACTCAGCTGAAAGCTCAAGCAGAAGCTGCAGTCAACGATGGAGTCGAAGTTGCAGTTTTACAGCTGCTGAAGCAACAATTGTCGCCAGGGAACAATTTGTTTCATTTTTCGAGGGGGGCGGGTGGAGGGTGAGAAGCCAATGGTAAAATAACAGTGCGGAAAATCCACTCTGAATGCAACACAAGCGACAAGCGACATGCGACATGCACGAAAAAAAATTATGAAAAATATAAAGCTTTTACTCGACAAGTGAAAAGGGTTTTTCGGGTGAAGAAGAAAGAAGAAAGGAGTCACAAGATTCGAGACTCGTGGCGAAAGGACTTGCAATTATTTTGCCTGCAAATGACTTTGAAAACGTGCATTTATTTCAATTTTGGAGTTGGAAATGATGCAAAGAGCTGCAGGCAAAATGCGCTGATGCTGCTGTTGATGATGATGATCATCATCTTCATCCTGACGGTGTGTCGACGCCTGTCTGCCACAGCTGCCACAGCCTGCGATGGCTTGCCACATTGCGATGGCAAGAGATGCCATCATCAGCTGCTTGCCACAGAGCTAATGTAGCGTTCAAATGCGGCGACAAGCTGTTGAGCAATTTGATTAGCCTCAAGACGAGAGCTGCTGAACTTGAGCTGCTGCTGCTCGGGATAAGGCGATAACGATTGAGGTAACGACTTCTTTAAAGAAAGTGAAAGAAGTGCTCAACTATTATATAGATCGGTGAAGGGCTTGACTTTGGTTAGCGATTGAAAGGTGGCATATTTCTTATTAAGAGAAGTTTTTGCGGCATTGAGTTATTAAAGTAAATAACATATAAAATTGCTACTAATATTCAGTAAAGAATGTTTTAAAAATATTTAAAAAAGAAATGGTTTATTCTATGTGCTTATAAATATTTGGCGTAAAAATGATAAATGTACATATAGAGCTGTGAACTTTGAAATAGCTGTGCTTACTACTTACTCGTTTAAAATTGCAAAAAAAAAAAAAAACATAAACGCAACTTCGAGACAAAATTTAGTTACAAAAGAGTTATATATTTATTTGTTTATTGTTAAATACAATAGGGATCATAACAAATGAAAAATGCTGCATGATAAATTACAACAAAAAAAAAACAGTGTTTAAAGAAAAATAGAATAAATAATGTAAATATGATGAGTGAATAAAATATTGCGTTCATCGATAGCATTTTACTTAAGTGAAAAACACTGCTTATTATATTGATTATTAAGAAACATCAATGCTTTAAATTTCAACAGTTTTTTGCACTATAATATTCTGTTGGCTGTTGCTGCCATCAGTATTTAAACACTTTAATTAAAATTCTAGGAATTTTCTAGAAATACAATAATTTCGCAGAATTAAACTTATTACCAATTGTAGTGCTAATTAAATGCAATAAGCTGCCCATTTAATTAATATTATTTTACCCTTTTATACGTACGAATGTTTCGTTTGCCATCATATTAAAAAATGACAAGCTTTTCATTATAATTAAAATCGACAATAACGAAGCGAAATAACATGTGAAGAGAACTCTGGTTAGCAGCTTTCAATAGTGGAATCCAGTGGAATCCTTTTTAGCTAAACATTGGTGCTGCCCCGTTTGGGTCAGTTGCTTGCCAACAAAATGTCAGTCAGTTTAGTTCCCTCTTCCCCCCCCCTTTCTCTCTCTCCCCTTTTAGTGTTCGTGTCAACTGCCGTCTGCTTAGAGCACACACAAAAAGATATACAAGTAGAGAACTATTTATGCATACGAATACTATACATACATATGTACTCGTATTGTATTCAAACTGTTGGGATGAAGTAAAACTTGTTAAAAGGTTTCCATTTAACTCCCCCTCACCCCCTTTTCTGCCACACTCTCCCTTTTTATATATTTTTTGTGCTGTTGTCGCGTGGGGAAGCAAAAAATACTCAGCTTGTTTGCTACGTGAACATGCATATTTTCACATTAATTTGATAGAACATAGAGAGCGGAAAAAGTGTCAGCGGAGTTTTGACACTTTTGCATTTTGCAATTGCATATCGATGCATTTAAATCTAAACTGTGCAAGATTCGTGGTTCTCTTTTATTCTTTAAAATACGCACATTATTTCTTATTTGGTGCTCAATTGAGAAAATCATAAATGTTTATTAGAGTGCGCCAAGCATTCAATTTAATATCGAACATAGCTTTATCATAGCTTTATTTGCCTTGACTTGATTCATGCAAGGAACAAAAATTGATGAGCTTGTTTGGCATCAAATATTACACTTCTCTTTTATCGTTTGCCAATTTCCAGTTAATAAAATTGCTGATTATAATACTGTAGATAAATTTAATACTTATATATATTGTTACTATTATCGCAACTTATAAAATGTTTATCTCTTTTTCGTTACAGGTGAGTTGTGAACTTTTTGCCATCAAGATATTGAATGAAAGCTGAGCAATGCTTGTGATATAAAACTCTCAGATAAGAATTCTTAGTATAATACTTTAAATCTATCTCAATGACGTTTTATGTTTATTGCCTTGAAAATTGATTGATTGAAACGACTTGAAGTCGTCAAAAGTGTGATCTTAAGTTTATGGCGTCGTTTACTTGAATCTAGATAAAATAATTGTATATGAAAAACAATTAAGAATAACAGAAAGTTGTATCTTTGATTGTTATTCAAAGTTCAACAACATTTTAATACTTTTGATATATAATTAAGAAACATTTACCTTGCATTTCTACAATACTCTATGTATTTTTTTGTTGTATGGAAGGTGTCTATTTGAGTGTTGCGAGCCTGTCAGTGGCATTCTCTATAGATGCACTTTGTACAACTTTGTTGCAAGTACCTTGACACATTTTGCTGTTGCTGTTACTGTTGCTGCTGCCGGCGGCGGCGACGACGACGCAATTGTAATTAAGCGACAGCAAAGGCAAAAGCAAACGATTTTTGTCAGTACTTTAACTTGTTAATTACATTAACATTTTCTGTCTGGCTGACAATAATGACGTTTATAATGACGATGACGGTGACAGAAAAGGCACAACGAGACCAAAAAGCCCGCATGACAGCTTACGAGTGAGTTAAAGTCACAATCGACCAACTAACTGAATGACTGACTGACTGACTGACTGACTGACTGACTAACTGACAATCAATTTTTCTATCTTTTTGCCATTATTTTTTATTTTTAATGTGTGTTTGGTGTGTGCAACCATAGTTTGAAGCTTTTGCAAATTATTCAGCAGCCATGCAACCACAATCAGAAAACGGAGAAGAAGAAGCAGATATAGTGGTAGTAGAAGTTGATGGAGAAGAAGAAGAAGAAGAGGTAGAAACAGAAGGAGAAGTGGGTTTCGAGGTCTCCATGGCGAACGCACCTTCTCATTTGTCTCCACGTCATGCGTTCGTTACCTGTTCGTTGTTGACGCTGAAGCTGACATATCTACACCCATAGGCAAATAGTTAGGTGCGGTTGCAATCAAAATGCTGCACATTTCAATTGTCTCATAGATTTTGACGCAGCACACAAATATTTTGCTTGCATTGAGAGTTATTTGAAATTGATTTTGTGGCACATTTCGAAAATTGTAATTCATTTCAACTTCAAGCTAAATTTTAAGCAGAATGTACTTGAAAATCTAGTTATCTTTAAGTTAAAAGTAAAATAATTGAATATTCAATATAACCTTGATATGCACCAAACATAAAATTTTATTTTTAAAAAATAAATAATACTGTGAGCATTTCAAGATCTGTTATATGATATTAATTTTAATTAGTTTCGAGTACTTAGAAACTAAAGCGATACTTTTAAAATCTTAGCTCTCTTCTTACATATTACATAATTGTCTTTTTACGTTGATTTATATAATATATTTCTATTATCTTTAAGTTAAAAATAAAATAATTGAATATTCAATTTAACCTTGATATGCACCAAACATAAAATTTTATTTTTAAAAAATAAATAATACTGTGAGCATTTCAAGATCTGTTATATGATATGAATTTTAATTAGTTTCGAGTACCTAGAAACTAAAGCGATACTTTTAAAATCTTAGCTCTCTTCTTACATATTACATAATTGTCTTTTTACGTTGATTTATATAATATATTTCTATTATCTTTATATTATAATATTTAACTAAAAACGCGTTTAAAAAATATTATTTTATTATATAAATCAACTCTTAATAAATCTTTATGATTTAATACTTCGATTGGGAAATTTGAGATCTGTTGACTTTAACTTTATCATCATATCCAAGCTTTACTTTGAACTTCCTTATAATCTTTCTACCTACTGCATTTGTCATATTTACGTGTTTCTAAAATAATAACCACGTGTTTAACTTAAGCGGCTGAGCTGCCGGGAGGCGGGGGCGTTGTTCAGTTGTCATTTGATCTATGATATGCAATTTAACAGCAATTTATGATGACAACGTCGTCCCCTCCATATCAGACAATGCTCAAAACTCCAGACAGCATATCGCGCCGCGTCATATGAGCCAGAATTAAAGTCGAAACAGCTACAGCAACAGAGATACAGATAGAGATACACAAACTCAAAACTCAAAACTGAAACAGAAACAGAACCCGTGTTGAGCGGGCGGGCGGCTGATTGAAAGAGATATCATCATCATACTCGGATCCGACACAACTGCAGCCAAGATTTAAATCGGTTGCTCATGTTTGTGTGTGTGTGCTGGGATTGAACGTGCTTTACGCAGTGCACAGATTGCGAATCCGATATCATGCTAGTTGCAAAAATAATTAAAAGTGTAAAGTGAATTAAATTATTCCACTCGTCATGTTTGCTGCGTATTTAATTAACAATTATACGAATCATATTGTAATATTTTTTCCGTGAAATTTCGCTGGCTACCTATTCAAGTGCATTTAACTGAAATGTAATCGAAATAAAATGTACTACAATTAGCTAGAAATGGCTTTCCTAGAAAAAATGTTTTTTGAAAATGTATTCAAAATTACTTTCTTAACTCAACTAGAAATAACTCGAAATTCACCAGAAAGTTCCCAAACTGTATTAGAAATTAACCAGAAGTTTCTTCCCAGATAAATGTGACCTTGTTTCAAATGAACTAAAAATTTCCTAAAATGTACTATAATTTATCCAAACTTTACTAGAAAATTCCCTAAGTGAACTAGAAATTTCCCTTGCCACCCGCATCTATGTAGTATACTAGCATACTCGCGATCGTTGTTGATTATTATGCTTTGGCATTTCGCTTCTTCGCGCTCTTATACGTTACTTATACTGACTTGTGTGCTCTTATACTGCAGACAACCATCGATCGAAGCTGCCTTAAAGTATTTGTTGTCTCTGCAGCTTCTAACTGACAAACTGGTAACAATGCAGCGAGCGCTGTGAGTGTGTTGAACCTGTGGCAGAGCTCTTCAGCGTGTCTTCCAATTGAAAACTGGAATTGGTTTCACTGGAAGCATTGGTATGCGAATTTCGGAATCACGGAACTGTCAATGGAAATGGGGGATACCAAACAACAGCGACAACAACAAGTCGTAAACAAAATTGAGCACTTGATCAGTAGGGGAAACAATGAATGGAGAGAGTGCGACACAGAGAGGGAGCAAGAGAGAGAGAGAGAGAGAGAGAGAGAGAGTGAGAGCGTGGCATGCGAGAGATCTGGGCAAGACAATGAAGAAGACTGCAGAAATTAAAATCATTATTACACTCATTTTGCTTGAGTGTATGCGTATTTAAGTATTTATTTATTGGATGGAGTTCAAAGTAAACAACAATAGTAGCAAGCGAGTGCAAAGTCAGTTTTCTTTGGGCTCTGGCTTGGATCAACGTCATGCCAGAGAAATGTTCCCATTGAACGAAGGAAGCAGCATGCATAAAATGTATTTATTCGTTCACTTGCACGTATACAACAACAACAACAACTACACTTGAAGCATATGATCGTGGATGAAAAGGTAACTGAGAGCAAGAGAGAGAGAGCGTAACTGAGAGAGCGCAAGAGCCAGAGAGCGGCAGAAAAGTATGTTTGCGATGTTGTTGTTGTTTATGCACTGTTGTTTCTTTGATTATTCCAGTAAGCACTCAACAAGTCGACTTACAACAACACACACACATACACACACACGCAAACAGTCAGACAGAGAAGTAGCTGCTGCAGCTGTGCATGTGAGATTTTGTTTTTGTGTTTGTAGTTGTTGCTGCAGTTGTTGGTGTAGTTGTTGTTGACGTGAAAGAAATCAATGCACCAAGTGCTAAACACAAGTAAATAACTGAAACTGTTAACATGACCAAGTTGGCTGCCACAAAACCTGATGTGGAAAAAGCAAAGGACTGGAATAAATAATGATTAAAGTCTATAGAAAATATGCATACAAAATTAGTCGGACTAGCAAAAATCAGCTTTGGCACAAAAATAAAACTAACAAAAATCTACAAATGCAACAACGGAAAAAATGCAACGTCGCAGAGCGAATGCAAAAAGTGGCAAAAACTCGATTTATGAGTTTGAATGCAGTTTCTTTTTTACACACACACACACACACAAACATATAGCTAGTGTATGAGTGTGTGTTTGAGCCGGGTCTGCATACCAAAAAGCTGGTTACCTTGCTGTCCAAGAGGTTGTGCTTCAAAAAGTTGCTTTGATTTTATGCTAACTGTAATAATCTCCCCCAAAAAAAATGTAATTAATGCTTTAACTTCTAAGACCAGCTTTGCTGAAAATTTGAAGCTAATTGTTGAATGAATAAGCAAAAAGTAGTAAATTTCACAGAACAACTTTTTCACAGTGGGAGTGAGCTTAACAGAGCATCAAGGTGCAAAATGTTGCTCTAAATGCAAATTAGAATACAGCTTTTTTTTTGTTTTATTTATGCAAAATAATTTCGAAAACTGTTAAATTAAACATGCACGATTTGTGGATGCCAAGTTCAATGACTAATCAGCTAGTGTAGAGTATTCAGAGTCAACTAGGCGGACACAACCGGTTGTATTCGCACCTATGGTCGTCATAAGCACTGGGAATTCCCCCATAAACAAAAAAAAAAAAAGAAATACAAATCATATGAGCAAAACACACATAAAAGAGTCAAGCAGAAGACTCTGTTTACATATTTTTTTCGTTTGTGTTTTAGATTTTTGCTTCTCTTCGGTGTTATTCTCGACAGCGAGAAAGGGAGCTGTGACCTGGTCAAGGTCCAGCACGGATTGCACTCAAAGGATTGACGGCAATCAACATGGATGTGGACAAGGCCAGGCCATAAAGTTATAGCTTATGGGCGAGAAAGGAAGCGACAGCGGTTTAGAGTATTCGACTATGAAATACTATGAAAATTAATATATTATATGAAATATTTTTGGTATACGATTAAAACTTAAATACTTTTGAAATGTTTCTCAAATGTAAGAAATATTACACCAAGTTTGGCAACTCTAGTTTTTATAGACTTTGAGATAGATGTATTTAAAACGGCAGACAGACAGACAGCCGGATTGAAGCTGCCACATGGATTGCCACTAAATCACAGAAACGCTGCTAACCTTTGTATAGCAAACACAAAAAAGCTAAAATAGAGCAAGAGAATTGTGAAGTATTGGAGTCCAGACAAAAGGTATACACGACTAATATTTGACAGATGTAATAAATAATATTTAGTACAATTTTAATTAGTTATTACTTTATATAATAGAGTACAAACTAAGAATGTTATGAAGATAATATCATATTTTAGTTTAGTAACTTATAGCTTCAGTCAGCTTTTGAAATTGTGTTGAAAGCAGCAATATGTCATTCAACAAATATCTGAAATGCAATTTCGACTTCATCTTTGACTTGTCGACACTTTGCGGCACACAATGCGTTGCCTCCGTGCCTCTGTGCCATGCAGCATCGCGTTGCATGGCAGTGTCTGAAATGAATGATGGTCGCAATTATGAAGATGAAGCCGAATCTTGACTTGCCACGCAGCTGTGATTGAGGACTCGACGCTGCCACAGATAGGTGCAATTTTGCATAGTTTTTTTTTTTTTGGTTTCAATTGTGGCAGCCATCTATCAAGTGACGCATGTCACTGTTGCTCTCTTGCTGCTGCTGCTGCTGCAAACTGGTGAAAGTTGCATTCCGTTTTGCAGTTTGCAGTGGCTTTTGCTCTGTGTTGCAGCTGTGCAGCATGCTTTTCAAGGTCTTTTGAGAAGAGAAGGGATCTCAGCCAACCAACCAACCAACAACAACAACAACTCCCCACTTTTGGCCAAGTTATGAAGAGGTCTGCTCGACTCGCGAATATGCTGTATAGCTTGGTCATTCAACTTGACTGCAAAAAAATGTTTTATTTGTTGTTCGCACTCCAATTCGCATTCGGTTAGCTGCAAAACACACACACTGCAGCTGCAACGCATTCGCAAGTTGCAAGTTGGTAGTTGTATGTAGTTGTTGGTAGTTTCATTGGCCTCGTCAGCTTATGCTGTATTTATAGCTGACCAGCTTCAGCCTCAGCTTCAGCTTCAGCTACATCTCCCAGTTCCACTCGCTTTGTGTTTCTGTGGCCCGAAGCGGATTTCGCCTCATTTAAACTTGTTCCTGTTGTGGTTGTTGTGGCACTGTTGCTTCTGCTTCTTCTATCTGCTTGTGCCTCCTCCTCTTCCTCCTCCTCCCTCGCCTCCTCCACCGTAACGTGTCTCTCATTGCAGGTAGTCAACATTTTTCCTCCTCATCATCAGCTTGGCTTTTGGCTCGCTGCTGTTGTTGCTGTTGTTGTTGCTTTTGTTGTTGTAATTGTTAGACTGTAAAGTCTTTGGCTTTGGTATGCGCACTTTCTCCTTAAATGCTATTTTCGTTAACATTGTTTTCGTCGTCTCAGTCTCAGTCTCAGCCTCAGTTGGCGTCTTAGCCCGTTATCTGCAAACATCATCATCATCACCAGCACAATCAACATCATCATCATCATCATCGTTGCGCTGTCTTCGGTTCCGAATATCTGTAACTTTAATATCTAATTTGCGGCTTTAGTTATCTTGCTCTACTCTCCACTTCAACATCTTCCACATCTTTCACATCTTTCCACATCTTTCCACCCACCTTTTACAGCATTCATTCATTTTGCTGTTCAAGCTTTCTTTTTGACATTCGTTGGCTGTGCTTTTGTTTTGATCTACCAATTGTTTAATTGGCGCTTGTCAGTGTCGTAATTATTAATAAAGGCGGAAAAGACACCAACAAGAGGCAGGCACAACACAACACAACACTCTAAACTTGTCAGTTACAGTTTTGTGTGTGCTTTGACCCGTTTTCATTATAGTTGTTGCTGTTGCTTTTGGCCCCCAAAAGTGGCCACTTGAGGCAGCACTGCCAACATTTCTGGTCACAGAAGAACTCGGGTGCGTCTCTAGCACCACAAACTGATTGAGGACCTGGGCGTCCTCTGCTCTCTCTCTCTCTCTCTTAGCACAAGTGGCTCACCAAAAGGGTCAGTCTGAAAACGCAAAAGCAAAAAGCAGAAGCTCGACGACCGTTGTTGGCTAAGAGTGGAAATGGGTGAAAATTCAAGCAGCTCTGAGATACCAAAAGTGTACTGAAATTGGCCACATGAAATGCACATTTGAAATGTTTGCTTATTTAATAAAGTCTTGCTGCATTGCACGGTCCATTAAGCTAGCTAAATAATTAAAAAACACAAACATGCATTTAATGTTTATATGTTAGTGCAGTAAAATGTATTTTAAAAACCACCAAAACAACAACTACAAAATTTACTTTGGTCTATTTAAATAACACATATTTTTATTAGCTCAAATTAATAATTTTTGTTATTTCACATGAAAATTAAATAGAAATAACACAAAACTAACATTTGTAATGTTTACTTATTTTAAATAACAACGATAAAATGACTAAATGAAATTCGTGGTCCATTAAACTACTTAAATAATAAAGAAAAAAAACACGCATTTAATGTTTTTACAGCAAAAAGTAATTTGCAAACAATGCTACAAATTAAAGAATTTAAAATAATATAAACCATTTTCTAAATTACGAAGAATCTTAATACAAATCTTTTTACAAATTTTACTATAGTTAAAAGTTTATTACAAAAGTAACAAAGCAACAATAAAACAATTTACTTTTATTAGCTTAAATTAGAGATTTATGTTATTGCATGGAAACTTAATACAAATAATAAAAAGCAAGCTTTTAATATGTATTTAAAATGTTTACCTATTCCATAAAGCAAATAATAAAAAGTAGATAGCTAAATAATCTCAAAAGCAAACATGTATTTCAATTTAGTCAATATAACAAAATGTAATACTTGTTACCCATAGAGTAGAAGGGTATTATAACTTTTTGCTTGCAAAAGGAGTCATCTTCCATTCCATAAAGTATATATGTATATATATTCTTCATCAGCATCAATTGTTGAAGTTATTCAAGAAATACTTTTGAAGGGCAAAAAATGCCTACTACAATCGGGTCAAAATAGCTTTGACAGTCTGGTATGTTTAATACTCTTACAGTATATTTGTAATGTAGTGCTCTTTTAATATACCAATGGTATAATTATTAGGATTTTTGTGGTATATTATTATTCAAAATGGATAACTCGACTTTAACTATCTTAATTGTTTATTTTTATATTGTAGGAACTTAATACAGCTTATAAAGCAAACATGTTAGTTAAGCAAAAAGTAGCTTAAAATGATGGCACAAATTTAATTAAATACATGCGAAAATAATACAAGGAAAACCTATTTTGTTTTATTAAAATATTTAAAAATTTGTTTAAACATGTTTAGTACAACTCCTAAAAAAATTTATAAATCCATCTTATTTTTTGTTTCTTAAGAGTTGTATTAACTTCTACATTATGTAAAAAGTTTGTTATATTTTAATAGAACAAAAAAAGGTTTCCCAGAACTAGTTGAAACCAAAAAAATATAATATAATAATTAATAGAAGAAATATGAATCACTATTTTTATATCTATGAAAATAATATATGAATATTTCGATTAGCTTAAATTAATGCATAATGCAACTCTTGCTGAATACTAAAATAAAGCAATGTATAAACTTGCCCCAGCGATTTTTTATAGGCAATGAATTGAATGCTGTAGTTGTACTACATATTTTACTTTCCGACAGAAGTTTGCAATTTGCTTTGAGAGCTTTATTTTTAGCTGATGCACTCAGCAGCATCCATAAAGGCCATAAAGTCTGAGTTTGTGCATATCGTTTGAGCCGAAAAAATGCATTGTTAAAAATACACACCCGCACACACTCATTTTTTTATGCAACCAATTGAAATAATGCGTAAATTCGAACATTGCTGAAATAATTCATTGCATCGCCATCTGGCAGACTGACCCACATGCATGAAAAACTCTTTTCCTCTTCCCCCCCGCTCTCTACTCTACTCTACTTCTTCTTCAGCTGGTGGTGTTGATGATGCTTTCTGATATTCCTGCTGCTGTTGCAGTATTTAGTGCATATTTATGCATATTTTGTTGTTGTTGTTGTTGTTTTATTCTGTTACAATGTGACTGCACTTGTGTCAGATCCGTTAAAAGGGTTCAAATAAGTTGAAACCTGTTTTTGCTATGCTGAAATGCTGAACTTTACTTTTGCTTGCCCCTCACTCAGTCTTGGCTCTCGATTTAAAGGCCAAGTTGCTGAAATTTCATACGTGTCTTCATCTTTAATATAGCTAATATATACATATACATATATATACAATTTGTATGCAATCGATTGCACAGCTTGAGGGAATAAAACTTGTGTTGAGCTCGAAATTAAATAACAGAACAAAAAGACGCGGACAAAGCAACTAGCAGCAGCAAACATTTGAATGTAGTAGGTATGTGGGGAGTAAATGTTGCATGCAACTGTCATTCGGAAACGCGGGCGTAGTAAAAATATTGATTTACGCAACGATAAATGCCATAGATACAAATGTAGCAGAAAGATACAAATGTATCTGCCATGCGAAACCGTATCCGTAGCTGTATCTCTCAATGTGTGTGTGTGTGTATCTATAGTTGTAGTTGTATCTGTAGCACACACACACTCACACACACACACAACGCTGAAATATTGAAATCAATTGAAAGTTTTGATTAATTGACATGACCAATGCAAATGTTTTTGGCGCTTTCAACTCGAGCCCAACCAACTACAAGCAGCCACATGGAAGCACAGCTATAGAAGTCTCTTTGTGTGTGTGTGTATGTGTGTGTGCATTGTCAACGCGCCAAACAGCATAATATTTAAAATGTATCCAAAGAGAGATACATTACACATTACGGCCGTCGCTGCCAAGTCTTGGAAATTCCCTTCACTGCATTATTTCCCACACCAAGCGAAAGGAGGCGGGGAGGCCGCAGCTACAGCTATATAGCTATAGCTCTATAGACATAAAGCCAATGACAGAGATGGCACTAGTTGATGCCCCACTAGAGTGACTGCAACAGCAATAGCAACAGCAGCAGCTATAGTTGTAGTTGTAGTTGTTGCTTTTGCTTTTGCTGTACAGAAGGGGACAGCGAGACTGGCATTGCAATATCACAGATACTTTTTGAGCCGGCTTGCAAGTTGGTAGTATGTCTCCCGCATCTCCCCTTCCCTCCTCTCTTCGTTCTCCGTCTCCGACTGCAGGGCTTACGTCTCTGTCGCTGTCGCTGTCGCCGTCGCCGTCGTCATAGTCATTTCCAGTGTCGTAAATTTTATTAAAGTGCCCCACTCTATGCGAGCGCTTGCCACAAAAGCTAGTCAAGCAGGCTTGGACAACTTCAACAGAGCATTATCATCATCATCATCTCTAGCAAACATCGCTAGCAAAACATCAAAATCATCATTATTACATATATTGATGCAAACATCATTTTTACATGCATTGGACGGCAAGTCTTTTGTGATTTACGCGATTTACTTTCGAGTATCTTCGAGTACCTCGTGAACAGCATTAGAAATTTATTGTAGCAGTAAACAAAAGAAACTAAAAAAAAACCTAATAATAAGTAGTTAAAATAAAGAAATAAATTTGGTAATAAAGTCTAGTAAAACAACAGTGAAAATTCTCTCTTTGTGGTCCACAATTTTTGTTTACCTTTTTCTATGCGAATTTCTGTTGCTGACATTTCGAAATTTAAATAAATTATTTGTTAGTCGAATCTTTGAGGCTGGCACAATATTAACGAAAACAAATAAGTCTTTTGTGATGCTAATATTTGATGTTGTGATTTAAATAAACAAACTCTCACACCCAGAAGTAAAAGTCAAAGCTCGACTTAGGTGTGGCACAGTGGAGCAAATGCTAATATTTATAATGAAACTGGAATAAAGAATTAAATTAAATTCTATTAATAATTAACTCTCTATCTATTGAAATATTTGCAATTGCAAATATTACTTGAAATAATATTTTATGTTCTTTATTTTAATTCAGCAAATTTTTGCCGAACTAATTTTATCGTATTACTTAAATGTTTGCTATTTACAAAAATTTACTAAATTAAGGTTAAGAATTTTAAAAATTGTTTTATGTGGAAGTTGTGAATATTTATAAGATAAATATTAGGAAGATAGAGTAAAAACTTTAATAAAGAATATTAATAGTTTATGCAAACAATTTGGGTTATAAATACTGCATTTTAACTCAGATTTAACAATTAATGGATAGTTCCGTTATTATTTGATATTTTATCAAATAATAGTAAAAACTAATAAGAAATAATAATGTTTTTAATAAAGTTTAAAATATTTATATTCCTAGCAAACTTGCAAAATTTAATTTAAACGTATTTCTGAAGTGTTTGCTATGTTTAGAAGCTAAGATTAGCCAGAGATTTAGACTAGACTTTGAGTTTGACAGGGTGGTACTTCCACACGAGTTGTGGGTACATCTCGGTACTTGGGCATTATGTCTGTGTGTGTTGCCCTCTTCGCTCGCTTTTGCCCTCAAACGCTATCGCCACAACGTTGATTTGTTCTGCGGCAGCGATTGCGGTGGCGGTTGCAGTTCAAATTGATAAAGTTGCTGATGATGATGATGATGATGATGGGACTTCGGCTATGTTAGCAGCTCTGATGGTGGCACGATTTTCAGAATTTGGTTACTTTCGGTTTCTGACCCGACTGTGCGGGGTTATCTGTTAGTCGCATTGTATATTCATATACTATATGTATTTAAATTAGTGATTTGTGCTTTGCTATCTGAAATTGTGTGCTTTATAAATAGACAAAAGATCTGTCTGAAGAAATTGAAAAATTTCAAAATATTAATTTTGCAGGAGTTGGATAGATATTGAAAGTTGAAATGACGAATCTGCTGTGTTCGTGGCATTTTGTGATTGAAAACGAGAGCCCAAAAAACACAACTTGAATACGAAAACCACAAGAAGAAGAAGAAGAAGAACAAACAACAACAATTGTGTGGTGCAAATAAGCGAAACTCTCTTTTCGGGCACACGCTCTCTTAACTGAATCTTTGCGCGCTCTCTTCGCCCACACACACACACACACACACACAGACACCGCCATAAGCAAAATAAAATAAAATAAAAATGCAGGCAGCGGGTCGCGTTCTGTGTCGTGGTGGCCTTTGCCGGTTTTGCTTTTACTACGTCGACTGACGACGTGGACGGTTTTTGTTGTTGTTGTTGCCTTGTACGTAGATAAATTTTGTATCTCACGTTTGCCGCTCAGCTGACAGCGGAACCGGCCCATGCATTGGATTGTGCGGGTCTCCTAACGACCAAGCGACTCGGTGGCTACGAACCTCTTAACATCACAACGCCGCTGCTGCTGCTGCTTGTGCTGCTTTCCAGTCTACTACTCGCGTATGCTGCCCTTCCAGCCAAGAGACAGTCAGCGACAGAAGATATTTCGGACTGGCAGCGTTCCAACGAGAGCGGCCATGCAACATTTGCCAGCAAACGGTTTCGGCTGCTCTTCGCCATCGGCAACGAACGTCGGCTTTGACTTCGGCTTCGGTCGCGTCGTGAGATTGTTCGAGGGAATAGCGCCAGCATTCCGAACAGTCCGATATTAACTTTCAAACTGTACGGTTTGGGTGCGTTTACAGCAACGGCATTTCAGTCGCGTCGTGTTTCACTGTTCTTACACTGTTACAAATACAACTGCGACAACCAGCAACAACAATTACAATAATAAGTGCAAGCGGCACCAAACGACAGCAAACGAACAACAAACAAGCATAATTAGGATTGAACAAACTACGATTTGTTTTCTAAAAAACAATTCAAGTGAGTGGAGTGAATTTGTGTTGTGTTGGTGTGAAATGCGCGTAGCAAGAATTCGAATTCAAATTCATATCCAAATTCCATGAGTGCCCAAGTTTGTGTGTGTGTGTGTGTGTGAGTGGGTGAAGACGTCATCGAAATTTTGACGAAATGCAAAAAAGAAAAAGAGATGAAATAAGCCGTTATTTATTACTTACGTTTTACTCACATCCTGCTCTTTGTGTATTTGTTGTTTGACGTGCATTTGTATGCGGTTTTATCTCTTTAGCTTTAGCTTTAGCTGTGTAGTCGGACATGCGACATCATCACAAGTAGTTTTCTTCTTTTTATTTTTTTGTTTAATACATTTATTATTTTCGTGTTGAGTTTGATTTACAAAAACGCAATGCGCTCTTTTCAATTGTAATTTCCGGTGTGTCTCTGCTTGTGTGTGTGTGTGTGTGTGATTGTGTGATTGAAAGACAGCACAAGAGAGAAAGAGAGAGTGAGTGAGTTAGTGAGGGCGAGCATGAGTATGTTTCTGTGTGTGTGAGTGTTTAGTAAGCACAAAGATAAACATAAACAGGCTGCGAGTGAAATGAGTGAAAACTGAGCCCAAAAAAGTGCAAAAAAACTACAAAAAAAACAACAAAAAGAGTAAAAAAAAACAATGTACTGTGTTTTTGGGGCCGTGGCATTTCGTGTGCTGTTTGCTTTTTGGATTGTTTGATAGTTGGATTGAATCAAAATTGCAAAAGTGCCAATAGTTGTTGTGGATGATGTTGCTGTTACATAAAGACAAACAATCACTAAACAAACGTCAAAAGCATTACAAAAATGAAAAAATCCCCCTAATCAATAACAAACTGAAAATATTATATGCAAAAAGATTAAGTGGGGTATTCCCCCGGTCATAATTAAATGTACTTTATATATGAATGTATATTGCGAAAGGTCGAAGGTCGTTAAGCGAGTAGCGTATAATTTGTGTACAACACGAACGTCTCAGGCCACCGCATTCACTCTTGTCTAGAGAAACAAACAAATTGCAAAACAAACAATAATTTAACGCAATCTAATGACGTCGTAATTAATGCCCTAATGCGAAATTTCACTGGAAGTTTCTCGCTCGCTGATTTCACTTTAGAACATTTCTCAATATCGAGATTAATTATTAACCCAATTTTTGGAAAGATTGCAAATCGATCGGATTTGTTGCCGCTTGCCACAAGAAGTTGTAACATTGTTGCGGTTCACACACATATCATATACATAAAAAATGTATCTAACAGATTGTTGTTTATCTTATAGTGCGCGGGCAAAATGCAATAGTTATAGTGCAAATATATTGTTGACTAACGAACACTAATCAACAAACAAAAGAAAAGAAAAGAAGAGAAACTCAATTTGATTGAAGAAACACAAAAGTAATAAAAACAAATCACAACAATTATTATTATAATCAACAATACAAAAAAAAAAAAACAAGTGCAACAAATGTGCAATAAAATAATAAAAATTTTAATAAATAACGAGTTTACAAACGCCGCTGTGTTCATTGCTTTTTTGTTGGCAATTATTATTGTGCGATGCAAAACATTTTTGAATTAATTATTATAAATCGCCAGCTAGACACTAGAATGGCATAACAATTTATTCAACAAAACGTTGCTGCAATATATTATAAAAAAAAAAATTAAACATTCTCAATTAAAATAGCTAGTAAAAGTTGAAAAAAACGAAAACGGTTTGCTGTGAAGGATTATAAAGAATTTTAACGCGTTTATTGACTGTAAGTATGAAATGGACATTAATCAAATATTGTTATTATTGTTATTGCTACTGTGTGTGAAACTTGAACCGATTCATGTTTGCGTTTGCTAAAATCCTAAAACACACAAATGCGGCTAACTCAGACAGCCAGTAAATTAATTAACCAATCAATCAGTTGGGGGCCTTTAATTTATAACAACACTTTCTCATTGTCAAGATGGGATTGCAGAAATTTTTGGTTACAGCAAAGGTTTTATCTCTCTCTCTCTCTTTCTATCGTTTTCTTTTTCCATTTTGTTTAAATATATTGTTAGAGCACTTGAAGTTGGCAGTCAAGAGTTGGGATTTCCCTCAAGCATTCTTCAGATACAAATGCGAGATAGAAAACCAACACTCTCTATGCCTCCCCAACTTTGTGTTGTCAAAGCTTTTCGTGTAAACTTTTATCTGCGTTTAGATTTACACACACACACACACACACAGGCACAGACTGGCACACAGCTTGTGTGTTTGCTCATCAAATTGATTGTTTTTGCTTTGTCGTGATAACAACAACAAAGAACATGCAATTTTGTAATTATTAGTTTTATGGTCTGTTTGAGATGTACTCGAGAGAACACTCTCTCTCTCTCTCTCTCTCTCTCGCTCGTGTTTGATCGTCTAACTTTTTAGCTGATTTATCGTACTAGCACACTATATTATATACTATATAATACACTCGTTTATTTTGCTCGCTTCGCTTCCGGTGCATTCCCACTGTGCTCGCGCGCCAATCGAACATGCGTGTTGGTTGGGCTCGTCTCTCGGTGTCTGAGGTCAGTGAACTTCCCCCAAAAACCAAATTGAAAACCTCAAAGCCCCGATAACTAACACCTACTGCGGCAACAATCACAAACCGAAATTTTCGTAAGTCTAAAATACAAATGTGAAAAGAAAAAGGTGCGTGTTTGCTTAGGCCTGCTTCAAGCCACGCCTCCCTTTTTTTTTTTTTCTGTTTGTCCCGCCTCACCTTATGCTGACCACGCGAGTCGCAGTTATTATCACAACAATTCGTTGGCTGCGCTTTTTCCCACATCTGCGACATCTGTTTGTGTTGCCAATTTTTGTGATTAACCAAAATCAAGAAAAGAAAACGTCGCTGCGATCTACGCACATCTTTGAGCCAAAACCATCGAGGTTAGTTGCTCATGATGATGATGATGATGACGATGATGATGGTGATAATGATGTCGGTGGGAGCGTAGCGGTTATTGACTTTGCGTTCTACGCTATCCACTTGAATCGTGCCTCCACATGCGCCATGCTCCCCATGTTTACGAGCATTTCGTTTGGCATTTCTTCGTCTCTCCTCTGGGCTTTTTATTTTTATATTTTTAATGCCATTGTCGGCATTGCTTTTTACTCTTGAGCTATTATTATTTGATTTTCATAACAGACAGCACACACAGTCGCCATCTTCTGACCCCATAAAGCATATTAGCAGCAAAAAGAGAAAAAAAACATCGTGCCCGTCTCGATCTCTGCGATGGGTAACTGTAGAATAACAACTTTCATATATAGTTTACACAGTTGCGGAATGCCTGACAATGATCATTTGTGGTATATAACTTTCATATAAATCAAACTAGTTTTGCATTAGATCACATTTAATTATGACATAATAGCAATCATTGCCTCGTCAATCAAACACAAATCAATATGATAGCAACTTAGAGAAACAAATTTTTGTGATGCCCAGTGCCAAAATGAGCTGTTGGCCAATGACAACTTTCGGTTCACGATCGCCGAAATCTTCCCGTAAACGTTGCTCCGCCGGCGAGTTCATCAAAAGGAATGAAAGTAGAAGTTCCATGCAGATTGACAACAGCGATTGGCACGAGTGGTTTAAGCGTAACAAAAAAATCATAACCAAGTTGTCCATGCTCACATCGGAGCCCATCCATGAGATGGGCACTTTGCTGTACAATCTTACGTTGCAGAATTACAATAGTATATTGTATCCGAAGAGCACGGGATGGAATTCACAAAATATACCATTCACGGGCCTGGATGCCTGTGATAATTATCTACACATCTTCAAATTGGATGGTAATCTAAGGGATCCAAGGCATCCCCGTAGTTTGGTATTGCTGCTGAAATACATCAAAAGCGTGCTCAATGATGACGTAGATGAGTCGGGTGAATTTTCTCTTGATACACTACTAAATACTGATCGTTCATCTAGTGTGCGGCCACCAGCTCAGTATCGCGAATTGTATCCATATTTCCAAAACAAAACCGACTTTATATATAGCCAACGTTTGAGACGTCTACTCGATCCGGATACGGACAAAGTGCAGATTGCAAATGAAATGCATAGTAATAGACAGTTAATGCAGCAAGGACATCAAACATGGGGGACGACTGAAGCAGCTGAAGAACCTCGACGATCACACACAAAGCGTAACTATGAGGTGCAACGACGATCACCCAGTGAGTTCACTCAATCGATCAATTTCAACACATTGGGTCTGGGTCCTTCGAATCGAGCTGGTGGCTTGTCACTGGCAAGCGGTTCGATGCGGGCATCACATCTCTCCGATCACATGTTGTTCGATGAGAAGGGACGACGCTATGGTCATGGGAGTCGTCAACTGATCGATTTGCGCACCAAACGTGCCGAGATAATGCGTCTCTTGATATCCAAAGTGCACAGAGGCGATTCCAATCGATTGCTGAAGAGTCTGAAAGCATTCGATCTGAAGGAGACGTCGCATGCGAAGCGCAAGAAAACCAAACTTGCCGCAGAACAGTTGGACACCTTCTATACGGATACGGTTACAGAGTCGTCCAACCAGAAAACACCTTTCTATGTGGGTCGCCTTTCAGATGCATCGCAAAGCAGCACCAGCAAAGCAGCACCAGCAGCTGGAGTACAACAGATGTCCAAAGTTAAGGAACGCCGCTATTATGCCGATCCATTGCCAGTCCTCTTTCATGCGCCGTATAACGAGAAAATGGAGTCCACTTGGTTGCGTCGTGATCCTAATCAGTTGCGAATGCTAGAGGATGGCCATGTGGCAGCGGCTGGTGTGTCCCGATATAAAAGTCAAATGGTTCTAGAATCCTTAGCGAAGGCCCAAATAAGATACTCGATACACAGTCTCAATAGTGAGAGTAGCACTGCACTCGAAACAGCTAAGCCAGATATGCTAAAAAAGAAACCCGAATATCGACGCATTTTTTCGAGTCTAAGCCGAAAGACATTAAAAATTAAGGGTCGAGGGCGAAGGTAATCTACAAATTTCAACCTTTTCCAAACAGAGCCAAGTTAAAGTTATATAAAGTTGAAGCAATAAAAAAACAATAGGTATTTATTTGAAAATTGTCTGCCAAATATGTTTTAGATAGAAGCTCATTTATACATAATAAAAACAGAACCTAAATAAAGTTCACAAAATTAAGTAATTAATTAAATTATTAACTTATAAACGAGGCTTCCAATTTTATCACCAACTATTTTGTGAGGCGAAAAGGGGCATGGCTAAAATGTTAAATAATTTCTGTGTGATTAATAACAATGTGAGCATTGATAACAATTTTGATAGCTCTAGTTTTGAAGGACTCAAAGTTACAGCTATTGAAGCCAGTGGACAGACGGATGAATGAGTAATGTGAGATATCTGTATTTCATAATTGACTTTGAGAAATTCACGTTGATACAATGGAAATTAGTAAATGTTAAAACAGAGCCAAATTGAAGTTGAATTTGATAGCTCTAACTCTTAAGGACTCTAAGGTATAGCTCTTGAATGAAGCAGACGGACAGACAGACAGTTGGATAATGGGAAATGGATACAATTGTTCGAATGTTTGTAGTAGGCGACTGCCTAGCAAATGTTGAGCTTCTATTTAACGCACAGTAGAAATTATGAGTAGCACGTTTCGGTTGTGAACACACACACACACACACACACACATCGACTTTCTCTCTCTGCTTTTGTCTCTTGCCGTCTTTGGCAAAATGTATTGTGCCTCCGCCTGTGGACTGCCACGCAGCAGAACCTTGGAGCTTTACACGTGTGCCTCGCTGACGGAACCTGTGCAAAAGTGTCGACGCCTCAATGCCCATTGGCAGTCGGATGAGCATCGCTGGTGTCTGCACAATAACCTCGTGTTGCGTCAACTCGCCAAGATGTTGCAACGTCCGGTGGAGCTGGTGTGTCGCTTTCTCTACCAGCTGACGTTGAAGAAATTCGGCGAGATACTCAATCCCAAGTGCTCGCATTGGAATTGGTATCGAGTGCCCCTTGTGCGTCCCGATACTTGTGGCCTCTACGATAGCATCTTTGATGCGGACGGGAATCTGCGCAATCCGCTGCATCCGTATATATTGCACATACTGCTGGTCATAATGGAGCACTATCTGGATTTGCCGTGTCAGGGCTATGCCGAGCGTCGTTATGCCACGGTGATCGAGCAGATTGTGACCGGTAGTAGCCAGAACAAATGCACGGATATATTTGCGGATCGCGATGGCAGAGGCGCCAAGTTGCGGCAGCAATGGGAGGCTGATGGTGGTGGCAAGTTTGGGGGCAGCGATTTCGTTGATGATGGCGAGGACAAAGACGGCAAGGGTAAAGGAGATGGTGATGATAAGGTCGAAGGTGATAGAACTGCGGCTAATAAGCGTGGTGGCTACGGCGTTGATTCACGCGATGGCAGCGTGCAAGAGGAAGGCAGGGGCACGAAGGATAACGCCAAGAAGGCAGAGCGTAAGAGCATGAAGGATATTTCCAATCTGTACGAGAAAGTTGTGCAGAACAAGCACAAACGCAAGCTGGTTAATGGACCCGCTAAGAAGGATGAGGATGATGACGACGACGACGGTTATGTGCCGACAAAGAAAGCGAAACCGAAGGCACCGAAGCCGCCAAAGAAGAAGAAGCATCTGGGCACCGATCAAAAGTATTTGGGCCAAATGTTACCGGTGCTCGTGCACGAACCCTTCGATGAGAGCAAACCCTGGACATGGGTGCGTCGACATCCGCGGCAGGAGCGTGTGCTCGAGGGCACCCATGTGGGTCGCATCAATGTGCATCGCTATCGCCGTGAAACGCTCGAGATGCAGTATCAGAGGGCAAGGCAAATGCAATCGGTGGCCAGTGTCTACGATTGGGGCAGCATTGAGTCCGGTGCCATGTTTGGCTATGGCAGCATCAAGAAGAAGAATGCCGCAATGGCCAAAGTCTTTGACTACAGGCGATTGATGGAGTCTCCGGAGGAGGGCATGGCCAGGATTACGATTGCACCTCGCAAGCCACCAAAAGTGCCACCCAAAAAAGCCAAAGCCAAGTAATGCAAGTTCAGCTTCAGTTCAGCTTTTAGTTTTAGTTTTAGTTTTAGTTCACATGCAATTTTATGCAGTTAGTTTATCGAAACCGGTTTTCAAGCTGCTGGAACTGGAATTGGAATTGAAATTGGAACTTTGAGTGACTTGAAGAATGCTGCAAAATGCCAAGCGACCAGCAAACAAGCAAACCAAACCGAACCGAACCGAAACGTGAGAGAGTTGCTATTCATTTTATACACTTTTATACATTTTTGCCCAAAGACTTGTCTTGAACTGTTCTTAAAAAGGCGAAACAATTTTGCATTTTTATTGTTTCGAGATATTGTAGACGACGAAGGCGAATATTTGTAATCACAGTTATCAAGCAATGATGATAAGATCAATTTAATAAATTTATAGTAATTCTTAAAGTGTTTGAAGTTTTTGAGTTTAATTTTAGACAGCGATTGCATCAGGTTGAATATTGTGGAAATTCTAAGAATAGATATAGCCATAAATAAAATACAAATATAAAATAAAATAGGCATAAATAATGAGAATGAAAAGAAGTGATATCATTGCTGGCATAAAATGTGACTAGCAATAACAATAAATTTTGCAAATGTTGCAATTGAATTTTTTATTGAACAACATGATGAATTTCGAATTTGCAACTGTTTTACGTATTCAATGAGAGATTCTCTTTGGCATTTTAAATGTTATGCAATCAAAACTAAATTGAAATTGTGGAATGTAAAGATATTAAAACAATATTTGCTTAATTATAGTTCGAAGAATTGAATTAAACGCATTGTTTTAATTTGCTATTTAAGCAACTTTTTTTTGCATACTTTGGCAATTAATTGATTGAAAACTAGTTTATAAAATGTCGCCAAACTTTTGCTTATCATTTGTCCGAATCGATAACGAAATGAAGTTTTGTGTTGTTTGCCAATCGTATTATGACCATGACTCGATGCGATGCTCCACAATTTCAATCGTATGATACTTTGACTGAGAGAAGAAGCATTCATATTCCAAGTTTCTTTTTTTTTTTTTGTGCTTTATGCTCATAAATTGGCGCTTTGATTTTGAGTTTGATTCCCACTTCCATTTTGCCACATCCACTTTGCCACTCTGCCACTTGTCCCTTGCCATTTGCCCCTTTGTGGGCTTCTTGTGGGGTGGTCGACGTTTATCTGTGCCATTTGCTGAGACGCAGACAACGCGGATTACGCATACATATTTACAATCTATGCAGTATATATGTCTTATGTATATTTATGTAGATGTCCAAAGTGTGAACATGCTCTGCCATAATGCGTAGCTTAAATGCGAGTTTTGTGCGCAAAATTGAAATTGTAGAAGTCAAGAAGCCAGCTAAAATATCTACACTAAACTGTGATCCTTTTTTCCTTTTTTTGGGCCACAATTGCAGCCGCATGATCCTTGCACTTGAGAGTATAGAAGAAGGAGGGCAAAACTAGCGACGATGACTCGCTGGCTGCTTTTGTTTTACACTCATTTGTTTCAGAACGTTTGCCAAAAAGCAAGATTGCTTGTCTGTCCAGCCCTCACTTTGTGTGTGTGTGTGTTTGTGTATGTATATTGCCATGGCTGTTACGGCCTTTGTCTTTGTATGCGACGAAATCTACTTAAATCGATAAAAACTATCAAATCTGTGCGGGGCGTTTATGCCACACACAAACACACACACACACAGAGAGAGAGAGAGAGATTGCTGTCGTTGCCCCATGACTATGATTGTGACTCTGACTCTGACTCTGACTCTGAATGTGACTCTGTGAGTCTCTCTGCCTCGTCACTCATACGACATGTGCGCCTGATGATGCGTCTCAGTCTCACTGTCTCACAGCCTCAGTCATAGTCATAGTCACAGTCTCGTGTCTCGTGTCTCTATGTCTCTGTGTCTCTTGTCTCAGTTTCGGCCGCTCATTTTTCGCCGATGTTGCGTATGTTGTCAAGTCTCTTCCGCTTACAGCCGCTGCTTGCTGCTTGCTGCTGCTGCTGCTGGCATTTTTTCTTGGCAGCCGCCACCAAAAATTTTCTTCTTCATTGTTGTTGGCATGTCCGTTCTGGCACGGACTACGGACTCCAGGCCCCAAAGCAGCAGCAGCACAAGCAGAGCACACTCACAATCACAACCATAAGCAGAAGCACACACAATCACTGGCTCATTGTTCTCTGTGGAATGGGTTGATGATGGCGGGGTTTTTGGGGTTTTGTCGAATAGTCGTAGCAGGGATTGGGTCTGATGGGTTGATGGGTGCGTTAGGCAGCAGTTCCGTTCCGTTCCTTTCTATTTTTTTTTCCTTTATTTTTTTTTTTTTGTGTTCATTCTCTATCTCTTTTCCATTCCTTTTTTTTTTACTGTTGTCAAGGCGACAACACACACACACAAACTTTTATGTACTAACATGTGTCTGTGTCGCCCTGTATGTGTGTGTGTGTGTGTGTGTTTATGGCGCCGCCATTTAAGCGCCGCAAACGAATTGACCAAAAATGCCAGGCGTTGTATAAACCCTTGTCTAACATTTTGTCATCCGAAGCAGACACAAACCCTTAGAGAAAGAGAGAGAGAGAGAGAG
Source organism: Drosophila niveifrons (assembly GCA_035046325.1). Taxonomy (NCBI): domain Eukaryota; kingdom Metazoa; phylum Arthropoda; class Insecta; order Diptera; family Drosophilidae; genus Drosophila; species Drosophila niveifrons. The sequence continues at coordinate 11,638,581 of JAWNOC010000068.1, forward strand.
AGCTCCCCCCACCAACCAGCTCCCCATTCCCATTCTAGCGATTTTCTTGCATTTGCTCTATGGCAATTATAATGCTAACTGACAAAAAATGACAAATTGTGCTCACATTTCTCTTGACTACTCCGCAATCTACACAGAGACAGACAGACGGACAGACAGACAGACGGACAGCCAGACATCAGACATAAGCGAAACGAACTATGCGAGTGAGTACTAAAAAGTATATGCAAGTATCTTGAAAAAATTAATACAAAAATCACGCACTGCTAATGTCACTTTTATACGTATTGCGTGTCCAGATTTCACAAATGCCGCCAGCTAATCTGTAATTATGCAAATGACTCGATTAAAAGATATATACAACACACTCGTTAGCATTGCGACACATCATAGAGAAACAACGCTTAGACCCATCATCATCTTTTTTTTTGCTTTTTTAAAGTTGCCAATTATTGCATTTTCCCCTAGAGCTTGGGGGGCACACATCGAATCAATCTAAAGAAGTTGGCAACATTTTAATGACCACCTTCAAGCAGAAGAAGAAGAAGAAGATGAAGTAGAACCCTTTTGCAATCAAGTTGCCTGCTCGACAGGCGGAAATTTATTGAGGTTTCCCCACACATCTCTCGACCACATGCAGATTCTGGTCGTTCTTCTTCGTTCTTCGTTCTCTGTGTGTGTTCTGTGCATGATTACTGCATTTATGAGATAAGTTTTTACTGTCGACAACAATTAAATTACATTTTAAAGTTTATAGCCATGCTGCTGCTGCTTTGCTTCCTCTGCTCCTTGTCTGCCTGCTGTTCAACTGTATCTTTTGCTGTCGCCAAACTTCAATAAATTCTAATAATTTATTTCATTACCCGAACGCTTTTCCTTTTGGCAACAAGCATGCGGCAAACTGCAATTGTAATTTCAGTATTAAATTGTATGAAATACCAAACACACAAGAAGAGCTCTGAAGTCACTGAAGATACATTATTTGCCATTCAACATGTTGACATATAATTGCACTTTTCGGGTTACAAAGTAAACTCCAGCACACAGTTTGTTATACAAGCAACGAGCGTGTCTAGCGGGTATTATGAACTTGTTGGCTAATATAAATACATATACACTACTACGATGTATACTATACTATTTGTTTAGTATTTATTTTGAATTAGTAATTTGAAATTGTATATTTAATATTGTTTTTAATTAGTTGCGTGTCAGAGCCATAAAACATTCATTGTGGTCAAGCATTTGTGGCATCAATTTAAAGTGTCGAATCACTTGACAAGCCTGAGATTGAGCTATTTAATTAACTGTTTCAACTTTACAATATTCTGACTGCCATTCAAAGTGGTAAGCAGAAATAAAAGTGTACTCAAATGAAGAGGAAATTGTTGAAAATAGTATGATAGTATAGTAGTAGATGGTATAATAGTATATATAAGAGTATTGAACGTGTGTGATTCATCATTGATAGCTAGAATTGAATTTAATAATATGATGGGAGTATCTTTTTCACACGTTTTTTCCCCAAGTATTCCAAGTATTATCGAACTTTTACCATAAGCATATTTCAACTTCGATAAATGCAGATTAATGGCTCGCAGTATTGAGATTGTTCGGTTTGTCATAATGACATATCATTGCCAAAGTCACACCCACATGCCACGTGTCGAATACACACTGCCTCATTTCGTCATTTCGTTGTGGCATGCAACCGCATCGAGCTCATGCCTGTGGCAAACTGAAACTGCAAATGCCAGCCTAGGACACGCGTGTCTGTGTGTCTGTGTGTGTTTGTCTGGGTGTGTGTGTGTATTTGCAACCACGGAAATGAAAAAACCGCAGCACAATTTGTGTGCGATGGGCGGAACTCCTGAAAGCACTGAATGCACTCACATTCGCATTCGCATTCGCATTCGTTTTCGTATTCATAGTCATCTCTCAATTGCGAGGCTAAAGAATTTCGACTTTTCACACTCAATGTGGGGTTTAATTGAATCATTAAACACTCACACACACACACACACTCCCACTCACACTCATTTTGGGGCATTCATGGCATGGCACATAACATTTGTTAGACAGTTTATGTAATCGCTGTAATTAGCCACATACGGTTTTTGCATTGTTGGCTTGCTGCTTTTTGTTTTTTTTTGGATTATGCAAGTAATTCCCTGGCGACTGCAGTTGGAGGCGGAATTTCCCCCCTCCACCGACTCTTTTTGTTTTTTCCGTATGGGAAAAAAACAATAACCAGAAATATGCGCTGGGTATTCGTACAATTACTCACACACACACACACACACACACACACATTCCAGTTTGATATCATTAACATAAATTACACCCCGTTGGGTGGTTGAGACTCTTCAGCTGTTGTTGTTGTTGTTGCTGGCTTTTGGGCCAAACGTAATTAAGTGCAAAAGATGTCGCTGTGCAAAAGTTGTTGTGGCAACCTGTTGCTTGCACTTTTCTGCATACACTAGTGGCAAATTGTGAGTTTTAACCCGCAAAACAACAAACCGCAGTCGCAGACGATGCTTTTGCACAACAAAACCACAGCAACAGCAACAGCAACTGCGGCAGCATCATCAGCAGTCAGGCTAAGTTGGTGGAATTATTGAGGCATGCGGCTTAGAGTCTTATGCAATTAAGTTGGTTTAGTGAATGTGGCAACATCTTGCATGAGATTGACTGACTACATGGCTGAGTGAGTGACTGATTGACTAACTGACCGCCTGACTAGCTAAATGATTGAATGACTGACTCACTGAATGAGCTGCCTTACTGACTAGCTGACTGGCTGATTGAACAACTGCCTAACTGCCTAACTGACTGAATGAATGACTGTTCGTTGCAGCAGCAGCAGCAGCAGCATGAAACCTCAAATTATTGCCAAGACTGAAATTGGGTACGTGGGGATCAGGTCAAATGCGAGAAAAACCCAAATGCACTTAAACGGTATACAATATAACTATTTATTGTGACTCGAATCGGGTTGCCCCAAAGTTGTCTATTCACTCGTAGGCGTAGCCAAGTGAAACGTGGCTCAGCAGCCAACCAGAGACTTCATCATCGTGCTGCTTTATACTCATTATCATTGTCGTCATCATCATTGATGCATTCGAGCGCACAGAAGAAAGCTGCGAAATGGACACCAATGACGACAACAACAACAACAACAACAACAACGATGACGATGACGATGTCGATGGTGATGCACTTGCGTCGCTCTCTAAGCAATGCACACACACTTCTCCCCCCTTCATCTCTCTCTCCCTCTTAGTGCACATTGGAGCCAGCATTTTTTCATGTATTGCCACTCGGCAACTTGGCCAACATGTCTATTAACGGTAACTAGGTAATTGCTGGAAATTGCCGTTAGAAAATTTGCCTTTATTGTAGTTGCTGTCGGCTGCAATGCCGCTTTTCGCTCGCTCTCTGTCTGCGTCTCTCTCTCTCTCTCTCTGTGTGTGTATGTGTAAGTAAGCCATTCGTTAACACAAAAGCTATCAAAATAACAAAAAAAAAAAATAAGAGAGTAAGGAAAAAAAAAAACAATAAATAAAATGAGAAAAGAAAACGAAATGCAAAAGGTTCCACACCTTTCTTTTCTTCTTTTGTTCAGCAGTGCTGTTGAATGAAAAAGTGTTGGCCGTGTGTTTGCTGCCACTTTGGCTACGTGTGGCAAGAGCCCAGCACCAGCAGCAGCAGCATCGCACTTCGCTTGCCACAAATGCCTCCGTGTATTCTGTGCTATTTCATTAAGAGCATTTCAATGGAGGGGGAGCGTCAAAGCGAATTTAGCCTCAAGTCAGAGAGCACAAAATTAACTTGTGTAAAAATACGAAAGGCATTTGAGCAAGCAGCAACATTGCTACAGTTTTATAGCACAAGTTAACTTGATTTTGCATACGATTATTTCACAATTTAACTTCGAAAAAAATGCATTTGAATGATGTAACTATGTTGTAAAGATGGCAAAGATTGAACTTTGCCGAATCTACGACTAATCTCGACTTTAATTACCGCACATCAAATTAATCAGCTGCTCAGCGTTAGTTTTGGTAGTAGCTTCTGCTTCGTTGCATCTCCCACGATTTGCCATTCAAACTCATTAAGTATACGAGCAGTAAACCTGCCCCGAAATGCACTGAGATAATTGATGTACAACCACCTGCTGATGCAATTGTTTTACTTTCGAAAGATCGTTTGCAAAAACTGCAGGCAACTAATTGCAGTGAATTACAAGGAAATTTGATACAGATCGTGGTAAATTGTTAAAGGGGAAGCACGAACACTGCTTGCAAGCAGTACATAGTGCAGTAAAGATCGTCGATGGCTGCAAGCAGTTCAAGCTTTGCATGCTGCGCTTCCTTTACAATTATTCGAGCAGTATATTCTCGGCTAGACAGTTGCTGTGTCTGTGTCTGCTATATTATGCAGTCATCTCGTCATCGTCAGCTGCATTGTCATGCGCGCAGCACAATAAATGGGACTCATCAAAGCGCTCAAGGTGCTGGCAGGGATCGGGCGACAGGACAGGACAGGAGACAAGCCTCTTTGCTGCATTGGGGCACGCTTACGCGCCACGCCACGGCATGCCACGCCACTCCAAGGCCGGTCTAGACACTTTTGACACAAATGCAGCACACACACACACACAAATACACACGGCTAAGAAAGTCGCCTCTCCAGACAGTCGGTCTGTCTGTCTATCTGTCTGTCCAGACACAAAAACACAAAATGAAGGCAATTGCCAAGCTGCGTAAATTTCCGCGTGGGCCAACAACGTTCACATCAAGAGGGGTGAGGAGGGGAGGGAGAGAAGGGACAGCCGTGGGGCAGGGCATCATTACCGGAATCGCTGACGGTGCATGTGTCTCATTGACTGGAGCGTGGGTCTGTCTGAGCCACTTGAGACAGCCGTGAGAGCACATATTGAGACAGGTGACAACAGTCACTCATTGTTTTTGTTGTTCTTCTTTTTCCACTGCTGCTGCAGGGGAAGAGTGAGTGAGGGAGAGAAGTGAAGCGGGAGAGAGTGGGAGAGTAGCACCGCAGACGCACTAAATCAATTAGAGACTGCTTTGCTGCATGCAAAACTTTTGCAACTTGCGGTCGCTATTGGCATAATCTGCCTCTAAGAATTGTATCTAAACATTCTTTCCCCTTTCGCCTTTTGGTTCAATGAACCCTTAAGTATGCACATACAAATGTATACCGACTGTTATACGTATATATGTATATGTATATATAGAGTGTTGCTATATCTAATAAGCAGTGTCAAAAACTGTGCACTCAGCGGGAAAATGCAGCAAGAACGAGGCAACAGACCGATTAAATTAAAGCTGCATTAACAGGCGAACAACAACAATGACAATGGCATCAAATATCGCAAATTGTTGAGGAGCTAGAGTAGCTGTTGTTGATGTACATAGCAAAAAAAAGGGGAACCCCCGAGACTGCATTTGGCATTCCACATGGCACGATTAACACACGTCTATGAATACCACACGAATACGAGTGTGAATACTACTTGTACCATCCACATTCGCATTCGCATTCACACTTGCACTCATCCTCATTTCATTTCGTTTCGTTTCGTTGTTTGTTTGTTTATTTGCCTGTTCGTTGTTTGTTATTTGCGGGGTTTCATTAAACTTTCATTTGCCAGGCAGGCAGCCAGCTAGCCACGTCTTTGAAGTCTCTTTATTTTTATGCCTTTGTATTTGCGGTTAAAACTGCCATTTCTGGGTGGTCAGCCAACAATATTTGTTGCTGCTGCTGCTGGAAATATGTAAATTAGATGCCAAATTAACAACAATGTTTCAAGTAGAAAATTGGCCAGAAAAGAGTTGCAGTTATTGCATTCTTGATTTCTTCTTTGTCACAAAAGGAATTAATTAGCTCTGAGTCTTTGTTGACAAACTTAAGCTTTATTTTATAAAAATATCCAAAATTTGAAGACGTTAACTGAAACTTTAATCGATAGCAAACAAGTTTTTTCCATTTGATACCTAGTCAGGAATTCTATGGGTAAGAGAATTAACTTCTAAAGCGAATTTGTTGTGATTCAAGTTAATCTTATAATAAATTGTCTAGTAAATTTATATAACATTTATTCAACAAAGTGTCTCACTCTTTTTATCTTTTGTGCGTAACTTGGTAATTATTAGATTGATTTGAAAACAAGATAAGCAATAACTTTAGTTCCACTTACAGTTTATACTAAACTAATTTTAATAGATAATTTAAAAACCTAAATAGTCTCATGCCTTTTATCTTTCGTAGTCAGAAAGTTTTGTGAGTAACTTGGTAAATATTAGTTTGATTTGAAAACAAGGTGAGCAATCGCTTTAGTTCCAGCTGCAGATTGCAAATTTCATTTATTTGGTTAGTGAGTCAACGCAAAAGTGCAAAAAACAAAAAAACCTAAAACTCTTCACGAAATGAACCTTGAAACAGTTTGCAAATCTCCATTATTTTTGTTGTAATGTAATGCACTCGAGAGAAGATCGAACAATTGACTCCATTTGCAATCAATTAAATCGCATTAATGCATTGATGTGCTGCTAATATGAATCGTGGCATCGATTGAGATATAATCATCAAACGTTATGCAATGTATTGAACAGTTTATGCAACGCTAATTGAGACAACAATGGCAGCAGACAACAACAATTGAATTGTTGTGCGCTCTTTAAACAAGCTTCTCTGTAGTCTCGCATACAGCTTCTTTGTGGGCAGATAAGATAAGAAGCTAAGCAAGCAAGAGTCAAGCGAGTTCTGCGGAACTAAACCATTTCGCAATTCTATTCAATTGAAACTGGGCTAAAACGAAAACCAACAAACAAACACAACCTAAATAAAAGAAAACACATCCGAATAAAAAGGGCGATATGATAACCTTGAAATGGAAGGCGGCGGGGGAAGCAGTGAGCAAGGGGGCGGGGCTTTTCGTTGTCGACCCCAATTTGGGAGTCACCGAGTGTTTTTTCTCTTTTTGGTGAAATGGAAGTAGCAAACGCAAACGCAAACGCAAGCACATCGCAGTGGCAAGTTTCAATGTGGCAAACGTGGCTGCAATTATTAATTCGAAGGCAAACACCATTTTGCCGTCGACGTTTTCCTTTTGTTTTTCCTCTTTTCGCAGATAAACACACACACACACACACACATACACTCAGAAAGTGGAGAAAACATTCCCAGTCATGGTGATAAGCTTGTGCTAACTAGCCCCCAAGAATAAAAACAAAAGACAAGGCATTTAGCATGGTGCGACGTAATGTTGCCGAGCAACAGAACACCATTAACAACAACAACAACAGCAGCAGCAACAGTCACAACATAAGCCACAACAACAATAACAACAACAGCAACAACAATCACAATCACAGCAACAACAGCAATGCGGGCAGCTGCTCTTCAAAAGCATCGTCAACGGCGAGTTTAAATAGCATCACGAACTCAACGTCGCCACCTTGCAACATTGTCATGTTGCAGGCAGCCCCATTGCCAGCAGCTGCCGCAGTGCAGCAGCAACATTTAGTAGCAACGGCAGCAGTGAGGCCAGCACCACAGCAACATCCACAACAACAGCAGCAACAACAGCAGCAACAATCGCCATCGGACGGCTCAAATTGTTCGCTGCCAGCGTCGCCGCCGTTGCTGCAACAGACGGCGACGCCGCCGCAGGGTGCACAATTGGTGCCGCCAGTGTGTGCGCTGCATCATCCGCAGCAGCAACTGGCGCTGCTGGCGGCCATGCAGCATCAGCATCATATGCTACAGGCACCACCACACCAACATCAACACCAACACCAACACCATCAACAGCAGCAGCAACAGCAACAGCAGCAACACCATCAACAGCAGCAGCAGCCACATGAGAACGGACATGGCGGCATCTCGCCTAATGGCGGCTCTGGCGGCAGCTCCGCCAGCAGTGTGAGCAGCGTCTCCAGCAGCAATGGAGGCGGAGGCGGAGGAGGAGTGGGAGGAGGAGGTGGCAACAGCACAAATGGCATTGGACCGCCAGTGGCAGCTGCATTGCCGCCTGGACCGGTCTATATACAGTATCCCGGCGAATTCTTTCCATCGGAATACTATATAGCGCCGCATCCGCACGAGGGTATCTGTCCACAGCATCCGCATCACCCGCATCCGCATTCGCATCAGCATCAGCATCAGCATCCGCACGCGCATCAGCATCATCATCAGCCCATGTGCGCCATCTCGGCGGAATATGGTGAGTTAACTCCTCCGTCTTAACTGATGGCTGCTAATTACATCTAGCATAATCCCAAGCTTTAGCAGCAGTCGGGAAGCCGCTAAATAACTCAGTTCGTCACGAAACTTTTGCTAAGCCTTTTGCCCGGCTTTGTGTGAGTTTTGAGTGTGCAAGCTCCAATTCCCATGATTAGGCGACACTCAAGGCTAAGCTGCGTAAAGTCTCACTCAAGTCTTAAAAATAGAGACACCACACCCCAAAAACTTTCCCACAACTATGTATCCACCACATAGATATATGTATCTGCAGCTGTATCTACATCTGCAATTGTATCTGTCATTTAAGCTGCAAAGTCAACAAGTAATCTCTCTTCATTGGATTCCTCTGCCACTTCCTCGAAACGCAAAATTGAAATGATTTGCAGTTGACTTTACAATTCGAAAACGGAAGGAACAGCAAACAAGTTTATCAGTAAACTAAAAACAGAAAAACAACAAAATAGAAATAGAAATAGCAGCAAAAATCATCCGCATTCAAATGAAACTATGACAACTTATCCGCTCCGGAACATGTTGCTGATGATGATGCTGAATTCTTATCAGCAGCTCTGCAAAACGCGTAGTTGGTATTTAGCAACAGCAACAGCAACAACATTGTTGTAGTGTGCTTGATTTACTTAGTTAAATCTATTAATAGACGAGCACGATAAACGTTTAGCTGCTTTAACTTAAATGTGGGGATGAAGCTAACATAGTACAATAAAATAGCAGTAAATAAAAGTACCTAGACTTTGTAATAGCTGTGAGTAATTCAACTCAAATGATTGATGGTTAAACTTGCTCTCTGTTAAATGCTTAGTATTATTTATGATTGACTGATTCCACTTCGATTGTGTGATTGATGATTGGGCTTGGAACAACTATAAACGTTACTTACCAACATTTGTAATACCCATTTGATAGAATTGATTGTGTGACTGATTGACTGCATAATTTAGTATTTTAATAAACTATGATTAATTTGACAGTCTGACGAAAGTTTAGTAATATGAAAGACTGCACTCTCTACACTTATAATATCAGGTTTTCTGTTTGATTGATTCAAATTATGATATGGTGTTGTTTATGATTGACGAATTTCGTAAAATGATTGATTGATTGCGTGGTTAACTTATGCACTTAATGACTGTCTTTTTTTAACAGTACGGTTACTTAAATGCCTTACAATATAAACGATTTAGTCTAGTTGCCTTAAATATTAGTCTTTCTAATTGATTGACCTACTGATTGACAACCAACTTGCAGCCGATATTTACGTCCAACATTACTAATTTCACTGAATTTCTCCCACTCTGCAATAACGCTAAATTACCAATAATGCGCTATTAGCCAAAATTCATGAATAATGATGAAGTTGTGCTGAAATTTGCGTTTCTCACGGTCAGCAAACTATTCGTAGAAAAAACAATTTTCGATTAATATGGAACACGCGCAAATGTTGGATGCTGGACGCTGGACAACACCCACAAGTCACTCAATATGTTAACTGATCTGGTCAACTTGTCTATGCCATAAATACAAAAATCCCAGCAGCACAGCACGATCGATTGTCGATGCAATTTCCCTTGTCGCCGCGCCCCTCTCTCTATGTATTTATTTCTATTAGCATAACTGTAGAAACGCCCACGTGGCAAGCGCGGTAACAGAGTTGTTTGACTGAAACTGGAATTGGAACTGACTGAAACTGGCACTCTCGATCGTACGTACATACATAACATATAGTATGTAGTTGAGGCCAAGCAGAAAGTCGTATCCGCTTCAGCTATCATTTCGGCCAGCGTCAAAACCGGAGCTGCTCTCGAAATACTTGGAAATTGCGAATAGAGATTTGTTCTTTGGCCGCAAGAAAAAGCAAAAAAAAATAAAAGAGGGTGCTGTGGGGAGTGTTTGGCCAAGATAATTGAATTTAATCAAGTTTAGCGCGCAACCCAGAAACCTCAATTACCTCAGCCTCAGTCTCTGTCTCAGTCTCAGTCTCAGTCTCAGTCTGAGGCTGCTTGCTCAAGCTGTTGTCGCAGTCTCGTGGCTTTAACCCTAATTGGGCTGCGTCGGGAGACACTTTATTGATTGAGTGAGTATAGACTGTGTCCTCTACCTGTTCATGCCAAACATAATAATGAGCAGACATCTAAAAAGAGCAAGAAAGAGAGAGAGAGAGAGAGAGACAGAAAACTGTAACAAGAACTTGGCGCTGTGCATAGTTTATTGTTTTTGCAAATGGACGAAATTTAATTCAATTGCCAAAACATAAGTTGCTAATTGTATTTGCATGTGGCGGGAATTGGCAGTTTCCTCAACTCTTAACTCACTCTCAATCTCACTCTCCCTCTCTCTCTCTCTCTCTTTCTCTCCTTACTTCCCTTGGTTTCCTGCATGCCAAATAGTTTTAGAGCCCATGTGCAAAGTGGAAGCTCATAATTTACAATTACAAGCAAGTGTAAATGGCTTTTACCGTCTTCTGTTGTGGTCTGTTCTCTTTTCGGTTTTTGCCAAACGGAAGTGACAGAGAGACGGAATGTGTCTCCAACTCCTTGCTCCTTTTGCTAGTTAATCGAATCAACTGGCACAAGAAAATGGCTCTAAGTGCGTGCTGGGCTCGGCTTTTCCCTCTAATGGAATTTTCTCCCGGGGCGACAACGCCGACGACGACGACGTGGCTATATTGATATGGATGCTGAGCATGTTATAATTATAAGAATGCTGAGCATGCTCTTGCCCCCTCCTCCTCCTCCTCTTTCCTTCACTTCCTCCTTGACTGCGTGCGAAAAACCGTTGTTGTTGTTGTTGTTTTTGCTAAGGCGCCACTTCAAATAAAGTTGAGGAGGCTTGGAGTGTTGATTGTGCTTCACTTGGCATAACTTACACTCGCACTCTGTGCTGTGCTTCTAATCAACATAATTCTTATTATTTTATATGCCCCACACACATACACACACACAAATGGTCAGTCTTAAAGACGGCACTGATAAAAGGCTGCAAACTTTGCTTCAGTGGCTTTGCAAAATTTACCAAACGTACTTCAGCATTTATTTTATATTCACGTAATTGTAGTATAAAGTTTTCGTATAAAAGATATGCATTTAATTGTACAAAGAATTGCTTTGGATTTTATAATAAGCTGCTTCTTCCACCCCCCAACGATTTTGACCCCATTTCTACCTCTGTGTATAGAATTGTTTGTGTTTGTGTTTGCTTGAACTTCTCAATTCTCTCTCTCTGTGTCTCTCGCTCAATAAAAAAAGCAGTTCATCAACTGATTTGATAGCTGAGCATCAAGTATTGAGTATCTGTGGAGAGTAAGTGTGCCATTCAACAGTGCACAGACAAGTTGTAGAAAGCTGTGCGCTGTGTGCGTTCAATGAACTCGTCACAGGTCCACTTCGATTGCTCTTTGGCAGCGAGGGGAGACAGCAAAGTACGCGTAATCGACAGCGTAACATCAAGTGTGAGAAAGAGATAGAGACAGAGAGAGGAAGAATTGAGAGCAAGAACTTGAACCACAATCAATCAAAATACTTACGTTCCTCGCTCTCTCTCTCTTTGCACTCCTCTCCTTCTTCGATTGAGTGGCTGCTCGATGAACTCTAAGCGCTGACAACGGTTCGACATGGCCAAAGCATTGGTATAAATTTCAATATCTTACAAGCATGTGCTTGCCGCCAGCGGCTTTATCTTTTTATCTGCTTTAATCTCATTGCATACCCTGTGCTCCCCAAGCCAAAATGTATTTAAGCACTCCACACAAAATAAAGCGGGTCATATGCATTTTGATAAGGGTTTGGAACATGCTAAAATGAGATTAATAAATTCCTAAGCGTTCAACTGTCTGTCCGCTGTTCAAAGTTGTCTAAAATTTAAGTTTAAGTTGGAAAATTTAGTGTGTAGCTTAAGAAGTTATAGATATCAAATAATATTTGGCACATTAAGTAGAATAAATTTAAAATATTTATTATAAACTAAACTAGAGAGACTATTTAAGTTCATAATATAAGAAAGAAGAAGAAGGTATAATTTGAAATTCTGAATACTTGAATTATGAATTTGGGAATTCGCCAGATTTTTTTTGGTAAAAGATATGAAATTTGGTAAATAGATGAAAAAGTTCCAAACTTCATATAATCAAATACTGAACCTTCAAAGATAATTTTACTTGAAGGTATAAAATTCGAAAGTGACAAATTGGTATTATATTTGGTACTTTATGGTATATTTTGAATGTAGTACTATACAAATATGCCAAATATAGCCTGCGGTATATTTCGATTTTTATTCCTAAAAAATACCTAAATAATATACCACAAAAGTGCCTAAATATACTGAAGGATTTATTTGGTATAATGTACAAAATACATACTGCACTGTTTCGATTTTATACAAAATGAGTAACGTATATTTTACAGTCGAACACATTAAACTTTATCTTATTTGTTTTAAAAATTTTCTTTATTTTTATTGCAAATAAGTTCCTCTACAAGTAAGGGTATCTCGTGGTTGAGCAAACTCTTTCGCATTTGCCGCAACGTGTTGGTCATAATTTTTAATTAACTCTTGGGCAGCCCGCACATTGCCAAACATTGACGTCGCGTATTGAGACATGTAGAAGAGCACATAGAGCATAGAGCATAGAGGGAATGGAGCTGGGGCGGCTCTCGAGTAATTTATATGGCATTGTCTATGGCCATTTAATGAGCATAATTATGAGCATTGCCCTCTGCACTGTGACCTTTGCACCCGCAGTGCAGCTATTAAGAGACTCGCAAATAACCAATAAATACAGTGAGTACTCGTATTTCACGTTGCTGCCCCAAAATGTGCTCTCAAGTGTGTTTGTGTGTGTGGGAAACTCGAGAATAAATGGGCACCTGATATACAGTTAAATTGTGTCACAGTAACAGTAACAGGAGCAGTAACAGTAAAAAGGAGGCAAGGCAACGAGTATTGTACAAAGAAGAACATTGCTGCCATTATTGTAGCACACACAAAATAGGTTTCCATCTCAATTTCCAATTTTGTCAACTACTCAGCTAGGCAAATACTTTCAGTTTGAGCGTTTTTGGGCTCCAGTTCAATGCTCCACTGACAATTGGATTTGTCTGCACGTTGCACTAAGCAGAGAGAGGGGAGGAGGGAATCTGATGCTGATGTCATCACTATCGTTTTCACATGCTTTTAAGATTGGCCATTGAGCAAGACGTGAGTGAGCTGAGTTCAGCTCTCAACCGTGAGTGTTATGCACATCACTGTTGCGTCTCTTTTTTACCTTACGACTATGACTCTGACTCTGACTCTGACAACTCTCCCACAATTTATAGTACGAGTGTTTGCACAAAGCAAAAGCATAAACTTGTCCAGTTTTACGATCCGATTTGGCGCTTAGATTTATAGACTTTGTCGGTTTACCCAATTTCATTGTGCCAAATGCTAATGGGTCGTTCTACCTTCCTTTTATTTTTGGCGTTCGTTTTTTTTTTAGTTTTTTTTTGCCTATTGTGTCACAATGCATTTGCATAGTTGCCGCTAATTTGACCTCGTTGTGTTGCAACGCGTGTTGCAACATTCGAAAAAAAAGTGTATTTCGCCTAACCCTGAACTTTGTTTTCTGCCAGTCCAATTGTTTGCTTAATAATGCTTAATGGTCTTTTGCCTTTGTTCCGTTCCCGCTGTATTAATTGTTGACTCATTCCCGATGAGTATATATATACTTTCGTGTGTGTGTGTGTGCTTTGATTCTGCCTCATTTGCATATGTTTCGCTTGGTGCAAAACAACAAGTCTATTAAACTCGAATTTATTATTATTTGCAAAGCGTGAAAATGTCATCGGCAGCCTCCACAGCACAGTTGCGGTTAAAAGTATATATGCATATAGTATTTTGCCAATTAGCAAAATGCAGATTCTTTTTTACCACCATATGAGAGGGCAAACATATTTTTGCCTCGTGTAGAATTCACCAGCAACAACAAACGTGGTAAAGTTGTTAAACCGTAAACAAATGGGGGAAACACTCTAGCCTTGAACTAGTGTGTGCAACACACACCTCCACACACACCCCCACACACACTTTACACTCACGTGCTCTGTGTTCAAACTGCACAACTTTATTAGGTTTTCGATAATAAACACAAAAGTTAGACAGCAAACTTTTTATGTTGTTGTTGTTGTCACTTGTGGGAGGGCAGCTGGCGCCATCTAGTGGCGAGCAGTGTGAGAAGTTTGAGTAAGTGTGAATCTGTGAATATATATGCATGCATAGTACACTCACTCATCTCTTATTCAAAGGGTATACCCGAGTCGATTGCTGGCTTTTGGTTTTTGTGTGAAGCTATCAAGAAATACGCTCGGGGCGTATGCGTAATATTCATGATTCTTATACTAAACAAGCACGGCCAGACACACAGGTTATTAATGCAAACACTCTTAAGTACACACACACACGCATAAACGTATTGGTGTGTGTGTGTGTTTGTGTCTGATGACCTTGCAAATAGCCGTAAGACATCGAATATCGCCAGGTTTGTCGTCTGTCTGCCAACTTGACTTCCCTGCTCTGATCTTAAGTGTGAGAAACGTCTTTTAATTGCTTTTTAATGGGGTTCCGTCTCTCTGCGTGTGTGTGTGTGTGTGTGAGGGGCGTGGCAACCTATGCGACTTGTGTGGCTTGTGGTAAGGAAAGTCACAACAAAAAAAAAAAAATGTGTCTACTTGGAAATTGAACAATATCAGTTGACAGCATTAAAACATAGCAAACATAAATTTCTCCAAGTGCGTGTGTGTGTTTATTATTTGAACATATTTTATATAGCTTTTGAATTTACTATACACACACACTTATACATAGAAATATATGTCTGTTACTTACATATATTTATATCGTCGCATTTTTCTTAACTCTGATGAAAAAAGAGGCAGCCGCAACGACGACGGCATCGCAGCTTTCATTTGATTTGTGTTGCGCTTGTCGTTGTTGGTATTGTTACTAGGACTGCTGCCCTCTGACCCTCCCCTTTCCCTTTCCCTACCCCAACCCCGCCCGCCTGCCTAGCTGAATGCTCTTGGCTAGGGCCACTTATGACCCAAGCGCTCGACGCTCGAGTTCAACAACCCACAAAAAAAAAAGAAGCGAACAAAAAATATATATATAGAGTATAGTCGAGAGAAGTAGGAGCGGAGGAGCAATGCAAAAAATTGGCATCAAACAACAAAACTTACTTTAGATACATATGCGGAACGAAGAGGGATGCGGCAGCAGTGGCAGTGGCAGCAGCAGCAAAGCGGGGGGGAAAGACAGTGGCCGGAGGGTGTGGCAAGCACACATGCAATGCGCATTAAAATTGTAACTGTTACAGTTTTGCCTCTCGCCATCTCACTCTGTCGTATGCAATCCTCTACTGTTGCCATCTCTATCGCGCGCTCATCTGCAGCTTCTACTTCAGGCTGGCAAGTTAAGTGCCATTCATGTGATTCTCTCTAGTTTTTTTTTTTTCGTCGATGCCGTTGGTGCTGCTTTTTCTACTGTTCCTTTTTGATCCTAAACTTGTTATACCCTAGCTGCATTTAAGGGGTATAACAAGTGAGTGCAACAGGCAAAAAGAAGGATAAATAATCTACATTAATAAATTTAATTCTAATTAAAATAAAAGTGATGCACACAATATCAAAATTAAACCCACCACAGCAAACAATTCCCTACGCAGTGTTTGAGTGTCGAGCACACTCGCTTTTTAGCGTCGCACTTGCTTGTTTATTTTTCATTCTCGCTGCTTACTTTTGTCTCTTTTAGCTTTTGTTTCGTCTTTTTTCTCGCATCTTTTTTTTTGGGCAGATTCATTTATTAACAAAAATACATAAGGAAATATTGTCTGAATATATATATTTGGGTATTGTATATACATATATCGGCATCCATAGCTAGCTGGTGCCATCATCTACCATACAAACATACAAACGTATATATACTTGAATTTGGCTAGTGTTATTGTTGGAGCTGCCATTCCTTTACCCGTTATGGCTCTCAATTCCATTCGCAGTCATTCAATTGTCAGCCAAAAAAAATATATATACATACAAATATATAAAACATTCGGAAATTCAAATGCAAACAATTCGCTTTTCATTTGATTAATCTAATAAAATTTGAATTTAATTTGTAATTTAGTGTGGATTTGATTAAACTCATAAATTAAATTAATGACGCCTAACTGCAGTTCCTGTTGCTGGTCTTGAAATATTTTTTGATTAGTAAAATAAACGTACTCTTTGGGGAGTTGAATGTTCGTGTGCTAAAAGTTATTGTTCCAACCAGCTATCCATCAATCACAGCTTTGATATACCCCCGTTGAAATTTGATATCTGCATACATAAATATATTAAGACATTTTGCTTTTATGTATGCGATTTATCTTGTCGCTAAGCTAAGCTAAGCCAACTCCACTTTAGTTGTTGTGTTGTGCCCACTCTTGAGTTGAGTTCGCAGCACGTGCATCGCATAAAACTAAAAGACTAATTCTAGCTCGTAATTCTGTTTGCTTTACCCTGATTGTAAAAAATCTGTTCAAGTGTTGATTTGCGTAAGTAATAGCAGCTGAATGCCTGTGTTCTTTATTTAAGTTGAGTGTGCTCGACTGGCGGACATGCTGTATACATTAAAATTGACATACATGATTAAATGTGTCTAGACATTGGGGTGTGACAGCTGAATGTGGGAGGAACGACTGCGAAATACTCTGGAAAAATGCATCTTCAATTCAGTAGTAAATTCATTTGATTAATTTGACTCTGTTAACATGGAGACACAATGATATATGAAATCAGGATATAGTAGTAGATAGCTTATTATTAGTTTATAGTATATTAGCTTTGTAATAATAAAATTAATATTTTTTCTAAATTTGAGATTCAGTTTTTTTATTATATTTGCTTAGGCTGTTTTCATTTGAGATTTTGCATTTTTTTTATTATAATAATTTAGTGATTAAATATATTAAAATATATTCTATAAGTAAAGGCCTTCTAAATGTTTTCATTTGAGATTTTGCATTTTTTTTTATTATAATAGCTTAGTGATTAAATATATTAAAATATATTTTATAAGGCCTTCAACTTTAGGTAAATGAATAATATTTTCATTTGAGATTTTGTTTTATTGAATGACTTATGTCGGTTGGCTTATTTAAACAAATCGACTTTTTTATTTGGGGAGTTATGAGACTAGACAATGCTGATGTGTTATTTAATTTCAATTTTATTTGAATGTTCCATTTTATATTTTCGGCAATGGAGTAGACTTCCATCTCTTACAAAGTACAGGGTATGTTAGGAAAGCGAAAACAGCGACCACACAAAGTATGTAATCAAAGGCAACCTTCGGCAGACTATTCAAATCGTGGAAACATCGTTACATCGTGTTTTATTTCGCATGCATTAACAACGAGTACCCCGTTTGTCATTTGTGTGTGTGTGTGTGTGTGTGGCTCGTAAAAATGATTGCGATGTGGGTCGCCTGACAAAACTGAGTGAAGACACTCACTTTGGCACAACAATCAGCCAAAGGCGAGACACACACACACACACTAAGGCACACACATTGAGACACACACACTGAGACACACTTGGCGCAGTTCAGTTTATAGGCTTTGTTTGCCACGCCCCTTAGACCCGCAGCAGTCGTAAAATAAAAAGCCACATAATATACTCGGGGTCGGGTCATACCAATAATAATATTAATAATATTACTAGTAATAATAATAATAATAATACTAGCAATGCGCATAGTGTTAATAATAGCACATAAATCCATATGCTGTTCAAAGGAACCCAAAAGCAAAACAAAGCAAAAAATGTTATTCACTAAATGTGTCGCCTGCGGTTTTTGATGCTTCGCTTCTTGAATTTATAAACTCATCTCGAACAAGATCTAACAGCGTTCTGTGTGTGTGTTTTTTTTCCTGAGAATTGCGATGTTTCATTTGGCACACATGCAGAGCATAAGTATACAAGCGAATTGTTTATAAAGCCAACTAAACAAATTAGCAAATTAGCACATCCACACGCTCTTCCCCAGAAGCGTGAAGTGAGAGAAACTGTGCAGCTGCATGATACCCCATGTGGCAGGCATGCAAATGTATTAACTGAGGCAAAAACAGGGTATTAATCAGTCAATCACACTTCATTGGAGCGTGCTTCAATTGATTTTGACATGAGCGTGAAATCAGCAAACAAAATTCGGTGAAAAATTACAGATTCTGCATGAAAGATTAATTTGTATTCAAATTGATTTAATTATTAAAACGCATTTGGAAACACAGTTGTTTTTATTGCTAGTAATAATAATAAGCCTTAAAGTGTGTTCATTTTGCTAATTTGATTTCCTCTTCCTCTCTTTTCCTTGCAGGTAAGACACATGCAAAGATGTTTAACATTGCGCATACGCCCTGTGGCTGCCAGCGTAAGTGCAAATGACAATTTTCAATTAACGACAGCTGCAGCAGCTAAACTTTTCTTCACTGCAAAGTATCCGTAATTGCGATGGGCGTTGACAAGGTCAAGACAGACAAGCGACAAGCTTTTCAAACTTTTTATTTTCTTCTATTTGGTTTTTTTTTTCTTCTTGTTTTGTAAGTTATGCAAGTTCTTAAACTTTAACTTTTTATGACGAGGGCATTGCCAGCTCCGATCAAGCATAAGTCGAGATGATGTCACCACTTGACATCTTGTCAGAGCCACTTTTAGCTGCATCTAAATGGTAACTGCAAATGAAATTTCGCCAAAGAGACTTTTGCACTTGTTGCCTGCTCCGACCCAAGAAACAATCAAAAGTGCCAAATCTCGTTGGCGACAACTCGACGACAACTTTTTGGACTCCGTTTGCTGTTGGTGTTGACCACTTGCTTGCCACGCCCTTGTGATTTTTGCAAGTGCAAATTGCACAGAAAGCAGCAAGTCACATGCAAAGAGTTTTTCGCCGTTGTGTGTGCTTCATTGTTTCTGTGGCTGTGCTTAAATGTCTGACCGAATGGACATACTCAATTCATTTAAATTCAATTCGATTTAATTAAACAAGTGCCAAAGTGGTTTCATAATGGACTGCACAAATACCCTGCAAGAGTTTATTGCTTGTGCTTTAAAGCGAAAAGAGTAAAGTGTACACTTTTATAGGGAATTATTTCTTACGATACTTTGCTTGTCTACAAATAATTTTCTTTTACATTATTTCTAACATTGAATATTTATCAGTGTATGCTTCCAGTTTTATTATGCTAAGAATTTTAATAGGAATTCTTATTATGTAGCCTCAGCCGTTCTGCAAATTGTTTTATGATCGACTGATAAGCATAAAATGAATGCGAGCGAACGCGTTCTTTGCCTCGCAGTGCGGAACGGCTTGAGCCAAGCTGGCGCCATCTAGCGCTCATAGTTTATAGCTAGCCTGCAATTACAAGTAAACGTTTGCATGCGTTTGTGTGCGAGTGTGTGTGTGTGTGCTTGGGGTATACAGGGTATCTTTGCGGCCAGAAAGAAAGTGCTGCATGCAAGCGAAATCAGTCAAGTAAAAAAGTCGCCACACAAACGCAGACAGAATTCGGTTAACTGCAAAAAGACTGCACTGGAGAAGTCGACGAGAAAGAAATAGAAGTCAGCTAGCGAAGTCAGTTGGCAAAGTCAGAGAGTCTTTGGAGAAGTTGGCCATTTGGCATTTACCGTTGCCACGTTAGGCGGCAGTCAGGTATTTGGGTCAGATGACGCTTTAGACCAACTCGATGCCTTCTTTAATGGCCATGACAAATTCAATGCATGCATATCTATGTGTGTCTGTGTGTGTTTTATATATGTATCTTTTTTCGTGCTGTTTTGCGGTTTATGCAAAAGCAACAAAATAACTGCAAACAACAACTTCAACTCTCCGATTAGCAAGTGAACTCGATTCAATTTGACTGTCGACTCTCGACTAGGTTAATTTGAAAGTTTACGCTGGCCCCAATGTTCTAATTGGAGACGACACTCGACAAAAGTTATACACTTCCACTTCCCACACACACACACACACGCAAAGAGATAGAGAGTGGAAGATGGGGCAGTAATTCAGTGAGTAACTCATCTATGAGTCGATGCTGCTGCTGCGCTGCAATTTGTTGCATGCGTTCCTTAAGTGTCGTTAAGTGAACCATTGACTGACAATGCCCCACGTTGACGCCCACACACACACACACACACACTCGCACACACACAGTTGAGCATTGTCGCCGCATTCCATTGTAAGATGAGATTTGGCGCTGAATTCCAACACAAAGCACACTCATCGCATCGCATATACCCTATAAACGATCCATCAATTAGATGCTGCACTATAGCTCTACTATATATATCCATGTGTGTGTATCTGGCGTGGTACAAGTGCGCATTACTTTAATCAGTTTAACTTAGTATTATCTTGTATTTTGCTCGCTAACTGACCGATTTAGTTAGAATTCAGCTCATGAATCATACGATTTACTAGAAAGCAAAAATAACACAAGTAATTTTTTTAATTTCTTCCATTTTTTTAATTATATTTCTTGGTATCAAAAAGAATATATTGGAACTTATAAATATAGAAGTTGTCCAATAAATTTAGTTTTTAATCAATTTAAAATATGTATATAAATTGCAAAGCTTTTAATGCTGACAGATTTATTGTAAATGCAGCTTAGACATGATTTAATCTTTTAGTAGGAAGCAAAAACATCAGAAATAATTGTTTTTAAACTTTTCAATTTAGCATTAATTTGTTCTTATTTAAATGGTGTTATAAAGCATATTTAGCAACAACATTTGTAGTATCGTAATAAATCTAATTTTGAATTGCATTCAAATCAAAACAACAGAAGTAATTGTTAAGTTTTTAAGAAGATATTTGGCAACAAATTATGCACAAACTTGTAGTTTCTTATTATATATTGTTTTGAATTCAGTTTAATTCAAAACATCAGAAGTAATTGTAGAAAGGTTATTTACCAACAAATTATGCACAAATTTGTAGTTTCATATTTCCTCCAAAATGTAGTTTTTAATTATATTTAAATTAAAAATCAAAAACTAGTAAAAAAAACTTTTGGTAGATATTCTCAAAACTTTGGCAAATAAAAGTTATATTTCATTTTCGTAACATTTTAGTTTCAAACAAAAATTTCAAGCTGCAGCTCTTCAACTGGTCGAAGCTGCCTCGTTACTGTACCAATATATACCCAAAAAAAAATATTTAAATGACGACGACGACGACTATACAAAGGCCAGAGCTTAATAATGAGAATGATATGCATGTTGATTAGGCAAATTTGTACTTACAATTTTTATTTTGCTGCGCAATAGGTCAACAGACGGTCAACTTTCGCTCGAAATTTCCAGTGAAAATAAAATGCTAGTAATGAACTGACAAAAGACTTGAGAAAGCAAAGAAAACAACTGTCAATATTTGCTTGTATTTGTTTAGGGACTTGAAGTAGTTAAAGATTGAAAAATGAGTTCGAGTAGCCAGGACTAAAGTGTTTTTTGTGCGACACGATAATAATAATAATAGTGGCTGTTATAAAATGTACTTAAAGAGTGGCTAGAAAATACAACCAAAAAAAAAAAACAACAAAAACCGTTGTAGGCGTCTTGGCCGTCATCAAAGTCTGCAACGTAGTTGAGCCGCCCAAAATGATTAATTAAGTTGATTTGATTAATGTTTTCAAATCTAGAGCGTGGCACACAAATTAGCGATGCGGGCGAAACAAAGACCCGACAGAGAGAGAAAAAGAGAGAGCGTTAAAGATTGTGTGTGAGAGAATTCTCAGACTCGGTCTCAGTGAAAAAAGGGTTTTTTTTGTGCAAAACTCTAAATACTCGAAACTGACCCCAAAAAGTGCAGAGCCAACACCTTTAACACACACCTCTTGGGGGTCACACGTACAGCGGCTGCCAAAATATTGAGCACACTTGTCCAAAAGTTCGACATGGAATTTGGAATTTGAACAGTGTGGCAACTGGGTGGATATATAATGGTGATTTGGGTTTTGGTCTTTGGCTTTGGCTTTCGATTTGGGTTTGAGTTGTGGGATTCGGATTTGGATTGAGCACCTTCGCAGCAACACTGTGTCAGGTGCAAATTGTTGAATTTGGAATTTGCACGCTTGTCTAACACGCTCTCGTTGCACGTAGCACACAAATACATATCGCTGTGTTGTTTCGCTATATAGTACATACATATATACCCCCAAGTTGTTGTTGTTGTTGTTATCTGTTGTCGGCATTTTATTTGTCTATGTCTATGTCTGCGCGGCGTCTGTTGTTGTTGTTTTACTTGGCCTCGTTTTTGGGTCGAGCTGGGTCGAGTTGGGTCGCTTAGCTTCGCTTTGCTGTGCTTTGCTTTGCTTTGCTTTGAGTGTAGTCGAGTTTACTAGCTGTTTTGCTGTTTTTCCTCTCGCTGTGTGTGTGTGTGTGTCCTTTTCGTTTGTCCTTGAAGTATCCTTAACGATGTCGACGGCGACAGCGACAGCGACGTACTGCTGCGGCCCTATAAATCTTCTGCCTCAAAATGGCGCAGTGTCGCCACATCGCACACGTGTTTTTCGGGCTCCCTCCTTCGCCTCACACTTATCTCCCTCACTGTGTCTGTGTGTGAGTGTGCATTATCTCTGTATCAATGTGTGTGAGTGTGTGTGTGTTTCTATCTCTGTGTGTGTGTGTATTTGTATATTTTGTATTTAAGCAGCCAACAGTTTAGGAAACAAATATTTTACTCTTTGCTATCAGCAAGTTCTTTTGTGCGCCGAGCTGCTGCGTATCAATATCAACATTTGGGCATACTCACTGTGTGCGACACTTTGTCGGGGTCGTATACTTAATATTTTTGTCGTGATGAATCTTGCTCACTTTAAAAGTAAGCGAAAGCATAGATGAGCGTATACTTAATATTCGGAGCAGTGCTTGCTCTTATTCTTTGCTACAAAGTCGTATACTTAATATGCAACATATTTATGGTATTTTTGATTTTTGGCTAATTAAAATTGAATTTGATTTACTACCAAAAGCATATGCAAACCATAATGGGAATAAAGACTAGTACTAGCTTCAGCTATATAGTTGCAGCTAGTCAAAAATGCCACTTATAATAGGGTAATAAATCATGAAACTTATCATGTTCGTATTATCTTTAAAGAAGCCGGAAGTTATACAGTCAGGGTAACTGCTAGTCGGAGCTGTCAGAGTGTTTTAATGTTGTTTTAGTCGCCGTGATGGCAACTAATTGAGCTAGCCACTCCCCTCTTCCCCTCCCCTCCACATTCCTTGGCATCCCTGCCACGCCAATTCATTGGCAATCTTGTGCATGTGCTAAAAAATTTATGAGCATTGCGACGGCGGATTAGAGGGAAAATAAATGGGTACGCAGACTTCTCTTTTATTTTTTTTTTTTTTACCAACATTTTGTCGCGCGGCACCAAAATAAAATGAATAATTCAAGTAAGCTTTGAAGAACTTGCAACTTTAATAAAAACACTCCACCCAAAAACAACGACTAACAAATACTCTCAACTTTGTTTAAAGTGTATTTGGATGTCGTCTAGTGGGGCGTCGCTTATTGAGGCGTGGCCTGTAGCCAAGGTGTGACCTTGTAAAGCAGCAGACTGCATGACAGTCTGCGACAATGTGGCTGAGTAATTGAAAGGTCGTCGCAGTCTAACAACAATGCTTAAATAACAATACACAACACAACATAGCGCACAAAAAATAAAGAGTAATAACAACCACAACAATAAATGGCAATAATAATGACAACCAAAAGCAATAACAACACGCAATTAGACAGTGTATGAAATATGGTAAAGACCTGCGGCAAAGTTGTACAAAAATTAAATGGAAGATGATCAGAAAGCGAGCGAGCGAAGCGAAGCGTTTTCATTGAAAGAAGAATCAAGTTGCAAATGGGAAGCGGGTTGAGGGGGGGAAGTACTACTAAGGTGGATAGTAGTTAGAGTTTTTGGGGTGCCCCTTAAGCTGTTTAGCATTAATTAAGTTTGAGTTTAAGTGCAGACAGCGACAGCGACAACGACAGCGGGGAGTTTTGTCTTCTACCCTGTGCTGCAGACATTTAACTGTCTGGCCAAGTGATAAGCTCTACCACAGCTCTCTTTCTCACTCTCTCTCTGTTTTTCAATCCCCAATTCGCAACGCTTAACTAATTGCTGTCTTTCAACACTTGGCAGAGTTGCGAGCAGCTCTTTGGTGTCCATTTCTGGCCAGACACTTTGTTCCCTAGCTGACTGGCTGGCTGGCTTGGTTGGCTGCCTGATTAAATGCCAAATGCGAAATGCAAATGAGAAATGCGAAAGTGAATATTTATGTACAGTTGTTGTTGTTGTTGTTGTTGTTGTTATCAACTATCGCCGCCTGCACTTTGGCATGTTATGCGTCAGCGCACTAAGCCAACATTTTTACACCTAAGTGCAGGTAACATGGCGGCGCATGGCTGGCTAAGCACGCCTGCATTTTATGCCTGATTAGACTATGCACTATGCACCCCTCTTCTCCCCCCCAATCCCCCACTTTCCCATCTACGACTGAGCCAGCAACATTACATGTGCTTAGTCCGCAACTAAGTTAGTCAAACTTGTGCCGACAGTCGGTCTGACTGGAAACGCGATCTCGCAGCGCTCTCTAAGCTTATTAAATGTTGGGTAAAGTTATTAACACTTTTTCGGGTATTTGCGAAACGCAAAAAAAAACATATACATAAACATTGTCACCACATTAACAATAAGTTTAACTTGTTTTAAGTGCAGTAGAAACATTTCATTCAAGTGTCATTGAAAGTGAAAAGGTTATTTTTCTTTTTTTTGAGTAAATGTACAAAAATGTAAAAACAAATTCTAAAGAGCTTTGCAAGTGCATAAGTAAATATATAGTAATCAATCATATCTAAAATCAAATTTGCTTTTGTTCACAATAAAATATTCATTTGTATGCCAGAATGCATATAAATTAATTAAGTGGCTGATGAACTCTACTTTTGTAAAATTCGGAATGCCCAAAAGGCTTGTTTAATTTTTAATTATTTTGTGAATAAATACAATATTTATTTTATGCAAAAGCCTTGAAAACAATTGAGATAAAATTGTATTTTATATTATTGCTGATAAATCTGCAAATGCCTTGAGTTAAACATGAAATAAATAAATGCTATTAAATAGTTATTCAAAGACAAAGAGCAGAGCTTGGCAACGCAATTGCGTTTCTCTGCAATTTATCGAGAAATTACCCAGTATTTGCGATTTTTGTAAAATATATAAATCACACTGTTGACATATGAAAGAGAAAAAACTTATTAAATTAGACAAACGTCAACAACTGCAGATCTCAAATACAATGGATGGAAGAGGGAGAATTCTTTGACCTTTTGCTTAAACCGTACGAAAACCGAAAAGTGAATAGAATCGAAAAGTAATCTTGGCTAGACATCAGCTAAGAAGATGTGTGCTAACAATATCGTTGTGTGTGTTTGCGGCAACCGCAGCTTTTGGCTTTAACTTGTCGCAGTTGCATCCACAAATCCGCAAATTGAACAATGATAGAAATCCGCAAATCAATGGAGCGCTTAGTTTTTTTTTTTTTTCGCTCTCTTCGCAAGTACTTAGTATACCACTGTGAATAAATGGGAGTGAGACTTGGAATGGCCTTATGAATGGGAGTTTGGAATGTGAAATGTGAAATGGGAATGTGGAATGGGAATGGGAATGGGAATGAGAAGAGGGGGACAAAATGGGAAGAGCTGCTGCGCATTGAGGCCGACAGTTTTCTTTCTTCTTGTCTTCTGCTGCTTTTCTTTTCTCTCTCCATCTCTCTCTCTCTTCGTTTTTTGTTTGCCATTGCATAAAAGCTTAGTTTCTTCTTGGCATTGCTGACTTTTATACTGAGGCAATGACATGCCACAATGTTGCAGTTGCAGCCATAGCACACACACACACAAACACACACACATGCGAGGGAAATGAGGAAAATGACTGCTTTCGTCCAAAGATGGGCGCGTGTCAGAATTTTAACACTGTTTTTGGCAACAGTTCAGTGATATGCAGCGACAAGCGAGCTAGCTAAAGAGTATGCTTTACTAGAAAGAAATATTAAATTTTATGATAAATTTTAGTACTAATGGTATAGTAAAATTGTTGGCAATTAATTTGCATTACCTTCGCTTTGAATTTTCTTAGTTAAAGAGCTTAAAAATTGACAGAAACAATGGGGAAACTTTTAAAACTCAATCTTGAACTCAGTTTTCTCAGCTTATATTTCGTGCTTTAGTCTCGTGTCACGCATTCAACTCTAGTTTACACATAAGATTGGCGCTTGATGTTTGATGGGAGGGACAATGACAGACCTTGAGCCCATAATAATGTGCCGCAACAATGGCGATAGCCGCCTGTGATCTGTGCCAAAAATGCTGGCAGACATTTGGATTAGTTGCATATATATATATAGAATAGTATATACATATATATTTGCTTGAATGGTTTGTGTGCACACACATGTGACAATTGAACAGCAATTGGCAAGTGGAGAAAATGCCAGAACCAACAAACTATACTGGCCACAATATTTTATGGCCATCTATAGACATTTTTATATTTTAATATACACATATTAAAATGAAAAAAAAAGAAATAGACATGCCATCTGAGTAAATGCGAAATAAATATTGTGGAAAGTGGTCATAATTTAAAGCAGATCTCGGTGGTGGCACCTTTCGACTTTATTGCTTGCGAATGGATATAATCATTAATTGCGTATGAGCAATATATAGTTGCGTATACGAGTCTGTTAAATGGAGTGCATGCATGACAAGTTTGTTGGCTGTTAAAGTCGGAGTTGGAGCTGGAGCTGAAGCTGAAGCTGAAGCTGAAGCTGGAGCTGTTCTCGTATATTTGGCAACATCTGTCACATGAGTTAAGCGACGGCCATATTTTGCTTGGCAGCAACACACATTATGACCCAGACATGCATCTCTTTCTCTGTGTGTCTCTCGATGTGTCTGTGTGTGTGTATGGCTATTAAGCTCACACACACACACACACATATATATATATCAGAGAGATATATGTATTAAGCTGTGCGAGAGATGGCATCGTTCTCGCTGTCGTTGTCGCCTCGCTGGCGCCATGACTTGATGCTGCTGCTGCCTGCTGTAGCATCCGCATATGCATATTCCAGCCATCCAAAAAATGTATTATGAGCACACATACATATATATACAGCAATTCTGTGAACTCGGCTTCTTCATTCATTCTTTTGTACTTTCTTCTACGACTATTTGCAGGTCCAACACCCGTTCAAATGGTTTCCCACAATCGACCGCCGCCGACAATGACGGTGCCGGTGCAAGTGCCGCCGTACGTCAACGAGAATGGAACACTAACCCACGTGGTGCTGCCGCCGCAGCAATACCAACAATTGCATCCCGGACAGGCTCATCTGCATGCAGCACCATTTGTAAGTACTCAGCAAAATACAAACATCCAAACATTCACAATCACAAATCCAATACGTTTACAACCGCATCTAAGCAACCTAATACGTTACCATAGCAAAAGGCAAAAGAAATCTATTGCACTTATGGCAAGCTTAGGGATTAGTCATAAATATTCGCGGATACAAGGCAGAAATCCTTAAGAAAATATTGCAGTTTATATACAAAGTTGTCGAGTTTTATTTGACGATAGTTATGACTCTAATTTTGAAGCATAATATTAAAGCTTTATAAAACAAGTAAGAAAACTACAGTCGAGCATGCTCGACTGGTAGATAGCATGTACCTATTGTGAATAAAAGCAAGAAAACGCGATATTAATTTCTAAATATACCACAAAGATACTTAAAATATACCAAAGGCTATATACGGTATATTTATATACTACTACATTCAAAATATACCATATAATGTACCAGATTGTGATTAAGTAGACATTTTTGCCCATTTTTTAGTATTTTTAAAATATTTTCTATGATTTTTATCCTACCACAACCAAATCTTCAGGAATTTTAAGTACTATAATTATTAGTGTACTGTATGCTCTAGCTTAAAAATTACGCTAGTCTCTGAGATCCGGAATTTTATACGAACAGACAGACGGGCAGACGGATCGTCTCGTCTGTTGACGCTGATCAAAAATATATGTATGCATATACTTTATACAGTCGAAAATAACTCCTTCTGTATGTTACATTCATTTGCTGCAGGCCCAAAGTTATAATACCCTTCTATCCTATGGGTACTTTTCAAACTTGAACTAAGGAACAATGGATAGCATTCTGTAACTTCTTTTTATTATGTTTAAACTGCATTTGCAAATTTACAATGACTTTAATTCATATTCATTGATTCTCAATTGATTTTACTCTTTAAGCAAATGAATATTCATGATATCTATCAGTTGCAGTAAATATCAAATAATCACCTTTAAACTACTTTATTGCATATTTATTTTGTGATAATAGTTTGTAAACTCAAACTGCAACTATTCCAAAAATAGCTGCAAAGCTTTCACTAGCACAATGCCTAATGTATGTAAAGTGCGCTTACAAATCATTAATTAATTCCAAGGCGACAGACCGAATGCAGGTTATCTGCATATATGTATATATTGCGATTGGCGATATTTGTCACCTAAATAAATATTGCACAAAATGCAATGTAAGCTTATGATGTTTACCTGCATTGAAGAGGATTGCTCTCTGCCATCTCTGGGGGGTTGAAAGGGCGGACGCGTGCTGTAAAATTGACAGATAATTGAGACCCAATCAGTAAGAGCAAATTGCAACAACAGCATCAACAACAGCAACAATGGAGCTCAATGCTAATTGCATTTTCCAGTGAAATGGACAGGGGCATATAAATAAAATATATATACCAATTATTCATTGAGCGTTTGCTCAGTTCAAATGACTTGAGTTCAGTTGAGAGATGAGATGAGTTGAGTTGAGCGTCAAGCAAACAAACAAAACAGATCCGGCTGAAGCGCCTCAGCTCAAGTTTTTCCTGGAAACAAGAGCTCTGGGTTTTTACCCAAGCAGCTTTTAATTTGTATTGCCGTACAGATGTGTTGTGTTGTTTGTGTGTGTTTGTGTGTGTTTGTGTGTGTGTGTATCTAAGTGCAGCGATAGCAGTGCAAGTGGAAACAGCTCAACTATTAAGAATGCAAATTCACAAAGGCATTTGGCAAATGCAAAACAACAAACTTTTTCGTAAATGCTATGCAAAGCGCAAGTTATAAAACTAATACTTATCGCAATCAGAAACATTTAAAATAACTGCAAAACACTTTGCATTTATAATTTATGCATTCAAATAAAATTTTTAATCGAGGGATTAAAAAACTGAGAAGTTAAGTTTTGCACGCACACAGGAGAGTCAAAGCAAAAGAGGTGGCAAACTTTTCCAATTTAAAGCAAAGCTAAGCCAAAGCTATTTGATAGCAAATACGCAAGAAGGAAACTCGGTCAACAGGTGACTCTTCGGCATCTGTTCGTCCAAACAATCACTTAGAAACCACTTTTTTTTATTCCACATACCTACAACCTAGCTACCAACAACCATTCGAAACGGCGTAAATTGAAGTCCGACCATTAATAGCGGAAATACACAAAAAAAAAAAAACACGAACTTTTCTCTTAGTGCGACACAGCGTAAACCAAGCTGGCGCCACCTAGCGTGCAGTAGTTTGCAACGTGCAGTGGAATAAGTTCTATGTTTATTGTGCGATCGTAAAGAAAAATTTTAAGGTTATAGAAAATACCACTAGTAAATAAAAAAATTTATGTAGAGCGCCAAGGCTGCTGCGCTTGGCTCCATTTCCAATGCATTCCTAATACATACAATATGTATGTATGTACGTTAGTATGTTTGTAGTAATGTGGTGGGGGCGACGTCACGCTTTGTTGCTGAAATGAAAGTGGCGATGGCGGTGGCAACGTGGATAGTTTTTCTTGACTAAATTAACAACATGACTGTGACAGCCACAAATTTAATGAGGCAAATTCCAGCTTCCGCTTGTACTTGTGTCGAAATGTGAATAAAATTTGATTGTATGCTAATTTGAATGGTCATAATCTCTGCTTGTTGTACTGCTACAGTACTAGCACATTATTATGTAACACAAATAACAACTACATACATACTATGACTATGTTACATACATACCTACAAAAAGTGCCATCGCATCACAATCTCTGACAGCTGAAGACATTTGTTGCTGCTTTTCGCATGCTTGCATCTATCCAACCATCCATCCATCCATCCAATGCAAATGTTAGCAATATTTCAGCAATGTTTTATACACGATCTTCCCATTGTCTTATTGCTGATTTTTTTTTTTTTGGTTGCTGATGCCGACAAACAAAAACCCATTAACTTTGACCCATTTTTTGTGGTACATTCGTTATGGTCATCCGTATTAACAATAATCCATACAAAACCACTAATCCGAAAGGTTACGCAAAAAACTTTAGCATCTCTCAAAGTTCTTTAATAACCAAGTTTTTCGGAGAAACTTGTTTTTTTTTTTATCTTCAAATACTAGATAACTTATTTGGTGGTATGACTGTGTATAATTAGGTGTTGACTGTTCGAAAGCCGTTAACGCAGCCATATCCAGAGACAGCAATTTACCAACTCGATGGCTAGCAGCAAAAAAAAAAAAAAACACAAAAACACGACGACAATAAATTGCCACATAAAACATGATAATATCATAATTTTAGAACCAGTTTGTGCAGTACGTGAATGTTGCATGTGGGCGCAAAAATACAGATAATTTTGCTATCACTTTTGTCACAAATGCAATTGGTGGTCTTTTCCTTTTTTTCTGTTTTTCTTTTCATTTTGTCATATAATCAAACAATTTTCGCAATTACATAGCGCAAAATTGCTCAATATAATTCAAATGCGCGCGCAGCGTTTATTGAAGTCACTCAACTGTTACGCAGCTGTTGCATAAATGTCGTGTGTAGTGTGGCCAGCGCAAACAAAATAGTTGCTGGCTTGGCAAAATATACCGAATTATTGGGAATCATTTAAGCATAATTTGAGGCAATTGCAAATCATTTACGTATGCAATTATTGAATAAAACAATTTAATTTTCTATTATGCCAAATTATTCAATTAGTTGACATTTATAGAAGTTATATTGGTATCAGCTATTAAAACAGCCTGGTTGTACAGTATATTTTGAGTATAACAGTAACTTAACAGAAATAACAGTAATAACAGGATACCCTTGATTTTTGCAGTAGGTTGTGGCATATAAATTTGCAGCAACCAAAATACAGAATGTTAGAAACTAGAACATTTTAAATGTGACACACATTAATTAACTGATGTGGGACATTGTTAACTAAAAATAACCATCGGGCAAAATTAATGGCAACGCGCAAATAGCCAAAGATAAGATTTATATGCTGCTCTTTCCGGAGCAATTGTTATCAGTTAACAGTTGACAGACTGTCGTCGTGTTGTTATTTGAGCATTTCTGAAAGTTCAAAATTTATTGACGTGGAGGTGGAAGAAGAAAAATGCCACAGGAAACCGAAGAAGCGACCACGTCAACAACCAGCCATAGAATTGTGTTTAAAGTGCGACATTATTAATTATTGTGTGTGTAGTCAACGAATTGACACTAACGTGTGATATTCTTTTGCTCTTTCAGATAAGCGCCAATGGCACTTCGCATTTCTATACGCCCTTGCCTGGATTCCCACCTGGACCAGGACCAGCTGGCAATGGACCACCACACTATCATATGCCAGCGCCGCCGCCGCCACCAGCAGCGCAGCAGCAGCAACAACAGCAGCAGCAGCAGGTCACGTCCACAGGCAGCACAGCAGCGGCTGGAGGAACAACAACGTCATCACAGCCGCATTTACATTCCCCGCACTCGCCATCGCCGCCCAACTACAGAGACGAACGCAGCCAGCGGCAGCACACGAAGCTGCTGCGCAAGCTGGAAAAGCAGCGCGAGCTGAGTGAGTATCAAATTGGTGTTTTTAAGTGAACAGTGAAATTGCAACTAAATGAATCCTTTGTAGACTCTGCCATGTCCACGCCCACGCATTCGCCATCGCCACGACGCAACGACATCAATGGACATCACAGCAACAACAACAACAACAACATTCCAATGACACAACATATGCACAACAATGGACGTCGTATAGCGCAGCAACAACAGCAGCAGCAGCAACAGCATCAACTGCAGCAGCAGCAACAACAGCAGCTGCCTCAACAACAGCAGCAACAACAACAACAACATCAGCGCAATGGCCACGTTCCTAATCGCGGTGGCAACTCGGTGGGCACCTCAGAGGATGGCGAAGACAACTCGAGCTTGGCCGCCGAAGATGAGGAAGACTATCAGTCGTCGATTGTCGAACAAATCTCGGCCATTGAGAAACCCGATGTCATCGAAGTCAGTTCGAGATCGGCGAAAATCATTTGGGTATCGCCAGCGATCACAGATGCCATGCTGGTGGATCTGCAGGAGCTGCGCTACGAGGTGCTGCTCAGCGACACGGGCAAACAGTGCAAATACAAGAGTCTCTATCGAGGCGAGGCATACGAGTGCATTGTGCAGGATCTGCAGCCGGGCCAGGAGTATTTGGTGCGTCTGCAGGTGCACTACAAGCAGCTCCAGGGCAGCGTCAGTGAACCCACCGAGTTCAAGACTCCCGCCTGCGAACCAGACCAACCCCTTGCCCCCAAACTGGTGTCGCGCACCAAGAATTCGATCAATCTACGCTGGACAGCGCCCTCGTACAATGGCGCCTTCATCCAGCACTATCTGCTGGAGTACGATGAGGGCAGGGGCAATGCGCTGCAGTTTGTGGAGTTGGCCAAAACGAAGACCAAACACTATTTGATCAGCAAGCTGCAACCGACCACCGTTTACAGCTTTCGTCTGGCCGCTGTCAACGAGGTGGGTCAATCGCTGTACTCGCCGGTGATTAGCTACAGCACTGCGGGCAATCCGCCCACAGCGCCCAAGCCGCCCCAGCTGCAGGCATGCACGGCGAGCACGCTGCGTCTGGTGTGGGAGCGTCGCGCCCAAGACGGCGACTTTCTGCTGCAGCTGCAGGACCTCGAATCGGGCCATGGCTACATGAACAGCTACAAGGGCAGCGACACACACTACGATTGCCTGCAGCTGCGACGCGCCACCAGCTACCAGTTCCGACTGCGCGCCGAGAACGATGCGGGCGTCTCGCCCTGGTCCACCGAGGTCAGCTACAACACGGCCGCTGAGCGTCCGGGACGACCGGGTAAACCGCATGCCAAGGGCAAGCTGCATGGCACACACTTTAAGGCGCGCTGGGAGGCGCCTGCGGACACTGGCGGCGCCGACATCTTGCGCTATCATCTGGAGTTGAGTGCGGGCGCCAATTTCGAGCGCATCTATACGGGCAGCGAAACGGAAGCGATGTGCGAACGTCTGCAGCCGGGCACCACGTACCAGTTGCGTGCCTGCTGCGAAGGTCCTGCTGGTCAGAGCCCCTTCTCGGACATTGGCAACGTGACCACCGAAGCGGTGACGCCCACAGCGCCGCCGCCACCGCATTGCGATGCACCGCCCACGCCTTATGCGGCGCTGCTGCGCCTCAATCAGCCGGAGTACAATGGCGGTGCACCGGTGCTGGAGTTTGAGACGCAAATGCGTCAGCTGGACGAGGCGACGCCCAAGAGCGTGTATCGGGGCAAACAGGACTATTTTGTGGCACAGCAACTGCAGCCGGGCTGCATCTATGAGGTGCAAGCGCGTGCCATCAATCGCATTGGCGCCGGCAACTGGTCGCAATGGATGCGTTTCACAGCAGCCGCTGCACCTCCCGGCGCACCTGAGGCCCTGCAAGTGCTGGTGAAGTCGGCAACACACTTGAGCGTCAGCTGGCAGCCACCACAGGTGACAAATGGCTCGCCGGTAAGTGGTTACAACTTGCAGAGTGCCAGTCAGCAGTGCGAGGAACCCGAAGCGGAGCCATCGAGCACACAGTTCCATGGCTGCTATCAGGGCGCCCAGACGAATGTGGAGCTGCGCAATCTGTTGCCCTACACACGCTACTATCTGCGTGCCCAGGCCATCAATGCCGCCGGCTCGGGGCCAGCCACCGAGCTGGTTTGCGTCTCGACGCCAGCCGCTGTGCCCGGTGCACCACAGATGCAGGGCTATGAGTTCACCGCGCAAGAGGTGACCCTGAACTGGACACAGCCGGCGACGCATGGCAGCGAGATCTGCAGCTATAACATTGAGTATGGCGAGCGTACGATTGCCACGCCCGATGCCTGCACCCGTTACACCGTCGTGGACCTGACACCCGAGACGAGCTACAAGTTCCGGGTGCAGGCGGTGAATGCCATCGGTGCGGGAGCCTTTAGTGCCTATGCCAAGTTGACAACGCAACCGGCGCCGCCGTCGCCGCCACGTCTCGAGTGCAGCGGTGCAGGACACAATTACATCAAGCTCAAGTGGAACGGCAACAACTCGCTGTCATCGGCGCCTGGAGTCGACTTTACCAAGTACTTTGTGGAGATGTATGTGGCACGTGCCAAGCAATTCCAGAGCGTCTATGCGGGCACCAATAGCATGTGCAAGATCCACAAGCTGCAGGAGCGCAGCAGCTACACATTCCGCATCTATGCGCACACCGATCGTGCCGGCGATGGCGACTACTCTGAGGAGTATGTCTTTGCCACCACTGCCACGCTGCCGGCCAATATTAAAGCACCTCGCGTCGTGCCCGACAGCAGTGTCTGTGTGATGGATCAGGCCGGACAGCTGGCGATGCAGCTGACACTCGAGTGGCAGCACTCGAAGAACAGTTTCCACGATCGTGTCGAGTATCAGCTGCAGTATGCGGTGGTCACCGCTGAACTGGACGCCCTGGAGTCGCCCAAGACGCGTGGCACGAATGACAGCAACGTGGCGCCCATTGCGCTGAGCAATCAGGAGTATCGGCAGCTGTATCGCGGACCCGAGACCAAGTTCACCATTGACAATCTGGCAGCGGGCACTTGTTACCAGTTTCGTGTTTGCGCCGTGCGTGTCACTTCGTCGGGTGAGCTATTCCCCGGCCAGCCGTCGACAGCGCTGCGCTATCGTGTGCCCAACGAGCTGACGGCCAGCCCGATGGCCTGCCATCACTTGCATGGCTCGAATGCAGCGGCTGCGCCTGCCCAGCAGCGCAACAGTCGCAAACTGTCGGCGAGCAACGGCTCCAACATCAATGGATTGCGTTCGGTGAGCGCTTCGGCCATCAGCGGCAGCTGTGGCGTTGGCGCCGATCCTCAGGCGATTAGTCGCCTGCAGAATGAGCTATCTGGTGGCGGTGGCAATGGAACGTTTAATGCATGCGGCGATCCACTGCATCATCATCATCATCACCACCATCATCATCAGCATCCGCATCAGCATTCGCATCAGGCGTGTCCCGTTGAACTGGCCACCAATGGCAATGGCAATGGCAACGGCAACGCAGCATTAGCAGCATCCACAGCACCATCATCGTCCTCCACGCTGCAGTTGCGCGGCAATAGCGTGGCCGCGCATCATATGCATCATCAGCATCACATGCATCACTCGCACATGCATCATTCACACTATGCGCACGCCTCCATCGGTGCTGGAGCGAGCAGTGGCAACGGCAATGGCAATGGGAGTGGCAACGGGAGTGGCAGCAACAGCAGCGCCAGCAGCAGCAGCTACAGCTACAACAGTCTGGCACATGGCGGAGCAGTGCGTCGGGTCATCTCCAAGCTGACGGCACTCTACTACAATCGCAAGCGATTGACGGATCAACAGAAGGCGGTCTTCTTTGTGGTCTCCTTTGTGTTTGTCACCTTCCTGGTCGCCATGCTGGTGCACATGCTCTGGGGCTAAACAAGAGAGAGGAGAGAGAGAGAGAGAAGAGAGAATAGAGTAATAGTAGGGGAAGCACACTTGATGTTTGATGTCTCAAATAAGTGATCGTCGATTGCCTAGTAATTACACATTGTATTTGTATTTTTATATATATATTATATGTATGTACGTATACGTAACGCGTCAACAACCAACCTGTAAATTGCCTAAACACAAAAAGAAAGAAAGAGGAGAAAACATCCAAGAGAAATATGTAAGCAGACACACACTCACACATACCTTTACAACTTTAGCCAGAACTGTATTAAATGTACACACAATACTATAATGGATCATGATGATGATGTTGATTAAGATGATAATGATGAACGTTCCCTTTTTGCCGAGATCAAAACAATTTACAATTACCAATTAATGAATTATTCATGCATGCATACATACACACATGCATATACATAAATGTTTTGTAAATGATATGCTATTTACTTAAAGAATCTATATACATACACATCTCTATATATATTTATATATGTATACATACATATATATCTAATTGTTTGTTACTAATCGAATCACAAACATATGCTTCTATGTATAATAATTAATTTACACACACACACACAAATCTCTCCATATGTGCTATAGCATTCTGTGCAACAACAAATACAACAACAACAACAACTAATTCTCAATGTATGTGTACATAAGAAAAACAAAACAAACCCATAACAACAACAACAAATAATGAAGAAAGCGATTTAAGTATAATCGAGAAACTTTTTAGAAAAAAAAAAACCAAAAGAAAGCGCCTATCGATTATCATCGACTCGATGACTCGATAACTTGTTGCATATGTACTATATATATCTATATATATATGTATGCATGTATGTATGTGTGTGTGCGCTGCATGTTACTAAAAGCTAATTGCTGCGAAACTTGTTAAATGCAAAGAAATCCGAATAACGAAAAGTATGAATTTATTAGTCTCTATTCCTAGTATACTATACTACTTAACTGCAATCGCAACTGCATCCAAAATACATTTGTATGTAATGTTTACACAACAAATTACACAATTTACAAATTGTTCTCTCGATTTGCCAATCGCTAGATAAACGTCCTTCCTCTTCCGACAGCGCAACCAGCTTATTTCATTCTTCACAAAACCAAAACAAACAAACTATTATCCCAAATTTATTACGATAAACATTATAAAACGAAACAAAAAAGATTACAAAACAAAGCTAGCCTCAGTTCGATGGCTGCTGCATAATATGCAATACGAAACAAAATAATAATAATGATAATGATAATGAAAAAAAATAAGATAAATTGTACTAACCAATTATTCCAGAGCTTACATGAATATGTTGTCGGTGTTAATGTCATGTTAATGCAAAAATCAAAAATGATAAAAGAATAAACCAAAATTATTGGTCAATTTTTGACTCTCATCCATGTGCGTGCTATACACATATAGCCAATCCCAACTAGACAAAGCTCTCAAATCTACACACACACAAACACACACACACACAACTCACACACTCTTATAAAAATACACACTATACAAGAAAAATACAACAATTTAAGAAAAGAAAATATAGTATATAAAGCACTTATATACTACATTTTCTTTTGCATGTTTATAAATATATTTTTTACACAAAAAATACAAAAAAAAAAAGAAATGAAAACGAAAAGAAAAAAACAAAAGAAGATGAAAATATTTAGTATATATATGATGAGAATATATTTGAAATTTATAGCCTAATGCAACGCAAAGTGATTTATATTCCAATTATTATTATTTTTCTAAATAAATAAATTAATGTAATCGTTTCTTTCCATAGTTTAATATATATATTGACACATATATATATATATTATATATGAAAAATCGAAAGAATAAATTTAAAACAAAAGAACAACAAAAATGCAAAAAACAACAAAAAATAAAAAAAAAAAAAATCACAAAAAACAGAAAAAGAAAAAACACAACATGTATGTTTACAACGGTAAATGGTTACAATATATAAACGTATATATATATACAGATATATATTAGCAAATTACTGTACTCTTTGTCGATTTATTTGTTTATTATACATACATACTTACATATGTCATACAATGCAACAAATTATACAATTTATTTGCAAAAGTATACATATATATGAATCATTTCAAATAAATGCGATATACAAATACCTTAACTACTTTCAATGTGTGTTTCATGTTATACTAACTTAACTTTTTCAGCTTTTTGTCTGCTGTCTGCTAGAATCTAGAATGAGAAATCCCCAAAATGTAATCAAAACTCTGCGAATTAAAAACAAATATATAATTGTTCGTTTTATTTTCTGTGCAAATAACAATTTTTTTTTATTATGTTTACTTGACATTCCAACTGCCAAAGGTCAGAATATTGATAGAACATAGTATCTTTCGCATTTCGAAAATGATTTCCATACATTTTTGCTATTACTCTTGTATTGTATTGTATTGTTTTTATAACTTTATTGTTGAGTGTCGGAGTTGAATGTTTGAAGGCAAAGACAATAACTTTTAGTTGCCTACAAATTAAACTCCCGCATTGATTATTCGTATTTCATGTTGTTTTTATGTGTGTTTCATTTATGTGCGTACTTAAAACGTTTTACTTTTATTTGCTTATTATTATGATTCAAATCGGACCATTTACTGAATGAAATATTTTGTTGCATAGGAACATGTCTTTTCGAAGTATTTATCTTAAATGCTCTTTTTGCTCTGACACTGATAATGTTGTCAAGTCGGACGTTGTCGTATTCGTTGATATGTAGATTGCAAATACTATGTCGCAGTTATTAAATGGATTATCGATATATCGAAGGGAATATTTAATTAAAGTACTTGGATAATGGTAGTTTTCATTTTTGACTTGCTGTGACATAGCATTCATATTTGATAGACTCGTACTCGTATTGTTAACATTTTAAGTACCTACATAGATGTAGTTTATGTTTACTTTTGTTTATGGATAATTTGTTATTTCGTGTTAGTTTCTACTTGTTCTGTTTGTTGTTGCTGTTGTGTCAATCTAAAACTTGTAACTTGTATGCGTTTCCTTACAACTTAAAACTCATCTAAAATTTAGTATATGCATTCGCAATATTTATTCTACAGATACATATGCTATATATTTTCGTTTTACGTTAATTAGTATTATTATATATATTAGTATAGACGCTAAAATCATTATCGATATTATTCAATTCGTTTGGTGTTTCTGTTTGTTTTGTTGCGTTGCTTAAAATCGGTGTATAAAATTTATGGTGTATGCTATGCCTGGCTTACGCCTCGTATGCGTAACGTATCTTATTTAACTGCTTTGCAAAAATCCATACATATCCTTGGCTCAAATCCCCGCTTCTGAAATGAAGAGTACACAGCGCTTTCCTAAATACAAATACAAGTACAAGTACAGCAATTCAATGTTCATCCAAAACTTATGCATTGTCTACCTTATACCTTATGCATACATATAAATCGATCAATATATATATTTTGGTATTTATATACCATATTGTATGTATAAATATCCGTAGTATATATATATCTGTAGGTAGTTTATAGTTGCATACAAAAAATATTTCTCATGCTAAGGCAACTGTCAACATCGATATGGGATGGTTTTATAGGTATTATTGATATTACGATTTGAAGAAAAGAAATTCGTTTACCCCCTTTTTGCTGAGCAGGGTATTCAATCGTCGGTTTAAATGCACTCACATGATATGTGGCTGGGATAGAAGCAATAACCAATTAGAGTTATGTGCAATGATCGGTTAAAGGTGATGTTTAGGTCCTTGTGAAATAAGTTTTTTAAGTTAATTGAATTAATATGGAATAGATTATAAAGAATCAATGTTTGGTATGTTTCTTCAGTTATTTCAGTTGAATCGGATTCATTAGATAACTAATTTCAACTTTTTCACAAGGCTAAGCTTCGTCAAGCCGAAGCTTGAATTTGATTTTTGGTTTTCTGTGATATGACTATGAAAAGTTCGTGATTACATATA
The DNA here is from genome assembly GCA_035046325.1 of Drosophila niveifrons. Taxonomy (NCBI): domain Eukaryota; kingdom Metazoa; phylum Arthropoda; class Insecta; order Diptera; family Drosophilidae; genus Drosophila; species Drosophila niveifrons. Next base: position 11,678,845 of record JAWNOC010000068.1, read on the forward strand.
GTACTATATATGCAATATCTGTGTAGTGTATTCTTGGTGCTAATACTATAAGAAGTGTCGAGTGTCGTGGTGATCAACCAATGGCGCCCATGGTGGAGACGCAGCTGTTGCTGATCAGCGGCTCTCGAGAATTGACAGACGTGTTCGATGGATCGATGGACATGGTGAACTCCGTTGAGGTCTCCACCGAATCGTGCTGGCTCTGTGTCTGCTCGTGTCGACGCGGTCTCAGCACCTGAGCGGGATCCTTGTGTGGCACACCGCCTTCCGCTGTGGCTGCCGGATAGCTGGAGACTCGCTTGAGTGTCTGTAAGAAGAGGGAGTTAGGTTGAATGTTTGAATATGATGTGACAACTCACCTTGTCGTTGAGCAGCTCTGCTGCATTGGCAGCTGCAATGGACTCGGTAACCGGACAAATGTTCTTGCTCGATGAGAACTTTTTGCGCTTGCGTTTCAACGCAGCGATGGCCGTTAAACCTGTAAAGCAATAGAACACAAAACTGCTTAACTGTTTCAGAGAAGTGATGCGAAAAGTCAATTTACCGGTAGTAGTGTGAAAGAAGTGTGCTCCCACGCCCATGTGTGTGTGTGCACTGCTCGGCGCCGGAGCAGGAGCTGGTGCTGCTGCTGGAGGTGTTGGATATGGCGGAGCTGCAGCCGCTGCAGATGGTTCACCAGCGTAGTAACCATAGCTGTGCTGGGGCGAGTTCTGGGCATAGGTGACACGCACCTGGCCATGCACAGGCGTCGAGTTCTGCAACGAGTTACAAACAGAATCCTCGGACTTGGAGCGTCCCAGCATCTTGCTGACATTGCCTACTTTGGCGGCTTCAATGAGCGTGCCTAGAAGTGAAAGATTAGAAAAGAGAGATCGAGTTGCGTTTATCTATTTATTTATAGTATACAAAAATACAAATTTTTAAGTTATATTTGTAATTTATAAAAACTATGCTGACACCCTAAAATAGAGAAAAGGAATTCTATTTTATTTTGATATCAGTATTTAAATACTAACTAACTTTCTTCCGTATGATAAAAAAATACAATTTATTAAGAAACATGTAAGAAAGCTGCGGTCAAGCATGATCGACATAGATCTTAGTTACCTTTGATGAGAATCATTTATATTTCAGTACTCTATGGTATATTTTGAATGAAGTACTTTATAAAAATCTCAAATATAGCTTTTGCGGTATATTAGTTTGGTATATTTTAAGAATAATACCGCACTGTTTTGCTTTCATTAAAAAGGAGTAGCGAGTACTGCACAGTGGAGCACACTCGACTGAAGCCTTCTTACTATGATTAATTCATATTGTAACTGATAAATTGTAATTGTTAATTTTTGAAATTAGTTCCCTCACTTACCCCAGCGTTTCTTGTGTCCCGCAATGCGCTTGTTATACTTCAACGTTGTCTTGTTGTACTTGTTGGTTGCAGGCGGCACTGGAGTCGTTGCCACATTGCCACCTTGGGTAGGCGAAGTGGGCGAATCCACGCCCACTACGGTATCGCTGGTCGTGTGCTGGCGGCGATGCATAAAATTGGGCGTGAAGAGTGTGGACAACGTGGAGCTGAGTATCTCGTGCTGATTGTCGTAGTTGTCCAGCGACGTGGAGAACTCAGCCACAGGTGCCAAGGAGCCAGTGGAACCAGGTGGCGCAATATTGAAACCCTTCATCAGGCGACGCTCCTTCTGGCGATTCTTCTTGCCGCCACCACCTGTTATAGATGAATATTCAATGAGTTGCAGCTAAAGTATTCTTTCACTGCACACTCACCTCCACCTTGGCCAGCTGTCACATTGGTGTCCATGCCGCTGTTCTTGAGTATTTCGACTAGCTCGCAGCGGAAGGCGGAAATGTCCTGCTTGATCTCATTCACATCGTCCTCGGTGACACCCTGAGACTCTGCCTTGCGCTGCTCCACGGTCACATAGCGCCGCACCAGATTGCGCATGATCTGCTGATACTTGAAGTCCCGATCACTGGCCTGCTGAGCCTTGCGCTAAGGATTAAGCATTGAGTGAACAGTCTGAGGAATATTGAGAGGAACTTACGCGTATTGTTTTGAGATGCTCGCGACGAGCGGCGGAGGAGCCGCTGCAGAAGACACGACGCATCCACTTAATGGCATACCAAATGGATTTGGGTGTGGGTATGATGTTGAAAGGCGGTGGACAAGTGCCGCCCTCCTCAAAGTAGCTGATCCACAACTTTGATCTGGCAAATTTCCACTCCACATCAGCGCGTTCCTGCAATGCAAAATATAATAGAAGTAAGTAAGATGAGGATGACAGCAGAAAGAGGAGAACAGACAATCATTCAGATAAACGCACCGATATAAGCTGATAGGAGTGATTCATCATGGCAATTAGCAGATTGAGCAACACCACAATGTTAATGACCGAATAGGTGCCAAACATGAGCATGCCCCAGAAGCGTGTGAAGATCTTGATGCCATCCAGCTCAAAGCTATCCAAATCGATGAGGCCAAAGACAGCCCAGAATAAGGTCTGTGTGGTCTCAAAGAGGCTGATCAAATTGAGTTCAAAGTTAGTTAAGTTACTGATTACTTGAATCCAAGTTCTCACTTAGAAAAACGTCGCCAGACAATGCAGGCATTAGGATCATTGGTGCCATTCATGTGCAGCAGCAGGCTGGGCGAGACCTCCGGGCAGCGTTTCTTCTCCAGATCCGCATAGTACCTAGCAAAGATGAAATCTTGTAAGTGAATGGAATGTTATAAGAAGTTGGAGTAACCCACCAAAGCAGCTGATTGAGACCGCTGCCAAAGGCAAAGAGCACGAGAACGTAGAGGAAAAAGAACTTCATGATATCCATGACCATGCGCGACAGCGACACTTGCAGTGGTCCCAAGTGTGGGTTCACCGAGAAGATGTACACCAGCTTGAGGCTACTGAAAATGTTTGCCGCACTAAAGAGGCCCTCGGATATGAGCATTGGATCCCAGGTGTCCCAACGCTCACGCGGCAAATCTGTTGCCTGCGAGTTGAAGATCATTTCCTTTTGAACCTGTTCAGAGAGAAGAAATTTCAGAACTACAGCAGTTGAATGACTTTCAAGAGTTCGTCACCTGAAAGAAGGAGACAACGCGCAGTGCAACTGTTGCCACATACAACGAATTGGTCACGAAATCAATCACGTTCCACATGTCGTTCAGATACTCCTGCAAACCCACATCCCACAGCTGCTTCACCTCACTCCAGATGAGTCCGCTCACCCAGGCGAGTATTAGCCACTCAATAAACGTAGGTTTGGCGCCACGTTTCGTCGGCAGCTGCAGCTCATCCGTCGGATTATTGAGCTGATTGAGCGTGCTCGTGTCCGACCAGAACCAGCTGCCAATGAAGCTCTCGATGCGCTGCGAGGCGAGCATCAGCAGGAACAGAAATGTGAAGTACGAGGCGCTGTGGCAAATGAACTTGATGAAGGGTTTGCGCATTGTCTGGCCAATGCTGGAGTACGGTGCCAGGATGTAGGCCAACGAGAAGATGGGAAACAAGATGCCAATGCGTATGATGTCCACCGCCTGCAATGCCATGTTCTTGCGCCTGAAGCCTGGCAAACCCTCGTACCAAATGCTCGCCAGCAGCTGTTGCACATTCGAATGGGCCACAAACTAAGAAGAAAGGAATCAGACATCAGAGTTCAATGTTGAGCTAAGTACTTACCTTCTTTTGGCGCAGTTTAATGGCCAGCTTGAGGCGATTGAGATGCATGCGTTCGCCATGCTCGTAGACAGGTCCAGTTGGATCATGGTTCAGCAGTATCTCCAGCTCATGCGAGGTGCGAGTGTGATCGAGTAACGCCGTGGCAAAGTCCTGACACTGCTTACGCAGCTCCTGGTATTCGTTCTGCAAAGGTTAGGATTTAAGTGTTGTTATCGGACATATAAGGGAGGCATACTATGAGGTAGTATCAACTCGTTAATTTTAATTAAACAAGTAAGCTTATAAAAGCAAGACTGCGGTATTAACTTTAAAATATACCAAAATAATATACAGCAAACAAATATGCCTTAGTGCTGCATTCAAAAAATATACTATAGTGTGCCAAATATACCAGATTGTCAGCCAAAGCATTTGACACCCGTAGTATTTCTTGAATAACTTTTTAGATTTTTATCTGATTGCAAACAATGAAAATTTACTATCAGTTTTAAAATATCTTAAACTTGGTAAGCATTGAATTTAATTTAAATGCAAACTGTAATCATTCATTAGCAGAAAACATCAAGAATCGCCTGCTCACCTTGAATTCATGCTCCAGAAAGCTGAGACGACGCAGCTCCCAGGACAGCTCGAAGGCGGTTAGTATGGGATCCTTAGAGGACAGCGCTATGAGACTGGGACTGGCCAGCGCACGATAGGCATTAATGCGAGATCGAGAGTGCCGCAACGAATCCTCCTGACGCGACTGCACACACTCATCGCAGCCACAGCGCACGTCATGTGGCATGGGCAACACTGCACCGCGATCGAGTAGAATCTTGATGATCTCGTAGTTGTCGCGATGTGCGGCCAGAATGAGAGGTGTTATGTCAGGTGTAAAAGTGGATGTCTCCTCCGAAGCAGACTCCCAGCTCTGAAAGTGAAAATCAACTAACACTTTATGACTTTGAAAATTTAGTGTGCAACTTACGTGATTGCCCTCAGTCTGAAAGGTGACATTCTCGTGATCGAGCAGCACCTCGACAGCCTCGACAAACTCCTCGGAAATGGAGTGCAACAGCGCATCCTTCGTATCCACATTGTAGTTGATGAGCAGCTCCACCATCTCGAGGTTCTCATTGTCGATGGCCATCAGCAGAGCTGTTCTGCCCAAAGGATCCACGCAGTTCACGTTGATGTAGTCCGTGTCCTGGGCCCGTTGCAGCATCCGCCGTGTGCCCGCCATATCGCCTCGCTCCACGGCCAGCAGGAACTTCTTCTCCTCCAGCGTCAGCTGTCGTATCTCCTGATGCGGCCTTATAGTATTCTCCTCCTCCATCATGCCGTGTATGCTATGACGCTGCAAAGGGATTCATTTTAATCGGACAGCTCATACAATTTAATGATCGTATTTACCTTGACTCGCCTCGCTGGCTCGATTTGAACTGCTATGTGACCACTTCCGCTGCTCTCACTGCCAAGTTTCTTTTCGCCAGCATCCGCGGCATCTGCACCATTCTTGATCTTACTCAATATGGGGGCCAAAACCGATTTCCTACGCGCCGGACTTATGAAGTGCAGCTTTTTTCCTTCGTCTGTTAAACATAAATAAATAAGCCATTAAAAACGATTTAAATTATAACGCTAAGTATTGAAAAGTTAATCAACAGTTTCGTATATACAATTTTATGAATGTGATATTTGTACTTTCTGTGTAAAGCCTCTAACTTTATAGACTTTTTAAAGACATACCTGAAAGTCAATAAATATTGTTGCTCTATCTATAACTATTGTTGCCAGATTTTGAATTTTTGCAAATAAGTTATATCTAGGTCATATTCTTTAGCATTTTCAAAGGACTCAAAATTGTGTCTTCGATTTAATTTTTAATTTTTTTTAAATTAATACCTAAGTTACTTATCATTTGGCACCGTATTAATGAAAGTTGTAGTATTTATATATTTAAAATTACCTTATATATAAAATTACCAAATCTCTCCCATTTCAATAACTATTTTTAAAAGAACACCATATTTTTTTTGTCCAGAATATTCTTTTTAAACCTTATAGCTCTTGGATTTCTAGTTTACTTTTATTTAAAACAATTCACTTAAAGTCAAAAACCTTTTACCAACATTTGTTCAAGAGAAGAAGCAGCGGCAACAAACGAAAAAAAAACCTGTCTGCATTTTAATTGACAGTCATAACTCTGGCATATACACAAAACGCAATCACACAGGTCCAAGTATATACCGCAATTTATGTAAAAACATATATATGTACGTATAGTATATGTGTATGTCTGGCACAGATAACAAAGTTAACCAATCCCATTTCAGCCTTGAATGGAAAAATAGGCAGCAGACTGCAGAATGTTGCAGTTCCCACTCCGATTTCTGCAACGACCGCATATTTCGAAGGGTTTCAAGGCCAAAAATGGCATATACTATTGGAGTGAGAGGCGGAGAGGGGAGGTACAATGTGGGTGGTGTGGGGGGTCTGTGGCATGTCCTTGCTTCAAATCAAAGTTCCATTAATATTCAACATAAATAGATAACTGCATTTGGTTTGAATATTCCATTTATGAAAAATAGTTGCCAATATTTAAACTTGCTATTTATTTATGAATTGATCATATTAAATTAACAAATGCATAATTTACAAATAACTTGAAATATAAAGTAAACTATTTTAAATCTAGCTGCAAGAGTATTAATAAAGAGTTTAACAAATGTAATTATGTAATTTAATTTTAAATATAATATTATTCTTTGTTTTTTTTTTTTAATTTGACAAGAAGCCATCTAACAGCAAATTAAATTGCATTTTTCAAGCGAAACACAAACAGTTTTATGGCCGCATTTTACGGTTAGAGTAAAAGTAGGCGAAAATGCGGCGTCAAACAGAAATCTGGGTCAATTGTTGCTTGATTTTGCATATATTAAATGCACAGCAAATACACTCACACAGTCACACAGCACACAGACAGCCAGACACTCACCCACACACACCCGCTAAGAAACCCTTTCCACCCCTCTCACCCCTGATAAAATGCCCCAGAGATTTCCATAATTCGCATTGGGGACAAAGAAAACAAAGTTAAGAGGCGACAATTTTTGACTATTGCCAACTAATTTCATTACTATGCTCATTCTGAAATATTGAGCACATTTCAGCGCATCAACAGATCAATGTATTTCAAAGTATTTGTGTCCCTTCTCCTCATGTAAGTAGTACAGACATAGACACAATGATGTTTTGCATATATAACATACTCTTTCGCTATAGAGTTGACAAGGAATAACATATTGTGTTAAAAAAAAGTAATAACATACTGGCGGACTTTAGACTTTTATGTGAGGAAAAAACATATTGTATTTAAAAAATAAATCATTTACTGATGTATACTTATTTAATTTTATAATATTATATTATAAATATATGTTTTACTTATTTTCTTAAGGAAACCTTTATGTGAATCTTTTTCTGTATAATATGTGAGTTGTTGTTTATATGTATTATTTCTTAGATGTATCTACGATTTTAGTACAAGAAATCAATGCTTATATTACACTTTATACTTCCATCAGCTTTATATATAGCATATCTGTTACATCTTGTTAATTCTTTGATATTCCTGCCAGCTAAGTAAGAGTATCTGGCCTTTGCATAAATTGCCAAACTGTTGGCCATTTATAAGACTGCTATCAAGTTTGCCACAATTTTTCTACCTTTTTTCACGTTCATCGTCATCGTCACCGTGCGTTGAACTCTCATTGATTTCACACAGACAGCCGAGTGTGCATGTAAGTACAAATGTGAGTGTGTATGCAATCGAGAATATGAGACTGCGCAGGACATAACCTCAGAGCAGTTTCTTTAGCTTGTCGTAGGTCAGGACTTTTGCCACGCTATGCTACGAGCCAAAAACAAAATGGCCAACAGTCATCGGCAAACTCGTCGTTGCTGCCACTTTATGACCGTGCTACACACACACCAACACACACCTGCACATACACGTACACATACTCATACAGACGTAGGCATAGAGAAACATGCTAGCTTTAGGGCTGGCAAATACTGGTAATCGCAATCCATTGAAACACTATTGATTGACCTGAAAACAAGCACACCCACACTTGCTAATTTGGGTCTACTTCGATTGCAGCTGTCCCACTTCACCAAACCACATCCCCAAAACCTCTTCGCCCCCATTTGTAATTAAAAATTCTTGAAATTGCAATTTTGGTGCAGTGACCTTAAGACTTTGAAAAGTTCAATTAACCCATAGGAAAGCTAAGAATTTTCTAGCGAATCTCTGCTGCTGAAAATGGTAAAACTTAAGCTTAAGTTATTTACAATTTTTGCTGAACATTGTTTAGTACTTAGTTAACTTTCTGTAACACCAATAAGTTTTGATATCATGCCACTTACCTTCGCCTTCCTCTCCAGTTTTTGCATCGGTCCATTTCGACAACTGTGGCAAGAGATAAAGCATAGCAAGTTATTAGGTTAGTGTAGTTAGTAATATTAGCATTTAGATATAGCATTTACTTAAATCACATAATGCAAACAAAATGAACAATGAAATCGTGTATTAAAAGTACTATATAAACTAATATAAACCACCAAATAAAAGAGAAAGTTTGCTTGTGCTTTCTTAGCACATTTACTAAGAATTCAATGAAATAATAACAATTAAATGTAATTAAACTAAAATGTTTAGTGCAAGCTTGTTATATTAAGTATTCGTCTCTAAATTTACTGTCACTCAAAATGTATAGCATACTTTTCAGCGCTAGAGATTCAATGAAAAATGTATTAGACAAAATAATCGACTTAAGCTTATACAGTTTATGAAGTTATCAACAAAAACCAGAGTAATCTTTTAAATACTGTTTGAAAGTTAAGGACGACCACATTGACCGTGCAACAGTGCAAAACCTTGACACACACAGAGCAGCAACACAACAAACAGTTGCAACTGCAGCCGCAGCAGCAGCAGCAACATCAGGCAGATAATTAAATGTCAAGACTGCCATTGCAATTGTTGTTGGTGTTCACAGCTGACCAAACATGTTTACAGCAGCAGCCACACAAGCGAAAAACTTACACACATGCGTACACAAACAACTGCACTCACACACACACACACACACATGTATGAAAATATACAAATGCTGATGGGGATGCAGCTTCAGGTTCACGTCCACAGTGCTCAGTGCTTCACCTCAAACGAAGGTTGCACACATCCGGCTGCCTCTGACGGCGGAGCTATCGATTCAGAGCAGTCGGGAGAATGAAGATGTGGCGCACAACACACACACACCGACACAGATACCGACACAGACACAGACACAGACCGCCCACAAAAGTGTCCTTGTTGCGGTGGCGTGCCGGCAACAACTTAAGCTGCTGGCAACATCATGCACATGTGCGTCCTTGGCTCACGCAGTTACTACAGCTTCCAGACAAAGCCAACGGCAACGCGGAGAAGGACATGGCAACAAACCGGACGAACCATCATAAGTCGAGTGCTGCCTTCTTCAAAGGGAATGCAACTTTCAGTGCTTCAACCTCTTATTTTTTTGCATTTTTGTTTTTGGCAAGAAATTGAGGGCAAGTGCGTGCCAAGACAACAACATGCTCGTGAAACCTACAGTCTTTGCTAGGCATTTGTTGACGTGCTCTTATACCCGGTTGTTAAGGGTTAAAAGGGTATACTAGCTATGGCACTTTTAGCAGAAGCAGATAACATATGACATTTTAAAGATATTTCGGATACACTTAAACCGTCGAACTATGTTCATTTCTGTATGTACTTTAATATCGATCGGGTATATCGTAGTCGCGCAGTTTGTGCACTGCAACTTTCTGGCTTGTTTTCTTGCGTAGAAGGTCAAGCGCGCTCTTTAAGTGCACTCGAAGTGGCAACCACATGCATTGCACAAATTCTAGCAGGCTGGCAACGCTATGAATGACATCTTTATCATCATTAGCTATCTCCTCGCTATCGCTAGTAAGCATCTAGCTTTGCTCTTCTAACTAATGAGAGTTTGCATAAACAAGAGGTTGCAATAAAATAAAATCACAACGCAATGTTACGTTTACGCCACGTTAATATTCAATTAATGGTAACTATGGACACAGTTGCAACAGTCGCTCTTGTAGCTGTTGTTGTCGTCATTATTGCTGTTGTTGCAGCCTTTGTGGTTGTCCTTGAGCGCCTGCTAATTGAGGGCACTGCACTCGGTCGGGATGACCGCACAGCCCCTCCCCCATCCCCCATTCACCAGTCCACAACTTCCCCTGCCACCCGGTGCTGCGACCCAGACCCCAACGTCAACAACAAGAACGACAACACTTTTTGTTGGCGTTCGGCGTGTGCCGTGTTTTGTTTTTGCTAAAAGCTGTTTAAATGTCGTCCTCCTTGACACACGTCTGTGTTTCTGCATGTGTGTATTGTTATTTACGAATTTCCCTATGTGTGTGTGAGTTGCGTTTCCTTTTGGTGACCCAGCAAACCAATGAACAAACGTCTAGCGATAGTATCGCATACTTCGAAAAGTACAAAGAAATAATACAATTTAATTGAATAAAAATATATTTAGTTCAACTTATTGTAAATATATAAAAAGTAGCAACATATAATATTATTATAAATCTGCCTTAAACAAAATAATACAACAAAAAATATCCCTATGTCGCAATCAAATATATCGTAAATGGTAACTTGGTCTGCTGGGTTCAAACATGCAAACTGCACATTGTATATGTGTATATGTGTGTATGTGTGCTTGCGTGTTTGTGTTTGTGAACACGCACACGGTTGCGCGAAAAAGTAGGTTAACTTGTTTTCACCGTTAAATTTCTTGTAAGCAAGTTACAGAAATATGAAAATGTGAAAAGTAGAAAGCTTAAAATTAATAATTTGCTATACGCAGTTTAAGCTTTACTTAACACTTTAAAAGTGTGTTAAAGGGGCGACCAATAATAGTTTCAACTATAATTAAGTCAAGTATTTGCAGCTGGCTACTTTCAGTTTTCGCTTATTCGGCAAGTGCTACACAAACTCTGTGCCCCTTTGTAGTGACCGACTAAGTAAATTGCATAAAATTGATAAACTGGCACAAGTGGGGAAGCTCTTCAGCTTTAGACTCAGCAGAAGGAGAACGAACGGTGAACAGTGAACAGTGGAAAAATGAAAAGTGAAAAGCGAGTGTCATCATCTAGTGTACATCCCCTAGTTACCTTGAGTTGAGATTTCCTCTTGAGTGCAGCAATCGAACGAGTTTGCTGCCGTAGCACCTCCAGTGCACTATCTGCGTTGATATTGACGCCGACGTCGACGTTGACAGCGACAGCGACAGCAGCAGCAGCAGCAGAAGCGACAGCGACAATGTTATGATAATAATCGGAACGCGATTTCGAAAATCAAATTAGAGAACTGCGCGAATTAATGTGAAACAACAAAAGTGTATGTTTATGTAGAACTTCGTTGTCTTAAATATTGTTTACTTTTCGATTGAATTGTGAAAAACGTTCGCAATTATTCGTTGATTCTTTCTGAATTATAAACAATTAACAATTCCAATTGTTTTGATGTTTGATTCTGAGATTTTTGATTGGTTTGCTGTTTGGTTTTATGACACGTTTCGTTTGGTTCTATAAATACTTGTAGAATATTTTGCAATTCTTTTCTAATTACGTATTTAAAAAGTTTATGAAAATATTTTGCAATTTTAAAATCTATGAAATAAAATTTGTAAATTTCACATCATCAGCAATTGGACAGTGACCCCAATTACAGTCAAACATTTTAAAAGGGCAATTTTAACTGAGTTTATGACCTAGAAATGCATCACCCGCAAATTACAGTCAATTATGTTTATAAAGTTTTTTTTTTTAACAATTAGAAATATAAAGATATATTATTTACTTCATAAATTTTCTCAAAGAAATGGCACAAAAGACTTTTATTTTTCAATAATAAGTCAAAACCAATATTTGTTGACACACAATTATGAATATAGTATTATAATTTAAAATCAAGAATTTCAAACAAATACAACCCACTTTTTGTATTGTATTTCAAATTAAAAAGCACTGTTTGTGTGGGCGTTTTGCCAAATGTTACTTCACTTTATTAATTTGTTTGTTATAGTATGTGTCATCACACTTGGATATTTTTCCGATTTTCCGAATTTTCGTGCGCCTTGGCCCGCTGTAGATATGCAACTGGAAACTGGTCGAATGCAAGGACTCTTCACAGCAGCGTAGGCGAAATCGCGAGTGGAGAACTTTTAGTTTTGGGGCGAAATGCGCTGGATATTTATTAATGAAAACTATGACCGGCTGTTAAGCTGCATCGCGCATGTGTGTAGTAGTAAAGGAGACGAGGACAATGAACTTTGTCTCCACATGATACAAGTAATGCGTTTGGAAAACATGTATTTTAAACACAATATGGAAATAATTAATTAATATTCACTTATTTATAAAAACCCAATGACTCCGTTAATACATTTGAATTCTTGTTAACCGCCAAATAATTGTAATTATCGTTTTACAAATCGACATTTGGTATTTTTTCTTTCGATGATTAAAAAGAAGTCGCACAGATTAGTGAGACCGTAAGTATACTGTCGATTTTCTAATATTCATTTTCAAAATAGTGCGGAACAACAAAGTGAATTTATATTTTTGAATATCATTTCCACATTAAAATACATATGAGAAATGTGTAAAACAAAATCATAAAGAAAATATTTTTAATTTTTTTCCGTAAAAGTTATCGATTGTTTCCATAAGGAGTCGATGTTTAATATGTCAAAAGCAGCGATACATCGGTTTATCCATCTCTAACGCTGCTCTGTTTGCCAAATCTACAAGGCGGCCTCTTCGGCTCTTAATTTTTAATTAAATTGAATTTAATTTAAGTTGTGATAAATAAAATGTGTATTGCTAAAAGCACTTGACAAGTGAACACATAAAGTAAATCGTTCAATATATTGTGCTTTCGAGATTGCTGATTTAGTGATTGAAAGAGGAAACCTTAGGGAAGGCGTGCAAAAAACGCCGCTGTGTGTGCAAGTGGTGGGAAAGCGGTAAGTCCATTCCATAAAATGTATGCATAATTATTTGCATTTATTAGTAACTCAGCGATACGTGTGCGTGATACGAAGCGCTTGCTGCCAACATCTTCTTTTTGCATTTTCCTTTATATATTTGCTTTGTTTGACTTTTTGGCGCAATTCTTTCGGTGTTTTATTGCGTACAGCATTAAAATTGTATGTGTAAGAGCGGGATAGATATAGACATGCTTGTGTACGGCAGAGCTGCTTAATACACTTGCGGATTTTTTTCTTTTTGTTTGGCTTCAACATTTTTGCTTTTGCAATATAATATATATATTAATTTAATATTAATTGAATTTCTAGTATTACAATTTTTGAATTAAATCAAGCAGGTCGATCATAAAATTTGTGGGGCCCAATCGATAAAACGGCTTAAAACTTATGGCAGCTCTGTGCATCAGTGTTGGGAAAATCTCGACGTTCTCGATATATCGACCATTTATGTTAAATATTCAAATGGTGATATAGCATAATTATTTAATTTGATACTGGCTTTAGCGTAAGACATGATCTGCTAAATTACTCGTATTAGCGCTTCGTTTATACATTTTATTGAAAAAAAAAAACGTGTTGCGGTATTTCCAAATATTCTTCCAAACATTTATGTAGTTATCAATTTTCCCCCATTCAAATTCTACGCAACCACATTATTGACATTATCGACTATCGAAGAACAAGAAACAGATATGAAATAGAACGCGGTGAATTTGACTTTTGTTTGGGATTACGCATATTTGTGTAAAGCATTTGTCAAATTGTGCCTGTAAAAAATTTGTTGATTCTATGTTGCAATTCGTATGTTTCAGTATTATAATCGTATTTCAAGACCGTCACGAGCCTTCACTGCTGTTGTTTTTTGTCAGCAAGGCGCATGAATGAATACGTTCATGTGTATGTGAATGCTCTCGAATTTCCAGAACTCCACGCATACACTCACTAAGAAATGCAACTGCATGCAGAAAAATTAAGGTTATGTTGATGGATGCATAGATGGCAAATGATAATCGTCAAGAAAGTTAACAAAATACACCACCACCCACAATTTGGAGTAATTTGCAAACACATGGCTTGGGCGCCATGAGGAACGAGAGAAACGCAACCAGGGATTCAAAAATCAACATGGCTCAAAGGCCAACAATATATTAGCGATTATCCGCTGCTGATGAAACGCATACGGGAGTTTGCCGGCTTTAAAAAGTTGAACGCGTATAACAGATTGGAAGGACAGAAGCACCGTCTAACAGGAAGGGATTGCTATGATGCGGCAGTTGCTGAATGCCAAGGCTCACATTACAATGGACAATGGGCACGAAAGTTTTCCGAATTTTGATCCCAATTACTTTGGACCGTGTCCCATAAGCAAATTTTTAAGGCCAAGTGATGTGAACAATACATCTAGCGTCTATAGGGATCCCAATAACGAATATGGATGACATCAAAGGCAGTCGGGGCGATTACAGCTATGTGGAAATAGCAATATCTCCAATGATCCAATTCACTCGAAAGATGTGAAATTGTCTAGAAGAATGTATTTGAATTTTCGTCATCTTGGGAATTTTCCCTGAAAGGGGAATCTTTAAAAGAGTATTTAGAGTTCAGTGAACTTTAGATACGATTTTTTTTTTTGCATTTATTATATTGCCTTGTCGTTTTTCATTACTTGTTTTTGTTGCCAAGAGTCACTGTGGGATGCTGCAGTGAGCCTCTTATTCATGATTTTTGTTATAGCAGCTATATATTTATATAAATACGTGTATACACATGGAATAAACACACATAGGGACAAAGTCGACAGACCACAAAACAAAATAAAGAGAAAAAAGCTCAGACAACTGAGTTGTAAACCAAAACGATTTAGAATAATATTTAAATATCTTTAAAACAAAAGTTCTAAATGGAATTTAACTTCATACATTTAAAAACACTCAATGAATTTTTTAAAATTTAATTCAATTAATTCAGCGAAACAAAGAGTAGAAAAAATATGCCTTAAAAAGTTGGAATTAATTATGCCGATAAAACTTGGAAAGGCTTCTGTCAAGGTGTGATTTACAGAGATGGGGACGGGAACGGGAACGTGGACTGACTATTCATCTGTCCAATAATACAACAATGCTTAATACAAGTATACGTTGTATGTATGATGAAATGCGAGTTGCGACGATGAGGAATAACATGAAGCAACAGCCCTTTGCTTAATGCTCTGCCTCCTGCTCCTCGTTGTGTCGCTTGGGCTGCTGTGTGTGTGTGTGTGTGTGTGTGGTGTTGTCTCGGTCTTGGTCTCGGTCTCAGTCGCTGCTGTCTCGGCTGCCGACGTCGTCACAGCTGCCGCATTGAACTTAAGAGCGAGCGGCAAGTTAAACTTGAAAGCTGTTTGCTGCTTTGGAGCGCGAGAGACGGTCGACGGTCCAAACGGAGAGACGACTTTGCTGCTGCTGCAACAGCAACCACCGAAAACGTGTTGAGCCTCAGTGTGTTGCATCCACCTTTTTGGCGCGCGCAAGCGCGTCTTTCCTTCTCCACACACACACACACACACTGATATCTTTAAACAGATATATATATAAATATATACGGATATATATTGTATATGTAAACTATATGTGTTGCTCGCTCTATCGCTCTCTTTGTTGGCAACACGACGTTATTCTCTGCAATTTGCGAGTTGCTGCCTCGTTGCCTCGTAGCCTGGCCTGGCCTATGGGCATGTATGTGTATGCGAATATATATTATACAATGGTCATGTATCGGTCGCAGTTTCGCTGCTCACAGTTTCGTTTTAACGCTGGCCCAGGACGAACCAACGTGTGTCGCCAGGATTGCGTCTAAAAATTCTCGGTTTCCTCCATCTATTCTAAAAAAAAAAAGAATAAAAACTATACTAGTTGAATCATCTCTAGACAACGTCAAAAAAAGAGAAATTTTAATGGAGCATACAACATTGTTAACAGCAACAAGGTGGCAAACAAGGAACGGCTGCCCCATCATCAAACTATGGACCGTGCCGGGTTTTCCTTTGTGTCGTGTGTACTTCGACGCATTGCCGAGTTGACGACGACGTCGACAACGAGACAATTTTTTGGGCTCATTACGACGCGACGGTTTTTCGGTTCGGCAATGACGCGCGCTCCCAAGTCTTCCAAACTCCGTTTCGGTATCGTCGGTGTCGGAAATAAAATAAGTGATGACCCCCCAACAACACCTCATCACCAGATATCGTACTCCAGTCTCCGCTTTACGTTATGGCTGAACCATCAAATACAAAGCACACATATAGGTAAACTTGCAATGCTAATGAAATGAACTTTTACTTAACCGCCGTCGCGTTTTCTCTGCTCTGTTCACGTGGCTCGGCTCCTGTCGACCAAAGCCCGCCATTCCCTAAAAACAGAAAAAACAAAAAAAAAATGAAAAAACTAAAACACGATATGTATAAATTGAAGAAAAGTGCCGAGAAGACTTGCCGCTTGCTGCTCTGGTCTGGTCTTGTTTTGCCAACTCTCCTCTGCTCTCTGTCTGCGGCAGCCTGTTATGTCCCCTCTCTGTCTCCGTCTCTGTCGCTCGCCCGAGAGTCCGCATCTGGTGGCTGTCCTTGCATCCACCCAGAGAGAGTTGTGTGTATTTCATCTTAGCCATACAATCAATTTCTATACCCTGTGCAAATAGGTTGCAGCGAGTCACTCGAACGCAAAGCAAACTTAATTTCTATTTTTGTGGATTAGGTTAACAAGTATTTAATAGTATTTCTATTTAGATAGAGTCTGTTATTATCTGTTTGTATAGGGTATTGACAAGTCGATCTCACACACCTGGCTCATTCAAGTTTTTCCCTGTTTTTTTTTTTTCTTTATTTTGAACGGCGAAGCTCATATCCAAACTCGTATTTGCTGAGCCTTATCGTCAGTTGTTGAACCAGAGACAGCGAAAGAGAGAGGAACACAGAGGGACAACAGTCTTCCTTCAGTTGAGTTGAGTTGAGTTGAGTTTACAATCTGCAGTCCCCGGTCCCCGAGGTACTTACAGTTGCTGTTGCTGTTGCTAGGGGCAAGGTTTTGAGCCAAGCGGCACAGCAAATAACATGTCTTTACTTATAGTAATTATACCCTGCATATACCGCAAATGCTAAAGCGCCTGGAAAGCATTTGGGGTAAATCATATTTATGATCAGCTGATTTGCTGCAGAGAAAAGCATCGAGTATCTCATAGTCGAGTACTCAGTACGCCGGACTTTCATCATAATCACAGTTATTACAGCACTCGAAGTTCAATGAAGTTTACCCAAAATTATGATTGCTAGTCGCTTCTAGGCCAAAAATCGCATTATTATTTTCGAATTTGAATTGAACCTGGTTGGATGAGAAAAGTAGTTTACATGCACATATCACTTTTCGATTTTGCTAGTTTTTCTTTTTTTTTTTTATTGGTCAACAACTCGTTTGCCACAAAACTGCAACTGCAACCAGTTCGTCCGTCTACGATTTTGTCTATGTCCAGTGCAATCCCGTGTCTGTTGCCATGCGCTTCACTTCATTTTTTATATCATGACAAACTGGACAAACAAAAAGAAGTCGTATTACTTGCAAGTAGAAGAAGGATCTGAATTTTCTAAAATTAATTTCATTTCTGATTCAAGTTCAGAGTATTTAAATTACTTGATGTCAAGAGATCAATAGTAAATGTTTTCCGGGCTTGAAACAAGCTCTCCAAGCTCATTAAATCTAAAGACTCTACAAACAATTGCGGCTTGTGTAGCCAACAAAGTCTCATTAGCTTTCAAGTCTCCCCACCTTTCTAAGCGTGTTTACCAACACCAGAAACTGTCCGTTGTTGTCTGTATTTTGCGTTTGTTTGTTAAGGATGCCGAAAGCGAGAGAGAGAGAGAGAAAGAGCGGGGTCTCCGACATTGTAACCGTTGCTTTTTACGACCTTTACCCTAAGGCGGCGCATTGTGGAAATACCAGAAATGACAGAAGGACATAAGGACGATACATTCAGCAACCCTAAATGGCGCAGGAGTGCATTGATCTCAAAGGTTGCGAAGCCAAATATGATGAAAGGATATTTGTGATTATAATTAAATGGGTTTTATCAAGGGGACATTGACCCAGGAGACCTCATCTAGAATATACTCCAAGCGTCAATATAACCTATTTATTATGTATACGTAATTATCGTGTAGAGCATTCACAATTCGAATTGTTACGACAAGAAAGTATACCTTTTTTGAGTTTTTTTCCATCTTCATCTTTCTACCTAGCCTAAAAATAGCCAAGGAAGAGGAAGCTGCTATGAAAAGCGTTAAAAAAGGAGCGCAACATGAAAGAAAAAGAAAAATTAAGCGAGTGTGCCACAGTCTCTAAATATGTGTGAGAGTGCGTGTGTATATGTGTAAAAGAGAGGTAAAAATTCCACTTTGTTGAATGTAAATGGAGTACACACACACATGCATACGCAAGGAGTATAAAAGAAATCGTAATAGTGGCCTGTTGAACAAGCCGACAGAGCAACAGCAACAATAGCAGCCAGCAAGAGCAACAACAACAGCAAAGAGAACAGCAGCAGCAGCGTCGACGCCTGCCATCGAGCTTTTTAGCACCGGCAAATAAGAAGTTGCTGTTGCTGTCGCTGTCAATGCGAACGTCGCGTTGTGAGAGAGCACAGCAGCAGCAGCAACAGCAGTTATTGTCTTTGTCACTGCTGTCCTCGCTAGGCAAAGCAAAGCTCTAGCCGCGACGTCATATTCGTCTGTGGCCATAGCAGCGCAGCAGCTGCAGAGAGCTTTCCTACGCAATATTGTGAAAATGACGATGGGACGCATGGACGGCAGGAATACATTTTTATGACGACGACGACAACGTCTGATGGATGCTGTGCTGTCTCTTTCGCTGTCGCAGTCATAGTTGTTGTAGTTGCTATTGCGTTACGCTACGCCTGCTGAAAAAAAATAAATAGAAGACAGAGGTTAGGTTAACTGAGCTGAGGTAGTCTGTCACACAAATATTTATACCTTATTCATTTGTTAATGTTGTGCGTATTTATTCATGGCAATTCTTAAAAACTACAAAAGGTCTCCGATTTGCAATGTGTATGTATAGCGTGCGTAAATATGTATGTGTATTTATGCAGATTGAAATGTGTCATTGTGTGTGTGTGAGAGAGTGAACTTCAAGAGCTTCAATTCAAGCGAATTTCCAGAATGAAGAGAGCGCATGTGCTCTCTCAGAGCGCACAAAGGCATCTCGGAAAGTTTTCAAGTTGAGATGCGATGGCGTTAGCAGTTGAGAGGGATCCAAATGGGGAGGGGGACGGACGGCGTGCTTGTGTGATGTCAATGTGGTTGCACGGAGCGAACGAACCATGACCATGCCAAAGGATGGAATATTAAAAGGCCATCAAAAGTTGCTTTTTGTGCTTTGGTGTGTGTACACCACTAGCAGAATATTCCGCAGGCAACATCCCCAAAGTGTGTATGTATGTGTGTGTATATGCATTTCAACTACGACGTAGTAGTACTTTACTAGTGGGTGTGTATGTCTGCGTGTGCGTGGGTGCTGGGGAATTTGAGGTTAGAAAACGAACACAAGAATCCCTTCCGTCACATCAGCACATCATGAATGTAAAATAGTTTCTGACTCTTGGCTAATTGTTTCTTACGATCTTTGCAGCAATGCTTTTGGCCGAAACAAAAGCGACAGCATCTCAAATGACGACAAGTCCATGAGGACGACACATGGCGAGAGCAGTTAGCGCAGGATACGGCAACAGGATATTAAACATAAATCGTGCCAGCAAAAGATACGATGGCGGCCAGCGCAGCAGCCGCTCTCACGGCGGCAACAACAGCAACGACGGCAGCAGCGAGCCGTGAATTTGTCGAAGGCTGGACTCTGGCTCAGACTCTAGGCGAAGGAGCCTATGGCGAGTAAGTAGAAAGCCAAATCAACATTGCGGCATGCTTGGAGAAGTCAATAAACCGGAAACGCTCCGAGGCGCAAGAAAAACGCACATTTCCGGCGTATTTTTTGCGGCATATGCCACTCGGCTTCTGCTCTCCACCTCGTTCCCCTGCTGCTTTACTGCTGCCATTTTGTGCGCATGTGTCAACCACACTGCGTCGGAATTGGGAATAGGAGCATTGAACAAAAGAGAAAACTTACACTCGATACACAGTCAACATCTAATGCCCTTTCTTCCCAATCTCATTTGTTGCAGAGTCAAATTGCTGATCAATCGGCAGACGGGCGAGGCGGTGGCCATGAAAATGGTGGATCTAAAGAAGCATCCCGATGCTGTGATCTCGGTGCGCAAGGAAGTCTGCATACAGAAGATGCTGCAGGACACGCACATCCTGCGCTTCTTTGGTAAACGTTCGCAAGGCAATGTGGAGTACATCTTCCTGGAGTACGCAGCGGGCGGTGAACTCTTCGATCGTATTGGTAAGTGAATAGCTCAGCTTATCAACTATTATTATGGTATACAGGTCGTATACTCAATCTGCCTCCCAATTTGCCTTAACTGTCAAATAGAGCATTCGTTGTGTTGACGCAGCTCGACCAAATGTGTGCACAGCAAACGTAAACTGACATTGACGCAAAGGACATCGCTGTTGTGTGGGGGGTCGGCTATAGGGAAGTGTTGGGGGCAAATCAAACAGCTTGAACATCTGACGACAAGCCGAAATGACAAGTTACAGATCTTGATTACAACGACGACGACGACGACAGCACGGCATGGAACTCTCGAGTGGACGAAACGACGTGCAAATGGCAATTTGGCAAATGTGTCTGATAACCACACAAGAACTGCCAGCAATGGGAAATAAGGGGCAGATGTGGGAGGCAAACAGTGCAACGTTTTTGTCAGTCGCCTAATGAAACTAGTCTGCGCTGCATAGGACTGCACTGATTGCCTCCAGAGGGCTTTTAAATTAGGCGCGACAGCTGTCTAAGCGAAGGTTTAGCAGATGACTTTGCCACTCCAAATGACGATGAGAAGTTAAAGTGGTGGGAGACAATGGCATCAATAGGAATAAGAAAAGAACTACTGCTATTTTTGTAAATGTATATGAATATAAAAAATATGAAAGAAATTAAAAACCATAACAATAATAATATGTACTCTAAATAAAATAGATTTCGGATTCTAATATGTTAGTTTTATATGATTACTATAATATAGTTTATTCTATAACCTCTTTATCTCTCTCTATTTGCAGAACCTGACGTTGGCATGCCACAGCATGAGGCACAACGCTACTTCACACAACTACTGTCGGGACTGCAGTATTTGCATCAACGCGGCATCGCTCACCGTGATCTAAAGCCGGAAAATCTGCTGCTCGACGAGCACGACAATGTGAAAATCTCAGACTTTGGCATGGCCACAATGTTTAGGTATTAGGTACAAGCAAAGATACTACTACTAAAATCGAATTCATGTTGTAACATATCTTATTCGTTTCTATTACAAATTCATTGCTTCAATTTCTAATTTTCATCATTATATGTTTATTTAGATGCAAGGGCAAGGAGCGTCTGCTGGACAAGCGATGCGGCACATTACCCTATGTGGCACCCGAGGTCCTTCTAAAGCCCTACCATGCACAGCCAGCGGACATTTGGTCCTGTGGCGTCATACTGGTCACAATGCTAGCGGGAGGTATGTTTAATTAATGTGTTCTATTTCATTCAACATTATTATCGCCATGTGTACATTCAATTTACATTTAACATTTTATTTTAATGCACTTTTCACTATGCAACGCGATTCGATTTTGCAAAATCTATTGAAGCATAGCGCATAAAATAATATCGCATTATATCGTTTCCCACTCACACATTTCGCATCCATATGAAGGCACCGTTTTAAAAGGTTCATCGTACTTGAATGTAATTGTGTTTAATATGTGTGTTTTTGTTCTTGAATTGTTTTCTATTATTCTCGTTATTGATGTTGTCTTTAACCATTTAATACTGCAACTACTGTTTAAACTATAATTTTTGCTGTTTCTTTGGTATTCTAGCTGTAGATTGTTTCTATAATTTGTATCATCTAAAGCTTTTATACCAAAGCTCCAGCTTAAATTGCTTGCCAGCGCACCTGCCCAACCAACCAATCAATCAACCAGCCAACAATCAATCAATCTCAATCAATCATAATAATAATAATCAACAAATGACAAGAACAGTCAGTAAACTTCACAGAGCACGACAACTTTGTAAATAGCTTGTTTATTGCACGGCTCAAACTGCCCTAAAAATCATTATGCCGAAAGAAGAATCTTATATTAACTAGCATGTTCATCTATTCATAGAGCTACCTTGGGATCAGCCATCAGCGACCTGCACAGAGTTCATCAACTGGAAGGAGAACGATCATTGGCAAACGCAGACGCCTTGGAGCAAACTGGATACGTTGGCCATCTCGTTGCTACGCAAGGTGCTGTCATGCAGTCCAGGCTCGCGTCTGACGCTCGAGAAGATACTCGATCACAAGTGGAGCAACATGCAGTTTGCTGAACATGGTAAGAGGAGAAAGTGCCACGAGTTGAAATTGAAATCCAAGTGCTGCTGAGTTACGATAAAAAGCGCATGCTGCTGCCCAGGTACTTAGTGACTCTCAATCACATTTGTGCCTTGCATATTTTGAGGGTCGCTCTGTGCCTGTACCGCGTATGTGACAATGACAACGATTAACTAAATGTGAAAGAGTTATAGAGGAGAAATGTGATCAAGTGTTGACAGCGTTTGTTGCACTCCCATTGCTTTGGCGCTTTAGCTGTATGATAGATTTGAATACTTCATAAAGCTAGATTACCAAAGCATTGGCGGACGCGACCAGACCAACGAATTACAAAAGTGAACTAATTTTTAATGCATTACACTTATTATTTATTAAACTTTTTGTTTGCATATTATTTGCTCTTTGGTGATTTTAGCTGTATGGTGCCAGCGTATTCCATAGAGCTTAATTACCAAATACCAAATGGTTTTTGCACTGCTTTCGTTTCTTATTTATTTGCTTTGCTTACGTTTATTTTTGTGTTGTGCAGTACTTTGCTGACTGCTGATTTTTATTACGTTCATTCTACAAAGCATTTTCCTCCATTTTACAGATCGTTCGTATGATCTTGTCGATTCGGCAGCTGCTCTGGAGATTTGTTCGCCCAAAGCCAAGCGACAACGGCTGCAGTCGAGCGCACATCTTAGCACCAATCTGGATGATTCAATTTCCCGCAACTATTGCTCACAACCGATGCCTACGCTGCGCAGCGATGATGAGTTCACCGACAAGGATTGCGGCAATAACCAGGCGGATGGCGATCGACAGGCTTTGGTGCAGGAGGCACGTTTGACCTATTGCTTCTCACAGCCCGCCATGCTGGACGATTTGCTGCTGGCCACGCAAATGAATCAGACACAGAGCGCATCACAGAACTATTTCCAGCGCTTGGTGCGACGCATGACGCGTTTCTTTGTGACCACACGCTGGGATGACACCATCAAGCGATTGGTCAGCACCATTGAACGACTCGGTGGCTACACATGCAAGGTGAGCGACGAGGGCGTCGTCACTGTGTCCACCATTGATAGGCGCAAACTGCGTCTCGTGTTCAAGGCGCACATCATCGAAATGGATGGCAAAATACTTGTGGACTTCCGTCTGTCGAAGGGATGCGGATTGGAGTTCAAGCGTCGCTTCATTAAGATCAAACACGCTCTCGAGGATATCGTATTAAAGGGGCCAACAACTTGGCCCATTGCTATCGCTACCAACTCGGTGCCTTAGTCTATCATTTTAATTCTCTTTAAGTTTTTACATTTTTTTTTAACAATTGTGCTACTATTTTTGTTAAAACTTCATAAGCAAAGAATTTATTACCTAAAAAACTCATGCTATTTTAAAAACTTTGAACAAACTTCACATAGATATAGAATGACAAACTTTTAATTTTGTTAATTGTTAGTGTGTAAGTAGTTTAGTTTAGTTAGATAAACGTTATGCCACAATAAATCGACATCGATTTTGATGATATTTATAAACAAGACTGTTTTAATTGTGACCAAATTGTCGAGGAAACATTTTTAAATTTAACTGATAAATGTCAATAAAGGCGTAAAGTGCAAATTAAAAAAATTTCACACCAGCAATAGTTGCAGTCAATTCACATATCCTCGTATACCAATGAATAGAGTTGATCCTTGAAACTGTTAAAAACCACGGTCTATGAGCATTCCCAAGGTTTTGGACAAGTAATAGACAATTTTTATTTACAAAAAATTTTTGATAATTTTGTAAGGGGTAGGTATAGAAAATTTGGCAAAAAATCATGAAATCCTCTTTATCTCGGCTATTTTAAGGACTATCGCGATGTCCTTTGGACCACAGAATGTTTTTGTCACACAATGTCGGATTCTGAAATCAAAAGGACAAAAGTCCTTCAAACATCCAAGTTTTAAGGACTTTTTTGTATAGACAAAATAGGCTATAACTCGACTATATCCTCACCGATCCTGACGAATCCAGTGTCAAACAACTCCTTTAAGTAAGGCCTATCAACTCACTAAAGGAGATCCAAATCGTCCTGCCGGTTCTTGAGATATCCAGGATTCCAGGATGTTTTTCACATATTTTTCTGCAGCCAAGGATACAAAAATTGCAAGTGTTGGATTTTTAGATGACCCCACATTTTTTTGATGCCAATCGATAAAGTTAGTCCTTACGATCCTAGCAATACATGTCCTTTAAAATTCTGGCAGGATATGGCGGAGATATGGCGTATTTTCCAAAAAGGACATTCAATTTTTTAGCCATAACTTGGCCAAATCCTTAAAGATCTCGTGAAGTTATATATTTTTGCGATCAGAAGGTTTAGGATTATCGATTGGCATTCAAGGATCATCAGGACATTTACAAAATTTGAACATAAAATTTTTTCAAGGGGTGGGTATAGGAAAATTGGCCAAAAATCTAGAAAATCAGCATATCTTGGCCATTTGAAGGACTATTGGGGTGTCCTTTGGCACAGAAACAGCTTTGATCACTAGAAATTGATTGCCATTAGCAAAAGGACAAACATCCTTTAAGCCTATAAGATATAAGGACATTTTTGTATAGAGAAAATGGTCTATAACTCAGCTGCATCCTTCACGATCCTGACGAATCCTGTGTCAAGCAACTGCATTTAGAAAGGTCTATCAACTGACAAAAAGCCAAAGCAATCGTCCTGTCGGTTCTCGAGATATCCACGATTTTGTGATTTTCATAATTTTCCATTGCGCTTCAGTGTAGAATTTAACAAGAGAATTCTTTGAGGATTTTGTAAAGAGTAAGTTAACCTGATCCTAAAAAATAAGGTTGAGTAAAAATTTCAAAGTAATAAAAAAAAAAATCTGAGATGTTTTCTTTTTTTCAACCATATTTATTTGACATCTAGTAACACTTTGAATAAGAGTATAATGGATTCGTCTTTTGTTTTTAGCGTGTTAACAATATATACTCGCTGGCTGATCGAGTCGAACAATTTGGATGCTTATAACAGTTATTATATCTTTATTGTTGATCGGGGCAGCATTGAACATAGATGAATCCGTACCATATTATATGGTTATACAATGATATTTGTGCCTCTGTCGAGCAGCATAAGATGAGTGGAGAAGGATCATACTAATCGTAACGTTAATCATAATGTCTAATAACGAAGCAAAGTGTGGGTATAATATAGATCGGTTGCTTTGTGCGCCAGTCACAAACCCAAAAAAAGAGGTTGACAAACACGTTACACCAAATGCGACACTTGTGTTCATTTTGTTGGTTGGTTTCTTTTTTTACTTTATCATTTCATTTCGTTTCTTTTTGCGTGAGAGGTGAGTGTGCTCGGTGTGTTTGGAATTTTGAAGTGTCAACGTTTACTGTGGTTTCCTGAAGTTCTTGCCAGCGAACTTGACGCCCGCGCCGATCTCCTCCTCAATGCGCAGAATCTGGTTGTATTTGGCCAGACGCTCCGAGCGGCATGGAGCGCCAGTCTTGATCTGGCCGGTGGACAGACCGACGACCAAGTCACCAATGAAGGAGTCCTCGGTTTCACCGGAACGGTGAGAGACCATGGTGCCCCAGCCATTCTTCTTGGCCAACAAATGGGCCTGAATGGACTCGGTGACTGTGCCGATCTGGTTGACCTTCAGCAGCAGGCAGTTGCAGGCGCCCTTCTCCACAGCGGTGGCAATGCGCTTGGGGTTGGTCACAGTCAAATCATCGCCGACAATCTGGATTTTGGTGTTGCTGGTCAGGTTGGTCCAGGCATCCCAGTGATCCTGATCGAAGGGATCCTCAATGGACACAATGGGGAAGTCCTTGATGAACTCCTGGTACAAGTTGGCCAACTTCTCGGGCGACAGCCATTGGGCCTTGTCGCTCTGTGGGTTCTTGAAGTCCAGATCGTACTGTCCATCCCTGAAGAACTCAGAGGCAGCAACATCCATGCCGATTTCGATCTGTAAAAGCGATAAAAGTTAAACAATGCTATAGATATTAAAGAGCTTTATGGTGTACCTTGCCAGTGTAGCCAGCCTTGGCGATGGCATCGCTGATCAGGCAGAGAGCCTCCTTGTTGGACTGAATGTTGGGGGCAAAGCCACCCTCATCACCCACAGCGGTGGCATCCAGACCGAACTTGGCCTTGATGACATTCTTCAGATGATGGTAGACCTCAGAGCCCATCTTCATGGCCTCAGTGAAGCTGGTGGCGCCAGTTGGCAGGATCATGAATTCCTGCATAGCCAGCTTGTTGCCGGCATGGCTGCCGCCGTTGATCACATTAAATGCGGGCACGGGCAGAATGATATCAGTGTTGCCAGCGAGATCAGCAATGTGTTTGTACAATGGCACATTCTTCTTGGCAGCGCCAGCCTTGGCAACGGCCAGAGACACGCCCAGAATGGCGTTGGCACCGAACTTGCTCTTGTTCTCAGTGCCGTCCAGCTTGATCATGAAGTTATCGATGGCAGACTGATCTGTCACATCCAGATTGGCCTTGATCAGCTCGGGACCGATAGTGCTGTTCACATGGCCGACGGCCTTCAGCACAGACTTGCCGTGATAGTTGGCCTTGTCACCATCGCGCAGCTCCAAAGCCTCATGCACACCGGTCGATGCACCCGAGGGGACAGCGGCACGGAACAGACCCAGATCGGTGGTCAGATCGACCTCAACGGTGGGGTTGCCACGCGAGTCGTAGATTTGACGGGCCTTGATCGACTTGATGGTCATATTGTTTTCGTTTGTACTGCAAACAGATGAGAAGATTGGTTAAAAGATTAGTATAATATTGTAAACTATCAAATATCTAAGCTGATATAGTAGAAAGGTGCATACAAATCAAATTATATTGAAAACAGAAAAAAATACTAATAAACAATTCACCTAAATATTTTGTAAATGGGTATTAAATCTAGAAAGGTAATATTAAAAACCTATATAAAAATTAAAACAAAAGTATAAATTTGTTAAGCTATGCAATATATATAGAAAAATCTAGAAAATTCTAAAAAGCATCTGTTTTAATTTATAACTTTTTTGTTAAATTTACTAAATGATTTCCAAATTTAAATTAAATATGTTATTAGGTTCGTGAAAATAAAAACAATTTTATTGCGGCAGATAAGACCCGGAGATAATCTACTATAGATTGTCATAGAATATATACGTATGTATGTATATGTATTAAATATTCGTAATAAATATAACATACATTTAAAATAAATTGAATATATCTATATATATTCTTTTAACAATTTAAGAAAACATAAATAGAATTCGTATTGTTTCCAGATCCAGAAAACACTAACAATTTTGTTTTATATAGTATACTTCTAGTAGCATTTTTACAAATGAGTGCATGTATTTCTGAAAATTTATATGTATGTATATTTCTAAGTGTGCGTGTCTCAAATGACATTAAAATGAGTTAATCCAATTAAAAGAGAAGAACGAATCAATTTCAATTGGGAAGTCAAAGATTTCATCAACTAAGCCGAAAAAATATACCCATATGCATATTGTTTTTAAGTGAGGAGTAGTATTTACCGCTTAAATGAATATACACAAATGAAATTTTCCAATTTACTGAGCTATTTAAATTAACATATTAATGCTTAACAGGAAAACGTGTGTTCGTTGATAGAAAAACACGTAAAGGAGATAAATAAGAATAAATTAAATATATTTAAAATAACGCAGCACAATTTGTTGCTCTAGCAGAATTAACAAATATGATGTAAAAGAACAGTAATTCGCATAAATAAAACACTTTTACTGCAAAGCAGCTGCGGGAGAGCAGCGACCGCAGTGCGATTTGTATGAATGACCTCTACGCCGCGTTTAAGGTCACAGCAAAAGTAATGAGGAAAATTTACCGGAAAGAAAGTAAATTGCACAACGTCACATAGAATATTACATCAAAGGTGCAAAATTTGTAATACTTGCTGTATTTTTACAACAAAATCGATGGAAATGTTTAATTCGCAAACATCAAATGTAAGCGAAAAATTGTATATATAGATTACATATATATGTGTGTCGTCTTATTTTGTTAGATAATCGTAGCGTTTAGTTATTTATGCGCTTATCAGCAGCAAACAATTTTTGCAATTGAATAAATTGTTTGAAAAATAATTATTATTAATGCACACACTCTCACTTTTATATACTATATATCAAATATTTGTGATACATACCAAGAACTTTTAAATTTGAGAAATTGAAATCCAGACGAGAGCGACTTTAGCGAGCTTCCGGCTTGTCCGACTGATTTGCTACTGAAAGCTACGTTCGACCAACTCGATGAGCAGACGACAAATTTTCTACTTTGGCTGATTTTTTGCGCTGCCGACGAATGCAACGTTGGGCAGAATCGGAGAGCGCGCGATACAAATACAATATGCGCCATGTTGTTGTTGTCGTTTGTGGATCGTAAATTCTTGCCGTTGCGTGGTACTGAGAGGAAGTGAGAGTTTACGCTTCCAGGTGGAGGTTCTTTCTGGCGTGTTGTAGGCGTACACCGGACTGCCGACTGCCGGCTTTCTCAGCAAGGGGCTGAATGTTTGAATTGACCTTCGGACAAGGTTAGGCCTAATGGCTTCCACATGTGACTATTTAATTTTACAGGCTGCAAACACATAATATTAAATGTTTACTTTAAATATTAGTAATAAATATTAAGCTAACAAAACTGATATAAAAGCAATTCGTATTTAGCTAGTAACTACACATGTTTTACAGCACTGCCGGTGTGGAGCAAGTTAGCGAAAATTTACTGATTATATTTTCTCTTGCAAGTATTGGTCACACTGCGCACGCATTCAGCACGCGGCCCGCTCTCAAGTTTGTTTATATTGTTTATTTTGCAAGAATAATGTCCAGCGCATTGAACATTGTTATGCCCGGCGACCGCGTCACGGCTGTCGAGGATGTTGCCAAGGGCAAGCGTATCATACTGGGCCCCGGTCTGCGACGAGTCAACGATACAGTTGTGGCCAGCAAAGCAGGTCCACTGCGACACCGGGAACCAAACACATTCTGGGTGGACAACTATCAGCGACGTTATGTTCCGGCGCGAGGAGATCTGATCATTGGCATCATCAAAGCCAAGTCTGGTGATGTGTATCGTGTGGATATTGGCTCAGCAGACTCGGCTTCAATTTCATATTTGGCCTTTGAGGCTGCCACCAAAAAAAATCGTCCCGATCTCAATCCTGGTGATTTGCTCTATGCACGTGTTCTTAATGCCAGTCCAGACATTGAACCGGAATTAGTATGCGTCAATTCCAATGGCAAGCGTGGCAAGCTGGGATTACTACCGGATGGTTTCTTCTTCAAGTGCAGCCTTAATTTGGGACGTTTGCTGCTGCGCGAGAATTGTCCAGCCCTGAAAGCGCTCACGGAAAAACTGCCCTATGAAATTGCCGTTGGCGTTAATGGTCGCATCTGGGTGAAAGCTCACTCAGCAGCTGAAACTGTGGGACTGGCAAACGCCATATTGTCTTTGGAACAGGCGGGACACTCTGAGATCGACAAAGTGTGTGATAACCTTGGCGAAGTGTTGCAGGCATAGTGAATAAATGAAGCTTTTATAGTTACTTACCTTTTCAAGTTCGTATTTTACTTTAATTGGAATAATTTTCATTCACTTTAATTTATAACTTCGAAAACTCTGACAGTTCAAGATTTCATAAGCCAAATTGCCCTATGAAACTAAGTAACTGGCCACGGCTGTGCTTGACTATGGACTGCATTGAGACGCCTGCGCGCAAGTCTCAAACTCATTGGAAATATTTCCAATTCTGATAACGTGGGAGTGGTGGGGGTGACTTGAGCCGACGTGCATTAATTTTCTCTGTCCCGTTTGCACTTTCGCACATACAAATAGATATACAAATACAGCTTTGCTTCCATTCCTCGCCATAGAGAAATTGAGAAAATCATTTTAAAAGCTGCGCCTTAAAAAAGGGAAGGGATTAAAATGGGCGTCTTAAAGTTCATAAATACTTTAAATATACTAATTGCTTAATATAAAACATGGTCACACTACTATTACATTGAGTACCATGATACAATAACAGCTGGTAGTCTCGTCCGCTGCGAGGTTTGTTAACGTTGAAGGCTGAGTGCGGACGCAATTGTTTCGAATTAACCCTTGTGCAAAATGACATATTGCAATGTGTGCCGTAGACACGTGAATGATGTAAAATGTATGAGTGCGCCAAAGTGTTTGGAAAAAAGAAAATTATGGGAGGAATCGTTGGAGTGCAAACTAGGTAATAACTCTAGAATTTGCGAATCGCATTTTAAGGCTGAACATTGGAAGTTGGCCACAAATAGAGGCAAGAGTTTTCAAAGAAGGCGGTTAAACAATGACGCTGTTCCAGAGAGAGAGCCTGTGCTAGGACGCTACGCCAATTCGAAAACTCAAACGGAGTAAGTGCATTGTGGGAGAATAAGTCAAAACTTTTATTGAAACAATAATGTATTTTTATTAAAGGGACAAGCTAATAAAATCTGCAATGCTTATAGAAAATAAGAGCCTTAAGCAAATGAATCGTGAGATGAAGATCGAAATTAGTTCTTTACGCAAGCAGCTGGAGGAATATAATCTATTAGATATGTCTCTCAGCAAAATTTTTACGGAGAACCAAATAAAAATGTTAAAGAATGGCGGAAAGCGAACGACGTTCAATTCTACAGACATATCTGCAGCGATTTGTCTGCATACAGCGGGGCCTCGTGCGTATAGACATTTATACAAGAAAGGTTTCCCTTTACCAAGTAAAGCCACCTTGTATAGGTGGCTAGCAGAAAACCCACAGGAAACGGAAACCCGGGAAGATGTCGTTGAGCTCACGGACGACGAAGATGAAGATTAGGAACCTAAAGAAAAGATTGTCTATGCAAAAACAAAAACAACGCTTTTTTCAAGTTCAGAATTATTAAAAATTAAGTTGTAAAACAAATCTAAGTTTATTTTGTATAACTGTCAACTTTAATCCCCTTGCATCTTCTAAGGGTTAATGCACACACTATTTGCCGTTTCGCTCGCCCTACTACGCTTGTATAATTGTATCATGGTTTCGCTCCCCTGATTACGCTGAGCCCCTTTGGTATCAGATTTTGCGGACGAGACTATCTGCTTATTGTGCACGCAATGAGACGCTCACCAAGATCTTGGGTCAGTTTATGACGGAAAATTCTGATGACGTGCGAGTGGTGGGGGTGACTTGAGCCGACGTGCGTTAGTTTTCTTCGTCCCGTTTGTACTGCACTTTCTCACATTGATTTGTAGATAGACAAATGCAGCTTTCATCTCTCGCCATAGAGAAATGGAGAAAATCTTTTTAAAAGCTGCGCCTTTGAAAAGGGAAGGGATTAAAATTGGCGTCTTAAAGTTCATAAATACTTTAAATATACTAATTGCTTAATATAAAACATGGTCACACTACTATTACATTGAGTACCATGATACAATAACAGCTGGTAGTCTCGTCCGCTGCGAGGTTTGTTAACGTTGAAGGCTGAGTGCGGACGCAATTGTTTCGAATTAACCCTTGTGCAAAATGACATATTGCAATGTGTGCCGTAGACACGTGAATGGTGTAAAATTTATAAAGGCGCCAAAGTGTTTGGAAAAAAGAAAATTATGGGAGGAATCGTTGGAGTGCAATCTAGGTAATTACTCTAAAATTTGCGAAACGCACTTTAGGGCTGGACATTGGAAGTTGGCCACAAATATAGGCAAGAGTTTTAAAAAAAGGCGGTTGAACGTTGACGCTGTTCCAGAGAGAGAGCCTGCACTAGAAGGCTACGCCAATTCGAAAACTCAAACGGAGTAAGTGCATGGTGGTACAATAAGTCAAAACTTTTAGTGAAATAATAATGTATTTTAATTAAAGGGACAAGCTAATAAAATCTGCAATGCTTATAGAAAATAAGAGCCTTAAGCAAATGAATCGTGAGATGAAGATCGAAATTAGTGCTTTACGCAAGCAGCTGGAGGAATATAATCTATTAGATATGTCTCTCAGCAAAATTTTCACGGAGAACCAAATAAAAATTTTAAAGAATGGGGGAAAGCGAACGACGTTCAATTCTACAGACATATCTGCAGCGATTTGTCTGCATACAGCGGGGCCTCGTGCGTATAGACATTTATACAAGAAAGGTTTCCCTTTACCAAGTAAAACCACCTTGTATAGGTGGCTAGCAGAAAACCCACAGGAAACGGAAACCCGGGAAGATGTCGTTGAGCTCACGGACGACGAAGATTAAGGATTAAGATTAAGAACCTAAAAAAAGATTGTCTATGCAAAAACAACGCCTTTTTCAAGTTCAGAATTATTAAAAATTAAGTTGTAAAACAAATCTAAGTTTTTTTTTATAACTGGCAATTTTAATTCCCTTGCATCTTCTAAGGGTTAATGCACACACTATTTGCCGTTTCGCTCGCCCTACTACGCTGAGTTCCTTCGCTCGCACTCATTGTTGACATATGTAGATAGAGTACCAGCTTTTGCCGACGAAAATACCTTGTATAATTGTATCATGGTTTCGCTCCCCTGATTACGCTGAGCCCCTTTCACTCAGACTCATTGTTATGATTGTATAGGTATCAGATTTTGCGGACGAGACTTTCTGCTGTTATTTTTGCTTGTTTCTTGTTTGCTCTCTCTCAATAGTGTGACCCATAAGTTGGTATATACTGAAAATGTGATCATCTCTCACACACAGACCAACACTCGTTCCTCACTCAACCAAACAGCTGATTGTCGTTATCAGCCGCTACACACAGAAGCAAGTGCAGGTGTCAGCGGCGACTTTCCAGAATAAAGAAAGTCACAGCTGGTTACGGTTACGGTTACGTTTACGGCAAAGAGAACAAGTCCAAAGGTGCCATCAAAATAAAATGACGTTCCTCGAATTTTTGCTTCTGCTTCTCGTGCTCTACTATGTAGTCTATGTGGTGCTCTGGATTGTGCTTGACTGCAATGTAGCCCTGTGGTACAAATCTCGTTTCGGTGTCTCGCTCTCCACAATGCGTGGGCAGGTGGTCTGGATAACCGGTGCCTCCAGCGGCATTGGACGTGCTTTGGCCGTAAGCTTGGCCCGCCATGGCGTGCGACTTGTTCTCAGTGCTCGACGCCAGGAGCAGTTGGAGCAAGTGCAGGCCGAATGCCTGCAAGTGGCACGTGGTCTGCTGGCGCAGAAGGATGTTCTCATACTGCCCCTGGACATGCTGCAGCTAGACAAGCATCAGACAGCTCTCTACACGGTACTCAATCATTTCGAGCGTCTCGATGTGCTGGTCAACAATGCAGGACGCTCTCAACGCGCCAACTGGACCGACATTGAGATCCAGGTGGATCGTGAACTCTTCGAGTTGGATGTCTTTGCTGTGGTGCATCTCTCCCGGCTCGTGGTGCGCTACTTCCTCGAGCAGAATGGGGGACGCGGTCACATTGCGGCCACTTCCAGCATTGCTGGCTTCAGTCCTGTGCCCTTCTCGGCCACTTACTGTGCTGCTAAGCATGCGCTTAATGCTTATCTCATGGCTTTGAAGACGGAACTTCGTAAATTGGATGTGACCATTTTTGCACCGGGTCCCATTGCGACCGATTTCCTGCTGGAGGCATTTACGGGCTCACAGGGCGGCAAAGTAGGTCAGAGCACCGCCAACCAGAAGCGTCTAACGGCCGAGCGTTGTGGTGAACTCTTCGCTGTCGCGCTGGCCAACAAAATGGATCTCACCTGGTGTGGACTGTTTCCCGTCAATCTGATGGCGTATTGTGCACGCAATGCGACGCTCACCAAGATCTTGGGTCAGTTTATGACGGAGAAGACGCTTAACAAGATACGCGAGGGCAAACTCTAAAAATAGCATCACTTGTGTGCCATTGTACAAGATAATTATACATGTAATAATTATTAAACTGATTTTTTAATTGATTAATTCTTTGATATGCGACGAGATCTTGACGCGTTTCCGCTTCGCCTTTGCTATCGTTGTAGTTGTCTGTTGCACGCCTTGGGGCGCTGCCTTTTGTTTCTTGCTCTTCTTGCAGGACAAAGGGTTCGGATTCTTTGGGCCACGTTGTTGTTTCTTTTTCACAGCCGGCTCTGTTGGTTTTATTCCTTGCTGTTGCTTCATATAGTCGATTTTGTCTGCTTGTTTGCCAAGCATTTGATTTTTGGCACGCTTTAGCACCCATTTCTTGGATGCTGCCGAGGGAGCTTCGAGCACGGGCGTCGCTTTGTGCAAGTAGAGAAGACAACGTCCCGGAATCTTCCGCAGACTTGCCTGCAACAGACGATCCTGGGAGGCGACCACGTACCGATTGTCCTTGGTCTGCAAGGCAAGTATGTTTAATTATGCACTCTTTTAACACCATTCACTCACCATTGATTTAATGCACTCTGCAGCAGCAACAGGTTTCCCCTCGTGTCCACATTTGTGCACGTGGAATTGTTTTACAATTGTTGTGGCACCTGTTAGAGGTGCACCCAAAGCCTCTGCCTCCAATATTACACACTGTGTGGTCAGCAGTTTCACATTGCACTGAAAGTATTTGCGTATCTGCTCTTCTATGCCGATTTTGTGCTGAAAACAGATGTTGTTATAAAACTTATTTTGCAATTCTATTAGATTGCTTCACCTGCAGTGCTGCTTGGCAGAATGTGGCGTCCACTAGCACCTGATAGGGCTCCCGAAACTCAAAGTTGCTGGCGAAGAACACCAGCGT
The DNA here is from genome assembly GCA_035046325.1 of Drosophila niveifrons. Classification (NCBI taxonomy): domain Eukaryota; kingdom Metazoa; phylum Arthropoda; class Insecta; order Diptera; family Drosophilidae; genus Drosophila; species Drosophila niveifrons. The sequence goes on from JAWNOC010000068.1 coordinate 11,713,942, forward strand.
TTTGTGTGACTTTTTAAAGCGCGAGATTTTCATCGTTTTACTTGAAATAAACAAATAACTTCTTTTGGCAACACAGAAAGCAAAACACGCCGAGCCAGCAGTGTGACCATCAGCTGATACAGCAAGAAAGCCATACTACTGGGAGAAACATCGATTACTCAACAAATGTTGATGGCAGACAAATAATGTAAATTTTAAATGAATGATTTTGCATTATTGTTTAAAATCCACTTTGTGCGACCATAAGTTAAAAAATGTAATTGCGAATTTGCAAACTTTACAAGGCTTAAACAAGCGATAACGAACCCATTACATATTAACAATGTACTTTACAGTTTGATGCATACAATTACTGTAACAGTGCTGCTAACTCAGCTTGGACGACTTTTACGTTTTGCAGCACTGTTTAAATTTGAATAATTCAAAACTTGGCGCGCATAATTTGTTGCGTGCTTGTGTGTTTTCAACCACCTTACGTGGTTTTCACCCTCTTTTCAGCATTTTCCTGGTTCCAATGGTTTAGTTTTGTTTTGGCTGCATCTGCCGGCGATACCTTCGTCAATTCAACTGCGCAATTATTAAGTTATAGTTCTAAGAAGACGCTGTGTGTGTGAATTCAAAGCCCACGTAAATATTGTGGTGATATTGTTAGCATTTCAAGTGTGACTATTGCTTTTTTTTTACTTTTACCATGATTCACTTGATTTTACATTGCACAAAGGGCATAACCCGCCTCGGCTTTGTACATTCCCTATGTACGCGACAATAATAGACAATGTACACATGTGTATATGTGCATTTTAATGTATACTGTATATATACGATTGCCTAGCGATTGTTGCATTTTCATACATATATTTCTGGGCTTCTGGGCACTTGAGCATGTGTTACTGCATTGGTAAATTGTATTTTATTGCTATTGGGTGCAGTTTTTATGGCTTGAACGCTTGTTGTGCATCCCTTTCTGGCTCCAACTATTGGCTTATCATTGTGATTAGCACTACTATGCTGCTATATTGTGTGGAACCGAACGTAGTTTGCGTGCGCTTTCCTTTGTGACGCATGTGCCAAGTTGCAGTTGCCACTTGCGGCGATAAAACTGCACACTTGCTCTCAATCCACCAAGGTTGCCCCTGGATAGCAAATGAAATACGTACTCTCTATCAGCTGCCTGGCATGACTATTGCAATTGCATTCTCTAACAGTTTGTTATTCTCTCAGTTTGATATCGAACCAAATGAAACCAGGAGAAAAACAACAGAGCAATTGTAGTTATCGTACTTTGTCCATTCAGTTGGTTCTCACTAGTCTAGCATATTTTAACAGCGATCTTAAGATAGCTTTTCTCTTTACGCTTGATTCTTAACTCATTGCCATATTAACACTTTTGGCACTTTTCAAAAGCGGTATTCCTCTCTATTTGTTGCTTATTCAACCAGCCCGGTTCTGGGCAAGCAGCGGATTGCACATGTTCTGCATACGCAATTAGTGGAATCTTACGTCAAAGCCTGGCTGCCTGGCTACCTAGGTTTCCGGTGGAGCGATGCCGATGCGGATTTATTCATTTGGCAGCCGGACACATTCGTCTAGTCATTGGGCCAGTGAAAGTCAGGCAAGTTCATTTACAGATTGATTGAAGCGAGATAATTTCATCAAAAGGCAACTCTATCATTCTTACTCAACCGGCGTTTTTGCATGTTATACGTAAATGGCACTCCCAGTATTTCAGTGCTTAAAATTTCACTCAGGAGTCGTGAGTTTATATTGTTTGCTTACGCAGTCAGTTATTGGGGCTCATCAGGTACGCCCAGCAGGCACAGTTCAGAGTCCGATCAAAATACTAAGTACTCGCTTGATTCGCTTCATTCATCAGTTAGCGAGTAATGCACTCAGCATGCAAATTTCATTCGCTTGCCAACACATACTCAGACACGACATATTTAAATTATTAGCCAAAAAGACATGCAGTTTCATTGACTCTATTCGGGATTTTGTGGCCATTAGCAAACATTTGGCGTTGTCAGCCGACTTTTATTTTTAATGCGATTTTATTTCATTGCTAATTAAAGTGCAAACTCAACAAATGACTTACTTATTGTCTTGAGCAATGTAATACAAGTTGTTTAACTACGACAACAATGACACCTCAAAAAACGTAATATGATAATTTCTTTTCCATTTGCTGCACTTAATATTTTATATAAACCTATTTCTAAATGTCAAATTGCCTAAATTTTAAATATAACAAAATTAAAAGAATTGATTTCCTTAAGCATCTAAATTAATTATATTCAATCTTTGCAAAGTTCAAATTCAAGCACGCTTCATTCAATACAAGTTTGCAAATCATTTGCCAACAATTCTGCGTCATTTTCTAGCTAGATTTTCGGATCATGACTTGGCACACGGGGCAAATAACCATAATTATCTGCAATCAAATAGGTAATGCGATTTTTGAGGTGGTTTTATTATATCCGCTTATGCGTATCTTGTTGACTTTAAGCGAGCTCACGTAACGTTAATTGAAATTGTCCAACTTTGACGATAATCTATAATATAATAAGTACTTGGCACTTTGATCAAAACTAATTGCAAGTTAAATAATCGATATCCCTTCTATACGTTATATAACATACGTTATACATCAGATTAAGCTAAGGTCGCCATATAGTTCGCTGACCACCATGACAAGATTACATCTTATAAAATGCCCATTTAAATCTTGTTGTGGTTGTGTAACAGTGATATTTGAAAAAGATTTTTAACGCAACAAATTAAAAAGAATCTAATTACTTTTCAATATATATATATATATATATATATATATTTTTTTTTTAATATTTTAATAAAACTCATAATTAAAAGAAAGGGTTTTTTATTACTATTTAAAAATCTTTTTAAAATCTTAAAATAATCTTTGCAAATATTACAAATTATAATTAAGCCGTGGTTAAGTTCAAAAGGTAATAAACGAAAATTTCACAATACTTGGGAAAATCTGCAGGTGAAGACTCTGAGAGCAGAAAGTGTGACTTATAATTATTGCACACCCTCAGAGCGAGAACTGGAAAAAACGCAATGGAGAATTACCCAAGCTTTACCCATGGAGTGCTCGCAAATGTGTTCATGTACATATTTATTTATTTATAACTATTAAGCCGATTTTAAAATAGCCATATAGTACTTGGGATAATTACGCATACGCACAATGGTTAAACACATTAAGCGCAAACATTAAAATGATGTGAAAAGTTATTTAAAGCATAACGTAATGCTCTTCACGTAACGTTAAACGTTACAAGAGGTCGGCTTGATAGAGAGCGAGAGAGTGAGCGAGAATAATTGAGAGAGAGAGAGAGCAAAGAGTCAATTGAAGCTACTGATCAACATGCTAATTGCACAGTGGGGTTAATATGATATCGAAAACCTTTAAATTGGAAAAGTGTTATAGATGTTTACATATACAATATTTCATTATATTGAGTACTTTCGTTTTAAAGAATTATAATATTTCATATGTGCATTACGATAATGAAATAATAATGAAACTAAGAATATATTTTTAGGGGAACTATCTATTTACATTTTTTAAAGCTTGTTAATTCACAATACGTTAATTGATTAAATCAAGCGCTGGTCAAAGCGTATGTAATTGTTTACAATGTAAACATTATAATATATTTTTACGAGAGACAGATATTTTTAAAAAATCGCCATAAATTCCTTACATTAGTTGATTTGTAATTTGTTAATTGAATAAAACAACTGCTAGACTTTGTCGGTACGTAATTGTTTACAATAAAATGCATATGAAGTGTATGTGAGTAGCTAAGGCTCCACGTCCACTGTATATGTGTGTTGCCGGCAACACAGCTGAGTGAGCATCTGGCTTGAGTATGCTATAATAACAAGCCGTTGAGAGCGCGTTCTTTAGTTCAACGGCAGCCAGCGGCGCAAGTGGAACACGCGCATCAACGAATTGTGTAAAGCGAGCGGAACGCGTCAAAGTGAAAAGCGCAGAAAGAAGTAAATAATGTGCATGTGTGGTGTATAATAGCAACACAAATACATAGTGAAAGACAAGACACAACAGAAAACGACATCGACGTACAATTAAATTTAATTACGTGCTGTTCTATCCGTCTGTCTTTCTGTCTTTCGGTCGATCTGCATAAGTTCAATGAAGAACGGGCCACAAAGCGTAGAAAGCGACAGCAAATGACAACAACAGCAATTGCATTTGATACAAATACAAATACGAAAAGAAAACATATACATACGTATGTGTGCCTGTGAGTGCTGCGAGTGCTGAAGTTGCAGCTCATCTTTCAAAACAAAGCTCATGTGTTCGTTCTTTCCATTAATTTACTGAAATTTGTGTGCAAGCGGAAATCGCAAACAATAGAATTGCCCATTAAAATTACAAAAGTTCTTAACGCGACCGAGTTCAATAACAAAATTATTATTCGAAACTACTGCGATCGCGTGTTTTGTGTGATGATAACAACTGTCAATGCTTATGCAAAGAAATATTTACACAATTTTGTGCTGTATACATCTTCCATATTAACGTATACAGAATAAGATTGAGATACGTAAACACAGGCAATGCAGATGCAATACATTTCATTCATGGATTACGTTATTTATTTTGTGTTATTATAAATATTTGCATCACATCGTTTTAGTTCACGTGCGCGCGCGATTTTTCAACGGAGTACAACACAAAAACAAACTGTGTCACCCAAACAATACAAAGCATTAGCGAGTGAGAGCAGAACAACAATACAAGGCAAAGAACTGCACCCAAGAATAAAGCTCAGCTGGCGGCCAAATAAAGGTGAGTGCGATGGAGTCGACGACACTGCATTAACAATGATATGCAGTTCACGTGCAGTGACTGAAGAGAGAGCGAGAGCGGCAAAGAGTGAGAGTTGTATTTTTGTTGGGGTGGGTGGGCGATTGCCCAAAACAGAGCGAGAAAGGAAAAGAGAGTAGAAGTCGAATCATGGCAGACAATACACAGAAAAGATTTCTTGATTTTATTAACAAATCAAAATTATCAAATTTTAAATTTACTGCCAAATACATAAATATAATTAGCAAATTCAAAATTGATTTCCTTATTAATTCATATAAATACACACCTATATATAGATATGTTAATTTTCGATTGAGATTTTCTTCATGTGTATTTAATGCGTATTTATAAACATTCCGTTTGTAGTCAAAAATGTTTTTTCGCTTGTTTGTTTCGGAGAAGCTTTCGCCTTTCATGCTGTGATTATTATCGGGTTCTGGTTCGTTTCTAGCATAAGCAGCACCAGCATCAGTCTCAATCTCAATCTCAGTCGCAGTCGCAAGAGCAGCGGGAGCAGCACAAATGAAAAGTAGGCCAGTGGCGTCTCTCTGACTATTTATCTATGTTGTCTCTCTGTGCTTGTCTGTTGTTTTGATAATGCGTCGTGGCGCTTCCAGCCTGGAAGTTCCAGCCGTTCTTTCAGCCGTCATAATACTCGTTTCATTCTCTTCGCCTATCTCTTGTAGCCATTATACATATTTATGAGTAAATAGAGTATAAGCACATCACTCAATAACAATTGCAAAAGTACTATATGAAAACACTTTGTTGCGTTATTTCTTTCCTGATCAACTCTATAAATATCAAATTTAATGATGTGTTTTTAATATTTATGGTCCAGAGTAGTATGTTACATACGCAACTTGGTACGTAACCAATTAACGATAGGTGGTAACATTTTTTTTGTTGTTTTGCTATCGTGGATTACCAGATCAATTACGTATTATTCTAGTTCTGGGATGCTTATCATAATATTGCAATTTATTGTGATATTTATCATAATAGAATGATTCAAAGAACTTTGTGTGATTCAAAACAATTGCAATGTGTATTGATACGCAAGAAGTCTATACAATTCATTATTTCATTATTTTATTGTCTACCAGGATGAAAATTAATACTAAATTCAATTCTCATGAATTCTCTGTTTTTTTTTCGAAAACAAGTTAATTTTAAGAGCTTGTTTAGAGAGATAAACTGGTAAGTTCGAATTTCGCGCGAAGTTATCTAACTGTAGAGCCTGAAAATGTGTGTTATATATTGTGTTTTTGCCTATTTGCGCATATTTCCCCCTTGACCCTGTCCCTGAACCCCAAACAAAGCGTTCACATTCAGTAGATTTCTAAGCCGATCGCCACGTGCTGACCTTGTCGATGGCACTTTTCTTTATCGCAAATGTGATTCTAAGGGTCGAATACTGGAATAATGTTACTCATGCTAAGTTTGTTTTGCTTGTTCTTCTGTTGTTTGCCTTTTTTTTTATTACTTTTGCTGTTGTTGTATTTATTTTGTTTATTTATTTTATCATGCCTGCCGCTTTCTGTCAACTCTTATACCCCACATTCTCATAGTGTAATCATGTGTGTGTGTGTGTCTCTCTCTCTTTCTGTCCGTCTTTCCCCGTCCGTCGTTCCCCCCTCTCTGACTCTCGCTTACACGTTTTGCGTTTATAAAAAATGGCAAGATCGTGACTGTAATTGAAATGGGCTTCAAACTCGCTTGCACTATTCGCAATGACTTTATTTTAAGTACAAGTAGTGAGACATTTTTGAAATTCCACTTCTTCAAATAACTGAAATTTTTTCCAAACGTGTTCCCCAATCTCTGCATAGACTTCCCCATAGAATGATGACGTATGTATTGTGCAAAATTAGCGAGAGGTAATACCCTTTCTCTCTGTCGTACCCACTTAGCATATTTATTATGTATGCGCATATTCTATTGATTAAGCAATCGTGCTTAATTTCCAAGATGTATGATTTAACTATGACTATATTATATGCTATTGTTTGATAATAATGCTCGTTGAATTAATTATAGAGTGCGCATTTAAACTCGTGCCAAATGGAGGCGTTACCCAAATCCCCAATGTTGACTTTACTAATCGTATCGCATTACTCACTCCCGGTTAAAAATGCAATTTGTGTTTACTAAATAATCGTCGATTCGCCTACGTGAACTGTGTGCACATTAATGATTGCAATTAACAAGTTTGAGCTGAAAATCAAATAAGTGGAAGGCATTCTAAAAATATTTCAATTACGCTAAAAATGTCCAAAACAATTCGCAAATTGTTCTCTGGGGTCAGAGCAAATATTGCACATAATTATTGTAAACAATAACTCATAGTACTTGAAAACTATTTTAAGATTTAAGCGGAAGATTTTCCCCAGACTCTGTCTGCAAAATACTCGTACATTTGACCGCAGTAATTGACATCAGCATTTTGCAATTTGTCTAGAACTTCTTAATTGAATCAATTCATTGAATCAATCAATTGAACCGTTAGTGCTCTTCTTATTCTTACCGTTGGTGCAAATGAACTTATCTTTAAATACTCGTATTACGGTAAGTTTTGTGTCAGCTAAAAACGGTGCTTTATGCCAATGCAAATTAATATTGTTGATTCCGACTAAATTCGATACTCCTTTATCGATACTAAGAATACAAAATAATTGAACTGGAATTTGCTGATCCATAAATTAATATCTTTTTGTTTTACTTTTTGTCTGCTATTTAATATATATATACTATATTTTGAAGTAAATTAAAACTGTATTATTCGAAATAAACCTTACAAAATGTCCCACTAAGAGGGGTGAATTTAATTTAAAAAAAGTGGTGCTCTGATCTTTGAGTAATGAAAAGCAGCTATTAAAGTTTTTACCATGATTACTTGCTGGGGTGAAAGCTCTATACAACAATCCCCTTTATGGTTGACTAAATTATAGTAAATTCCAGCAGTCAGTAAGTCAGTCTGTCAATCAGTTAGCTTGTCAAACTGTCTGGCAATTAGTCATTGGATTAACACGAAACCATTTTTCAGAGAGGTGCCACGGAGTTGAAGTGCACAGTTAATTGGCAGCGCTTAATGTGTTCATCTGGAAGCATGTCAAATTAATGATTCAGCAGCTCTCTAGAATATTGCTGAGATGAACTTGATGGACATTTTCGCTAATGTTTTTCGTTGTGTATTTTTTGCAGCCTAAAGCCATCAACATATCAAAAGTGGAGTCGCGTATAGTCGATAGAGTGAAATGACCATCTTGCCAGACATTAAGGCCACCGATGCCTGTTGCGTGGGCGGAGGTGACACCAGCAGCAACAGCGAGGCAAGCACCAGTGGCAGCCTCAAGGATCAGCATCATCATCATCATCATGGCAAAAACGATTGCCTGGGCATGAATTGTTGCACCTCAGCCGCAAGCTCAGAGTTGTCCATCGATGAGAAATCATCGACTTCGTCGGCCACGACGAATAAGGTCAACAATAATCTCAACGAATTTCGCACATTCAATTACCACGAAGCTGTGGCTCATGCCAATTTTGCCGCCTGCGAACCCATCGACATTGAATTCTCCGATGTCCGCTATGCGGTTCGCAAGTTTTCCTTTGCCGAACGCAAGTTTGGTAAGTACTCAAAGAAGTTTCCAAATAATTCAAAAGTGTGTGCTGATTGTTTTGGTCCTTCGGCAGTTACCAAGGAGATTCTGCATGGTCTGCAGGGCAACTTTAAATCGGGTGAACTGACAGCCATCATGGGTCCTTCGGGTGCAGGCAAGAGCACACTATTGAATGTCATGTCGGGATTTTGGTAAGCCAATGGATTCACTCTTTCAATTAATATGTTTTTGTATACAATTATCACGACATTTGCATATTTTAAAAACCAGACTACAGTCTCCACAATAAATTAGCATTGATTTATTGTATTAAACTCTTTTTATTATTCATTATTTCTTTATTCTTTTTTTTTTGGCAAATTTATTGTATCTCTAGCAAGTAATGCCTTTCTCTTTAGCGATATTCTACTAAATTAAGTATTGCTTTCTATATATCGAATTTGCCACAAAGTCCAGTTGCGATGTGACGCCACAAGATCGTACGACCAACATATCTATATCTATTTGTATGAGAACAGACACTGGGCTTTTTATTGCATTTCTAAGTAGAAGTAGCGAAGCGATAATGAAATCGACTATAGCGAATGCCTGAGTCATAATTGCAGTGACGAACGAACATTTGCATAACTGCAGTTTTAGCTTGCAAATGCTTTCAACGAGATTCAATTAAAACTGGAACAATCGATAGCCTATTTAAACTGCTAACAGGAGTTAGTTACATATATTATATGAGAGACTAATAATCTATGTCGGAACTGTCACTGACTGTCAAAGACACGCGCTATCAGCTATCAGCAGATTCATTTTCAACGCCTGCAACAGCAACAACATTTGCTCTATGAGAGACCCTGGCAAAGTCCACACACGAGCGGATCATAATACTGCTCAATATAGAAGTCTATACTGTTAGATTGCCTAATGCAAAACTAATTTAATCTTATGTCAGGGCACTTTTCCTGATGAAGTAACATGTGTCGAGATAGACATTACACAAAAATACTTATTCTAATTAATAAACAAAGGTATTTTCCAATCGATTATGTGATTTCCTATTACGTTTCGATTTCTAAACTTTAAAACAAAAAGCTAATTAACTGCAAATCGCATGGGTTGCAATATAGAAAAATTTGATTTGAAATTTGTAGAATTCAAAATGATGTAAAAAATAAATGAACATCAATTCTTCACTCAATTCTCTAAGTAACAGCATATAAACCTTGCCTAAGCTGAAAGATGAATTCTTATAGTATTCGTTTACGATGCTTACTTATCATCAATTCATCTACGTTGTTAGATAATTGTTTTACTTATATTTATTATTACACATGAAGCAATTCAGCACTTTTGCTTTGAGCTAGAGTTCAGTAAATTGTTACACATGTCGCCATAATGTCGCTTATCGGTCAATAAACTACGAACTTGAAATGAATACGCTTACAAGTATTCAGACTCGAAGTCATATTCATACTCATTCTCACACTCACAGACACAGGCAACTCAAAGTCGCATTCGTAACCCGCCACAATTTTGCTCGCATCTTGACTTTGTTTACAGAGTTTGTTTTAATTGCGGCGTCCCTCTTTTTTTTTGTTGTTTTGTGTAGCGCCTCCGGAGTCAGTGGCAGCATTCGCGTCAATGGCAAACCCATGGCCACAAGCTCGGAGCGATTTCGCCGGCTGTCGTGCTACATTCACCAGGATGATCTGTTGCGTCCTCAGCTGATGGTTGGCGAGATAATGCTGATGGCAGCGCACTTGAAGCTCGGCTTCAAAGTGACCAAAAGCTACAAGCTTAATTTGGTAAATTACTTTATTATGAAATCATCGTGCTATGTATTGAAACATTGGCTTTGGTTATTAATGCTTTGCATAGATCAAACACATCTTATCGCTGTTGGGGTTGGAGCATCGCTACAATGTGCACACAGGAAAACTCTCGGGCGGACAGAAGAAGCGTCTTGCCATTGCCCTGGAGCTGATAAGCAACCCGCCGGTTCTCTATCTGGATGAGCCAACGACGTGAGTATCAAGGCATAGTGATAACTAAATAAATATTGCCAGCTCCTCTTCGCCATGAGCAGAAAGTGCTTTGAACTTAGCTTTAAATGACGCCCCCTCGCACCTATGAAATCAAACAAATAAATAGCGAATAAACGGAACTATAATTTAATATGAAATAGGAAAGAGAAACAGATTGATAATGATGTAGCGCCTTAAAATAGACCAAAATTCATTCGTATGAATAACGATCTAAAATTTGTTCCAAGTATAAATGGAAAGATACAATCATATTGAGAGAATTCACAAAAACATTTGCACAACTGAAATATTCATCAGTTATAATACAACGAATCTGAACTTTATATTTTAATTGTGCACTCTCTACCCATCAATTATATTTTCCACAAAATTTTCCATTATTTTGCATAGTACAAAATTGTTCAGCTACTTAAATTGTGTTACTTATTATTGTGACTGAGAATTTCTGTATACTCTGTAAACTCGGTCATAGGCCCGCTTGAGGGGGAATTTATGGATGTCTACAACTTTATGGCCATTACGAATAATGACTTGCAAATTGAAGCTCTAAAGCTAGAGTCTAATGACCCGCTCTAGACATACTATGAATAAATTCATTAACTATGAGAGATCACAAAAAATGCGCTTTCTATTTGACTTGTATACATACTCGTAGTAGAATCCAAAAATAAGAATCATATGTTATTTTATTATATGACCGGTTATTTTAACGTACAATGCTATAAACAATTATTGTGTGTAATGAACGCAAAGAGTATTAACTGGAAGTGTGAGTTGCCAAAATGAATTCACTTTAGCAGCATTTTGATTGTCTGTCGGATTAACAAGGGATTATAAAGTTAAAAGCTTCACAAGGGAATTCTTAAGCATCCATAGGGTATATTGTCATTTAAGAATTAGCACTCTATAGTATATATATAAACTGATTCCAGGGTAACAGCAAATCGAACCCTACGCTTCTTCTAAGCTTTGATCATGCGATAGATTTGTGATGCGGAAATAATGTTTCGGTGTTTTTCCACTGTGTTGAGCCGATGAAAGTTCGCTGATTATGTTTATTGCACTTATGTATTAGTTTAATCTCTTCTCATTATCATCATCTATAATTGAAGTGCCTTTCGTTGAACCTTTTCACAGCGGCCTTGACAGCTCCTCGTGCAGCTCATGCGTGGCCTTGCTTAAGAAACTTGCGACGCAGGGTCACACGATTGTCTGCACCATCCATCAGCCGAGTGCACTGATCTTCGAGATGTTCGACAAGCTCTACACTGTCGCCGATGGTCACTGCATGTATCAGGGCCGGGTGAAGGAGCTGGTGCCATTCTTAGCCGATCAGCAGCTCATCTGTCCCAGCTATCACAATCCAGCCGATTACCGTAAGTACTTTCTGCTAAAGATTGTATCTGCAATAGGTTATATATATCTTTATTTATATACAGTGCTGGAGGTGGCAGTTGGCGAACATCAACGAGACATCAGCAATCTGATAGAAGCTGCGAAAAAGAAGTATTACGAGGATGCGAGTCGTTATCCCTACGTTAATACCGACGATGTGTCGCGCATTATCTCAACGATACAAGGTGAGAGATATAATTAAATTAAAATTAGAGTCTTTAAAGAATATACAAATTGTTTAGGATATAATTTCAAATCAATTTCTTAATACAAAGTGTTTGCATTTTAAATATCAAAGTTTATTAATGAATTCTGATTAAAACAAGTTATGAATTAAAAACTGGTAGCTAGAATATGAATATGATTTTTACTACACTATTAAATAGTCGTGTTTACTTATGCAATTGCTTAAAGAAAGTTTCTTATTGCGCAACATTATATCGTGAATCAAAGAATTACATCACATTGAATACTCGTAGTTGCGTCATTCGGATTCGTGAATAATAAGCACGACAGCATAGCCATAGAGTACTCGTAGTTGTATTTGAATTTGTTTGGATGGCGTGTGGCTACTTAAATATATACACAATATGTATGTATACTCAATGTTCATTTGCATTACAACATTTTTAGAGAACATTGGCGGCAAGAAGTTGAGCAGCTCGGCCCAAGAGCTCTCCACGCTGGCGATCACACAATTCGCCAGCTTTGACTATGCGAAGACGGGCTATCAAGAGTTGCCGCTTAAGGAAATCAATGCTCGAGCACAAAACAATGATGATGATAACGATGATGATGATGATGATGTGGAGATTGCCAATGTGAGAAGCAAAGAGTTTGCCAATGAATTGGAAACATCTGAAAAGATCGAATCGGCCTCGTTCCTCATGCAATATCTACTCCTTATGAAACGCATTTTCATCTGCGCCCGTCGCAATTATGTGAGTATACGATGATGATAAGATACAATGTACAATATATATATATACAATATCTATAGTATAATTCGTACTTGTTAATGAAACAAGGTCGTGCTCATGCCGGTTTAGGGCAGTGCAACTCGCCAATCGCAACTCGCAAATCGTAAGTGGCAACTTGGCAACGCGGCAAGTTGACAACTTGACTTTGATTGCCAGTCAAGTTGATTTGGTAATTCGTTGCAATTTACGGCGTTTTATCCATTAAGTAAGGCAAGCTAAGTATTTACTTATTGTTATATTCAGGTTTTTAAGCGATTCCCCCCCAAAAAAAAAAAATTGTATGACCCATTTTATTTAAATGTTAACAATTATATATTTTTGTGTACTAGCTGCTGTTCATTTCAAGTTTTTATACTTTTTTTTCACCATTTTGTGTTGTTTATCTTTTATGGTCTAGTAACTTTTTGGTTAAAGTTGAGTGCGTTGCATTATACTATATTTAATATCTAAGTATGCGTCTTGTTTTTTTCTGTGTTTAATTGCCTTGTACCTACCCCATAATTACAACTAGCACAGTCCATGTTTCCCTCTATCTTTATCTGGGCTTTGGATACGCTTTCTGTTTCGACGCATTTTGCGAAACGCCTGAAATATGTTTGTGTATAATATTTGACCTTTTTCTTTATTTAATAAACTGAGGACTTACACGCGATTTGCTCTTAAGTAATCGTTGCCATCATTTTTGAGATTGACGGTAATGATTATTAAATGTTCATGGCAATTATTGCCTTGTTATGCCATTGAACACGTCGCATTACCTGAATGAACTATTCTGCACTTTGTTGCAACAACTGGAAAAAAAACCACTTCAGTTTACGACTTGCAGCACCTTTTACAATGTATCGAAATTGGAAATTATCGAGCAATTTCTCGGTTTTACGGCAATCAGAGAAGTGCTCGAAAGTGTGCTTACAATTAAAATCGACACGACTACAATCTTAAATCAAGATCTCCACAAGGTGTTAAACTGAGGTCAGCAGGCCAAAAAGCAGATGTAATTGCAGCAACTATTTCATTATTCATTTTTAATATCTGACGACTATTTAGATAAGATGTAATTAACACCTGATATAATTTATAGCTAAGCAACACAAACTTTTATTGACTTGTTTTACAAAAAATGCTATAAAACTGGGAATGTTTTTAATTAATATTGATTGAATCGTATTTTTACTGATATTTATTAATATCAATACGAAATTACGAGCAAGATTGAATCTAATATATCACACTGCGTATACGTAACATTTGCGTATGAGTGATATTTGGTGCTTATGTTTGAGACATTGAAATGTTGCTTCGCTTTAGTTACTTGAGAGCTACTCGATATACAAATGTGTTTACATAATTGAAAACAATTTACATGAATATTTGGTTGGTTTTTTTTCATATTTATTCGTTTGCCATTGACTGTGAGTGCTTTTTAGCGTCTTGCGAATTGATTTGTTGTTCTACTTTGTGCACAAACATCGAAGCACGCTTTAGATGGATGCGGGCTTGTTTGTGGCTATTGAGAATCGCAGTAAGCGAAAACCACTCAATTGTAAATATAACTCAAAAAGCCAATCGAAGCGACGCGTCGACAACCTTCACATAGATAAATGCAATGCTTCCATGAGCTTCGGTTATCTTATGGATACTACATTACATATTCTTTAGATTTATTGATACATTAATGTCTTCTACTTGGTTTTTATTTGCAGTTTCTGCTCTTGGCCCGCATCATATCGCACATCGTCATTGGCGTCATATTCGGCTACCTGTATATGAATGTCGGCAACAGCGCGCACTCGGTGCTGGGCAACTATGTCTATCTGTATGGCACAACCCTCCTCTTGGTCTACACCGGCAAAATGGCAGTGGTATTGACATGTAAGTAGCATAAAGATACAAGTTTAAAATACAACAACACAACAACATGAAGCAAAATGTAAACTGTTGACGTCCTAAGTTGGTGTTACTCGTGTTCATAGACTTATGCAATGCTGACCTCAACACTTGTGAATACTATATGCACATTCGAGTACAGAAACAAAAACAAAAACTTGAGAGTCAGGAGTTTTTTGTATGCAACAGCAGCAGCAGCTGCAGTTTATGTTTGCCAATGGTATTTGTTTATTTATGTCTCATGTTCGCAAAGATCTCCTACGCTAAAGTGGCCAATTCTATTCGCTGTGCAGAATTTTTTTAAAAGATCAATGCAAACAAAGAAATCCAACAAAAAGAGCTATAAACATTTGATGAAGGTTAAACCGGTAATTAAATCGATTAAGCAAAGAGCAAACCATTAAACTGTTCTATAATTTATAAACTCTAATTTGATTTAAATACATTTTCGATCATTAATCAAACTTGTTAAGCAAACTGTTTTTCCCCTAAACTATGGAGATGCGTAATATGAGACTCATTTTTATATCCTCGAGACTTTCTCACTTTTTTTGTATTATTTAATTTTGTTTTGTATTGGTTTTGTGTAGCTTTAAAACCGGTTTTTGACATCGCAAAACTGTCGTTTTCGGTCCACTGACCTGACCTATATAATAACATGTTGTTGACAGGGGCGGGGCTGCCTTTATCATAAGTTTATTATTAACTTTTGTGCCAGCTCATTAATGACTCTTGATCTTTGTTGTTTGCGGTTACTTGCAGTTCCCTTGGAGATCGATATGCTGACGAGGGAACACTTCAATCGCTGGTACAAGCTGGGACCATATTTCTTGTCGCTGATCAGCTTCGAGATACCCTTTCAAGTAAGTTAGCTAATTGATAAATGATTAATGAATTGAGAACTTAATAAAGCAATCAATCTTGCAGAGTTTGTGTGCCGCTCTCTATATCGTTATAAGCGTGAGATTGACGGATAATGACAGCAGTGAATCTTTCCGAATCTATTACTTTATGCTCTTGGCCATTATGGCCACGCTCAGTGCTCAAGCGTGGGGCTTATTTGTGGGCGCCACGCTGCCAACTAAGGTACTTCAAATTCGCATATATTTTTGTTTTGTCGCAATTATCATTATCGCTAATCATTATCTTTGTTTGGCTCTAGCTTGCCGTCTTTCTGGGACCCATTTTGGCTGTGCTGTTCTCCGTTTTTGGCTTCTGCACACGTTACATCGACATAACGCCGCTGTTCCGTTGGATGTGGCATCTGAGCTATTTCCGTGCTGGTTTCCATGGTGCGCTCAATGCCATCTATGGCATGGATCGGCAATTCCTCAACTGTCCCGACAATGTCATGTACTGTCATTTTCGCAGTCCCAAAGTCTTTCTCAAGTACATGATGATCTCCGATGTTCACATGTCCGACTGTCTCCTCCTCATGGGCACTGTGATTGGTGTGATGCATGTGCTGACGGTGATCACGCTGTGGCGCAAGCTCAACAAACGATAGAGCATCATCATCATCATCATCATAGACCTAGACTAGACTTAGTTAGTTACGATTTTTGTGTATATATTTAGGTGTCTATTTCTTTGTTTTTTATTTGTCGTTTTGATTCTTCAATTTCATTTATTATTTAATTGTACTATTTATTTAGCATTAAGTTAAAGACATTCATTCGATTTTGTTGCATAACTTTAACCAAATTGTTCGCAAAAGGCTTTAGGGTAGCATTTTAAACACTTATTCTCAACCAATATTAAGGTATGTAGTTTTAATTTAATCTTTTACGCTGATATACCAAAAAAACAACACAAAAACAAAAAAGAAGGAAAAACAAAAATACAAAAGCAAATGAGCAAGAATCACGCACAATCAATCGAAATGGAATTGATTGTTCTCACAATATTCAAACACACAAATTTTCATAGCCAAATGAAGAGCTTGCCAACATTATGTACTATAGAGTATCTTTGGATTCGTGGCAGAAACTACACAGAACAACCAGATTCCGCTTTTTAAGCCAACAAACAAAGATACATTGTGATCATTACATTTGAACTTTCATGTTTTTAGTTAGCGTTAGTTTTACATTAAGCAATTTAGCACATTTAAGGGATTCTAATTTTTGTGGCTTTTTTATTTTGATTAAATAAAATGGTAAATTTGTAATTGGAATTGATGTTTTCTTACAAATGCGTTTGGAAATCTACATATTAAAATACGTATATCTTCAATTAGTTATGGCAAATCAAACTTAACAATATAGTACTTGAGTTGCTGCATAATTTCGAATGTTTTTTGTTGCATTTTTAGAATGATTTTGATTGCACATTTAAATACAAATCGGAGAGCACTTGACATGGGGGAATAATCTACAGATTTGTCTGGTTATTTTATACAAAATTTGGAAAAATATATATATATATATGAATATATATCAAACTTGCTTATTCGATTTAAGTTAAACTTACGATCTAAACAAAAACAATTACGCTTTGTTAATGCACGAATATAAATGCTAATACAATAAGTTAAATACATTTACGGTTAACGCCGATTAGTGAAGTGCTTTGTTTAGTAAGTCGGCCAATGAGTTAATACCTATATAGTAGTATATATATATATCTATCTATGTGCTTCACATTGTGGACATGCGTGCATAGCCATATCTTATGATCTGATCGTGATTGAGAGGCGTATCCGTCGACAGCTGGACACGTTGCCACTGACGCGTTTCGTTTGATTTTCGTATCGCCTCGACGACGGCCTGAACATAGAGACCATCCTCAAACGTGGCCGCTGTGGAGACGGGTGCCTTAATCCAGCTGGACTCCTTACTGCCGAAGGCTTCCTTTAGTGCGCCAACCATCTTGCAGAGTCCCTTGATATAGGGACGTGGCAGCAACGAGTTGTTCGTGGAGAAATGCAAATCCTGCACATCCACATACACTGCTTCCTCCTTGGGTTGGCCCTCCTTCAGCACAAACAGATCGCCGCCACGCACTACAAGATGTCCTTTGCTGCCATAAACGAGCACTTCCTGCGAGAACGTTTTGGCGGGCACAGTGTGGCTGTGTAGCGCCACTGTAACCAGTGTTCCACTGGCCAGTTCCATTTGGAAATTGCAGAAATCCGGCGCTGTAATTTGTCGTATGCCATTGATGGCGCCCGTTGTCTTCGTGTACGATCTGAGCACACCATGCACACGCACCGCATGCTGTTGCAGCAAATAGCTAACCAGATCCACCACGCTACCCACCAGATTGAGGGCGCCACCGCCCATCTGTGCATCGCACATCCAGTTGTACTTCTCAGGAAATAGAGTGCCCAGCTGGACGCGTACATCCATCAGCACTACGGATGCCAGCGGCCCAATCAGCTCCTCCTGCAGGCAGCGACGCATTTGTGTGAAGGCGGGCAAAAACCGCAACGGATGATTCACCAGCGATATGAGTGTTGGATAGTATTGTGATGCCCGCACCATTTTCAAAGCGTCCATCTGATGAAGTCCCGCAGGCTTGTCGCAAACCACATGTTTGCCAATGCCCAGTGCCTTCACAGAGATCTCGGCGTGCAAAAAAGGCTGGCACACTATGAACACCAAATCGACGTCTTTGCGCAGCAACACCTCGTCTATGACGTTGGTGTGGAAGGCGACGTTCTGTGCGCTCGCCGTCTCCTTGGCCTCCTTGAGGGTGCGCCCCCAGATGGCGCGCACCTCGAAGCCCTTTTCTCGTAGCAGTGGCACCAGCACATTGGCAATTTCACCCGTTCCAAATACGCCAACGCCAGGTAGCATTTTACGTTTATGTTTATTTGTCGTGTAGCCAATGTGACCAGGGTAGAAACTGGCAAAATCGCGGGCTCAAATTACAAATATACTGTATATTTTATGTGGGGTTTTCTCAACACTTAACAAGTATTATTTATTATTTATAATTTTTTATTAACTGAAAAATTAGTGAGTATTAGTATTAATGGTTGTATATTCTGCTGCTTAAAATACAATTGACTGAGGAAGAAATACCGAAAATACCAAAGAAATTTTGCATCATCTGTTAGTTAACAGCTGTTTACTCTGTAAGCACGTAACGGCCTTTTTGAAAATAAACTCACAAGCTCACAGATTAGTTATTCATAGGGAAATATGTCAACATATTTTTATTTTAGTATTTAATATGTACAGAAAAATTAAGCACAAACTTTTGTAAGAAAATTCGTAAGCAATGAAGCCGATCGCGCAGTGGCTTGTTAACATTACAGTTGGCCTGTTAGCGGGGACACAAACCATTCTCATGCTGAAGGTGGCCAATGAAGACACTGAATATTATTCTTCACATTGCATGGACTCGACAGCAGTTCAAAGTGAATCCGAATCGTCAGATCTTCCCTATATAATGGGGTCAGAACAGATTAGCGCGGCTTTGCAGCAGATTCTAAGCAGCGATGAACAGAATGATGCAATGCAACCGAGAATAGTAAATGATATTCAAAAGGATTGTGAGCTTGGTTCCGAAGCATTGAATCGCTTGCTGGAAGAGATGATGACAAACAGCACATCCTACGAAAATCCGAATCTAATTCACTTTGAGCCAGCCAAAGAGCTTTAATGAACTTCTTTGTTCACCCACAATGTTGTAAATAAATTAAAGTTACTCTTTTTCCAACCACTCTCGATTAATGGCAGCTCAAATCTGGGTTAAATCATGTTTAGTTGACACTCAGTACAACAAAAAGGATATTCGGAGACAAACTTGCCTTGTCATATGATAACCCAATTAGTGTAATTGAGTTCCCAGTCATCTCTTTTTGCTCTCGGCAGTGCCATCGCCGTAGTCGTAGTCGCAGAAGGAGGAGCTTTCCCAGCGTTAATTAAGCCATCACAAAGAGCGTAATTGCCAACAACATGGTTGCAGCTGGCAGCAATAAACAGCTGCTGTGGAACACATTACGTATCTGCGGTAATCAAAAGCTCTATTAATTGACTAACACAAAGTTTGCTTCGCATTGTCAATCGCTAAAACTTCACTATTGTTACATTTGGTACATTTGATACAAAAAATCGGTACATTTTGTACAGACATGTTGCTTCAATCTGTACATACATATGTGCGAGTGCCTCTGCAGAGGATCGTGTGCAGCTTTTGTCATGGAGTATAACAACCCTGCTTTTAAAGTTGCAACTCAGTTAAAAGTTTGCATGCGCGCAGACGGCGGAGTTTAACGAATTTTTATTGAATAACCTTTGTTTAATTGTTGATACGATGTTTTTTTGTTTATTTTTTTTATTGTGCGTATGCTGATAAGTATAAAGCTTAAGTGCAAAGTGTCTATGCCAATTAATTGTCACTCTAACTCGATATGTGTAAAATGGTAAAAGTTTGCGCTCCCAGGCCAACACAACAACCATACATACATATGTATGTATGTATGCATGCAAGTATGTAGTTTTACTTGCAGTGTTTGTGTGGGTGACTGCTGCCAACACTTTTATCATAATATTAAGTGTTAATAATGAATGTCGTGTTCCGAATTGCGTTAGTGAAAAAGTGAGTAACCGTTACGCGTTAGTGAAAATAATCTTTGTGTTCTTTTGTGCGTGTGTGTGTGAATGTATGTGAGCGCGCAAAAATCACGCGCAAATTTGAGGCTACGTCTGCAATTTAACAGTCCTAACAACCCTGTTCCTGAGAGCTCCTCAACCTGGATCAATTATGTTAACGTGGTTGTTGCCATGATTTGAATACAAGGTAAGTTTAAATATTTCTTTATATCTATCGTAAACATTTTTATGCAGCTCTAAACTTTCTATGTAAATGTGGCCTCGCTGGTTGTCATTTAGAATTCATGCTCACATTTCATATCTAAATTACAGCAAATGTGGCTTGGAGCGCATGTGAAAGGTTTTCCCTTATTACTAGTTTAACTAGCATCACATCCGCTTGCTGCTTGCTGTTTGGCTGCTTGCTGCAGAGACACCATTAAACTAATCCAATAACCTGCACTTGCACATCTTAATGAGGCATTTTATTTGCTTCGCGGCTGCACTTTTGTACCCAAATCCCCTATCCCTGGCTCCTGTGTGGCCCTTGGTTATAGTACAGTAGCATCGAGGCAAACTTTTGCATCGCTCGCTTCCGACTGGCAAAAGTTGCATTTAATGAAGCATTTAAGCCAGTCTCGACATCCTGTAGTCTGCGCTTTGAGCTTGTTAGCTTCAATTTCGCATGTCGCGCAATTAGGGAAAAGTTAAATTGCTTGTCATAAATATAAAATTTTACGAAAATTGAGTCAAGTGAGTGGAAGTTATGCGCTCACCCAAAAATTTTGGTATTTTAAGCGGCTTTGAATTTAAATTGCACATTTAAGTGTCGACATCGGTTTCTCAACTCCTTGAGCTGTAAAAACGCTGAAACCATAAAGATTATAAAAACTCGTAAAAACGCAAAAGTATGGAATATGATAGTCGGCTCAGCAAACTGCAGACGCTGGCAAAGTCAGCGACGACGACAACGAAACTCTGTGACATTTTTAGCTCCCTTTCCACATTTTAAGCAACCCATAATCCTATCCAAGTTAACTTTTGACCCGACGCAAGGCTCAAAATTTTCGCCGCCAGCGCAACATTTTGTCATTTTTTCTCGCTTAGCCGCAACAACAAGAATCTGG
Source organism: Drosophila niveifrons (assembly GCA_035046325.1). Classification (NCBI taxonomy): domain Eukaryota; kingdom Metazoa; phylum Arthropoda; class Insecta; order Diptera; family Drosophilidae; genus Drosophila; species Drosophila niveifrons. The sequence continues at coordinate 11,735,397 of JAWNOC010000068.1, forward strand.
CTTCATTATACAGCAGCAATCCACAATTCCTACCCCGTTTCATATTTCGCCATCTCTTAAGAGTTGCACATTATTATTTCAAGTCAACTCAACGAGCAGTTACTCAGTAAGCTGGGAGAATGTAAACTGCTTGCATTGCAAGCAGTGTAAACGTACGACTGCTTGCCCAGAGCTAGCATGTCTCCCATTTGTTGTCTCCTTTTCACTAACCAAGATCGCTCTGGCTAGCTGTCTCGCTTTGACCTTCACATGCATGTGCATTCTAAATTATAATACTCTATGTATGTATGTGTGCTTTTTCGTTTGTGTATAAAAAAGGTAACCGGAAAAGCTTAAAAGTCTTCTTGAATTGTGGCTCTCCTGAGGACAGCGTGATGTGTTGTTGTTCAGAGCATTGGAGTTGCACGTTGTGTGAAACTAGGTTTTTAATAATTTATAGTAAGTTTTCAGTCGTCAGTTTTAAGTTAAATGTCTGCCATCAGCATGCAAACTTTATTAATTGAGGTGGGAACACTTTCGGGCAATCTAGGGTATCTACTGGAGCAATAATATACCCCTTTTCCAGATATTGACTACGGGAGTATTAAAAGTCTTTCACCTCTATACACAAACATAGTATACTATATATCCTGCCGCAGTTTTTCCCATTCGCTGTTTGTGCCCTTTTTTTTATATTTTTTTTCCGTTGGCCCCGAATTCCGCACCATTTCCATTTGCACAGACGTGACTGATTTTTTCCCCTGCGTTTGCTTGTAGTATGTATGTATAAAAAAAATTTTATTTCAGTCGGCGAAGCAGCGGAGCGCTTTGTGCCTGGACTGCGAGGCTAGCTCCCAAAATAGAACTTTATCTGCATTAAGTACATAAATAATCGTCGGGAATCTCTTCGACCCGAAAAGCTTTTAGCTGCAGTGCTGCGAATGGCTTTTGGCCCAAACCAAACAAAAAGTGGAATGAGGCGAGGGGGTTAAGAGCAAGGATAACGTGAGGGGCTTCATTTCAACGAAGTTTGCTGTGGATTGTCAAGTCTGCAAACTGCTAATTTGTAACAAATTGATGTTCATTTGTTTCTCTGCTGAAGTGTTGCCATTCATTTGTTAGTCGATAAAGTTTATAGACTCATCAATTTAAGCTAGAAATGGACACAAGATAGCAGCAGCATGCACTTTGAAGTTTCAAGTGTCATCAATAGGTCAAAGTTGAGCTGTGCAATATTGCTTTGGTCCAACAATAGCGACAACAACAAGAACAACAATCTGATTTGAGCTGAATGCTCAATGCTGACGGCAAACACGAAGGCATCTAATGTCTACATATCCATTTGCACAACTTCTGTGATTGATGGCCACAACGCTTTGCGCTTTGCCTTTTGCAATGACAGTGCCGCATGACAGTTATGACAGATAGTGTGTTCTGTTTGTAGTCAAGTTGTTGAAAGAGCAAACGCCAAACGGCAACCTTATTTGCATATCCCATATCATATGATATCTAGCAACATACGCTGAATTTCTCTAAGCACGCACTTCAGACGTATCACCAAATGAGGAGAGTTGAAGATAATAAATGTATTAAGTGAATAACTTCATTACGATATCTTTCTTTTCAATACCTTATTCTTATTGTCATTCAACAATGAAGTGATCAAACCCATCTAATTTTCTATAGATATCTATAATAATAATATCCTAAATTCAAATCATTTTGTGTATAGATAGATACCTATGGCTTTAATGTTTCTAACTTAATACTAAAAATTAGAAACCTGTGAATACATTAAGGCACGTTTTAAATAATCTTTTTCAGGGTGTAGAAATTAAGCTTAAATTAAAGTCTATTTTTTGAGTAGCATGCCTAGCATTGAAACATGATTTTGTGAATGTATCTTTAGGATAACTAGCACACAAATGTATGCATGAAGATACTTCAATCTCCTCTGCTGCCGTCTAATCAAGTGTGTGTGTGTGTTTGTGTGTATGTGTGCCTGTTATGCAAATGTGGTCATGGGAAATAATCTGAGATACAGAGAGAATAGGCTCAAAGGATGCAGGATGTGTGACGTGTAGATAGATGCACTAATTCATAGCCAAACACAATGGAAGCACATTGTTGATACTCCAGGGAATGCTGCACAACTAAAGGCTGAATATTCATAACAAAAATGTCCCTTTTAAAATGCTGAGATAAATTGATTAAGAAAGGGGACGACAACGAGGACGAAGACACACAGCTCAATTGACTCGTAGTACAAAGATTATTTGCTGGTATTATTCATAAGGATAATTTAAATATATATGCAGCTAAGTACCTGTTATCCATAGCTAAACAACAGTGGCTTTGTGTTGCTTTCATTAGCCAGATGAATGTCCAGGTTGAGAACCTTTTGAGGAGCATTAATCACATTTAAGCAGGATTAATACTTAATACATGGCAGGACGGACAGCAGCAGTTGAATCAACAAATAACACATAACAAATAAAAGCAACTAACATTTAATAAGCCAACGAAGGGAACGTTGACACGGATTGTACGTGACCTCATCTGAGTTGTGTCTGAATGTGCCTGGGTGCTGGCCATCTTGGCGGAGACTTGAATGAATCAGACCGCACATAGATCTCTGTCAGAGGCATTAGCATTAGCATCAGCATCAGCATTCTATGGGGAGCACCATAGATAGTTCATCAAAACTGACAAGCCCATTTCGGTTTGAAGAAGACTGAGGACTGAGGTCTGAGGCGGCAGCACGCGACGGGACAAATCCACGTTTTAACAAAACTGCATGGCGGCTAGCACCTCCCCTCCCCCCCCCTTGTTCACCCCCCCCACCCGTTCTCTATTGCTACAGCAGCACACATAACAGATGAGAAATATTCATCAGCATTTACGTCACGCAGCGCGCGAAAAAGGCTGAGGATGAGAATGCGGCTGATGCCAAAGCTCAAGCACAACACAACGGAGAGTGAGAGAGACAGAGATGGTGTCGAGAGGGAGCAGGAGGAGGAGGGATGCGTAGCTGGGGACGAGGAGATGGCTTTGGGGACAGGCTGTCAGTAGATTTATGTTGACATTTCAATGACAGTTGTGAAAATGGTGAAAATGCTTTCGCCTGGCATTTTGTGTTGTGGTTTTCACTTCCAATTCCACTTCCACTTCCACATCCACAAACTTGCACGCTCTTTTTGTTAAATTTTCTGCAATTTGATTATCACGCGCAGATAGCTCCAACGGCGGCTAATTTAAATATGCCGCGCATCCCACTTATAAACCCCGTTTCACCCCTTCACATCGTAAACTAGTTACCCAACGATACTTTGCCACTAGTCACGTTGCACGTTTCACATTTCGAATGTCACGTCCTCAACTAGATCCATACAAGCGGTCTATATAAACAAAACCCCGCACCTTATTCTCTTTGTTGAACTGGAATTGACTGTCTAATTGCATATGACATATTGTCGCACATATTTAGCCGAATCTAACATGCGATTAATTACAGCACATCAAATATGCATGATACACATAATATGTATGACCATGTTATGTACTTTTGTTTGCTGTTTGCTGTTTACCATTTAATCTCTAGTGACTTTATGCAGTTGTAGTCCTGAACTCGAGTTGGGTTGATTTTCCAAATTATTTTCGGCTAACATTTTTAATGACTGCATGTTTGGTCTGTTATAATAGCTGTCTATAATTATTAATGTGATATTTCCATATTTAATTGAATTTTTTTTAAGACTAGCATTTTCAATTACAAATTTTATATTCGCTTATTTTAAATACTTTGAATTGAATACTCAACAGTATTATCAATATCTACAAATTTAACTCTAATTTATTGGTTATCTTTGACCATTCTAAATGAATTTCCCCTATTGAAAATACTTCTCTAGAATTCTCAATTCAACACTCCAAACTTTGTCCACTTTTGTTGATTTACAGTCTCAAAGTTTCAGGCATGTCACATTGTTTGTCATAGTCAATACGCTTACCTGCCAATTGGCATCTTTATTAGACTGAAATTTTCAATGCAAGCGAGTTTAAAATATTGTTATTCAACCCATTCGCCAAACTAGAGCAACAACTGTGCTGACTTTACGTGCTCGCCATATTGGCGACATTAATGTTCCAAATGAAATTTCGGGGCTGGCAAAAGTCAAAAGCGCACACACACAAACACACACACAGACACACACACAGACACACACACGCAGACACATACCAAATTGTGTTATGTGGGGATCAATGGAAACAATTCCCAGCAATAAGTTGCAGTTTACTGCCCTCAATCCAAACGAGACTCGACACGGTCCGGCATGCTATGGCCACAAATGCCTCAGTTGCTGCTGCTGCTGCTGCTGCTGCTCTTGGCCCACAAAATGTGCTAAGGTTATTTTGGCCATTTTGCTTTTGCTGACTTTCCTTTGTCGAGTCAGAGTCAGAGTAAGAGTAGGAGTCTGAGCCAGAAATGGCCGGAGGCGTATCAAGATATTTTTTGGGCAATGCCGAAAAGTAGAAATGATGCCAGCAAACCGTTTTCTATTACGGTTATGCCATTCGACGGGCTCTTGAGGCGTTAAAATAAATGAGAAGCGTTTAAGACGAAATCCCAGTGGCCAATGTTTGGAATCCAAATCAAAGTGGCAGGACACAGCCCAGTCCAGCCCAGCCCAGCATGTGAGAACACCTTTTGCGGCCAACGACGAGGAGGAGTCACAAGTAAAATCCAAAGTGACAGACGAGCGGTGGTCAGGGCTCAGTTACGAAAATGTGTGTGGAAATTAATTGCCAGCATTTGTCAAATTATCATTGCAAAGATGGCAAATTAAATAAATAATTCTGCATCAATTTCCTGATACATTGCCGCTACTTTTATGGGGCCTAACTCAGGCAAAAGTAGGTGTGGCAAAGCAGTCGGGGGCAGGTCGGAAATAAAGGTGATAAGGGTATGTCGCTATACACAATACATAAATCTTGACTATGTGGCACCCACCAAAACGTGTCCGAGTGGCAGCGTCTCCTTCTAACGTTGCCATCGTCGCCATCGTTTGGCTTCATCGTTGTTTTTGCTGTTGTTGCTGTTGCTGTTGGCGGCGGCTTTCTGGGCCGTTTTGCAAAAGAAAATCGGGTCAACGTTTTTCCTTTCTCCCATGTCGTGTGCTTGCTGGAGTGTTCTTTGTGAGAGAGTTCCTCGTGCACTTGTGTATGTGATGGAAAGTTGTGGAGCCTTTCACTTGACCTGGTTGCCAAAATGGCAGCAAGCAAAAGCAACCTGCCTGGCGTCTACTATACGAGTAAAGCTCAAAACATTTGCATTACGTGTCAAGGCAACAAAATTGAAAGTTAAACTACAATGCAAGTCCACAAATCGATGCCAACTAATATGCCCTACAGTTGTTTTTTTTGGGGCGCTACAAAATCGGATTAGCATAGCATTTTATAACGTCAAATAACGCTCAGCATATTTATGAATAATTGAGTTGGGTCGAGTCGGGCAGAGCTTCCAATAATTGACAGCACGTTTGTCTATTAAAATTTATCCAATTTCCTTGATACGCGGATGTGGAGAAGCTTTCAAGGCAACATGTGTAAAAATTTTAATATACTTTTTTTGGCGCAGTCCCCTTTTAACAACAAGTTGGCAAATACCAAAAGGAAATACTTTGAGACCAACAGGCGTCTCGCTGGTCGCCAGCAAAAGAGAAAGTTGGCCAGCAGTGACAGCTGAAAAAATTACTCAAATTCATAATTATCGTGAGAGTTGCACAGAGGGTCCTTGAAAGATGCCAGCACACACACACACAGAGAGAGAGTCCTTGCGTTCAGCTCAGCTGTGACATTTTTATTAATTTCTTACCCAACACTCTTGCAGACCTCTCGCTGGGGGGACGACGACAAAAATTTATCGTTTGGTTTTTGCGCTTTAATTAAAAAAATGTCTTAAAACTTTGTGTTTATGTTTGGCTTATTCGCACACAAGTTTCGTACAATTTTTGGGAGAATCGCGGAAGTCATTTGATTTGTGGTGTATTAATTAAAAGTTTTGCAAAACTAAAGCAAATATTTATATACGTATTTGTAAAACAGATAAAAGTGGGCTTAAAGTATGATTAATTATTTTGATCCTAATATTGCGGTAATATTTAATTCACTTAAGTATTTGCGAGCAGACATAAATTTATGGCAATTGAATTATTAGAGCCTTGTGTTGAGTATTTTCATAATTCTTGGCCACAAATTGATTCAGACCCAGGCTCAGGCCAGTTAATATCCCAAGCACTAATTGTTGCCAGCTCATAAAATTTGCATAATTCGTTGCCCAAATGGCGGACTTCAGGTCATAAAATTGTTTGTGAACGGTCTTCAATGGATTCAAGTGCTCGAAAATATTCATAGAAGTCAGAAAGAAGGCAGAAGGAGAATTGAAGGATTTGACAAGTGTTGAGGCGAAACGGAAAACGGAAGCGAAAGGCATCCACATGCATTAAGTAGACTAAAAGTTTCATAACTTTCAAGTCAATGAATATGTTTAGGCTAACAACTCAACTTTTATTGCGCTTTAAGGGATACAATCTTTAGTGCTATGTTTACCCAAAACGAATACAACAAAAAGAACAAACTCGAACAAAAAATATGGGTCTAGTCAGGGTGTTCCGACAAGCAAACCCAAAGTTAATTGTTCTCGTCTGTTTGTTTAATTCTTGATTTCGCTCCATCGCGATTGGCAAACAAACAAATAATTGGAAATGTTCAGCAGCACTTTGTGGATCGAAAGCGACGGGGAAAGCGGGGATGAAATTAATTGAAACTTTTGCCGAGACTCATAGAAAACGCAGTTTAAAGAGGAGCAACATTAGCTTTTCAAAATGTGTTGACTTGAATGAGTCTTGTAGTGAATATGCTAAACGTAGTTCCCGATAATCTAGATCATCTTATGAGTAGTATATTAAAGCGTCTTAATCGTACGAAATCTTGATTAACATCATCATGCCAAACCTAAGTTAAGACTGACGCTGAAAATAGAAATATCTGTGGCCACAATTGAGATTACCAAAAGGCGTTTTACGATTTTATGGCAACTAGAATTGGCTCAATAAAACTGTGTGCTAACAATATTTAACAGAGCTTTGCTCAACTTTATCTCACTCGGTGTAACACACAGAGAGAGAGAAAACTAGAATGTTGCTGCAGGCTGTGGCAACTACGAGTATATGTTGCCAACTTGCCATGTTGCCACAGCATCGCTGCCACGTGGCCGAAATTACGAGGTGCTGTTATTGATTTCTCGCTTCACTTGTTATTTTTTTCCCCCTGACGAGTTTTCAAAGTGGCGGAAAGGGGGCGTGGCAAGTGCCACACATTTCATAAGAGCTTGCTGCAATTTCCTTATGCTCTTGGCAACTTTATTTTGGCAAGTCTTCATGACTGCAAAACTTTAGTGCATTGAGGATGCTTCACAAATAATACCTACTCTTCTCCTTTCTTGAGAAAATCTCACACATATTTTCTTTGTTGGGTTTGGCAGTTCAATAAACCTCTTGGTTCCCATTGGACTCATCCATTCTTCTTAATCTCTCAATTGTTTAAATTTTTGTTTTACAAATATTTGGCAAATTTGCTGTCGCTGCAGCTTGAAATTGTTGAAGGCGATTACCAAGCTTCGCTTTTTTCCAGTCTCCCAACTCGATCGCCAGATGACTGGCCCCGATTTCGCCAGGCATTTTAAATTCCGGGCACGCAGGCATCTGCTTGCTTCGTTCAGGCGCCTGGAGGTCCTGTCTTGCATCAGGTTGCAGCAATGCTGACGTTGTTTCGGAAAGATTCCTGGGTGTTGAACGTAATTTGCTGCCCAGACACAATCCACGTTCTCTGCACCTTCAGGACTGGGCGTGGCTAGCCAGTTGATTAGCACATTTTTCCATGGATAGTGAAGCCGAAATAGTTGAACATAAATACGTGTCGCGACCTAATGACAAACAACATTTTTTGTTTTACCTAATTTACCCGCTCCTCTCTCGAGTTTTAAGGCAATGAAATTTTTTATTGTGACTAGTATGAAAATAAGCAGCACTTTATCTATGTTATTTCGAAGAGTTAATTTGTTTTTGGCAATGTTTATTTTATAAAGACTGCGAACAAAGTTCTTTATATAATTAATATTTAATTTGATTTTTAGTAGTATAATATTTATACCCACTGACCATAAGGATGAAGGATGAGCCTCCATGAAATGTAGGACTATATCAATATACCAAATATTGGTGTACTTGTAGTAGATTTCTTGTTTTCTTAGTATGGTTTTTTCTGATTCAAATTTTTTACGTTTTAATATTTAAAAATAATACTTTTAAGTGTGCGATTATTTTTATTTCTTAAAACTATGAATGAATTTGTCAATTTAATACTCGTAACAAGATACTTAAATGTAAATGTCATTCTAAGTTGAAAAGAAACACTTTCGCTTTCATTTTCTTTACATTATTCATAGGAGCTGGTGTCCATGTCGCCTTGAGATATATGTATGAATGTATCGCCAACCGAATTGAATAAAAGTGTGCGTTCCGATTGTGCAACATTGAAGAAGCACACAGTTCGTTTTGCTTAATTTTTTCATTTGAGCTACGCATTTCTAACAATGCCAACACTCTCAGAGAACGGGTGCTGCATATTCCCTTAGCCTTAAATTATGCAAATGGAGGTATGTATGTATATATATATGTATGCAGTAATGTGTTTGTGTGTGTGTGTGTGTGTGTAAAAGAAACTACTTCTCTCTCTGGGTGACAACTTCCAACGCATTACACAAACCAGGTAAAACCTTGTCAAGACCTTCGCCCTCTCTCTTTTTTGCCTCGTTGTTTTTCTCTTTTTTGTGTGTTTTTTTTTTATGTCGGTCTTCGCCCTGGCTTATGTTTTGCATGCTTAAGTTTTTCTTTTGGCTTGGCTTGTTCGTGATCCAAATGCATGACAAGTTTAAACTTGTTTTGTCTGTGCTGCCTGGTTTCTGGCTTCGCCCGCAATTTTGTGTGTGTAGTTGTGTAGTCCTGTGGTCGCTATTTGAAATGCTAATGCCAAACATTGTAGACAAAATGTACTGCTTAATTTTGTATTGTGGGTCAAAGAGAGATGTCGCATTGCATTGAGCTTCAAAGTCACGTCGAGTGCTCAAGTGAAATACCAAATTCAAAGCGTGTCGAAGGTTAACAGTGGATGTGTGTGTGTGTGTGTGGGAGAGGAGGAGGTAGTCTTAGATGTGGCGAATGCATTGCTCCCCGACTGGCAGAGAGGTCAATGAAGTTGGAAATTAATGCAAGTATTATGCGCAAAGAGAGATTTTGAATTTGCATCCTACTCGAAGCACTTCTCTTGATTTTATATACGGCGTTCATCTTCGCTTTGTGGCAAATGCTTCAATGAGTGCGCATTGAGGCGTGCATAAAGATGTTAATAAACACACACACACATACGAACGCATTGTGGGGTCATATTTTTGCTCTTTTTAGCGTTACTCTAATTGAATTAAGTCTGTGCACACTGCGTGTACTAGTTGTTTTCTTTTTAAGTAGAAGCACCTTGATAAATGGCGCGAACTTAAAGCCCAAGACATATATCAAAACGGCAAACTGAGTTCTTTTGCCATGTTTTATAATTTCATTTGCAACTGAGACGTGATGGATGGTCGAATATAAAAGGCATAGAGCAATAAAAGCGGCCATAACACAAAACCAAGAGAAGGAAAAGAGAATTGTGGAAGTTTATGAAAACTGTTGCTGTTTATTGTGGAATGGTTGAGCATTTTAATTTGTTAAGCTATCTGAAGTGGAATGCAATTGGTATTCAATTGATTTGCTTTCTCATTAAACTGTCGAGTAAATTAAGTGAACTGCGCAGCAAAGTATGCAACATAAAATTGCAATAATTAATAAATACAGTAAAGGCAGAAGAGAATAAAATTCTTATTTTTATCCTTTTACTTTCTTGGTATTCAAAGGTAAATCTCAAGTTATTTTAAAGACATTCACATTGCTTAGAGCATTGTCTTTGCTGCCCATTACAGACATTTTACACATTGTTAGAATGCCACCCTTTTTACCCTAGGCAAACATTTTTAGCTTTCGACCAGCAAAAAAGAAGAAAAGATAAAAAGCGGGTATAAAATAAATGTGAAGTTGCCGCAATTTGTTGCAAAACAAAGCATAGTTTTGCAGTACAAAAAGAGGGCGATACAAAACAGACAGAAACTAAAAACAAAGTGCCAAAAGAAAGCAGGATACTGATGGCAAGTGGTGGTGGGGGGGGGAGAGAATCATGTTTTAGTTTCTCCTCCTCTTTGACTCCTCTTTACGAGCATGTCTGTCGGTTTGTCAGCTGTAATCAACAACGCCCCACATTTAAATAATGTGGCACAGACAGAGAAGTTCGCGATGTCAATAGATGGCGACAAGTTGTTATTGCCGCCCAGAAAGAAATATTATTCATTCGTAAAGTAAAGTAAAGTTGCTACTTCAAGTTGAGTTGCAGTTACTGTTGAAAGGATGCTTTTTGTTAGGGTATTTAGCAGTATGACTGCAATATTTCAACTTGTTTTTCCAATGAATCCTATTACAGTCGGTAGCGTTTACTTGTATATACATATATATAGTTATGTTGGCAACATCAAAGTTTTGCTGCTATTCGAAGGTATTTCGTGTAACATTGAAATAGGTCGTTGTGGCAAAGTCCTTACAAGTGTGTGTATATGTGTGTGTGTGAGTTTGGAAGCTTCAATGCTTCTGAAAGGCAAACAGTATACACACACACATAGACAAAATAGTTTGTTTCGACTCCATTCGCTGTTTGCTACATTGAACAACATCAGTGGAATGTGAGAGCGTAAAACTTAGTGTACTTGCACCACCTCCTAATACACTCTTTGCAATCCCTCCCCTTCTCCTACTCCACCACGAAGAGCCGCTGAGACGCTGAGCTGAGTTGCTTCGCCATTCTTGGCACAGCCAGCACATAAAAGTTTACAGCCCACGATGCTTTTATGAATCCTTTCATTTTATATTTAACCAAGAGTGGAAGCGGACAGAACGGAACCAGGATGAAAGTGGTGCTCTGACTGTGGTGGCTCTGCACCACACACACACACACACACACATACTTGTGTACATATAAGAAAAACAAGTTCTCGACATAAGAAAAGTGAATGGGAGACAAAACTCAACTCAACTGACACACCACTGACTTCTCACGAAGAGGGGGGAAGAGGAAGTCAATATTTGCTGACTCGACTGCAATTATGGTAGATATTTTTATGGACTTGATGTCAACACGCTCGAATAGTCAAATACAGATAGAATATCTAGTGAATTGACAGCAGACAAACCTAACAGCATTACGCTTTCATGGCATGCTAAGACATTGATAGCACACTTTATAGAGATTGATATATTGTGCAAGTATCTATCTCTATCTTGATGGTTTCCCTTTTTTTTCACATTCTCAATTATTGAGATTTTGTTTTTAAGTATTTACAGTTTACTAAACCTGACCTCTGCTAACCCCCACATAAAGATGATACATTGTGAAATTGTGAAAGTAAAGTAGTTTTGCTTATTTAGAAAAACATAATGAGTAATTTCGCATGGTGTGGACCCTTTTGTTGCTCACTCGGCTATAAAGAGTTGCATAATGAATTCCATTTTAAACGAAATGCTCTCCACAACAACAGCAACAATAACACTGAAAAAAGCCTTACAAATTTCCGCTTGCGGCTAGCTGCAAAAAGCAAAAGTTAATTGTTCACATATTTTCAGGACACACACATGCCTCTTGTCATTCCCTTCCTTTCCCCTTGCGTGTTCGTGTTCGTGTTCGTGTTCCATGTCCATGTCCCAAAACCTGCCAACTACAAACAATTAAGGCGGGTGTGAAGGAATGAATGCCTATGTTGCTCCTGCTCCTTTTGCTGCTGCTGCTGCTGCTGCTGGTGAGGACTGCAAAGGCTCAACGTGCTCTAGGAAGTGCAAACAAAAAGTCTCTGTGATTTTGCTTTATGTCAAATGCAACCGTTTTTAATAACTCAGACAGCCTTAATTTTCGCATTTTCTTTTCTTGCTCTTTTTGTTTTTTTTTTAATGCTTAAGTTTATTTTTGAAATAACAATTCTACCCTCGTTTATGTGAATTTTTAGTGCTGACCCGAGCACAGTTTCTCCCATTGTTTATCGGGGCGTTCGTTGTCGTTCCTTCTATTGCTCTGCTAGCTGCAGGCAATTAAATTTAATTTATTTACGCTTTTCTTTTTTATGAAACGACCTTATACCCTGTACTTGCCAATTGGCTATGCGAGGGTCGCATAGCATTCATGGTTAGCTTGAAATGAGCTGGTCTTAAGAGACTGACTGATTCGATATACCCCAACAAGCATTTTCAACACACTCAATTAATCACGTGCCAAGCCAACGAACGATAGATGGCGCCAGCAGCTGTACGTTTTGTCTGCACTGCGTTGTTGTCTATTCTCCTTGAATGACTTTTGTGTTTATTATGCGAATATAATGAAATTTTCAAATTAGATAAAGAGCCTGCTGAAATGCAATGTTGATTGATTAATTTTGCTGCCAAAATGAACTTAACATTCAATTAGATATGCTCCTATATACAGCACTGTGCCAAAAACGCAACAGTCGATTTATTGTCTTCATCTATTCTGCAATTTTATCACTTTCCAAATAGATCAGCAACTTTTTCAATGGAATAAAAGTTTTCCGGCACGTAACAACAATACATTTATATGCGCGCATTTCTATTTTGTCCTTAGGAGTTCGCAGTTGATTTTTATCTCGTCGACATTGAATATTTACGAGCATTCACAACGCATAAATTTCTTCCAACATTTCCCTCTTGATGTTTTTTTTTATTAGCTGCAAAGTATTTTAGAAGCATTTAATTCACATTTAGCGACAGCGGCGAGGGTAAAATAAAGCAGAAATCAATGCGCTCCATAAGAGCAATAACATATTTTGAATACACAAAACTTTCTTAAGGTGGGGCTCTATTGAGGGAGTAAACAGAGAAAACACAAAGTTATCGAGACTAAGTAAGATGGAAACTTATTATGGCTTGCCAAGGCAACCCAAAAGAAAACTTTTTGCGGCAACTTTCAGCTGCATGTGTTGCATTTTTCACGTGGTAAGCTGACTTATCGACTGGGGTTGTTTTTATATATATATGTATATATTTTTCAAACTTCATAAGAGTCGCTAGTAGTATACTGAAATCAGCAAGTAAGCAGAAAACTAATTTTTAATGTCTCAAAAAAGGTTGCCAGCAAAGGGAATTGAGAGGGCGAGTGGGGGGGGGGGGGGGGGGTTGGGGGTGACAAAGCAGACAGCAAACCCCAAACAGTGTCGCAGACTTCAGTTTGCTGCTACACCTACAAACAGCTGCCAAGTACATGCTCTGTAATGGAAAACTCCTAACGACTTTTCTTTGGCCAATAAATTTTCAATTTTCGTACGAAATTTGCCATTTACTTGACTGCATCAAAACTAATTTCCCCCCCTCTTTACCTTACTCTCTGATTGAATTTCGCACATTTTTCAACTTTGCTGCGAACCCAGCAGAAAAACAATAATGCACGATAAAGAGTATGCGCTTTAAATTCAATTTGTATTGTTGTTCCGTTCAATTGTTGCTTATTGCGTTCATTGTCAGGTGAATAAGTGCAACAAAAGAAGTGTAAGATGGATTTTGATTTCGATTTCAATTAGCAGAGAAAATGAAGATTATCGTTTGCTTCTTAGTACCTCTCTTAATGCGCTTATTTTGAGTACATCGATATAAATTAAAAGTTGTGGACCCCATGAAAGCATGTGTAATCTATACAAAAGGAAAGGAGAGCATGCCAATTAGTTTGATGGAGATTGGGGCTATTGAAAGTCAATTTATAGTCGCAAGGAAACGCTTTCATGCTGCAGCTCTCAGCTGTTGCATACAAAGTCGACTTTTAACATAGTTGATATATAAACAGCAGATGAGCCCGAGTCCGAGTCCGAGTCTTTTAAGGTAAGTGCAAAGGATGAAAGCAGTTCGAATATAATGGATGCACAGTGAATAGCTTGTTGTCCCTATTTCAAGTGGGGACTTAAAACTACGAATAGGAACATGGCCACGTAGTCAACGCCATCGTCATCTCCATCTCCATTTCCAACGTTGTTGCATTCAAGTAGAACATACACAAACCCTTCGGGCGCAAGGGAAATAAGCTGCAGCCAAAGAATAAGTCTGCCAAATGAGGCTAAGCTACACAAAAAGAGACAGAGCGAAAGTGAGAGAATAAAAGAAAAGGGAGTAAAAAGGGGAGAGAGAGAGAGAGAGAGAGCATGCATAATGAAAGCGAACAATTGAAGGCATTTCTGCTTTCTGGGTTGTTTAACAAAACTATATGCATCGGAAGTACGGAATTTGCAACTAAGAGTCGGGATTGCTGGCCAGCATGGAATAATAATACCAAACTATAAAGGGGCAAAAAATTGCGCAGTTTATTCTTTAATTTCAACAGTTTTTCTTGCTGACTGCAATTTCAATTGCTGCACAAAACAAGTTACGAGCACAATTAAGGCATAAATTATTATTATTAGCCGCAACATAAGCACTTCGACAGCGAACTTTAAGGCAAAACTAATAAAGATTGTGTGGCGAAAATATATAAATCTTACACAGCCATAAAACTTCTCTGCATTCTCTGCACAATGTGCTCACTGTACAGGACTCACAGTGCTGTCAATGACAGCCGAGAGGCGCTCTTAGGGTGCCCTGAAGGGGCTCCATTATGTTCGATTATTGCGAAGACAAAGCCAAATCGACAACAACAATAGCAATACAAGGTATTCTGTTTGTTTTTGTTGTTATTGTTTTCTTTTTTTTTTTTTTGGCGCAAGTGCGTAAATTGATTTTTATTATCCTGTGAATAAAAATCCGCACTTATCCCCCCACTTTGTGTATCGTTCAGTCTGTCCTCTTCTCTGGCCACTCGACCACTTAGCTGTTTGCTTACTAACCAAAGTTTTTCGGCAATTTCCACGTTGTGCCTGTTCGTTGTTCATCGTCGTCGTCGTGTTTCACGTCAGACAACAAAGCGTGGACCAATATATATATTTGATTTATTGCTTTTATGCTACGTTCGCAAATGGCTCGGAAAGAACATCAGCAAATTGGTCTTCGCTTTGTTTACATAATAAAATTCTCTGGGTATTCTTTAGCTTAACTTAAGTTTGGATCTCATGGCTTATAAGCTCGAGTTTCGAAAATAATTTGCTTGTTTTTTGTTTTCATTTATTTAGAATAGCAAAGCGTCGATAACCTGCGACAATAACAAACAAGTTGGCAAAACATCCAAAAAACTTTTACTTGACAATGAGATACTCTTTTGTAAAGTATTACTGTCAAACTTGTATAAAATATGTATTTCAAATAGAGTTTAATATAATTGAATACATCTGTAAGATGTTTGCTTATCACTGGTATAGAAAGGATTTCTTTTTCTAAAGAGAATACCAAATGCAGACATCAATTGCAGTGAAACTTCACTCCCAATGGGATTTGATCAACTTAAGCGAAGGCAGCTAAAGTGAATTACCGTTAAGCTGACCGCATTGAGAATTAAGTAGTACGAACTGAGAATTGAGAATTGAGAACTAGCAAGAAATCAAGTAGTGTTAAATGGATGCACTTAAATCGCTGGCATCTGTTTGCCAGAGCGCAGAGTCGGTTACATTTTTATCGTCATGCAGCTAAATGGCACGCTTTTCCTATTTTGATAAAGGAAAGCAATCTAAAGCTTAATTCAGGCATTTAATGATAATTACAGCGACCATTAGCAATTGTCTGGCGGCGGTAATAACAAAGCGAGCAGATGAGCGAATGCGCAGCGAGAGACCGGAGACAGAGGAGGGGAGAAAATGGAGAGAATAGAGAATGAAAAGGACAACGTTACATCAGTTAGGTAAAGGAGAAGGATTTGGTCGACGTGTCGTGCTTTTCAATTACCGCGACGAGAGTCCGCAAACGCGTCCTCGAGGACTGTCGAAATGCAATGAATTGTTAAATTATGTAATGAAGCGTGTACTTTGGATAAATGAAAACTAATTAAATTAACTTTGGCGCGAGCGTGGCAAGTGGCACACACAAAAAGAAAAAAACAGTCAAGAAGAATAAATTTGTGGCACATACTTGCGCAAAGTTTGTCAAAAGATAAAATTGCAGCGTGCAACGCGATTCCTGCTGTCATGATAATTGGATAGTTGAGATGCCAAAGAAAAAAAAGAAGAGGCAATGCGATGGAAATTCTGGTGAGGTTGTGATTTCATTATTTGCCAAAATTTGAGCTCAAATTGAAAAACTAATTGTTTGTGTCGCATGAAACGCAAAACGCATTTGTTTAAGTCAACAACGACAAACAGGCAGGCAGGCAGGCAGGCAGGCAGGCAGGCAGGCAGGCGAGTCTAGACCAAGTTCAGGCCCAGCTCAGGCAATTAGGCACGTTCGCCGAGACCTCCAATCTCCCAATCTCCCAATCTGCCAACTACCAAACTGCCAACTACCAAAACGACGTCGACCAACCCAAGCAGTTATGGCCATGACTGTAGTATTTATTTTGCTCTGCTCTGCGCTGCTCTGCATTTAATGAGTCGTTCCGTTCAATTTGCGGCAAACTCGTACTCGTATGTGGCACGTAAAACATTAAAATGAATGCCACATGACAGGCAATTGCTCATAAATTGAACTTAATTATTATACAAATGGATGCCAGTCGATATTTCTATGCCAAAAATTGCATACACCTAACATATTTGGCTCGTTTGGTTATTTATGTTCCACACACACACACACAATACCGCAATACTTATCAAAATACAAATTTGTATTTCACAAAAGAATGTTTAACTAATAAACAATTTGTTGTTTCATTGTTGTGTTTAAAGCAGAAATTAATTTTTGGACAATTTGGGCAATTTATTAATTATTTCCCACAAACGAGAAAATTGAATTTCACACTTTAAAAATACAAAATTTGGAAAATTAAATATGCATTTCTAATTATAGTATAATTTTCTGCACTTATGCAGTCACATGTTCAGTTTTTAGTATACATTAAATATGCAAATAACAAATCTAAACACTTTGAAACACTTATTCGGAAAATTGATAATGCATTAATAATCTTACACACAACATTACTATATTTAGAATATATAGATAATAATATCACACTGTTTGTGTTAAATTACCAGTTAAATCTCCATTTGATGGCAACCATAATACGTTTGCTTTGGCTTTGGCTTTGACTTTCGGTCGTCATGTCGACAATTGTTTGCCTGGCTTTGTTCCATATTGTTACTTTAACTGCGAACATTGTCTGCCATTGTTGCTCGACTCAACTCGGGGGCAAAGAGCAAAGAGCAAAGGGCAATCGAGGGTGGGCAACCACGTAGACCCAAAATGAGCACACAGAGAATCAACCAAACATTTGGTTTATCTTTTGCTTTGCATCCAGTCAAGCTCCATCCCCCAAGTTAATTATAAAAAGAAACTAATTTTGAGCGACAGACTAAACCACAGACAGGCGAACTTTTGAACCAAATTATGCACACACACACACACACACACACCCATACAAATGCACACACAGACAACGAACCACAAACACAGAGATATATATACTTATTAGAATCGTTCATAACTCTGACAAAGGACTTGGTCAACATGTTGTAACGTGGGGCGGTTTCACTTTGCACTTGCGGCAAGTTTGTTATTAAAGTTTCAGCCAGCTTTGTGACACTGGCAGTGGCAGTAACAGTGGCAGTCGACTGCCTAAATACATTCGTACTTTAATTAATGTAAAGTCATCCCATATTAGTTATGTAGCTAAGGGTAAAATAATAATAACTTGTTGCTACATTACTCTCTCTCTCTCTCTCTCACTCTCTCTGTGTGTTGAAATTTCCACAATGCTCTCAATTAAGTTAATTAAAATTGACGGCTTTTGAGTGTCAGATAAAGCAGGATAGAGGTGAGGTAATCTGAAGGCTGTTTGAATGCTGGTGAATAGCATGAGCATGAGGTTAGCTGGAGGTGCTGCTCACCGCTGAAAAGCTGCCTGTTCATTTATTTAAATTAAGTGCCGCAGCGAGAAACAAACGCTAATGAGACGGCAAGCAAGCAAGCGCAAAGGGCGCCCTCACTCGCACACACTTGCACACGTGGCGTATGAGCAATATGCCAAATTGCTCGCACTCAATTTGTTTTCACACTTTGGTAAGAGAGCCGCCGGATGGATGATGGATTAATGTCCAACATTTGTTTAAGCTTCATTTTTATTTTTGAGACTCTTCATAAATCAATTTATACTAATTGTCGACAGGGCGCAAGAGAATGAGATTCGTGTTGCATTTGGTTGTTATGTGTGCTCTCAGCTTTGATCATCCCAATTACTCAAGAGCTTTTCGCAATTAATGCACATGCTCATGAATTATGATTTTGCGAAATGTTTGCGCATTCTAATGTACATAACTGCACTAAAAGTTTCTGTGGATGCCACAAAAAAAAATAACGCAACCCTGGACTACTTAGCTCCTTTTTTTTGCTGCTTCCAACTCATCGTTTTTCAGCCTGATTCAAAACTAATGGCATAAGCTGCTTATGCAGCTTGTAGTTTGCTCCTACTTTTAACCCACTCGCCAGCGGGAACGTTTTTAGGATTAAAGCAGCTTTCGTTCTCTTCAGGGAAAACAGCGAGTGAGTCGAGTCTAGTCAAGTGTGTGCAACTGGCGAATACTCTATGAAATGTATCAAGTAACCTTGGACTGACTAATTACCACCTCGGGGTGAGTTACGAAATGTGCTTTATGCATTGAATCTCCATTGAAAGAAACTTTAAACTTGATCCGGCCAATTAGCAGTTTGTTTTTCAACCCATTTCATGTTTTTATGGCAAATGCTGCAAACGACAATTGTCTTAATTCCTCCCCAAGGTGTCTTTAGCTATCTTCTTTCATGCTCTGTTTTTATACCCGATACCCATAGGGTAGAAGGGTATTATAACTTCGTGCCGGCACGAAATGTATGTAACATGTGGAAGGAGGCATCTCCGACCCTATAAAGTATATATATTCTTGATCAGCGTCAACAGCCGAGACGATCTAGCCATGTCCGTCTGTCCGTATGAAACACTGGATCTCAGAGACTATAAGAGATAGAGCTATAATTTTTTTTCGACAGCATTTGTAATGTTTGCACGTTTCACGTTTGTTTCAAATTTGGTCGCGATAAGATAAAAATTGTGGAAGTTATTAAAGAAATACTTTTGTATGGGGAAAAACGACTACTTACTAGGGGTTTTAGTTTGTTTAGCTGACAATCTAGTATATTTTGCTCTCTATAGTATATGTTGTGTAGTACCATATATATTTATACCAAATATACAATTCAGAATATTTTCAGTATTTTTATGATATATTATTTTAGTATATTTTGAAAGAAATACCGCAATATTTTGCTTTTATTCAAAATGGGTAGCGGGTATCTCACGGTCGAGCACACTCGACTGTAGCTTTCTTACTTGTTTTTTTCGTTGCTTTTATGTTTTTTTGCGAATTTTCTGCGAGTTGGAAAAGTGTTAAGTGGATGCTGTGGGTCAGAGAGAGAGATACGATAGCTAGCTGCAAAATTTCCGGCAAAGCTGGAATGCTTTTGCGTCTGCGATGGGCGAAACTTTGTGTTAAAATGATTTATGCGGCGTATTTATTTATTGCTCCTCAATGAATTTGAATATAAATGTGGAAAATAAAAATGTCAGTCTGGGCAAACTGGCGAAAGCAAAGACAAGCCTTCGGTAACACTCGTTACATTGGGCTTATTTGTGCAAATATGCGAACTGAATAATCGAAATGAAAAACCAAAATGCGAATTGTAAATTGGGATTGGGAATGCATCTGCGAATGTGATTGTGTATGTGAATGTGAATCTGAATCTGAGTCTGAATCCGAATGCAAATCGAAACGGAAATGCTGCCAAGTAGAGCACAAAATGCACTTGCCAACAAAATGCGCGAGTTATTTTCTTTTCTTTCATTTTTATTACATCGCATGGATTATGTTATTTATTGGGGGATTGGAGGATTGGCGATTGGGGACTAGGGAGACACATTGTTGGCCCCAGCTCCAGCATTTTTCTGGTTGTACTAATAATATAAAATGCTGGGTGGAGTAAAAAAAAGGGATGCGATGCTGTTTGGATATTCAATTGGAAACATATAGCTGATGGGATTATAAGACGGCTGATTCGTTTTTTTCGTATTATTGTATGTAGCATTATTGAAAGCGGCTTATCAACAATAACTTAATTCTAAATAAATATCGATTTCAATGAAATGCCGTGTACGTATTAAGAATTGAAAAGGAATTAAGTAAGATTGATTATTAATAATATATGCGATAATAGTGGTTTGCTTTTAGTCTTTTTTAGAATGTATACATGCACACTACATTTCCAATCACAACGTGGGGTCATTTCAATATATAGAGAAATTTCTCATATAAAGTTGATTATTGAATAAGTTTTGCTTAAATTGTACGCAAGTTGTGGAAGCAACTTCAAAGCAGCTGTTAAGAAAATCTGCTTAAAGTTTTTCCAGCTTTCTTTCATGTTGTGCACAATGTTCTTTTTGAGTTGCTCTGATGTTTGTGCGAGCTGGCAAAGTTCTTAAGCGTTTTACTTGACCTGATTGAAAAATAAAGAAACAAAATAATAAAAACACAAGCCAGTGCAGAAGTAGGATGTGAGAGAGAGAGAGAGAGAAGGCAGTTACAATTTACATTACATTTACTTACATTTGAATTATGCAAGAGGCAGGAGAAGAAGAGAAGTCAGAATTGTGTTTAAAGTGAAATGAAATGAAATTTAACGCAAGTCTCTAAATGGGGAAAAAGTTAATTTTATGTTTGTTTGCATTTTATGCTGTTAAGTCTTGACCCGCTTTGCGAATACGTTACAAATAATATTTCGTTTTTATGTATGCACTTTGTGGGTATAAAAATGATGCTGGAATGCAAATATTGAAATGGTTATGAATATTAATGCAATGTTGCTGTTTGCTACTGCTATTGCTACTGCTGCAGTGGCCTCGTTCTGTCCATGCTAACCAGAGTCCTCATAGTCCTGGCGGACGCTCTCTCTCTCTCTCTTGCTTCATCCTTGACTGGTTACGAGACTCGGCCTACAAAGCCGGTTGGTGAATAATTTGCCAGCAAACCGCATGAACCGCAACTGGACCTATCTGAGCGCATGTGTGTGTGTGGCGAGTACTCACACACTCACACTCACACACTCATACTCTGGCTGTCAATAACTGCACTCACTCGCATATTTAAAATGTTTGCAAATCACGGCAATGGGAATTAGCAGGAAATTGGCTAGAGAGATAGAGACAGAGGCAGAGAGCAAGAATATGCTGCTAAGCTGACCAAACTCAACAAACATTAGCAGTTTGGGAAATGATGTCTGCAAATAGTATGTGTAATAGCAACTAAGAGTGCAGATTACATTGCTGAATATAAATATGCCTAGAATGAAATGAGTTTGCCCATCAGAGAGCGGATTACATTCAGAGGTAAATGTCTCTGGCTCAATTTGCAACCTTAATCAAACTGTCAGTCTTTCAGTCTTCACTAAATTATGCCCGCTTTATATTCGTTTTGTGTAATTAATTTGGCACTTTATCAGCTCGAATTGTTGTGCAGTTCATTTGAAAATTGACTGCAATTTATTAGGCAACGCCTCTACTATAAACGATACATTTCAAAGCTAGTTCCATATGGTGTAGTGTTTGTTTTGGGGGGAAAATATTGAGAGAGCATTGGTTCTCTCTGCCTTTACAACTTGACATAAATTTTAAAGTAACTTTTGGGACAGCGCAGCGCAGCGACGTTAAAAACGAGTCGTAAAACGGGGCAAATGACAATCGTAAAATTGAACAAGCAATGAGCGGAGTCTCTAGCCCATTGAGGAATACCCTGTAAATTAAGTTTACAATGCAACTTCAAGTGAAACTTCGGTCTCTCTGTAATCCCCTTTCAGCTAACATTTTATGGTTTTGCACTTAGCAATTAACGAGTTTACTTTCTTTTTTTTCCCCGTGTCCTGCAGGGTTGTTGCCTGCTCCTGGTTGTCCTGTCTTTTGCACGTTTACCACAGTATTTCCCAGTTGGCTCGTTGCTCTCAATTAGAGTGTCACTTCCGCTTGAAATTTAGTGTGCTGCACAAATTTACCTATCTTGTTGGCTGGCTGGCTGGCGAAAATGGGTTGGTGAGGGGTGAGGGGAGAGGGGGAGAATGAACGTTTGCTCCCCATAGGCAGCTGCCATAAAACTAAACTTGCCAACGAAACTGGACAAGATGTGCCAAGCACTCTGCTCGGATCTTAAATTATCGCATACTGAGCATTTGACTAATCGCATTGGCATCGACAGTTTTTGGGCTTTGTTCGACGATTTACGTGTTCATTCTCAAATTTATAGAGCACTCAAGCAGTCGTTAAAGAGTTGAACCCTTTAAGTGTTGCTTTTCGTAAACTATTTAAATGGTAACCACATAAAGAACTATTTTTAATTACGCGGCAGTGCAGCATGTGAGAGAATGAAATGAAATAAAACATTTGGCTTGCTCAATTGAGCTCAATTCAAAATACTAATGAATCCTGTGCACATACCTCTGACGACCTCATCCGCATCCTCATCCTGATCATCATTATCATTATCATCATCATCATTGAGGGGAGCAACGTACGTGCTCCAATGCGTCTGCTCTCGTTCTTCGTGCCTGCTCCTAGGCTGTCTCCTCTCCATTTACAACGATTGGCAGACACACACACATATACAGTGTGTGCCTGTGCTTGTGGAGGAGCCCCTTTGGGTTATGTTGTTGGTCTAATTCGCCAAGGGAATATCTTGTTTCGCTTCAGATACTCGTACTGCATGCGCATGTACTGTCAATATGCCAACAGCACACATACATTTTTTTTATTGGGGCATTGCATGTTTGTCGTTTAATTTGCTAGAAATAAAATAAATACCCTCAATGCAGCATCGAACAGACAGACTCTCCGTTTGAGTTAGAGTATTCCCGGCTGTTACATATCGACGAATTCAATTGTTGTTTGCTTGTATTTTGCTGCTGCTTTTTTGCTTTTTTTTTGTTGCTCACGTAGCAGTCGCTGTATTGCCGATGGCCCGTAAAACATTTTTTGGCAAACGCGGCGAGCCAACACAAAAAAATAAAACAAGAACTGAAACTACGAAATTTTTGCATAAATGAAGGCTGCAGGCACTTTTTTTTTTCTTTTGGCTAGCAATAGGATGTAGAAGGCCAAGACAGACATTAATATTGGCAACTTGGAATGGAAATGGTACGTTGACATTTATACCGCATTTTAACTTGGAAAACAAGTCTGGATTTTACTCGACATTTCGACGAAATTAAAAGATGCAAAAGAAGCTGAGAGTACCACCAACACATAAGCATTTTATAGTATAGCAACTAAAGTCATATGCATGCTGCTGAGCTTTGCCAATTTAATTCATTTCTGGGCAGGCAAATTATAAATGCTGTTTGTTTGTTTTGGCTTGTGGCCAAAAATATAGCACAAGTAATATGGCTCTCGTAAGCCGTAAGCCTAGGCTCAAAGAAAGACCTTCGAGCATGCTCGACTTGTGGGATACACGGTAAGCTCCATTTCCATAAGTAGTTTTATTTATGTTTTATGCTTCTGTTGTGCCATCATCATCGTGCTTACCTCTAAGTCTTTTGTCATGCTTCCATTTAGCAGCTAAACGAAGCGTATTTTCCATTCATTACACCTGCTTAAGTATGCATGAAAATACTGCCAGCTTGCTTTGCTCTGTTCTGTTCTGTTTTATTCTGATCAGCATTCCGTTTTGTCGAGTCGTTGCAAATATACTTACTTGGGTTAATTTTGAAAGTTTTGTGGTGCTGCCCCAGACACAAGAAATTGAAACACTTAAGCTTATTAAAAACTAAAATTCAAATTTGTAATTCTAAAGCAGCAGCGGGCAGCAGACGGTGATTAAAGACTGCAGCAGAACTTCGAGGAATGAGTCTTGAGACTGGTCTCGGAGTTCACCTTGGCAGATTGTCAACGTATTAACTTTTGGCCTACGGGCAAATTTAGCTAGTTTCATAAGTTGAAACTGTTGAAGGAGGAGGTGGAGGAGGAGGAGGAGGAAGGGGAAACATAATTCCGGCGGCCAAAGAAACCGCAGACAAATTTTTGGAAAACTTTCACCGCACAATTACTCGAAATGATGAGAAAACTTTTTGGTCGAAGAAAAAGAAAAACACATTTACCATTCTATACAGTTTTTGGCTATGAGAATTATGTTAAATAAGCGCGAGGGAGTATTTTTCGCTCAACAACAACAACAAAAGTAGCGAATTTGAAGATGCCGCTCTGTCGCCTCGAACTGTTCAAGTGCCGTGTAAATGGCCAAAGATACAACGAGAAAAAAAGAGAACAGCGCGCATTAAATGTGAGACATAAGAACACGCATACACTCGCACACATACGTTAATAAACACACGCACGCACACACACACACACCCCTAACACACGCCCACTCACACACACACACACACACATCGTTGTGCATATAAAGATTCATTCATCGCAGACAAATGTGGTTTATGGCGGATACGTTCCGCATTATTTACATTTTTATTCTTTCAAATTTATTTCAGCCTCTGCCTCATAACTTAATTCAAGTTTCCTCATTTTCCATACACACATACTCTCATATACATTTTCTCCCTCGTCCTTTGGGGCATTTCTTTTTTGTGTGTGTGTGTGCGCGAGTTTATCTCGCTGTGTGTGTGTGTGTGAGTGTGTGGGAAGCAAGCTTGCTTTAATTTTGGCTTCCTTTTGTTGAGTTTTATTTTTACAACTGAATCTGTTTCGTCGCCGAACGCACTTAAAGCCCACTTACTACCCACAAAACGAGTCGAACAACAATGCAGCCCACTGTCTCCTCTTCTGCCTGCTCTGTCTCCCTCTCTTTCTCTCTCCCTCTTTCTCTTTCTCTGCCTGTAATCCAAGCTCTCAACATGCTCGGCAATTACAGCGCGTCGTCGCTTGTCTCCGGATGAGGGGCTAAGGTTGGGGGGTGAAGTGGCAAGCCGTTGGCAGGTGTGAGACAAACCCTTTCGGCTTTCACGTAAGTTGAGATTCCTAGCTGAAAATCTGGAGTGCGTTCCGCCAGGATATGGCAGCGCAATCACTGCCTGCTGTCAGAGTCCTTCTTCCTCTGTCTTCTGTCGCCTGCGTCTTGTGTTAATATTAAAGTGTGTGCGTGTCAAAGTAAAGGAAAATCTTTGCTTTTCATAGTTACCATAGCTGCTCCACTCAATTAGCACCTCATTGAAAAGTCGCCTATGCTAAGTAAATCACACTAACAAACCCATTTTCTTTTTGTGCTCCGCATAAACATTTGCATTCACTTTGCTTACATTTTATAATTACACAAGTCTCTCGTTGCACTCGCTCTCCAAAGTGCGAGTGGAAAGCAACGTGAAAACACTCAAAGCACTTACTCAGGCCAAAAGTGTTGAGGAAATAGAAAATATATTCTGTTCCACAGCTGCTTGCTTGCTTGCTTTACAAGCGCATTGACTGCGGGTATTATTATTCTCTGATAACCCCTGCAACACTTTGAAGCAGGTGTAAAGAGGAATGCACTAAGAGGATGTCTTCTGCTGGGTTTCTCTAGGCCACACAAAGTTGCTCTGACTACAAAGTTGTTTTCTACATTGCTGCTTTGTAGCTTTGAGACTGCATATTGTTGTAATTTGCTCGGGTTCTTTCTTTATCACGTAGAAAGCAAATTACTTAGGGAGGATTGAAGGTTGAAGTTTACACATATAGCAGATTTTCTTTGATTATAATGTTAACCAATCAACATATCCCTAATTTAACCAATTCAGCTATCTAGTATGTCTTTATTTTAGTAGGATTTATAAACTTAACAGATTAAAGGAAAGCCCATTGAAATGAGATGATAAATCAGTTTGCTGTTGAGGCACAAATCTAACCAAGTATCTTATTGAATTAGTGATTGATTATTGACTCAATTCGCTTTATTTTTGGTGCTGTTGCGCAATTCTGATTGCCATTTTTTTTCTTTGCTTTATGTAATTTGGGTAATGCAAACAATTTTATTATTGAAGTAAACAAAAACAAATGCGCAGAACGAAATTGTTTACATTCGCATTTCAATTTAATGGGTGTCTTTGAGACCCTGCATCCCTGAAACCTGAAACCTGACACCGTGGCAAACAGATGACCTCCCTCAAATTGATTCTGAATGCGACTGTCGCGTCCCAAGACGAATTTATGGCAAAGCTGGAAACACACACAATTGAGAGGAGCTTTTTACACCATTTATCTGAGAGCATTGTAAGCCCGAGAGCGTTGTAAATGTTGCCAACAACGGGCCTTGCAACATGTTGCCAGGCAACAAAACAAACGTGTAACAACAGCAGCTGTTGATGTCATGGTGCAGCATCACAGACAATCGTACCCGCACCCCCTCCCCCTCTCAATCGTCTATCGAACCATCAACATCCAGTTGGCCCCGCAAATATTGTCTTGTTATTGATTTCTCAATTTATTTTATTTGCGACTGTTACGAGTATTGTGAGGGTGCCGCTTTCTGGGTCAATCGTTGCCAACAACGACAACGACAACGACAATGACACTGATTTCTGCTGCTACACTGCAGTGCCAATAAAATGGTTGTTAAATTATATGATCGTCATGACATCATGTAAGTTTCTAAAAACGAAACTACAATTTAAACTATTTAAATTTCGATGGCAACACTTTAATGATGTTTTAATTTTCAGCTCGCTTGTTTTGCAAAATCCCATCCAATTGCCGCCCTTTTGTGATAGCTGCTAGAGTGCTGGCCAGGTTTTTGGGGATTTAAATTCCATGAATGCGGGCTTCGGTTGGGCTTGGTTCCGCCTTTTGCGCCTAAACAGCAGCTGAGAGATGTGGCATTTGCCAAAATTGGATCGCGTAAAAGGTGGACTCTGATTGCAGGTTGCCGTCGTTAACGTTCACGTTCACGTTCTGGTTGCTGCTCCCGTTGCCCTGAAATGCGGCACAAAGCACATTGTCAGCACTTTCATTATGTGCCCGCATTTCAGAGTCTGGGCCATGGTGATGCAGTTGATTGGGGCATTTTTAACCATGGCAGCGAGGCAACGAGGTCGCTCCGCACTTTTCAGCTTTGTAACCAGAAAACTGTTCGCTGAAATGCTTCAAATGGAATTGACGCATCAACACAGATTGACTGACTAACTGACAGTTGTGTTACCCCTAAAACCTGGCTAAAACGTTATGGTTAAGAAAGAAAAAGATGAATTTTTGTTACTACGCTTTATTTGATTACATAATTTATAGTATTTCAGACACTTTTTTCTACTTGTTATTCTTAAAATAGGCGACCATTTTTAAGAGAGTTTTCACACAAAATTCTTGATATTCTCCCCTTATTGCCAACTACGCGTCTGGCATAGACTTGAAATTCCACAGCAGCTGTGTGAAGAAAGTTTCCCTGCACTTGAGTGGAAATGATGATAAAAGGTGAAAAATGCACTTGCAAAGGTGAGGGAAACTGGAGACAACTTATTAGTTGCTGCACTGCTAGTAGTGCTGCTAGCCAAAGAAAAGTTTATGTGGCAACTTTGAGTAGCAAGTGTTGCCTGGTGCAGCAGCAAGTGTTGCATACTTTATGGCGCTCAACGCATATCATGACAAACGTGGTCACACCAGACGGACTGACAGACGGACAAACGTATGGTAAATGAAGCAGGAATTGCACAAGTTGCAAAGCCAAGCATACAGGAGAAACAAATTTTTAATGTCCTGCCAAGGATGGCAACGAATGTGCAAATAGCACCACTGAGAGTGAGATAAAGAATGAGGGCAATTTGTTGTCGTAGTCAGTCTTAAAGAATTGCAAAAGACATCTAATGAAATGCACTAATGAGTTTTCTCTTGTTGATGTAGGTTGTGTTTCATTAAATTATTTGTACTTTTATTGTTACTTAGCCTGTTTGGTCAGTTTATCAAAGTGTTTAACTCCTTTCCGGCGTAGTCATGTCTGTGAATTATTGATTAAATAATGCCATTAGAATTATCAAGTTAATTAAAAGCCGAACGGAACGGAACAAACTCCAATATATTATTATGCAATGTGCTATTTATTGATTCATTCACTTGTAGCCATCGCTTATCGTTCATCATTCATTAGGCCAAAGCGAATGTCGCTTTTCTAGCAAATATTCAATCATTGAGTCACAATGCTTCGAGCTCATCGCAGTTGGTACCGGAAATTTGTTCAGCTCAACCTGTGGGCGACACTCTACAGCTCCTGGCTGCTGGGTCTATTTCCGTTCATCTACATCTCAAGGACGAGACGCATAAAACGCTCCGGCTGGCTAGTTGGCTATGGCATCGTCTTTAATGTGGTGCTCCTTTGGCTGGCAATGCACTACTATGAAGCGACACAGTCACAGGCCAAAGAGGAGCTCTTCACGCGTAATCCGTTGGCCGAACAAATCAATGTGCTGCATAATGGACTGCTGCTCCTAACTATCTTTGTGATGTATTTTCGCAACTGGTGGATGAGTGACGAACTGGGCAAAATACTTAACGTGCTGCTCGAGTTGCATGATCATCATTTTAGATGGTACGACACGAGTGATTGCTACAACTTCGATAACTATATTGTATACAAGGGACTTTGCACCTTCCTGGAACTCATATCGATCATCGGTATTATATTTGGTCTGAGTCCCAGGTATAATTTTGGCTTACTTGTTGGTGTGCTGAGCATAATGGTCATTCAATTGGGCGTGTATATGGTCACAATGCACTTTCATATCTGCGTCATGTTTGTATATCGCTCCATTTGGATCATCAATCGAGAACTGCTGCAACTCGTGAATCACTTGGAAAGACGACAAATTCGGAAAACCACGAGAATCTATAAGCTATACTATCTGTATAGGCGGCTGTTGGAACTTAATCGGCGAATAGTTGGTGTCTATGACTATCAAATAACGCTGTTCATTGTCTCGCTGCTGACAGTCAACGTGATCTCTATATTCTTTATACTCGTCTATGTGGTAAGCTTGAGAAAAGCGGTTACCTTCTACATGTTCTTCAACTTCCTGCAAGCACTGTCGATAAATATATCGGACTTTTGGCTAAACATTGCTCTCTGTGACTTGGCAGTTTCCGCAAATCGTTCAACAGCCGCGATATTGAAGCTATTTAATGATATACCTCAACTGGACAAGCAGCTGGAGCGAAATGTAAGTGACTGTGATGCTGTGTGAATAGTAAAGGGCAATTCATAATTGAAATTGTTTTTTCACAGCTGAATGATTTCGCTTTGTTCTCCAGTCACAGACGGCTGACATTCAATCATTTTGGCATGTTTGATGTGCACAATGCAATGGGATTTCGCATGGTCATCGCTTGTACATTATATATGCTTTATTTGGTGCAGTTTGATTATGTGAATTTGATGAGAACATCGACATGATGATTGCCAGAGAGTATAATGTGATCTAATGTGCTGTGTCTTTCATTTTTAAACACGCAAACTGGACTGAAATTACAGAGCATTCAATGTATAGAAACTGGCTAAGAAGAAGTCTGAGGAAAGCCATGCACAATGGGCACCAAACACGAGTACGAATTTCTGCTTTGTATGTTCTTAAACAATGCGCTTCTCGGAAGCAGCAATTTTCATTCTCTTAGTCAACAATTGAGGGTGGCTCGGGAGTGAAAATCGAAAGTACCAGAGGCAACAACAGAGGGAAAAGTCTGCTTTCTTTGTTACGTTCTGTGCGCCTTCATGTTCTGCCTATTTCCATTTGGTCTGAATGCTTGTACTTCCGCTAGCTGTGGTGCTGTGAGGGGAAAATGAAAGGTAAGGAAGAGAAGAGAGACAGGTATGCTGCATTTAGCAAGACAATGAAGACGCCAATCCATCAGATAAAGCTACCAATTCAGCGCTGAAGAAGACAGGTTTATCAGCAGAAAAGAGAGAACTGATAACAGAAAGCCACATAAACTTTCGCTTTTGGAACAGATCAAAAAAGTAGAGCAAATATTAAAGAGATCAAGCAAAAGCATAGCTATAATAATTTGCCAACTTTTAGCCAATTAAAATTAGTTGATAGTTTTGAATATGTTTGAAATGAGCAAACATTTAACATCTGTCCTTAGTGCGTAATTCCAACACCTGCCTTCTATATAACCGCATTAGCCACATGCTCTTAGTGTGATTATTTCCGGGCTTGAAATGAAATAGCGCTCAGTTGAAACCACTGAGAGCCAAATGCTGACTGCCTGCATCTTGTGCAGTTGGTCAGAAGAGGGGAGGTGAAAAAGCGGGTAAAAGCTGCTTGTTCTGGTTCCCCAATTGCCATTCAACAACATACATAGGTAAATTTGTCCAGTGCACTAAATTTCAAGCGGAAGTGACACTCTAATTGAGAGCAACGAACCAACTGGGAAATGTTGTGGTGACCGAGTGAATGAATGCCTGGCGGGTGTGGCAGGGGCAAGGGCAGGGGAAGGGGAGGTGCTGTTACGGTGGCAGCACTAGCACTAAAAAAGTAAACTCGTTAATGGCTAAGTGCAAAACCATAAAACGGATGTTCAGAGTAAGCTCACAGCTCAGCGCCGAGCAGCATTCGTCCAGCAGTGTGAAACAGTGAGCAGCAGATTGGTTTGTTGGTTTTAGCCGACAGCGGATTCCGGAGATGGAAAAATGATTTGGGGACAGTTGGGGTAGGTTCGGGGCGGGGGAGGGGGAGGGGGAGGGGGAGGGGTTGGTTGCAAATGAAGAGGTCCTTCGAAATGCGGGTTCGTTTGTTTTCCCTCCTTTTTTATGATGGTGCGCCGTAATTAATGGTCTGCAGGCTGTCGGCATTTCTTTATTGGATAAAGAAGACTCAATTAAAGTTCCGTTTTATTACATGGAAATCAGGGATGAACTGTGAGGAGTGTCTCTTCCATATATTCTAAATAGGGTTGAAACGAATTAAATTACATAAAACTTATTCAAGAAGAGCAACATCTAGACTAGAAAGGTTTGTAATTAATATGTAATATTAAGTATACGTAGTGTATTACGAATGTATGTTATATCCCTAGTTCTTGATGCCAATTATACAATTCTAAGCATTACATATGTAAAAGGAGGCCAATTAAAAAAGTCTTCATAAATTGCAGCTTACATTTATAGCGTGAAATGCAAATATTTCAAGTGTAATTGCCAGAAGATTTCAAGATATTGCATTCTTGTGTTTAAGTTGTAGATAAGCCCATAACCAAGACTGGCTCCAGCGTGGGCGACCATTAGGCACTTGCTAGCTCTATACTCATACTCGTATGTGCTTAGTCGGCAAATAAATTCAAACAAACTCTTTGCGTTGTCCCGCCACCCAACTCTTGCTTTGACATTCCTTTTACATATAAGGGGGAAGCAGGCATTAAAAAGGCTCGACTAGAATGTCTTCTATACTCGACTCGCAATCGCACTCGCATTCGTTGTCGTAGTCATCGTCGTCGTCGTATATGTGTATGTTATTTGAGTACTTTATATTCAAAACTGTGTAATTTGTACAAGTCGGAGCCAAAGTAGAGGTTGTGGGTCGGGGGCGTTGGCAACAGCTGCGATTGTCACATTAACCTGATGTCGACATAGCGAATTGTAAAATGGCAGCAGCATGTGGCTGCTGCTTGTGTTTGCCTTTTGCCATTCATAGGCCGACGCAACGTCGCTTGGTCTTTGGTTCCTCGCCCTCATCGCTGCTCGTCCTCAGTCCTCAGTCCTCGGTCGTCGGTTTCGCCAGGTCGCGGTTAATTATGTTTTTTGTATGCCCCGACGCATACCAAAAGGCGCTTTCCTGCTCCACTGTCGCCTCTTATCGCGTCTCGTCTCGTCTCGTCTCGTTGTCGTCGACATCTCGTCTGGCCTTCCAGGCCCTGCGTGATTATCGTCTCGGATTTAATGTGCACTTTGATGTGAAACATTGCTAATTTGGCTTTTTGTTGTTGCTGTTGCTGTTGCTGTTTATCCTGTTGTTGGTGTATTGTATTGTAGGTCGTTGGGCATTTGGCTATGTTACACAGCGGCATATTTAAAGCCTTATTAATGCCTTGACTGTGACATTGTTATGTGCTTTGGTTTCAATTATGATTCTCGCCCCAGATGCGATACATTGCGGCAATTTATGAAATGACAGCAAGAAAACTGGGTTAAGCTTGCCACAGTTGACAGTTGTTTCTTAAGAAAATGGAAAAGAAATCGAAGAGAAGCAGAAAAGTTTCCTTTTCAAAAAACTGTAAAGGGCATACTGTTATCATATTGTTGTTAAAATGAAAGTGAAACTTTTATGCAAAATGCTTTACAATTTGCTCCCTGAAAAACGGTCTCTTTAAAGAAGTTTTTTGTTTTATCCAGCAAGTGCCCTTCAATTACCATTTGTTAGTCTAGCTTTTCACATTTTCTTTCACACCTATTAGTTTCTGTTAGCTGCTTCTGCTGTTTCGGTTGCCCTTTCGGCACACCATTCTGCCTGATCGAACTTGCCACATCAAATAGCACTTGTCGCCTGTCAGCAACATCTTGATATTGGCGCTGACCCTCGAAAGTTGTTCTTTGTTTTCATTTTGTACATTGACTTTTGCACATTTGGCTGATTTTTAAGCGCGTGCTTAACAATTTTTGACAACTTTTTCAAATTCTCAAGCTACTCAGATGCCAGCACAACAGCAAGTTTTGTTGTGTGTGTTCCTGGGCTGAAAAGTAATTTTGATTTTATTAGCTGTGTGTGCTGCACCTGATGGGAATCTTTTTGGTATCACCTGGCTTCATGAGTGTTTTTTCGTTTTCTTAGTATTTTCCACGGTGTTCTTCAATTCAATTTCATCCAACTTCGTGTTTGGGTGCTGTTCAAAAGTTTGCCATACACACGTCGCGAAGCCAGGGGCAAAGTTAACAGCCTGTAGAGTAAACAAGTTAAGGTTTTCGACTCTAGTCCAGACACTCGACTAAGCTATACCCTATGAAAGTCAATCCACATCGATTGAGTTACCAATGTAGCTCTAAATTGTTGGATGCTCATCATGATGCGTTTTATTTTCGTAGTGGGTAGAGAAACAAAACACAACAATCTGTTTCGATTGTCGTTAACACCATCGATATTTTCTTGTCAAGGCGAAAAACACATTTGGGCCAAATGCCAAACATTCAGCCATTCGTAAGGCGCCATCGATGCCAGGGGTCAACGATTTTGGCACAATTTCCAAGAACGTGTAACGTATACGAACACCTTGCCAGTGCCCATTCATCTCTTGTTATGCTTTTCGCAGGAAATGTTCTCGAATAAAACACACGACTTTTCAACACACACACAGAGACACGTAAACAAGTTCAAGTAGTTCAAGTAAGCTACCAATATGTTATAGTGATTGCGTAGGAAGGGCTTACAAAAATGTTTTCATTAGGTTAAACTAAGCAGGGATAATATTTGAAAATAACTTGAAAAGCAAATGTGAGAGAGATAGCTAAGAATGCTGCAAATATAAGGAAAATATGTTATTTTTATGATTTAAACAAAATTTTTAACGTTTACATTTTATTTGTTTTAAGTATTTATTGAATTTAAATTAATATATTACTAAAATCGAGAAAACTTTGAGAACAACTTTAACGTACATTTTCTGTAACTTAAAAGAACAAAAAAATAGTATAAATAGTAATTCTTATAATAGTGATTTCAACACTTCAACTTCACAATGAAATCTATTTAAAATATTGGCTGCAATTCTATTTTTAGTTATAAAAGTACTTCTACTACTTTTTAGTTCATATTAAAGAATAGTAGTAGAAATTGTAGTAGAATAGTAATAAAAGTAGGGGTTGAAAAGTGATAAACTATAGCTTCTTTAAAAGTGGAACGAAGTACACATCAATAAAGAATGTATAACAACAACAATTTGCAGTAAGTTTTATTTGTAAAAAGCTGAAAGACATTGACCAAAACTAAGTTTCTCTATTAGCAGACAGCTCCTCTCGGCCACCGTCACTTACAACCGTTCTGTCATCGTTGTATTCTGTTTCAGTTTCAGTTTTGGCATCGAGGTCGTCGTCGCCGTCAGACGCGTCACTGTCAATTAAGTAGCCAATAATATTGAATTCGGCATTGAGACTCTGCTCCCAACGTCGAACGACGTCGTCGGTGCAGACTCCCATCGAACCGCATGCAATATTCAGCACTTGATTGGCATTGCAGCCGGCCAACAGGGAATAAAGTCCTGGCCTTGAGCAGACATCGCGTGACGAGCTAAGGTCATAGATTTTGCCATTGAGCGCCGTATAGATGGGCTCGTTATTGCCCTGCAGCCCGTTATAGGCAGTCAACTGTTGCCTGGTCAGCCAGAGGGCTTCATCATCTGTTGGCGCTTGACCCTTGATCGAAATCGCTTCGCTGCTTCCGCTCTCGGAGTCCAGCTGTGTGATACACTTCTCCAGGTTTTGGCGCTTGCAGACTTGCTCCCGTATCAGCGCACAGATTTGACTAATCTTGTTGGTGGCAAAATAACCAACCACAAAAGAGATGATCACTTGGGCCATGCGGTTGCACAGCAAGGGGCGGAGAAATCGTGTGGCCGCAACAATGTTACGATTCTCTTCTGCAAGCATGAAGAAAAAAAATATGTATTAAATCCATTGGTTTAGTTACAACTTACTTGCAAGTAGTAGTTGTGTTTGCATCAGATTAAAAAGCGGCATCATTTCGAAGTTTTCGGTTGCTTGGTAATTATGTCCAAATGCTCAATCTATTTTTTATGACAAATAATTTTGGCTTCCTGCTTTATAAGTTTTAGCATAAAGTTGAAATGTATGTCATAATAAAAAGTGGAAAAGTCTAAGCAAT
This sequence comes from Drosophila niveifrons, assembly GCA_035046325.1. NCBI lineage: Eukaryota > Metazoa > Arthropoda > Insecta > Diptera > Drosophilidae > Drosophila > Drosophila niveifrons. Next base: position 11,770,481 of record JAWNOC010000068.1, read on the forward strand.
AAGACTTAAACTGGCTTCTTTACTAATTCATTGCCTTTATATTTTCATTACAATTTCTTATGCATTTGATTTAATAATCTTTCTTAAACATTTCTCCATTGAATATTCTATTTTATATTCCTGTGAAAAAGCTGGTCATAAGTTTTCAATAATTTAATTTGTGTTAATCTTTTAATTGTCTCACTAATTCATTTTTACTTGCCATACTTTACCGACACTCCTTAAGCGATTCCTCTATGAATATTTATTTACATCGGCTTTAATTTTGGCTACAAAGAAATACAAGTTAAGGCAACAAAAACGAGAAAATCTCTTGGCATTTTAAGCCTTTGAAAATTTCTTTTAATTAACTGAAATATGTAATAAGCCACATTGCGTAACCAGCAAACGCTTCGTTCGTTCGTCTCGTTTTCTCCCATTCCCTTTGGCTGCTCTGTCGTTTGCCTTTTATGTGATGTTCTGTGGGCTTATGAGCTTAGGCTCTGCGGTTTCTTTTTTGTCGAGCTATTGTGAATGTCAGTTGTGGATTTGGCAAAAGGAAATGCACAAAACAAGACTAATAGGCAGGCGGAATAAGTCGCAAAAAGCATAATACTGAGAGAGGCAAAGGCAAAAGTTAATGTGAACAGCTGCCCTGTTGTTTGTTCTGCGATTCAAAAGTTTATTAATAACAAACATGAGTTGGCGTTCACATTCAACATGAAAAAAAAGGTTATTTATAAACATACACAGATTTATATGAACGCGAGTTTTGTTGTTGAAACATAATTTTAATTAAATCGTAAGGATTGCCGCAGACCGAGTGTAATTATATTTGAACAGCATGCGAAATATGTTTTAATTTATTAAATGAAAATAATCCACAAGCAGGCAAACACGGCCGCAGCCTGCTTTCCCCAAAAAAAGAAAGCCATAGCGATCCTCGCCACACGCGTCGTATGCGTAATGTGTGTGCACAGCTCTCTCACAATATGTGAGTGTGGAGCAAACGTTCCTGGAGCAAAATCAACGTTATGCAAATTTAAATATGAGCATAAGGCAGCAACGAGCTGCGTTGACTTTTTTCAGCTGAATTCAGCTCTCGGCTACACATTCCCTCCTTAGCATTCTGTCGATGTCGATGCCGATGTCGATGCCAAGCTGTGGCGCCCCTGCAGCTATGTATATTTACATGACGGCGCGTATGCATGTGCATGTGTCCCTCGAAACTCGAAATTACATTTATTACACACACACACACAGCCTTGCATATACGATGTGGTGACAACGAAAAAAAAATATTTGTAATGAGCTTATTAAGTCATATTAAAGTCCAAGTACAACCAATTTGATAAAACAGCAACTGACAGCACTCTCACATGAGTGTGTGTGTGTGCGAGTGTGTGTGTGTGTGTGTTACATCCTGGCTTATACAAGTGTACACATTTGGCATTAAAGTTAATAGCAAATGGCTGCCAGAATGTGCATAACATAAATGAGGCTGACAGATGGCTTAACAGCCTCCAAATTGTGCAGGGGAGGAAATGTGAAGTTGACGTTTGCACGAAAAGTGGGGGGGAGGGTGGAAAGCGGGAAGATGCGGTGGTAAGCCAGCTGCACTTGTTCTGCCAACATGCCGACTTAACAGGCTTACTTGCGAGCCGAGTATTAGGCTCCATCAACGGAAGCTCATTTATCTCAATTATAGTGTGGATTTAAGCTACACCTGTATGATTGCCACTCTCGAAAGTCTTTAAAACGAGATGTGTCGTCAGCAATTTGTACAGAAGAGCTCAGAATGAAATTATATGCTTACATATTAGTTATAGAAACAGATGAATTCAAATGCGCCCAATTAACTTCATTATCTGATAGCTTCTTCAATTATCCTTGAGGCAGTAATTCAAGCAGATAAATAATTTATTTGTCTCATTTGCTGTCAGTTATGTTTGCAGTCTCACGGTTTAGTTGCTCATTTATTAAAGCAAGAGAGCAAAAAAGAGATTGCATCGCAAATCTTAATCGTCTTCATTTCTGGTTGTGTGCGCTTAATACGCGTAATTACTTTTTTCCGCACTGCATAATTGCGAGGCACTGTCAGAATTAATGAACACTGAGATGCAAGTCTCAAAAAAAAGGTGAAACGAATCGAAGACACCAAGACACCAACAGATATTTCCTTTCTCATATTTTCTTTTTCCTTTAATTTTACGACCCGAGTTGCTGCAGCATATAAAAGTCATGAAGCTGGCACGAACTTTCATTTTGATGCGCATCTCGGGAGAAACTGCAAAAGTTTTTTGGCTGCCACGTTTTCATTTCTCAGCCACAGTCGGGTTTCAAAATTTCGCTCATTACACATGGGGCTGCTCATGAATCGCGGTTCGATATTAATGACGTGGTGCGAATACCGCAATGAACCTCATTAGTTGGCGCTTTAAAACACAATTAAAGCTGGCCAATAAATGATGTAAGAGGCAATAAAACCTCTGCGCTGCTGTGTCACAAAGTCAGCGTCAGCACTTGGCTCTGTGTGTAGGCTAAAAGTTTGGCTCCGTGTCACGTATTCGTCGCACAGCGCCAGAACATTTATGAGCCTTGCCGCATTCATAACCCATAAAGGCGGCAGACATTAGGGCGGCTTTAAGTGACCCCTGTGAAAACAATCTCACCTGATGGCGCCGCCGCCAAACGGCAAACAAAGGGCGAGGTGACAAATGCAGACGTCACACGGCAAAAAGCAAGAGCCAAAAAACCGGCTGAAAAAATGAAAATGGCCGCCACGCGAAAAAGTTATGAGGGGCATGTTGTGCCACCTCCCAGCCTCCCCTCCCCATCCCCCTTCAGGCATCTTCTATTTCTTGCGCCCTTCCAGCTGATTTCGAACAGCTGTGCTGGCCAATGTTTTGGGTAATTCTCGACGAGTGCTCGACGAGTTGCCTCCAACAAAAGTCCAAAATAAAACCCAAAACAGAAATGCGAGCGTCGCCAGGATGCTGTGTGCGCATGTCACCAGCTTTGGCTCTCTCTCTTTCGGTTTGTTTCTTTTATGGCAAGCGTGAGCTTTTATCTGAGTGGCAAATGTCTGGCCATCGGCATCGTTGCTCTGGATGCTGCTGCTTCAGTAGCGGAGCAACTTTCGAGCGTCACGTTTGCGAAAATGCCAGAACAGTTGTGAGACCCCAACAAAATATAAAGGCAAGAATCCCAATAAGAGTGAACAATAACAAAAAACAAGAACCAGCCAAAAATACCTGGAAAAGCGACAACGCGCCAAATAATTTAAATTCTGTGCTTTGTCCCTCGGCGCCCGCAAATAAAGTTCGCAATGGGAAACATAGCGACAGTTGCGGTTGCTTAAGCCGGCACTTTAATTCCAACAATTCCGCCGACAATTATCAACTTGAACTTGTGCGAGTTTAACGAAAGCATTTTCGAAATATATTTAAATTCGAGTAGTGTGTGGATGTGATGCTTGAAGCATTAACTTAAGCGGTCTGTGTGCGGTGTTGTTTTAAATTAAATTTGATGTGCTGCCATTGAGGCAAGGAAATTAAGTGACTGCTGAATTTAAATAATAAATGAATTGCATACCATCTGCAACTTTAATTAGAGCACTTTGGATAATAACATTCAATTAAATAATTTTATACACGCGGTTGCACCTTTAAATATTTTTAATTAAAGGAGTTTTTTTTTTTGTTTTACATTTCTGCAATAGTATAACTTTAATTAAAACTCACTAAATATTTTTAATTATTCATTTTGTTTTGCATAATATACATTAATTTTGTCCCACAGTTTTTTCACACGAAAATATTTAACAATTTTTTAATGATTTCAATCGGCAATAGCCGTAAAATGCTATTGTTTTTAATTTAGTTTTTTAAAATACATTAAATCTATTATTAATAAAAAGTGAACCAAACAGTGCAATTCGTCAATAATCAAATCAAAAGTGCGGACAAACGCAGCCTTGGCTGGACAAAAGTGGCCCCAAAACAAATAACTTAAAATTAATTCGACAGTTGATCAAACAGCCACAAGAAGAACAACAACAACAAGAGTAAACAAAACAACAAAAAGAACAACATCGAGAACAAGCAGCGACATTGTCAGGCAACAAGAAGTACAAGACATCTTGAGGGGAGGAGAGGGGAGGAGGTGCACAACCCCCAAGCAGCCAAGCCAAGAGCAGCGTACATTGTACGTGTTTTTCCTTTTTAAAACTACATCAAATAACATTTTCTGCCACTGCTTCGGGACCCAGCAGTCGAACCCACGTATTACAGGTCCTCCCCCTCCGTACACTTCGCCATCCAACCAGCCATTACTCTACACTATTTCACAGACTAGTCAATGCCAGAGATCGCTGCTTACAAGTGCCACTTGAAGCGCTTCGATTCCAGCTGAATGCGAAAGGCATTGGGCAAGGACGAAGAAGAGGGGGCACAGTGAGTGTGCGGGGTGTTGGCATTTGTTGGTGACTTGGTTTATGTAGTTGACCCGGCTAACAGCGTCGTGAGACAGTCGCTGGCACAGCCACCTTAAATGTGCTATGCTTTACATAGCGCAAAACTAAAAGATTCTAGAGATTAAGCTCAAACCCGATTTCACCCTCTCTTTCATACACACTCAAGCGAACACACACATACACTTACACTCGCACACACACACCATCTCACTGACTCTATCCAATTCTGTGCCCTCGTGATTTGTATGCGTTGCTGCCACCATTGGCGTTGCCGTCATCAGCGTAGCTCGGCTAATGTTGCCTCGGCTATGGCTTTGGCTTTGGGGTGCTGTGTGTTAGTGACGTGAAGTTGCTCCCACTTTCCATGCTCCGTGTCTCCTCCCGCCTGCTATCTCCATACGTTTTACACTAGAAACGTGGCTACTTTGCTTCTTGGCACTTCTACTTGCTCCTCCGACTCCGCTTTCACGCTGCGTGTTTTTGGCGTGTTTGTGGCATAAAAATAAAGATAAATGCGAGTTCTTTTCAAAGCAGCACACTCCAACCGAGGCACAAGCATAGTGGTGCCAAAGTTATTATTAGATTGTCTTCATTAAACCTAAATCGCATTCATTAAAAATATATTGTTTACTTTGGCCATAAAGCTTTCATATAAAAATAGGAAATGTATTGGCAAAGGACACGAGATTAAATTACGTCATTTTTTTCCGCTCATTTGATTTGCGAAAATGTTGTTTTAAAAAGAAACACATTTATTACGCTACAAACAAACCAATGGAGAAAATTTTAATAAATATTCTGTGACATATAAATATTTATTTAAAAGCAAATAAATATTCCAAAGTTGAGCAAATTAAATTAACTAGCTTGATAGTGAACCATTAAGCATTCATGAGAAATATTTTAGAAATCTTGTTCAGTATTTTGCAGCCACAATTTTATTTTATTTTACCTAAGTAACATAAATCGAAGAGTTTGTTAAACTAACGTGATTAACTGAAGTTATGTGTTGTATAAAACATGAATTCTTTTCGTGCCATTTCTATATACTTTTTACGTTCGTGTTCCACGTCTTGCCACTTTAGTTAAATTTTTAATTTACATTAAAAAGTTGTTGGTGTTTATGTGCCCACGGTGCAACACACCTTGTCGCTGGCCCCGACTGGGAATGGGAATCGTTTTCACAGAAAACAGCTAACAACAGCTAGAAGAAACTCGCTGGCTGGCTGACTGGCTGAATGACTGAGTCTATCCCAGTCAAGAGATTTGCCGCCACTTGGCTTGGAAACGAGAGTAGAGAGAAATGTGGAATGTTTTTGTGGAGAAACGGCAGTGTCACCGTATCGCATTGTCGTTGTTTTCAGGCTCGTTGTCGTTGTTGGCGGTTGCCATTTGTGTGTTCAGTTGAGGCATCCCCATTTACCTTATGAGCAGCGGTTTTGCGGCTGCGAGTTTTAAATATCTAGCTACATTTTTTTCCTTTTCTTCTAACTTAGTTGCTTGCTGCTGCTCGCTTTTCTTTTGCGACGTTTATGTGTATTTTTTTTTCTACGCTGTTTTACACCAAAAAATGCGGCCCGCACATAAACATTTCTAAATAAAAAAGCGAAGCTTTGCATAGAGCGAAAAAATAAAGGAAGAGAGAGAGAGAGAAAGAGCGAGAGAGCGATGAGGAGTGCTGTTTAGGTCTGAGAACGGAAACGACGCAAGTTTATCTACAGCTTTATATCGCATCGCCCCAGCACTACTCCAGTGCTATCTCTGTGTATCTGTGAGGTTGAATGGGTGTGTGTGTGTCTCAGTGTGTCAGTGTGTGTGAGCTTATGTGTGTTGATATTAGCGCTGCTTTATGGCTCAGTGTGTGTGAGTGAACGCCACGCTTCGTCGCATTTTAAATTAAGCTTCATTTTTATTTCTATTTACTTTTGCTTTTTGGCTGCAACTGTTTGTACACAAAATACAGTAAAAACGAAGCAAAACACAGCAACAACAAACAAATAAAAACAGAAAACTTTTTTTTACACCCGCCCAGACGTAGTCTCGCCCTCGTCCTTTGCCCCCCTTCCCCCTTCCCCATTGCCCATTCATTCGTCAAGTGACTGCGTAAAAATGTTTATTTGTTTTTCATTTTCACTTTTTATTATTCCAGAGTTTCAACAAAATATTGTTGTTGCTTTTTGTTTATAAGAGTGGCTCTTATTTATGCTCGCTTTTTCGCCAATTCCAAGTGAAATGTTTGATTTGCTTTTTATTTGCGATTATTTATGTTGATTTGGCTAGTAAAATACATTCCAACATTTTAGCTATTTACAATTACAACTTCCGCAAAAAGCGAACTTTGAAGTGAGCTTCAAATAAGAGTAGAGTTGATTTCCAAAGCCAATTATTATACTCAAATACTTGCAATTGAAACCAGCTACATTCAAACTTTCGGGGCTTTAAAGTGACTTTAAAAAAATAATATGAAGTGGTCGTCCTTCTTGAGACGGCAGCAGCCTTGGTGGCTTCTGCCGCATGGCTCGTTTAAAACTAAGAGGATTTCATTTGTTTTTGCTTGAGCTGCTTCTCTTCTCTTCTCTTATGGCGCTTATGTTGTTTGCCTTCCAAATTTTCCTTATGCTATTAGCCTCTGAGGTTTTTCAATATGCACAATAACCAGAGCTTGAAATTTGCTTTTGCCTGCCCTGTCTCTCAACAGAGTGTATACTTGATTTTTTTTTTGTGTTTTTGTGTTGTTGGATAAAATGAAAGCCATCAAGCAGAATAGATATTGCAGAAGCGAATCGCATGCATTTTAATTAATTTTATCATTAAAATAATTAATTAAATGACAGGCCAACTGACGTCGCAGCTGCAACAAATTGAAATCGTTGGCAAAGACTCCCCATGGGATAGGAAGAGGCTGTTGATTTATTGCTGCCAGCACTTTGAGGTCATAAATAAACAGTGCGAAGTGCATTGCAGTGCAGTGCAGTGCTGTAATATATGCCTTACATCCTTTCATTCTTATCGATGGCACAACTTCAATAGATGCGCACTAATCGTGAGCAAATATTTGCAAGAAGTTTGAGCTCAATTGAATGGAAAAGCAGTGCATACTTTGCATATGATACGCATCTATGCTTTCAGCTCGAGTCTAATCCATCAGCCACAAAACTACAAGAACGCAGTCTGCCTTTTAATGAGCAACTGGAGTAATGACTCAATGCCTTGATTTGCTTGTCCTTCGTCGACTGCCAGCTTGGTAACCAATGAGCTGTAAGCTGTTGACTGTTTTCCTCCTCTCTTCCTTCTTGGCAATCAATTTTGTGTGGAAGTGAATCACAAAAACGATTTTGAGGCATTGCTTTTGTCTAGGCTATTGAGTTCATTGAGTGACCCTTTATGACTCAATTGAGGTTGTCAACTGATTTATCTTGCTGCTTTTGCTCTGGCAATTATTTAATTTTGAGTAAAATGCAATTGATTGTAAAAATTGTCAATTTGGGTTTTTATTGCTCTTACGCTTTTGTCTATTGTCTTTCTCTCCGTCTGTCGATTGTTGCATTTCATTCAATATTTGTTCAATTATTTATGCATTTGTGAACTGTGCACCGAGTATTTTCAATTGTTTTCTAAATTCCAATTGTTTAATTGCAATTCACATGTGCAGCTCTTCCTTTATTGAAAGTATTTTCGATTACGGCAAAAACAATAATTGAAATGCAAAATAAGAAAAACTGGATATAATAAATTTGCGTATTTATTTCTATTTGTATTTTGCAGTTTTGTTGCCATGCGTCAATGCAGCTGAAACCACATCAGACACATTAAAGAAAAAAACGACCGGACTACGCAAATATTAATAATAATAACCAATATAACAACAGCTTATTTCCATACCGCGAGGGGCGTCTGAAAATACGTCCCAAAATGTCGAAAATCTGGATTTTAACATTTGTAATGCTGCTGCATGTTGTTTGGGTGAGAGCGTCGGCAATAACAACGCCAACTCCGACCATAATAAATGACTTGCAGAGCAGCCACGCCCCCGCAACGACCACAGCCCCCGTCGTGGTCAGCAGTGCGCCCAATGCTGGGCGTAATGAAACCAGCCGAGTGACGTCAGAAGCAGCAGCAGCAGCAGCAGCTGAAGAATTGGAGATTGTGGATGAAATAACTACGAGCAGCGTTCTCTTCTCCTCAACTGCTTCCTCTGCCTCGTCGACATCAACGGCCACGCCTACCACAACGGCAACAACCAGCACTACGACAACGACGGCTACAACAACGACAAAGGGAAAAGAAGTCAAAGCAACAGCAGCAGTCGAAGAAAATGTGGCAACTACAACAGAAGCAGCAGCAGTGGATAATGTTGCAACAGCAATTGAAGAAGATGTTGCACGCGTAAAGACAACAGTAATTGCTGAAGATGTTGCCGGAGTAAAAACAACAGCAGCGACAGATGATGTTGGCATAGAGACAACAACAATACTTCCATTACCGTTATTAAAGTTGGTATCCGACAAACTAACGCCAAAGGAGGACGAAGAAATGACGACAACCGTGCCACCGCTTGCCTCGCTGGGCAACGTCTTCGATCGTCTCTATCGCATTAAGTTCAGCGACTCAGCAGGCGATAAAGAGCAAGAAAACTCTGAGTCGCTGCCCGAGGCAGATTCTGCTGATGTCGATGAGCTGTCTGCCAGCACTTCACCCGCTTCGCTGAACATACAAATGCAAGCGGCGGAATCGTATCAAGTAGCCGAGACGTTGGCCGATCTCAATGAGGAGGAACGCAAGCGTTATGGTGCTATGTTGTTTCAACAATCGACGGCTAGCAAGTTGAACATTGTCGATCTGTATCCCATGAAATTGGAGGACTTTCAGTCCATCATGCATAGCGATAGAGTGGAGCAGCCACAGGAAGTGGAGCAGCAACAGCAGCAACAGCAGCAGCAGCAGGCAGTGTTTAAGCAGCTTGATAATGCAGAGGAGTATCGACAGAATCTAATGCCCAATGAGGTGGAATTGCTGGTTGTGGCTGACGGCACTCCGTCAGTCAATCAACAGCAGCCAACAATTGCGACGACAACTGCTCCAACAACAACAACAAGAGCAACGCTGCTGGCAGGCGTGGCATCCACACCGAGTGATTTCACGCGAAAATTGCTGGCGGAGCAGGATGATTTGATAACGGAAATCGAGCGTAAATTTGAGCTGCACGAAGCGCGAGGCAGCACAACCAGCACCGCAGCGACCACAACCACAGCAACCACAGGCAGCAGCAGCAGTACAACAGCAGCAACCATGACATCTTCAACGCGAGCTCCACAGCAGCTGCCCCGACTCGCAGCTGGTGATAGTTACATCGATCGGCGTGTGAAGAAGAGCTTCGAGTTTCCCATGCAGCATCGCGCTAGTGATGTGATGGCCATGCCCAACATTGACTTTGGCAATACAAAGTTCAACACGGAAGTCTCGGATGGCCACGATGTCAAATCATCGTCAGCAGCAGCAGCAGCAGCTGGAACAGCAGCATCATCGTCATCATCGTCAATAGTTGCGCCATCACATCCCGAGTTCTCGACAACAAAGTTCTACAACAGCAAAGAGTTGTACAACGAAATGTTGTTACATAATAAACGCAAGTTAATGAAAGAAATTGGCACTGCAACTGCGACTGGAAGTGGTTCAGGAAGGGGACTGGGCAGCAGCAGCAGCAGCAGCAGCACTGTGCCCACAGCAGGCAGCGTTATAAAGTCATCAGTGGCAACAGTGCCGACGGAAAGGTTGCGGCAAAGTTCGCCAACCACAAAGTTGGAGACGACTCGGAGCAGCAGCAGCAACAACGGAGGAGTCACGCCAATGCCGCCAAAACGCGTGACTTTGACGCCCACGAGGCAAAGTTTTGACGGCGCCACAGCGACAGCTTCTGCAACAGCAACAGCAACAGCGGGGGAGGTGGCAGCAACATCGACAATAGAAAGTGCTTGGACTACTGTGAAACCCATAAAATACCAGAAGGAGCTTAAGCGCGCTAAATTATTGCTCAAGGCGCTGATGCCACCACAGCAGCAGCAGCAGCAACAACAGCAGCAGCAGTTGGAGAAACTGGAAGTGGTCGCAGCGAAAGTCAAAGTTATAGCACAGCCAGAGGCAGCAGCTAGTTCGACTCTGTCGCCAGTCCCTGGGACTGGGCAGTCGGCTAATCTTGGTAAATCGGCCTCAAAGCCAATTGCTCGTCCGCGTATTTTAAGTCGCCTGCAGGAGAAAATCAATTCGCTTGAATGCGAGATACAAAATGTGCCACAGGACTCGCATTTGTGGCGAGGCAATGAAACGCACGAGCTGCTTCTGCCAATTGTGGTGAGTATATATAGCGCTTGATAAACTGAACTGATAGTAGGCGAGAGTCAGCGAGGCTTTAAATGCTTTGCCCCGAAAACAATTGAATCCCCATTAAGCACAAAACGCGACTCAGGTGGAAGCAGCCTCTGCATTAGCCTTGGGCTTCGGCTTCGGTTTCGGCTCCACGCATGCTCGCTACTCGCATTATTTGCCTAAACAGACGGAATAATTAGTTTGGCAAAAGCGAGGAGACAAGCCGGTATTTACATAATGTACACCTAATGAGTACTAATTACGACTACTTTGAATAGAGAGCAACTCTCTATCTCGCTCCATCTTTCTATTATGTACTTAGAGCGCTTAGTTTTTGGCATAGTTACAGAATTACAGCTGCTGGCAGAGTCATTGAGGCATTGAGGCTTTTGATAGTTTGCTAATTTGTTGGGCTTAGTTTTAATACGCTACAATGAAGGTAGCAACCAGCGTAATGTCGTCAAGTTGAATTAGGTTAATTGTTTACTCCAAGTTCTGATACCAGCAATTAATCAAACACTACACGAAAGTTTCTAAAAGGAAACAAATAAAATATATCTTTAATAAACGCTGAAATTGAGCAGACAAAATAGAGAGTTTTAAATAATAATCTTCAATTTTATTTGGTATTTTATTGTGCATGCCAATGTACATTTAAATCTATATCAAATAAAGCTTCACTCCAAAGATCCTTTGATAAAAAAACGCTGCCAACTAGGTCATTTGCAGGATTTGAATGCAAAAAATATTTTTCCATTTATTTTCATATATAAAATATTTTGCAATCGCAACGAAATTACATCAATTGTAAAAAGCAAAGCTTTTGAAACCGGAAGACCTAAAAACACAATTGTAATTCACAGATACAATGCACACAAAAAAAGTCTAAGCGAGCTGAAACCCAAAGCTGTTATGAGGGAAAACTTATTTGCGTTTACCTTTTGCCCATTGAAATTTCACGTAGGACTTAGAAGCATAGACTCTGATGGTCGGTTCTGCTTATGCGAATGTTTTCTTTAATTATTTTAGATTTTGTAATTCACTTACCTTTTTATTTTTTTTGTTGTTGTTGTGGAGCTAAGGATTGAAAGAAGCGAGGAGAAGATATTGCAATCAGCAGAAATGAGATGCAAGGTAGAAGAGGCTGCTGGGGGTTTTTCTCGTTTTTATTTTGCCAAAGTTAACAAAATACCAACATATTTTAATTAAATGCAGAAGATGGAAGGAACGTAGACAAGAATTTGTTGTTGGCAACATTTGTTGATCAAAGGTAAACAGAAAATCAATTTAATTTTATTTTATTGCCAACAAAAAAAGAAATAAAGACAAAGAAGCCGTCAAATTAAATGACAAACTGAAACAAAACAAAAGACCAAACGTTGATGTTAATTAAACAGCATTGACGATTGCGACTGAGTTTGAGACTTTGACTTGAGGCTTGAGACTCAGATTGAAATGGGAAAGACGCGGATGAGGAAAGCAAAAGCGTTGTGCTGATTAAAGTAGCGCTGGGATTTCCAGCAGACAGATGGCATTGAAAGGGATAAATTCAGAAATGAATTTAAATATTTGTCAAGGGACGCTAAAAATGACTGTTAAGTTGCGCTCCCTTCCTTTACTCGCTCTCCCAGTTCGCCAGTTGAATTCATGGCTGGTTAACGCACATCTGGGTCTAAGAATTTGTCAAACTGGGTTAGTTTTCTGTAAGCTAACAACAAATGTGATTTAATAAACAAAATGAAACTCCATTATGTGTGTCCCTTTTTGCATAAAGATGCTGAGATGGATAGTCAAAGGATCTGAGTATTTCCGGTCAACTTGTTTGGGTCACTTCCCTTCACACATGTTGCGGAAATAGTCGCATCAAATGCTGATCAATAATTTCCTCTGCTAAGCCCAAGACTTTGCCATCTCAAAAGGATTAAATTTTGTTGGGTTCATTTGAAAATGTCAAATGTTTGCCAATTGTTCGCCTGACTGCCTGACTGATGGATTGACTGAGGCATTGTCCTTTTTTGGTTGAGATGTGTTTATTTATAATTGTTATTGAGCAGGCAACAAGTGGAGCAGCAAATTAGCTCACCAATTAATGACAATATTAATTGAAATACAAATTGCAATTCTAATTTTAGTTTACTTAATTTAAACATTGTCAATGGTGAGGATATGCTTGAAGCAAACAAATATGTATGTATATAAAATAGCCTTCAATGTAGTATGTGGCTCATTTCTATGGAAATTTGTTTGACATTTTATGTGAAGCACTAAAAATAAAGCACAATGTACATTCTTATGCAGGACAAGCTATTAAAATGCCATAAATTTTAGCACTGACAAATCCTCGGCAACGAAACAGAAACAGAAACAAAAACAAAAAACTAAACCGCTTCAAATTGAGCGAAATATGCTAAAATTTGCTAACCTGACCTTCTCTCGTCCATCAACAAACCCCATTTTATTGTAATGGATGAAGCGGACAGGCTTACTGGCTCACATCGCATCAGAGCCTGAGCTGGCAGTCAGCTTGTGCGTGGCTTAACCCAAATTAATAAAAAACAAAAGCAGAGAGGGTGAGAGCGCAGAGTTAGTGGATCTATGCATATGGCAGTTGGTAGCAAGTATAAATGTAGCACATGGATTTCGTAGTATTTCGTAGCTACGACTACTACGACTAAAATGAACCTTTTTTCTGGCAGGGAAGTTTATTAGGTTTGGTGTGTGGTTAGTATGTAAATTTGTTAGGCTGGCAAACGGCTTAGACGACGACGACATGAAACTGAAATTAGAAAACTTGTTTAATAATTCAGTTTACCGTTTTCAGTTTTCAGTTCTCAGTTTTCAGTTTTTCTATTTTCGTCTCTCGCTCCAGCAGCCTGCAGCATCTCGTTTTTGTGGCTGTGCCCAGGCAACCGCAGAGAGAATGTCGAGCGAGCCGACAAACCTTTTGGTCCCTTTCGACTGTTAACTTTTTGTGGGCCGTGGCTGGGGTAGATACCAAAAAAAAAAAACATTTACAGCCACAACATCAGCCGTAGCCTTGCAACCCCTAATTTATGTAGCTAGTGAAAATATTTAAATAATTCAACCACCTTTTTGTCGTTACTGTTTTTATTTCGCAGACTACTGAACACTGTAAACCAGGCGAGCACTGTGCGCCCAATGTGCTGACGTGGGAGGGCGAGGCAGAAATTCAATCCGGCGATATTTTAATTGTGGAAATCAATGATGCTATGCTGAGCACAGCGCATAACCTAAACAACACCTATGCAAACAGGTAAATTTTGCGAGCTTAACAATTCATTCTGTTTTGGAGTGTGAATTCAATCAATACATTTAACACGCAGTAAGCTGCATTCAGTACATCAAATGAAATGCTGCTTGTTCAATGGGAAATTGGACATGTCAACAAACAAAAACTGTTTTATACTTGACACTTGACAGTATTTTGTTGATAGGTGATATTTCAAAAGCACATACTATATAAAAAAGCTAAATTCGACATTTTAATGTTTCTGATATATAAAAAATCAGCGACAACTCCATTTAATATAATTTTTTCTGTTTGGCTTTCTACCAACACATTTTCAATAGGTAAACATGTCGTATACATGTTCTTAACACAATTGCACTGCTTGTCGTACACAGTGTACTAGACAAGCAGTGCACAAACACATTGCACGGCTGCTTCATTAACAATTCTTTTTATCTTAATGTGACCTAAGCACATTACGTTTAAATTGTTGCTAAGCTGTGATCAAATGCATTATCACACAGAAAAAAATGCTGCACTTCACCCGGCAACAACTGCAGCAGCAGCAGAAACAATGCAAGTCAGCAGAAAGCAAAAAAAAAGAAAGAATAGCGGGGTGTGTACCTTTAGTTTGAGTTGCATGCCAACAGATGTTATGAGCGCAGTTTATCAAAGTAACTGACTTGGCCGCGAGGCAAACTGTCATTATGTATCATCAGCATCGTCAGCATCATCATCAACATCATCATCAAGATTATCATTGTCAGTGGCAGAAGCAGCAGCAGCAGCAGCAGCAGCTCAGGCCGTAGGGGACTTTGTGCAGCGAATGTGAGTTCAAGCACGAGCGCAAGTTGAAGTGCAGGCACAACGCTGCCGTCAGGTGTCTGACAGAGTTCAGTTCCTTGGATCTCGCGGATTTCAGACTGTTGTAGTTTGTCTACGCATAAGCGTATCCTTTCGTTAGACTCTCATAAAGTGTATAGTTTGATTTTTTTTATTTTTATGTTCTTTTAATGTGCTTTAATGTTCGACGAGACGAGTTTGTTCTACAGCTTATTATATAATAACATCCATTAGGGCATTTTATTGATTTTACTTCAGCACGTTTGCACGCTGGGGTCGCCCACACTACAGCAACTAGAACAACGACCACGACTACTCGATGTACACGTTTAGTTTACTGCTGCACCCAATTGACCTCTCGCTATCTCCCAGTTTCTTTGGCTGTGTGAAGCCCACAGGTCGCCATTTCTTGTGCCCCAGACACGTTTCGCCATTATCATGCCCTTTTTACAGTTTATTAAATTGTTTTCGTTTTTTTCTTGTTTCTTTTCTTCTGTCTGACCTATCTCGCTTTTCCACGCACTTTGGCTGAAACTCTAAGTAAATATCGTATATTTTGGTTTGTTTTCATTTCTTTTTTTTTTTTTTGTTTTGTGCTTTCCCTGCCATTTCCCTATTTCCTATTTCGTATTTTTTGTTGTTTACTTTATAACGCTGGCAAATCCCTTACAAACTGCGCATATTAATGCGACTCGGACTAGGGCGCAGAATTCTTCTCTTTCGCTGGCTATTAGTCATTTTGTGTGTCAGCGACAGAAGCAGAAGCAGCACAAGCATCCTTTTGCTCCTCTACTATATAGTATAAAACGGGACTCAGCTGCTGACCCTTTGCCTGTTAAAAGGCCATGGCAATTATCACGTTTCTCTGACAGTCCGCAGCACATTCCAGCGCCGTCTCTATTCGCTGTGCTCTTATCTACGCTACGTATACTTAATATATATTTATGTGTATAAGTGCAAACATTTAGAAAAAAAAGGTTGCATTCAATGCTGAATTACGATCTTTATTCATCGTGTTGTTCTCATTCTTCATGTTGCTCGGTGCTGTGCCACAAATTAGCCTAAGGCTAGCAAAGTTCAATTTGAGTTGCCGTTGGCCCAAAATGACGATGGTCCCCATACAGTGAGTGAGTGAGTGAGTTCGCTCTGTACCATCTTCCGTCTGTTCATAAAACCACAAACAATTGGGTTAACGTGGGCAGCAACGCGCGCAAGAGAAAAAGAGAGTGAGAGTGGAAAAGGCATTGAGCGTGAGCTGCGGCAAAAAAAGTTGCCAACTATGAAAATGAGATGTCAAAAAAGTTTTTATTATCGATTTAATATGTGTGTGAGTGGGTGTGTGTGTGTCAAGAGAAGAGAGAAGACGAAGAGGAAGAGAAAGAGGAGAGCTGGTAACAAATATACAGCAACAAATAATAATGTGAACCCAAAGCAAGTAGCACATAGTTGGTAAAGTTTCCCCAAAAGTAATACCCTGTAACCAGGCAAAAACTGGGTATAATGTGTCATCACCTGACTGCAATTCTCTAAATTATTTGTTGAGTATCTGTTAGTTGTGACAACTCTTGCTGCTGCTTGTTGTTGAAAAAAAATTGCAAACTTTATACTTTTGGTATGTTAGATAGGTGTGTTCGACAGCGGAGTGTTGAACGGAAGGAGAGTGAAGGAAGGATGGAGTGGAAGACCGGGAGTCAAGTTGTCAGTGCGGAGTGTCAAAAGCAGAAAAAGTTTTGCCAGTTTTGTTAACTTATTGCGGTGGCAGTCCTTAAACTGGCCAAGAACATGCAAACAATTGGCATTACTTGACTTTAAATTACCCAACTGAAAATTCGAAATTGAACTCAGCTTCAGCTTGCTGCGTCTGCTACTCGAGTCGATTTGTGCACAAAAGTCCAATTATGAACTAAATGAGTTATTTGATGGTAGCTTTAACAGTGGAAAAACAGTGTAGAAAGTGCGGCCAGGAAGCAAAACTCTGTTCATAGTAGTTGTCGGCTAATTTAATTTCCGCTTGGCGTTATTTAATTTCCGTTAACAAAGTGAGAATGCGCAGATGGGGGGAAATGCTTATATATGTATATAAATAAATTTTAATTAATTAAGTACACGAAGCGACAGGCCATGCTTGAATGCGTACTCATATTTATAACTCGAGCAACCACTTCAAATGCCTTGTAACAGTTCTTCTCTTTCTCGTTCTCTCTCTCTCTCTCTCTCTCTGTTTTTCTCCTGTTGTGGGGGTAAATCTATTATAGCCAAAGCGCCGCACATGCTGCTCAGGTGTATCAGGTAACACGCTCCGGCCACGAACATTGCGATGTTACCGAAGGCGTCCTGCTGGACATAACGCCACTGGTGGTCGATGGCAGGAAACTGGTTACGCTCTATGACAAGGATCTAACCGAGGGAGTTAACCTGCTAATTGGTAAGCCGACTATGCCACAATTGTGACGCTTAAGCCTATAGTTTATGCTAAAATTCAGTTGAAAAGAAATTACTATTTATTTATTTGATATTTATTCAATTATAATAATCAGTTATTAACAATAGAAATGAATAAATTTAATCGGTTTCAATACAGTTCTTATTCCCCAATTACTCCGATAGATTGGAAATATATTTATTTATTTATTAAAAAATAGTTTTAAATATATACATATATATTATTTATTTATTTTATTTTTATTTATAATAATAATAGTGATACTATTTAGTCCGATCTTGAACTATTATTATAAAGGTTATTATGCATTCAAATTAAGTTGCTCCATTAGTGATTCTGGCTTTATGTAAGTCTAAGTAATAATAAATAATTCGAAGTTTGTAATATCGTTTGGTTTTATTATTAATTTTTATATTTTGTTCTCATTATTTATTAAATAGTTTCAGCCATATTCACTGAATAATTATGAATATTTATGTAGTTGCTATTTTTAATTTATTGATTCAGTAGAGTAGAGCAGCCTCGGCTTTATCGATTAACCTGTCATTTTCCATTTGCTTTGAGGTTACTTTTTGTGCCTAGGCAGAGTTTAATTAATTTCCCAACTCTTTCTCTTTCTCTCTTCCTCTCTCTAACGCTTCTGTTGTGTTTTTAATTTGCTCTCTCGCACAGTGGTGTCCGAGCTGTGGGGAGCACAGTGTGTGCGTCTAAAGGTGACCACGAAAACCGACAATTGCGGCGAGAACGCCGATTGTTCTGGCAAAGGAGTCTGCTACTCGAACCCATCGATGGAGGAGTATGAGTGCCAATGCTGTAGCGGTTTCGCTGGGCCACATTGTGAGGAGATCGATGCCTGCAACCCCAGTCCGTGCACCAATAATGGCATCTGTGTGGACCTCTCGCAGGGCCACGAGGGCAACTCATACCAATGCCTTTGTCCATACGGTAAGGTCATTAGCGATGTGCTCGGCGCAAGCTAATCCATGTTGACAACATGTTGGGTAACCTGCCTCTATTTTTTTTTTTTTTTGTTTTTGTTCTCCCTTTCAGGTTATGCGGGCAAAAATTGTCAGTATGAATCGGATCCCTGCAATCCGGCCGAGTGCATGAATGGCGGCAGTTGTGTGGGCAACTCCACGCACTTCCAGTGAGCCGAATACCAACCACACTCGAATTTAATCCATGCTAGACTTATGTTTATCCTTTTTTACTTGCAGCTGTGATTGCGCCTCGGGTTTCACGGGTCCGTTGTGCCAGCACAGTTTGAATGAATGTGAATCGTCGCCGTGTGTTCATGGCATCTGTGTGGATCAGGAGGATGGTTTCCGATGCTTCTGTCAGCCAGGTAACGGATAACGCTGCGTATACTCGATGTGGAATTGCATTAATCATGCGCATTCTAAAATTGATTGAAACACGCCTCAATAAGTTATTTCCAACACACGCAACAAACACTCGCACAATTTGCACAAATCGCACTCAATAACAATGTGAAATCGAATTCGAAAACGAAAACGAAAATGAAAATGTGCATAATGCGAAAAGGGAAAATCGAAAGAAGACGAAGTGGTAGAAGAAGGGCTGCGCTTCATTGAGTGTCGCGCTGGCATTTGCAAATTTCCATTTCATTTATTTTGCACATTTACATTACGTCGTCCCCTCAAAATTGACTCTGAATATCTGATGTGCTTCTTTTGGTTACTTTTTTTTTGGTGTGCAGGTTTCTCTGGCGAACTGTGCAACTTTGAGTATAATGAATGCGAATCGAATCCATGTCAAAATGCCGGCGAATGCATCGATCACATTGGCAGCTTCGAATGTCGCTGTACCAAGGGCTACACAGGAACCCGTTGCCAAATCAAGGTAAGTGGTAAAAGGGCAAAAAGTAAAGGTCTAAGCGAAAAAATAAATACATTTTAGTTGTTACATAAATCGAGTAAATTAATTGAGTAACACACTTTGAAAAAGAAACACGCTTTACTTATTATATAACTAGATTATTCGTAGCATATTTTATTCAATCATTTGCTGAGCTATTGCATAATTAAAATGCTATTTACATTCTACCGCAAATATATTTTAATATGCAGCAACATAGCTGTCAAGATACCACCATAAAAAGTAGCGTATTTCCATGCAAAGAGTCAGAGTCAAGTAGGAAATGTTATGCGGATATATTGATTGAATTTACCCTGGCCAATGCTTCCTGCCACAAATGCATGTATGAGAAACCAAGGGAAGATAAACAAAAAAAAATGCTGTGCCTACTCCTTGATATGGATAGCACTCTGACTCTGACTACGATTCTGACTGTTATGGTCGTATGTGAGGCCAATAAATTTTTGAATATGTAATGAAGTCTGGCGTTTTTCAATATGCTTTGATTTCTGACTTTCTCTCCATGGCTCTCGATTTCGATTTGGATGCTGATGTCGGTTTTGTTTTTGTTTCTGTTTCGGTTTTTGTCTGTGTTTTAGGTTGATTTCTGCGCCAATAAGCCGTGCCCCGAAGGACATCGCTGTATTGATCATGGAAATGATTTCAGCTGCGAATGCCCTGGAGGTCGCAATGGACCGGATTGTAATCAAATGCCACGAACGGTAAGTCATGATTTATGCACTCGGCTTCTCTACTCCCTCCACATGTATGTAGCTCATTTCTCGTAGTAGCTCGGTCTACGCCTTGTCCCTTGGTTTGGTTGGTTTTGCTATTGAGGCCAGAGAGCTCTGTCTGTTGGGTGGCTGCACTTCAAGGCGAAAGGGGCCAAGGGGGGACGAGGAACGGGAATGGAACGTGCCAGATGGAGGTGCATAACAAAAAGCCCAAAATACTCACAAATTGCTGGGCTTCGGACAGATAGATTTACATACAGGCGAGCATGGAAATCCACAAATATTTATTCCTACATAGCATCGCTCTGCCATATTCGCATTCGCATTCGTATTCGTTGGGTAAATGTGAATGTTGTTCTCCATGCAATCAATGCAACTATGTAATTTTACAAGTTCGTGTCTGCTGGCATATTTACGATGCTGCATTGTTTTCTCCATGTTGAACATGTTGAAATCACTTTGATCAAATGTGCCTGAGCATACTAAGCTAACACTGCACATACATCCATACTATATAGTATATTCGTATGTATATTGCACTTGGTCTAAACGGATTACAATTGTAAATTTCGAGAAGCAATTAGCAAAGTCGTCCAGCTGCAGATTAATTAAATGATACAAGGGAATGAAGTTTATTTGGAAAAACCTGTTTGCCTTGCAAGAGGATTGTGAGAGCAAAGGGATTTTGAGTAATTACGATTTATATGCAAGTTTGTGAGAAACAAAAAACCAAATGCAACTACAAGTTATTGAACAATAGATACAAACAGATTTATGCACTAGAAACATCAGAAAACTAGAGTCAAAAGTATCTTCGACAAAGTTATTTCATCGAAATTTCTATTATCTTGCAAATTCATTTCCATTCAGCTTAGCGTACTCAATGCTCTGCAAAATTTGGAATGAAAGCAAGAAATACTTAGCGCACTAATTGAGCTGACCATCTAGGTAAAATCTAACGACAAAAGTGAGGGCAACGTCTTTAGTTGGTGTGCGGAAATAGCGGGGAATTTTGGTGTGCCTAGCATGTCCATTATTATCAAATGAGAGTCTACTTCAGGGCATTTAATAAACGCCCAATGACTTGATAATTTGCGGTGGTAAAATAAAACTTAACACAATGTACATAAATTAAGCGTCAAAGCTTCATAATTAAAGCTTGACACGATATGATAATGAAGGCTACCCTGATGATGATGTTGATGAAATTGCTGATGATGCTGTTCCTGGCAATCATAATGATGATGATTATGTTGTTGGAGACGGACACGAGGCTTCAACCGCGGCAGCAACAAGCCCAGCTCCATGACAGAAAACCCAGAGATTGCCAGCAACAGCAACAACAACAGCGACAGCGACAGACAAAGCTTGGCGAGCATCAGAAAGGAAAGTTGTAAGGTAGCCTGTCTTGCAGCGGTGCCAGCGGAGACAGCGGCAACAACTACTGTTGTCTGCCACCGCATTTTGGACTCTGATGAGTTGTTGTTGCTCCCTCTGCCGCTGTTGGTGATGGTGATGGTTGCTGCTGCTGCCAGGCGGCAGCAAATTAATTACATTTTACTATGGCGCACCATTATGCGCCGCGTTAATATTTAACATGCCAGACACAGCACACAGGCACACAGACACAAAAGCCCCCCAAGTAATTGTTAGTTGGTATAGCATAACAAATATTGCGTATACGCCGAGTGTACATATCAACGTGTGCGATAACTTTCTCAGTATTTTCAGCAGTGCAGCGTGAATCCCTGCACCCATGGCGGCACTTGCTGGTCCAGCGGCGAGAGTTTCTACTGTGCCTGTCGTCCCGGCTACACCGGCACAATGTGCGAAGGTAAGTGATTTCCCCTGCTGCTCTCTCTCTCACTCACTCCGACCCAACTTCGCTTTGCTGGCTTTGCCATTACCCAATGCTCATTAACTTCTGGGCTAACCCGAAAAATATGCGACACTCCCGCGTGGCCAACTAAGCCTCGCCTGGCCTGGCCTGGCCTAGTCGAGACTCCCTCGTCGAATGAACTAACCACATTTACATTAATGTTCTATCTCTCTCTTTTCCTCTTGCTCTCTATCTCTATCTTATTCTCGCAGATGAGTTTGTGGTGGAGACGGTCGTCAGCTCCAGTGAATTTATCGTCGACGATGTGAACGCCAGAAATTTTAATGACAAAACTTTTGGTTCATCGGTTGTGCTTAAGAGTCCCATTGAATTGCATAATGCATATTTTGCGGCTGGCGTTCTGGCGGCCGCCATTTTCATCGTTGCCGTTGTGGTA
The DNA here is from genome assembly GCA_035046325.1 of Drosophila niveifrons. Lineage (NCBI taxonomy): Eukaryota > Metazoa > Arthropoda > Insecta > Diptera > Drosophilidae > Drosophila > Drosophila niveifrons. The sequence goes on from JAWNOC010000068.1 coordinate 11,792,721, forward strand.
AGTTTTCCACACGAACACACAGACAGAGAGACACACACACAAACACATTTGCACTTGAGTTGAAAGAAGCTGACCAGCTAACGAAAACTGGTTGGAGGAACACACTTTAAACGCACAAAGCTGCGTTGCATATTCATTACCATGTTGCAAGATACTTTACCCCAAACTACAACTTGACTTTGCAAATTTGAATTTAAATGTGAATTTTGCAGACAGGCATTCAATCGTGCGAAACTTGCGTTAAAATTGCAATTATTATTTATAACAGCACACATTTTGTGGACACTAATAAATGACTTTGCTGACCTGAAATCTCTTACTTAACCATTTCGTTTTTTTCGTTTTCGTTTCGTTTCGCAAAAACCAGGTCACCATCTGTCACTGCAAGGTGAATCAAACTTATCGAAAATTCTCAACGCGACCCACTTCGTTTATACCCATTTTGGGTTTCAGTCGACGGCCCAAGTTGCAGGGCAAACTTAATAAGCATTGGCTGAGTGGCAAAGGTCTCGGCACGACTGCAACTCCAGCTGCCGCTGCTGCTGCTGCTGCTGCTGCTGCAGGTGCCACACAAGGTGGCAGTGGCAGTGGCAGTGGCAGTGGCAATGCGGCACAGTCGACGCGTCATTTGCCAGCGCAAACGAATGGCAACAGCTCAGCACAGACACAAGCGCAGAGCACGCTGGGGGGTCAATTGCACGAGAGACCCTTTCAACGGCATCTGGCCATGAATCTGGAGAACGACATGTACTACACGGTCGATTTCAGTGAGAACTCACAGCACTCGCCGCTAATACAGTGAGAGGATGTAAATGCAACGCAGGCTAAGCATGTTGGCTGGTTAGTTAAATTTACGTGCAAACACGTGCCCCATGAATAAAGGAAGAACACAGAGAGAGAGAAGAGAGTTTGGTCGTGCAATATTTCAATATTACAAATATTGATAATAATAACTAAATATTATACTATTTATTAACAACAACAACTGTCGGCAAAATGAACTCAATGATTATACACAACACTTTATAGAAGAACACTTCGATGTAATTCAGTTCAATATGACGCATACTTAAATAGGCTTAGCACATCTTGTGCAAGTCACGTTTGTGTTTAAGTTAGCCAAACACACACACACACACAGCATACACAACACACATCAGAATTGACCCAGTTGTGGATTGTGCAACTGCAACTGCAACTGCAACTTGTGTTTGGCTAAAAGCTGCAAATTATGTAAATGCCTGCAGTCAACTGTGCCTAATGCATTTAGTTTACCTGATTAAATTGATCTCTCGAAAGCGCATTTGTTGCCAAATATTGTTATCGCTACTTTTCCATCACGAGCTGTATTAAATCTACAATTTCTAGAATGCTAATTTACACACAGCAAAGGCTAATTTTAGTGTAACTTATCTATTTATTTGCATTTGGTATTTGTTTAAAACTTTTTATTGTTTACCCATTTGTTGTTGAGTTGTGCTTAGCTTTCGAGTCTCTCGCGTCCTAATCAAATAGTAATAAAGTTTTAATTAATTTCACCGCACTGCTGTATTGACTTTATTTGCATAAACAATGTAGGGAAAAAGTATTAAATTAAATTCGCGCAGCATCAGAGATTATTTTTGCTAATTTCAGCGCGAGTTGAGACCACTGAGGTCTCTCCCTCACTCTCTCTCTCGCAGAAGCTTTTATTGAATATTAATTAGCATAAATTAAAACAGGCCGCATAATTTAAAATGTATGTTTTATGTGTGTGTTGTTATTTTTTTTTGAGTTGGCCCTGGCTTTGATTGTAATATGCTTGCGAAATGCAAATGCAAATTTATTAAAATAACGAGTACTTTTTGCACAATAATTATTATGTTGATGTGTGTGTGTGTTTGGCAGGCTTTTGGGCATATTGTTGATGTGCAAATATTAATATTGATCAAATTGCAATGAGAATTCCAATTTCACAAAGTTGCAACGCAATGAATGAGTTAAAAAACAATTATAAACCAAACAACAGCAAATAGCGAATCATTAACTCTTTGTGCTACCAGAAAACAGAAAAAATAATATACAACAACATCAAAAACATTATCTGATGCAGCTTGACAGTATTTATATTGATTAACAAATGGTAAATGGTAAATGAGTTTGTAATTTAAATGCTATATTAAGTAATTACGGTGAATAAGTGACATTTTCAAACAAAAAAATTCAAAAAAATGAATTAAATTAAATTTAACCTGAGTCAGCTTTAGCATAAGAACAAAAATGAACCGAAAAAATACATGGCAAAAAAAACAAAAAATATCTGAAATGCAAAGAAAATGCAAAAATAATTTAAAATTTTTAAATAATTAGCAAATAATAATAATGACAAAATAAAATGAAACTCGGTATGTGAATTAAATAAAGGCAAACAGTTTCTGTTGACAATTATAGTTTAATTTACACGAATGCAAATCAATTACATTCCTGGGCAAATTTCAAACAATTCGCGAGCGGTTTTCAATAAAATACACATTTTTATTTTTATTTCACTCATAACAATTAACAATAATTCGTTTATAATTTCACACAGAAAAAACAGATACATTATTCTATAAGTTTCAAATGGTTATTTGTTATTTGTTGTGCAATTTCATTTCTCATTTGGTTTATTGTTTGGTTTATTAATATCACTTATACGCCCCGTTAGTTGTGGCTTCAAATCAATTGTCATTGTCCTGCGGACCCTTGCCGTTGCCATTAAGCTGCGTGCTCTGAGCTGCCGGTGTGGCTGTTGTCTCCTCCGCGGTGCCAGCGACTGTGGTTTTCGATGAATTCAACTCGGTCTCCTCGGGTATTACCTTGGGACCCTCCTGATCCTGAGATAAAAGGAACCTGATTAAGCAAAAGGAGAGCAGGAAAGGATGGCAGGATAATTAAAAGCATGCTCATGCAATGTGTTGAGAATATTTGAATAACGGTGAGATAAGTAAGTATATATTGATAATACCAAGCAAATGCGTATACTTAATATTGATGACTTTCGTTATTATTATTTCCTATTTATATATATTATTTAGACTTTGAATGCCCACGCCTCTATCAAACACATATGCAAATATGCTTCAATCCCCAGTTTATTCACTTGGCAAACAGTTCCCCCAACTAAAGAGCCGCATTTTCCTTTGCTCTGCACTGCTCAGCCACGCTCGATTGCATCGCTCTGCATTTCCGCCCCGTTTGCAAGAGTCCAGCAGCAGAGGGAGGAAATGAACAGGATTTATAAAATGCTTTGCCAATTAAAAACTAAAGTAAATGAAAAACCAATTCCATAACAAGCATACAAATTAACTATCCAACCAACTGGAATGCAAACAACACAATAAAAACCGAAAAGCAGTTCCAATTTTCTCTTTTCCCTTTATCGTTCTGAATCGGTTCTCTTGCTCGACTGCAGGTGGAAAACTCAGTTCGAATTGCACCCGCAATATGCTTGTTTGTTTATGTGTTCGGTTTGTTTGTTGTTGGATGTTTTTATGAAACTCGCATGGAAATGTGCAAGTGAATTCTCAACCTGCATGCTAATTTCAGCTTTCGCATATTATACTCCACACACACACACTTTTAAGTGCACAACAAAACGATTTTTAAATGAATAGCAACTGCGGCTTTTGCAAAACTTTTCTCTCATTTGTGTTTTTATTTTTTCTTTTTGTGTTTTTTTATTTTGGTTTTTTGCATTTCATTTTTGCTCCAAAACCAAATTTTCTTTCGATATAAAGCTACGTATACGTAATATTGATAGATAATTGGGAAATAATAAAAACACAATTGTTATAGAAATGTGCTCTAATTGCCGCATAATATTTAATTATATTAAACTGCCAGGCGACGGTATATCAAAGTCAGGCCAAATTTCAATGCAATTATATGCAATATTGTTTGCTTTGTTTTTATTGGTTTTCCACACCATCAGACTTTTGCTATAAATCGTTAGCATCAAATGCTCCTGCGGTTGTTGTTTGCATTTGTGGGTGTATGTGTTTATATGTTTTTTTTTTTTTTTTTTTTTTGCTTTTTGGCTTTTATTTAAACATGCTAAAACTACAAAACCAATACAACGCGCATTCGCCCATTGCAGCTGAGTGCACAATAAACACACACACACACACATCTCCTCCTTCGGCTCCTGTTTCTCTTCCTTCTTCTGCCTCTATTCACGCTCATTGTGTTTGAGCTCGCGTAGCTCATCAGTTGATTTTTTGTTTAGCTGCGTATAAAAAAGTGTGCGCATTTACTGCCTTTGTTTTGCTCGTTCTTTTTTTTCGTTCTAAGAGTATTTTCCCTGCTTTTCAATAAGAATTACTTACGCACAATTTCGTACTCACTTTTTGCGCGTTATGCATTGAGATATAGACATAAAGTCGTTGGCGTTCAGCCATATAAAGTCGTTGCCGACCAAATTCAACAATGACAAATGTTGGCCAACCACCCAGACAGCCAGCCAGCCAGTCAGTCAGCCAGCCATTCATTCTTCTGAGCCAGTTTCCCAGCCAACAGCAGCGTCAAATTACATGGCTTTTATTTTGAGATTCGCGTATAAATATTTGCTGGTATTTCTATACCCTCATCTCAGAGTATTATAATTCTCTTAAGGAGTGTAACCTAAAATATCATTTTTTGTTAAATTTATAGTAATAATTCTTAGTTATAGCTTCGACAGCTTAATCCTTTCGGTGCTGGGTTTGTCTATTTTCGGTAGTTGCTGAAAACCTTTTATTGATTGGCATTTTGTATTATATTTTTGTATAATCTTGAGCTGTCAAGGATATTTAGTATTCGACGTGCCAAAGTTCGATTTCTTATGTTGTATATTTACTCGTTTTGTTTTGCTATTGTTTCCTACTCTCTCCCTCGCACGTCGATAAATCGCTTTATGCGAAATGAAAATAAAAAGAAAATAATGCTGGCAACAATATGTGCTGAAGGCTTCCATGGGGGCGAAATAGGAGAATAGCTAACAGGAAATGGAAGAAAATTCGTACGTGCCATTGAAAATAGTAAAATATATGTGAGAAGGAAATCGAATGTGGCGTTGTTAATACAGTGTCCCAAATGCTGTGGAAACTCATAATTTACACCAACATGGAGTGCAATTGCCTTTTTTTAGTCGAACTGCGTAAAAACTGGAATTAATAAAAGCCCAGCGTAATAAAATAATATTTACAACAATTTGAAAAGTGTTTGTTGATTTTGCTTTTTTGTTGAAAGCCTGGAAAAATATTTATACTCATATTTTGTTTGCTCGCATATTTGACATTTCCCAAATATTATTTAACTGTGTCATAAATTCGGTACTTAGGTTTTTGTTAAGTTTCATGTGAGTCATGTGACCTCAATAAAATGCATAAACAAACTACGAATGAGTTCAAAAAAGAGCTAAAAAAAACAAGCCAACATATATATAGAGAAAAATAAGTTTAGTGGCTTTGCTTATCATTCAGCTGCAAAAAATTATGGTACCACACACTTTATGGATGCTAATAAATCTGGTTCAGAAAACTAGAATACTTGCTACACATTGGTTAGAGTAACAGTGTAGAACAATCAATGAATGAATGGAAGGCAATAGCTTTATAGCCATTCGCTTTGTTCTCTATTTTATGCACATGAAATGTGCAATGGAACTGATCTTAAATTTAACACCCATTCGATTAGTCGAACACCACTGCCCAGAGTGAACTTCAAAATCGTTTTGAACGTTACACAAAACTGCGTCTTTTGCTCTGCTGCTGCTGCTGCTGCTGCTTTTGTTTGTTTGTTTTACGACAATGTTTTTGTTTCCTCTTCCTCTTGTCGACTGCCATGCAGCATTTTGTGCTCTTCCCTCCTCCTCGTTCCTTGCTCTCTGTGTTGGTTGAGCTTATTGTTGCCTTTGCAGCAGCTGCGTTTGTTGATTTTTTTTTTTGCTCTCGTTTTTGTGTTTTTTTGTCAACTTGTACTAAGTTGAGCAACAAATCATTTGGCTTAAAACGCAAACAAAATCAAAGCGAAAGAAAAATAGCAAAGGCGACAATTTTAACGTATTATTTTTGGAATCAGACAGAAAACCGAACGAGAAGAGAAAATGAAAATAAAACTAAGGGCAGAAATGTTTACTTTAAAAGTGGCATTAAATAACGAATGGTGCATGCAACGCGCATTTGTGCGGGATACGCGATGCCAAACTAAACCTAACTAGGCGTGCCACACAGCTCGAGGCCGCAGCAGGAGAAGAAGTGTGGGAAATGGCAATGGTGCTTGGCCAAACAAGTGCAGCTAAAAGCCAAATGGCGCAAGTCCGGGTTTAAATTCAACGAAATAACTTGATGCCTCCTCCATGGCATTCGCAAGTGCAGTCAAACAGCAACAAACTAAGAGAGAGAGGAGGAAAAGCAGGAGGAGGAAGTTTTGGGAGATGGAGATGGAGATGAAAGCTGGAGCTGAAATAGGAGCAGCAGATAAAGCAGCAGTTCAAACACGAGACGGCGACGGGAATAGGTGGAGAAGGAGTAGTAGTGACAGGAGTTAAAACTGCAGATGGAGAGTGGCTAGAAAAGTGTGGCCAGAGTGGGAAGTGGGAATAGCCACTGCTGTGGCCGAAGAGGGGTAAGCAGAGAGCGGTGCATGCACTGCTCTGGCCGCTGGCTACGCGTTTCAGCCAGACGATTTCTTTGCTGTTGCTGTGGTGATGTGATGCACATGCCATGTTGCAGGGATTAGCAGTTGATCTCGATATGCATGCCGGAGTCAGGCAATAACATACTTATATACTCCAATTCACTGTGCAAGTAAATACTTATGCATGCATGTTACTATGGCGATACTCTTGCAGTGAGAGAAAGAGAACTATAGCTAAATGATATAATAGAGGAATCTAGAATATATAAAACATTAATCTATTAAGTGATAAAATAAACAAATGAGTTTCTTTTTCCTACATTTTTAACGAAATTTTGTTATTGAATATAAAGAAAAAGTTAAAAGTAATATGTGAGGAGAAAAAAAAAAATTTTAAAAACTTTTCTACTGAACTTTAGGCAACTTTTGAAATATGAAACTTGCTTATAATCTTTTCAACAAATTGTATATAAATGTACTTTTATATGTATTTATGATTTATAGCAAAGCATAATCTGAATTTGATTCTCTTCTTTTATCTCTCAGCTGCAAGAGTATTTAAGCTGCGGCTTTAGCCAACAACTGGGTTAAGTTGGATGCATTTTTTTTTGTTTGTATGTTCGCCTATTTTGGCTTGGCTTTTGTACATTACCATTAACATGGAGCTGGGTATTACAGATAAATCCACAGCGGGTATTGAAGTTAACAAACCACTTGGATACTTTTTCATGCGGCTTGGAAAGAATGTTGATTCCACTCCCTGTTTGTATGTGTATGTGAATGTGGACAAACAAACAGACTCGCGTAGTTAGATATTATAGTATAGATGCACTCTCTCTTACACACATTTTCTCTCTCTCTCTTTCTGTTTCACACTCTATCTTGCTCTCTCCCTCTCTCTTGGTGGGGGAAATTTATTTTGCACAAACGAAAAGCCAAAAACCAACTTTTCTTCTGTGTGCTGCCTCCCCTTTTTATATTTTTTGTGGAACTGGCCTGCAATTTGCAAGCTGAGCTCGCTTCTCAATGCTCAGCTCTCAGCTCGCAGTTCTCAGCTCACAGTTCTCACAGCTCTCAGCTCAACTCCCTGCTGTGCTGTTCGGGGTGCTGGCTTTTGTTTCCTGCTCACTGATGTGCAGCCCGACTGTCAGTTTGTCAGTTAGTCAGTGCGTCCGCCTTTCCTGTCCGCCTGTCCGGCGGTCCACCATGAAGTGTTGTTGTTTGCTGCCTGCCGCCTGCAAATGCCAAGGCAAAGTTTGGCATGTTCATAAATTCATTAATTTGTTGCTGTTGTTCTTCAGTTGCTCTGTTTTATGTTTGTCTGTTCTGTACTGTTTTATCTTTTTTTTTGTTGTTTTTGTTGCTTGTTTTTGTGTGTTGCACATTTGTGCTGCAACCACATTTGATTTATTGAATTATGGTCGGTCGGGCTGCCATAAAAGCTCGACTGAAAGCTTTGCTAATTAATTATGAAATTAACTCTTGCCCCTCAGCCTTATAAAGTGCTCCATAGTTTTTGTGGATTGCACGCTTCAACAAAAGTCTGGCAGATAAATACAACATGAATGGAACAAAAGATGGATTCCTCTTTAGAAATTGTCTTCAGAAGTATAGTTACTTCATTAACTAATTGTGAAGCGCATTTGAGAAGCAGTAATTTCATATTTCATTGGGAATATTTATTGACTCTTTGAATAGCAATTAAATTAATCTTTTAGACTATGTTATTTGATATAATCTAATTGAGAAGGCTTTTACTTTATTTCAATTGAAGTGTCTTGAAACATTATTTGTAAAATAAAAATGTTTCTTTCATGCAGAAATTATCTTGAAATAATTATTTATTCTTGAAATGAATATAATATTCAAAAGTATCTCCAAGGCAATTTCATTCAGAGGGAATTTCTATACTTCATTTTAAGCATTTCAAATGTAGACTTTTCAAAATTATGCATAAAATAAACTTAAATCTCTTTTTATTAGAAGGAAAACCCAACTTAAATGTTCTGGTTAAAAGTTGTAATTGCAGTAATTAATGTTTAGTAATAACTGAACGAGGTTCGTTATACACTTAACTCGGAGTTTTTAATTCAATAACTCGCAAAATGTCCCCAAGAATAATTCTTTACAGCTTGGCAGTCTTTAGGAGTTTAAGTTTTTCGCTTCCATGCGGTGATTTTGGTTAGGCAAGTTTGCCTGTAGCTGAACACTAAACAGGTCCAAACTTTAGCCTTCAAGCTATAACAACAAACATGGCGACCTTTGACCTGCAGCTGGCAGACTGTGTCACCTGTGTCTTGTTTGCTATGCTGTACTGTGCTGTGCTAAGCTGTGTTCGCTTTTCATGTACGAGAGCTCGTGTTTGTCTTGAAAACAAAAAGCAATAAGGTTGGCTTCCAATTCGTTTTCGCATTCGAAAGAAGAAATCAAAGCCATTGAAGCGGCATCAAAAGCGAACAAACACAGATACAAAACACACACACACATAGCTAGCTGACTGAAAGTGAACAATGAACGTTTGAGCGATGAATGAATGGTGACTGTGGCTGTAACTGAGGCTGAGGCAGAGGCTGTGGCGGATGCAGTGGTGCTTGGCATCCGGTAGTCAGAGAGCAGGACATCTCTCTCTAGGTATGCTAAAAAGTTATTGAAGGTAACAGCTGCTGTAAACTCCAAGAACCCAAAGCAAAAAACCAAAAAAACGAAGAAAAACAACAACAAGAAAAAAACAAATCAAAACAATTGACGGCAATCATCGACACACACAAAGACTAAGAGAGAGAAAGAGAGAGAGAGAGAGAGAGCAAAAGGGAGCTGCAGACAGACAAAGTAAGAGAGAGAGAGAGAGAGTGGTACATTTGGGGATTTGGAATTGGGGAACTGGGAGCTGAGAGCTGGGAACTGGGAGGAAAACAGCACTCACCTCTAATACAACGCCCTCGAGGGCGGGTTGTGAAATATTCTTTAGATTGCTGTGATTCAATTTGGGCGCACTGTCGGCACGATTGCGACCCAGTGATTGATTTGACGTTTTGTTATCGGCTTTGCTCAGCATCGAATTGTTCGAGGACTTGTGATTAATTTCAAGAGCCGAACGCAGTATATCCACCTTGGATGCGCTGCTCCCAATATTGCCATGCCTCGGCACGCCCCGCAGCGACTCCACGTTGTAGCTGCTGCGACGCACCGACAAATGGTCGTGTATATCCGCCTGCATTGCAAATGAAATATAGTGCAGAGAGAGGGGAATTTCAATTAAAAACTTTTTTTCGGTGCGCACATAAAGTTCGCCTTGTGTATGCGTGGGGAGGGGTGGGGAGGGAAAACTAACCCGCGAGCCTCGCGGCAGCGATGACAGACTTCCAATCTGATTGTATTTGATCATGAGACTGAGACGCTCCAGCGACATCGATGTGCCCTGTTCCTTGGTCGCCGGTTCCGTCAATTTCTCCGTCTCGCCCGCCTCCACAGCCTCGACTTCCTCCTCGGTCTCCTCGGTGGTATGATCGAATTTGCGCAGCCAAATGAGATGCAACAGACCGTAAGCAATGCCACCGACCACAGCCAACAATCCCATATAACGGAAGGCATCGCGTGTGCCAAACTGTCCGATGAGCAGGCCACCCGTGAAGCTGCCACTGCCACGTCCTGCAATACAGACAGACAGACAAGAAACAGCATCTTCTGCGGTTAAAAGACATTCCAGACCAGATAGAGTTGAGAACTGAGTTGAAGTTCTACTACTTGCCCAGACTGAAGTGCGCCATGCCCAGCACGCCAATCAGCGTGGCCAACAGACTTTTGGGCGCCAGAATGGAGCAATACGTTGCAGCAGCCACCCACATCAAGTGGCAGGAGAGCGATTCCATGGCCTCAAAGGGGAAGCACCACCAGGCATTCCTGCCAAACTCAAAGTCAATTAAATTATACTCTACAATCTGCGTCTCTGTCTTTGCCTTACTCTATAAAGGAATAGCCGACCAGACGTCCGGCATGCGAGAAGAATGCGATGATAATCAGATTAACATGGCCAAAGATGCGTGTGATCTTCTCAGCACCATACAAAAATGGAATACTGCTCACAGTGCCCACCGTAATTGTGATACCTAAAGCAATAGCAATATATAGTAAATGTCACAGGGTGGAAGGCGACAACATCAACTTACCAAGCAGATAGTTGGGCGCACCCAGCTCCTTGAGATAGAGAAAGAGGAAACTCTCGATAAAGCCCCAGAAATTGCCGAGCACAAACAGAAAGATGATAAATGCAATCACGTGCGGCATTTTCAATAGATTCCACAAATCCCTAAACACATTATCCGCCGGCAACTTCTCGCCCAACGGCATCATTAGCACCGACATTGTTGATATGACCAGCAGCACATCGTAGGTATAGAATGCCGCCGAGTAGTCCGTGTATCCCAAGCCCCGCGACGAGTAGTCAATCATGATGCCAGTGATGGGCGAGAAGATGGCCATGCCGATGCTGGAGAAGAGACGCTCGCGGCCAAAGTCGCCGCCGAACTTCTCTATCATTGTCAACGCAATGGGATCCATGATGGTCACACCAGCTGACAGCATGGTGGTTGCCAGGAATCTGCAAAATGAGTGGGCAAAATAAACGATGAGAATGGAAGTTTGGACAATTTTTGTATCATAATTTGCATAAAATAAAGTTTTAGATTATTATTTATTTTCATTACATTGCTAAATTCCTTGCTTAATATCATTTTAAGAAATACACCTTGAAAATCTTTTAGATAAAAAGCAAAGAATGTTCTAAATAGAGAATGTCAATAATTTCATTTGATTTAGCCTTTTAAATTTCATACTCAAATATGGTATTGTGTTTTATGGTATTACTTCATTTCAAATGCAATTATGAAATATTTGTTGTTTCAATTCAAATGATATTGAAGCTTTAGACATCGTTAAAATCTTTAGATTTTATTAAAATTAAATCCGGTAATTTTCTGAAGCTACATTTAATCGTAATCGACTCTTTGTTACCTCAGCAGAAAGTATATCCAGAAAATGGTGTCATCGGTTTCCTTGTAGTCCGGCGGACAAATCTCTGGGGCATTCTGAGTGAACGTGCAACGCTGCATCATGCACTTGACAGCTCCTGGATAGACATACGAGATGTTGGTGCGCCTGACGAGGCCACCACAACGCAAATCCAAATCATCCATATCCGTGAGATTGATTTGCATTTTCACAAGGCGGTCCTCGCCAAAACGCTGTCTGATATCGGTCACTGTCTCGTTATCATCCTGCTCGATTTCCATGCCCAACTGTTCGGTGGGATCGGCAAGATCGGGATGCATTTGCAGCATAAAATATGTGGCATCCGAATTATCCGACTGCACCCAACTGCTGCTCTCCTTCGGCTTGTCATCGTCTGTGGCGGCTGCATTGTCTGTGGAAACTGCAAAGCAATAGTGAAATTAGATTTCAAACTAAGCAAATTGCCATGACTCTGTTTGCCCTCCAGCTGAGCAGCTGACAGCTGCTAGTTGAGATGGGACAATAGGGGCAACTGGCCATGCATGAGAGATTTCCAATTGCGCAAATGTCAAGTCACAACTCCAGCACAATCTTTTGTTGCACTGAGTTGCACTGGGACTTAAAAGTGCTTTAAAAAAAATAAAATATATTTCTTGCAGTTGCTATCTATTTCAAAAATAGAATATTTATAAATACAATGCAGATATTTGGATTTTAATAAATGTCCAGATTTCATTGAACCATGTTGCGGCAATCAGGATTTGCAGCAAAATTTATTCATGTGTGAAATTGTTGCATATAAAATGCAGATATTTAGTTGCATTGCAAAAATCTGTTGTTGTTGCAAACACTTAAAGCTGCAATTTTGAATTTCTATATATTTCAAACAATGTGTTTTATTGTAGTAATTGTTTGTTAAAGTTTGGATAAAAATTCCCTTAATCTTTTTAATTAATTTAACTACGATGTTTATGTTTTTTCACGGTTTAACAAATTCTAAAAGCATGAGAGTATTTCAAGTTTTTTTCAGACTACGACTTCTTGAAGAAATATAGAATTTCTCAATAACTTGTGCAATTATCCGCAATATGTGATTATCTTCTTTTAGCAATAGTGCTCATTTCAAGACAGCCAAGTTTCTCATCTGCTGAAATTTTATAAAAACAGGGAAAAACTCCTTGCGAAGTTCTGTACACAGTTGAAAAGTTTGTTGCGTTATGTGGCAAGGTCTTCAATAAGAAAATGTTTGTCCAGTTGGGGACAAACCACAGCAAAGCACACAGGTTGAATTCGCATTTAATATGGTTTCTCATAGTATTTGTGCTGTCGAATGTCGAATGGCGGAACAAGGAGCTTAACTCGTTCGTCTTTGGCTTTTACTGGGGCAAGTTTATCCACCTGGCCACCTCTCACAGCTTGGCCACGAATGATGGCAGAAAAACAAACTAATAAAAGTATGTATAACACACAAGGACACGAATATATATGTGTGTGTGTGGACAGTGGACAATAGACAATGGGTGGAGGAATAACATAGCTGACAGGAAAACTAACAGCTAACAAGCAGCAGGAGAGACCACGACACGGCAGGCAGCAATGGTGATAATCAGAATGAAGTCGGAAAATGCAGTGGAAGTAGATGGTAAAGCTAGAAGGGGAAGGGAGAGCTATGTCCAAGAGTGGGATCATCATGTAGAAGTGTCACTTACGATTCAATCCCTGCATGGACATGGCTGACAATTCAGCTGATGATAATGATGACGACGATGACGAGGACGAGGACGAGGAGGGTGCCCCAACGGAGGGTGACTGCTGCTCCTGCTGCTGCTGAAGAAGGAGCAAGGACATTGCTGGAACGTTCTCCAGTGGCGGGAACATGGTCGATGACATATTATTAAGTACATCTTGGTATCTGCTTCTCGTTTGCGTTGCGAATAATGCCGGCAATGATGATGCGGGCGAAGATGTTGTCGACGTCGTCGTCGTTGTAGTTGTAGTTGATGCCATTGTTGTCTCACTGACCCATGTGGGGTCTGTAGCTGCACCCGCATCTATTCCGGGAGTGGACATTCCTCCCAATGCGCTCATTGTTGTCGTGGATGTTGTTGTTGTTCTTCTAGTCGTCGTTGCAGGCAAATCAGTGTAGAGCTCTGGATTCGTTTGCTCCTGCATCAGACAATAGTCGACGCATTGATGCACGGCCAAATCCAACTCCGGTTCCTCTGGACACTCTCTGCTCGGGCAAGGCGACCACCAGACCTACGAAAAAGACGTCAATTAAAAGTTAAGTATAATTGGAAAATTATCTTTTCTGATTTTCAATTTGTATTATCGATCTGTTATTCTTTTTCTCATAGCATAGCCAAGAATTCTTAAAGCCTCCTTAAAGACTGAAGACAAAAAAGTGTTGCCTATCCTCAAGGCGCACACGAAAATTAGTTTGCAATCAATACATATTATATGTATCTGCATATTGCTTGTGTATTTATGATTAATATCGTTCATAAGTGGCCAATAAACATACAATATTTCTGTCATGGTGTTTAATGTCAATTCGATTCAAATTTTTCCTAACTTGTTTTGACTATTTTCTTTTTTTATAGAATTTAAACTTATAGATTTCAAATCCACAATTGTCATTTTCATTGATATTTTCCCCCCAGCTCTATATTTCAGCACAGTTCTAGAAGTGACTTTGAAGTGAGCAAGTTGTGTGAAAGTCGTCTTTAATTCAAGACAAAAAATTAAATCACAGAGAAAATGAATATCACTTGGGAAACTGGTCTCTCTTATCTGCGGGACCTCGTAACATCTCCCGTGGTGGTTTTGACATTCACCAGCCTGGTGGGCTACAAGATCTATCGCAGCCTATCGGATCGTGCATCGCATCCCACATACGATGACGAGGACTACAAGAGACAGGGTCACGTTGAGATGTCGCCTGCGCTGAAGGATCTGCGCATGAGTGCCGAGCATCTGTCCATGTATAATGCAAATAATAACAATGGCATACTATTGCTGGCACTCCAGGGTGTAATCTATGATGTGTCGAGTTGCGAAGACTTTGGACCAAACGGCAGCTTGAAGGAGCTCACAGGCACCGACATCCTCACGTACATTAAGAAGAGCGCCAGAGATGAGGGAAAAGATTTCGAAAATCACTTGCAAGGATGGAAGAATATGCTTGACGATCGCTTCTATGTGGCGGGTGTGTTGTTTGACTATGATGGCGATGGCGATGGCGAACAGCAGACAGAACAAGCTGGCGAGACCGATTAGAAGCATAATGGATATAATCCCTTAATTATGCAGAACTTTCGGGACGTTATCACAGCACAACAGCAGCGACAGCGACAGCAGCAAACGGCAGCAGCAGCAGGCAATTAACCCAGCACTCAATAATAAAGAAGCATAAATAAATATCTGCCAGATTTGCATCCACAGAGTTGTTCGTTCTGATTGCCCCATGCAGCACGACAACTTTGTAGTTGTTGTTGTTGTTATTTTGTTTATACATATGCATAAATGTATGTACGTCTGTATATACATAAGTTCGCATGTGATTCGTGTGCATGCATATCCATTACCAATTTTAATGTGAATTCAATAAGGTCTGGAGTGCGAGGCAAAGGGCATGCTCCGGCTTGTCCTCGCAGCACCAGCAACAGCCAGGCCTGTAATAATAAAATGGTAATTTCCGTTGCCACCACAACATCGAGCAACGGCAACGGCAACGGCAGCGGCGACTGCATATAAATTTATGCCAAACGGCAACCAAACTTGGCTATAATGGCGTAAAATAGCAAGCCACATGCCAAGGACCCCAGGACCATGTCGTGCCAGAGCAAGAGCAAGAGCCACAGCCAGAGCAAGGCACACGACATGGCCAGAAGCCATCAGCAGGCAGAAGAAACAAACGCAAATGTGCTCCAAACAGAGAAGATTGCTAGACCACTTCACTTTGCTCTACTCCTTGGAATATATTCAAATTATGAGAGTAAAGTATTTGTTTAGACCATCGATAGTTGAAAGTGCTTTAAACTAGTTAAGTAATAATTATAGTAATGTGTTGATAATGCAATATTATATTTTGGATTAATCTGATATGTTTCGCTTTAGCTAGCTGATAAGCTTAACTTCTTTTGCAGCACTTTTCATTGTTGTTAAACTCAAACTGCAAATTGTAAAGTTCAAATTTCATAACCTAAACAGAAATTTCAAAATCGAAAACTAATTCCAATATAATTAGATTTGAAAACGTGTATCACATTCTTCAGCGACAAAAAGTGAGCGTATAAAAGTTTCGTTGCTGTCCAAACTGAATCTTGTTGTGTTCCATTGTTGTTAGTGTTGCTGCAGCTATTTTAATGGTGTTATTGTATTTTATGTGCGCATCATAAATACAAATTCAATACACGCCATCGTCTCCTGTTCTCCAGACCCCACACTCCTGGCCACATCCACACACAGTCACACACATCGCATTCACATCCATGTTCGTGTCCAGTCGGCCATAGAATAGTGTCCAAATGGGCATGATGCTGGTGTTGGGAATGGGAACGGGATTGGGAATGGGTTCGGAATGTGCGTACCTCAGAGAGTGCAAGATACGAGTACTTTTGGGCGCAAATTCTCATTTAGAGGCGATGCGTGTGTCCTGTGAACGAGCAGCCGTAGGATAAGGATGCGGATGAGGATGGAGGATGAGGATGGAGGATGGAGGATGAGCAACACAACGAGGCCTTTCACACGCAGCTCCATTGCGTTTCATTACGACAACTCTAACGGCAAAAGGGGGCACGAATGCGTTGTTGTACAAGTATCTCTCTCTCTCTCTCTCTCTCTCTCTCGCTTTCTCTCGATAAGTGTGTGTGTATGTGTCGAGTGTGTGTGCGTGTGTTGTTAGTGTAGCTTAAGTGCTACAAAACGACACAAAGATAAATGTACGTGATACACACACATGCCAAGCTGACGTGCACTCCCATTTAAGTGGATTTTTCGGCATTGCCGCCATGTTTAGAAACTTCTCCCCCTTCTCTTCTCTTCCCTCTCCTTCCCTTTCCTTTCCTCTATCTCCTCTCACTCCTCACTCTGCCTGGCTGGCCACACACGATTGTTTTTGTTGTCATTGGTGCTGGTTGCGAGTTGACTCTAATGCGTTCCATTTCGTTTCGTTTCATTTTGTTTCTTGTTGCCTGTCAAGAACGCTAGAACTTGCAGCTCCAGCTCTTTCCTCTTCCCCCCTCTCCGCGTCTCCATTTCTATTTTCGATTTGCATTTTTCGGATAGAAGAAAGAGTGCCTCAGCTTGGTTTTACCATAATATCTTGTATCTCAATAAAGGCAAATATTTCTCTCTCTCACAAATACTGAGCTGCTGTTGCTGATTTTGTTGTTGCTGCTGCTGCTGCACGTGTGCCTCCATAATTCGATTTATGTTAAACTCAGCTGAGCTGCCGTTGAAGCTCTCACTGCAACTGCAATTGCAACGTGTTACTGCCACCTGGCTCAAGTCTCCTGTCTCCTGTCTCCTGTATCCAGTCACCTAAATGCTGCCACCAGGGCTGGCTAAGCACTTTGAGTTTCTGCCTGAGTTGCTTAGCACAAGCTACAAGATGAATACAACAACAGAGCACAGAGTCAATTGCCGATGCTTATCTATCGACGTCGTCACTTGCGATTCAAAGCCAAAGCCAGAAAGGTTGCTTCAAGTTGCCTCTTCAGCTGCTCAAATGAGAAACTCAAGTGGCCAGCCTCTTGAACACTAAACAACATTTTCAATTTAATCGGATATTCGCATCAGCAATCATTAACAGGCAAATACTAGTAAATTAAACAAATTCCCATCCACAACAACAGCCCAAAAACACAATCTAAGTGCAGTGATGAACAGACACTCTATTATGATTCTCTTCATTTGTATCTCTAACATATTAGCTAATTATGCCATCAAGTTCGATTTATGGACTCATTAATTTACGGTCTATGGGAAGAGCTAGGTTTTCATCTAACTGGCAATTTATTTGCAAATGTTTTCATTAACATAGGCATGATAAAATTTGTCCTTTAAGCATTTTACTTAATCATGTTTCTGCTAACTTAAAATGCCTCTGAATAATTTCTCATAATTGTATTTAAATGCAGTTCACAATTAATGAAATGACTGCCATAGATTCGACAATGAATTCTTCGCAAATCACTAGATTTATTAATAAATTTAAGTGGCAAACTGGTTCAATAAATTTCAACGATGATTGGGCGAAAATGACTGAGCAAGCATTTTCTGCTGGTTTTTCCAATATTCTCAATATTATTATTCGCGCATATTTTTCTTTATTGAATAAAGTTCGCTTCGCTGGGAGAGTACAGAATACATTTAACAACTGCTCAACGCATTTGGCATTTCGATATGCGATATGCGATGACACAATCTGTTGCAGGCTTTAATACAAGTTTATTTAACATTTGCTGACCTTTTTGTTGTGCAGCTGGAGCCCTTTGGCACGCTCTGCTCTCTGGTCTGATCCCTTATACAAGTAATGTGAGGCAAGAGCTTCGACGGAATTTCAATGACAATCCAGTACTAAAATTTTTATGATAGCCAAGGCCAGGCGACAGCCGGACAAATAACAAAAGCAATAATAGCAGCAGCAACAACAGAAACAACAACGGCGACGATGTCGAGTGGAGTTGGAATAATTTCTGCGCTCATAAGCATAAAATACACAGAATGCATAAAAATGGAAATGTTGTGAAGGCAACAAAAGCAACAACAATTTTTGTCCATCGATGTGCCAAGAGCCAATACAACCAGCAAGAGCAAGAGCAAAAGCAAAAGCAAAGGACTCGAAGCAGAGACAGCAGCAAGTAAAGTATGGACAGTTGTTGTACCAAGTAGCAAACAGACATTTTTGAGCTTTATTTCAATGATTTTACATGACAGCAAAATGCAAAACTCGCACTGGAAATGGCAGAAGATGCAACACAACACAGCATGTTGCAGCGGCAAACACACACACTCACACACAGAGATGCCTGTCTGCGGCACACTCTGCGTATACGTGATGTATGAAGTAATAGGCACATGTATGCCTGTACATATACGTGTGTATCTGTGTGTGTGTGTGTGTGCGTGTGAGTGGCAAACATTGCGTTTGTGTGCGCGTCAACATGTATTCCGATGCTGGGCTCGCAGCAATTCGCAGACAGTTGACGCACACTTGAACTTTTTCTCGCTATCGCTATCGCTCTCTGTCTCGCTCTTGCTCTCTTGCCTCCCACTCCTTCCCATCTCTGTCGCTGTCTAACTTTACGCACAAGTGCCACACATACACACCAACACACATGGGAAGCGAGAAAGAGAGAGAATGAGAGAGCGAGAGAGCAAGCGAGTGACTCTCACACATTTTAGAGCCTCACTTGTTAGACTTCTGTGTGCGTTTTATGGCGTTGTCGCTGTCGCTGTCCCTGTGTGTGTGCGTGGGGCCATGTGTCAGAGTGTGTGTTGCATGTGGCAGCATTATGGCGCCTCGCATAAAAGCCGGCTTTTATGCTGCTTCTCCTTGTCGCAACTTCGCATTCGCAGCGCCGTTTCGCAAATAGAGACATGCGAATGCTGCGTCCACGCTCAGCGTTTAGAGACGAAGATGTGTTAGCGAGAGCGAGAGCGAGAGAGATACAAAACAGAGTCGGCGATGCGCGTGCCACAATTGAATACGTGTGGCATGCAACATTTTGCATTAAGTAAACATGCTCCAGCTAATATTCAGTGAGCGATATTTGCCTATTCTCTCCCATGAGACACAGAATACCTTTTAACAGGATATCAACGGCAGGCAGGCTGAGAGAATAAAGCAAAAGCAACTATTAGAAGTTTTTGCGAAGTATGAAATCTTTGCTCTAACTGCTTGCTCTGATTCAGTAATCGTTTTTATATGAACTGTTATTTATCTGATTTGGTCTGATTTAGCAATTGTTTCTACATATGTCTTACTGCCTAGCTAGTTGATTAACTCAGAAATTGGACATTGAGCAAAGTTATTATATCATATTAACTATATTATCAATATTTAGTTAATTCTCTAACTGCATTTTAAATACAATTTCTCATAAATTAGAGTTGCGAGATTTAGATTTGTAATTCATTTTTATAATATATCACCCAGAAGAGTTGATAAAGAGCAGAAAAAAATTAGACAACGAATTATTAAATTTAAATTTGAAATCTTTGATAAAAGCAAAGTGCAATAAAAGCATCTAACAGCAGAGCAAGTTAATTACTGACTTCCCAACCTTTGTAAATTTTATCTTTAATATTGTAAATAAAGTAAATCTTCTGTTAGTGTTCAACTGATAATCATAAAATACATTTCCCACAAGATTTAATGCCTACTAATCATTGAGCCTGAAGCCATATTGTTGCAATTTTAAAACTTGTTGCATTTGAAATTGACTTTTAAAAGTAGTTGGCTTACGTGCAGCCAACGGCAATTTGCCTCTCAACTGCTTAACTTGGCCAACAGAAGCTGGCAACGTAGAGTCAAATAACAATAAGGCAAAACCGTTAAAGTCAACTTGCAACAGCAACAGCAGCAGCTGACGTTGCGGCTCTCAATTAGTGCTCGGTTGCAAGTATGTTGGTTGCAAGCACAAGCTTCGAGGTGACATCGATTTGCCGCATCTTAAGGCAAAGCTATGTAGTAGATAGAGTGATTTAAAGCTGTGACGATCAGAGTAATTAAAGAGATGTAGCAGATTGGTATATGATAAAGTAAAGAGAGGAGATGAAGAGGGAAATGTGGCAACTGAAGTGCAGTGATGTGGAGTGAAGTGTGTGCTTACCTCAATGTCGCCGCTATCCGGATGCCGGAGCACAAACGCCGATGGCACAACTCCGGGTATCTCCTGTTGCGGTATGAAGAGCAGCGAGTGATGGAAAATTGCATTCAGCAGGAGACTCATCACAACGACGGGTTTATATTTGCCAAATTTGTCAACGAGAAAACCTGCAGCAAAAGCGAATACCAAGTTAGAGCACTGAATAAACGTATTTCTAACTCAAATTGTGACAGTGTATCTGTATCTGTAGCTGTAGCTGCATTTGTATCTATTGCTGATGCTGTTGCTGTCTCTGTTTCTGTTTCTGTAGCTACAACTGCAGTTGTAGTTTTATCTATCTATTGCTGTCGCTGTCGCTGTCGCTGTATCTGTATCTGTATCTGTGGCTTGGCTTGGCAAAGTGCTGCATTAAGTACGCAAGCTTTATCAAATAAGATGACTACAAGATGCTACACACCATGACTTTGGCAGTTTTGCTCACAATTTCCAACAGCAACACAGAAAGAGAGAAGGAGGAGAGGACGGAGGGACTGTGAGGAAGTCGGGTCAGGGGTCAGATTAAGCAAGTTGCAAGTTTATTCCTAACTGCAATTGAAAGTTTTGCTACCGAGCATTGACTTTAAAATTTAAAACTCTATTCGCAAAGTTTCCAGCGTAATATGACGAGCAAAGATTCCCCAAGAATGTTTATTAAATATTTAATTGCAATCTAAGAGATTTCGTTGGATTTATTTACTTGTAAAAATAATTAAATTTATTTAGTTTTCGGTTTAGTTATTCTGTACAGATGAACTAACAATAATGGTGCCTCGAAATTCCCCACTTCCCAATCGAAATCTAGTTTCTTCAAACACCAATTTTGGGCTCAACAATGTGTCACACATTTTGCTACAAAACTGTGCTGCTCGAAAAAAGTAAATAAATAAAATAAAAGCGATTCCATTATCATTTAAACTATGAACAAATTTAATTATTTTCACTCTCGACGAGGAGGCCCAAAAAACTATGCTACAAAAAGTGTGGCAAATGAAAAGCCGCAGAAACTGAACTGCGTTCGTATTAAAAGCGGCAATAAACAACTTCAGAATACCCTTAAGAGAGAAAGAAGGCTTTAAGATATAATGAAACACATTTCATGATAAAATTGGAATGGGAAAACTGAACTTTAATCTGCCTCAGAAATCACTTCTGCTGAATTCCGCTTCAATTTCATTCCTTACAAATATTGAGCTGAATTATTTCGCTTACATAGTTTTGAATACCCACTTTAAGTGTTTACAGGGTGTGCAACGAAAACGCAGATTGTTGGTCATAATATTTAAAAAAGCAAAAATTGCAGCTCTCTCTCTCTCAGTGTGTGTGGAAATATAATATATAAATTGTATGTACCACTTTCTATATACAAATATGTGTTCGTCCAGTCCAGATTTGAGTGTGCGAAACATTGTGTATAAGTGTGTGTGTGTGTGTTTGTGTGGGTGTGAGCTCTTGGGCTTTAGTTTTTGTTGGTTTGGCAGTGGTCGTGTTTGTTTGTCAAACAATGAGAGCCGCAAATGCTGTGACAGGAAAATAAAATCAGGTAGATAAGCGATGCGTCGCCGCTTCGCAGGCAAAAAGCGTTGGCTAAATACGACGTGCAACAGCAACAGCAATGGCAACAGCAACAGAAATAGCAACAGAAATAGCAACAGCTGGTGCAAACGAAAATGATACAAATATGGCGATAAACCAAATGGATAGCTGTCAACAGACTAAATTGTATGTTAAATATTGTATTTGCCAGCATATGAAATGACAGATTTAAGCTTCAACTTTGCTATAGTTGATGCACTAATTAATTTCTAAAGAAGCCTGAAGTTCATGCTCGCCATCTGGCGAAAGGTTGTCACAAAGAACTTAATTAAGCGAAATTCGACATTTAATTAAGTGACACTTGACTTGAGATGCAATTGTGAGCTACAGATACAGATACACAGATACAGATACAGATACACAGATACAGATACACAGATACAGATACAGATACAGATACAGCAGCTGCAAGTGCAGCTATAGTTACACTCTTCATGACTCACTCACCTGTTATCGGTGGACTGAGGAAAGTTGTGAAGGGCAACGCCAGATAGATAATTGCAATCTCTTCCACTGTCAGGCCAATCGATTGCATGTGAATTGTCAAATAGGGGAGAAGGGAAGAAGTTGCTGAAAAACAAGAAGAGCGATTGCAGTGAGGATTATTTCAATAGATATAATTGATATAATTGTCGAAGAGTGCAAAGTGAATAAAGTAAATGCAGAAAATATAATAAAAAGTGGAATGAAATCTACCTAAAATAAAGATTAATGTTAAGATAATGTTAATTCTGATGAAAAAAATTTATATATATCAATGAATGGGTGAGCAAAATAATAAAACACAAAATTGTAAGCTTTATGTAAACACTGCTTCAATTAAAGAAAATAAAACAAACATTTTATTGAATTTGTTTGCGTATTAAATAGAGATACAATTACATTTAATATTACTTTATTGTTTGTGATGATAAGTACACCATTAAATGCATGAAACATTAGCCAATAGTGAAAAGTTGACTATGCATTTTTGTTCTATGCACATATTAAATAACAATTCAGTACTTGAGCTTCTTCATCTCAGACTATAACATGGAGTACATATTTTGTATCCATGCTCAAGCTGGAGTATAAAGAGAATATTTTCGTAATATAAACGATGCAATTTCAATAAAGTAACAATTTAATTGAATAAAAATAAGTTCACCAGCAAATGTTTTTTACAATTTTTAAATTGAATTAAATGTGATGCATTCGTAAATATCTGTATTCAACATACGAATTATCTTGAAATACATTCCACACATTTAACTGACTTGGCATCAACTTGCACTCAAGTGCTTTAATGAAATGCAGTTGTCATAAAAGCTGAGAGTCAATGGCAAATAAACTTATCATTAACTGCAACTGATAAGGCTACCACTCTCTGTCTCCCTCTCTCTCTGTCAACTGTCTAGATGCCAACTGACACAACGAAGTGTGTGTGTTTCCCCTCGACAAAGTGAATGAATGGAGCTCGATGAGCTTGTTCAGTTGGATGGCGTCTTAAAAGCTACTTAAAACGCATTACAGTTGGCCAAAGCGACAGTCACTCTCCCTCTCTCTCTCTGTTTCTCCCTCTCTATCAGTCCTCCTCTCTTCTGCACAGGATGTCGCTGGACATTTGGGTCGCTTGGGGTATTAATAAATTATAAACATTCAAAACGAGTGGCATGTGTCACAGGGAAAAGAGCACAGAGCTGGGTGCAGAGCAGTTGTTGCTGATGCAGCAAAATGATGCAAATAATGACGCCAAAAATGCGCAAAGGGAAAACGGCGGGAAAGCGACAAAAACGCGGCAAAACGGAAAAGCGTAAACGCAAAAAGAAAACCCCATGACATGCCAATGCAGCTGTTGACCCGCAATCCTCAACCCGCAACCCAACCCCCGCCACCCTCAGTCTGTTCAGAGCAATCCGCAACCCTTAACCCATGACAGCCGCAGCCTTGACCAATTGCAGCGCAAACAGTGCCAGGATATGCCAGGATACGTGAATGTGAATGCAAATGTGAATTGGCAGTGAATGCGAGCGATGCGGCTGGCCGTGAATGCAAATTGATGTTAAAGTGTTTTCATCACTTTTTCCACTCTGCTTAAATTCGTTTTTCCTCCTCCTCCTTGCCTCCCTCTCCGTCTCCCTCTCAGCCACTTCGATTGCCCTTCGCTTGTCCTCCTCGGTTTGCCTGATCATTTCATGTTTCAGTTCTTTCGATTTTTCCCTCAGATAATTAACAATAATATGCAACACATGTGTTTGTTTGTGCTACCCCGAAGTATGAGTATGCGTCGCTGTATGTGTGTGTGTGTGTACGTATATGTGTTCAATGCAATAACAATTAATTGCTTTATGCCCGTCTGTGTGTGTGTATGAGTGTGTGTGTTTGTGTTTGCGCCTGCAAGTTGACACAATGCACGGAAACGGAAATGCATACATGTCAGGACCGCACTGCATGTCGGCCATTATTACGCCCCCCTCTCTTTCCTTGCCACGCCCCGTTCTGGCCACAGTTGCCACACATTGTAATGCGCAATTAATGCAACTCACACTCAGTCTCAGCCTCAGCGAAGCAACTAAACAATCCTCTTACTGCATAAACAATATCTGCTTGCAGCAAATAATTTTGGCATCTGATGCAATTTACTGCTAAATAAATAAATATAAATTATTGTATTTATTTGATTTATCTACAATTAAGATTGATACTTTATAGTGAATTTCAGAATTTATTATGTTTATTACAATGCTTATCAAAATGCTTCATAAGCTTACACAGTTGTGTCTCTCTTTCTCTCTTGCAACACAGAATCAAATTTCATTGCCATGCAATGTTTATTTGTATTTCTAATAAGATTTGCCAGATTTAAACAATGTAACACAATTTTAATTTTCGACAATTAAATTTGAAGCAACAGTTTCTTTGATAATGCAAATTAATGGCTTAATTAAAAGTTTTAGTTTAAATTTAATTTAAATCATGCGCTTCCCAGCTGTTGATTGCATTAGCTAAATGACTAAAAATAGTGCAAAACAGTAAACGAAACTAAGGAATACCCAGTAATAGAAATCACAGCATTTTCAAACTACATATATGAGACTCTAGTTATACCCTTTGGCAGTGTGAAGTGCGGGGTATGCACGACAAAAGCGTGCGTTTGATGAGTTCGAATAAAAAACGCATTAATACTAATATCTGCGACAATCTGACGTTAATGGCATAAGACAACAATCGACCAACCGCCATGGCCAAACAGAGGTCGCTCTCTCATAGAGAGGGGGGAGGGGTATGAGGGTAAGGGGGTGGCAAAGGCAAAGGCAAGTCAAGTAATCGCAAAATGTTTTTGTCATTGACCGCCAGCAGCGAAAATGGCGCACGGTCAGATGATTTGACTCGGTTCCGTTCGGTTCGGTTTGGTTCGTTTCGTTTCGACTTGAGTTGAGCTCAGCTGAACTCAGTTGAGTTGATTTAAGTTTAAGATAGTAGTTGATACAACAACAGCAACAACAACTATAATAACAACAACAACATCAAGGCGAATCAAAACTAAACCTTTCTCAAGCTTAAAGCACATAAGCTAGATTTATTCACAAAAGCCCCGCACACACACAACGAATGACATCGAATGAATGTGTGTGTGTGTGTGTGTGAGAGTCTCTTAATTGCCACACGCAGAGGCAGAGGCAAAAGGCTGAGGCTGAGACTGAGACTGAGGCTGCGGCTGTGCAACCCAAAGATGCATCATCTCCAGGCGAATAATGTTTGTGTAACTAAATTTATACAAATGTGTAACACATTTTGTGCCTAATTGATAACTTCCGACCAGCCAAGCCACCATCCACTATCCACCATCTAGCAGACAGCAGTTGCCCAGTTGCCCAGTTCCCCATTTTCACAGAGTGTGCCACACAGTTGCACATAGCTTTATAGCTCACATCTCGTATCTTGTCTGTGGCACGCACATGAAAACTTGCGACAGCCGTGGCGGGGGTGGAAAGAGGGGGTGGAGGGGGCATCCCTGGGATGCGAACGCCGTATGTGATAATGAATTCAAAGATTCACTGCCAGCCTAGCCTAACTCAATCTCATATTGTACTAGAGGTGGAATTGCTGCCATACAACAATCATTCCATCTCACTTGCACTCTCCTCTGCGTGTATCTGCGAGATACAAAACCAAACTGTACTTTTGCTGTGGTCAGTTTGTGTTTTGCATTTTGTCATTTTGTTGCTCAAGCTCCATTCAATTCAAGCTTCTCTGCATTCTATGCGGCTTTTGGCATTCTTGCAAACCTTTGATTATAATATTACCTGTGATTTATTTACTGCTTTCAACTAGCATTCAGCTCAAACTTGCAACAGCGACTCTTAAGCAAACTGCAAGGCAAGTTCAAGTATTTTAAGTATTGTATTCCTTTGATTACAAACAAGAATAACAACAGTTTCAATTTTCAAAGAGATTGACAATAGCAAAGGTGATTTAAATATCTGCCATAGAATAAATTTCGAAATTTGAAATTTTAACTAAAAAGGAAATAAATTCGTTAAGGAAAATATGAAATAATGTCATTCTTCTTAATGCAGTTTTAAAAATAATTCATCATCTTTTATTCAACTCAACCCTCTTTTAATTTTAAAACTGCGCAATACAAATTTCAATTTCATATTATAATTTTGCCTTTGAAACTCAATCTAAATTCAATGAATAATAATGAGGGAAATTCACAATATTCATTATAACATACAACAAAAAGAAATATGTATAAATGCTGTTTATTTTTGCCTATCAAGCTTTAAAATGTTGCAAGATTTTTTCGTAGATTTGTTAGGTAATTCAGGTTAAATGCTGTCAAAATAGAACTTAAATTCGAGGCCATAAAATCTGTTTTACAACAGAGCACGAGCAACCAAAGCAACTCAACTCAACTTGAAACAACTCAAAGTCTAGCGTCTGTTATCCTAATGACGTTTTTGCATCATCTCATAAACAATCTTATAAACAAAGTCATAATTTGTTGGAGCTGCGCAGATTGTATAAGTGGATATTTTAGTTGTTGGTTATGTGTTATCAGTTGGCCAAGCATGAATACGAGTATAATCCCATTAAAGACAACACAAGACACAAGACGTCACGTTTTTCCGACAGCGATATCAAAATATTGTGTGTGAGTGTGTGCTCAGCTGATAACCTGCTCGATTTCTAATTGCTTTTTAATGATATGTGTTCGATGGGTGCTTTATATCTTAGCATTGAACTACTCACCTCCATACATGACGAAGAGGGTTATCTTGAGCATTATCAAATTGGGATTTATGCCATGTCGTTGGCAGAATTCACCGAAGCGAGTCAATTCGATTTTATCTTTGTCGGTGCGAGATCCCTCCGACGCCGACTCCTCGATGGCCAGTTTGGCCATTGTGCACAGTTCAAATGTAAATACACACACACACACACAGACACACTAGTTACTAATTTGCATGTATCTCTATCTATGTATCTGTATCTGCGTATCTCTTGCTGTGACAGTTTGAAGTTCGTTTCAATGAAATGCAGCGCGCTGCTGCCTTAGTTTAAGTTTCTCGGTCAGACGACACTGGGACACACTCGCACACACACTCGCACACACACACACACACACACAGGTGAACCAATACACGAGCAATGCTAATAGGCTCTGTGTGTGTGTTTGACTGAATTTTCTTATGATTTTGATTAAATCCAATTGAAATCTGTGATCATAAACGGCGCACAGTAAATTTGTTGTTGCTTCTGCTTTGCTTCTTCTTTTTGTTATTGTTTTTTTTTTCTTTCTTTTTTGTGTGTTTGTGTTTTGTCACACTTGGAATATATTATTCACATTGCCACAGGCTAAAAATAAACTCTAGATTTACATTATTTATTACACAATAACTATTTATTTTTTCCTTGCAATTTCTAATTCGTAGTTGTTAAGTAATTTTCACTATTTCACTAGATTTATCACTATGAAATACTATATAACCGATTTATGTCGAGTCGAGTTTTCATCAAGGATTTTCGAGCGACGCGTAAATTTCCAACTTTCACAGTCGCCGTTCGCACAGAGACTGAAAATCGGATCTCTTGATAAGCTTAAGCTCTGCGTCCAAAGATTTGTGCCTTATACTCTATACTCTATGCAGTATTCTAAGTATATCTTTTGCAATCTCCACAGTCAGATCTCACTCACACTTGCGCACTTCCATTTCCATTTTTCATTTCCACACAAGTCCCACCTCCAACCTCCTAGTCAGAGATTGTCATTCAAAGAGCGACGCGTTGCTCACTTCCAAACCAAACAAGACAACAAAATGATCATCATCATCATCATCGTCAGTGTTATGATCATTATATTGCGGGTATTCTAAGTTTTAAATTGGACCAGTGAACAATATTAGTGACAGCTCTTGAGATACCGAGTATCACATCTCTCTCCTCTGCTGCTGTTGCTGTTGCTATTGCGGCTGCTGACAGCTGAGAGATCCCGAGAGATAATGTCTGTTAGTCCGTCTGTTTTTTCGTGAATGAAGATAACCCGAGCAGCCACAATGTCACTCTGAGTGATAAGTGATAGCTCCGTCTGTCTGTTAGATGAGAGATACTCGTTCTCCTTCCACTCGTTCTCTTCGCTGTGTGTGGATAGGCCAAGGTTCAGTGAAAGGTGTGACCAAAGCAGCGCTTGTTTTACATTTTCATTTCAATCACTTTTGGATTGTCATCAAAATCAAAAGAGAAATGCAGAGTGACAATGAAAAATATGTAATACTAAATAATAAGAATAATTATAATCCCAGCTTAGATCGTTTCCATGCTATAGTTTCTTCAAGTAAGATTTTATTTCGGTTTTTTTTTATAGTCATCTAAAAATGTGAATTAGAATTATTAGCTATAGCATATGATAAGGTTTTTTTTAGAGATTTTTGTTTGACTCTCTGTCTTTTTTAAATAAATCTTTAACTCTTTCTATGGTCTAGGGGTCGAGTATATAGAGTGTTACCCCCAACATATCTATAAGCCCCATTTAAAATTCAAAATAAAAGCATCTACGTCTAAAATTTCATCATTGGCCCAACAACATTACGATTCGCTGGCAATTCAACATTGATGATAAACCATTTTGAAACCATTTCCTACAAAATTTGATTATTGACGCTTGCGATTTTGGACTTATTGGAAATCGAATAATTGTCATTTGATTAGTCATTGAAATATGAAAGTATAAAAAACTTTTTTGTGCTTTTAACAGAGCTCGCAAACTATGAATTTAATACCATTTGATACCAACTAGTTAAGTTCAGTATAAATATTGTCACTACAATAACAAACAAACAACTTATAATCGAAAAAGACGCAGACAATCACGAGCCAAGTCGTCGACAACAAAAATAGTACATAACTACATAATAAATAAGAGCTCAGTCCGCATTTAGTTTAAAGTCAACTTAAGATATTGTTGATTTACTTAAGATTTAGTTTTTGATTTAATTGCGTTGATTGTTTCATGGAATTAGTTAAACAAGTGAATCACTTTTTTGTTATTTGTGTTGTCTCTGGCTTTGTGAATAGTCTCATTTAAGCCACGTCAGCCGTATTCGAAGCAGCTTTCAAAGAGTTGCTGATGCTGCTTCTGTTGCTGCTGCACATGCGATTGGGGGCCAAAAAGAGTTGCACACAATAATCTGAGTTGAGGCAAAAAAGTTTTAGGCATTTCGTTTTGTTGCGCGAACAGAGATCAATATTTTTCACTGCGAACTGTTGGAAATTGGAAAATCAACTGAGCCAGACAGGTTGCAAATTGTGTCGCCATGTGGACGACGCGTCGTTGCAAAATCACATGGATAACGGAACATTACATTCGACTGATAAGCAAATGACGATCGATTGATTCGTGTGAATCGAGGTCCAACTAATCCACCTGTGTGATATGCGGCCTGGCAACATATTCATTCGAATTTCTTGCATAGATATCGTTTGATAACACTAAAGAAGAAGTCGCATACACAGAGGTTAATGGCGTCGAGCAGGTTCAAGTAACCTGAACCTGAAACTGAAGCTAAAGCTAAAGTGTATTTTTAGCGGCCATTATAAAATATAGAGCAGTCGTATATTTTATGAGCACACTCGTAATGAGATATACGAGCAACAGGCAGGCAGGCAAGCAAACACATTGTAAGGCTGCAAACGTAAGCAACTTTCAGCGCATCGCAGCGCAAACTGACTGTTTATCACGATAAATTTCCTTATCATTAACTGATTAAACGAGCTACCAGCCAACAGCCAGCAGCCAGCAGCCAGCAGCAGAAGAAGCTGCATAAAGCAGCGATTGCCGTTGACGTTGTTGGTAAAGAAGAGGACGGGAGGGAAATTTAAAAAGTGTTACGCAAAAATCGTTGGGAAATCGCAAACAGACTTTGTTCGCCAGCTTAACGAACTCGTGATTTATGCTCCTGTAGCTCGAAGCATGCCAGCACAAGTATCCAGTATCTATAGATTGTTTGTTGATGCGATTCAAACTTACAGATGCAAGTTGCAGACACAAATATATTGATGCAATGAAAGCAGATAACTACTTGCTGTCTTCCGCAATTATTTACACTGCTTGTGTGGTAATACTGCTTACCTGCGCTTATAAACATAAGCAGTTTGTTTCTTACACATGGCTCCGACAGATGGCGGTTAAGACCAGTCAAATTGCATGATTTTGCAACTAAACTAATTCTAAGGATTCGATTGTAAATGACTTTAAAAGGTACTTGGAATGTTTAATAAATTGAAATATATATAATAGTTGCCTTTTATCATTAGAAGTAAAAAAAATATGTTAAGAGCGCCATCTATTTTTCATCACTTGAATGCGAGGAATACAAGTCAGTTTTATAGCCGCAAGCTTTTGTAATAGAACATTTGCATGCCAGTCAAAAGCAGACAATACATTTATTTATTTATTTATATACAACAATTTTAATTCATTTAAGGCTGCAAAATCACTTTATTCCTTTAAAATGATTTTATTAATTTTTTTTGTTATGCAACTATTCAACAGACAATTAATTATTTGAATAATATAAATAGCGCTCACTTCTTATTTGATAGGGACACACTGTTGTGAGATTCTAAAAAATACTGAAAAATACCAAGGCGGTTTCTGCGATATTTTTAAATTATTTTCACAGGGTCATACTGGGTTTGAGTTTGCATTTGTTGTTGTTTTGACGCCGAAGCACGTACAACGTCGTCGGGTTACGGTTGTTATAGAAATTTATTTAATTATACAAATAGTAGTGAAGTGTGTGCAAAGGCGACAAAAAGCGCAAGATAAGAGTGCCTATTAGGTATTATCTAAGCGCAGCAAGAAACCCAGATTAGATAAAAAGGAAAACAACCTCCTCAAATTAGCAAAATAAAATTTGCAACTGAAACCGCCGCCGCGTGAAAAAAGAAGAAATAAAATAAAAAGCAAAGAGCAGAGCAGAAGCAGAGAAGAAGAGTTCAGTGCCAGGCGTCCGCATCGTTTGTTTGTCTCTCAATTTGTCTGCGCGTCGCGTTTCGTCTTTTGCATGTGTATTAGTTTTTGATTGCATGCGTGTGTGTCTGTGTAAGATTGCACCTGTGTGTCTGCCTTGCAAAACTTCCCATAATTGCATATCCCAGACAAGTCCAGCAGCAGCAGCAGCAGCAACAAATTCGCTGACCGCCGTCGCCGCGTGGTCCTGTGTTTGTGTGTGTGTGTAAAGAAAATGTCATTGTCAGTGTCGACGCTGACGTCGCTGTTGAAGTAAGTTTGCAAAGATAAAAGCAGAGAACGAGCGTCGCGTCGCATCGCGCGCCACCTTCAAGCGACAGCAATAAAAAGTGAATCAAAACGTCGACAACGACGCCGCCAAAGCAGCCAAAGCAGTGTGTGCACATGCATATTTGTGTAAATGTGAGTGTAGAAAAGTTAAAGCGAAAGCGAGATAGAGAGAGCTGAGAGTGCAAAGCGCATTCCTGCAGTCGACGTCGTTAACAGCAGCAGCAGCAGCAGCAACTATAACTACAACAACAACAACAACAGTTACCATTCAACTTGAACGTCCAGCGCGAAAGAATCGCGTTCAAATTCCTGTTTCTTGTTTCACTTCAACAAGATAAAGAGAGAGAGAGAGAGAGGTAAGTGAGTTGAGCACTCGTATTTCTGACACACTTTTTCAATCAATGGGATCCCATCTCTTTTCTTTTTGGGTTTTGGTTTTTGGGGGTGACATTCCGTTGGAGGTTAAAGCTAGAGCCTTGATATTGTATGTGCTGAAATTTGTGGAGACCACAAGGGCGACGAGTACAGCATCCAATTGGGGGTGGTTTTTGTTGTTGCGCGCTCAGCTGTTATAGCAACGCACCCCGCACACAGATAAACACACACACACGCACACACGCACACGCACACTCAGAAAGATAAGCTGACACGCGCTAGCGTAGATAAATCTGCTTAGAGCTTTGAAGGCCATTCGAGGCAACAACAAAACACAGTTTGCTAATGAGTTTGGCTTTTAATTGTGCAAACTATCAACAATCTGTCTGTTTATCAATCAATATTTCTCATTTGCAACCTCAAATTGCTCAATGAACTTGACCCACGTGCGAGACGATGGAGTCGCAGACTCAGACAGATCTCGAAATTATAGGGTTAGAGAATCACATTCGACGCTCGACTGATCTAAATAAGTGGCATTCATTTTTGTGGCAGTTGCACAACAAATCTTCACACAACTCGTACCCCACAATCACACACATTGTGTGTGCGCACAATTCACACAGCTCGGAGACTCCTAACTAACTATCTTCACTCTATTCACTCATTAATCACAATGACTAAATAGTGTGTGTGTGTGTGTTTTTATATTGTGTCTTTCTTTGCTTACTAAGCCGACATTGTCGGGTCGCTTTAAGCCCATTACCCAAGGGTTATAAATAGACGACTGGGAAAAAGATCTAAGCACATGAGCCGAAATTTTTACTGGCTGTGACTTTAAAGCAAGCTGACGAATGGATCATACTCTACTTGCGTACTCCCAGTGTAGATGTTATCTGGTAAACAAATTATATAACAAGCATAGGCAAATAACAGGGCAATAAATAATATACATATTATATTGTATTTGCTTCTTTCGTTTGAATGAGAATACATAAATTCATATTTTATTTGCATTTGCCTTATAAATGCGCTCTATAAAGAGCCATAATTTAGCTACGAAATCATTAAAAACTTCCAATAGGAATGTGCAAGTTTAACTAATGCACATTTAAGTTATTTTAATTTAGTGCTAATGCACAAAAACCATTTATTATTTAATTTTATTTATTTTGTCTTTATATATCCACAATAAAATTAGCCTATATAAGGCTACAACTAAGCTATAAAATCATAAAATGTTTTCAATTGGATTTGGCAAATTCCTTTGCTTATTGGAATGTTTACTTATTCAAAGCCCAGCCACAAACATATGAATAATACGCATAAACAATTCAATTTTGGCTACGTATAGAAATCATAACATTCTGAATATATCTTCTCGAGCAGAGTATCTATCAAATGCGATCTAATAACTCGAGCAAGGAGAGCAGAGAAAAAGAGCGAAGAGAGGTGAGCGTCGCCTTCCACTCGTGACAGGTGGATTCTTTTCGTTTAATTTCTCTCTTCTATTCTTTTGGCCGTTTTGCGTCTTATTTTATTTAACTTTACCACTGCTTCTTCCTCTTCTTCTTCTGATTCTTTGTCGTCATGTTCTTCTAGCTCTTTGACTGTGCACAGATTTATTCTTATGCTTGTTTGTTTTGTTTATTTACTTTGCTTTTTGGTCTGTCTTTGGCTACCTGAGTCATCATTTTGTCTTCGTCTTCGCCTTCTTCGCCTTCCTATTTGCTTCACTCGCTTGTTGCGCTTACCTGCGGCAGGTGTTGTACTTAGTATCCAGTGTGCCACTTCTTTGATAACACTGCTCAACAAGAAAATACTTTTTTTAAGCAATTGGTAAGGAGAAGAATAAAAAGATTCTTATTGTAATCAATAAAATGTAGACCGACAAATATATTGAATACAGTGAAATATTCCACAACAATTTTAAATTCAAATTGATTAAATATAAATTTTGTAATTAACGAAACATCTTAATAGTAAATAACTTCATTACATGAACTCTAAATGAACAAACTGTCTGCTTATAGATTTATTAATTCAAAACATTAAAAGTCATTCGTTACATGCTTATCTAATATATTTTTTTATATTTAAATCTTTTCCCTGATTAGTGAAGTAAAGAATTTGTTAACTTCCCTTCAGTGTAATAATTCTCTATAATACAATAATAATTTTCCCTTTATAACATTTATTTCGTCCCATGCCTTGTTCTGTAGTGTAATTCAATTGGCGTCCCTCAAAAAATAGAGAGAGGCTAATCGGGGAGGTTGTGCAGTGAGCAGACACATGTGAATTTGCTATGCCAAGCGGGTATCCCGCTTGTCGTGCACCTTAAGATATGCAAATATGCCAATGCCAATATCTTTTGGCAAGAGATTTCTTACTTTTTTTTATCAAGATTTGTTAGATTCGCGCAGGAAACTCACACACACACACATACATACATATTTAATGCCAGAGGGGCAGATCTATGCTGTTTGCTGTCGGCTGTCTGGGAGCATTTGTGCTGATTGACGCATTATTTCCGTTGGTCGTTGGTCGATGGCCGCTGGCGCATTCTTTCATCTAAACGTGGCTCTTTAAGTTCTCGGCTGCATCTCTAAGCGGGGCCTATTAAATTTTATGCTGTCTTAATTGCATTCTGCCGCCTATTAGTTACACGATCTTTCCAACTGGCAACTGGCAATGTTAATGCCCTAATGACTTGTGGTTATTATGAAAGCGCAGCAAATGCAATAGGAGACGAGACTTATCGATAAGTACTGCGAGAAATTGCTGGAGATCGGAAGAGGAAAGTTGTGTGTGCCAAGTGAAATTGATGGGAAGGAACTTGCTCTAAAATAGTGTCTAAGGTGTAAAGCTCTTACTCTTGAAAGAATAATGGACAGTTACACTTTAGTATTTGCAGCTTATATAATGTGTTATTATACCCCGACTAGTAATCAACGGAAGTAGACTTGCAAGATGTTGCCAACCCGTAAAGAAGCATATGTTATGTTAGTGGAGAATGTTTACAGGATGCGCCAACTTCGCTTTCGTCTCTAGGGAACTATTTCTGTCTCCCTTCGTTTTGGTGATTTGCAGCGTGTTTCTGTTGCTGCTGCTGCTGCTGCTGCATTTCCATTAAGTTGCGCCACAACAGCGATGCGGCAATGTAATGTGTTGCCTGCCTGCCTGCCTGCTTGCAACAAGGTGCAACATTCTTAAAAGCTCACATTCTCCATTACCCAGCTCTCTCTCTCGCTCTTGCTGTGAATGTTTCCATCTCTTTCTCGGCATGTTTTACCTTCTCTGTCCTTGACTGCCAACTGCCAACTGCTGTGCTCTGTTCTTTGTCTCATGTTCTTTTCTTATTTACGTCTGCTTGCGTCTTACCTTTAGCTGCTGTTCGTTGTTGCTGCTGCTTCTTATCTTATTGAGTACTTGGAGCGCTTTATTGAAGCGAGGGTAGCCACAATAGTTGTGTGCTTTTCCCTAGATTAAAATATTTAGTTGCCATTGGAATTAACTACAAAACATGTAGAATTTCTAGCTTTATATCTTCTTTTCTACTTGCCAAGTTTCGCTTCTTATTAGCTAATTATGCTTATAACTATTTTCGGTAAAAATTATATTTAGAGTCTCCACTACTCGATTGACAACCCCTTGTTGTGTTGTTTGCACTGTGTGCACTTTTATTGATATCATGTAACTAACTCAGATAGTCCAAACACACACGCACACACATAAAAAGGGAAACCATTTGTGGAATGCTGCTCCTCAGTGCAGACGCACATAAACATACATGTATGCACATACATTATGCTGGGCAAGGTAAATGGCAAACTAGACTCGATAAGACATGTCTGCTGCTCACTCGTAAAACCACCAAACAGCACTCTAACATCTCCCTCTCTTTCTGTATCTGTCTCTGTCTCTCTGGAGATGTGTAAATAAATAAACAATAGAAACTGCAAGACACCCACTTTGGAGAGTCACTTGAGGGCCTGGGCTGAAGTCTGATCTCGTCTGGTTATCCATTCGTCTTGACTCTGGGATCTCTGCTCCTGCCTGTTCACAGCTTTCTTTTCATATTTTTACGCTTTGAGGTCGTTTCTAATGAGCTGCAGCCACAAACTGCAAGAGTAGATATATATATACTCTATAAGGCCATACATTAATTGGAGGAATCGGAATTGGGGTTTTGCATTGTTGCCGCTTCTGTGGCTGCCACTTATTTGGCCAATTTATGTGGGAGTACAAAATGCTATTACTCTTACGGTAACGGCTATTTTTCAGTTTACAATGAAAACTAGATGCTCAGAGGGGGAGTGCTTGTAATTAAGTGCAAAATAAATGCTACAGCTACTCATTATACTTGTGGCATAGCTATGAATATCTCTTTTTAAATTCAATTTGTAGTCAGCAGCATGCAGAGGCATAAAAAACACAACACAGTCAGGTTTTTGCACAAATATTTACTAGAGAAGGAAAAAAGTTAATAGCCTGACAAGTTTATTGCATTTCTCTCTGCTGTGTTAGCTGAATCAATATTTTTGTTAGTCTTGTCGTGCCACAGCCACAAAAATGATGAGCAGCATAACTTTAGATTTCCTCGGGCCGATTAGTTTGCTAAACTAAACCAACAATCCAACAATCCGAAACTCATCTCTTCGAGATTAAGCTGTGAGTCTTGAAGTGCTATTTACTTTGCTAACGAACTAAGCCCCAACTCAATTAAGCCCTGGCTTATGTCAGTCAGTCAGTTGCTCTTGTTGATGCAGAGAGCATGTTAGATACAATTACTTTCGACCTCAGCTACGACACACAACACAACAACTGTTTGTAGGAAGTTGAGAGCTTGATGATTTGCCAAATGTGTTGTAGGCCGTGCATAAAAAATTGTTGCGCGCTGTGTCATAAGCCATTATAAGGCAAAGCGGCATTGTGATTTGGACTGCATCGGAAATTGACCAGGCAAGGCAAGACAAGGCGAGGCGAGACGAGATGAGACGAGGCAAGGCTGTTGCCAAGATTTGAGTCTCTGACTGTGACTTGTGGCTGCTGCAATCAGTCGGCAGCACTTGAGAGGAGATAGACTTGTGTGTGTGGACAATTGCAACTGCGGCAAACTGTGAACATTGTTTAAGGCCATGGCAACAACTACTTTGGCTGTTGTTGCTTTTTGCCTTACAACATTTTTGACAAATTTGTCTGCTCGCTCAATAAATACTTTATGCAGCATACGAATGTGATGTCTGTCTGTGTGTCTGGCTGCTGTCGGGTCTTTTTATGCATCCTTATGCAGGATGTGTCGGAGCCTTCAACTGTGTTTTTTTTTTTTTTTGGGGTGCACATTCCACTGTTGTTCTCCTCGATGCTGCAAACTTTTTGCTCTTATTAGCTTTTTTATTGTTCATTGTAGTTGTTTGCTCTGGTTGCTGTTGCCATGGTGACTGGCAGACAGCCAAGAGAAAAGCTAAACTAACGGGACATAATTATAATTTATCATGCTCGGAATTGCAGAAATTCTTTATTTGTTCCGGGAAGTGTTTGCGCCACCAACTTGTAGCAAAGACATCAGAACTTTAAGACCAAAAGTTACGACCGCACACAAGTGATGCAAGTTTCAAGAGCTGTAAAAATGTTCGCTGCTGATAAAGCGAATTATTCGTAAAGAGCCAACTTAAAGCAGATTTCTGGCACTAAACGTTTGTTGGAAATCTTTTCAAACTATACACAAATTGCACATAAATTCCGATTTTATGTTCATTCAATTCTAACAGCAATTATCTTTCATCTTAAGGCCTTCTGTGCTACACTCAACTCAAGTGCCAGACAATTGCTCTGACCCGGTCAGTAGGCGGTAAGCACATTACCCAAGCTGTAGTTGTACAGTGTACACCAAAGTCTCCATTACTCATTCCACATGACGACTGACCCTCAACAGATCATTGCAAAATATGTACAGCAACAACAACAACAACAACAACAACAAACAAACAAATATTGATTCCTGTTCATTGTGTATTGGCAATTTTGCTTTATGTTGTCGCTGCGTTTTTTTTTCCTGATATTTATTTTTATGTTTTTTCAAGTTCTTTTTGCTAAATTACATTTTGTTGTTGATGCTTGCTTTTTTTCATTTTTTCTTTACGCTTTGCACGTGTGTCATTGATTTTTTTGTTAGATTCGAGGTTTTCTGGCTGCGATTGTTGTGAATGCTTTGTGAATCGATGGGAGAATTCCTTAACATGTGTTGAGCTCAGCAAAAAAGCAGAGAAAATATTAATAATCTAATTCAGCAGAAGTACTTTGTTTAAGAGATGTCAGATGAACTCTTGTCTGCGGAAATTGAAAGAATTTTAAGAAAAATTTGGGATAGTCCATTGCTTTCTGATGATATCATCGATGAATGTTCATTATTTATTGTCTTCCATACAAGTGCCATCAATTTAGTAGTCAAAAATTGCATAAATTCAATCAAGCAATGGATTCTGAGCTCATTTCCTGCCCAGCAAAAGGATGAGCTAATAGGAAACGACAATTAAGTCGAGCAGAATGAACACTGAATACGAGTCGGAATTGGAATTGGAATTGGGTTGAAAATGCTGTTAAGAACACAGTAATTTCTAAAAACTGCCGAATTCATTGTATGACAATTGCTCTCTTTCCCTTTTGTGCTTCTTTGTTTACCCTGTGATCTCGACTCAAGCGAGCTTGTGTTGCCTAAAACAGTTACGAATGTTGGGTTTAAGTACTCGATGATCGACTACAGGGTATCTGCTGTTGAGGCACTTTCCACTAATGGCTGCCAAATGAATTGGAACCAATGGGTCACTGTCGGTTTACACCCCTTGCTGCATTGTTGTATATAGTAACTATAGTAACTGGCTGTTATCTCTTTGTTGCCTTGTCCATTGTTCATTAATTTTTCTGACCCGAGCAATAAAAGCGTTATTATTGTTGTGCCTACTCCTTTTCCTTCAACCAGTCTTCACTTCTTCGGGCGAGTATGTTTCATTTTGTGCCTTCTGCCAATTTAAATTTTCGACAGAAGAGAAAAAGAAAAAAAAACAAGCGAGCCGAAAGCAGATGAGAAAAGCGGAAATGAAAATTGTTCAACTCTGACTATGACTATGATTCCAACTCTTCAACTCTTGCTCAGACTTGTTGTTAGAGTTTATTGAACTTGCGAGTGTCTAACGAACTGACGATTTATGAACATTATGCTTACGTTAACTTCAACTTCGTAGCTTAATAGAGTGTGAAAGGTTGAAGCGATTTCGCAGCTAGAAAACTGAGAACAACGCGATTATAATTTTCAGCAAAGTCCGAAAGTCTGGTGTAAAGGGCTGAGAACTTCTATAAAAGCTGTATTCAAAGCAGCTAGATATAATTTTGATAATTGTAAGAGCGTGATTGCAATACAAATTACTTAATCTGTAAGATACTACTACACACTATCCAAAAGATACTATAAACTCTATCTAAAAGAAATCTACGTTTTGTGAGGTCTTCTCGATTGTTTAAATCACTTCGTTAGCATGAACTTTAAACTTGAAAAGTGTGAAAACCGACGCTGTGATATATTTCAACACGCCACTTGAAAAGTGTTTTGAGTTGAAAACTCAAGAACCAAAATAAACAGCACGAACGATTATCGAAACAGTTTATCTCAACTCAATTGCTGCAATTGCGATGCACTTCACTTAACTTAATTACCCCACTGATAGTCGAAAAAAAATGTGCATCGCCTAGAGTCCGTATCAAATTGGCAGATTTGTGTAATTAATTGCTTTTACTAGGTCAGAGACCAGCGCTCAATTAATTAAAAAAGTATTTACCTTCTGCCCAAAGGTAGGAAAACTAAGTAGTAAAGCGGAAATTGGTTTGGCTTTCGTCTGGAATTGGGAATGAGCATTAAGAATGTAGCGCCAGCTAGGCGCTAGCTATCACGCAACAACTTGGCCAAGTCCAAAAAGCAATCGCATCGAGTCCTCGCCCATGGCTAATTGGCGCACCTTTAACCTTAGACACGAAGTGCAATGCAAGGCAATTATCACCTTGGCCACAAGTACGTTTACTAGAAGGAGGACGGGGGGGAAAAGCTACTTTCCCAACTAATTCAGTTTGCTGATTTGCAATCTAATCGAAAGCCATTTAGCTCTCGCCACGGCGATTATTAAAACACCAAATGGGAGTGCCGACTAAATGAAGCTTTCTTTACTGCTTAAAAGTTTTATCAAAAAGATGGTTTGAATAGAAGAATCATCAAATCATTTACATAACTTGTATGTGGCGTGTAAAAGCTATTGATTACATATCAGGTATATACAAAAGCAATTTTGATGCTTTAATGCTACAAGGAAACTATTGATTTTATAATTTAACTCAAGATGATAACGAAGATCTCTTTACTGCAAATATATGTATCGAAAATATGGCTTAAGAATCCACTGCATACATTTTTGGTGTTTTATTCTACTGAATACTTTTACTAACGATATTCAAATATTAAAATAGCAACATATCTCTCAGAAAAATGGTTTGATATACATTGAACCTTTCTATGCTGCAAATATGTTTATCAGAAAGATGGTTACTTGTAAGTTTCTAATATAGACTGATTACATTTTAAACTGATTTTTTAATGCGTGTATTAACCATATACCCAAAACTGTCTCCAGTTCCAAGTTGTCACTGATAAACGCTGCTATCTCTTTTCGATTTTTACTAAGCATTTCGACCAACTGAAAGTCAAACCTTTAACGCGCTTGGCCAGCGCATAATAATCGGATGTTTTGGGCGTTTTGCTTGTTAACAATTCAACTTTGAGGGGCGTTCGCTGTGCCTCATTAAACGCGACGTCAACAACGACGACAAATGTTAACTTTTACCACAAAGTCTCAGAGTTGAAGTCGTTATTGTAGTTGTTTTTACTGCTGATTGTATACGTTGTTGCCGCACTCTCATTATTATTTTCACATATTTGTTGAGGTGCACACACGTTTAGTCGATTTGACTCGTCGTGTTATTGTTATTGTTGTTGTCGCTTTTGCTTTTGCTGTCGTTTGTTATTTTTTTGTTATGCTTAAATTATGATTAGCGGTTTGTCATTGTCATCGCCGTTTTACTCGGACGCTGATCATGTTATTTATGCGTTAACATGTTAGTAAAAAGCAAACGAACGGCCTCGAAGGCTCCGCCTATGAAGCTCAAACTCACCTACAGTACACATCATCATCATGATCATCATCATCTTTGTTGACTGCGTCCCAAGTGAAGTGGACAAACGTGACGATCGCTCAGCACAATTGATTTGCCTGGCAGACCGATGCGACTCTTGATTGTTGACTATGGAGGAAAGTGTCCAGCTGGAGACTCTGATTGTGGTTCATGTTATGTTATGATATGTATTGCACTTTCCAATGTTCAGCTCTCCACTTCACTTTACTCCACTCCATAGTCAGCGAAAGTTTTTCACACTTTTCTCAGCCAATTAGTGAGAGTGCAAGTGAATGTGGGGGAGTTCACTTTAAATGACTCTTTTTGTGTGCCCCGAAGGAAGCAAAAAACCGACTTGGATAAATACATATCTGTCCGTTACATATCTTGGTCCAAAGCGAAAATTCACTTTGGTTTGGTTTTTTGTCTGCCTAATTATTTGCAATTTTTTCAATTTGCAGATATTTCCCAGCCTTGAGCGAAATGCTTACGCAATGTAAAATTAAACCCTGAGCACCGGTCAGCTCCTAAAAAACCGCACTCATAACACTCATTCACACACTCACACACAGACATTCAAACACAAAATGTATTTTGTTCAATTTAACTAAAAGTTTGTTGCGTGCCCAATTGGCATTAATTCAACATCTGTCATTCTATTTACCAAATACAAAATTATTATTTATACGAATCGTGCGTATTTCGCCTCCGCACACTTTTCCCGCCATTTCCTTTGGCTTTTAATAGTTTTTCCGCCGTCTTCTTTTGCGCTGCCATTAATTAATTTGTATGCACCTGCCTAATGCCCTACAAAATAGTTATTGTTATTGTTGCTACCGAAAACCAACTAATGATAAACAATAATTACAGCAAATATTTGTTTTATCATGCGATACATTCGATTATGTAAAAGCATTATTTATGTATTTGATTTGTCATTTGCTGAGATGTGCATCAGTTTAATGAAATCATATTCATTGAATTAAAATTCAATGAATCCACATTAATGAATGCCTTCTCCACACACACACACACTCACAATTAAGACACCAGCGATAATACGTATTATTTGATAGCTAATTTTATAATATTGTTTTTCATAATGCACAAACCATGTTTGATTATCTGATCTCTACGCGGCAGCAATGTAAGATTATGTCATTTAATAACTAATTGTTTGCCATTTAATTGTTGCTCTGCGGTTGCTGCAGATTATAAAAACTCGTTGTGCCGAATTACGCTCATAAACATTATGGCGAGCTCTATATGTTAGGGTATAGAAACATGTTCACTCGCAATTATCAAAGTCGCATATATAATGCGTTTTTGTTGCACTACACAACCACTTACAGATACAGATACAGATACAGATACAATTAAAGATACAAATAGAGAGAAATACACAAACATTCAGAGATACTCTTCATACAATGTAAACATTAGACGGGTCGCAAATTATATTGGACTGTCAAGCGGCTGCGAATAAAAACGATATTGTTTGCTTATGCTTATGAATTTTTTATGGAGAGACTTTCTAGCCATAAAAACGGGAAATCAACTTAGAAAGTCAGCTACAAGTTGGCTGAAACATTGAAACAGAAATGCACGAACTATCCAATTTGGCCATGTAGAAGGTCAATTCCGCATTCGATAAGCTTAATCATTTATGATTTTATGATTTGGAGAGGAAGTAGTATAGAGAAAATGTTCATAATTATGAAATATGGCAACTCGATATTGTTGATGTGGTTGGAGAACGATTTTTAGAATAACAGCAGCTGGAAGGAAATAAAAACAAAACAATAAATTTGCTCTACCTTTAGTCATTCATCCAAGGAAATTAAAAATATATATTCGAACAATTCATTCAATTATCGGCAACAAACTGCCTTCATTAATCCACCTAAAGTGTCACTTTGATGTATGAGTTTATGTGTAACTAAGTGTTGAACGATAAACAAACACTTCATTAGCCTAAACAACATTTGCACATGATCCAATTTCCAGACTATTTGCTACGGCAGATAAGTAAATAAACGGGCATAAAATTAAACAACGACGAACGTTTTCAATTTCATAATCGTAATGTGTACTTGTTGCGGCAGTTGAATGGCGTATTTATGTTACGGCAATAAAAGTGGGTTAATTTATGGGAAAAAGATACAGCCAAGCGAAGTGACAGCTAAAAGGGTTGCAATTACAATTACAGAGAGCGAGAGAATAGACTGAGAATGTAATATCGAAATCACAGAAATCTATTACATTGGTTTATATTTTTTTTTTACTTTTTATTAATTGCTCACAATTTTTTCTTTCTCTTTGCAGGTAATTGAGATTGCACTCATCTTGATTATGTGTATCTATATCTGGTAATTAATTTTCATTTGCGTTCCAAGTGGCATTTTGTCCGTTGAGCCACGCCCGAAATGTGCTCTTAATTCCTCATTGTAGCAGAGAGTTTTATGTTTTGTTGGTTTCTTGGTGACAAAAGTGGATAAAAATTCCTTGGAGCAAAGACACCCCCACGAGCTGGAGAACAAGTTTAACGCGACGCTTGAGAGTGGTTCCCAGGTGTTTCGGTAGTTATACGACTCGACTTCTTTTCTTATTTTTCGTGTTCACATGCGTCGTGAAATTATCCATGCTATAGTTATACACGGATATGCAAATGACAGTGTGTGTTGTGTTGGGGAAATTATGTGAGTGGGCGCACCTTCCATACAAAATTCTGCATTTATCAACCACAACAGCGAACAAACCGACTACAAACTACAAAGAGTTGCTTGGTGGTTGGATTTGCTTTGCTCCACAATGCTCAGTTACACTCCAACTCCGAACTCCACTCTTTCCTCCTCTGGCAGAAGTCGTAGTTCTTCCATCAAGCACTCCCACTGAGCTGGGGAATGCGATGGACTTGCTGTCTGACTGTCTCTCTGTCTGTCTGTCTGGGGAGTCATGCAACTCCATAAATACCAACAACACCAATAAAACACGTTGCGGATTCAGGTTGTTATTTAGACCTCAGTGCAGACACATTTGTTTTTTTTTTTATGTTTCTGTTGTTGTTGTTTTCGGTGGGGGAAGCCGCTCCCCTTTGCCTCCGCGATGTTGTTGTTGTTGTGCCGTGCCCCTTTTTGTTGTTCTGCTGTGTTGTGTTTATTGTCCACTAGCCGCGTCTGGGGGCCACGTGCTCACCACAAGGCACTACCGGCTACCATCTCCATTTCTCCCCCCGCTTCGTCTGTCGTCCGTCGCTCGTTAGCCACATGTCTAACTGCAGTCGGAAATGCTACGCGACTGAGTTTGACTGCGCCTCACGACTCTCGAACTATGCACATTTATTATGCTGCTGCCATTGCCAGCTAGTTAAGAGGGTAGTTTAGTTGGAATCAATAGCTGAACTTAGTATATACTCACTTACTACAGGGTATTCAAACGTTCAGCTCTGCACTTCTTGGCAACTTGTCAATACGAACAACTTGTCATTTATTTTCT
The DNA here is from genome assembly GCA_035046325.1 of Drosophila niveifrons. Taxonomy (NCBI): domain Eukaryota; kingdom Metazoa; phylum Arthropoda; class Insecta; order Diptera; family Drosophilidae; genus Drosophila; species Drosophila niveifrons. Next base: position 11,837,703 of record JAWNOC010000068.1, read on the forward strand.
TGGCTTATACATTTTTGCCATTCGTTGCGAATCATGTGCACAGCATGACAATGTTTTGGGAATTGCTTTAAAGTGTTGCCGGTTCAATCGAGCTAAATGTTTCGATAACTTTACAAAGTTTCGAAAGTGAATAGATTGTTGCTATCAAAATATTTGCATAGCTGACAATGTTTTCTATTGATCATTATGTAAGGAATTTTAGTTTGGTAAATACTTTTGTTTTCCAAATGAAATGAGTCATAAATTACCTTTGTTACTGATAGTAAATATCTTTTGAACAGCTGCATTTAATACCTGCAAGTATTTAACAGCAATTTGCACTAGTTTTTTATTGTAATGTCTGATAGTTGCAATCGTTTGGCAATCGATAGATATAAATCACATTGATTTGTTTATGTGCAACCCTTGCAACGTGCCTGTGGCACAAAACTTGATATGCGAATAAAAATCGGAAAATCAGAAAATATTCTCATTCATGTAAGTTTGGAATTTGTTGTTTATTTTTGTTGTTGTTTCGCTAGCTAGCATAGCATATGGTTATATGGCATATGGCCATAGAATCGCAGTCGCTTGGGAGTTTTTGAGCTGTGACTGAAAATGCAGTTGGAGCGTGAGAACCGGCGCAAAAAGTAATAAAAGAGATAAAAGATTAATACATTACGACAACTATGAGTGCGAGTATGTTCATGAATTCAGCGCTGGGTGTTTGGATGAGTATTTGCAGTTGTTTCCTGCTTTAATGACTTGAGAAGTTCCAGGGGGCCTTGATGGCAAAGCCCAAAGCCCAATACCCGGCCAGCCCTAGTTTGCCTAATGCCAACTCAATTTAGTCCGGAAAATAGTTTTTTGTCTTGTTCTTCTTCTTCTTTGGGTTTTTATTTTTGCACTTTGTTTTGTGTCTTGAGCATTGTTGACAACGCCCACAGGTAGCTGAAACTTTCCCTCCGCCCTCCATCATCACTTCAGAGTCCATTGGCAAAGTCTTTGTCTGGGTGGTTGCTTCCTGTTAGAGACAAAAGAACAAAGAAACAAACAAGTCGAAGCACAGAAGTTGCGATACTCTAAGAAAATACACAATCTATTGATTATTTATATACTTTGCACTTTATTATTTTAAATTATTAAATTGTTACTTGTTTTCCAATTTCTGTTTAAGATTGTAAGCTTCTCAGCAGATTGTATATGTTTACTTTTAGGGTATCTTTATTCTTTGTTTGACTATCATCGGGGCGTTTAGCTTAGTCTGTGTTTCTCTCTCTCTCTCTCTCTTTCTCTCTTCACTCTCTTTGGCTGCTTGAAGCTTCCTTTGTTGTCTTTTCATCATCAGAGTCAGCTTGAGGTTGAGCGTCAGCAAGCACTTCAGTCAAGTCAAGTTAATGACTCACTTTTTGCATGAATTTTGTTGGTCGTCATTATTTATGCCCGCTTCCTGGAGTTGACTTTCTTCTTTTACCGTTTTGCTCATCGAATTGTCAAAAATAATTCTGGCAAAAAAAAAAAAACGAGAAAGAGAGAGAGATAGAGAAGCAAATAAAGCAAACAAGCAAAAGCAACCAAGTGGCACCAACACCGACCGGTTTTTATACACTTTCTAAAGAGTAGTCGACTTTTGTTATGCAAAGAATTGGGTACTAAAAAGTGTATTCAACTTTTGTTATAAAATATTAATGACAAAAAGTTCCTTAGAGAGTGTTTAACACAGAATCAGTTTCAAAACTAAATTAATGGCTCTTGTTGTGGGACATTTTCCACACCATTAATGCAAGCTGCTATAAATCAGAATTAAGTTATAAATTTTACAAATTCAATGCCAATAACTTTTTAGGTAGAGCATTTAAAGTTCATGAGGTGTAAAATAGTCATTTCTGTGTGGCTTTCTTGTTGTTTTTTTTTCCACCATTTCTGCTGACTTCCACATGCAAATTGAAATAGCGTGATCTATGTATGTAGCAGCTACACAGATGTATTAAGTATGTTGGCATGTTTTTGGCTTATGCTGAAATTCGTGTGTAAGACAAGGCGAAGAAAGGGTGAAGAGAGAGAGATGGAGAGAGGAGTAAGGGGGAATTTAGAGGCAAGAGCGCTTAGCATGTGCACACGCCTGTAAACTAGGTTAGCTTCCCGAGAAGTTCTTCAGCGACTCAGCCCATTTTTGTGTTGTGTGTGTGTGACAATTGCACAATTACGACTGAGGTTAAACATGCTGTGACATTTAATTATGCGATTACTTTGCCACAAAAATGCGGGCTTTCACTTGGTCGCCGCGTGATCTTTGGCAACAATTAATTAACGTTCTTAATAATGCCGCGTGCCGTGACTGAAGAAGAATGAAGGTTTTAGCCAAATAAATCTGTTGCGCTGTGGAAGTACTTAGATTCGATGCCGTGACCCACAAAACCATGAAATGCAAAGAGTCAAAACCGAAAAAAAGCGAACGACCTTCAGAGCGTGCAACGGTTCAAATGCCTGGCAAATGCCACTTCCACTTGAAACTTGAAATTTTGTAAGTCTGCCAAAGGTCAGTGGCTGTTTAAGCCTCGTTAATTGAACCGAGCGCAAAACGTTTAATTGATATTTGTATATGTACGTACATACACGCATTTAAATACTCATTATTCGACGGCCCACACACATCAAGCGAACCTCCAACAAGGTCTTTTACTCTGTCAATCAGCAGCGGAGGAGAGACAATCCATCTTACGCAGAGCTGACTGAGAGGATTATGAATACGATATGTGAATACAAATCGACCTCGCAGCTGAAGTCACTTGATCGGTTGTTAAGCTTTCGAATGCGTCACATTTCTCCCTTGTTTGCTTTCTAGATGCAGTCGCATTTGTATCTGAGAGATACAAATGCGCACAAGCTACTTAAATGGCCACACTAGAGAGATAAGCAAGCGTCACTTTGTCGCCACAAAGTAGCTGAATATGGGAAACTGATTCGTGAGTAGGCATCGATAATTACACGACAATTGTGTGGCAAGAGGTGTCAAGAAATGGTCTGCAAAAGCGAGATTAAGCCATAGTTAGTTTAGTTGGCTAACACACAACAACAACAACAACAACAGGCTAGTGTTGTGGCCAACAGTTTCCGCTCTGCTGCTGCAGCAATGCAGAAGAGGGGAGGGGAAATGGGACTTGGGCTTGGCAGTCTGCCCGTCGTCACTGCCTGCTCTTCTCTCTCTCTCTCTCTACATCTCTCTCCCCTTCTCTCTGTCGTCTCTCGTGTTGCAGTTTTTCTAATTTTGTTATAGGCCGCGCATACATAACCGAGTGTAATGTATGAGTACTCGTAATACACTCACATATGCATATGAATGCCATAAGTGTGCATCTAACCGGTTGGTTGGCTTCCACTTTGTATGCTTGTGTGTGTGTGTGTGTTTGCACTTGAAGGTTATTTGATATGACCAACGCCACCAGCTGACAGCCTTTGGCAGCTCCACACACATACACACTGCTTGCTACACTGCCCTACACAGCACAGTTTACTGCTTGTTGTTGTTTTTGTTACTACTGTGCACTACACTTCTAATCAGCAGCAGGCGAGCCAGAAGCCAGCTTGTAGTGTGCTCTGCTCTGCTCTGCTTTAGTCTGGTCTGCAGCTTGATACCACATATTAATTACATTTGCCAACTATGCAAGCAATGTTCACACTCTGCTGAACGCCATGTCAGCTCAGCTCAGCTTTGGCAGCTTCAAATTTAATATGAATTGATATCAGGCGACTGTTTGCATAATTCTAAATACGACAGATATTCCATTCAGCGCTTTTCGATAGCACTTTTATTCACATTGCGAACAGAGTAGATTTCATTTGTGTAGCGATTTAATACAATTTCAATAGAAATTTAATTTATAAATGAAATATTTATAATTTGCCAGTTAAATACCCAGATTATTGTATAATTCATTTTCAAAATATAGAGCAAAACGTACTATTTTTATATTCCAATTTAATTATAAAACAAATGACAAAAAAGAAACTGAAAAGAAAATCACAAATGGTTAAGGTATATAAATAATCTCAACTAAAGTCGATAAACCGTGAAACAAAGTATTAAATGTTGTGAAAATTAGTGCAGCAATTAATAAATTTAATTTTGAATAGCAGTTTAAATACAAACAAATTGTAAACACGAGCAACTAGAAAACTTTTTAATCAGATAAAATTGGCAAGTGATGTGCTTTTGTTATTTAAAGTCATGATTATGACTGCAAACAAAACAATTTAGTTAGTTAGTTGCCAGTTATCAACACAAAGAAAAGAAAAAAACAAAAGATAAGCGTTTATCACTTTCTAAACAATGAGACAATGATAATGATGCCAACGGCGCCAAAGTGTTTCAATAGAGAGCTCCAATAAAACAATTGCGCCGATCGTGCTGACATATTATGAGATATCGAGAAATAGAGAGAGAGAGAGAGAGAGAGGGAGAAAGAGTCAGAGCTTTCATATTGTTATTCTCTATTTTGGCAAATGTTTGTTATCGGCAAAGCTTTGATAAGTTAAGGCCCAAAATGAGCTAATACCATATAATAGCCGAGTATAATATCAAATTGTGATAGCTGCAATACAAGCTGAGTGATGACGTAATTAAAAGTTCTGTTTTTTGCCTATAAAAAGTATTTTTTATTATTCACAGCTTCAGCTTTAGTGTGAGAAAAACTTTTCTTCACCAAAAGAGAAAAATAATTTGGCTCATTCGAGTTTGTTGAACTTCCACTTTCAGTGGCAATGCTAATAAAACAAAAAGCGACCACAATAACAATCATAATCATAATAACTATTTAGCATTGTGATCTTAATTGGCCCTATATCAATTGTACCTCTTTCTCTCTCTCTCTCTCTCTCCTCCCTTCTTCTCTCTCGGACAATTGGGCAAATTTAACGCTCATTTATTTTCTGGCTGCCAGTTGCACTTTCCATGCAGTTATGCAGCCCAAGTCCACTTGGCATGTCAGTTTCCGTGGCATTTTTCCTTTGCTGCCTTTTTGTCCGTCTTACCTCTGAGTCTCTAACTTACCGTCTGTCTCTCTGTCCGCCTTTCTGTCTACAGCCTCATTGTCTAAGGCGGCGGGTGTTTTCCGCGGCTGTCAAAAAAATTATGTGAATACGTATTTGCATTTTCGCTTTTTTGCAGCCAAGTGCAACGTCGAGCCGACGTTTTAACACCTAGCTCTTACACTCAGACAAATCTTCTAGGCAGAATCACAAACTTCACCTTTAATTTTATGAGTATTGAATTAGAATCACATCGTGTATTTTAAATAGGTAATTATAATTAGTAGACCTAAAAGCAGTTGATCCTGTTTGAAATGATGTGTTTATAAATTTATTATATTATATCTTTAAGAGAAATTCATATTTCATTTTTAGTTTTAGTAATAGTATTTCTTAAAATTTTAAGTATATGAAAAGACATCCAAAGATTTCGATTTTACAATAAAAAGAATTAAATTGAATTTCTAGTTAAGAAAGTGAAATTAATTTGCTAAAATATTGTTAACAGTTTCGTTATAATAAATGAGCAAATATGTGGTTTTAAGTTTCTTGAAATCTGTAGTGCTTCATTGTTAGTTTCAAATCGCAGTCATAACTCGCATTCCGCTTGAATTCTGTCAGTGTATTGCAAGTATTTGCATATGGCAAACATATCATGCAAATTCCATTGCTCTGTTTTTGTAGCATGTTGCATGTTGCGTCTACGGCTTGCCACTGCAGCGTTGCAGGTTGCCCAGCCCGTTTGTCTGCCCCACTTGGCGTGCTGTCTGTGTGTGTGTGCAAGAGTGTGTAAATGTATGTGTGTGTGTGTGTGTGTGTGTGTGTGTGTGTGTGTTGGATGCTGCTCGAAGCTATAGCATATTGCCAATCATTGAAAAGAAATGCAATAATCTTGCAACACAGCAGCAGCGGCAGCCTCACATTTGGTTGCAATTCATTTCGCATTGAGTTTGCAAATGTGTTGCTGCCGCTTCCACCTCTCCCTCTCTCGCTCTTTCTCCTTCTTCTCTCTGCCAAATATCCGCATGTGTTACGGTAACTTAACTGCAAACATTTTATTAACACTTGAGGCGCCAAAATCGGAGGGAGGCCCCTTCACCCCTGCTTCCACTCCCTTCGCTGTGGTTGTCGCAAGCGCGTCTTTCATTTTGCGCCGCCTTCTTCGAGGCGCTTTTTGATTGCATTTTTCCATGGCATTTGAATTTGCTCGCCTCGTCCAAGTCCAGTCGAAGTTGTCGGTGTTGTGGCTGCTGTTTGTTGGGGGCGTTTTCTTTTATTATTGCTTGCCTTTCTTTAATTACACTGGCCAACAAGTTCATGCAGCCATAAATTACTTTGGCGAGCTTTCAAATTAATTGCAAAGATACAATGTAAAGAGATGCAAAAGTAAGGCGAGATTAACAAAGATTAAGAGTGACATTTTGTGAGCCACTTTAATTGAAGACAAAATGAAGTATAATTGGGCATCTCTTTAGTTAGCACAGCTTCAATTAAATATGCTGTATAAATATATATTCTTTTATTTTAAGTTAATATATATTCTGTGGATTAAATAATACTATTGTACATCTATAAATGTCAACTTTTATAAAGCATATTATAATATAATTTCTTCCGTTTGAAGTGCTCACTCCAAGTGCAGTGTATATTTTGTTGCGTTGTGTAAATCGTTCTTCATTAGTGCAACGTTTGGAGCGTTAACTTCTCCTCATCCCTCTTCACTCGCCTCTCAACGTAGCTCGTCTCAAGATAAGCATAAGAGGCGACTCCATGCAAACTGTATAGTAATTTTAAGTTTCCACTTCATTTAATACAGCATTTATGCATATATGGAATATAATTTAAATTTTGCTTCTTTTGGGTTCATCGATTGCGTTAATTAAAGTCAAAAATGGCAAACTGTTGACACACAAATTCATTGAACTCGATTTGCATTCTCGCGTAGTTCCCCACAACTCAAGTCAAGAGTCTCCTCCCCCTTCTTCTCCTCCTCCTTGACGACTTCCTCGACATCGTTTTTCTCTACCTCATAGTTAAATTATTGCGTTTCATAGGCAATTTTTAATGCTGCTCTGCCAAATGATCCGTGAATTGTGCCGACTTCCCCCTCGGGCTCTAGCGCAACTTTCGCAGTCGCAGCGAAAACTTTGCAAAACAAAACAACAAAAAAAGTAACACAACAAAAACAAAGCAAAAAAAAGTAAGCAAAAGTTTGTCAAAAACAACAACAACAGCATTGCGGTTGTTGCCCTTGGAAACCGTTTTGTCATCGTGATGAATTCACACTCCAAGCAGCCAAGCAGCTCATGCCTCACCTCACACGATCCGCAAATATTTATTAAGTTCACGAAAACGAAAATAAATTGGGAAACGTCAACCAAGCATTGCCTATAAAAGATGGATATGGTAAAAGTCGTTTCTTGGCCAAACATTTTTAGAAATTAATCGACTGAGCGAATAGAAATATAGATGGTAACTAAATAGCAACGATCGCGATATGATATCATCGAGATCAGTATCGATTCTTTGCCAAACATGGCTAGAAATATCTGAATACAATTATGCCACGATAAGATATGATATCAGTTGGATCTGAATTAATTCTTTTCTTGGAAATTAACCAATAACATATATCAAAATCATTGAGATCAGCGTGGACTTTAATTAGTAAACTTGGAAATGATATCATCTATTTGCCAGATAGAACTAAAGTTCATCGATCGATTATAAATTTAAGCAAAGTAGCCTATCTAGCTGAGCTTCTTATCATAAGAAGTTGTGCGGCAATTATTGCCAACTGTAGAAAACGTAATTGTTTATCGCAATTCGCTACAGCTGTCGACGTTATCATTTAGATAACTTATTTTATTGACACAGCCATAAATAAGTGCAACTTATTGACAACATCAACAATAACTCAAGACTGTCGCAGTTGAGTTCACTTTTCTAGGGGCCAATGCCACTCGCTTGTTCCATAAAGAAGCTGCTGAAATTGACTAAATAAATTGCAACTTCTGGTTACTGTTTTTTGTGGTCTAAACTTTTCTGGCATAAACTGTTTCATTTTTTATTGATGTTTATAATCTGCTGACATGTCTTTATATACTGCGATATATCATGGTGCTTTATTGAGTTTACTTTTTCACTCTTTCGGGCCTTATCGCTTGCCATTATAATGGCTGCTCTATCTGATTCTCCATTCTTGTATCTTGCGGTTATTATTGTCAGCAAGCGTTGAGAACAAGTTTTTTTCTTGCTTTTTTTCGTGCTTTTTTTTTTTGCTCATTCTTCCCAGCAAGCCAATTGACCCAAATTGTTGGGCTTGTGCTTTTGTCTGAGTCTGAGTCTGTGTCTGGCCTCGGCGTCTCCTCCCCCCTTTCATTGCCCTTCACACCCCTTTCTTGCTTTATAATCTCAGTCTCCACCTCGATGTGGCATCTCTCTGTGCTGAGCAGTCTTTTGTAGTGGACGACGTGTCGTTTGTGCTGTTATTTTTTATTTTAGTGGGTCGCATTAAGCAAAAAGGCATTTGAACTTTGCCAAATACTCGTCGTAGCAAGAGGCGCAGTTCAATAATCTGGCCAGGCCGGGGCACGTGTGTCGTGTGAAAAGGTTTGCAATATCGGCTTGCATCTTTGAGTTTAAGTATCTCATGCTCATCTTAATGCATGCTAATAACAAATGAATGCTTAATCGTCGTTGTCGTTGTCGTCGTCGTCGCTTGCGAAATGTCTTCATTAGCGAGAACTGACCCCAAAAAGGTCTTAACGACTTTGACGTTAGACGCGCCGTTAATTTGCTGCACAATTTTTAAAGACTCTTAATGATCATCGCGCTGTTGTGATCGGTTTGAGTTTACAGCACATCCACAATCAGTTTCGCTATGATTGTTTGTATTATAGAGTGTTAGTCAGTCGATTACACAATCCCTGTTCTCCAGGGTATTTTTTTGCAGTAGCGGCAGACACAGGTGTTATAATTCAAATTTTTGACTGTTTTCCTTTTTGTGCAATCGCAAACACAATTTTCCACACCTAGAGATGGCTCTTCTCCGCCTTGAGAGATAGAGAGAAAGAGACCGGGTAGAGGAAAGAGGGTTTTCTCCCACCCTCGCCAACAGCCTCGTTAGCTCATCTGCAATTCAATTCTGCAACTTGGCGCCGGCATCTTTTTTTTTTGGCTTGGGCGCGTTATGCAAAAGGAAAATTCTGCAATCGCACAAGACAAAAACGTGAGGAAAACAAACAAGAAAAAGAGCGTTGCTTTACTTATGATTGTGTTTGTATGTATGTGTATGTTTTTGTGCTTGTGTTAGTTGCAGCAGTTTGTTGCAGTTGCAGGTGGCAAGTTTTTCCACGCTTTTCAGCCACACTTATTTGGATTCATGCGCTCGCTTTGTATTTGTGTTTAGACATTGTCTTCGTCTGCTGCTTCTTCTTATCGCTTTGCTTTGCTTTACTTTTGCTGTTGTTGTTGTTGTTGTTGTTGTACTTCAACAGTTTGCAGTTGTTGTTGTTGTAGTTGTTGCTGTTGTTACAGCTTTGCGCATTAATTAAATGTATTTCCTTGTCTTTTAAATATACAAAGCCAACCAGGTAACGAGCTTTGATAAGCGACGATTTGCATTTGCGGTCTCTCTCTCTCTCTCTCTCTCTCTCTTATCATTCTGTATGTCGTCTGATCCGCAGTGAATCACTCAACTGACGTAACAATTCTATCAACTGCCATTGTATCTGTCTTCATACGTCAACAGACTGCCTGCCCTATTTTGGTATCTGCTCTTTTTTTTGGCTTTAAGCAGCGTCAACTGTCTGCATGTTAAGCAGCTACATCAATAATTGCAGTTGCATTTTAAAGACAGTGGAAATCATTAGCAGATCCTTTAGCTCAAGTTGTGGTAAAGTATTTAATTAGTTGACAGTTTCTCTCGGTTCGGTTTTGTCATCGCTTTAAAGTTTAATGCAACTAGCGAAAGTTCGCCATTGTTGTCGCTGGGCAATTTTGTGCTAGAACTTGATAATTTATTCAGCAACATTTGCAGGCAAAGTTTGTCGAACAAAGAACAAGCGAAGCAGCAAAATGTTGCCAATAGAATTTTCTGCCCTAATCATTTTTAAAAATGTATCTCGTTGAAAAGTGCTTTGTCTTTTAGTTTATAGTTTATTGATCGAAAGTGTCTTTAACTCATCTAAAATTAATGTTTTTCTTTCGTTCTCAGAGTTCCATCAAACGACTACTGAAACTATTGCTTCCACAACAACTAATTGTAAATTGCCATTAAGAATAAGCAATCGTACTTAAAGGAATTGTAACTGCCAAATATAATTGTGAAGATATCATTTTACATATACCTAACAAAATGTGGAGTGCAGCGATTCGAAAATAAGAGTAAGTACAAAATTACTGCTTGCTTTTGTATCCGATCATTTTCATTTTTTCCAAAATATAAGAGTAAGTTTAGTGCTTATAAAACTTATTATTCAAGCAGATTATAAGACCTGTATTAGATCAGTTGTGGATTGTATTTAGGCAAGCTCACAACCGCATCAGCAAACAAGTTCACTGTGGAGCCCATAGCAATGGTAGCAACCTTAGCTTAGTTATGAACTGTGCAAGCAGTGCGTTGAGCAACAGGGTTTGCGTCTGGACTACTGAAGCTTGTGTGCGTAAACTGAAGAAACAGAACATTGTCAAACCATGATAAATATTTAATTTATTAATTATACTTTCATAAAATCAATAATGCAATTGTAAGATATTGTTTTCTTAAAATAAGTTTTCTACTATTTTCTTATTCTAGCATTATTTTTATCCTAAGCACAACAGAGGAAATTGGATACTATGGACGCTCCAGATGCTGGCCGCATTATACGTGCACCTGCACGACGCAAGCGCAACGATGAACAGCTAATGGACAGGGTAAGTTATTTTAATTAAAAAGAAACAAATATATTGATACGCATCACTTTTAAGAGCACAATCATCAGCGTCAACAGCTGATTCTTCAACCGAAAAACTGCTTGCAAATAAACTGCTTGCTTGTTATTCTAGGTTAGTGTGCCTAAGTACAGGGTGTCTGTCAGTCACGTACCTTTTGCCTAAGGCGAGCTTGTTAGTGTTTTTGTTTATTTTTTTCCAATTCATCGTTTCATTGAACTCGATCGCGACTCTCATTTTCTATTTGTGGCAATCCAGTTTCCACAGTTTCCCAATGCACGAGTTCCCGTCAAACTTTACGAAAATACAAAAACAAAAATGAAAGTTACACTGTCGCAATCGAATAGAAGAAAAGCGACACGTTATACGCCTACAACCGGCACGATTCGAATGCGTTTTGTTTGATTAGTTGAGCACACGTTGTTCGCATTTCTTTAATTTTAATTTTATTGTTGTGTGTGCCATGATGTGCTTTTGTATAGCCAGCTGGTATAAAAGCCCAAAACTAGGTCATTAGTAGAGAACTTGAACTCGATAACGACCCACTTTCACAACCTTAGCGGAGTCCTTTACCATTGTTAATTGCTTATCATTCAACACCCACAAACCACAAGTTCATTAACATGTAACCGCTGGCACACGCAAATCATATTTTCACCACACACACGCTACAGCATTTTCACCACAAAAGCCGCTCACAGAGCTCATACAAAGTAACCCACAATTAGCGCGCCTCAAATTTCACGCAATTAAAAGAAACAAAAAAACCAAACTCATCATATATAATAAAAACAACGCCTTTGATACACAGTAGCAACAATTAGTTCGTTTTATGTCAAGTTCAATGCACGCAGACATACACCACCCACGCTCTAAAGCTCGGCAACAACAAAAACGCTGTGCGAAATGCTATTAAATAATCAACAAAATCAGTAGCAATGAGACCACCACCAGACATAGAAAGAGTGAGAGAGACGGGAGCGCGAGAGTGCCGTCCAATACTTTCTCTCACAGTTGTAAAAGCAAAAGCAAATGCAAAAGCAAATGCAAAAAGCAAAAGCTCGTTATGACCTTTTCACCAAAGGCAACTTCACCACAGCTGCAGCAGTAGCAGTCAGCTGTGCGCGTCGCTCCAGCAGCAGCAAAGTTGTGTGCTTGTTTTGGAGTTTGAGAGTCACCACGATCTTCGTGCGCTCTCCCGATTTTGCTGCTCTCCGTGTGCGGAGCTCTGCTGCAAAAGGTTTTTGTTTGTGGTTGCTGTTGTTGTTGTTGGTGTTTTACTTTATCGTGTTGTGCTGCTGCTGCTGCCGTTAGTGGCTTTTACCTTCGCCACCACTCTCGCTGAGCGACGACGCCGCTCTGAGCATTATAACCGCTGCCTGCGTCGTAGGCTTTGCGCCGTTTGGTCGTCGCTGCGCTGTGTTAGTTACAATTTGTATTCCACTTGGTGCGCGCCTTTCTCGCCGCCGCGCTCTGCTGTGCTATGCTGTGCTGTGTGCTGTGTGTTGTGTAGTCGACGCCAGCCCCAAACCCCCCGCACACCATCACACCACCCACCGTAACTGTAGCTGCAACTGCAGCTGTATTGGTGCGTTGTTGTGTTTTTCTTTGCAATTTTCGCGTGCATTTTTGCATTTCGCAAGCATTTCGAGCGCAGCAAAAAACCAAAAGAAAATTATGGAAAAATCGTAATAGAATTTATTGCTCAAAATTGTAGCTGATGAAATTGTTGTGTTAATGCGACGACCCGCTTTTCGTCGTGCACGTTTATGTTTCTGATTTACTCAATTTTGGCTGCCCAAATACAAAAACATTAAAGTTTGCCAGTTTTTTTTCTGCGGCCTTCGGACATATTCGGTGCGTGTAATTCGGTCGTCGTTGTCGCTGCTGGCGCTGACGCTGACGCAGGCGCTGGCAGCGCTGCTGCTTTGGTTGCTGTGCTGTGTTTTGTTCGCAAATAATTAGCCGCGAGTCTCTCTCAGTTGTTCACTTCAAAATGACCAAAATGACGTTATATAATCTGTGAACTGCGACTGCAAAAAAATTCTGTGACGCTGCCTACCCTCCCCTCCCCTCCCCATCCCCCTCATGAGAACCCTCCCTCTTGGTCGTCAATTATCAACAGCAGATTTTGCTGTGTTGCTGTTCTTGTTAATCAAATGAAACGACAAGTTGATTAGATCACACACTGAAATATTAAGCTCAGGCAAAGACAACAACAGCTCAATTATAATTAACCAGGCAGGGAGAAAGAGAGAGAGAGGGAGTGTGTGTGGGTGGGAGAGGAATGACAGTAGTTGGACAGTTAGTTAGCTTAGTAAATTAGTTTGGGCAAATGGCTTTTTTGTTGTCTGCTCTCAATTGCGGGACTTGGGAAAACGCATTATAATAGAAAAACATCTGTCGTTTAAAGTTGCAATGAAAATGCAAGTGAACAATTATAATTACTATCGTTGCTAAATAAAAGACAAATAATTTAAACAAAGTCAACTGAAATGATTGCGATCAAGTTTTTAATTTAATAAAATTAAGATTACTTAAGTATATTTGATCGTAAATAAAGTGTAACAACAATTAATCAAAGTAAATATTCAAATTAAATGACATCAGTATTAAAAGGAATATTAAAAGTTAAAATAAATGTCGTCTTAAAGTTTTAAAATTTCATCTATAGGCATATTCAATAGTTTCCTGCAATAAATCACTTAATTAATTATGCATATTCAAAATCTTCTATATTTTCGTTATAAACTTGCTCTACGAGAAGCCTCTTATTTTAATTTATTGAACTCTCAGCTAGTTTTAACATAAAAACCTTCAATTCGTTCACCGTTTTTAACCTTTGAAATATGAATTTTTTCTGCTCGCAACGGTGGCGTATACGTTATTTATCTAAAATGTTTACGACTTTTTAATATGTTTGCGTGTTGTTGTTGCACGAGCTGGCAAATTGTGGTGGCGGTTGCGGTTGCCGTTGAGGTGGTTATCAATTGCTGATATGCTCAGCGTACCAAAAATAAGAAAGAGCTCCCTTCAGATAATGGCAAAAACCAAACACAAGACAAATTGAAACCAAAAGTTGACAAAAGTTGTCTCCTTAGCCCCCCGCCCCTCTTTTCTTACCGCACCATCGAGCCACACTGAATGTCAATGCAAAATTAATTCAATTTCATTTCCCTTGCAAAAGCGAACGAATGCGAAACCAAAGCGGAAAAACAAGAGAAAAGCAAAAAATACAGAAAAACTAAAGTCGAATAATTGTTGTAGTTGTTTTATGGCGACAATTTCGCTGATAAGACGCGTCAAGGGAACCAGCCTAGTTATAAGAGAGAACGAAAGAGATAGCAGAGGAGAGAGAAGTGCGAAATAAGGTGAAAATATAGCGAAAAGGTAGTCGAAAGATGATAAGAGATAAGAAACAAAAATAAACAGGCGCAATATGCAAAGTCGACTGCAAAGTGAGAGAGAGAGAGACGAATAAAGCTAAAGTAAATGCGAGAGTAAATAAATGTATACTTGATAACTTTTTAACATAAATGAAGATTTGCTGACTTTTGTACCTAAATTGTGGAAAGAAAGAGAAAGCAAGAAAATAAGCGTACACATTCTAACTCTAAAAATATTGTTTGACCAGCGGTGGACATTTTTAGATGGGATATTTTTCTGCAGTCAAGTTAAAGTTCAAAGCGATTCGCGCTAGAAGAGAGCGAGAGATAGAAAGATAAAGCGAGACAGCTAGTGATCATGGCAGAGTGAGAGAGCTGAGAGCACATTCTGTTATTTATGAATGTTATTATTTATTATTTGCGGCAATTGGAACGTAACCCACTTGGCCCATTGCCTGACCAAAACATCCGCAAAGTCCAGCATCAGCAGCGGCTGTTGAAGGTCTGACCCCCCATTGAGCCCCTTTGACCTGCTAATGATCCCCATTCAACATCAACATATAGAAAGAAAGAGAGGGAGCGAGACGGCATGCAAAATGTGCAGAGCCATAAAGACAATTGACATTTACATCAAATGAAAGGCAAAGAGCAAATAGCAAAAAGTATAAAAACATACAAAAACAAAAAAATCCAACAACAGCTCAAAACATAATAAATAAATAAACAATGTAACTGTGCTGTGTTGAAATGAGTTGAAATTTCAAATCAACAGCGAAAAGAGAGTGAAAAAGTGGTGCATTGTTCAAATCAACACATCTGTGACAACAACAACAACAACAATTATAATAACGCGACAAGTACAACAACAAAAACAAAAGCAACAACAACAACAGCATCATGCGGCATTTAATCATGACCCCAACATCGTTGTCGATGTCAACGCCAACGCTCTCGTCGCTGCATCATCAGCGAATGTCGCTGCAGTCGCAGTCGCAGCTGCAGTTGGCGCTGCAGTCGCAGTCGCCGTCACCATTAACGCCACATTCGGCATCGCCATCATCATTTTTCGGTGCCTCCTCCTCCTCCGGCTCCCCGAAATTTCCAGCTAACTACGAGCGAAGTGAAAAAGTGAGTGCAAAAACAAAAACCAAAAACAAAAAAAAAAAACACGATACTTACAAACACCCGCTAACCTACGTCTGTGTGTGTGTGACCGTATGTGTGTGAAGCTTAGTCTGTGTGTGAAGCTTTAACAACATACGGTACACGTATTATTCATGAATGAATCGGCTGCACATAAGCCAAAGTATTTTGCATTTATGATGCTGCTGCTTTTTATACCCCGTAAATATTGAATAAGTGAGGAGCATTATGATTTATTGTCAATGGGTATAATAAAGTTAATCTTATACACTTCCAATATTAACAGTGGCAACAGCTGTTCCATAATATAAGAGGTGTACTGCCAGCATATTCGGTATGCATATTCGGTATGCAAATTCTCTTATACGGCACGGGTGTATAACAGTTCTTATACGAGCTAGGTTTATAAGCAGCAGTTGCTTTGCACCTAACTGCAGGGCAGCCTTAAGCATCTCCCACTCTTATACTTCTTGTAGCTGACCTTGTTGGCAGCCAAACAGCTTTTCTACTTTCGATATTTGCACTTTTACCTTTTAGTTTGATGATCACCTTGCCATTATCCAAGTTCAAGCTTTTGGTGCAAGCAATTAGCACAAACTTTTTCAAATGTCAGCACTGCGATTAGGAGCAAACAATTTTCTAATTTATTTTCTCCCCAAAGGCTTGCTTGCTACTACTTGTAGTAGTTGTTGTTGTTGTTGGGTAATGCGCAATAATTAATGAACAACTAGCATTCTGATTGAGAAACTTTTCAAGTCGCAATTCGCATGGGCAAAGTTCAAGGTGAGACTGAGATGACGTTGTCAAATGCGCATTAAACACGCAATTTTTTTGCACTCTGGAATTTATTTTGAGTTTTGTTTTTATTTTTGCATATTTCTCCATGACATTTTTCCCTTTCGTTTTCATTTGGCTAGAGAAAAACTATTTTCCAGACGCTTTGCGCTTTTTGGAGCAGAAAGCATTAAGCTGCAAAAGTTGCACTCATGGTGGCGATCGGGTTTTTCCTTCGCACTGCAGCAACATTTTCTCAATCTGCACCAACACACACACTTCTCCCATATGCAGATGGTGCCCACAACTTTGTTTGCTTCGGTTGCTTGATGTAGCTGCTCACTTTTTCTACACGAATGCTGGACATAATTGCCTTGCCACGCCCCCAGACCGCCCAACGCCCGCACAGCAGCCGCAACAAGCAAGCAACAACATCTACGAAAACAACTTAATTTGCAGTCGTAATTGTCTTGGCCCATATGCAGTGGCTGTTGTTGTGGCTGCTGCTGCTGATGCTGCTCATCAAAATGCACATTGCGCATACGCCACGTTGCTAGCATTTGAGGCTGCAAACGCATCGAGACTAAATTGCAATGCATAAGCCGGTAGTGCTTCTTGTTGTCTGCTGCCTCCTTTCCCTTGCCACACACACACACACTCACACTCTGAAAGTTGTAGAAAGAAATTCAAGTTGTTTGCCGCAGTTTTCCTCGTTGTTGTTTCGTTCTACTTTTTGTGCTGCACGTTGCTAGTTGCTAGTCGCTAGTTGCTAGTTGCCCGTTGCCAGATGCCAGTTAACAGCGGCATCTCTTGGCCATGATGTCTTCTAATGACCGACGCGTCGCTTCAGTTTGCCTTGGGAAAGTGCTGGTCCAACTATCCAGTCATATATGTATATCTCTCTCGTTTCTTGTTTCTAGTCTATCGTTTATTATGAATATTAGTCGACGAACGCGCACTTTCTAACCGCCTGCGACGACAACACACAAACACAAAGACGAAGACAAAGCAAGAAAATTGTCGTTGCTAATGTGTGGCTGATTTGTAAGCATTTCTAATAAATAAACGCTGGCCTATTCGAAGATGGCCAATCGCAAATTGGGCTATCATCAGTTGCGTTTATGGCAACGCTCAGTGAAAACTCTCGCCGCCGCAAATGGCTAAACATTTAATTGTCAACAAGCGAGAATGCGGGAGATTAAGTCGATAAGTCGATTGAACGGCCAAGTTACTCTGTAAAATGTATTAATTCCTTTTTATAGTTTCTGTATTTTAGTTCTTTTTATCTTTTCGAAAAACACCGTCATTAACTATTTATGTGTGTTTTGTATTTGTCTTATCAGAGTCACATTTATCGGAGACAAATGTTTTGATTTCTAGCTGACATCATGTAATTATTTTTCGACACTGATTAAATGCGCATTTTGCTCAAATTTAATCAAACAGACTTAAGCTTGCGTTATCTCTTTGCAGTTTATGGCTGAACAGCAAAGTTGTGTCGCCACTTTTGGAGATTCGTGAAAGGAAACGCGTTCTACCACAATTCTCACTCTCTCTCACTTTTCTCGCCACACTTTCCATTCTGCAGAATTGTCATTAAATGATTAATTGCAATGATTTACATTTAAATTGCCTGCTGCCTGCCTGTTGTCGTAATTTACTTGCTTAATTAGAACTGCACAAAAAGGAAAGTTTCATGAATGCAGCGGATTGTTCTCTGTCGTCCATCTGACGCCCCTTCCTCTACCGACCTCCCTCTCTCACCCATTGTTGACTGCACTTCATCTTTGCCAAGCCCATACATCATTGAGTAGCATATGCACAATTTTCATTTTTGCGGAAAACTGTATCAATGTGCGGTCTGGTGGCAATATTGTGTCCATGACTCACACAGCAAGAGTCGCAGAGACAGAGACAGAGACGCGACAGGCAGTTCCCCAACTCGTATTTGGCCTCGATACCACAAACTACAGTTCGACTTGGCTACAACAACTGCAGATGCTGGCCAAAGCATTGAAGTAGCTAATCGATAAATGGAGCAAATATAAATAGCAGTTAAATTGATGAATATTGTATGACAAATGATCAATTGCTTGGCAAGCACATAAGTATTTGTAGCGAGTGTTTACTGTGCTTAAAATGTTTGCTTAAATTGCTGCACAGCTTGTTGGTCTTTTGTATTTATTTTATTTTGGCAACAGTCGAACTTTTTTTGGCGTTAAAATCCATTTTTTATCGAGGCTGCAGGCTACCAACTGCAAGCTGCAGACTGGCATAAAAAACGTGCTGATGTTTAATTGAAAGGCTAGCGCAGATAGCAAAAAGAGAAGGAGACGGGGAGAGGCATAGAGATTAGCTCTGACTTGAAATGTTGTTAATTTATACAGAGCTGTCAGGCAGTTTAAACAATGAATGCGCCTAGGAGACATTTTGCACGCTCCTCTCTTGCCGTATCGTGTCTTGGCCATTGAAAGTGGCAACAATTCAAAGCCATTTGGCTTTTGTCAGACCCCTGGTCATTGTCTCGCTTTTCGCCAGCCTTGGACGCACACACAGTCTCGGGTCACACCCACGCAAGAGGCGAGCAGACAATCCCGTCCAGCGGCAGCCGCAGCCGCAGAGTTGGCAGCAGCAGCATTTGCTGATTGCATTTTTGTCCGGCATTTTGGCATTTTTCTGGGAAAGTCGTCGCGCAGCGAGAAATGCTTTCCTTTTACTTTCAACTTTTGCATGTCGAGCATTTGCTTCATCTCTTTTTAATTTATTTATTGCTTTTTTTTTTGTTGTGCTGTTGTTGTTGGTTCGCTTTGCTGGTGGCTCCCTTGCTGCGCTCTCTGAGATTTGCATTTGCATTTGCAGCCCCATCGATGGATGGATGCTTGCTTTTCTTGTAGTATAGTATAGTATTATTATCGCTGTGTATATGCTCTCGTAATGCGGCGGCAATTTTATTAGGTTGATCTCTTTGCTAATTTTTGTGCGCCGAAGCGGCAAACACCGAACGCCGAACGCTGCCCGCTTGGCCGCCTGCAAAATAGTTTTCCCTTTTTTGAATATTTTTCCGCCTCCCTCGCCATCGCCATCGACGTCGCCTTTGGGGGAGCAGTCACCCATGTTGTTGGAGCTTGTTACTCATTTTCTGGATTGTAGTTTCCGAAGCGAGTCAAACAAATGGTGTTGGGCCATTAGCATGATTAATGTTTTCGCCTTCTTTTCGCTCGTTGCCAACAAAATACTAGTAAAAGAGTTGGCCTCCTGCTCGCTGTCCCATGCACTGAACTGAACTGAACCATCTACTATTTTTGGTTATAAACGAGTTGATTAACTGCAATTGCAATTGCAACTGCATCGACGCCCACTGCAATCGCATTTCTAATTGCAACTTACATCCTTAAAGATGTAAATCTAAATTGATTGAAAGTAGACCGTTAAAACTACTTGTGATTCACATACGAATCTATTACGAGAGACAGTTTGAAAAGCATGCATAAATAGAAAACTTTTACAGTCTTTCTAGGCAATCCTCATTTAGATATCTGAATAATAAATCATCATTCATCTTACATCATCACTTAAACTTGAAAAGAAGTCAATTGAGTTTGAAAGTTTATTAATGGCAAATATAATACACATTTCTTTTAGCCACTAGCAAATCTTTCCCCATTCATTCAGAGTTTATTTCACTCTCAATCCATCTGCACAAAAACATGTTTATCGCTTTTTATCACACTCTTTGGAGCATTTTCACGACATATAATGGGACACCATCAAACGTGACGCCCAAAGAACTTGACTGACAAATCGCCCCAAAAAAAGACAGAAAACATGGAAAAACTAATTACAATTACATTATGTGGAGCACATAAATTGCCACACATTCTCGCACTTGCAACACACAAGTCTTGTAGCACATACAGATGTGTACGAGTGGAGTCAACAAAAGAAACGTGTGACATTAAATAAGCAACGGTAAACGTTGCTCAGTGCAACTTCTAACCCAGAGGGTGACCCAGCCAAACAAACCCCGCCAACCTGAACGCCCCGTCTCCACCCCTCGCATTAAATATAAACTGTTGCACGTTGCTCGTTGTTGTTGTTGTTGTTGTTAGTATTGGAGTTGTTCGTGGCGTTGTTTCCCATGTACAAATAGGCACGAAAAGCGTAATGCTGACCATAAAACAATGCAAAACAGTTACGAGTAACAAATGACAGAAATGAAGAGAGAGAGAAAGAGATGAGGAGAGCGGGCGAATGGTGTGCAGAAGGCTCATTCCAAATTATAACCAGCTGGGCGGAAAGACAGCAAACAAGTCAATGAACTGCTGCGCCAAAAAACAAAAACCAAAACACAACAACAGCAACAACAACGATATTTAAATGAAATAAAACAAAAAGAAATGGACACGGGTGATAATGGTCTGCTCGAGACCCCGCGCTATGGAGATCAGGCCAAGCAAAGCGTAACGTAACTTCCAAGTAACAAAACTGGCAAAACAGAAGCAAGTTCTACTTTGAACTTGAAGCATAGGAAATGACTATGAAGTAACATATTTTATTGGAGTCAGCAATGGAGATCTACCATTTATCTAGATACAAAATTATTGAAGAAATGTTTCCTCTGTAAAATTGCACTTACTTTTTTGTTCTTTTCTAAATTCTTTTTCTCTTTACTTTAGTCTCTTTTGATAGGTTCCACTTCATTTAGCATTTGACACCACCCGCTACAAACTTATTCACTTTATTTACTATTCGCTCTTCGATTGATAGATTTGCATATTGCCAATTTCAATCAATTTTGACATTGAGCACCGGATAAACGTGACCAGTGTTTGAGTGTAGCCCCTGCAAATATTGTGCGATTCTTAATAGATATATAATTATATAGACGACTACTCGTAGACGAACATGTACACGGCTGATATTAACTGTATAATTATACAGATGCCATGTGTTTTTATGGCGAACGTGTTCAACTGGAGGTTTGGCCACAAGCCAAACTTCCAAATTGGGCTTAAATTATTTATTCAATTAGGTTTTTTTTTGTTTTTGTTTGTTGATTCTATGTGCTGATGTAGTACATAGTTTGTAAACTATATTTAATTTTAACAGCTGTTGCAGCATCACGTTTGCTTCCCAAGCTGCGCTTAAAAGCAATCAAACTACGATCTCAACCTGTACTTAAGAGCATCAATCATCCTTACACTTAGTCCGAGTCGAAGTTCGCATCAAAGTTTAGTTATATGTACATACTATAATTATACCGCAACCAGAAATCCCATTCCATACCGTAGCTGTGTCTCAACTTTGACATTCCAGTGCACTCGAGTGCAGCTTTAACTTAACCCAGTCTCGCTTTTCACTTGCTCGACTGAGGCTCTGAAAACAATTTAACATCTTGCTGCGGCTTTTACTCGATTTGTCGTTTATGCAATACCAGAAAGTTGGGAAAGAGAGAGGGTCGTTAATGAATTGAATTGGTGGCGGCAGCATTTGCACGTCTCTTCACTCAACCCAACTCAACTCAACTCTTGACTGTTTTCCTGCTGTTGTTGCAGCTGATGGTTTTCGTTTTAGGCCCTGTTTGGGTTGCTGCCATTGGGGCCATTAGCCACGCCACAATAAAACTTAAGTTTACAACATTCATGTCGCTCGTTTAAACTGAAAAATTTGTAAACTCTGCCACATCGAATGGGGAGTTTCCGATGCCACATAAACCGATTAAATATAGCCATGCTCAACAGGTTGAAACAGGTCGAGTTTCCTTACAGCTTTTCGGTTTTAACGCTTTTAATTGAAATGGAAAAATATGTAGTAAAACTCAAAATTCGTTGACTGCTTTTCACACATTCGAATGTATTTTGACCCGTCAGTTTCGACACGCGCAATTACATTTTTGTCTACCCCCCCATTAGCATATTAGTTTTGTTAGTTTTTTGTGTTCATTTTTTACATACTTCAAGTTGATTTGAGCTGGCCAATGCGCAACTTGGCCAAAATGCCTTTGATCTGTTGCCGTTGCCAGAATTTGGCAAGTGCCAAAAAAATAGCTGTCAAATTTACTCAGATTTATGCATGTCCCAGCCTTTTATGCTTATACCAAAAACAAAACAAAAACAAAAACACACCAAGATAAATATCTTCTTAAAGAGCCAACTTTACTTGTAGAGTTCGCTAGCAAAGCGTGTACTTAGTATCTATGGCTATTTGTGCAATTCCAACATGACTTTGCTTCGCTTTTGACACATTCAAGTTTTTGAATATTTCTCGTTATTTATTTTTTTGTATTTGTTTAGTCGAATTTTGTTTACGTATCCCCCAACCTACATGATTACCACTTGATTGATGTAGAGGCACTCCTCGAAGTATTCCGTCTCGTTCCGTCGTCAGATATTGTATCTACTTATGAATGTGGCTACCGAATACACTCCAAAACGACGCTCCAGGCTCTCTCTCGCTCGCTCGCTGATCATACGTAAAAAATGATGACAAACAAACTTAATTATCTTTGAAAACAATACACATTTGATTCCAGTTGATTTATGTGATGTTGGGAGCACCGAAACAGGTTGTCTGCCGTAATTCCTCGAGTTATTTGATCACCAATTATCTATTTCCTTGCGAACACTGCATACACAGTTAATCACATAAATAATTATGAATAAATCCAACGAAATCGAAAGGGAAAAGTTAGAGGAGGGCTAACTGCAAATGGCATATTTATGAAAAGTAGTTTAAAGAAAGGAAATTGCAGTTCGTGTAGTAGTAAAAAAAAACTGAAGCAGAGTTTAAGTAGCGATAAGATTTCACTAATTTGCATACTAAATGCGCCAATGTCCATGATTATGGACTGTTTATCAAGCCATTAGCCGTCAACGCCCACAACGCTGCCCCGCCCACGCCCACAGCTGAGAGTTTTCAACGAACCAATTTCCCAATGACTTTCTTCAGCTTCCACGGAAATGTCCACAGTATAAGTTTACCGCTCGAAAGTTGCAGCTTGTCTTTGTCCATAGTAAACTGTCCACCCACGCTTCTACTGTTGAGAGCTTGCTAATGTTATTGTTAATGTTTTCTGTGTCTTTTGTGTGGACAATTGTTTAATTTGTTTTTTTGCCACTTTTGGTCGACATGCTGGCAATTTATTTGCTTATTTTCGTTGTCCGATTCGTGTTGTATTTTTGTTGCTTGATTTATTAATTAGTTGCACGACAAAAATCACGAACATCAATGGAAGCGAAGGGAAGATTTCAGGTTTCTAGCGCTGGGAATTCAGCAAATGCATTTCTAATGAGTTACGCGATGAATGAGCTTTAAAATTAACTTCGAGGCGACTCGGAATCAATTCGATACGAGCTCTCAAGAGCTTGTGATGTCAGCTTCGACTCTCGACCCAGGCAGGCAGCAGATGATGTCAGTTTTATTATTGCTTCTTGTTCAATTTCTGATTACTCTTTTCGATTTTGTCGCTTTGTCGCAGTTCACCAAATATCTTTATGAGCCATAAAGCTATCAGTTTAGCACTCTTAACACAAATATATTTATTTCGATTTGTTATTATTGTGTTTTGTCCAAAACAAAGTTGGTCGGAAGTAATTTTCCCCTACGCTAATGACATTTTGCCAAGTTCTTACATAGTTGCAAACGGCTTGAATGAATTGTTATACTGGAAAGGGAAAACCTGTTTACATTTTAGAATCTGTATATTTACTTGGCACATATCAGTCTTTACATAGTTTAAGGGCCCTGCCTTTGTTATCTACAAAGTGTGAGAATCATGAGCTGAAACTAAATTTACTTTTCTTTAGAGATTATAAATACCTTTATTTGAATCTCTAACTGACTGCTTAACCTCTTTTACGTAATGATTTTCAATTATTAATAGCAATCAATCGCTTCTCGGTAAACATTTTTAAATTGTTTTTGCCATTTACGTTTTTTGTCAATCTTTTCTTGATTTCCAGTTGAAATCATTGCCAATTGCCTGGGATTTTTTTTAGTGTGTCATTTGCGAGCTAAATTATTGCTTAACAAGCTGTAAAAAGAGCATTACGTGCAACAACAATTTGTTGTTTACAGTCCTCCCACTCGCAATTCGACTTCATTGTTGCACTCTGTTTTTCCTGATGGCAAGTGCAACTTGAGCTGCTTGAAGCTTGACCCAAATGAGCAATCAATGGCCATCCTGCAAATTGAAAGCCTTGAATATTCTCATATTTACCATTTACCCTTGAGTAGTAGCTAAAATTGCATAATAATCACTGCTGAAAATATTGCGTGTCAGACAATGTGTGAGCTAAGCACGTTCTCAGCCGAAGTTCTCTCATTAAAGTTGTTATTTTTGGCACAGGATATAATTAAAATATTAAATATTCAAATAGCTGCCTGTGGGGGCTTCAACGAAACGACACTTGAATTGGTCAACTGGGTGTGAATTTAATGAGATTAATGTGTTTGCTGTTGGCCATGAGATACAAAAGTATCTTTTAGCTAAAAAACAAGTGAGAAAATGACTTAATTAAAGTGTGGTAAAACATGAATAGCACAACTGGTCAGTCGGTCGGTCAGTTACGCTTATAAATTAAAGCGGTTGACAGCATTTTATGGAGCATCTTGGCTTGTGATTTAGTTCGGAAATGGCCTGGGCAGCAGCAGCAAATGTGTGCCAAAGTCGTCGCTTTACATTGATTCGATTTGGCAGACAATGCAAAATTATAATTAAAATCAGCCGAGCTGTGGGCAGACCAACTGACTGTGTGTGTGTTCTCCCATTATTGTGATTACATGAGCAGCAACAAATGTAATAAACATGCCGGAAGCACATCCAGGCACAGCGACTTCTAATCATACTAATGCCTTTAAGTCATAATAACTAAGTGCTTCAAATTTATCACCACTCCAAATTAAGCAAAAACGATCAAAAATAAATGTTGAATCGAATGCTAGACTTACAGATACGCTGCTCTCTTATATGATGTATCTTTGAGATACATGCATTGAGATACCCTTTTAGCTGGTTGTTGTCTATTAATAGTGAGCATTAATGAATGCAACGTGCAGTGTGCACAGTGGGCAGCTTTGGGGCTGGCAAACTGACAACTGACACCTGTTATTAGGCACAACACTCGGTGTGTGTGTGTGTGTTTTTGGGTTTGGGTGTAAGAGTACTTTGAATTTGTTGTTGTCCGTCAAATTGTGGCAATTTTCTTGACTTGAGTGCGTTGCCGCAGCCGCAGCCGCAGCCAGCCTGTTGCCTGTGTTGCATGCAACAACAGCACGTTTCGGTTTCGGCTTTTGGATTTTCGATATACATAGTTTTTTTTCGTAGACAAATTTATGCGCATTTTTCACTCGAATTTCTGTCTCTTTGTCTGAACATTTTGTTAAGCTTGCATGTGGGCGCCCCTCGCTCGGTTTTTGTGGCTTAGATGTCGGCTTCAGTTTCGGTTTCGAGTGGTGGTTGCCACAACGTCTGGACCGTTGTCATAAACTTAACTCCTCTGCAGCATTTATCAGTACATAAAGAAAATGTTTATGAAATACGCAACGGCACCAATTTAATTAAATTTTCAATATTCCAATAACCGAGGCAGATTGAGACCACACGAAAATTGTTATTATATAATCAATATCTCATCGAAGACATTGAAGCTCTTAGTTGAACGATGATCGTGTTAATTGTGTAAGCTGATATGGGTTGAAACGATGATATAATAGTATGCATTGTCCCTAGTTTGAGCATTGAAATGATAATCATAGACAAAATTGATTTAGATGATTTCAAAATAAAAAAAAATATCAATTTTCAGTTCATTCAAAAGCACCTTTCTATTTACTATTTGTATTCAAATAAATTAAAATATTTTATTTAGTTAAATTGCTTATATTATCTAGCACAACTCTAAAAACTTAAAGCTGCGATTACACACAAAGCTAGCGAATCCTTTTAGCTAAACCCACAAAAATGGAATAGACTTTCATTTCAACTTTCTACTAAAGCACAAGTGCAGTTAGAAAAGTTGAGCTGTGAAGTGCAGAGAAGCTTAAATGGTTGCAAAGTTATAGAGAGGGAAAGATGTTAAAAGAGACGTTTCACAACAATGCTGTCGCTGCAAAGTCAAACAGATTTGCGAGTGTCTTTAACGTCTTTGAAACGCTTTGACACTCAGCCAAGTTGAAAGTGCAGAAGCAATAATACTTGGCAACATGGAACAGATTAAATAAAGAGTTCTCATATGAGTCTATTTGTTGCAATTTAATTAAGTAGAATATGTTTGAGATACGCATATATTAGTTTAATCTAAGCCCTTAGCAGTGTGTGTGTGTGTGACTTTTATTAATCGAAAGCTTGTTTCATCGCACTCTCCTCGCCCTGTTCATGTTGACAGATTGACAAATGTGTCTACGTTTGTCTCTCTTTCTTGTCTGACAGTCAAATCATGGCCAGATACTATTGATTGACATTTGACTCAAATCGGGAATCACCACGTTGCACGTTTAATCAAAAGTAACGGATCAACTTTTCGATTAAACTGCTCACGTTTGGGATTGGCATTGTGATTTTGAAAGCCGCGCCTTAAGCTAGGAACAAACTTTAATGTATAGTTATAGATGCTACGATTGGATGAAGCAGATACAATATAAGTATTGTTTAAAGTCCTTTATAATATCGCACAAATCAACTGCTAAGTTCAGCATTCAGTTTCAAAACAAGTCTCTAACTTATTGATCGGGTCAACTTGTCTGCCACTTTACGATTCCCTTCTTTAGCCATTTGTTCGATTGTCAAGTCAATCTTGGAATCAGGCTTCACATGTATCTATCCATCAGTCTGCCTTAGCGAGCGAGCAAAGCAGAAGTCGATAATAAATCATAATAATTATTAAAAATGCCCACACTAGAGTGCAGTCAGTTACCAGTAGTTATTGACAAGCCAAGCAAACCTTTAAGAAAGCCAATTTGATTGCAATGGCAATTGCATTACAACAATGACAAATGCGTCATAAACCATTTGAACATTGTACAATTATGTCAAATGACAATGAAGCAAATGCCATTTAATTGCCACACAGCAAACAATCCGCCATCTACGATCCGTGATCCACGTAAATACTTACTTACTTATGGCTGGGGCACTTTTCACGGCGCTGCAAATCAAAGGAAAAGGCGGCCAAGTGCCACAGCTTTTGTTTTTTTTTTTTGTTTCGCTACCAGCGACAAAAACAACATCTGAACAGTCTGTATTCATTTGAATACGTATACGAATACGAGTATCTATCTGCCGCATGCAGTTCAAGTCGTATCTATCTATCTATCTATCTATCTGCCTAGCATCTGTCAGAGCCGTTGCTGGTAACTTTCCCCCATAAACTACACTACAAGATTCACAAACACACTCGCATACAAAATAGACTGCACCATTGGGCCTGTGCTTGTATATGTATCTGTATCTGTATCTGTAGCCGGGTCTCGGTCGCTGTCGCTGTGGCCGTCCTCTCTCTCACTCTGACTCGCATTTGATCTATACTCTGGCAACATGCGGCATTCAAGTGCGTGGCGTTGTCGTCATCGTAGCTCTTGTTGTTGCTCAAGTTGCAGTTGTTGTCTTTCTCTTTATTGCAAGGGAAATGGGAATGTTAACAATGCATTTTGTTTGTCAATCAGTCGCTGCTGCTGCTGCTGCTGCTGCTGATTATTTCACTTGATTTGTGTGTGTTATGCAAATTGATTATCGTTTCCTCTGGCTTTGTCAACAAGTACAAACATGAGTGAGCATAAATTGTAGAGAAAGAGTTCAATCTATGGCAACCTTGAGGGAGGCATAAATTTCATCTTAAATCACGAAGATTTCTTGTGTAGTCAAAGCTGACGAAGACCTTGGAATACTGCATACGTATATCAAAATTTAAGCTGCATCTCTTTTTCTATAAATTAAAACTTTGATTATAGTGCAATTTCATAATTGCTATTAATTGCTGCATATGCAAAACGAAGCTTAAGCTTTGTTTATATAATAAGTATTAAATTAACCAATTATTATTTAAAGCGTATGTTTATTTTAAATCAGAGCAATGCTCTTTAAGAGATGCAAATTCATTTTAATTTACACTTGCATGCAACTTTTTTCTCAACACACACACACAGAGAAAATGCTCGACTTATTCGTTTTCAATATTTCAACTCTTTTGCATATTTTGCGCATAAATCTATTGTAAAGTTCTATGGCTTTATTTGCGCATTTTGCCTCCGTGGCTAATCCCGGCTAGAGATATCTTTCATACGAGTATCTGACCAATACCATTAGCATTGTCTGCTATTGTTATTATTATGGCATGGTTTGGCAATAGTTCTCTTGGGTCTGTTCCACTTGCTTGGCTCGGTTGTTGGCTGTTGGCTGCGATAGTTATTCTTGTCACAGCAGTTGTTGTTGATTTGCCTAATTTTGTGGTTGTTTACAAGTTTTGGAGGCAACGTGTACGCCTACAATTCAATATTGAATTGCTTTGCTTCGCTTTGGTTTGGTTTTGCTCGCAATTTATTGCATTTTGTGGGCAGTGCAGACAGCAGACAGAAAGAGAGACACATAGCTAGAAAAAACAGATACAGATACAGATACAGATACATTGATACTTAGGCAGCTATAATGAGGCCTTAAACACTTTCAGCTTGACTATTCATATATGCAGAGTATTAATTATTAATAGGAATGCAGTAGGCGAGGCGACTCGACTCAGAGATACTCTTTAAATCGATGTAAAGTCAATGAAATAGCTATTAGATACTTATGTAAGTAGATGCAGATACTGAGACAGCTATAATAAAGCCTTCAACACTTTGGAGCTGTCTATTCATTAATAACCAAGATGATTGCATTGCATTGCAGATGGAACTCGACTGACAGATATGCTATAAAAATAATAATCAAAGCTGAGGCAAATCCAAAACTATCTTAAACTTACATCATTCATGCCACATTCACACATTCCATGTGAGTACAGGGTATGCAATGTAACGAGTGGGTGCCCCAGCAATTGATTAATCGATTCTCGTCTCGAAACTCGCCCGCTTTTTGTTGCATTGATTTATGCAATGCCCGGGCATTTGAAGTTTTGATTGTGACTTGGGCTTTGCTTTGGGGTTCTCTTTTGCTGCTGCTGCTGGCGCAATTGTCATTTGTCAATCGCAAAACGAAATCGCGTGTTAGAATGCTAAACGTGAGGCGATAGATACAACAATAGCTACAACAACGAAAGTAAATAACAAAACAACTAACAGCAACGCCTCGGTCAAGCGATCGGGCCAAGTTTTACATGTGTGTGTGTGTGTGTTTCTTTTCGCTTTTGACTCCAATCCACGCCCGCCGCAAACGTGTTTTTAAAATATGCAAATTAATGAGCGAGTCTCTTGCCGAGATTGAGACTGAGACACAGAGATTGAGACTCCGAGTCTGAGCCTGAGTCGGAGACTGAGATTGAAAGCGTGCTGAGCATTAACGAGATACTCGTACGCAAAGAGCTTTCAAATGCAAGTCAAGTCTCTCGAACTTAGACTCGAAAACTCAATCGCCGCGTAGACTGTGACTGTGACTGTGAGAAGGTGGCCGGTCGACTCTCTTTGTTGACGCTTTGTTGGCTCGTCGATTGTTTGCTTGGCCTGTAGAAACTGTTTCTCGACAGTTTCATTTGAGCCGCGCTAAAAACGAAACGTATCCGTCAGATACGCAACGGCGACGACGGCTGCCAACGACCAAGTCGACAAATACAAAAACAAACAACAACAAAAAAAGAACACAGCAATATAAAACAACAGAATTTATTATTATTATTTTTGATTATTTTCATGTTTGTGCTGTGCGCGAAAAACGCGTAACGAATATAAAGAAAGAAATTAGATGAAACATCGAATTGAATTGGAAATGCCATTTGCCATTTCTTTTGAGAATTTATTTATCGAATTGTGAATACGACCTTGAAAGAGTCACAAGATACATATTGTAGTACGAGTATATAAAGACTAGTCATCGTTTGTACAACAACAACAACAAAATACAACCAAAACGAATCACAGTTAAAAATCACAGTGCAAAATAACCGAAAAAGTATTATTCCATGTGTATTATTAATTGTACAAAAAGCGAAAAAGCGACGCCCCCAATAAAGAAACAAACGAATTTATAAATATATACGAACGAACGTATATAATATTGTGAATTTGTGGGCGTGTTTCAGTGCCATACCACAAAATAAAAGAAATACATATATATATATATATAATTGTAATTAAGTAAGAGATTAAAGTATAACAAATCAATTGTAGCTGGCATGAATTGTGCAGATAAGAGCAACGACAATGTTTGCGCCACGAAATTCATCGCCAGTTGCCATCTACGGCAAAGAGGATGTAGCTGCCTATGAGGTAATGGTGACAGTTTAATTGTCTGAAATGTATATAGAACTCATAAATATGTATAACAATATAGTTATGTTACACACATACGTATCCACTCTCACATATCTATATAGATATGAGACTAGTTTTCTCCCAACATTTTCAACTTTTGCGACCCACTCTCCCGATCGACCACAGAGCTCCAAATGATTCATGCGGCCGAAAAACTTTTGTCTCCCCGTTTTGTAATGAGTTTCTGTGGTTTTTTTCTCGGCCAGCAAAGTTGCGACGAGATTGCTAAGCTTATTCATCTAAATATTGTTGCCATTTGAGTCGCCGCAAGTAATTATAGGCAATTAGCCTTTGACGATGCCGGTATAACATAGCAACTTAGCTCAGCTTCGCTCAGCTAACTGCAACAGCAGCTGCTGCTGCTGCTGCTGTCGAGTTTGAGTGCTTCTAAAGGCAGCGAGGAATGTGGAGAGACTCGCAGAATGCCAAGGAAACATTGCAGTGTGTGTGGATGGATGGCTTAAATATTTAATGGCAACACTCTCTGCATACACACTCTCGACAACGAAAAACAATTGAACAATCTATATGCCAAAAACAAACGTCGAGCATAAGCATTTTGCTCACGTCGAGCAACTGAGCTAGACTTGAATATATATGTATATGTACCGTATGAGAGTGTCTGAATGAGTATGAGTATGAGTATGTTTGTGACTTTACGAGTGTGTTTTTGCTGGCTACCCCAGCGGCTTATTTGCAATAGACAAGAGAACAAAAAAGCAGCCGATGAAAGCAAATCAGAAATTCACAAAACATGGCGATAAATACGGCAATAAACAGTAGACATTCGTTGCAGAGTTCAGCTTCTACAAACGAATACAAAATTCGATTACGAATCTCCGAACTCGCACTTCAATGTTGCTCAGGCAATTCAAAGTGCAATATCGAGCGACCCCCAACGAATTAAACGAGCATATATAATTGGTTGTTGATGAGAAGCGGCTTTCTTATGCAAACTGCTAATAAAGTGTATTTATAGCACATAAAATCCATAGCAGATATTGTTTTCAATTTATCAGTTAACTAACTAATTTTAAGCATCTGAATAATTCAAGCGAAGGCAGAATCAATTAAGAGTTATATCAGAGTCTAATAGAGATGTTTTTGCCTTACGCGTTACAGAGTACAATATATCATAGTTTTAATATTGCAACAATATCTGTCTATCTCAGAGAAAACGAAAGAGAACTAGTTAGACTAAGAGAAATATTAGAATTCTAAGACAGAAGAACTCTCAGTTAATAGTTAGATAGTTCTTTATTGTTTTTCTTAGCTTTGTCTAACTAATTAACGCTGTTTTGTAGACGACACGCAGAGACATTAGTTGAAATTGATTAAAATTTATGATTTAGGCGCTGACTTTGCTGTTGGAGCATAATAAATGACACTTCTATAGCCCCGAGATATATGCAAAGTGGTGTCCAGAGATAAGCCCAAAAGCCAACGCATTACAGCAGCACTTTTGGTCATCAAGAATGTGAATATTAAATGAGTTTATCCAACTCATTTTTCCACTGTGAGCAGAGATGTTTTACAACGCATTCTTATTTCTCACTTGGTGGCAAGCTTCCGCAAAAGTTCGTTATTAACTGGAACGTAATACTCTGACCGAAAGAAGAAGAGTTGTGAATTTGAATAAATAAATCTGCTGAACGACCTCGTGGCCGTTAGCTTGTTTTGTTTTGTGATTTTGGCTTTGTTTTAAGCGTTTCATTTGCCTGACTTGTGTCTCTCTGATTCTGACTGCTTGACTGGTTGACACCTGTCGTGCAAATATTTAAGCTTGCCCGTCATTGCAAAAACATAGCTTCGGATGTGCCTGCTTGTAGCTGCAGCGTGGGCAGCTCAGAAATGTGCCGCCAACCCACGAGTCTAGTTTCAAGCGACAGTGAAGAGTAGTAACTGAGAATTTGGCAAATACACATGCGGTTAGCTGACTAAGTTTTAAGTAAATGCGTTCATTGAACTTGTCAGGCGCAAGCTTTTAAGCTTAACATACGCCCAGTTGTCCCTTAGAGCGCATTGCGCATACGCTCAGTGGGCCATGTGCAAATTGTGGCACTGTGTCATGTGCCATGTGCCATGTGTCACAACAGCATTAAACTATTATTAATTAGCGAATTAGCCAGCTGCCTGCGCATCGCTTCGCTTTATATTGTATCTCAGCTATCAATCAAAGTCCGACTCAACTTTGCCTTTTTCGGTTGACAATGCGCACAAAATAAATTTCGCTGCTTAACCAAATATGTAACAAAGGTATTTTGGCTACCATAAACTTGCTTTTTATGAATGAATGACGCGAATTCACTTCCGTCTAGCAAATAGCATACAAGAAGAATAAATTCAATACTAAAAACATGGCAATTAATATTGTTTTTACTTTTTTACTTACACGAAATAACAATTTATTTCCTTTTGTTGTGTATTTGAAAGCAAAAACATAAATAAATAATTTATTGTTACAAGGAAAAAACGTATAAACAATTTAAAAAAGATTTCAATCGTGTAAGCATCGCGTAATCCCCTTGCAATGCTTAAATTGCTGTCGATGCCTTCGGCGCAAAGCGATCTCAATTAGTCACTTGGAACACTCTTATCAACAGTAGTTTAAATTTATTAAGACGTATGCAGCAAATAACAGCCAAAAACAATACAGATAAAAACTGAAGAGTATCGTTGT
The DNA here is from genome assembly GCA_035046325.1 of Drosophila niveifrons. NCBI lineage: Eukaryota > Metazoa > Arthropoda > Insecta > Diptera > Drosophilidae > Drosophila > Drosophila niveifrons. The sequence continues at coordinate 11,871,087 of JAWNOC010000068.1, forward strand.
GTCGATACACTACGTGTTATCTTTTTATCAACTGCCAAATAGTGTGCGGATATTTTTACGGTTTTCGCATGGCAATTTTGTTAGGCACACTATCGAGTATTTACAATTTCACGGCATATTATACTCGTTACGAATGCAAATCTATATCTAGATAACCACTTAAATATGTATATGCTATGATAGATATATGAAATATGTATGCAAACCGGTTCAATAACGACCTTTTGGAATGAGAAATATTTCGTTGGCTCTGCGTTGGTGGCAGCGCGGCTTCCAAGTGAAACAAGCAAATTAAATACGAATACGTATACGTATTCGCGAGTAATGCGCGTCGACTCTAGAGTAAATTGGCGTCTAGTAAACAAACCGAAAATCAACGCTGACTCGTTGACCAGACCAGACCAGATGATCTCAGCTCAACTCAGCAACAGCTCAAACGAAGCTTTGCGACGCAAAAGCATCTGATGCGAGCTTTAAAGTAGCAGGAGTGTTTTTTGGATGCTCTTTGCATGCCAGCAGCAGATTATTGAACTATTTATTTTTTTATTGCTTTGCGGATCCGAGTGTGCCTTGAGTGCTGCTGGCTCGCCCACGCGACAACGCAACCGACACCGAGACTAAGACTGCGATTGTTAATGAGAGAGTAGCGAGCTTGTCATTAAACGAGTATGGACTGCCCGCCAGACAAGTGCAATTGCGTCGCAGCTGTCATAAGCCACTTGACTCGCACTTCCTCTAAGCCAAATACATACAACAAAATGTTATTGCTTGTTTTAATTACGCAAAAAAAAAGTATAATATGGATACTTTTTTTTTGCGTTTGCGACTGCCAACGTTAAGAGGAAAGCAGTGTAAGGCTCTGCAATTGGTCTGCTTGCTTGCGTGTAAACACATGTAAGCAGTGCAGTGAAGCAAGCAGTTAAATATTGGTGTTCTTATTGGAATTTCTCGCTCCGTAGAGTATTCTATTATTCAAGCATGCTTTCGACTCGCTTTTTCATAGTTCACAGAACGCCCCGACTAAGATCAAGGTGAAGCTTAAGTGAGGCGGAACAAATCGACTAAAAAATAGCCACATAGAAAATTGCAAACAAAATAAATAAAAAAAAAACACAAGACGATAGAAGTAGAATCATAAATAATGCGAAGTAATAATAACAAAGTTTCAGGTATTTATTATGCTTGAATGAAGTCAGAGGCGTCTGTTAGAACCATTATAGAATGCCCCATAGATAGAGTGTTTACTTTTTAATTGCTGGTAATAAATAGAGTAATGGGTTAAACATAACTTAATAGCCAACAGATTAGCCAACAGATTTTGCACTTTCACACCGCAACGCGGCGATTTGCTTTGATTTTTCTTTGACCCATTGGAAAATGTGTTGAACACATTGACTTTGTTGTGATTGCGCTTTAATTTGTTTAAGCGATTATGTAATACGAACAAGCATTAAAGTATGTACATATATATAACATATATATCTATGCTCATTCAAACTCACACAAATGCGTTCGACAAATGTGCGAATTGTGTGCGTAAATAATTTACACAGCACATTCGAATGAGTTGTGTTGTGCAAATTGTTAACACGGCTTAAAGCTTAGAGCGGCGACCTTGCCTAACTAAATACTACGAGTAATAACACGCAAAACATGCCACAAAATGATGTAATGCTAATTTGACGATATCTTCTTATCGATTTTATTTGCAGATTAAACTCAAAAGAGTTTTGGGTCTTACGGTCTGCAGCAATGCGGCGCTGGATGTGTCGCCCATCAGTGGACTGCTCGCCTATCCGGCTGGGTAAGTAGCATGATGAAGAAGCGGCATTAGAATTAAGTAATACGAGATATTAAAGCAGTAGCTATTAAATTTTTAACTGCTACTGCCAGCAGCAGCTTGCTAGCGTAACGTGTTATTACTTGTCGTATACGTAATGTCAGCCAGCTGCTGAGAATTTTAATAAAAGTAAAATAGGAAAGACTTTCCCTAAGACAGCTCCAGCTGTGCCTGAAGCTGCAGCTCTTCATAAACAAGAGCATAACCCTTGCTACATATATTCTGTTTACTCTTCTGCAGCTGCACTGTGGTTCTGTTCAATGCCAAACGCCAGACGCAGGCGTATCTGGTGAATACCTCCCGCAAAGCATTCACATCGGTTGCCTTCTCGCGCTGCGGCCGCTTCGTGGCCACCGGCGAATGTGGCATCAATCCTGCCATCAAAGTTTGGGAACTAGAGACGCCCAATGGCAATCTGGAGCAATGCAGCGGCGGCAGCGTCGTTGCCGAATTCGTGGATCACAAATACGCAGTCACCTGTGTGGTAAGTTGCTTTGTCCATAATTAGTCAGCTTACCCTTTAATTACAATGTGGATTCTTATTGTTATAGGCCTTCTCGCCAACGGGCAAATATCTCGTGTCAGTTGGCTCGCAGCATGACATGATTGTGAATGTGTTTGACTGGCGGGCGAATTTGAAGATGGCCTCCAACAAGATTAGCTCCAAGGTGGCAGCTGTTTGCTTTGCCGAGGATGGCAGCTACTTTGTCACCGTGGGCAATCGCCATGTCAAATACTGGTACTTGGAGGGCGGACGAAAGGTGAGTGAATCTCTTATTTCCCTAGCAAACTTTTCACTAATAATTTCTCTTACCTTATCCATAGTACAAAGATCCCATTCCTTTAATGGGTCGCAGCGCCATTTTGGGCGATCTGCGTGATAACGATTTCTGTGCCGTTGCCTGCGGCAAAGGAATCTGCTCGGAGAGCACGTATGCCATCACCCGGCAGGGTCATCTCGTCGAGTTCAGCTCGAGGCGCTTGCTCGACAAGTGGGTGCTGTGCCGCACCAGCAACGCCAACTGCATTTGCGTCAACGAGCGCTTCATACTTGTGGGCTGTGCCGAGTCCATCATACGCATCTTTAATGCTGCCACGCTGGAGTATGTGACAACGTTGCCACGGACGCATTACCTCGGCGTGGATGTGGCACAGGGCATACAAATTAATCACATCATGTCCGTGCCACAGCAGGCCAAGTTCCCCGATTGCATTGCCATGGTCTTTGACGAGCAGCGATCGAAGGTAGGTCGGAAAACATTCATCAACTTGCCTTACTAACCTACTTTTTTTCTCCCTCAAGGTGAGCTGCGTCTACAACGATCACTCGCTGTACATTTGGGATCTGCGTGACATTTCGCGAGTGGGCAAATCGCACTCATTCCTTTACCACTCTACGTGCATCTGGGGCGTGGAGACTGTGCCATATAATCTGGAGCGTGAGCCCTCGCAGACGCTGCCCGAGGAGTGTTTTGTCACCTGCTCCTCGGATGACACGATACGTGTCTGGGGACTGGATAGTTGTGCCAACAATGAGATATATCGCAAGAATATCTACTCCAAGGAGCTCCTCAAGATCATCTACAGTGACGATGAGTTGCAGTACATCAAGGATCAGGGCTCGTCTCTCTTTGACAAGGCGGGTAACTCTAGCTACGATGGTCGCAATGGTGTGCGCTGCATCAAGATCAGTCCAGAGCTGCAGCATCTGGCCAGTGGCGATCGTTGTGGCAACATACGCGTCTACAGTCTGCAGAATCTCAAGCTGCTCACGATCATCGAGGCGCACGAATCGGAGGTGCTCTGTCTGGAGTATTCCAATGAGAAGATCGAACGCAAATTGTTAGCCAGCGCCAGTCGAGATCGTCTTATTCATGTGTTTGATGTCTCGCAGAACTATTTGCTGCTGCAGACGCTCGATGATCACAGTTCGTCGATTACATCGATTAAGTTCGTGGGCGCTGGCTTGAATTTCCAGATGATCAGCTGCGGTGCCGACAAGTCCATTATGTTCCGCAGTTTCCAGGTAGGTTTCTTAAAATACTAACAAGCCAACATAACTAAAAATATATTTGTTTGCAGGGCAACATCTTTATGCGCGGCACAAATACGTCCGGCAAAACGACACTCTACGACATGGAGGTGGACTCGAATGCCAAACACATACTGACCGCCTGCCAGGATCGCAATGTGCGCGTCTATGGCACCCAGAATGCCAAGCAAACAAAGACGTTTAAGGGCTCGCACTCCGATGAGGGCAGTCTCATCAAGCTCAGCCTCGATCCGAGTGGCATCTATGTGGCCACCTCGTGCACAGACAAAACCCTTGCAGTCTACGATTATTACTCCAGCGAATGTATGGCCCGTATGTACGGACACAGTGAGCTGGTGACGGGTCTGAAGTTCACCAACGATTGCAGGCATTTGATATCGGCTAGCGGAGATGGTTGCATCTTTATCTGGCAGGTGCCACACGACATGATTGTCACCATGCAGGCGCGCATGTCGCAGCAACGCTTGCGTTCGGGTCATGCGCCACTGCAACGCCCGCTGGCGCCCATTTCGCCACCGGATGCCATTGTGCTGGAGTCACCGACCAGCGAGCTGGAGCATCAGCAGCATGCGCCCAAGTTTGCGGTGCCTCATGCGGAGCCCAATCGCAATGCCTATCAGCTTTCGGATGTCGGCCAGCTGCCGCAGTGGGCGATGCGCAAGACTGCCACTGACTCGGACAGCGGCGCCTTGTCCATACCCACGCCTGTGGTGAGTGGAGGCGCTGCGCCATTGCATGCTGCTTCCTCAATGGGCAATCTGAGCTCATCCCCCAGCCAACAGTTGGGCGTGGCTCCTAGAGCACGAGGCCGCTGGGCTCAACGCAGCAGTCAACTGGACACTGAGGATCAACGCTCCAACTCCGAGAGTCCGCTGGGTACAGTCTCCTCCGTGGGCGGACACAGTGCGCACAATGTGCAGACCTCGGACTATAACAGCGCTTCCTCCAAGGACATTATGTACAATCAGACATACTTGAGTGAAGACTCTTCCATTGACTCGGGCATGGAGACGCGCCGTGAACTCAAGTTCATTGGCAGCAACAACAACGGCACCATTCCCATTCCCGCCAATGTCACAAGTGCCAACAACGGCAACTTGGGCGTTCCACAGCAGCAGCGTCTACTACCAGATAAACGCAAGCCGGGCATGCGCTTCGATACCCACAGTCACGATCATGATGGCGACATCGAGGACATCTCCGATGGCGAGCGAACCAGCTCAGAACACGGCATGTTCTACAACAATCTGGCACCCAGCACACCCACGTAAGTTGTTCAGGAATTTTACCACAGTAAAAGTAGTGAATAACGCTTTAGCGTATAAGAAACGAGAAACACTTCCTATAAGAAGAACGATTTGCTAACGTATTTTTTGTACTGACAGGGACTTCAAGGTGACCGCCATGAACGAGGACGAGCTGCGCAAGTCGGTGCGCCGGCAGAAATTCGAGAAATCTGGACTTCAGCTACCGCCCGCCAGCGGCAATGGCAGCACCCACACAGCCAGCACGGGCACAGGCACCGGCACTTCGGATACCGAGGACGAGGGCTCCACTCCGAGTGCGGAGAATGCGGAGCGTTCGTTGGCCTCAACGCTGGGTGGCAGTTCAGAGAATTTGCAGCAGGGTCGAGACAGTTTTCTGCATGCAGCGCTGCCCGAAGGACCTGGACAGTTGTTGGAACGCGGTGCCACCAGTAAGTAATCAAGAAGATGGAATTTAATCTCAAACTAATTCGGGGATTTGTCTGGCTTATCCCTTAACAGGTCGTCGCAGCATCAGCGCCAAGCACAACACGGAGAATGGCAAGGGAGGCGTTGCGGCGCCGCCAACCATCACCAAGTCATACACGAGTACCAAGAAGGAGGAGCTGTTGCAGGTCATCAACAAGGTCAAACAGCAGCTAGAGAATGTGAGTAGAGAGAAACATTCAATCTGTCTTTGACTTGTACTTTTCTTTGATTACCTCAATTTTGATTTGTTTTCTTGTGTTTTTTTTTTATTTTTATGTTTATGTTTTTTTTCCCCATTCCCTCTTTATGTGTTGCATCATTGCTTTGGTGTTTGTTTTGCACACACTCAATCTCTACACTCGAACCCTTTACTCCTATTTAGGGCACGCGCAAAAATGGCATTAAAAAGTTGAATGCCATAGCTGAGGTGAGCACTTGAGTTGCCTACGAGTTGCTCTCGTAATTCGTATCTCGTATTTATTGATCGTTAATGTTAACGCTTTTACGACTCACTCACTCACCTTTGACGTCTTTCTCTGCTTCATTGCCATTGCATATTTTGCCTAATTAGGCCCTAACCAATTGAATTGTTCGCCCTTTGCGACAGGGCTTAAACAGCAATAGCTTGTTAATCCATTTAACATTCACTAATTGCATCAACTCGCGCTCTACATATTTTGACATTTTACAAGGGCATAAGCTCAACTCAAAAATTTGAATATACTTTCGTTGCTTAAATTAAGAATATTCCATTGATGTGAAAGAAATATTCTATATATAAATTGTATATACTAAACTTTCCTGTAAACCGCAGTTATCGAATGAAATTAATTAAATAAATAACAATAGTTTACTTAGAGGAAAATTCGACTTACAATATCAATGTATTTTATAAAACAACAAACAAGAACTTTAAAAAGCCATAACTTTTTTTTCAAACAAAATATTCTATCTACACCTAAATAACCGATTTTTAATATCTTATTCTATGCATTACACAACCTAAAAAAAAATAATCATATTACATCCTTAATAATGTGTAAAAACCTTGTAAACATTATTAAAAGACAAAAAAAAAAGTATTTTGCATCGGCCGGGAATCGAACCCGGGCCGCCCGCGTGGCAGGCGAGCATTCTACCACTGAACCACCGATGCTTGTTGGGCTAAAGTTGGAAAGAGACCCAAAAGAGGAGTCTGCGATAGTGAAGACAAGTTTTGGCTGTTGCTAAAAATAGATTTGTGCCTGCAAATAGAAAACTAATCGCAGCATAGCGAAGACTGAAATAGCATAACTCACCACATGCGCTTGCTAACAGCTGAACCCACCACAGCAACAACAACAGCCTCTTAAGACTTTGGCTGAGCTAATGCTTAACTATTCGCTCACGTAACTGCAGCTGACTAACGCGCTCTCTCTCTCTTTCTGTCTTTCTTTCTCTCTTGTTTGACCCAACAGGTCGGCCATAGACCGCTGCGAGGCAGCCACAGCATCTCGGATCTGAGTCTGGCGGCTAATTTGGACGGCTCTCGCAGTGCTGGAGCATCGCGCTACACGAAGCCAGGTAAGAATGCGAAATAAGTTCGAAATTTAGTGAAGTTGCTGATTCTCCCCTTCAAGGGGGGAAGAACTATTCCCAATGTGTGTGTTTTTGAACTGTAGGCTAATTCGACATTTACTTTTGCCGCCTTGTTGTTTGCCTCGTCCCCTCTCTCTTTCTCTCTCTCTCTCTCTTTTTGTCTTTCTCTCTCTCTAAAAATTGCTCTCCTGCTGGTAATGTTGGTAACATGAATAATCGAAATTTGTTGTTGTATGCTAATCATTTTTGCCGTGTAATTTTGTTGAGTAACCAAAGCAGTTCCTTCCCACGAACCTTCACAGTATCACAGTATTAGAGCTAACCCAACACAGCCATCGCAGCAGTCGCCTCAACTCCCCCAGCAGCCAACTGCTCCTCCCCCCCAGCAGCAGCAGGAATTGGCACCTCAATACTTTAACTGTGCGGCACCCAAGTCAAAGCTGCAACAGAATTTCCAGACAATGCGACAGGTGCAACAGCACTATCCGCCGTATCCACACCATGTGGGCGTGCATCAGATACATCCGCCTCCAGGCGTGCCCTTTGCCACAAGCAACGCCCCCTCGTCGCGCCCCTACTCGGCACAAACGGCACCCAGACTCGGTGCCGCCGCGAAGCGTAATCCGGCTGGCAATAATCGACGCACGCCAAGCATACTCAAGCACTACAAATCCTGCCCGGTGTCGCCGGTGCACGAAGAGGTGGAATGGTCGGCGGAACAGGATCATCATCATCGTGTGGTGCCCGTGGAGCCAAAGCGTCATTCTGTTTATGCGGACGATGCACGCACCATACTGGACATGATACATGCGGACACCGAGAAGATGATCGATGAGATCACACGCAAGTATGGTGATCTCGATGATATGCCCATGCAGATGCCAGCACTGCCCAACTCCTGCTCCATGCCAGCGAATCTGCGTGGTCTTGGCTCCACGGGCGATTCGACGCCCACAGCTTCGACACCGCCACGTGGACGCACTCAGTACACGACGCAGTATGTGTATCACGAGATCTATCAGTGTGAGCGCAAAGTATCGCTGTCGGATATCCTCAAGCCGGAGCAGTTTGCGGCCACCCAACAGCGGCTGGAGGAGGCACGATTCCTGGAGACGCAACGCCATTCGAGCGCCAGCTTCTTCCTGAGCAGCGCGGGCCAGTTGCCGCATGAGCTTAGCCAGGAATCGCTGCTCTCGGATGGTGGCAGCTATTGCAACAGCCTGGAGAGTGTGCTCTCCGACGAGAGTGACTGCAAGAGTGCACCACTTGAACCGCCACAGCGTCCGCTGCAGGCGATGCAATGCCATGCCGGCATACGCAACTTTATACTCCATGGACCCGTCTCCAAGTCGTACGGCAACAGTCCCAATGCCTATGGCAGCTTCGATTACTATATGCGCCAACAGACGGCGGCAACGGCCGCAACCTACGATAGCTTCGATGTCACAGGCTACAATCTAAACCCTCTTAAACCGCTGCCTAACTCCAAGACGTATCCACGTCTCGCTCAGGCGCCGACCACTGTGGAGCATATTCCCACAATGCGCTCGAAGAACAAGCAATACAATTCGGGTGTGAACAAGAGTCTGAGCACGGACTTTGCGCAGCAGCGTCACCAACGCAATTCAAATCCACTTGCGCAGAATCAAACGCGATCCTCGAATGGAGAGCCGCTGTTTGTGCGCAAGCCACTCAAGCCAAAGCCTCCGATTCCTGCTAAGCCGCAGAATCTTGTCTCGACGCTCAGCAGCGTGGAGAAGAAGCAACAGCAGCCAGTCTCCAGTTCACGAACTGCCAGCGTGGTGCGTCAATTCGAGCACAATCTGCAGAAGTTTGAGCGCGAGAAGCAGCGTTCGCAGCAGCGATCAACGCCAGCAATGAGGAGCTCGGTAAGCAGTGGCGCCCTGGCCACCCACAGTTGCCTCAAGAAAGTATCGCGATTCGACACCAGTGAGAGTGGCCGTCGAGCAACGAGTGTGCGTCAAAAGACGCGCCCAAAGATCAGCGTGCGCTTCAATACGGTCTCGCAGATTAAGTATACGCCCAGTGCGAAGCGCAACTCTTGCAACAGCAACGAGCATGAGACTGAAATGGAATTTGATACTGGCGCTGTGGTGGGCAGTCTGCCCAGCGATTATGGTGGCGAGCGTAGCTTTGAAATGTACTTTGCCGAGAATGGTAATGCACCCGAGAATCTGGAGCACATGCAGAGCCTTAAGCTCTACACAAAGCCACAGCTGCAGGCTGTGGTGGATGAGATACAACAGGAGCGACAGCAGGAGCGAGCGAAGCACAAGAAGAACATGGACAATGCGGAGCGCTCGAGTTCGACGAGCCATCAGTGTCAGAATATTGCGGCCAAGATTGATATTATCGAGAAACTGATTGCCATGGAGGAGCGCAAAATGGAGCAGATTCGATTGGCAACTGAAACGCGATTGCGTCCCTTTGCTTGCAACTCCAAGCAGAAGGGTTATGTCAAGAGTCTGACCATGAACTTTGATATGTTGGCGCGTTCGCATGATCCTCCCGACGATGAGCAACAGCAGCAGCAATCCGGGCTGGAGCCTGGTCCAGATGCGGATCTGTGTGCTTATGCGAGGCACATTAGACGCAACTGCAGTCTGCCCGATGTGCTCGAGAGTGCTGATGGCTTTGGTTATGGCAACGATGTTGATCTGGCCAGGGAAGTGATAGCCGACGATGACGATCAGGATGATGATCGCAATGATCTTGACGATGACAAGCATCAGCTAGAGGACATGGAAGGTTTGCTGCTCTCGCTGTTGTGCCACACACACACACACACTCAAAAAACATATATCACTATTTTCAGTTTCTTACTCGCGTTTGTTGCACCCTTCAAACTCTTGCATTCTTAGCTTTTATGTTGAACACAATTCCACATGCATTAGCTGATAGATTAGCACACCCGTGTCTGTCCCGGCATGTTTTGATCCCTCAATTGATAACTGTCTATGCCTACTTACAGGTAATCCCAAAATGCTCAATCCCATGCCCATCGAGGAGTCGTCGTCATCGATTCGTCGCGCTTGCTCCTTGAGCGATCTGCACATGGGCAACTTTGGCAAGCGTAAGCGACAACGTTCTCTTCCTCTCTCTATTGCTCTTCGATGCTTGTTTACTAACTCTCTAACTTCTCTATCTTTGACCAATTTACAGCCAGCAAGTCGAATGGCAGCGCACAGAAGGCGACAACGCCTCATCGCAATGGCAACATTAATCGCTCGACCAGCAAACGCAACAGCCTACAAGGCAAGTCCGGCCTGGGTGCCTCCAGCAATTCCATGAATGTGCTCAATCAGGCGGTAAGTAAAACACTTCTGTAGTATAAGAGTTCGTGTATAAGTAAAACAATCTATCTATTGTTATAGAGCGACTCGGAGCAAGAGGACAGCAATCGTTTGCGCAGTGCAGCCAACGGCCAGAATCGCAACAATGGTCCCATTGGTAAGTTTTATAATTAAAGCTATTCTCTGGCATCGATTAGATCTAATTCTTCTCTCTTTTTCGTCAACCTGCAGCAGCCAATCGACAGTACGGTAACAAGAGCAACAACACCAACAGCAACAGACGTAAGATGCCCAACTTTAATGGTGGTAACTGACTTGATCATAAATCAATTGCTTCTTATACTAATTTGTTTTACTTACCTTGTCAGGCACAAATCTGCAAGATGACTCCAGCTCGGAGGAGACGCCCAACAATGTGGCCAGCAATAAGCCTGTGGTGCCGCCTCGGCCACGTAACCTCGGCTTCGATCATAAGACTAAACTCATTGTGAACAGTCCGGGCAATGTGGCGAAGCAGCGAGTCACTGGAGCAGAGGACTATGATGGGGAAGATCGTAAGTAACGAGAATTGTTACAGCTACAGAAAGTAGTTTCTTAATGATTTAGTAAACTTATGATCTATTTCGTAATAAAACATATTTGACTATGCCAATTTATGCTAAGCAGATTAAATATACTTTCCAAAATTGTTTGATTAAGAGATACGTTTAGTTATCAATAATTAATCAGGCATTTAATGAAATGTTTCTTTATCGTTATTCAGCTGAGGCCCAAGTACACAATGTGATCAATAAGCTTTACACGACAACGCAGGCAGCAATGAAGCTGCACGCGAATCTTAAGAACTCGCTGCTGTTAAAAGAGCTGGAGAATGCGGTGATTATGTCCCACAACATGTTAGGCAATATCACTTACAACAGGTGAAAATAATAGAAATGAACTATTAAAATTGCAAAATATTAATAAAAATAAATCTGTTTTGCAGACAAAACGAGAGATTGCTCTCGAATCAAAGCAACAATCATGCTGGCAGCGGAGGAATACAAGGAGGAGGTGATAATGGAGGTGGAATCAATCATGAACAGGATAATGGCGACTATCTGATGATGGTCAATAATTGTGCCGATCTATTGAGTAATTTACGCACCAAGAACAAACCCGATGACTGTGAGAATAACTCCTAGTGTGTAGCGCATAGAATAGGTTAACTGACAACAACAACAACACAACAAATACAACCACAACAACAACAACAACACAATGGGCTAAAACAAACTAATATTTATTAAAAAAAAAAAAAAGAAATCCAATCAGCTAACAAAGAGACAGAGAGAGAAAGAGAGATAAATAAATGCACCAACTAATTTGCAATTATGTAAAACACATATGCATTAACGGCTATTGTAAAATTTATTCATTATGATCATACTATAATTACTATACACATATACATATATCGTTTAAGTCGAAGTCTTGTAGTTCTTAAGTTTCTCAAGAGAGTGTGTACGCGTGCATTTTGTGTTTGATTTTGGCCTTAATTTGTAGGTAAATCACTTTTGTATAGCCTGAATTCAATTCGTAGCGTGTCAAGTTGAATTAAGTAATCATTATTTTCGTATATGTTAAGTGTTATTTGAGTTTAAGCCAAGATGAATGAGACGAGTCGAGAGTCACGTCGCGTCAAGTCGAAAGCCGGGCATGACAGAATCGTATAAGAGAATCGTTATATATATTTTCCCATATTTTTTTTTTCTTGTTTGTCGCTATTTTTGCTATTAGCTTTCATTTTTTGGCCAAATGCAAATTATTATCGATGGAAATATTGTGTCAAAATTGCGTATTCCAATTTATAAAAAAATATCCTCCCACATGTATCTATGAATACCTTTTGTATGGCGCTTATTTACTCAAAACACACACACAGAGATATATGATGATCCCCAAATGGTGAGACAGATATTTGATTAATCTTTGAAAGCAAAATACGATTTCCATAATTATACAATTTTTGAATAGCACTACGAGTATGTTCTGTAATTTAGTAGTTAATTATTTGATTGTATTTACAACAATTTCTATAACTAAACACCCCTATTTAAAATGTATTAAACTTTAAATATATGCTCTTATATAATTTACAACTAAATCAAATGTATTAAAACAAATTAACCACAAAGAAAGAAAAAGATCGAAAACAAACAAAAAAAAAAAGATATTTTAAGTGCAGCAGCTCTGCAACTTACCCCTCAACAACTAAAATCGAAAATCATTCTAATTTAATCGAAATAATAATACAAAATGCATAAATAATAATTTTTGAAAATATTAAAAATCGCTTTGTCTTATTTTCTTCGGATTTGCACTACTAATTAAACACCCACACACACACACACACACATACACGCACCTCTGACAACTTGTTGTTAAATTAAACGTGTAATTTAACTGTCAAGTTGATTAAAGGATGATTAACAATAGCCTCAGTCTTTTATGGCAACTAGTATCTACATAATTATATACACGCATCATACATATCATGTATATAATCAATGTTGGGTAGCGGCAACAACCAAATAATGTCTAATTAGTTAACTACACACTAAATACTTGAATGAGAACAATGCGATTTATTAATTGTTGTGTGAAATTTCGATATAATAAATAATAATTTTATGTTTATTCATGGCACAAAATGAAATGAGCTGTACAAGAGATTTATATTTTATTTGGCGAACAATTGATCAATTGTTTAGTACAAGATTTTCTGCAGTTCACATGCCTCAGTTTTACTTGCCTCATTTTCTAGACAAACTGTCAAATTTTATACAAATACAAATTAGATTTTAAATATAATAACAAGCCATGCAGTTTGGTCAGAATATACGCTCACATGTCGCAGATAATCCAAACTTTGAAGATGACAGCTCTAGACGTGCATTCATTTCGAAAGTATGCTGCATATTGGCTGTAAGTACTTAAATCACGTATACGCCTATTGTGACCACCAAAATGAGGGGATCAACTCGATTCATGGCAGTTTCAATTGGCGATCACTGCGGGTATTACGTGCATCTTTGTCTTTATGGAAAGTGCCAATGATTGGTTGCGTGAACACATCTGGATAACGTTCATTGCCGTCGGGATATTCATGATTCTTTCCATGGTATTGATGTGTTACATACGAGTGGCGCGCACAGTGCCCATCAATTACATACTGTTGATCCTCTGCACTGTGTGCATGTCGATTATGGTTAGCGCTAGCTGCCTTTTTCATGAACCGATGCAGGTAAGTACTAGATTCTACGCTTCATTCTCAATTCCCGCCTCCGCCTCTCAGATTCTCTCAGCAGTGGGCATTACTGCTGCTGTCTGCATAGCCCTTGCATTGTTTGCCGCTTTTGCTCCTTGGGATTTCACGGGTTGTGGTCCATTTTTATGTATACTGATGCTCGTCCTCGTCCTTTTGGGTATTGTGAATATTTTCATACATTCTCGCACCTTGCTTTGGATCATCGTTTGTGTTGGCATCCTCGTATTTTCCTTGTACCTTGTCTATGATGTCCAGATGATGGTGGGTGGGCACAAGAACCAGTATAGCGAGGAAGATTACATCGTCGCTGCTTTGTGCATTTACATCGATGTCGTGCAGATGTTCCTATACATTCTAATGATGCTAGGTTTACTTGACGATTAAGTTATGGAATTGTTTTAATTAAGAACTATTAAATGAACTAAATCAGAAGTGAGAGATTGGTATGGGATTCATTGATATTATATGTGGCATAATAATATTGTAGTATTTCACTATGGCGTATAAACCTGTATATGTTTTATTGTTGCCCACTTGAAGCGATCGCGAACTTCCAAAAAGTGTCAAATTATCAACTGAAATACCAGGCGAACAGAAATCAGCAGCATTACAGTAAATTATTCAAGCATTTAAATAAGTGTTGCCTATCTCAAAGGCGCAGTAATTATTCATGTATACATGTATAATGTATATGTATTACTGGCAATATCTCAACTAAATCTTGAAGGATATTTTAAGGACATCTATTTTTGCCATCAGAAAAGCTAGTATTATCGATTGGCTTTCAATGATTTCGAAGAAATTCTCAAAAATGTTGCCCGAAAATTTTGTAAGGGGTAGGCATGGAAAATTGTCATAAAAATCCGAAAATCCACTTTATCTCGGCCATTTGAAACGCGATCGCGTTGTCCTTTGGCATAAAGAAAGCTCTTATGAATACAAACCGATTGGCATACCAAAAAGGACGAATGTCCTGCGAACAACCAAATTACAAGGACTTTTTTGTATACAGAAAATAGCGTATAACACGTCAGTATCCTGTCTGATCCTTGCGAGTCCTGTGCCAAACGCAAGTGTTGGATAGGACCTATAATTCTGCCAAAGGACATTCGAATCGACTTTGTGGTTTTCTAGATATCCTGCATTTTGCAATTTTTACCTTTTCCTCTTAAGCCGCTGGCGAAAAATTACAAGTGTTGAATTTTTAAATTTAGGTGATGCCTATCGATAGGGTTCGTCATTACGATCCCAGCAATAAGTTTCCCTTTAAAATGCGACAAGTTATTTCCGATTTTAGGCTAATTTTGTTGTCTATGCAAATCATTTTATTTGTGTGATCCTAAAAGTATGCAACAAATTTTTTGTTGAGCAATCACCTGCACATGTAATGTGCATTAATTAACCTACAGTTCGCATTATGTTTGCCTGCGTTTTTAACTGACAAGAAAGCTCGTCCAAATCTATCGCTATACTTATCGCTTATGTTTATATCATCGCTGCCACTTGTATTGAAAAAAAAAAATATGAACACATAACTCGAACATAGCAACCAAATAATTTGTGTCCCATTTCAAAGTATTTTATTTTACATTTATTTTTTGCAACTACTTTTGTTGCATTGTTAAATGCTTGAAAAATGTTTCTGTAACCGAAGAATATAGACATATTGTTTAATTTATTCGTATTTGAATCAAACTACCCATACTAAGCATGTACCTTCTTACCTTTTCTTTGCCCCAAGGCCCTGCTCTAAAATTATAATGTCTGCTGCAAGTGAACAATAAATGAATACGCAGCACACACAACATAAATGCATAGATTGCCAATCACACGTGAAGTATCAGAGCAATTAAGGCGTATTAAAGCTGTCAAAGAGCTGACCAACGCAGCAGGTGACCAACTCGACACGCTGCGAGCCCCGAGTTCCTGATTTCTGTATGCTTGAATGTTTGTGCGTTTGTGATTGCTTGTGCAAGTGTGTGTGCTTGCTTTAAACTTTTCAAAACGAGCTCTCTGAGTGAGTGTGAGTGTGTGCGACTCAATGTGGCAACCGCCGAGTCGACAACAGCGTCAGACCTGACTGGGCCAACTTCTGGCAGTGCTTTGTTCGTGTCAACTATGAACTGGCAACTGACTAAAGCAGGAGCAGGAAGAGGAACGCGCTAGGTTTAGTTGTGCAGTTTATTGTAAAGTTGAAGGCAAGAACATTGTGCGCCCTTGCCATTGATACAGTGCCCCAAACGATTGAGCTTCAATTAACTTTTGTCAATATTGATCTAGGCAGCAGTCCCACCCGTATAGTCCTTCCCCCTTTCCACTTTTCTGTGGGCTTTTACTGCTGCTCACCTGTTAGCTGCTGTGTTCCTTTAATTGGTAACACGTTAGCTCTAATTTGTGCGCTGGATAACGAAAGTTCAACACAAAGTCTATTGATAAACTGTAAAAACTGAAAAGACGTCCATTCGGGGGTAACGAACCCTTCACACACACACACACACACACCCCACTCGGTATGCATCTGTTTCACTTACTCTTTAGCTCTATCTTTGTCTGACACACGAGCTGCATAAATAATTTATGACATGGCCCAATCATAAAGCGAGGCAAAAAGTTATGTACGAAATATACTCAATAAGCTGCCAATGCCAGACACGCCCCTTGCTTGTCGCTCACAGCTCTTTGGGGGTGGCACACACACACACACACACACCATGACAACGGCGACAACAACACCCGCGCCTTTTACGTCCTTTACTTTAGCAGGCAATGCTACCGACTGTGCGTATTCGTAATCTACTATACAAAAAGTAATTATAATCATAAATTGAACAGGAATTTTAATGCAGTCATCAGCCTTTTTTTTATATCATCTGTAAATGACGAATTGTATGTTTTATGTTGCCATCTGAGCAACTTTGAACACATGATTGAAGAAATTATAAATAGAGTTCGATGTAATACAAATTAATATTTAAAAAAATTTAATTTTGTCATCTTTTATTGCATGTAGTTTGTAATTCTGAATATTGACAATTTCGTTATATATTAAAATGAATTTTGGATTACTATTAAAATCTGGCCGCGATGAATCCTAAATAAGCACAGTAACTACTATTGTTTAAAATAGTTTTTTCCTATGTATTTTGTTAGTCTGAAGGTTGCTTAAGCTATTATTTATGATAAATGCGCTAAATTGTCTATCATACTGATTAATTGAATTCATAAATATAATGTAGAAAGGAAACTGTTGCAAGTGGAATGCCTGTTAACTCTTACTACCTAAAAACAATGATTTTTACAAATAATGAAAGAAATAGTTTCCTCCTGCGTTCTCCGACACGTTGAAGAGTATTTTTTTCGCTGCTAAGTGAAACTAATTAATGCCATTAACTCGTAAGCTGAAAAGCGTCACGAGCTCTCGAAGTTATCCAACGCCATCAAGAAGCTGTTGCATTTTGAAGCGTAATGAGAGATAGGGCTGCACAGTGGAGCAAACGCCACTCAACTATGCCAACAAAATTGTAAATTACTAAAGTAAATACAAACATATTTCTAAAGCTATATTTAGATTTGATATGAATATAAATTAGGGCTTCTCCAGCTCTTCCTGTTGACATAATGTGATATGTTTTAATGACCATATTGCAGATTCTACAATTAGATGCAATGACTGTATGCGGTGTGGAAATTCTTGAAAAGTGAATAAAAGCCGGCACCAAGCGGGTCATGCAAGAAGTAGTCGCACTATTCACGAAGCATATTCATAACTCGTCAGGCAGCACAAACGAGCAGCACATCGAGACTATGGCTCCGCTCCGGATGCTGCCTGTTTGACGGGGCGTGCCGTTTTTGTGCTTCGGTGTGAATAAGCGTATAAGAAGTTGACATAAAGCTGCCGACGGCAACAAAAACCAGAGAGGAAGAGGAATTGGAAGAAGGACGACAACGAGGACAACGACGACGAGGACAACGAGGCGACAATGATGGCAGGCAGCAAGAGTATCCCAGATCGTTGGGAATCTGCATTGGAAGCCGCTGAACCGAACTAATTGAGCCGCGTTACATTAAGTTGAATGCATTTCAATGCGTTGCCAAGCATCCGCAATTCAACATCATCATCAACATCATCCTTATATAGTACACTGTACACTCTACATTATACATTGATGTTGTCAGTCGTCTGCTTTTGCTCTGCGCTCTGGTCTGGGAAATCGAACAACTGTCTCCGCCTCTGACCTTTCTCCTTCCCCCTTTCGAGTTGTTCACCTGTTTTATGCAGAAAAGCTTAAGTCGACTGGGTAGATTGTTCGAAGGTGTCAAGGGTGTATCAACTACATATATCTAAAGCAATACAATAGATAATAAACTGTAGACCAAATCAACCCCTAAATGCCGAACAATAAACCGAAAGCTGTTAAAAATTAATATTAATAAAGCTACTTTCCATATTGAATAAATAAAGGAACTGATGGCAGATGTGATTGTAGCTGTTGAAGCTGGAAATGTGTGTAGACACCTTTCCTGAACATTATATTTAACTTGAGTATTTTAGTGACTTTTCGTAGATTCACCCAATTAAATATTTACTCCATCCTTTACACTTTAGTCTTTCAGTAATATGAACTTTAAGATCATAACTTTTCGGCTATTCTCTAACTGCTAAATGTCCTCAATATATATGATACATATGTCTATACATTATCCCCACTTCCGAGAAATAATCACATGTAATTCTCATAGAAGAGCACTGAGAACATTGAGATACTATCACACCTGCTGCTGCTTGATGTTCGCTGATGCGATGACAGTTATGTCTTAGTTGAGGGGTCGTCACCTCGACAATTAACGCCACAATTACGAACAATGCCAATACTCATATGCGCCTTAGCAAGAGGGGGAACCGAAAGGGAGACAGGGAGAGGGAGAATAGGATGCCCCGTGCGGTGTTAAGTGTTTTTTCGCCAGCACATTGTTGGTGCAGCAAAAGATACTTACATACATTATATAGTACTTGCTTGCTTAGGAGTCCCCGCTGTCGTTGTCGTTGTCGTTGTCGAAGAAACAGCCCTTGTAATTCAAAAGAAAATGCAGCTTTAGCTTTTTAAGAAATTATAATCACAACATATTGCACAATTCAGATGATACTCACACTCTCTGGCCGAGCTAAAGATACAGATACAAAGCTGATAGGTCACAGCATTTAGCCGCGTTGAGCGATGAGAGCTGACAGCAACAATGTCAGGCATGTACTCGGTTGTCCTGTCCAGCTGTCTGAATCAGATCACTTAAGAGCGTAATCATATCCGGAAGAGATTACGCTGCAATTTACGCTCGAATGCGCCGCCAAAACACTTGAGGGTTGAGTACTGCCATTGTCCTTTCGGCAAGGACTCCCGCTCTCGTTGTGCGTCTCATTGTTGTAGGTGATAAGCGCAGTCGACACTGCAAATTTGTTGCATCTCAATATTGCGGTTCATCTTAAACAATGGAATTGGATTATCATTTTTTGTTTTCTTTCTTTGTTTTATTTTCTCATTTTTAAGGACAGACTGAATAACTGAATAAGGCGTGTTGTTTCGTGTTCGAGTTGTTGCCTCTCGCAGGCGTGGCACAGATTGCACCCCGATAAAATAAAATGTAGTTATCAATATGGTAAATTATGTGAGACGTGCAGGCGAAAACAGTTTGGGGGCACACTCTTGTGGCTGTGGCGGTGACGCCTGTGGAATTGTTTAGGCGGCATAAACAATTTGCAAAGCCATAAACAATCCTTGGGCAGACTATAAACAATAAATGCAAAATATGAAATATGATTGTGAATTTGATTTCTAATCGAGAGACAAAGAATGGGAGCAGACTTTGTTAGATATTGTCACAGCAATGGCGATTGTCTTGACTTGTTGTCTTTTAAGCACACGCCATTGGACTGATTATTATTATTGTATTATATTTTATTCTATTATATTTCCTTGCTAATATTTTGTTAGTTAATGGGATATAAAATATTATTCATTAGAAATATATGTGCACTTTAGGAAAGTTATATATTCGAAATACATATTCAATTAAAATATTACTACAAGTATAATTTAATAAGAGACATGATTATTTATTTAATTATTTTGAAGGGCATACAACTAAATAACTAATACTAAATTACTTACTAAAATACTGTGCTATAATACTGTATTTATCGAACCTCCGCTCTTTAGAGTTTCTTGTATATTAATTAGATTAACAATTGTCAGTTTGCCTGCTCAGGAAGTTATCCACTTAATGTCGAATTTATCGCATGTCAATGCGACTAATTAGCTTAATGAAAGGCATCGCCATCGAAAGTTGGAACAAAGAAGTGCCAGCAGAGGAAGACACGCTCAAGCTGGCCGAAAAGTGGTGACATATCTGCGTAAATCTGCATAGAGTGGGGAGTGAGTGAGTGAGTGAGTAGTGGGGGAGGAGAATGGGAGTGGTGAAAAAGAAGCGTGCGACTTCAATTAGCCAAATAAGTAAGGCGGTTTTGTGTCAATGTCGCATGCTGGCCAAACAGATGATGGCACGTACTTGCTTCGTATGGCGACTGTGGCGGGCTAACACACAGACAGACAGACAGTCAGACAGACGGACAGCTGAAGAGGCTCTCGAATGGTCGCCAGGGCGTGCATTGAGTAAACATCAAAAGGAATATCAAAAAATCAGTGCGCGGACAGGCGACAAGAGACAACAGTGAGCATAGCAGGACAACAAGTGAAGGACCATTGACGAACCAAGAATTGGGGGTTGGCCCTTTTCGTCAAGGCTGCTGATAGAAATCATCGCAAACTTGCAGCAACTTCCAAACTGTTGTGCCGCGCTGCTGTGTTCAAAAGAATGCCGCGCCGCAAGGCGGTGTCAAAAGTCAGTTGAAATTGGGCAAAAGCTTTCGGCGCCATTTGTCATCAGTGAAACGAGTGCAAGTGTGTGTGTGTGTTAGTGTAGAGGTTTGATCTGTCTCTCTCCCCACTCTTTCGCACTGTCAAAATAAAAGCTTCTTGCTGTCAAGTGAGACAGGCAAGTGAGGTTAAAGAGAGAGAGTGAGACAGAGCTGGAAGGTGGGATTGTCAGTGGGCGGTGTGCTTAGGCATATGCTGAAAGTGCATACTCGCCGCTTCGTACATAGAGAGAGCATTCACATTCACATTCGTATTTGCATTTGCATAAAGCATTGGTTTTTGATTTCGCTTTTCGTTCCCATTTGATTTGATTTCGCTTGAATTATTCATATGCCACAGAGCAAAAGACTGGCGGGTGTGTTTAGCGAGGTAGGGTGGAAAAGGGGCGAATGAAATGTCATCTGAAGTGGCGACACATGCGTCTACTTTTGCAGTAATACCCTGTAGTCACTGCGCAGCAGTTGTTGAGCATATTAACCAATCAATACTTGAATTTCTTTTTTGTGGAATTTTATATTATTAAATTGCACTAATGTTTGTTATTTAGAATAATATTTATCCAGTGTTTACTATATATTTCATTGCATAGCACATTATGGTTAATTCCAAATATATAACTCAAATATGTATAGAGTGACTTGGGTGTCTCACCATTTCTTGTATACAAATCATTTGTTGTGTCTCAGTCCATGCTTATGTTTCAAATTTTCAATGCAAACTCTCTCAAGACTCTTCCGTTTGTCTGCTTCGCCATCTTGGTGACAGTTGCGCCGCCTCCTTCTTTGCCACACAGATCAAAGCGAAATGCAAATATGGGCGGGGCTTGTGCGTCGCTTTGAGTGGGCGCACTGAGCTCGCCACTAATTAAGGTGAGCTGCTTTCACTGCTTGACAGTTTAGAGCCCGTTAAAGCGCCTCTTACGCAAATGCGGCAATAATTGTTTTCATTACAGCGACGGCATTTCATTTGCATTTTTAAATTGGGAACGTCTGCCAGGGTTTGTGTATGTCTGCTTTTTACGTATGTACGTATGTGTGTGTGTGTGTGTGGACTGCTCTGACTCAGCCATTTGCATAAGTGCTAGGGGTATAACTCCATCTTCATACTCTCACTCTCTCTCTGTCTCTCGCACCTACAGCCTTACAGCTCTCAACTGAATGCAACAGTCTGGCAACGCTGCACGTCTGGCTCATCACAAACATGCCATCTCGCTTTGTCCTGCATTGCAATCCCATTGCGGATCACTGCTTGAAAAAAAAGATAATTTACTCCATTTATATTAAAGAATTTTGGTTTATTGCTTAAACATTATCAATAATATCACTTAAGTGCTAAACAATTAAAATTCTTTGCCACTCTATTAACTAGCTCACACACATATACATATACTTATACATATATAAATAAGTATTGATCGTAAGTGGTAATTTGCTGTAAATCCATCAAATCTGCAAGTGATTTTGTCAATTCGCAAATGCAGAAACAAATAACTGACTAAATTTAGGTACTATCTAGCTGTAATGTACATACACACATATGCGATTTTAATGAACTACACATGAAACGCTTTTGAATACATTATTAATTATTTACAAATTGTACAAATTCTCCAGAGACTTTAAAATGTGACTGTATCTATAGCTGTAGCCGTAGTTGTATCTGTAGATAATTCTTAATATTGCACAGGTTAAATTGAAACCATTTGGTGGGGTTGGTTGTAAGCTCGGGGTCACTCTAGAAGAGACCATTCAGGGCACGCACAGCGCTGCCCAAAGTTGTGGAGCTGAATTCCGGCGATGCAGAGTCGTCATCGCTGGCCAGCTCCTCCTCTTCTTCTGGGCGTGCAGCAGACACCTCTTGAGTTGTGGTTGTGTTGTTGGCCGCTGCCACAGCCGAGACAAGCTGCAGTCAGTCGAGCAACAGTTCATTGTTGCCCTTGCTAGCAGTTGCTGTTGCGGCCTCCTCCACTTTGGCTCGGTGCATGCCACTGGCTCCTCCTGCGGTTGAGGATGCTACAGTGCAGCTGGCCATGTTGTCGGCATAGTATCGCTGTCAAAACACTTTCGCAATGAATGGCACATTCTCCAACGCTGCAGCCGAGAGCCGTTGCTGCTGCTGTTGCTGCACGGAATGTGGTGGCTGTTGATGCTGGGCGGGATGTGGCAGCTGCAGGAATGGCGAGCTGCCCGGATAGTCGCCATGCAGCGCCGCCGGCGGCACCTGCAAATGATGATGGAAATGCCCAGAGGGCGCCGCTGTGGCCGACTCCTGATACGGAGTGCGTGACCAGGCGGGATTGCTGGTCTCGCCACTCGACAGCGGCGGCGTTGTCACATTGATTGGCGGCGACATGCTGCCCGAGGAGCTGTCGGGCGTCAATTGACTCGCCTGGCTGAAGCTGGAGAGTGGTTCGCGTCTAGTGTACTCCCGGCGTCGTTCGTAGGCCGGCGGCAGATCATCGTCGAGACCATCGCCGCCAATCTCGTGCAGCTTGCGCATATGCTTCTTGAGGTCAAAGTTGCGACAGAAGCCCTTGGCGCACACGCGGCAAGTATACGGCTTTTTATCGTTGTGCGTGTGCATGTGAAAGGTGAGATTGTAGATCTGATGGAAGGCCTTGTTGCAGATGTTGCACTTGTAAGCCTTCTCGCCGCTGTGCGTCAGCTTGTGATTCTTGTAGTTGCCCTTCTGATGGAACCCCTTGCCACAGTACTCACACACAAACGGCTTGTAGCCCGCATGAATCCGGGCGTGCGTATTGAGCGTAGAGCTGCGATTGAACGCCTTGCCGCACGTCTGGCATTTGTGCGGCTTCTCCGACGTGTGGATGATCTTGTGCCGGCAGAGCGTCGATGCCTGGCGGAAGCCCTTGCCGCACACCTTGCACACAAACGGCCGGGCGCCAGTGTGCACGGGCATGTGCCTGGTGAGATTGTAGTGCGCATTGAAGACCTTGCCGCACTCCAAGCACGAGAATGTCTTTGGCTTGCCGCCATTCGCTGAACCAGGACTGCTGTCGTCCAGCGAGCCGTGTGGTGACGGGGAACGTGAGCGGGAACGTGGATGCGAGGAGGAGACGGAGGAGGAGGGCAGTGGCAACACTGGCAATGGCGGCGTGCGCAGCTCCGTTTGTGGCGAACGCTTGCGCTTGAGATTCGCCTGCTGGGCTGCAGCTTGAGCTTGCACAGAGCGCGCTGGCGACTTCTCCAGACTCTGTTGGAGCGCTGGAGTTGGATGCTGTTGCTGTTGCTGCTGGGATTGTGCAACAGCTGCGGCGGCAGCAGCAGCGGCTAGCGGATGCCCCAAGTTGCGGCGCAACGATTGCGAGTGATGCAACGTGGCATTCAACGAGGCGGTGAAGCTGCTCAAATGTGCAGCACTTGCCAGCGTTTGCTGCTGGGCTGTGAGTGCGGCATATTGTGCGGCAGCAGCGGCACACATCAGCTGATTGGGCGCATAGTAGAGCAGTGGATACTGCGAGAGCAGCTCCTGGTGTCGTGTGTTCACAAACTGTTGCACCGCAGAGGCGGAAGCCGAGGCAGCAACGGAGGCGGGGGCAGCAGAAGCGGCGGTAATCAAGCTGGAACCGGGCACGTATTTCTTGAATGCCGAATCGTAGTTGACAGCAGCTGGCTCCTCATCATCGCCAGTCACCTCAATGGGGCTGCAGGAGCGCTCGGAGTCCGCATAATGCTCTGTGCCACTTGGCTGCTCCTCCTCTGGTTCCATATGCAATTGCTGCGGCTGCTGTTGGAGTTGCGTATGCATCGTTGTCGTCGAGGATTGTTTGTTGTCCGGCTCCATGATCTTGGCAATGGAGAACTTCAAGGGGCAAGATCGCTTGGTGTCAGCTTGATTGCTGCCCGTGCTGTTGGTTTGATTGCTGTCGCTGGCGGCGGTTTCCATGATGGGACTCTTCGATGGCGGCATCATTGCAATTACACCCGATGGACTACACGGTTGCATGCCACGCGGACTCTGCAATGAATAGAAGTGGGTAAACAAAAGGTAAGTTGCGTGTATGCAAATAAGCAACGGGTTATCAATTAATATCGAGCATACGCCCCATGATCAATGCAGTGTCCACTCAAGCGTCACTAATCGCGCTTTAATCGCAATACAAACAAAAACCCAGGGGCGTGCCATCGATATACAATTTCGATTTTGCATTCCCATTGCCACACGAGCTCTGCATTGTGGCTGCCCAGTCAGCGGGTTGCAAATTAAAACAAAACCACCAAAAATTACGGCAAAAAATATGATTGAGATATTTGTGTTTTTAACCCGTGCACTGATCACACTCGACTTGGCCAGAACAATGGTTCAGCTAACTCTTTGAGACCGCAGCATATTGCCAGTCATAAGCGAAATCAATCATAACAATCTTGCAATCCCAATCCCAATGGCATTCTGCATTATTCATTTTTGGCGCGGGTCGTCGCTTTTATATTTGCACCTCATTAAATTGCTTACACTTGGCTGCAAGTGTAAGGTCGATTCTCGGTCGCCGTCTTCATATATCGCACATATAGAACTATACATATGTATATGTGTGCTTCCTCAAGTGTTCCTAATGCGCGACATCCGTTGCGGGTTTACAACTTCGACTCCTTGGCTTTCTTTCCCTTTGCGGGCTGCCGTTTTTAATTAACTTGATTTGACGCCTCAGTAAGTAGCCCTGATTTGCTTGCCAGCTGCGCTCTGGATGCGAATAGTTTTGCATTGCCCATTGCCCTACTCCAAGTGCTCTTAATTCTATTAAAGTTTTCCCTTTTCTCAACCCCCCAAATGGGGGCGTATTAATTTTAACACTCTTCTCAGACGCTTCAATTGACGGCTGGCCACTTGCATTTACTAATACTACGAATGTGTGTCCGAAATCAGTGAAATGTTAAATGATCTGAAGTATTTTCGTAAGTACTTGTCTTTTAGGCATTTAAGTTTGTGTGAAAGTTTAATTTGTTATTACAAAAATAGCCGAGGATTGTTGAAATTATTACTCAAACATAATATTGAATACTAAAATTTAAGTATAAGTAATAATTTATAAAACCAATTACTAAAAATGATTATGAATTAAATATATTGAAAAAAAGGACTGCCTACAACTTAAGCAATTAATAATTTTGTTCTTTAAACATGAAATCAGAAAATGTTAAATAAATCTATCGATAGCTAAAATATTTTAGTGATTCTTTATATATAAACATATTATAAATACAGTTTTTACACTAAAGCACAGCAAGTTATTTGTTACAAGTGTCTGTGAAAAATTAGTTAACATTTCTTCTCCAATTCTTTTACACATAGAAATACATCTCCGCTTTCTCAAAGTTTTAAACTAACATATAAAAATGATGTTGTGTTTTAAGAAAAATATTTCTTATTTTTTTTTAAATCACAAATAATTTAAATATCTATCATCAAATTCATCATGATGTTGCACATTTCGCAAAGATACAAATGAATCTAAGTGTCAACCACAAGTATATATTCCAAATAAAAGCCGTCGGCTTGATTTAGTTATTGAATAGATAAAGCTAGCTTAGCTATGGCATAGATACGTACAAAGTAAACCATATTTAGACGCTGCCCAAAGGTATCCAATTTGTGTCTGCACCGACGCGAAGCAACGCGTAGCAGAGAGATGCAGGAAATATCTTCGAGATGCACTTGAACACAGCATGCAACACACGCAACTAGTATTCAACAATTGAGTGTTTATTTATTTGCTATTTTTGTATATTTGTTTGCATAAAATTCACTTGTCAACTTGTTTTTTTTGTTTTTTTGCGAATTCAACGTATCGAGAAATTGTTCAAAGCGAGTTGTTAACGCGTAGAGAGCGAAGAACGTGCAACGTTCAGCTCAGGAGCAGCGACCGAAGCGGAATGAAGGCAAACACGACGCCGTGTGGCCTTAAGAATTATGAAAAGGACTCGCTGACTGACAGTGTGTGCAAGTGTGAGTGTGAGCGAGTGTGTGTGTGACTCTGACTGGGCCTGTGAACTGAGCAAACTCGTCAGTCAGCGAGGCAACGCTGAGGGGTGCAGCGTTGAGGGAAAAGCAACCCCTAAGTCAATGGTCTGCGCTGCTGCTGGCTGCGATTGCGAGCGAGATGGCAATAGAGAGAAGAAACAGGCAAAAGGACGACGGCAAAGGCAACTTCATCATCATGTTCAGATTGGATGGGCCCACGTTACTGACAGCGCAGCCGACGCTGGCAGAGACGCCAACCGCATTATGAAATCTCACACAAAATGTCGAATTGGAATAATATCCTGCGGAGGAGAGTTGCGTTGAGCCCGCCCCTAAAATATTTATGTACACATTGCCACAGCTGGGTGTGAGTGAGATGGCTGCAAGCGAGAGAGAAAGACTGTATGAGAGTGGAAGAGAGCGTGATAGAGAGAGCGAGAGATGGGCAGAGTGTTGCCTGGGGCAACAGCTACGTGGCCGTGCAAAGTGGCAACCGAAACTTGGCCGTATTCTGTTCGCACTTGATTTGAGCCTTCCCTTTTTTGAGCCCCGCTCTTCGCCCCCTCTCTTGGCAGAAGATGCTGCTGCTACTCCCAGGCTACCAGGCTGCCAAGCTGCCAAGAAGCGCAGCCAGACACCGAAATGGCAGCGCCTCTGGTCGTCCACTCGAAAGCGTTGACGTTGCCTCTTTCACTTGTCCACTGCCCCACCGTCTCACCCTTTTGCTTTGCCATCCCCTTGCCTCACCCCTCACCCCTTAGCCATTTCTCTTGCCGATCCTGTTCTTTGTTATGCATTTCCATTGTCGTTTGGCATTTCGTTTTATCAGCGTCTTTGTTTGCTCATCTCTCACCTCTAGCCCATCCGTTCTCCGTACTCCGTCCTGCGCTCTTCCTCTGCCACACTGCGCTGCTATGTAAATATAATCTTATATTCCGTTTTGATGATATTGCAGTGCGCGACACGGCTTTCTTGATACTGTTTGCTCTTGGAGTTTTCCACGTTGAAATGGCATCGCCAAGGATGTCGCGCCACATCCTCGGCTGCTCCTGGCTCCTGGCTGTGCAACGTCGCTGCAGTTGAGCAGTTTGTACACACAAAAGCACAACTGTTCTGGGTCGCCAAGGGAGACAAGGGGAAGGCCGACCAAAAAGAGATACTACAAGCTGTGATGGCAGGTCCACAAGCTAAGGGCAAGACGACAAACTCGACAATGCCAAGAGCTGCGACTGTTAATTTTATATCTATCTACCTTCAATTTGGTTGCATTATAACTAAAATGTCGCGGAAATACATAGGCAAATAACATGACGCTATTCCAAATGTCCTTTCCACAGGATGCATTAGTCTAATGGCAGCTGCTGCTTAGTTCTTTCAGCTGCAACATGGATGTATTTGACTAGAGTAATTTTAGCCAACTGTGTATTATGAATATTGTTTACTATTTATTGGGAGATTGCTGTTATCGCACCAATTATATTTGCTTAAAATTTAAATTAAATAAAAAATTGATTGTGTTCACCTTATTATGAATTCTTCCCATTTACAACTTCTCACACATCTATATTACATAATTAAATATTTACTTTGTCATCCTCGCTTGCAGTACATGTTCTTTAACATTTACCTTGCTAATCAGTTATATATTTATATTATACATCTATTCTTACCATAGATTTGAGATATTTTAAGGTATTCATGCATATTCCGGGATATCGTGGTTAAATTATTTAGGAGTTTTTAGCAACTGCTGATAATTGAATAAATTATTTGCATATTTCGCACACATCATTTCATTTTGATTAATTCCTTAAATTATATATGAAAATTACTTAAGGTAGGAAAGAAGTTGTTTTATATTAAATATAGTCGTTAAAGAAAACAACGTTTATTCAATATCACATGTCTTTATAATTCTCAATGATGAGATGCATACCTGAGTTTGAATAACGCAACTTTGGATTACTAAAATTTTGGAATATTTTAGCACGAAATACTTTAAATAACTTGCTTGTGTAGTACACTCAATGTGTGCACATATTTGATATCTATTTGATTCATAAATTATAAGCTGCAGTTTTTTCCCTCTTGCTCTGGCTTTCACTTCCATCTATGTATATATTCTGCCCTCTCTCTCTGTCATTGCCAGCTGCTGCCATCGCATTTGCATTTTTGATATCTTTTACTTTTTGCACATTTTGCAGCTATTTTGAACCTTTGCATTTGCTCGTTGTGCTCGCAATTTGCCGAGTGCTTTGCAAACCCCCGCTTCTGCCCCGCTCTCAGCTACTGTTAGCTCACTCGGACGCAACTCTCTCCCTCTCTTTCTGCCTGTTTATCTCTATCTCTATCCAGCTGTGTGTGTATATATTTGCTCAGCCTTTGTGGCCAGGGCCAGGCCATTGCTGAGAGTCGACGAGGTGCACACGCCCAGACTCAGAACGAGGACGATGACGTTGACGCTGACGACGATGGCTAAACCCTGGAGGAGTCAACCTGGCCATCAGCCCAGTCTTCAGCCTCAGCCTCAGTCTTCAGCTTCAGCCTCGGTCTCGGCCTCGGCAGCTTTTCACAGTTGTCGTTTTGTTGGTTCAGTGCTTTTGTGAATGTCCAGTTTGTTCGTTGTTGTTCAAAATGGACTCGTCATTTTTTTAGGTGCAGCCTTTTTGTTGTTCCGCCCTCCCATCTCATTCAACTACCCCTGCAGTCGGCTGTCTCTGTTCTCCTCCCTTCCTTCCTTCCTTCCATCATCATGCTGCTCATTCGTGTATGTATTTAGTTAACTAAATGCAGATTGCACATTTCTGCATTATACGGGCATTTTGCAGTGCAAATGCAACTGCGACGGTTACGAGTGATAAGTGCATTTGTTTAAGCACAAACACACACACACACACACACACGCATATGACCTTTAATGTGCTCATTCATATATCATTATGTTTATGTATATAGGAGTAAGATCTTTTAAGTAAATGCCGACATTTAACTGTTATTTATTTGAGTCTCGTAATATACAATTTATATTTAATGAATCTATTAAATATTATTCGGAAAAACTGTAAAAGTTTTCTATTGAAACTATTGACTAAATATATAAATATCAATTTATACATTATTGAACGGAGCTGTTTCTAACCTAATTTAGCTTTAATTTACTCGCATTTGTTAAGTTCACTATATTATTACACATATTAATTTGTTTGTTAAATTCCATTTTTTATCGTACGTTATTTTTCAAATAGTAAAAAATGTGTTTTTATGTAAATGTTTTACTACCTTCATATTATTATGTTGTTTACTTAATTAACTAAATGCATAAAAATTTGTAAGCTTTTGTATTAGTTCTTTACTACATTTTTCTATTTTGCTTAGTTTACTAAATTTTATATTGAATTTTAAACTTTTTTTCTACATGATTTCTTCAAATTATGTTTTTATAAATTACTTTTCACTACATACTTTTATTCTAGAACAAGTCTAATAATATTAGAATTGCAATAATAATGCAATGATTTGTAATCCCAAAATATATTTTATACAATTTGTGTCTCAATTTCGTTCTCTAAGGAATTACCCTAATAATACACTTATCGAGACAAGCGGCTGAGTAAGCAGGTAAAGCACATAAGTACTAAACGTATATGCAGATTTTGTTTACCACACATCGAGACAGAAGAAGCAGACTGAGTTTGGGTATAATTTGTGGGTGTTATGAGGAATTAACCTCTTAATGAACTAATTTACTCAAGATTAAGACAGTAAACAAAAGGCGGCCACAGCTAATTGAGGAATGTAAAAAAGATTGGTAACAGTAGCAGTAGCCGAAGGAGGAATGGGAATAGGAATGGGAATGGGAATGGGATCAACCTCCAGACACGCAAACCTGCAAAGGGAGAAAGACAGAGAGAAAGCAAGTGAGAGGGAGAGAGAAGTAGAGTAGGTAGATCTGAGATAAGATGCAAGCAATTTGCAAGGCGGTTAATCTATTTAAACGCGCCAAATACGCGTGACACAAAAGGAAATGGGAATGGGAAACAGAGGCAGAAGCAGGAGCAGAGTAGGAAGCTGCAGACGCATGGTCGAGTGCACAGATTTAGGGATAGAGCGGATCAAAAGCGGACCCAAATGACCGAAAACTCGGTCTACACCGTCGTCGACGTCGACGACGGCAGAAAACAAAAGGATAAACTCGTCTAATTGCGATTGTATGAAAGGAAACAAACCTGCCGCGCATGCGCAAAAGCCGATTGTCAGCGCAGGACGAGAATTGAGAGCTGAGAACTGAGAACTGCGAACTAAGAATGAGAATGAGACTGAGAACTGAGAACTGAAACACAGTGCAAGTCTGTGTCTTGATTTGAGGATGGAACTCACAACCTCACATCCCATCATCCCTTAATCTGTGTCGGTAATCGGCAAAATGCGCACAATGAGCGGGCGAAATCTTTTTGAACTTTTACAAGCGAAAAGAAGGTTAGCAAAATATTATTATAAACCTTCAGGGTTCCCGTTCTCATTCCCGTTCCCGTTCCGTAACCCACATACAACACATATTAAGTATGTGCTGCTGTTTACTCTTCAATGAACTCAAAACATTTCAATTTCACAATGGCAACAAAACGCTCTTGCATCGTCCTTGTCCTTGTCCTCATCGTCCACGCTAATATTGAGATTTGCAGGATTACATCAATTGTGAAATTGGTCAAACACCGCAATTGTTTCATTTGCAAATCGGATATTTGTTGCTCGGACAGCAGTAGCAACAGACAGACAGACAGACAGACAGACACCCACGCCACTTCATCCATCGAGGAGTGCTCAGTGCTCGGCAGCTGTTGAGTTTCCCTCGTGTATGGACCAGATCCTTTGTGGTCAGTCAGGGTCCTGCAGCTTGGTGTCATGGTTACTTACCAGTATGTATGTATGTATATGCCTGCCTATTCCAATAATGTGATCTTATACAATGCCGTGTAATCGCTTTGGCTTACCACAGATTATGCAAGTAACTGGATGAGGACTTCATCTCTCTCACTCGTAAATGCAACTTTCCTCGTTTGCTGGCTTTGATTTCACAGTTTTTCACAAGAAATTGTGAAAATCTCCATAAGCTTGCGTACGACTCGACATGTCACACAAGGTGTAAATCTTCAATTTTAAGGTTAATTTACGTATGAGGTGCGAGCTGTGAAATGTTTTAGTGGTTTAGTAGGGCAAGAACAGGGGCACAAATCTGAACAGAGATGGCAACTGACTGAAGAGTAATGTATTTAGATGAATGTATTCCTATAAACATTGTATGAACTGCATGATATTGTATTACAAAACAATATTCAATAAAGAACATAAACAAAAAATACAAAACACAAATCTTGTGATACAGTTGTCATTTGTAGTATATGAAAAAAATACTCGTAGTTTAACTTTTTATTTACTTTTCAATCTTAAATGAACGCACATCCAAAATGTCTAAAATTTCCACTGTTTTTTTACACAGTTTTCTGTGTTCTTTATTTTGAACTGACCTAACCAATTTCCCACCCAATGCCAAGCCGAAAGTTTTGACAATCTGTTGACCGAATAATCCCATTTGATGCAAAAGTGCTTGCATTTGACACTTGGGAAAAGTGTTATATCTGGAGCAAAACCCTCTTCTCAAAATCAAAAGTTCCCACTGGTAGAAAAGTTTATCGCAGGCAGTTTTTTTCATTTTGTGAATTGAAATAATTTTTTAAATGACACTAATAGGCTTAGGTCGCATTAGCATACGGAGAGCGATGCAAGATAAATGCTGAAGTTGTAAATGGAAATATCATTGGAATTAGGACAACTTACAAAGGAGTCGCGTGACCAGAAACTTATGGAAGCAAAAAAAAAAAAAAAACAATTTAACGTGGAGATGAAAAGTCGCCCACATTTTTGGCAAATTGAATCGAAAGGAGTTTAAAGGGTTTCTGTGCAGATTGCCAACCCTCTGCATCTCTCTTTACCTCAAACTTTTCAGAGACAGAAGGTGGCGATTCCACTTCTCGTTATACGCATATTTTTTTTTTATGTGGTGTTTGTTTGAAAAGTACTTGTTTAATCGGTTTGTTTGTGACATTTCTATTGCTGCCCCTGCCTCCGTTTGCTCTTTGCTCTTTGTTTATTTAGTGGTAGGCCTGACACGCGTGCACAGCCCACTGCCCAACCACCCAACGACCCAAGCAGCTAACCACCCAGAGATCTGGCTGCCAACCCAGAAATCCATCCAGCCATCCATCCATCTGAAAGAGTTCTCTTGCTCTCTCATTCTCTTTGAGGCATCATTGTCGGTTAGTAGGTGTGTCTGTTTGTGGGTTTTTCCTGCTCATCACCTCATCCCAATCCCCAGGCTGGCATACAAAAAGTTTCGTTTCGGTGGATGATGTTTTGGGTCGTCTACAGTGGAGAGGGGGAGGGGGGGACGAAAGGGAGACATCGCTTAAGTGCTGCCAAACAAAAAGAACACATTTACTGGGATACAGCTCGTAGTATTCCCTCTTCCCCCCCCCCCCCCTCGCTAGCCGGGTGTCTCGAATATGCTGCGAGTGTGAATTGTAATTACAGTGAAATCAGCTTTTGGCACTTGTTTAGCTTCTTCAGCTAGGCTGGATGCGGAGAGGGTAGAGAGTGGTGGTCTCTCCTTCTGTTTCTGCATCTGCATCTGGCTGTGGTTGCTTTTGTGTACTGTATGAACTGAGTTGAAGTGCTTCAGCTTCAGCTACAGCTTCAGCTTGTGCTTGTCTATTATGATGGAGGCGTTTCTTGCCAGGAATTCGCACACATGACGCGTGATTTATTTCTTCCTAATTGGCTTTCCCTGCGTTCACTGCCATTTACATTGCAGCACCCCCTCCCCCCAGCACCTTCCTTCCTCAACGCCCCTCTGTCATATATTTTGACAGCAACTCTTGATTTGATGGGAGGGCGTTTTGCTGATTCCCATTTTTTTGCTCCTGTTCATCTTTTTCATTCCATGGGCGTTGCCGGAAATTGTGGCTCAGCAAGCTAAATTAAACATTTGACATCGTTCAATGCTCGATTTGGTCGCAACTGCAAAACGCATTTATTAGCGAAATTGAGTGTGAATCCTTGCAGATTCATTCAGAAAAGGTTAAGTGGAATTTCCGAGATTTGTCATTGCAATTAAATATTTTATAGGATTATTTTAAGGCTAAGAGAAATAGATGACATTTATAGGATTATAGAAATTGGCACAGATACTAAGAACATTATTATTGATGAACATTTGTCATTACTTGTCAAATATATGTTTGAATGATATATTCCATTAGTCAATAGGGAATCTCAGACAATAACATTTTCTTAATACTTATAAAAAAGATTTCTGTATTAAACAAATATTTCCATAAAATGAGGAATTAAGCATAAAATGATTCACTTCTAACATTACTTTCAATTTATATTTCATTCTTAAAACAACGTATTAAAACTTCAGCATTCAACTGTTGTCCAAATATTTCTCAAATGCTTTCGTAAACTAAACTCTTTATGCCTTTTCTCTCTAAATAAAACCCACAGTTGAACTCTTGCCCAGTTCACACGTTTTGTCTGGTTTATGATCTTCCATATTCTTTAAATTCCCATCCTTTTTGCTCTTAGCTATACAAGTGTTTACCCTTTCATAATTTAACCAAAATATTTAAGGCAAATATTTGATATGCTGTGCATAGATTTGGGCTCAATTAAGCAACTAAGCATCGCAAACTACATGTCTAATCCTTTTGTTAAACCCGGTTCAATCCCATCATTACTCTGTCCAGCAGACACAATAGCCAACCGAAAGGAATCTCAGTCTGATCCTGCGGCACCCACACACATTTTCACATTTTCACAATTCCACATTTTCAGATTTTTCACATTTATGTTAGGTAGCAAGTCGGCCAGGTTCAAAGCTGGCAAATATCTTTCTTTCTTTCTTTCTTTCTTTCTTTTTTGTTGTCTGCAGAACAATTGGACACAAGTGCCGATAGGAAAATACATTAACTGACAGTATTTTGACGTGTTTGAATTTATGTTTTGGCATCGCATCTCCAAAACGAACCCAAATTATGCGGATTTAAGTTGTTTTGACCGAGATTTCACTGTGAAATCAGCTGCCCTTTCACTTTGTGCAAATTGTGCAACCCAATTAACTTGGCCAACATGATGACTGCATAATTGCTGCTGACCAGCAGCTGCGGTTTGCACTTCAGCAAACTCAGCTAATTATGCTTAGGGACTTCACATGCATCCAGAAATATGCAACAGACACTTGAAAGGGATTTAGAATGTTAAATGTGATTGAATATGAGATAGCCACCCAAAATTAGATGCCCTAGTTTATAATTTGCATAAGAGATAAAACGAAAATTATGACTGCCATTATTTTAAGAGTACAAAATACTTATATAATTATCCTGCTATTTTAGAAAATCTTAAAGAATAGTAAGGAAACACAAAAATTAAGTTCAGAATCCGCTCAAATAAAATGTTCTTTAACATGATAGATACATAATTCATATTATATAATCATAACCTAACATAACTCATTATTGTAGTTATAAAAATAAACAATGGTTCTTAAACTCATTTCTTATGTTACATTAGTGCTAGTCACTCACTTACTCCACTTAAATAAATAATAACAAATAAATCTACACCTAACTAATCAAAATGAATACTTAAGTTTGCAGCAAGACCACTCACACTCATTCATCTCAAGCTGTCAATTGCTCTACTCATCGAGTCTATCTATTTCCTTCTTCGATTTCCGTCGATTTCCAAGCGCAAGTCAAGTGTCAAAGAGCCGTCCACAAAACACGCTAATAATAACTACTTAAACGTCAATGCGGTAAAGTGTCTGCAACATGGCCGGAAATAAGTAAAAGCCAATAAATCAGCAATAGAGGAAATAAAGCAAGCGTGAGAGACTCACGAATTCAAGACGCACAGATACCCTATAAACATCAGTGCATAACTAATCAAAGCACTTACAACTTTAAGTGTCGTTATTGGCCTAAGCAACCCTGTTGCTCTGCTTGGAGAAAGAGCATTTCAAACGAGGGCTAAACAAGCATTTAAGGATCGTCAAAACAAACAAAAGTGTCGTCGTGGCAAGCGACAAAACTCAGCCCACATTCAACTGTCCAACGAATTGATGGAGAGGGAGAAACTCTCTCTCTCTCTCTCTCTCTCCCTCTGAGTCAGCCTGTGCTTGAGACTAAAGCTGGTCCGCCGATGTCTGGTATCTGGTGTTTTTGTGGCTACCGGAAGATGAGCTAATAGGACGCGTGTCGGCAGCGTCGTTCAATTTGTTGCAATTATAATTGTATTGGCTTCTTCGGTCTCCGGTCGCGTGTCACAATTTTTATTGGATGTACTAGATGTCGATGTAAATGTCATAATGTTGCATAATGCGCTTAACCGCACTTCCCACAGCTACGGGGTGGCACTGGGAACTGGGAACTGAGCATGTTAATCATTTTTCGCCCGTCACAAAAACGAGGACACGAGCTTTGGGTTTGGACCGTTTGACTTGCCTTGTTTGCAGGTTGTTAAAAAGGCTCACAACCCTTCACTGCCAGAGAGTCGTGCGTTTGTCACGCGGAAGTGTTAGAGTTGCTGCTGTCGGTTGATGTTGTTGTTGTTGTTGCTTTTTATTACAGGAAGCACACAATTTTCCACGAACATTTCTCCTCTGCTATTTTTTTTTCCTATATTTCTAACCTGGCCGACGTCAAAACATTTCATATCCTTATGCTAATCAGCCTGGCAATGTTTGCAACTATGTCTGCGAGTACTTTTTCCCATGCGAAGCGCAGCGGAAAAGGGAAACTCATTGGACATGATAGTTAAATATTTGTTGAGCAACGAAAAGGAAAGGGTCAAGGGACAGACAGGCGTGACGCCAATACATTTATTTAAACGAAACGACAAGTAAAACTAGGCTAACGATTGTTTGAATGGGGACAGCTTACAAATTTTCAAGAAGTTAAGTCTGTTAGATTTACAACTTTGTCAAGTTCCATAAATAAGAACTAAGTAGTACACACCTTACAATAAAATGTGGTTGCTTCTCTTAAATACCATGTCACACTTTTTAAAAGAGGAACCGCCAATGAAGGCAAGACTAAGACTTTTTTATGCCAGCCTCTTCCATTACAAATTTAATACAAAAATTCTACAAAGTCTAATAAACTTGCTATACAAAACGTCTAAGTACTAAGTTCATAGTTATAATATTCCAAATACTCAATTTTCCTATTGCCCAATTTAATCATCAATTTAAGTTTCAAAGTTATAATAAAGCTCAACAAAAATAATAACAAAAACATATTAGCAGCTATACAAATGTTATAGAATCATACTGAGGAATAATTTTAAAATCCGTTTGCTGACAGCAAATCAATGTTAGGAAAAACTTATCTTCACCTTGAACTTGGATCTCATATGCTTCGAAACAGGATGTAGGATTGCTCAGATTACAATAAACTCAAGCTGAAGTCGAAGCTGAAGTTGGCACGAGCCACATTGTAATGCCAAGAGATGAGAGAGAGAGCGAGAAAGAGAGAGAGAAAAGCATAAAGCGAAAAGCACAGAGGAACAGCATTTAATGAGCAGTTGCTTAGTTAGCGAGAGCAGACGGAACAAAGACGAGGACACAGGAAGAGAATAGAAGCAAACTGACAGGCTACGCGGAAGGACAAAAGCAGAAGCCAGAGCCAATGGCAGGACATCAAGATGCCAGCAAGAGCAAGAACAAGAGCATATGCATTTAATTTAATATTGAATAAAGGCAAACAAATGAAAGCATAAAATTTCGCTTTCAATTACAGCGTCTAGCGAGGGTCGGAGGACGAAGGACGAAGGACTCGGTACTTGTTTTGTTGTTCGGCTTTTGCACATTTGTTGTTTTCTTTTTTTTTTTTTTTTGTATTTTGCTGGTCGTAGGACAATTTACGTGAATATAATTAACCGGAAGCGGGAACACGCGCCAGGCGAGCAGACGAGACGATGAGACGAAGTCGCGGAACCCGACAACGACAACAAGACGATAAGGACGATGCCACCGACGATCGCTGAGTATCCTTGCTGTGGAGGATCGCGTGTCAACAACCGTTCAAATATGCGAGAAATGAAAAGAAAAAGCGTTTCCGCTACGAAAGCGAAATTGAATTGTAAATTCAAAGGCGGAGAAGCAGAGAAATCAAATGTCAGTCGAGAGAGCGAACGCAACAAGGACTCGGTTAACGCCCAAAAGACGCAACCGGTTTTGCAATACAAAACAAACAGCCGAGCACGGGATGATCATGAGGATAATGATGATCATTAGACGGGGAGTAAACAAGTAGAAGATGAAGTACAAGCAACGCGCGTTTTGATTATCCTTGCCCACTTCAAGGAGCTGCTGCTGATA
The DNA here is from genome assembly GCA_035046325.1 of Drosophila niveifrons. Taxonomy (NCBI): domain Eukaryota; kingdom Metazoa; phylum Arthropoda; class Insecta; order Diptera; family Drosophilidae; genus Drosophila; species Drosophila niveifrons. Next base: position 11,909,263 of record JAWNOC010000068.1, read on the forward strand.
CAGAGCAGCAGCTGCGCCTGTTCAAATCTCAGCGAGCAATTGTTCAGTGCCGCACATTGCTTCCTGTCTTGCTGCTCAGCCGGCGCATTGTGTGCATCCCGCCACCGGAAGGATCAGCAGCCAAGGCAAGCCAAATATAGTAGGCACGAGGGGCACAAGGGTTTGCTTGCTCCTACTTCTTCTATTTCTTTTGGAGGCGTGAGCTTGATGTGTGTCGCATATGTAGCAATTAAATGCCAGCCAACATGTGCCAAACAAATTGTGTACTTCAGCGCGTGCCGCTGACGAAGACGAAGGCAAAGACGTTGACGTAGCCGAGGGTTTCTAGGAGGAGGCGTTGTAGAAGGCGTCAACGCCCGATGCTGATGCAAAAACATTTTGCAGCAGGCCAAAGTCATACGATCTTCTAGGGAATGCGGCAGCTGCAATCAGAAGAACTCTTACTCCAAATCAGGTCAAGCTGAAAAGTTTAATTAAAGTGCTCTCTCTATACTGACAAATTTTCCTCCAGCTTTGCATTCTTCGCATTCCCAATAGTCTTGGCTAATTGACCGAGCAGCGACTACTCGAGTGCTCAATGAACACAACAATGGCAACAAGCCCAAAGTCCCAAAGTCATGGCAACATGAGCAATAAAATTTAATATCCGTTTCGAGTGTGCAATTTGCGTAAAAATGTTTGCATAATCCCCGCCAGACTTGGAGTGACAATGGGTCACTATAGAAGGGGGGGGAGGGCATTGATATAAAAACGTCGGAAGAAGCAGATAAATCACGCAGCAAAAAAGTGAGAAAACTTCTCGAAAGCAGCGAGAGATAAAATAGAGATAAGCACTTCAATGGGGGTTTTTCCACATTTCGACATTTCAACGATTACTCTATTAGCTGAGAAGGGCAGGGACTTTTTTTTGGTGTTGTGCTGGTGTTGCGAGTGTGCGGTGTTCGATTTGATTAATTTGTTAACAAACTGAAAGTAGCAACAACAACAGCAACAGCCACAACACAACATAGGGCAACAACAGCAACAACAACGAGCGTTGAGTAATTGCCGAGAGTCACGTCATTGCGCCTTGGCCCGAAATTTTTTAGTGAGCAACCCTGATGCAGTCCCTGCTCCTCCCCTTTCCTGTCCTGTCCTTTCCCTTCCCCGTGTTGGCAGACTGAACAACTTCGGCGTATTAGCTAAAAGCGCATGAAGATCGCAGCGACGATAAAGCCAACTGAACGGCAAAATGTAAATGAGAAACTGGCACTTGAAAGTCGTTGTCGTTGTCGCTCTCCCCCAGGCCAGGAGGTAAGTAACGCACACAAAGGGTACAAGTTGAAGTCCTTAAGTGAAATCTCCAGCAAAGGATCTTGCTCAACTCCAGCAAAGTGTACAGCACAAGCTACTTGCAAGCTCTGATGAATACATTTACACAAAGATACTTTGTACTTTAATAAAACAGACTTGACTTTGAAATACTTTTCTGCTTACTTTTTAAATTTATGATATTACAAATCTTGTGTTGCTTAAGAGGCTTGCAAATTTTCAATGTGAAATACTTTATGAACTCCAGGTATTGTAGATACTTTGTTTCCCTTTATTAACTAAGCTTCTATTTTGTAGACACCTGTGGAGATATTACAAATTAATTAAAGCATTAATAGCTATGCTCGCTTGCATTTTGCTTTTGCATATCAAACTTCTTTAGCGCCATAAAATCGTCTGTTCGCTACAGATACATTTGTATCTGCATGCAGCGTTCGCTTGCTGCAGCAAGACGCGCATCTCTGCCTAGCAGATATATTTCTATATGCTAGCTGCTGCCGTATTGCCGTGTTGCGTTCTATAAATATCGGAACTGCCGCTACGCATATTTAAATAGCTGTTTTTTTGTTTTTCAGGTCGAAACTGAATGTTTTGTTAACAAAGAGAACAAACATTGAGCTCACACTCTCTTATACACAGAACAGAACAATTGGTAGATCTTTCAATGAGTTATGGATACATTAAGGTAATTGAAATGGGGTTTTGTTAACAAGTGCATGGGTGATAAGACGCGATAAGAATGTTCGACCCTTTGGCGCAGCGGATAGCGCGTTGGACTTCTAATCCAAAGGTCGCGGGTTCGATCCCCGCAAGGGTTGTGCTTTCGATAACGCATTTTTTTTCCTAAATTCTTTTTTGTTGCCCTTCATTGCGTAATCAGGGCAAGCAAGCATTTAGCCAAACCTCATTAAACTGTACAAACACCTGAATCAAGCATAGCAAAGCGAATCTTTTCAAATGGAACTTTCAAATACAAGTGCCAGCAGCCCAATTGGGAGAACGCTAAATAAACTATTTGCTTGACGCAAACAGTATATAAATTAAGTATCTGGTAAAGATACAACAGAAACCAAAATCTCGGCAACAGAAATCTCAATCCCTCGAGGGCTGAAACATATTTCGCGCTGGCTTAGATCAAGCGTAAATTGCAACAGCTGTCAAGTGGCTCTGGATGGCTGGCTGGATGGCGGTTTTTCCATATCTGTTGAGTAAACAGCAACTAACAGCCTATTAAATTGTTTACATGCCCCGCGCAAATATTGACAAAAGATGCGCTCGCTCTGCTTACAAAACATTGCAGCTAGATACTAGAGGGTTGTTTCACTCTTCATCTCGCTCACTTCGATATCTCTGCTTTGTCTGTCTGCAGATACTCGACGATAAACTAAAGGTAGCAATTTGTTGTCGCTTGTCAAATGATCAGCGGAGCACGCGAGTTGCAACAAAAAAACTTGCACACACACACAAATCAAACGACGCCATTTTGTTGCTCAAGCCTTCAAATGTGCAACTCGAAGTCTTTGCCTTTTCAACATTTGCCTTTGCCTTTGCCTTTTACCTTTACCCGCATTTTCCAGCAATTTGCCATTTGCAACATGTTTCGTTATGCCTCCAAGTTGCAAATTGCGCTTGTTGTTGCGTTTCAAAATAAATTCCCATTTACTCTGCCGTAATTTGCCGACAGCCGAGCTCCGCCCCCAAAAACAACAACAGCAAAAATTGTAATTTACATTTCAACGAGTTCGAGCTGCAACTTCAGACTTTGCATGTTAGTAATCTCTTTTTAAATGGCCCGCTAGCAGAAGCTTATAATAGAAAGTCGAGGTACAAATATAGAAGAGTATTGTTATCATAAAAACATTGACGAAGAAGGTAAACTATCGAGTATAATAATAATAATAATAAAAGTGGCCTACATGCTGTACATGCTGAACATTTTATTATTATTTTGTTTTAATCAAATGTAAAGTAAGAGTTTCCATAGATATATGTAAATGTTAGGCACCCAAAGAAATGCAAGCTGCATCTATATTCAGTTTTTTTTTGGGATGAATCCGTATATAGATTTTCTCAGGCCAATGACTTCAATACCCTTTCAAAAGTCGTAGATCTAGCTTACATTCATTACAAATGGATGGCATGGCATTGAGCATGAACTCTATTCAATCCCTTTTGTTATCCACCTCAATGTCTTTCTGTCTGCCATTCAATCTAAAACTATCCGTAACCAACAATTTTCGCCACAGGTTAAAAAAGATGAAAAAGCGAATCACGTACACTTCTGACTTCAGCACCCCAAAAAAAAAATAGCTGATCTTGCGCTGTTGGCTTATTCAGGAACCGCTCAACACAATATACCCTGAAAATATTACGCATACGCAATGTATGGCAGCGAACAGAAAAGAGCAGAGTCCATGGAAATGGCAGCAGCTGCAAAAGGAGCGCACAAAAGGCGAACACACAAATGTTACTACAATTACGCATAATAAACAAAAGTTACACGGATCGACAACAGCAATAGTAACCAGGGGACGATGACGGAGACGGAGACGGGAACGGGGAGTGAGGAGTGAGGAGAGCGCATAAAACGCATACTTAATTGCGGGTTTTCAAACGAGCAAACTCCGTTGCAAATATAAAAAAGGAAAAAGGAAAAAGCGCACTTGAATGGCCAGCATGGAAGAGATTTTTAAGGGTAGTCTTTTTTTTTTTGGGATCACCGGGCGGGCGCAGTTTGGCTTCCAAAAAATGGCTACATACGGCGATCCATGGAAATTGCAACAAATCGTCTAGAGCCCTCAGCAGTAGCAGCAGCAGCATCATCATCAAAGCAACCCCTTTTTGCCGCACCCAAAAAAAAGAACAGAGCAACACTAAAATGGTTGACGTCTCGCGAGTTTTACATTATTACAAGCGCAACAACGGGCGTTCTATGAATCGGATTGACTGAAGAGGGCAGTGGGAAGGGGGAGAAGTAGTTGCCTTGCTGCAGAGTTACAGCCCGATTGCCGAAAGGCAAATGCAAAGAATTTGTATCTAATAAACTTCCATATGTGCTGGCTTCTCGGGTCTCTCTCTTATTAGGCATAAATATTTGATTGGGTTCATCTTGCATCATGAGGGTGCCCATACAACCAAAAAATGGGTGTGGATAAACGTTGGTTGGTGTCAATGCTTGCTTCTACATGCCACATTTTGGTGGTGGTTCTTTCGCTCATGCCATGTATCAAAATTATTACAATTTCATTTTGTTGATTTTTCAATTCTCTACTCAACTGACCCTCGGATGGGAGTCGAGACAACAACAGCTCAAGTGGTGATGGCTAAAGTTGTTTATTAAATGTCGATATGGTGAGACCTCATAAAAAAGATACATTTCATAAGCTGTAATAATTATATGGCATTATATTTTAAGCTGCGCCATCTTTCTCGAATATCTATTTAAAATTCAATTTTGAATGGAATTAACCCACTTGAGAAGCCTTTATTGGAAAACATAATATTACTAATTGCAAATTTATGATAAGTAATTGGGCAGCTCTTCTCTGTGATTGTATATTCAATATTTTGAAATGGTTTAATAATAATTAAGTTGTTAAAAGACTCACCCGTCAACAATGTGGAATAGAAAGTCTCTAAATAAAGTATTCTGCAAAATATAATACGTATAATCGTTAAAAAATCAAATATATAAAAAACACTAAGATCTCGAGCTAAGAAATTATTATTTGCTTCAAGTCAATTCAAATTTCCAAGTGCTTTTTTAAGCAATGTTGAATGTCACATACGCTGAGCAAAAAAAAAAACGAAATAATCAACTGCACTAAAGCTCACTTCAAATGACAATGAAAGCAAATATTTACATTAACCAAACACACAAATACATACAGGACTAGAGTCCTTTTCAAGAACTAAACAGGAATGAAACGAATGCAAACGAAACGCAGCCAAACACTCACACACACACACACAGAGTTCACCCGCAAATCTTTTGTCAAAATATGAAACTTCAAAACAATTACCTCAGCCTCAGCAACTGGCAAGCACTTGAGCACACAGAGAGCACGAGAGGATGAGGAGCTGTGGGATTTGTGGCAGGACTCGGAATCGGAATCGGAAGCATGCGCAAACTGCGCAAATAAACAATTAAAATGTCACAATGATTGCCGTCGTACCCGTGTCAGGGAATCAAAAAACCACGAAAAATCGGTAAATACGTTGAACCCCAAAGGAGCACAGCCTCGGCAGTAAAAGAAGAGGAAAAAGGGAAGAAAAATGAGGAGGTGAAGCAAGAGACGTGGCGTATAAAAAGCATTTGGCACTACCATTAACATTAACATTCCCATTACCACTTTGAATTGCATATTGTATTTATTCAAAAGCGCATTTTACAACCACGTGGCGATGACGCCGACTCAACTCAACTCAAAGCGACTCGACTTGACGGCGACTAACCGACTGACGGTAAACCGTAGAGCGTAGAGCGTAGACCGTAAGACATTTTACCCCACGGGCATTTGGCAATGTGTGCGGCGCACTCAGGCGAGCCGAGCAAGTCAACACACACACAGCCAACCTGGCTGTCAGACACTGCATGGCAAGGACTTGCAAGTCCTGCGAAGGCGTTGCACAAACAAACAGCAGCAACAACAACAACAGCAAAAATCCCAATTAAAAATTGAAAAGCGCGCGAAAAACGACAGTTAAATAGTAGTAGTCGAAATGAAACGTCGTCAAGTTTTGTGGCCACCATGCTGAGCTGAAGTTTCTGCTCATCCTCCCCCCTTTGAAGCACGCTGTGTGTGTGCGTCTGTGGCATTAACAATTGATGCACGACGACAACTGCCACACGGTTGAACTTTTGACAGATTGTCGGACTCAGCTGGGAGCTTACTTAGAGGCACTTTCCATTTCATTTCACACATACACACACACACTCACACTGACACAGTGAGCAGAGCACATCTTGCTTGTGCTTCCTTCCGGGCAGCTCCTCAAGTGGTGTTGACATCCCAAAATGGCCACTGTGGCAAAGTCACAAGTAATTCAACAGCCGTCAACTTGAAAATTCACTTTTTGCAATAAGAATGTAACCACGAATTTTGTTGACAACCACATTCGATGACACGATACATTTAAACGAACTAATGAGACAACGAAATTATCGTTTATCGAGCCAAGCTCGAGTTCCGAATTAGGGGAAATGGAGATAAGGAACGAGTGAGCATTTTTTAACTTCATCATAATTTGTTCGCAAAAACAATTAACTTGTCAAACACTTGCTGAATTTTAATTTTAAATTTTTGAGTAACATATAGAAATTTTGTGTGTTAAATAAAAAAAATAAATGTTTTTGATAATATTTATTTTCATGAGAAAGATCTTAGCCAACTAAAGGCTATCATAATTATATATTCATACAAAAAAATAATAATGCGCAACATCAAATATGTATGTAGATTGAAATATTCATAAATTTAATATTGCCATCAACTTTGAATTTGAGCGATAAATAAAAAGTATCTCAATTTAAATTTCTTGTAAAAAGTAAGTACATAAAAAGTAGAACTCACCTTCAAAGTTAGACAAATATTGTTATGATATTTGCTCCTTCTAATTGCAGTTAAGTATTTAAATCCGTTTTTGATGTCTTGAGTTAATATTTGTTTAATATTTTGAGTGTTGTGGCAACTTCAAAGCTTATTGCGAAGCGTCTTTTAAATGAATCCCAGACTAATCAAGCCAAGCAATTGCTGCAGGCGATATCGGCGACTGTTTGCCAGTTGTCTTAGTACTTCTAGGGTTAATCGCAGCACACACACACACACTAACACAGTCACATACACTGAAACACGCACAAATCGAGGGAGCCAAGGTGAAAGCTGTCCGTTTAATTCGCACCGATGAAGAAAAGAAGCCCAGAAGAAACGTTTGCAAATTGCGACCGCGCGTTCAAGACGTCAATTTCGGAATGTAAATATTTGATTTATGAGCCCAAAGTAAGTTAAGGCAAAACAAAAATAATAAGAGTGTAGTCGGAGGCCAACTCGTCGTTCCACAGTTCCACGGCTCAGAAAGGAGACACGAGAGCATAGCAACCGCGTTTAACGTTAATAGCAAAGTCAATAATGCGCTACCGTTGACGTTGCCGTTGCCGTTACCGTTACGTTGCATTACATTTCGCGGCTCTTTCTCACCTACGCATTTGGGATGGCTCTTCTTCTTAGCGAGTTCGAAAATTTGCCGTCGGGTTGCAAAAGCCAGTCAAAATGTATAAAATGCGCGCGTCATGCTTTCTCGCTCTGACGCCACGTTCTGGAATGAAATGAAACACATACGGAACATCATTATCATTGATCAACATCATTACTCTTCACTCTCTCGTTCGCTCTCCCTTTCTCGCTTGCACCAATAAGAGAGCGCGCTGCTGCTCCCCTTCTACCCCCTCTCTATCAAAAAACTTCTGAGGGCTGTTTCTCTGAACCAAGCGCAATATGTCTCTTGTATATTGAGTGTGTGTGTGTATCATGTTATGTGAGTATGTATTTTGTAGGCAGCTGCTGTATCTGCGGACTGTCCTTTTTCTAAGCTGTGCTCCTACATCTCTCTCCCCCCTTCCTAGCTGACTGAATACATATTTGTACTGCAATTTGGCGGCGCACGCTCCTCTTATGATTTGCCTCTTTTTTCGTTCTCATTTACACAAGTGCGTTTTTGGGTGCCCCCTTGTTACGACCTCTCCTCCTCTCCCGCTGCGCCATTATCGGTCGTTTGATATATGTACACACCAATACATTCTCATTCCCATCGCATACACATACATATGTATGTTTGTGTGCAAAAATGTTTCCCAAATTCCTTGTGCGAAATATGAACTGTCTGTGTGCGCACACTGGGAGACTTTTTAATCAAATAATTACTATAATTGTAATGCATGGCAATGTTCGATATTAAAAGTTCCCATACAAAATGTTGACATTTCAAGAATGAAGTTGACTTTTAAGGAACTGACACTAAAATGAACAAAGCCAAGTTGCGAGTAAGAAGAGAAAATAAGAGAGATTAAAATCTGTTTATATATACCAAATAAATGCACGTTAAATAAAAAGACAAACTGCAAGCGCAGCAAAGTAATGATAATTCTACATACATATGTACATGCATACATACACATACATACACGTATGCATACGCTATTAGAACGAAATGAGCGAGCAAAAATGGCAACAACAAAATGACAGCAGCTCAGCAGGTGAGTGAAAGGCGCAGTAAAAGCTCAACGCCTAAGTAAATAAAACATCGTTGCTCCTCTTTGCGTTTGTGTGCGCGCCTGTGCCCGCTCTCATTGTCAACAGCTACTAAAACAGCAATGCAACTTCATCATGAGCATGGCGAAATGTGGGCGTGTGTTTTGCTTCTGCTTCTGCTACAAGGGACAGGGGCAGCGCATGCGTCTGTCTCTCGCTGTCGCTGTCACACTGAAGGTAGCACCCATTTTGTATTTGAATGGTGGGTGTGTCTTCGCTCACTCACACACATGCACAATCTCTCACACACATCGCAGGCAAAACGTACGCACTCGTCCTATGCATAGGAGAAGCCAGCGCACATTGAACCGGTCCGAAAACACTTGATTAGCTCGATTTTTTTTTTTGTTACTGTGAGCTTTTGCCGTCTCTCTCTTTCACACAAATGTGTGCAAAAAAGTAGCATGAAATTCAACAGGCAATGAAATTCACCCACATAAAAATTACGCATTCGCTTGTATCTGTTGTAATTCAATACCACACCAGCTGCGGCTTACTTTAAAATCGTATAATGTTAGCTCACAAATTTTATCAAAAACTTTTACTTTCTACTTTAAGGTCTATAATTTTACAGCATATTTAGTGACATTAATTTTAGATTAGGTAACAACTGCATTCTATATTTGGATTGACTAATATGTAATTTACGCAATTTGTTTCAGCTCCGTTGAGCTAATTCAATTTACGACCCCCTCTCTACTTGAGTGTGCTGTATTTTGGAAATATAGACATTAAGCACTTTTTCAAAAGCTGCGATTTGTGCTGTTGCCTTCATATGGAATAGAATATATACAAGATTTCATTCTACTTTCCTTAATTTATTTCGGAGTCAATAAAATTTATTATGACATCCAATTTTGAATTTCTCTTTTAATTACCTTACACATATTGGGTGTCAATGGAATTGATTATGCCATCTAAAATGATTTTTAAACGCCCTCCCTTCTTGATGAAACTATCGATGTCTAGATATATCGATTAACTTCTAATGAAAAATATTGATATTTATTTTACTGTAAGTGGTTCCCTACTTATTATATTTAATACTTTTATTAATTAAAAAAAAAATTAACAAAATAATTTTAAAAATCACTACCAACATTTTTAAATATAAACGTTCATCTCTACAAATTTTAAATTGAATAATATACTAAATATACCGTTACCAGCTATTGAATTGGCTGCACTTTTTATGTCGATATTTTGCAGCACTGGGTTAGTAGGCGGCCAAATTATTTTTAAAAAAAGAACGCACTGAAATTTTACATACTTACCAAAAAATATGTTAGAAAAAAACATCGACTAGATAGATTAGCTCTAAAACTGAAAATTGGACTAAAACCAGCATTTGCTAAGCCGAGCTAACTCCGTGTTGTGGTATGTATTGGTGCTTTACCACCTAACTGGTATTTTTAATATACTCGATATGCTAGGGGTCACACTGATTGAAGCTAAAGACACGTAAATCAACAGTCCGGAAAGTTGTAGAAATTTTACACAATAAACACAACGTATTTCGTTTATCATTTGGAATCATGGACGCTGGGACATGGTACAATTCGCTGCCCCGCTTCACCCGCTACTGGCTAACAGCCACAGTGGGCCTGAGCCTGCTCTGCCGCTTCGGCCTTCTGCCCATGGAATACATGTACCTGTCTCGCGAGCTCGTCCTCAGCCGGCTGCAATTGTGGCGCTGCATCACCTCGCTCTTTGTGTTCCCTCTGAGTGGAGCGACGGGCTTTCACTTTCTGATCAACTGCTACTTCATCACACAGTATAGCGCACGCCTCGAGAAGGATCAATATGTGCGCAGTCCCTCCGATTACATGTATCTCTTGATTATCACCGCAATCCTGGCGAATCTTGGTGGTATGGTGTTCAACGTGTACTTCTTGATGGACATGCTGGTTGTGGCTATCACCTATATATGGTGTCAGTTGAACAAAGAGGTCATTGTGAACTTTTGGTTTGGCAGTCGTTTCAAGGCCATGTATTTACCTTGGGTGCTGGCGGGGATTGAGTTGATCTTCCATGGTTCGCTCGCTTCGCTGGTGGGCATTTTCAATGGCCATGTGTACTACTTCTTGAAATTCCAATATCCCCAAGAGCTGGGCGGAAACGCTTTCCTGGAGACACCACAAATTCTGTAAGTATTGCAAGTGTTTCGAGTTGTACAAATTCACCAAACCTATTTTCCATATCCTCAGCAAGCGCTTTGCTCCCGATGTGTCGGGTGGTATCAGTGGCTTCGGCGTGCCGCCAGAGAGCAGAGCTCCTCCACCACGTCAGACAGCCAACTCGGCTTGGGGACACGGCAATGCTTTGGGACGTAATTGAGATGCCCAGATTATATATCTATACATCTATATAAATACTAATTTAGTTAATATGTGTAATTCGTAATTCTTTTTTAAACCTTTTTTGGTTACTCTGTAAATGTACTGAATTTCCTAAAACAAACAAAAAAAGATAAAACTAAACACGATCAAATTTTTGAAACTCGAACATCTTACTCCGAATGCTGTACCTCGATTAGATAGTGGCATAATTTTGAATGGATATATCCATAAAATGCAAATATATACCATACATATAAATATATGTAGACAAAGAAAAGGATTTATGGGGGGACAAAACCTAATAAACTGCTCGCCGTTTTACATTTACATTTATATTTATTTCATTTAAAACTTCTATGATAAAAATGATACAGCTGCACGCATTGTTCAACAATATGTTTTTTTTTTTTTTGTATTAATTATTAATTAATTAATGTTTTTTGTTTAATATTCTCTCGCTCTTTTCTCTGTGGTGGTTTTCGCAGCAAACTTTGTTTCTTGTCTAAAAAAATTGCAACATTTCCTTTTAACGTTTTGTTTTTGTCGTTTTGGATAATTTGGCTTTTACAAAATCGACGCATAAAATTCTTAAGTGCTAAACTACCCGGCGAGTAGTAGTCGTCAAAATGGATCAATTATCATTTGCAGTTATTATTATTATTATTTGTAGTCCCAAAAACTATTCTTTATCTTTACATGGTACATATACATGAATTCTAGATCAATAAATCTTCAATTGGTATTTCTTTCGACTTAAATATTTACAATTCTTTTTTTTTTAATAGCGGCCATTGTTGAGGGAGGCGTTGATTTAACTAAATTCTATAATCTCATTTGAAAGTAATCAAAAAAAAATAATAATAATAAAAACACTTGAATCTTATTCCATAATATGATCATCATCTGCTGCTTTGCTTTGCTGGCTGTTCTGTTCGGGGATTTTTTTTTTCTTTCTGTTTAAAACGTAAAAAGCTTATCTAAACTAAAGAGAAAGTAAAAGAGAAATGCTATTTACAAATGTGTTTTTGTTTAAGGTAATTCGATGCCTGGCAACTTTGGAGAAATCAATGCCAATATATGGTATGGTATAGTATAAAACAAGGTTTATGGTGACTGCTGCAATTACAAACTAGATGAACGCGATTCTCAATGGGATGAACGAGGATTCTCAAAGATAGTTGAATTTACAATATATCTATATATATGCATAAATATAATGATAATGATAATCTTGCACTCGAAACTAATCTATCAACTAATGCTAAACTAAACCGGGGCTGGCTTTCTGGGTGTGTGAGTGTGTCGTCTGTCCTGTGTCCTGTGTGTGTATGTGTATGTGTTTTGTTGTGCGTTTCTTTCGCAGATCAGCAGAAGATGCAAATCAAATTCGAGTGGCAATTTGATGCCTATGGCAAAGTTGTTGTTGTTGTCGTCGCTGCCATTCTTGTCACTTCCAGTGGTTTCTTCGACTCCTCCAACACTGTCACTGTCGTCACCTTGCTGCTGATCGCCTCCAGCGGCGCTGTTATGCTGCTGCTGCTCTCAATCTCAATGGGCTGCTCCAGTTCCATGTCCACATACTCGATTGCGCTGCCATCATCATCCTGCAGTTCAATTACTGAAACAGAAAGTGGAACATTAGCTAACTTTGTCAGAAAGAAAATTCGTAACTACTCACTGCGATTGTTGAGCTGTGTTGCAGTTGTTTCTCCTCCTCCTGCTGCTGCTGCTGCTTTCGGCACTTCCTCTTCCCTCACATCCTCTACAACCAGCGCCTCCAGCAACTTCTTGCTTGCAGCATTCGTGACCGTGCTTGTTGGCGTTGTTGTTGTGCTCGCTGCTGCAGTTGTTGTGCTGGGCGTAACAACAGCCGACGACGCCTTTGAAGCCTGATCCAATTCCATTTCCCAATCGGTGGCATTCAACACAACCATCGACGTTGGCGCTGTCTTTGCTGCTGGCGTCTTTGGCGACGCCTCCGTTGCGGCGCCATTGTCACTCGCCACAATGATGGGCATATTAATGATATCGATGGGCGTGTCCTCTGTGATCAGCTGATTGGCAGGAGCCTTCGCCTTGCCTGCTGCTCCCAAGATGCTTGTCGCAGCGGCAACCACAGTCTGTTGTTGTTGTTGTTGTTGCGCACTGCTGCTGCTGCTGCTGGCTGCGTTCGCCGTCGCTGTCGCTGGTCCAATCACCAATACATTGGGTTTGGCTGTTGACAGCAGCTCAGATGTCGTCTTCGGTTTGCTGGTGACAGCTGAGGAGGCAAGAGTAACCGCACGCATTCCACTGGTGGGCAGAAAGACCAGGTTACTCTTGCTCACACTCAATGTGGTGGGTTTGCCCTTGGCAACGCCGCCGCTCGTCATTTGCGTTGGGGTGAGCAACTGCATCTTCTGTATGGTTATACGCTGCTGCGCTGCTGGCTGCGGAGTCGTTGGCGTTGTTGCCAACTGATGTCCAGTGGGCGACAAGGCCGCATTGCTTACGCTAACTGTGGCTTTGCTCACTGTTGTGCCGCCAGCTGCTGCAGCCGCTGTGGGATTGCTGGGACTGGGATTGAGCTTGTGTATTATGCTGCCCGCATGCAGCTTGGTGGCTGGCAGAAATACCTTGCCATTGGGCGAGCAAATCTTGATGTTGCGCAACGCGCTGCTCGGCACCTGTTTGATGCTGCTGCTGCTCAGCTTAATGTTGCCCAGCAATTGTGACGTCGATGGCGAAGCAACTGTTGCCACAGGGGATGCAGTAACTGTTGCTGCTCCCACGGTGCTCGTCGTCGCCTTGCGAAACACGGGCATCGCATTTGTCAGCGGCGTGATGAGCGTGTTGTTCAAACTGCTCGCTGGTATATTTTTGATGATATTCACAGCACTCGCGCTGCTCAATGGCGTCGCTATGCTCTGGCTCTGGCTCAGACTCGAAGTTGGAGTCGCCGTCTGGCTGGGCACACGCTCCTCCACAATGTACTTTTGTGGGGTTGTTGCAGCTGCAGCCGCAGTGGTTGCCTTGCTGCTGAGATTGCTGATGGCAGGCTGACCCGGCTGCTGCTGTTGCTGCTGCTGTTGATCGTAGGCGATAACTCGCAGCTGTGCTGTGCTTGGACTGACGACAGTGGGCAACGTCGGCGTCTGCGGTAGCGGCTGCTTGTCCAGCAGCTGAATCTTCTTGGGCGTCAATTTGGTGCCTGGTGGCAATATTGTGGTGCTGCGCACCTTGGGTGGCGCCGCAATCTGTTGCACGCTTATGATTTGCGGTGCCAGCGGCAAGTTTGCGGTGCAAATTGTGGGCGATGCTTGACGCTCCTCCACAATGTATTTCTTGACCGGCGTGCTCAGTTGTGCTAACGGTTGTTGTTGTTGTTGCTGCTGTGGCGTGGGCGACATCTTGTTATCTTTAAACACAACGGGTGAGTTGACAATCGAACGTGGCGTTATTGTTGGCGATTGCTGTGCAACGGGCGACAGCGTCTTCAGTTTGCTGGCTGCCACCGATTTGAGTGCCTCATCGAGTATATATTCCACATGTGGTTGCACCAAGTGATTGGCATTTGGGTGCTGCTGCAGCTGGGGCGTTGTTGTCGGCGTCGTCGGCTCCGCTGCTGCTGCTGTTGCAGCTGGCAACGTTGTCGCCAATAATACTTTATGTTGCTGCTGTTGCTGTTGTTGCTGCTGCTCTTGCTGTTGCTTTTGCTGCAGCTGCAACTGTTTCTGCGCTCGTCGGCGTCCGCTTTTCGCTGGCTTTGTGTTGGCTGCAACAGATGACAAGTTGCCACTATTATTGGCCAGAGTTGCATGTGCTGCACCCTTTTTACTGGACAAGCGTTGCTTGTGCTTCTGCTGCTGTTGGTAAAAGTAACGCTGTTGCATTGTCCGCGGACTCGGACGCTGCTCCATCGGATGCCCCACATGTCCATCCTCATCTTGTGCAGCTATTTGCTGTTGTTGTTGCTGTTGCCCCTGTTGTAGTTGTTGCCGATAATCGTGTTGAGTGTTGCGCTTCTTATTAGGCTTCGCCTCACCAGCATCGTTTTCCTTGCGCTTCAATGTGGCCTTCTTTATCTCGTTGGGTAAATCAGGTACCTTGAACTGCAAGATGTAAAAAGCGTTAGTAGCGAATTCAAATATTAATTGCAGAGCGTGGATTATTTTACTATTAAATTTCACTAAAACTTGCAAGTATTTGCATATATTTAAATAAGAATGTGCAACTTAAAAGTATTTTCTTGTAAAATGTTTCCCGCTTAAAACTTGACTGCCACTACTTTATTTACATGTTGTCCTCGAGTAAGTTTTTGCTAACATCTATCAGGCACTTGTGGTTAATGTTAATTAGCAGTGTTGCTGCTAACTGTGGCATTCGTTCAACACAAATTTTGAATTACAAACCGAAAAGTAAATTGAAGGACTTTCAGAAACCAAAACCTGCATTCGTGGTTTGATAAAATCTTAAGTAGCACTTGAATTTCAATTTACAATTTACTTATAAAACGTTTCCCGCTTAAAATTGTTTACAAATCTTTTTGCTGTTGTCCTCAAAATTCTCTGTATATGTATCTATCGATAACATTTTTGTTAACACCTATCGGGCAGTTGCTAGGTTAATGTTAATTACCAGTGTTAACGTTGCTGTTAACTGCGGCATTCGCTTAACGCAAAATTTAAATTGCAAACTGCAAAGCAATATCCAAAAACACCAACTTAATCAACGGAAAAAACAGAAATTTAACAAAAATGAAATATAAACAGCTTTGTTAACATGTTGAGCGGCAATTGAACTGCACTTGTCCAATCCAATTGGTACTGTTAACCTTCCGACTGTTCCAATTGGATTGTTGTTTCCTAATTGCCCACACACAAAACGCACACACACACGAGCAGACTTACACCGCTTTGTAAACGGACAGATCTTGGCGAGAATTTAACCCACTTGCCACACATAATAAAGAGCGCTTGTGAGGAGACGCTTATGGGACAGCATTGCTCCAGGTGCAGACTGTACTTTTGCTTTGCCCCAATACATGCGCAAACACACACGTATATTTAAATGTATATGCTGTCCAGGTCATACGTTATATAATGCTATGATCATATTCCACTCACCGGCTCCTCCATAATGACATGGGGCTGCTCCTGATACTTGTTGTGCTTGCCATGCTTCAGCATCAAATAATTTGCCTGCTCCCGCAGCGCATCGCTGAGATTGGCGCCAGTCTCGTGTGGCGCCGCAAGTTTGGCATTTTCCGCCAACGCTTTCGCTGCCAAATCATTGGCCACAATGCTGAGCGCGGTTTGTGGACTGATGCGTGGCAGCAGCGGATAGGGACGGCGACCTTCACGTGACCATTCCTGCCATGTGTTGGGTCCGCAGACGCTGTTGAAAATGCCACAAAATTTTTCACTAGAAACACACAGAATTTGCAGTGGCAACTCACTTCTCAGCTATGGTACAGAGCTGTTCATCGTTGGCAGCGCGTCGAACCTCTGCACAATGTCGCTCCTGGGTGATGTGAAACACTTGACGCAATTCCTCCAACAGTTTTGCTTTCGTTTCGCTCAGCGAGCCTTGGGCGCGAAAAACGCTAATAATGTGCGAGTACGATTCAAGCTCTGTATGAAATTAAATGTGAACAATGTTAGTTGCATTTGAAGGTGCAGTGGCAGCTGCTACTGCTGTTCCTTGTTGTGTGGCACCGAGACAGCGGCAACATCTCCAACGTATCAACGTTTCACCTACCAAGTCGACGCAGCATGCCTCGACATTCGTCGCGCGACATTTGCAGCGTTTGTGGCCACATCCTGCGGCTTGTATTTTAACGCACTACTATTGCCGCTCGCCGATCCGATTCAATTTGCAAACACAATTCTCAGCTGTCTTGCTCAATGGCTTTTCGCGTTTCTTATTGCAGTTTTTATTAACTAAAACAAACCAAAACTCCGAGTTTGCTGCTGGTGCTCAGCGTGTGACCGTATGTTCCATTTTCAAATATACCGTTTTTGCTGCAAAATACCACTTCCGCAATGCGAATGCAACCCTTCATGTACCTGGCGATTCTTCATTATCGATACTACTTTTCGTTGTGCAAATTATGTGACCCAATTCCTTTTTTTATTTGTTTATTGCTAGACATCATTTATTCAACTGGTGCTAGAGCAAATTATGTTAAGAAATACATTTTCCGATACTGTTCACTTATTAATATAATGATTTGCCAGTATATTTTTTGTTTTGCAAAAATTCGCAACATTTATTTTTCCTTGCAGACTTTATAGGGTTACCACATTACCGCAACTTTCAAAATTTTAATTTTTATGTATGCACATAAGTCGTTAAGGTATATTATTGTGATGTATTTACATAATTTACACTTGTATATTTATAAACATTCATATTTGAGGTACTTCGGTATCTTATCATTCGTTGCTTGTGAGCTGTTTGTTTGTATTTAGAAATTGCATACGTATGCATGTGTGTATGTGTGTGGGATTGTGTAGGGCAAAATATTTACACTGTTTTGTATCTTTAAGATGCATTACTTTAAACTTATTTACTTCAATCTACTCCTGTAAACGTCTGGAATTGGGAAACTAATCCAAAACATAACAGTGAAAAGGGGAAATATATTTTTGATTTCTAAGCCAGACATATTTTCAAAGTTCAGACCGTTCCAATGAATCGATGGCGTATTTGGCCTGCGTATGTATAAAATATTAAGAACAAATAAAATTTTAAATGAACCACTTTAGCTCACCGACTTAAACCAGAAGGAATTCGTCAAAAAGTTAATTCGATCCCAAAAGCCCATTTTCGATATGGGTGATATTCCATGTAGATGCAGATGATGTTGCGATATAAAGGGTGGAATATGGAATCCGATCACTGCATCTGAAATATCAACACCTTTCGTACCCAGAAAGTCGACCATGCCACTGTACATGCGACTCACTATAAAAAACGTGTGTAAATAATAACAATATGTAAATAAGCCCGACTTTCGACTTACCTAAGCCAACGTGGGACTTGTTAAGTACTTTTAAGCTTTCGTAATGTTTCTTAGGAATTGCCAGATAATGATAAGTAGATGCTGGTCGAATATCCTTAAATATCACATATTCATCGTTTTCAAATTCAAGGACTGGTGGTGTCCTGTTTCCATTGGCAAACTGACAAAATAAACATTTCGCCGGAGACTGTACATTCAAAGACTTGGTGGTCGTTTCGATTGTGTATTTGATAAATAACACAAAAATTAAGAAAATCAATACAGAAAATAAAATACACTTTTTCTTTTTCCAAACATTTCGCCAACTCCCTTTCCTCTTGGAATTCGACATAATTTTAATAACGTAAACAAAGACACAAAACTCTTCAATACCGATTAGCAAAGTAATCGATGTGCATGCATCGATATGACTCGATCAATAAGTAAAATTAATATTTATAAATTAATATACTAAATAAGTTAGTAATACACACTTTAATCAATAGCACCCAATTGCAAAAAAATATATATATCACAGAACAGAAATAAATTGAATTATTGAATTATAAGATATTCGATCTAACAACTATTTGCAGCAATCGATGTTTGCATTAGCATTTGAATGTGTAACAACTATTTCCTGCCATCGATATATCGATACATGAGTTTGCAGCGCTGTCTCAACTATTCCTGAGTTTGGCCACAAATTTGTGGCCAAGCAGTTTTTGAAAAGTGTTATTTATTTCGATGTGAGTCCATTTGAAAACGAAAACAATATGTTATTCCGATCAGCCAAAAACAAGTTCGAAGCCGTCGACGTTATTCGCCGGCTAAAACGTTTGGCCGAGGGCACAGTGACGTCGTACCGGCGTTTATTTGTGCTGCTGTTGTGTGTGTGCATTGTATTCTATCTGCTGCCACCAATCTTTCGTTATCTATTTCTAAGCACAAACGAGGAAAAAGGTAACGTTGTCATAATTGTGCTTCTATATATAACTCCAGTTCTATTGACAATTGACAGATGTGCACAGCGTTTGCATGGACGATCGTCTAACGCCGTATATACTGCAAAACTATGAATATGACGCGAACATACGTCACGTGGCTCCGTTGCTGGAGGGGGAGCGGGATTACACGCCCTATGCGGGCAACGGTTATATTGGTCTGGAGGTCTCGCATGATGCTGCGCTGAACATTAAACACGGCCGTGCTATGCAGCTGCCTATACGCTTTCAACCCATTGTCTCGGTGCTTCAAATGGGCGGCGCTGAAAAAGAAGCTACAGTTGTGGAGTATTTGACTGGCATGGTGCATAGATTTCAATGTTTCTCAGGTTACTTTGTCTCCTACACTCTGTATGCGCATCGCACACTGCCAAATGTGCTCATGCAAGAGCTGCAAATTACAAATACCCGCAACATGGTCGAGAACATTGAGTTGATACTGCCGCGCAATCGGTTACCTAAGTCTACTGTGCGCAGCTTTCCACTCAGGTTAGTAAGCGCATTGCTGCAGCTGCCAAATCGAACCAACATTAATTCATTCTCTTGTAGCGCTCCCGTGCAAATCGGCATGTTGAGCTACACCGAATTGGAGGTGATTACAGGCAATGTGCAGCCCTCGCCCGATGATCCCACTAAACTGATTGCCATCAGCATTGTGAAGCCCAAACTGGAGCCAACTTTGCAGCTGCGTAAACGCGGCACAGTGCGCATCGTCTACCCGCTGATTGTGGAGTATTCCAAGCCCGTTGCCGAGCAGCAATTGAAAGCCACCTTGGACAATCTGGAGCAGCATACAATTCAAGCCATGACCAAGCTGCTGCAGAAACTCACAGGCTCGCTAAACAGCATCAATAACTTCCGACAAGAACACATAAATGTTTGGGCCGATCTCTGGGCCACAGGCTTTACGATAAGCACCTCTAAGGCAGAAAACAGTTTGAACGGTGATCGTATTAATGCAACCATGTATGCGGTGCTCTCTCAAGTGCGCAGCTTTGAGTTTGAAGAACTCAATGCTGGTCTAGGCACCGGTTCGGTTGCTATACGCGAGGACATTGCCAAGGCCTTGACATACGCCGAAGGCTGCTTCGATTCCTATCACACGCTGCAGGCTGAGAATTTGTGGCGTGACATGGCCACGCTTACTCAACTTAATTCGTTGGTTTCGTCGTGGATGCTGACGCTGGAGAAGCAAGGCTGCCACAATCTGATACGCGCTGGCGCCTCGGGCGTCATTCAGGCTATGACGCTTAGTTTTGGTAGCTTTCGTTTTAGCAATCAGCATCTGGAATGCAATATGCATCCGAAATTCTTGCATCGCGACTTTCACTTTAGGCGTCTCAACTATGGCAACAAGACGCACGTCAATGTGACAATTATTGTGAAGGAGGACAACAAAGCGGTCATCAATGTGGCCTTGGATCGCTCCGATCGCAGTTACTACGCCTGCGATGGCGGTTGTCTGGATGAGCCAGTTCTGCTCACGTAATTAGCCGCATTATAATTGTTTGAAATTACGTATTAACCTTTTTAATATTACAGGCAAAGCCGTCGCGAATTCCCTGTCAAATTGACTGAACCTCTGACTGCAATATTGTATATAACTGAGGATAAGCAACACATGGAGGAGATTCACCATGCCATACACGTCAAGGAAGTGGTAGAAGGTATATAAACATAATATTCTCTTTTTTGTAAATGCTAATTCAAATTATACTCCTCAGCTCCGGCGCATGAACAACACGTAATTGCATTGCACAAGCATGGTCATCAACTTGGCGGTTTGCCTGCTCTCTTTTGGGTCTCAGTGTGTGCAATAATCATAGTATTTCATATATTCCTATGTAAGCTGATTATCAAGGAGTATTGCGAGCCAAGCGATAAGCTCCGATATCGTTATAACAAACCGTGATTCTAGTTGTATATAATAACAAATAATAAATCTGTATAATCTAATTGGACGTATCAGAAGATGCTAATAGTAAAAGCAAAAAGAAACAAATTACAACCAAAATTGCCGACCTTTTTCATAAAAACGCATTATCAAGAAGCGCATATAGCAGATAAAACTGACATTTGTTGTGAGGCAACAAATGTGCAATATAGTAATTAACGAAACTAATCAAAATGTGTTGAATGTTTTTTAGGAAAATCACATTTGTATAAATACTAAGAAAGCGCTTTCGCAGCAGACCCAATTATATATATATTATATATTATACATTGTTAAGCTCTAATTTATGTACATATTAATTCGTATAGTGGCGCTCTAATCAATAAATGAATATGTAAACAAAGAACTAATACTGACACTTCTATTTACGCAAGTGCAACATTCAATATTGCATAATACGCTATACCTTTCGTTCAGTGAAATAGGAACGAAAAGAAAAGTCTACTAAAAACACTTGAATATCCATAAATAGAGAAAATCACATGTGTTGTTTTGCTTAAATACGCGTCTTTATATTAGATTGCATAATTAAGTTAATTGAAATAGATTGCAATTTGTGCTTTTGTGTGTGTATGTATATAAATTTAAAAATGCTTTATGCTTAAAGGCAGATCTAGTATCTTATGTACAAAGTGTGTGTGAAAGAGAGTAAGAGATAAATGAAAATGCAATATCGTACGTATATCTCGGATTCCTGCTATATATGCTTCTAGGTACATCATCATACAGGTGCCAATAAGTAGCTGTTTAGCTGTAGAAAACGATGCAAACTTTTCGATTCCAGTTTACTTCGTCACCTTGTGAATGCTCTCGGCGAGGTACTCGACATTCTTGCTGGTAACGCCGGCCATGGAGATACGACCATCCTTGGTGAGGTAGACACTGTGATTCTTGATCAAGCTATCGACTTGCTCAGGCGTCAAGCCCGTGAAGCAGAACATGCCAATCTGATCGACAATATGTTCCCAGTTGCGGGTCGAGCCAAGTTTCTCCAAATTCGTCTTGAGCTGAGTGCGCACATTGATGATGCGATCGGCCATGCCCTTGACATCCTTCAGCCACTGGCTGCGCAGATCGGGAGTGTTGAGAATCTCGGCGGCAATGCGTGCACCATGAATGGGAGGATTGGAGTACAAGGCACGAATAAGAATCTTAATCTGGGACAAGCAACGAGCAGCTTCCTGTTCATCGGCACAGATCACAGAGTACGCGCCAGCGCGTTCACCGTAGAGGCCCATGTTCTTGGCGAAACTCTGAGCCAAGCAGAAGTCATGGCCATCAGCCTCAAAGATGCGCACAGCCTGGGCATCACCATCAACGTTGCCGGTGGCAAAGCCCTGATAGGCCATGTCGAAGAAGGGATACAGCTTGCGCTGCTTGAACACCTGTGACAGCTCGCGCCACTGCTCGGCATTGGGATCCACGCCAGTGGGATTGTGGGCGCAGGCGTGCAGCAGCACAATGGAGTTCTCGGGGATTTTCTGCAATACAAAAACCAAAAATAAGTTCCAAGTAATACAGTAGTCTTTATTAATTTAGTAGCTAAGCTTACCTTCAAATCTTCAACCATGCCATTAAAGTCCAAGTTACAGTTCTTGGGATTGTAGTAGCGATAACGCTTCACAGGCAAACCGGCGTGCTCAAAAATGGGCACATGATTACCCCAAGATGGCGTGGGCAAGTAAATCTCGCGATTTCCCTTCCAGAATTTGCTCAGGAAGGCTGCTCCAATGCGCAAAGCTCCTGTACCACTGATTGCCTGTGTTGTGGCATTGTGCTTGGCCTTTAGGCGCTGCGATTGCTCTCCCAAAGCAAGTTCAATGGCCTTGTTGTAGAAGTCTGGCACGCCAATAATGGTGGCATACTCCTTGTCCATGCCGCGGCTGACAATGCGGTTCTCAGCCTGCAAGGATTACAAAATAAATGAGATGGGAACAACACAATAACGACTCGAACTTACCTCACGCACGCTGGGAAGCACAAAGGGTTTGGTGTTGTCATCGCGATAGGCGCCAGCGCCCAGATTAATCTTCTTGGGATTGGTATCTTTCTTGAAGGCTTCTGTCACACCCAGAATGGCATCCGGTGGACCCATTTGCACCTCCGAAAACCATGTTGATCTGCATAACAAATCACAAAGATTAGTTGCAATTCAATTATCAAATTATACTCATTTCCTAGTTTAATATGTCTGCTCTTTGCCCTACGATTATCTTTCATTATTTATAATCAGTTCGGCCGTCTGCAGAATTTGTCGGTACAATTATAAAATTATCATTTTTTTGGGACTTTTTTAGATTAGTTATCAAACCATGGTGGGAATGCATGAGCAAAGTTTGAAAGTCAATTAGAGGTTTCGTAGTTGATATACCTGACCTCTACATTACCACACCGTGCTCCACCCCACCTAACTAATCTGATCACTCAGCTGCACTGCTGGGGGTTGCCTATCGATTGCTTATCGCCCATTGGCGTCAGTTGTAAACAAGTTCGATCCGGTTTAACGAGACCGAAGATGTCAACGAATTGCGATAAGCGGCCGGTAATTAAAGTATTATTCCATCTGATTTATTTCTTAATAAATTAATTATTCTTTAACTTTTACACTGTCAATCAGTTAATTAAAGCAAATCGATAAAAAAAATTTTGCGAAAAAGGAGGAAGTGAGCGTTGCTTTATCGGAGCAGCAAGGAAGATTTATCGCAAAACAAATAGAACAGCATTCGTGTTCTAATTGGAACACACACGCAAACATCAAGTTGCTTTCACATTTGTGTGCAAAATATACATATGTATCTGTGTGATAATGTTCGCGGTCATAATGGGATTTTTTTAGCAGCTGTTATTGTCTCACAGCGTGCTGACATAATAAAAAACAACAAAAACAAAGGGCAAAAATTATCTAAAGGAGGAAACACATGTACTTAGTATGCATATGTATTGGGTTTATTTATACACATGCATACATACATAGCATGTAGGCATTTGATGGCA
Organism: Drosophila niveifrons; assembly: GCA_035046325.1. Lineage (NCBI taxonomy): Eukaryota > Metazoa > Arthropoda > Insecta > Diptera > Drosophilidae > Drosophila > Drosophila niveifrons. The sequence goes on from JAWNOC010000068.1 coordinate 11,933,157, forward strand.
AGTAAGCCGGCATATGCAATGACCTTGACAAATGACACTGCACTGCAGTGACGACGACGTGTAACACGAACAGCGAAAATAAAAACAACAACAATGTTCAAGCGTTCTGGATAAAGATTTTAACTTACTTGCAACGTAGAACGGCTGGTGCATTAATTGCCAAGCGGTTGGCTGTCAACAAACTGCGTTTACAAATCTGCGACATTTTGTAAATTATATATGCAAATTATTATATAGACAAAAATGCAAAAGGCTTAAAATGCCGCCAAAAAATGCTGCGTCCACCACGGCGAATGAGAATCTAACCAACTGCTGCCAACTGGAAAATAACAAAAGCTTTCAGTGTTCAGTTCATCAGAGTGACCGCAAATTGAGTTTCAAAATATACTATTTTATGCAAAATGTTATGCTAGGGTAAAATTAAATTAAATAGTATTTAGTGATTAAATAATATAAATCCTGTACTAAATGTAAACATAATGCAGTACACATTACATTTCTAAAGAAAGCGCTCAAAAAGTACTTTAAAAGTTCAAAGTACTTAACATAAAAGCTCTCCCATGAAAGTATCGTTTATTGACGATACGAAAATTATCGATAGCAAAGCTTGCAGCCGCTTGAGGCGCGCAGCTGATTTTGGTCTTTGCGTTTTGTCGTTTTCTTCTCAGTTTCAGTTGTTGCTAAGCTGTTGCAGAAGAAAAATTCTACGTTTATATTAGTATCTCGCTTGAAATTTTTTTAATTTAATTAAGCTAAGTGAACATCATGTTCAAGTCGTGTGTGCTTACCTTGTTTTTGGTGCTGCTGCTGGCGCTGATGCAGCTGAGTAGCGCACTTGAATTCCACGATTGCGGCTCTAAAACGGGCAAATTTACGCAGGTGATCATCGAGGGTTGCGATACCACAAAGTCCGAGTGCGTACTCAAAAGGAACACGAACGTCTCGATATCGATAGACATTGCGCTGGCTGAAGTTGCATCGGCCGTGAAAACCGTTGTTCACGGCAAAGTTCTTGGCATTGAAATGCCCTTTCCCCTCTCCAATCCAGATGCATGCCAAGACAGTGGCTTAAAATGTCCATTGGAGAAGAACGAAACGTATCGATACACAGCCACATTGCCTGTGCTAAAGAGTTACCCGAAAGTGTCTGTATTGGTCAAATGGGAGCTACAGGATCAGAATAATGTCGATATCGTGTGCGTTGAGATACCCGCTAGAATTCAATAACAATACAAACAAGATTACCCAAAATCTCACTGTTAAATTTGCATGATGACTGTATTCTTATTGTAATCTAATAAAAAGTAAAAATAAAGAAAACGAAAATTAGCTGGCATTGTGTGTGTAAGTGTGTGTCTGTGTATGCGGGCGCGTTATTTCTGTGGACCCGCTGTAATTTGCTTTGTTTGCTTTTTATTGATTCTTCCGTTCCAGGCGAATGTGTGTGTCATAAAAAGAAAGGTGAAGAAACCAACTAGCGTTACAATAGCAATGATACTCTAACAGGCGTCGGGTCATCCGCTATGTGATCTCGCAAGTAGAAAACAATTTACAGATATTCAATTTCAATTGCGTTTTGCGAAATATTGCTGTGTCAAAGCAAAGGTTTCTGATAACTCTCTTTGTTTACATTATCTACGCAGCTGTGCATGACTGTATAGAATATACCCGTGATGTCAGACCTCTTGATAAGAAAGCTTTCTATAATTTCCTTTTCGTTTGGCAGAAATTGCTTGGGGTAGTCATATCAAAATTCTTGACATGCGAGTATTATATATATGTACATACGATAATAATAGTTGGGAGTCATTCATGCGTTAGCCTTATCAAGAAATTCACTTTAAACAGTCAATGATTTCTATTTAGGTTGAGCAAAAAGTTGTAGAATCAACTTGTATAGCTTTTTAGGGTATATTTTAGTCACACACACCTTCTTGTTTGCATTTTATCGCTTTCGTTTCATTTACATACGAATCCGCATAAGGCAGTCCGCAAAAAGCAAGATATGTGGAGCAGGCATGGGGGAGGTGTCACGCCCACGCTCGACACCCCGTTACGCCCATCCATAGCCGCAAACTGACATTTAAAGAAAAAGCTTGACACATGCTGCAATGCAAAAAATGTGGGCAAAGTCTGCGACTCTCTGTCTATCTCAGTCTGATTCTGAGCTGCATATCATATAAGCGATGTACGAGAATGTTACTGTTTGCATCTCCTTTCCTCTCTTTCTGCCTTCCTCGTATGCCTTTCTTCCTTGTTGCTTGTAAGCCGCTGTGTCGCTGCACTGATTTTCTTGCATAAATAGCAAACAGCATGAGCATTTTAATATCCAGCATACAGAAATTGACACAATTGTATGTAAAGCTAGCAGCTACATGCAAAAGTTTACATACTAAAATAATAACTTTAAAGAGAAATATTTGTTGTATTCTTAATAAACTTTCATTTGAGTAAAAACGAAAGAAATAAAATATATAGTTACAAACAAACTGCAAGGGTATTTGCAGTTCGGCTAAACGAACTTGACTTCGCTTTCATGTTTTTTGTGCATTTACAAGTAAAATGCAACTTGCTTTCAGTTGAGCTTTTCTTTTTGCTGAACCAAGCTTTATAATTTACAATAATGTTTTCAGTGTGCAAGTTAAAGCAGCTTTAATAAGTTGTTGTGCATTTTATTATGACAGAAAACACAACTAAAATATTGGACTGTATTTTTGTATGAAATTATATTGTTTATAGGCGCAGTATACACATCTTATTTTTATGGCGTCTGACAGGCAATAAGGACTTTACAATATTTTTTGTACATGGCGCAAGTAAGCGATAAAACGCTGTTGACTTTCCAGCTGCAAACAGATCATGGGCTTTGGAAGTCAACAGAACTATCGCAAGTGCCTCTACAAACAATATACAAACAATATATGGAAAGTTCTGCTGCGCTCCGTCCTGCAGCGGCATGCGCTCGCAGCTTCCACAGCTTTCACAGCTCTATCTATCTCTCTCTCTTTCTCTATCATGAATGTTACAGAGCTAAGAAACGTTCCGCTCACTAAGTTACGATTTTCTAGTTGCCTGGAAGTTCCAGGTGCAGTCAGTACAGTCAGAGAGCCCTGAGAGTAAGATGAGAGACGATGCTGCGGTCAGCTCGAGTTGATACTTAGCTTGTACAATGTGTATATTGCTCTATAGATTTCAGCTGCAAAGTATGCAATGATTTTTTATTGGATATGGGCAATCAGAAAATAAAATTAAACTAACTTTCTTTAATAACTTAATTTTATTTATTATCTGAACTGTTCTAAAACCTAGTGTAATCAGTAATAACACTTTCATGCAGTTTAAAATTTTGTAGGGTATTTTCTAGGCGAGAATATTAAAGCGAGAACTCTTGTTTTTCATTGATAAATCACATTCATTGTCACTTTGAACGCGGCTGTTGCGCGTATCTTAATTATTTGCATGTGATGGCCATAAATTTGTTGTTGTAAATGTTAACGGCCGCATGGAATTCATTAAAAGCCATAACAATAACCAAAATGGCCAAAAATGTTGCATGTCTGCCATGCAGCAGATGTCAATTTCTCACACCAGACACAGCCACAGCAAAAGCAACAGCAACAGACAGCAACAACAACAATAAAAGAAGGCTATGGGTAAAAATGGTATGAAATGGATAACGTTACCGTTGCGCCCATTTTGGTCATGGGCTGGTTCAATTCTGGTCTGCCGGTTATACATAATATAATTGTATTGAAATTAATCAAATGGTGAAAGAGATAGCTTAAATTGTTTACAATTTCTTGTTGGGTTGTAAGCCGATTTAGGCCCAAAACGGGTTGTATTCGACATACAAGGCAAAGGATGCCACGTGTATTGTGTATCGTTGTCATGATTATTACCTTTTGCATTTTTAATGATTTAATTTGTTTGTCCACATGTGCAAATGACTGCAAATTTGTTATTTCCAGTGGCATGTGCAAAATGTCTGTGATTAAAAACAAATTAAATTTTAATTAATTGCCCTTTTGCTTGACTCCTTGTTGTCCTCTATTATAAACGAAAAATATCAATGATGCTCTCAATTCGCTTTACGATTATATATAGGTTACTTGCTGAATTTATTTTAGTTAATTGCCTTTTAATTAAATGCACTTATTGAATAGTTCTTGACATCAAGAAAATTTACAGAATTTACTTAAACTAATTAATCTTGAATATATTACTACCACTAGAACTGATTTTTAAAAGTATTGCTTCCAACTTTCGGAGCTTTTAAATTCACAAATTCATTTGCTGTGCTTTAACAAAAATGTAAAACAAACAATTGCAGTCTTTCAAAGGGTTGTCGAGACTGCTCATTTGTTGCGAAATTAATTAAATTTGCTGATGACGAGACAAATGAGAAGAATAACCATTTTGCATTCTGAAAGGTTTCCTCTTACTTCACCTCCTTTCCCTCCGGTCAGCAACTGGCAAGATTGTGTGGTAAAAAGTAACAGACAGGTCGGGTTATACATGTGTCTAGACCACCGCACAATGGATGACTCTCAGACCCACTGACATATTCAAATGAAAAGCACCACACCCCCCAGCCACTCCCTTTATGTTTCTTTCTTTCGGTCTGTCCCTTAGTCCTTAACATATGCTGACTTTGGCATATTCCACATTTGCAGTTGAAGTGTTCTTGCATATAAATCACTTAAATATTCACATTTATTTTCATTTTCAACGCGTTTTCCTATTTGTTTCGCGTACAACGCGTGTTTGTCCTCTCTCTCTTCTCCCTTCGAGACCTTCTCTTTCCGAGTGGTGATTTACATATTCATTGTGCTCCACATTTTGGCACTTAAAAAGTCGTTACAAGGTGCAAAAGTTTTTGGTGTGTGGCGAATAGACAATCGGGGGATGAATTGCACGAAAAGGGTGAAAACTCTGCTGAATGGAATTTGTTTAAATAATGACTGTTTCGCCATTGATTCCCTCTTTTTTTTTTGGTACACCATCGAAGCGAAGCTTCAACATGTCAATCGATTTGACAGATATCGGGGCAGTACGCAGTGTGCTCTCTTTCTGTCTCTCTCTCTCTCTCTGAGCCATTTATGCATTGGGGCTTGCAAAGCGGAAGTGCTAGAAATAACTGCGATATTGTTAACCTTTTATGTGCTGCACATCTATTGAAAGTGATTTAAAATGGTTTAGGACAATGTGTGTCACAACTACAGGAGCAATTTATACGCTGCGTATACATGATATTCAGCAATGGGTCGTTGCTATCTTACAGCAAACACCTGCTACCTGTCTCTATATTTAATGTAAAGTGCACAATTGCTTTCTAAATTAAATGCTATGATCTTGATTTGTTATTTCGCGAAGTATTGTTATTCTACTCTCATTCAAAGATGACCTTGACTTTTCCTTTTTTTTACTAGGTTTTACTTTTTTTCACTTGTATTTTCTACTACCATTTATTTTACTTTACTGCTGCTCTTACCTCTCGTTTTTGTGTCACATTTTAGTCTGATTTACCTTTTGTTTCTCATTATCGGTTGTGCTATGGAAATTATCGCGATTTACCCATGTAAGTTAACGATCAAATATTGTCATTAAAAATATGATAATTATTTCTATCGATCAATTTATATTGAATTATCCCTTCAACGTACCACTTTTCATTTCTCAACTTATAACGAGCATCGTTTATACACTCATAATACACAAAATCAAGTTGAAGCTGTAGCTATCAAACTGCAATCAAATTGAAATTTATTTACATGCTTGGCCTTATTTGTTCTGCTGCTCATAAATATGTTATTAAGCATTTATTACACCTAACGGCAAAATTGGCAAATTGACAGCTTAATGATTTGTTGATGACTTGCGGTTTAATTAATGTTGAAGTCGTGCGCCTGAGGGCGGCTCGAAGGATATGCTTGGTCATTTAGGGAGGTGTTGCATCACACATTAAATGTGGATTGAAGGATGAAATCTTTATGCTGAACACTGTCCAAACACACCTATGCAAATACGGTTTTGATTAGCCCAAAGGCTTTCCCAGTATAGAAGATAAATCGCAGAAGCAATGGCAGGTTTTAAATGTATGGTGTGAGAATAACTGCAACAGTGGCGCCATCTAGTGTCTGAATTGTTGCTACCTTGATTTTGCAATTAAATAGGGGGAGTGGCGCCATCTAGTTTCTGAGGTGGATACTAATGAGTATTTTGTGATTTAACAAAAAGAAGTTTCAGGTTTCGATTATTTAATCATATTGTAAATCAACTGGCATTAACATGCATTTGTCATTCAGTTTGTACAATTAAGTGCTGACAAAGTAAGTCATTATTATTAATAATATGCATAAAACTAACCAATAAATGCATCTGTCTGCTGATGCTGTAAATGGAAATCACTCGCAATCACTTGATGCAGATGATGCGACAAATTATATTCAATTTGTCGTGGCTGTGGCACAAAATTACTTTTCAGAAAATTACCATGACACACAACAGAGAGAGGGAGAGAAGGAGAGTGTGTGTGTTGCTCCTTTTGCATGTCCTTGCTGCACATCTATCTTTGCCGCTCATGGAGATTCAATTTGATGTGCTGCATCAATATAAACGTGATGGTCTGCAGGGGTTGCCGGCTTCTGCTGATGAAGCTGATGCTCCGGGTGTCACTCTCCCGACTCATTAAATATTAATTGTAAATTTTAATTAAAATAAACCGAAACGATTGCGGCAGGAAGCCAGCCGACGCCATGCATCGCACGACGACAATCATCTGCAGCTGATAGCCCAGGTAATAATGTTTACTGCCCATTCAACCCAGCTACCAGCTCCCAGTTCATATCGACGTAACCTCAAGTATCCACAAATACTCCCATGCATTATCAGTACACAATAAAAAACAAAAAAGGAAGAAAAACACTGAAACCATTAATTGCCAAACAAACTGTGCACAAGAGGAAGTACGGTAATCGTAAATAATGGAGGCAGATGATTCTTCCATCGAGGTGTCATTGTTTGACTTCATCGTGCATTAAATAGTTGCATGACTTGCAGACAGACTTTCTGAGTTAATTGCAACTTTTATACAAAAGACATCATAATGATTTTATCTATCAGTTTAGAACTTGAATTTGCTAACCATCAGTTTTCAATCAGCTTATGGTTTACCACTATGTTGTTAAATTCGTAAAAGTGGAATTCAGTTCTAAAGGCATGTAATGCAGTTAATGCTAGTGTATCAAGAGTTCGTTATGAATTACAATATTGCGTATGCGTTTTATTGAAATGGCAGCAACAGTAACTGATTTAATCTTCTTTTCTGTTGCTGCACATTGTCAATTTGCGGGTAAAAAATGGTAAATGGCGAATGTTTCGAAAGGGATTGTGTACCCCAAGTGGAAGTTGAAATCTGTCAGTTAAGAACAACTGGCCGAACATGGTCGAAATTTTCAATAAATTGTGTTTTAATAATCAGCGCATTACACATCGATATGCAAACGATTCATTTATGTAAATATGTAACTCTCTCTCTCTGTATTTTACCTACCAATTTCTCTTTTTATTTATTTTATGGCAACATTTTTTTATTATTTCTTCTCGCTCTTTGGCGCTGGTGTTTTTTATGCTGTCACGTTTGCGACCGGAATTACATTGACCTGTAATATTTGCGGACTTTAAAACATATCGTGCACGCGTTTAATAAAATAAAAGGCAGAAAATAAGTTATTACGACCAGATAGCCGATAGCGTTAATGTTCATTTATAGCCGACAATGTCTTTGGGCTTACGCAAATAGCGCTGCTGCCTCAAGAGTCTGCACAGGCTCTGAAGGCTTTGTCGCCACTTAACTTTCAGCAATGACTGGAGTTGAGTTGACAGCAAAAAACCAAAGAGAGATTCTCTCCTTTTACTTAAGGCTTAAGCTTGCTCATGGCACATTACGTATACGTAATGTAATGTGCTCTGGCCAAACTGAGATTTATGCTTAACTGATGTAAATGCTTGGCAATTTGACTGGTTTATTGACTTTTATGAGCTAGTTTATTATGCTGCTTAAGGGTTTAATAGCGTTGCATAAATTTGGGCAAAAATCAGGTGACGGCTAGTATATTAAGTATACGAACTGTTTGCATCTTTATCAGTCAATATAATCGCGGACTTTTAATGTTGTGGCCATAAAGCAATCTAAGAATATATTAAAATAAATTAGACGCACCAAAGGTTACTTCAATTCCGAAATTATTTCATTCTTCAAATTTAAAAGTTGCAATAAATCTAGCTTTTGAGCTCAATACTTTGAAAAGATGCAACTTTTAATTTAAGTAGCACACATTAACAAGCACTAAAAAGTTTTCTTTATAAAACACACACATTTTACACATTCAAATGAATTTATTTCCATATTACTCATACGTACCATCGGCTTAACAACTAAATGGTTTATTTGCATTATCAATTTCGGTTTCGTTTGCTCTCATTTTGGAATTAAGCATATATAAATCCACATCTATTATTGATTTGGTTTGCGTTTTCTTTGCTTTATTACACAATATTCAGTTATAAGTACTTTTATTTGGTTTTGTTTTTTTTTAGTTTTGGTTTTTCTTTTCTCATTGCATTTTGTATTCAATAACTTGGACTTTTTGTTTGTAAATTTCATCAAAGGGAGTTTTGTTGCATGTGTGTGAGTGTTTGGGAAGATCTTAGATGCTATTTAAATATTTATTTAGTATCGCATGAACAACATTGATGTAGAGTTAGGCTAAATTTAGATTTAACTATCATAGTACTCGTATAAGGTAGAGTTGACAATGCATATGTTTTCTTTTTGCTTTTTTGTTTGCTCTGTGCGTTTTTGTTTTGTCTCGAATTTATCTATAGATGTTCCTTTGTCTCCGCAAAATCAAAATCAATAATTGTAGTCGATGAAATAAATTTCGATATTCGAAATGAAATTGATGGGAATGAACAAATTCTTTGGCAAAGCAGTCGTCTCTCTCTCTTTATTTAATCAGTGGCGGTGGAGGGGAATAATCAATCGTAAGTGAATTGTACACAAAACTTTATCACAGAAGATATACACACATAAACACAAGATGCTGCCAAAATATATTCAGCAGCAATAACAGCAACAACATTAACTAAGGCTTTAGTTAACTTGGTTCTCAAAACGCGATAATCAATAATCAATCAGTTTGTCATAATAACGAATATTCAATAATTCTATAATCAATGCAAAATGTTTAATGTTCTCTACTCCTCGTTTAATGCCACATCAAAGCGAGTGCAATAAACGATATCATTAGCAGCTGCCAGCTGATTGCCTTCCAGCTTGATGCCGTTGCAGTGGCAAATTTCCTCACCGTGCTCCAATCACTCAGACCAGCTAGATTACGGGATGCCACACGCATCAAATACGTCGTGTTGCTCTTCAGATGTGGCACAATGAAACGATGACCTGCAACCAAAATAGATCGATATAGATTAAGAATCGATGCTTAAGAAAGTGCTGTCAAATTTCACTTAATAATTGAAGGAATAAGTTGAAAGAGTAGATTGAACCTATGTGCTAGAAAATGCTGTCAAATTTCACAAAAATAACTAAATATCTAACATAGTCTTCTAAGAATTTAACTATTCATTTTAATTTTTCCAAAAAGTGTCAATTTTGAATGACGTAAGTTACAGCTGTTGAAAGTAAATACCTTTTAATATATAGACTATTTAATTCTTATAAAGATAAATAACTAGTTCTTTAAAGAATACATTAGTTTTCATAAATTTGAAAACATATTTTGTTAGTGTGATCGATCAATTTAAGACTGTATGCCTTGAGCCTCTTCATAAGTCATTTAATCACACTAAATTTAGTTTGGCTACTACTTTAAAATGCAATATTTTGTTATCGATTTTGAAACTATTGTTCCACCAATAAGTTACTAACAATATATCAATATATATATCAGCACTATTAAAGAATTCCATGTAGCTTAGTTGAAAACAGAACTCAAGCTAAATTTAGCTGTCAATATGGAAGAGTTAATCATTTGGGGATTACTCACCGCGATGGAAGGAGAAATCGCGCTGCTTGGCACGACTCCAATTACCAGCACTATATTTGAAATCACTCTCGCTCATATAGGCGACGCGATAGCCAAAGATTTGCATCTCATCGGTGGCATTGGTCATGCGAGGCGAGCGCAGATCAAGCTCGAGAGCATCGGGATACAAACGCTTCAGCTGAATGCGTGTGGGTCCAATGGGCTTGATGCCCGTTCGCAGTTTAATGATGCGCTCCAGCATGCCCAAGGGATTGGCCACCTTGCACTTGTAGTCGCCAAACTGGCTGGCATTGCGTATATCCAGCTGGAGTGTCGCCCCATAGTCGGCCATGAAGATGCGATGATTGAACCCGACGATGCCCTTGCTGTTATGCAGCCAGGTGAACGATGGCGGTGGCTCTCCCATTGCATCGCAGCTAAGGTTGACGGCGCCACCCACATAGGCGTATTGCATTGGCAACGTTTCGTTGTATGACCAATGGGGTTTATCTGCAACACAGAGTGAGCGTGAGAAGGTAATGGAAGCTTTATTGCACCCGCATCAAGGATTCACTATGTACCAGCAAGAGAGAGAGAGAGTGAGTGGGGGAAAAGTGCAGGAAGCCCAGCACTTTGTCCCCGTCGTTGTCTTAGGCAAATCCCCCAGCTGAAGCCGCACACGGCACATCAGTTACACTTTTTGCACAGCGCCACAAGCGAGCTCCATTCAAGCGTAAACTGATGGCACATTTTAGCATTTCGTCCTCTCTCTCTCTCTCTCTCTCTTTCTAGTTGTCGTCGCTGGGGCTCATTGAGGTTTATTGCTCAGGAAATGCAAACATATATATTGCAGCATTTCAACAGAGCTACAAATTAGTTTCGCTTCTGTTGCCATTGCCTGCTGTTTGCTCTTGCGACAGTCGAACGAACGGACAGACGGACAGACGGACAGACGAACACGACTCTCGGTCAGTTTTGCAGTGCGGGTTGAGTTACGTTCAGTCAATAGTCGAGAGTCATTAGTAAAATTTTGACGGCAAAGCACAGCTCAATAGAAAGCGACACTGTAATCCCATAGCAATCAAATGAATGCGGACAGAGATCAAACGGGGTGTTGGTCGCTTTATAATACACCTACATATGTATGTATATCAAGTATACGTCATGTGTTGTGCAATATTTACAATCAGAGCGGAGAACTCTTAGTCAACTAATCATTAACTAAAACACTATCAGCTTCAATCGCATTTCTATGACTTACGCTGTATCCTCAGCAGTATCGTTATCTGATCCGAATCGGAAAATGTGGGCGTGATGCGCATGGCGCGACATGTGTATTCTCCGGCATCCGCTTGACTCACATTCCGGATATACAGTCCGTCCGACAGGCGTCGATGCTTCGTCGAGTTCACAGCTACACAAGCGAGCGAAGAGCGCAGAGCAAAGAGACCAAATTGTTTCAGTTGATTTGGCAAATACAGTTTGCCTAAACTGTTGACTGACTATACTCACTGTTTATGTATTCGCCATTGTGCAGCCATGAGACTTCCGGTGCTGGTTGTCCTTTGACGTAGCAATTGACCAGCGCATCGCTTCCTTCGCGCACTGATTGCACCAGCTCCGTTTTGTCAAACGAGATCTTCTCTGTGTTTTATTTTGGGTAAGATACAAGAGAGACAAGAAGGAAATTGCTCAATTGTGTCACATTGTGTCAATAAGCAGTTTGCAATTTGCCAGCTTGACTTTGCAGCTGATTAAACATATTACTAACAAATGTGTGTGCGGACTTTAACAGACAAAATGGCAGCTGACTGATAAGAGATTTGCATAGCAAATGCAGTGAATTTTAAATATGCCAACCCAATATAAGTAAAGTCTCAAAGAAAAACGAATTACTCTTGGTCTTTGAATTGAAAGAGAAAAGAGTTTTGCATTTTGAAGTTTTTTCAAAGTTGATCTTTACTTTTAAAACGGAACTAGTTTGAATTCAATATATTCCCATATTGACCTGAACTAAGGCGAGTTAAACATATTAACTGCAAGTTGTTAAATAAATCTATATAATGTAGAATCCGTTTTCCAACTAATGCCAATATATTTTAAAAGTTTTATTGACTTAATAAATCAGTTTAATTACAAGTTGCTAATATAGGCCAATCATAAATCTATATAAATTATATGCATTGCTCTCTCCAATGTGTGGAAGCACTTTACTATTAACGTAGTTATTTATTTTTGTCTAGCTTAAAATCATTAAAAATATAACTAGTTGAAATATATTATATTCCCTCCGTTTTTTTGAGTTAAAGTTAGTAAATCAATTTAAACTGCAAGTTGTTGAAATACACCTATCATAAATCTATATAATCTATATGTGGAATCAGCTTGGAATCTAGCATACTTATTCATGCATTTCTATTTTTCATACACAGCTTATTACAGCTAGGCCATAAATAATTTTCAGTTTATAAGAAGAACAGTTCCATCTACACTTGCAGCACTTGCAAGCCTACACACACACACACACACACTTACACACAGTCGATACTAGATATTTTCTGTTCAGCATAAATATGTTTTTGCAAAGATAGTTGAACTTACGATTTACGAGTAGCTCAAATGATTTTGTTGGTTCCCGTGCAGCGGCAGCTGGGTCCATTTCACAGGTCCAGTTGCCCTTATCGTCCAGTGAAATATGCTCAAAGACGAGGGCCAACAGACCTAGACAGAGTGAGCAGAGGGAGCAAAAGGGGGAGAAGGTGATGATTCAGTTTGAGAATTTGCACTCTGCACTGGCTACTTTTAGCATAACTTATAGCATTTATGTCTGTCCAACTGTCTGTCTATCCTCGGTTGTTGTCTGCTTACCCGTCTTCTTTTCGATGTGGACACGTCCCTTGGTATTCTCACGGGTCTGGCCACGGGGATCACGCCACTTGGTGTCGATATCCTTTTGTACTGTTTTGCAGAAGATGATGAAGGAGTCATTTACAAAATGCGTTATTGATGGCGTCGATGGCGTCAGTGTGAGTGCTGATGGCGGTGGCGGAGGCGGTGGCGATGGCGGTGCCAGCATCATCTTCCCGGCATCATCTCCAACGGCCATCGTTGGACTCTCAACTCCGATAACTGCAGCTGCTGTAAAAAAATGTGCATTAAATTTATCACTTGCCCATCGTTGTGCGAATAGTTGCAAATATTCACTACACTCTTTTCACTCCCATCTCCAACAGCAGCAGCAAAAAAATAAAAAGCAAATTAAAGGAAAAACTGCAAAAGTGCGGCAAAACATTAACTGGCAGCTATATCTAGTCGATGAGTCTCATAAAAAAAAGAGAAAAACAGCTGTGCTCGGTTTTCTATTTGGCTTTCCTTTGATTTAATTACAACTGTAGATGGAAGCAGATAGCTGAGGAGAAATGCACAAATCTTTTATGTCTGCATTTATTTATGTACTAGTATTTTGTGTAGAATTGTTTTTGTTGCTGTTGCCAACATTTCAATAACAACTTTGAAAAGAAATGCCACTCTTTGAAGCTTGACTCATTATCTTATTTTTCTTGTGTATTAAACAATTTAATTAAAGACATTACGCAATGCTTAGCGAATTTCAAGCATAATTTAATAAGTTCCATGGAATGCTTGTTACCAATTTGTTGGTCATTTCATATACATATATACAATACGAATGTACAACAATTCCCAGCACGCGATGTTATTCTCTACCCTCACCACGCCCAACAAAAACCCGAAGCCCAGGGGCCACATTTTTGCCGCAACGCATTTTAAATTGAAAATAAACATTAGCATACGAAAAAAGTGTATTCCGATTTGGCAAAAGTGTTGTTCACATTGCTAGAGAAAACTTTGAAAAACTATGAAATTAAATTACCCAATTGTTTATGCGAACTTATAGAGCAAGTTTACGTAGTTAAATCATTGAGTAAATTTAATAATTGAACAACGGAAGAAAGTAAGCTTAAAGGGAAAGGCGCAAAAACTACCTTCGACATGGCAAATGAGTGAAATAACCTTTTAGCATGAGTGACTAATGGATAATATTTTATGACGCGGCAAATAAAGGGAGTGGACTAGTCCTGACATTGGTGAGCCGATTTTTATAGTGTTGCGCACAATATTCGCATTTAAATAGTGGCGTATGATGATGACTAAGTTAAGCATTGCTTCTAACATTTATATATTCACAATAATCAAGACAATCTACATCAAATAAATTAAACTCTCTTTCTAATTTAGTATTTAGTTACTACGATTAGCATTGAACTTTCTAAATAAATAAATACTGAAACTCAAGTGACTTGTTGTATTGTAATCAGATATTCACGTAAGTAGCTAACAGCCACAACAGCTATTAAATTCTCTAAAATAGGTTTCGCAAAACCCAAAACACATTCGCCTGGCTTTAAATCGGATACTAACGAAGTGCGAATGCGACACGCAACTGTTGAAATGTGAATGTACCGGATATTAAATTCTAAAAGCCAAAATTGCCAAAATGTTGCAGTATCAATTATTTTAATTGTACTGAATTTGCCAACGACACACTGCACAGCGTAGAGCAAACAACAAAAATTTCTTTCAAACAAATGCATGTGATATATAATACAATATTTGTGTTGCGCCCCAAAAGTATGCTGCATTCTTTTTTTGTTATTGCTTTTTCAAACATGGAAAATAGAAACCAAACTTTCAATTGAAATTAAAACTTTTGGCACAAAGAATATTTGTGTAAACATTTGTATAAATTGTATTTATTATTAAAATGCACATGTTGTTTAGGCACTTTGAATATTGGGCACAAATGCTCACCATTTCTGGACAACTGCAAGAGACAGCATAATAATATGAAACTATCCATTGTATTGATACGATTTGTAAGTGTTATAATCCTTTAATGTAGTTGTGATGTGATTTGCTTTAGTCTTGAGTAATCCTAATTTCAGTTTTGTTTCACTTCATAAAACTTCACAAGTTGTTTTAAGGGGTTTATTCGTTAATTCTTCGGGTTAATTACTTTCGCGTAGCGCACAAAACACTTTTGTTTTCACTTGCAGGATAATGGCACATGACTGCGACCAAGTAGACAGTTGACAGTTGGCCGACACGAAGGCTCACGAGCAAAAGTAGCAGCAGCTTTGGTAGCAGTGGGGACAACAACAACACTTTCACTTTGATGGGCACAAATGCATGACATCAGCGCCATGGGCAACCATAGATCTAATGCCTCGAACTGCGACGGAGACGTAGACGGAGACTGAGACGTAGACGTACATGGAGACTGTGGCTGACGCTGAGACTGAGACTGCAACGGCAGGGGCAGGGACATTGGGACTTTGGCCATAGACAGTGGCTGCCTCAGCGGCACCATCAACATAATCATTTTTTTTTGTTGTTTTTCTTTTGCCCCCTTTTGGGCTTGTGAGCTGTTTTCTGGCAGTTCCTTCCTTTTATGTTTTTTCTCTTTTCAACTACAAGTTGTTTTTTGTTACTATTGCTGTTGTTGCACTACGCGAAATCGGCAACGAGAAAGATAACATTTCCGGCCACATATCCTTTTGACAGAACTGTTTTTGTTTTGCCTCGTTTCTCGTTTCTCGAGTCTCGTGACTCGATGACGTCCTTCACACAACGTTCAGATTCACATTCACAAATAGTACGTATGTAGCTCGCACTCGACGGACTAATGATAATAATAATGTCCAATGCGTGTGACGCGTTGCGTGATCCATTGTGAACGAGTGCCAAAAATGAACTGAAGCTGCAACGACAGGACACGCTGTTCGTTGGCTTACGAAGCGCGAAGCAGGATAAACGATACGCGAACTTCGAGTTCGCAGTATTTAAATCCGTTTCTTTTTGGCGCGCTCAGTTCAAATCACTGCGAAATCAGAAATTGCACTGAAGGATATGCAGCCGTATGCCTCTTATGAAATCCTCTATTTCCGTTCGACTCTTCGTGGGCAACACGATTTCAATTGAAGAGGAAGCTACAACTTCGTCGCTCCATATTTTTGTTTTTTTAATATTTTGGCAATGTTGACCAACATCTTGTAAGCTGCAATATGTTGCTAGGGGTAAATTTCGTAATGGTTTCGATAACGGAAAACTGGGGAAGTAGACATGTTTCCTTTTGTACTAAAGTGTCATAAAATTGCACATCCTGGCATATGAACGTAGAACAAGAATTCTTAGGACTTTGCCACAGTAAATAGTAGCACAGGATGGCTGAGCCAAGTAGAACAACAACTCACCACGCTTTGAGTATAACACCAAGGTTTAGTGCCATAAATGCGAATTGTAGAACACTTTGCGTGCAATAACAAATAGATGGCGCTGTAAGCGTAATGCGCAAATTGGACAGTAGATGGCAGTAGTTTATTTTTTATATTTTTAAAAACTTCCATACAGACCATTAATTACAATTACTAGAGCGAACTCTGTTGTATGCCTTTTGCACTTTTCTTATCATGTTCATGCATTCATTCAGCCAACACTATAAATTCTCAATCGCTATTCGATTCAGCTGAGTGTAAGAAACGATTTGTTTTGTATACATCATTCACAATGTTTATTAAGTGGTCGCGAGTTTGGCTTTTTGTGATCTTATTAACCCTATTCTATCACAAAAGTGCAGAGCAAGGATTATCAATTGCCCTAGGATCATCTTGTATATGCAAAGTGCTTGGGATATGTCTCCCAAGAGCTTTGTGCAGATATACAAACTAATAAACAAAAGAATTGAATAATAAAGAATTAAAAATATAATCGATCCATTTTTTTTATTTTCAACCGAGCTATTGGTCAACTCATCGGTGACATTTATACCGCTCAAGATGGCGCCAGCAGCGGAAGGACTTTTCGAAAATTTCCAAAATCATGTAGTTACAGACACTTTCGGTAGAGAGCGCTTTTTCTCCTGCATCAGCTGAGATTTGCACCCGTTGATTGAAATTTTCGTTACTTACTTCGGTTTTGAATATTTTTATGTATATTAACCGGAATTCGCTTTAAGTGCATGACTGCTGATAACCCTATGTGTTATATATAAGAACAATATATAAAACATTGTACTCTTATCTCATTATCGGCAATGTTTTTTTCTTAATGAAGACTATGCAGCAGAGAGCAACACAAAGAATTGCGCTGTAAACATTGCACATTCGCAATGCTTCTAAAGTGGAGGTACTTGCTCTGGATCATCCTATTGAACCTACTATACGTAACCGCACGCTACGCGAATAAGTTGGACGATAGCGAGACTTCCATTACACTTGGCTCCCATTGCAGTTGTGTTGGCCTCAATGGTCAGTGCGTTCCGCTAACACGGTGTAGATTTTGAATAAATAATTGCGGAGATCGTGTTTTTTTGAAATGCAATCAATGTGTTTTATTATCAACGTTTTATGATCAACCATTAACCATAGTAGACATATGGCGAGGCATAGCCCACAGCCGGGTAGCCAGCAGAGTAAAAGAATTGTGGACTGGGAGCGGGATTCGGTCCGGGAGCTGGAGCAGGCACAGCCACAGCAAGAGCCAGCAAGGCGGCGAGCAAAAGGAATACCTAAAAAACATGTGGAGAAACCGCAGATAATCGTGATGGTGATTGTGATTTGATGAATGCGTTGTTTCCTTACCAGCTTCAACATGATGATGGAAAGATTTCTCAGCTATCTACTTGGAACGCAAACAGAATCAAACTGCAGTTGATGTTTGATCGAATTCTGGCTTTTATAAGAGACCCACTGACAAAGTGAATGGCAGCGACATTCCCAATTCCCATTTTGACATCATCGCCAGCGTCATTAGCACACGGTAATCGGGAGACGGCGATAAGCTGCTTAGCTGCCTCCTCTCCACCCTCCAACCTGCAGGCCTCCCTCTTCCCCATTGTGTGGCGTCATCATCGCATCGTTGCAATGTCGCCTTGTTGCCTCTTAATATTCAATCTGCATTCGTTAGACGAGTTATAGCTTCAATTTTTTCTCTAACGACTCACTAATAGCCATCCGAATGTGAGCTTGACGCTCCATATGCGAATCGTTGGTTAAAAAAAAGTAAAAAAAAAATATATATACATATAAAGAACATATAAGCCCCGCGGGTGCTTTGTGCCAAAAAAATATATATTGTTTCTTAATCCGGCTCCATTGCACAATTGATATGGAGCGACGTCGTCATTTCCAATCGACTTTGTTTTTTTTGTCAACTCACTTGCTGCCAGCTCTCATATTTTTCTCATTTTGAGTATGATTTGCTGGGATTTGATTGATGCCACAGTTTGTTTTTATTAAATGACAAAATCAGCAAATCATTTGCTGACAAAATGCGACCTAAATGATCTATTTCCCATACATTTCGGGCTGGCAAATCCTTTAGCACTTATTGCAATGGCACAATGGGAGTCTTCTTTTTGGGTTGAGAAAATACAAATCGGATATTTTCTTTATTTTCTGCATTAATGTAATTTACTTGCTGCGATTGATAGACAGGTGTTTTGGTATATAATTTGAATGTATTCTTAAAGGGTTTCACTTGAAAGTGAATTATAATATGAGTTATCCTTTCCTCTCTTAAAGCTGGAGATTGTAAAATTACAAACAAAAGAAAATTGTATATTCTATTTACTGATATATTAAATTTATTGTATTCATTAGAAAAGCGTTTTAAGATATTCAATTTAAAAAGTTTTTAAGTGGTTATTTACTTTTATTAGGGGTTTTTTTAAACGTTTTGATTAATAGATAAGTTTATTTTTTAAATATTTATTTTTGAATATAGTTTAAAATCATTTGAATATAATTTTTAATCCAAAGACTGCTTCGTACACTGTTAACAATTATTTGCAAAATTAGCTGCGTAGTAAAAACACTTAATATTTTTTCACTGCATTTCAATAGAGATAATTAAATAATAAAAGTGAGCAATGAGTTCACCAAGTGCTTACGATATTCCCTTTTATTTTCTATTGCACACCTTTAATAACTATATTCAATTGTGGAATATTTTGAGCTTCTGTTTTGATTCGCAATTTGAAATTCGTACGTTCAATCATTTATCACTTTAATGTCTTCGAAATGTGACGAGTGAAATAAGAGTGAAATAAGCCTTTTGCCAATTAACATGCAATTCGCATAGCGAAATTGTGTCTGATCGCAAGTACCAAACAAAACAGTAATCACTTTGAAGGTCAGTTCGCAATACACAAAAGAGTGAACACCAATACACAGATGAGTACTCGATTGTGGAGAAGTGAATGCTGATACTTATTCTCATAGTTGCCAAATCATGAGTTGGCGATAAGAAGTCATTAGAATGCGAGAGATACTTACTGTTCTGCTGCCCGGCTGACAAAACTATCAAAACAAATAGATATATTCAACGCATGCAGACGATTTAATACACTCACGCAAACCTGTTTTTCATTTTGTCACACACTTGTCGAGAAAGTGAGAGTACTGTGTGTGAAGGGTATGCGAGTTTTGGAACAACCAATTAGAAGTATTATAAATGTGAACAAAAGTCGAAACTGCGATGTCGATTTTCGTCGGTTGGTCATCATAAATAAGTCATGAGCATCAGTTTAGAGTATAAATAGCCGGCGTCTCTGGTCAAACAGCATCAAAACATCAAGTGCAATTGTTTCAATAACAACCAAAAACCCCAAAAACTACCAAAATGTTCAAGCTGGTAAGTTCGCAAGGATACGAGAATACTAGAGATACTCGTATATAGGAAGAGTCAGGCATTAATTCACCAACTCTTTCCGTCAGCTCGCTGTCTTCTTCGCCGCTCTCTTCGCTGTTGCCCTCGCCGTGCCAGCACCAGCTCCCCGTGCCGCCCCAGTTCCAGTGCCCATCGCCAGCCCTGAGCCAGCCCCACAATTCTACTATGGTGCCAGCCCCTATGCTTACTCTGCATACTCTGCCTACTCGCCATACTCGTATTACGGCTAAGTGCTAACGGCTTATTCTCACAACGATAACTGACGGCAATTACCACCATTGACTGTGACTGTGACCCGCAAATGGATTCGTGATAATGGACATGGAAACAAACGCGCGCTGGCAATTCTAATTAGGATTTTTAGTAATAAATGCTTATGAAAAATGCAAAAAAAAATCAATAAAATGTGTTTAAAACTTTAAAAGGTCATTGAATTTTCATTACGGAGATAATGATATTAAAGGATAGTGTGTTAAATTGTATAGCTTAATTATAAAAATTAAATTAGAATTTCAAAGCATTGTGAGTCTTAAGGTACTGGGTTCAACTCCGGGTGATGTCGAAGAAATTCTACTCAATTTGGAATGTTATAAACACTGCTTTTAAATTATGTGCAACAGTTATTATTTTTAAAAATATTCAAGAAATAATATTGAAAAGCCAAATTGTTACAGCAATTTTATATTTCAGCTAAAATTGTTACTAAAGCGAAGCTGCAGATTCTTTTTTTTTTGTAATACATATATGAAAACTTTCGTTTTTACGCATCAAACCTATCTAGTCTGTTCAAATTATAGGTAGCAAATCAATGCTATGTTACACTTTATGTATTTGTGGATAACAGGCTAGCATGTGGTTCCATGGTGTAATGGTTAGCACTCAGGACTCTGAATCCTGCGATCCGAGTTCAAATCTCGGTGGAACCTGATTTGAAGTTAACTTCTTTTTTATTCTTTAGTTATTCTAATACTAATACGGTTAATACACATTCTTTAGTTTAATCTAATATGAATTTTTAAGTTATTATTTATTTGGTTTTGGCTTGTATTGATAGCAATAGATAACGGTATGCTAGCAGACAATGTACAGATGCTGTTAAAAGTGCTGTTAATAACATTTTTTCATTATTATTTGTTATCTTCAAAACTGAGGCGGCAGCTATTTTTCTCTTATTTACATTATCTTTTTTTCACAATATCAATAAATGCTAAACATAATTTTAAAAGCGAAGAATAAGCTGTTTAATACATGATAACCAAGGGAAACTGAAATTAATCGAAACGCAAATCATTAAGTGAGGAGCAGTGATGTTTTTATGTTATTCGAGGGGAGCACTTCTGTAAACTATTTGAAGGGCTGCACAGCAAATGAACAGAGTTGTTTGACGTAGTAAGTCGTGACCTAGTGGCGTTAAATAAGGTCGGCTGCTTGCAAACCTTCGGTTTAAAACTTTTCGACTTTTAATTCGATTCGATTTACTCATCCAAATTACGAAAACGCATATCGCGATATTAATTTAAACTCGTTGGTATCATTTAAGTGCGTCCAGGCGACAGAATTCCAGAATAGAAGACATCGAATAAATTATAGAAAGACGAAAATGTTGCGTTCATTGAGTACGACACGAAAAGAACTCGGCGCTCTACGCGCTGTCTTCCTCCGGTCTCAGGCTGTGCGACGTGGGGCCAACTATGGAGTGCGTGCCTTAAGTAACACCTGTCACCTACAGGCAAACAGGTAGGATGTGCATTTAGCGAAGATAAAGTGATTGCTGCACAGCGTTGAGGTTAGAAACTAGTGTGTTGTGTAATATTGCAAATGCCAGAGGCTGCATTTGCCACCCCAATCAATGTGGGCAGCAGGGTAGCGAGTGGTGACGGCGGCAGCGGCAGCAGGTGGCAGCAGTTTTCGTGCGTGTGTGCGTGTGTCCAGTGCGTGATTATCAAATCAGCGTCGCATGATGGCTCTGATTAACATTAGCGTTCCGTTGATAAGCGCGGCATGTGTGATATTTTGTCTAACATAATTCCTATTGGTAAATCAACTGCAATTGTTTACATTTTGTGTGTGCGTGTTATCGATAACATTAACAGTGATAGCAACATCAGCAAAACAGCTTGCTGTCAGCTGATCTGTCTACCGACTCATCAATTGCTTTAACAATAAAAATTGCCATTTTGCTATTTGCAGCTCAACGTTGAACAAACCGATCCTTAGCAAACCCCAAGTGCTGTCGACATGGGGCTACAACTTTGCGCGCTCCTACGCCAGCCTGCCAGAGCACATCCGCGTACCTTTGCCCGCTCTGTCCCCCACCATGGAACGCGGCTCCATTGTCAGCTGGGAGAAGAAGGAAGGCGACAAGCTCAACGAAGGTAAACATTTCTATTTGCTTTATATGCCTCGATTAATGGATGTTTTGCTGAATTGCAGGCGATCTGCTGTGTGAGATTGAAACTGATAAGGCTACCATGGGTTTTGAGACCCCAGAGGAAGGTTATCTGGCCAAGATATTGGTTCCCGGTGGCAGTAAGGATGTACCGATTGGTCAATTGGTGTGCATCATCGTGCCCGACGCGGAGAGCGTAGCTGCCTTTAAAGATTTCCAGGATACCGGCAGTGCTCCAGCTCCTGCACCAGCAGCCGCTGCTCCTCCCCCACCAGCCCCTGTTGCCGCTGCACCAGTTGCCGCCGCAGTTGCACCACCACCACCGCCACCACCAGCTGCCGCACCAGCAGGTAGTCCAGCACCCCCAAGTGGCGGTCGCGTCTATGCTAGTCCTATGGCCAAGAAATTAGCCGAAACTCGACAGATGCGCTTACAAGGTTGTTATCACTAATCCCCATATCCTGCTGTGTGCATGCAACACTGCCATCACTAATGCTCCATCGTTCTTGTGCGTTACTAATATCCCAAACTTTTGTGCAGGCAAAGGTTCTGGTGTCCATGGCTCACTTAAATCTGGTGATCTTGCAGCCGCACAACCAAAACCAGCCCCCGCCGCCGCTGCAGCTGCGAAGCCAGGAGCTCCTGCTGCCTTCAAGGACATCCCGCTGACCACCATGCGTTCAGTGATCGCTAAACGCCTGCTCGAGTCTAAGCAAAATCTGCCACACTATTACGTTACCGTCGAATGCCAAGTCGACAAGGTGAGTGTTGGTTAACCGGAGTCACTAAAGTTCGTCATTTAACATTCCCTATTTACTTCTCTTTCTCTTGCAGCTAATGAAGCTGCGCGCAAATGTGAACAAGAAGTACGAGAAGGAGGGCGTTCGCGTCTCCGTCAATGACTTCATTATCAAGGCAGTGGCGACAGCTTGCCGCAAGGTGCCCGAAGCGAACTCCGCGTGGATGGATACTTTCATTCGGGAGTACAGCGATGTCGATGTCTCAGTGGCCGTGTCCACAGACAAGGGCCTCATCACTCCCATTGTCTTCAATGCCGATCGCAAGGGCGTCGTAGAAATCTCGAAGAGCGTCAAGGAGCTGGCCGGCAAGGCGCGTGCTAACAAACTGCAGCCACATGAATTCCAGGGTGGCACCATCTCAATTTCTAACTTGGGCATGTTTGGTAAGCAACAATAGATTAGTAGTGTATAAGTCAAATAACTGATGCATTCCCAATAACTTTTAGGTGTCAACCAATTCTGCGCTGTCATCAACCCCCCGCAGTCCTGCATCTTGGCCATTGGCACCACAACGAAAAAGCTCGTGGCGGATCCCGACAGTCTCAAAGGGTAACTGCGATTCTATATTTGTTGTCAGATTCTTATTATTATAACTTTTGTTTTATTTTTTAGCTTCAGGGAAGTCAATGTTCTGACCGTTACGCTGAGCGCTGATCATAGAGTGGTCGATGGTGCCGTGGCTGCCGTTTGGCTGAAACACTTCCGTGAATTCATGGAGGATCCACAGACAATGATACTGTAAATGAATCACCTCAATGCGGATCAAATAGCTAGGAAAGAGTGAAGCCACACTCTGGAGAGTGGCATTTGTTCTGTCAACACGCCATTCTGCTGCTGATAAGCGTAATAGCTCCTGGTTCATATAACGTCTGCACTTTCGATGTTATATATAAAATATTGTATATTATTTTTTAAAATTGGCTTGCAGTCCCTATAAAAATCCTCGTTGTGCGTTTTAGCGTCGATTTGGTACTAACTTGGTTTTTAAATAGTAATGTGTAATGTATAAAATTGATCGTACTGAATAATAATCGATATTATTGACATACTCGACACGCCAACGAAATACAACTCAAATCAGAAACTCAAATCCCATTCATAACACAAACACACACCGCTTAAGCAGCCATTAAAATTTTTGTTGACTAATAATTTTGTATGTGACACTTCATAATATTTTAGAGGAACATTGCAATACCCCAAAAACTGTTGAATAAACAAATTACAATGTAATCTATTTTAAATTTATACCTCGTCTTGGTTCTCAATGTAATCTAGATATCGTATCAATCATTTTACCAGTTAATGTAGTAAAATCAATTAATTATTGGCGATATACAAGGGAAAAGTTCCCGGCATATCGTCAATATCGTGAATTTAGCTTCATCATGCTCTTGAACAAGCGTGTATTCTGGATTAGATAATTTTTTCGCAGGTGTTTCAGTTATTTGTGAATATTTTTATTCAATTAGTTTCTGCAAGAAGCGGAAAATTTTGTCCAGTTAACAAAGCACAAATTTAAACGCAATATTTATGATTTTTGTATTATGTAACTAGTTTATTGTCATGTGCTAAAAACTAATCAAGAATGTATTTAAACTTAGGCAAACGTAACATAAGCGTACATTAATTTATGTTGGGCTGGCTGCCCTTGGATAACGTCTCTACCACTTGGCTGGGCCCAGTTCGCTCCAGGTGTTCACATACTCGGATTGCTGTTCGAGAGCGGGGAACCACTCGGCACCACCGTAATCGATAGCAGGCAATGTGCCCTTGTAGTTGGCTGGCAGCACCGAGGGATCGATAAACTTGTGCAGGGATTTCATGTCACTGCCATGGAAGTGCATCTAATTACATAGAGAGAAAGATAAAGTTTAAAGCAGAGCGCAAGGTTTTTAATTGAGCGTGGCAAACTTACGCGCTTGTTCAGCTTCTCCTTGACGAAGGGCTTGAAGAGCGTCCACACCATGTTAAAGATGAAGGGCTGCTTCACAAAGTGCACTTCCTTCATACGCAGCGGCATTGCCTCCTGGATGAAGGTGAGCAGACGCTTGGAGAATGCAGGCGACAGAGCCTTCACTTGTTTCATGGCCAAGCCATCGAAGTCCATGATGCAGACAACGCCACGGACTTGTGTCTCCTCCTCCAACTGGGCAGCAATGTGAACCATGTACAACATGCGGAACATCTCATCGCTGGGCACAACTGCGGGATCCCACAATTTGCCACAGTTGACGATGAGCATGCGTCGTCCCTTCTGATCGCAATTCTTCACCACATTGATGACGCTGCCCTTGATGAAGCGCTCCTTCACCTGCTCCACCTGGAGGCCGTGCACCAAGCTGGCGTACTCCTTGCGGAAGTTGGCGGTGCTTTTCATCTGCAAAAAACATGGTGGTTAATTTACTGTCGGCAAGTTTTAAATTTTGTGATAAGAGACGGTTTCCACCTGACCATTGAACGTGTCGTAAACATGAAACTTATGCCATGATAAAAAGGTTTATGATCGAATTTTATAAGTACGAGTAGCTCCCATAAGCCACGTCATGGTCAACAGCAGCAGAGAGCAGCCGAAGCAGCAGCAGCCTTAAACATTATGTATACGCCTAGTGTACTAAATACAATATACAATACATAGTCTTGTACTATATGTATTGAATGGGAGTCTGCTTATCGCAAGTGTTTTAGGTTTCTGTTTTTGTTGGAGAGAGTTGTGTGTGTGTGTGTGTGTCAGCGAGTTCAAAAGCCTATCAATGCGAGAATCGCAATCGACGGGAATCGTACGTTCGACAAACTGTAATCGGCCTAGCGACAATTGCTGCTGCGCTCATTCGAGCAATTCCTTTGCAGTTCTTTTCTTTTCATTTTGTCTTTTCTTATTTTTTGAGTCAGCCAGCAGGTTGAAGACCCGGCCTGATACTGCAAACAAGTGCAGTCAATATGTCTTATTTGGGATCATAAGGTGAACTGCAGGCCGATAAGGCAATCGAATGTTTTCTCTACATACATATTGGTATGTGGGTGGAGTGTGTATTTGTATGGATGCAATGGAGATAATGTTTAGATTATTTTGATCTGCATGGTAACTATAGTGTTTTTTTAGCCTATCAAATAGTGATAGACTACAGTATTGTGACTGATCAAGACGCTGCATTCCCTTTAGCTTATGTAACAACCAATTAAAGTCTGACTGGGAACCATTATCGAAGACAGCAACCAAGTGCAGCTTATTTTGTTGAATGCAGTCAGCTTGTAGGCCTTTTTGCATGAATATGCATGGAAGGAATTCAAAATGTGTCAGCTTGTGACTCATTATTACATAATTACGTTATAGCTAATGCAACTAAGTCATATTTATCAAATATATTATATATATTCTGATAAATTGCAAATGATGGAACGTCTGTCAAACCTCACAAATCAGAATGTTATTTTCTATTATTATCAATCTTAAGTACGAACCTTTTCCAATGCGCTCTCAGGGTAGAAGTGGGCGGCACGCAGGAAAACAGTGAGGAAGGCATCGTCGTCCTTGTAGTTGATCTCTGGTGTCGCTTTGAGCAGTTCGCGCAGCTTGAGAATGGCCTCAGCCTTCACCTCTTCCGTTTCGCGCAGTTCCGTGCGGGCAATTTCGAGAGTTTCCGGCTTGAGGTAACCCAAGCGGAGGTGGAAGGCCTCCTCGCTGATATCGACAGTGGCCATTTTGTGTGTGGAATGTAAATGAGTAAAGCCTGCGTGTTACAGAATGCATTTCAATTAGTTTTATCCACATTATTTTGTTTATTGTTTCAAATTTGTTTTCCCGAACACTTTTCAGCAATTTGATGTTCCGAAAATTGGCATCGAATTAAGCGGTAAGCACAAAAACGCAACTTTCGAAATGTTGTTTGCAGTAATTTCGTGTAATAAGTCATGCCTTCAACGAGTATTATTTACCTATGGGCGTGAGAGATGTGCAACGGCAACAGCAAGTATGATATTTGTTCCTGTTTGTGTACTTATATTTCGTATATTTTCTATTTTCTGCAGCTCTAACGGATTTCAATCGCGTTCTGGCTCTGCCTGCTCACGACTCGTGCGTTTTATACCAACTGAATTTTGCTTTTTTAAAAACCCTTACGACTGAACGCTTTACGTCTATATATGCATGACAATGTCGTCGACGTCGCAGGCGACGACGATCGACAGCAACGGCTATCGCAAATACTACAACTACAATTACAATTATAAATACAAATACAAATACAAGTACGAAGGCAGCGCTCCGATCGCAGTCGCAGTCGAAGTCGCCGTCGCTGTTGACGTCGCAGTCGTTTCGTCTTGGAAGTGACTCGGTTTTAAAGATTAGAAGAAATTTCTATCTCAATCGCCGTTGAATCTGAAAACTTTGTCAACATAATGTTTATATTTTTGGGCAACCCGAACCGAAAAATAAGCACCGCTGTCAATCACCTTACGCCCTCGAGAAAGGTCGGCCCTTCATGCTGCATTCGTGTACCTGGGTCGTGCTCTGTTGTCTCGTCATCGTGATCATGGCTATCCATTGTGATAATTGCGTTGGGTTGGGTTGGGTTGGGTTGCGTCTGCTGGCTTACACGGGAGGCGTCCATTCTTGAACCCCGGACAAACCGGGGCAACCAGAGCGTCGCCATAATTGTCAACTTTGCAAAGTTGAGTCAAAAAAACAAAAAGACAAAACTACAAAAACAACTCACAAAGGCCAAACACATTGACAGCGATAAACCATATAGTGTTGTGTGTGTGTAAGTTAGTTGTCGTAGCTGCCGGGAACCCAATAATATAGCATAGAAACACTCATACAATCGACAACAACGACGACGACGACGACGAATGGTATTTGGGTTTTCGGTTTGCTTCTCCGACTAAAGTCCAAGTTAAACAATTTCTTTGGCTGATAAGAAAACGCCGAAAATTTCAGTTTATTATCGTGTATTCATTTTCATGTCAAAAGCCGCTTTCCCGCACCCCTCACCCCGCCCCCGTCACCGTCTCCGTCCACGTCCGCCTTCGCCTCTGCTTCCAATTCTGAACGATAGTCCTTATCAATATCAGCAACCAAGCTGCCAAGCGATCGACAAGTGTCTAAGCAGCGATTGCGACTGCGACGCCAACAGCGACTGCGACGTCAACGCTGACTGCAGCCGGCGCTTGTGAAATATCGGCTCTCTATCTTTCATTCGGAAATACCCTTTTTGGAGGGTAATTTTGTTTTGACGTTCAGTCAGTAACCAGAACCAATATTTATTTAAGAAAAAGAAAGTGTAAAAAGGAGATGATTAATTAGATTTTAGTTTAAAAATTCTAAAAGTATTTTTTTTTTTAATTTTATTTAATACATTAGAGTATTTTAGTATCTCTCTTATATCTAAGTACCGCAAAGTAAAAGAAAGAAAGCGGAAAGAATCAATACCTCAAAGCTCCCAGTTCCTTTATGAATAAGATAAGATAATATTTGATATTTAGCGATAATGTACATTTATTTTGCACATAATTTACGTAATCTTCGATAGCATTTTACGAAGATATGCAACTGATAAACTTAAGTTAACCATTTACAGGGTATATGCCAGTTGAGAGAATACTACTTCCCAAATTGAAGTACGATAAACTTTGCGTTGATTTCATAATTCTCGACCGTCTTTGGGTTATTCATTATTGGATATATCAGGTGGCATGAAACAGTTGTTTTTATGGGTGCCTGGGGCAAATTTCATACACTATAAACTTGTGTTTTTGTTTTTTTTTTTTGCGTGCACACCCCGTTATCTCTGTTAATGTTTCAGCGGGTTTTATATTTATAGTATATATTTTTTTATTATTATTGAATTTGACAGGCGCTTCAAAACGTGCGCTTTGTGTTCTGGAAACGCCTCGCACTAAAATAACATAATTCTTTTCAACTATTGTATACAGTTATAATCTGTACAAATACTTATAAAAACATACATACAATACAATTTGTTACATGAATATAAATATATGTATCTGGATGTGGGTTCCGTCAAGTAGTGTAGTCATAGGGCAAAGTCTTTGCACTTGATTCGATTTTGTTGTCATCGTTATTATGGTTGTTGTTGCTTCTTTGTATTCAATATTGTTAGAGTTGTTATTGTTTAGTTGCTGAGTGTGCTTAATTTGTTACTTTTTGTTGTTGTTTCTGTTTATTACTGCTATCGAACTTCTGCTTTGTCGTTGTTAATGATTATTTAAATATGTTAACAGATAACACCACAGGCACAGCGCAATTTATCTGTTTTTCGCATTGATTCGATTAATTAACGCATTCATTTCAATTGATTCGCTCACACAGCAGTCAACGATTGCGATCAGGCTATAATCTCGATTCATGACAATTCAGTTTAATCAAACAAAAGTCAGATTTCTAATAATAATTTATATAAATTCTATCATTTAAAAAATAAGTTTAAATACCATAATAATACTTATATTAAACTATGAATAATATTAATTGTGTCTTATCAGAGACTCGTAATAGTTTACAGGGTCTAAAGCATGTGTTCCCATTTAGATAAACTAAGTGTAGCAAACTATGCCAAGCACAAATTGTTGTTTCGTATAGTGAATACAATTGCACTTTGAACACAACGGGAATTTCATCCATTCAGAAAATAAACAATTGCGAGTGGTATTATTAAATCAAGTTCTTAATGAATTGTTAACGAAGTTCATTCGCAATCCGTTTGATGAACTTTGGATTAGGTGCACAACTTATGCTCAATTAAGGGATAATGAGTCAATATCCGATTAGCGAAAGGTAGAGCGAGAAAGGCAGAGTGCAATACACTTTAGAATTATTTAATCAATGACTTAACGTTGTGTAAATCAAGTAGAGCTGCACATGTCGATATCAATATAAACTTTGAACATGCCTCGCAGCGATGACGTGAGAAAGAATCTTTGTACGATTGACTGAGTAACCAACAACACAATACATACAGTTTTCAAACTGTGTCAAGCTCGATTTCTATAGCTCAGTCAGGCATGTAAAACATCTAGTAGTACCCCAGTATGCTACAAGTGTGTTAGAGATGTAAGTGCTCAAACACTTTAGGCGGAAGTGCATTATTTTAGTTACTTAGGGAAGCCCTAATGAGTAATACTCTAAGATGCTGAGATTTAGATGAATTCAGACTTTTATAAATTTTTGACATAAATACTAGTCAATGAACAACTTCCATTTGTACATTGAACTAATTCCATAATAATTTAGTTCTACAGCACATATCTTTACATCTTGACCATTAAAAAGGGCAAACTGACTAACCGAGAGCGGATTATGCATATAGGGCAATTATGTTTGACCTTTTCTGTTGGATAATAAATACTTATGTTAAGTACAACAATGTAGAGTTACGAATGTATGTTAATTCGCAATTAAATTTGATGTACAAGGTTCAATGATAATGTTGGATTTACTTTAGCCGCAACGGATTCCTAATATACGTATCACAGTTGCAAATATTTAAAATGCTAAAGCAAGAGTTCATTTCATGTGGGGCTAAGAATTCCTCGACCACCATCGTCTACCGTAAAAGTGTTAGTAATCAATCAGCAAGCTATTTGGCTATCTTTATGGCATACTGTTTTGCCATTTTCAAGGAGGCGTAATTAAGATAAGTGACAAAACAACATTAGCCGATAAAGTTGTTTAAAAATAAGTCAAATAATGCTCTTGCTTTTCTGCATGGTTGCACAAATTGCAGAGTCAAGAACGAAAGCGTTGAACTTCACACAAATGGCCTTGGGCAAGTTATGAAATCAAAAGAAAGGTAAGAAATTCATACCAGTTAAAAAAATGCAGCAATCAGCACAAAGAAACACGAAGAAGGTTAAATCCACTTATCGGTGGCAAATATGTTTCAAGCACCCCAAAGTCCGCTTTAGAAAGCCCCCCACCGGTAGCTGCAGTTTATTTACTTATTGATAGATTAAACACTATCGATACAACCTTATCACATACCCACTGAACCGTATAATTACCGGTTAGTTTATTGTTAAGCGAACGCAAATTAAAACAAAGTCAAACAAATACAAACAAAAACAAAGCTATGCTTGCAGCGGACTAAGGATACCCTCACAAATATAAAATAATATATAAATCAACTTTTAATATATAAAATATTTTTATTTATTATTATTTTTAATAAGAATAATAAATGTTTTACTTGAAAATTATTATTTTTGTGATTTAAATAAAAAGTCTATTACTCAGTAATTCTTGTATTGTGCTGAACTGCACATTTATGCAGAAAGTCATAAAGCTTTGCTGCAAGACAAAAATGCAAAGCGCTTTGTGAAACTGGTAAAAGCTTATGCACCTGTGGCTGTGATGAGTGAGAAGAGACGAACGCTCTGGGATTCCCATTGCAGCGTTTTTCGGGGTTGCTCTGGATTCACAACTCGTTTCTCTTAGCGCGGTGACGTAAGCATTATACGGTTAGTGGTGGCAGTTTTTAAATAAAGCTTTTGCCGCAAACGAGTTGGCAGCGCTATAGAGAGAGCAAATGAGTAAGCAGAGCTTTTGATGTCATTATTGGAGTACTGTTTCTGTCGGTCGGTCGGCTGTTGTTGTTGTTGTCGTGTAGTTGTTGTGGCGTTGTTGCTGCTTCTTTAACATATTTGTTGTCAAGCTTGACTTGGCCAGTTAATTAATTTTATGAGCGGGCGAGCGAGCTTCCAGCTCAGAGTCGTTTGAGCCGCGTTGCCATTTAGACGTCGTTTTCAATCGTCGTGCGCGTCTTTTAGCATTTCATTCATTCTTACTGTCTGTAAATTCACCAGTCGTGTTTCGCCGCTATTTCGCCCCGCTTCGCCCCGCTTTGCCTCCTCGCCGCGTCCTGCCCAAATACCACCACCAAAAAGCCACAAAAATAATTTAAAGCAAAAGCAGCCTTTGTGAACAAGTCACAAGTGTGTGTTTGTGGGTCGCTTGCAAAATACATCTATAAAGTGAAACAAGAAATCTCTTTTTTGGCCAACTGACATTGCCAATTTTTTATTATTTTTTTGGCAAGTAAACAGGGTGCGCATTGTAAGCAATTGTTGTGGTAAGTTGCAATCACAGACACAGGTCAGCCAAGTTATATGCTAACTGCGGGCTTGGCTTCCAGTACTCCTATTATTGCCTTGTTGTTGCAGCTGTTGTTGTTTCTGTTGTTGTTGTTTTTGTTGTTGGTTATGCGCATGCGCGGCAGCGTTGACACACTTTCTGCCTTTGCCTGTTCGTCTGTCCGTTCGTCCGCCAGTCTGGCGTATCTACCTGCCACACCAGAGACAGCCATAAGTCAGACTGCCTTGGCTGGCATTCAAGTGCCGCTCGAGCGGATTGGCAATAAAAACAATTACCACTTGCCACCGTCCGTTGCTCCGGCTGCTGCATTTCGTCAGCGATCTTCCATCTACTCATATAGTATATAGTATACAATATACCTCTTTTGCGGGCCCATTCATAATCAGCTCGATCAGTTTTCCTCTCTGCTCCCAGCTTTCGAACAATGCAATGCCGCTTCCCTTTTATGTTGTATCCAATGATCTTCAGAGCTGTCGATAATATCACTGTGAAAACAGTAAAGCTGCGCTTTAATGAAAAACGTGTTTATATTTTAATTATTATTTTCCTCTTTTTTTTTTTAAATTTTCCATTTTTATCAAATTTCTATTAATCTTAATTCACTTTTAAGCGTAGCTGAGCGCAATTTCTCTAAGTGTAATTATTATTCGAAATATTTCTCTCTTTTGTTGCAAACCTAGTTTTGAAAGTTTTTTTTTTTTGATTTTGCAACGGGAGTTTGCAGCATTTTTAGAGCCCATCGTAAAGTGTGCGAAAATAATGGGGAAACATTGTAAATGGTGTAGTATTGTTTATAGGACTGACATGAAATAGAAACGTTCAGCATTTTCAAAGTTTATATAATCTAGTGTTTTCACTTTTACTACTTGTAGAATATACAAAAATATCTTAATGTAAATGAGATGAGTAATATGCAAACTTATAGTCACATTTACACTATGCTATTGTGTGCCTTGTACATTTTCAAGCAAATTATTATTATTATTATCATACGTTGTCGTATATGGAGGGAAGTACGTTATATGTATATGGTAAATGTAGCATAACAATCAATTAGCTTGGGAATCATTTGTGGTGTCTCTTTGCTCAGCCTATTCGCTTGTCTGCGGGTCTATCCGACTGCCTTTCAGTCTGTCTGTCTGTCCGTCGGTCTGTCAAGCGCTTTGTCACTCTGTCATTCGAAGGTTGTTGAGCTTGACACGCACTTATTTTGATTTCATACAATTTGCAGTTCTCATTGTGAGGGTTTTATTAAAATGCTGATTCATGGGATCTACATACGACAGCGACAGCGACAGCGACTTATAAATATTGCCGACTGCAGTCTCGAGTTTTATGTGCTAATGACACCAAAAGTGCGATGCCATAATAGACATTCGACTTGGTTGTCGGATATCGCTTTTAGTGAATTTGGTTAAACAATTTGGGCTTCTATCTCGCCATAGTAATGTTAACAATATCCACACAACTTCTGAAAAAATATTGGCGACCTTGATGACGACTTCGTATTCGTATCGAGTATTACGAGCCTCATAAAAAACCGCCAAAAAGTGAACACAATTCGTTGGATCGAATAGAAACCAGTTAGACATCTTGAGCCGTTGCTGTTTCTTTCGATACGTTTAGCACATTTGCCTATGCAGTTGGAGTTGTAAAAATTGTTAAAAATCGAACAAAAGCAGTTATTGAAATGTTGGCATTTGTATAAGATCGATAGACCCCATAGAAACACACAAGCATACAGAAATAATGATATACTCATTTGCCAATACGTACTTGACTTAAAGGCGTTGACTAGCATTTTCTTATTAAGCAAAATCAAAACCGGTTTTGTTTTTTACCGATTCTAGAGCATGATTTCTAGGCCGGCCCAAAGTTTGATATATGCAATTGAGTTTCTATGCAAATACTTTTGCAATTCCGAAATTTTTGCAGCTGTCGCTCATTATAGCGAATGAATTGTGTTTGCTTATTATAAGTGGAATTTATTAATCCGAGATATAAGACTTACACATGTATTTCTTTTAATTTCCCTTCGTTGCCAATTCATTCTGACTTAGCTTTTGTGTCAGACTTGAAAGTTGAAGACTGAACATCAACGTGTTCTCATCGTTGCCTCATATTTCTTTTGATGATAAACAATCTGCTGAGTTTTTAAAGTTGCACAAGATATATGAGATATCACGTTCTCTTGGGTAGAAGGTTATATTCGTCCATTTTATTTACTATTTTAATTAGTATTTGAGAAGCGTTGACCATTGAGCTGAGTTCACGTTAAAAATATCACCTAACTAAGTAAAGCTGTTTACGATTGATTGTAGTTTACACGAGAAAAAAACTGATTTCAAGTACCCTGGACTTTAGATATCACAGAATGAGTCAAGCTCAAAAGAGAAATTGCAAAAATAAACACCTACGCTTCTCTGAAAAATATATATAAATATCGAAAACGTATTTCCTAATCCGTCAGTTCTATTGTTATACAGAAATGATATCACTTCATTTGTGATTTGCTTTCTTAGAACGAATTTTATTTTATTACAATTATTGTTGTAGTAAGCAATAATTTAAGTAAATGAGCATTTTATCCATGATTGAATAGCGCACAAAGAAGCTATCTAATTTCAATAGCTTTTGTTTACCATTTGAAGTGTGATATTATTGCAAAGGTCAGAGCTTTGAGTTCCTGGTAATTGATAATAATCTACTCATATTTACATTTCTCATTATCTGATTGATCAATTGAATTTTTGTTATATTTTGTATGAATGCGAGTATTCGCACAATTTGTCATGATAGTTGCCATTGGACAAGCCCTCAGTTCACGGTAATTATTCGCCATGTATAAGTACTTTGCATGTTGTTGTTACGGCAATTAACTCGTTACGATCCCATGAATGATCATTTACGTTCGGGGCGCGGGCCGTTTACACTTAGATGTCCATAGCAAAAATGCAACAAAGACTTCGACGGCGACTTCCAACTACGTCTTTGCTTTGCTTTTTTTTCCTTTGTGTACTGTCTAGTCATTGCCACTTGCATACGAATATTGTTATTATCCAATTTATAATACATTTTAAAATCATCTTAAGCGATTGCTTCGTCATGTTCATGTTTCAGTGTGTGGTCCACTTGCAACCATTTTATTAAATTCACATTTAATGCCTGACTGCCTGAACAATATTAAAGTGGGCGCAGCATATCACGTTTTTGTCTGCGATTTTCAAACTGCGTTCAACTAACTTAGCCAAGTTCGAAGTTTGGTTAAGCAATTGGAATTCGCTTGTGTTTATTGTCTTTTTTCGCAGTGCTAATCAGGCACTTACTATCAATTATTCGGCAAATGCTTAACGCCTATACTAAATGCGAATGCGAGTGCCTAAGCGATAATCACAGTGTTATATGTACAATGCATTTTGCTATATATACAAGTCATTGAGTTTGTAAAAGGCACCCGATTAAACTTTCAACTTCCTTGAGGCGAACGGAGTCAGGGCAATTACATATTTATTATTCAAACTCAAGTAGTCGTCATATAAATGCACTCAACCACATTAAAAACATTGTGTAGAGACCGGAGATGGGCATATAAGTTGAGTAAATATCGGTAGAAGCAAATAAATGAAATATATTATTTGTTTTTAACTTTTGTAAACTCAGTGATTGGCTTCGTAATTAGCATAAAATAATATTTTCTCTGCTCCATACGGTGACCAATTATGTCTTGTATTACGCGCATTAAAACACTAAGTAGATTCGAGGTCACATTTGTGTATTTGATGGAGGCAAACAGAAATGAACAAAAATATTTTGAAACAGTTGCAAATAAACGAAGGTTGTTCACACAAAGGGAAGATTATAGCGGGCATGGAAGGAGTAGTAAATATGTTGCACACTGCGAAAATCAAGCAAAATAATGGCGACCTCGAAGCCTAGTTCATTGTTTGCAATCCCCTTCTAAGTACATAATTAAATATGTGGACATTTTAGGTGCTAATCGATGAGTACCCTCAAATAGAGAAAGGGAACTTTTGTCTCAAAAGAGTCACGCTCACATCCCTAGTAGCAATTGCGACTTACTACATTGTTTTAGATTGGAGTGAGCGAGTGGATCTGAGAAATCTGTGTATGTGTATATAAAAGCAAGTCTCGGGCTAATCGCACTCCGATACCAGTTATCAGTATTTTTAACTGCCATTTACTCGTCGACCACTGTAGATAATCCGCGTATTTATTGGAGGACAGCTTAGTAATAGCAGAGCGGTCATCCAGTGAAGCAACTAGAATCGTCTCCTTGGACTTTCCTTAAGCAAATTAACCAAGCAAGGTCAGTTATAAGTGCTATAAGATTCCACATACTCGTTCCCTGTATCATTAAGCTATATGCATGTATTCAGCGTTAAACATTGTGCAGCCTAATTACGGGTATAGTTTATAAATAAAACAAGTGATACAATCTCTGGCGAACCTTGATGAGAACTCGAAACTGGTTAATTGGTTTGTTTATTTATGGAGGGAATACGACTACTCGTAAAAAATGGTACCCGGTTTATCTGAATGTTCAATGACAGATGCGGCCTTTGAACTCCCTCTTTGGGTTTTGACAACCATAATTTGAAACACAATTAAACTGGTTTTCAAGTTCCGAACGTGACTGCGGCTCATTTTTTGGTTTTGCTGTTCTTGTTATAGACTTTCATAGACTTTCCACCCACCTAATTGTTTTCTTTACCCAAACAAACTGCATTTCATTAATACACTTCAAAACTAATATTTAAACGGTGAATACTTTTTTGCACTAGATTCGCAAAATTCAGTTTTGGCTTTGATATATCACTGTTTCCTTATTTGCTACTGAAAACAATAGATATTCTAATTTGCATCGTATGTTTTTCTACTTTTATAGTGGGGCTATTGTTATTTTATCGCATACGCTTGTCGATCAGCTGATCAACATTTATCCTTCAGCTTTTTATTTCTTTGGAGAACTTTATCTTTGATAATTTTTTTATTATTTAATTAGATTCATTTTGGAAAGTAGTCTAGTTCGGCTTAATACTTCTTTGAGATTATATCGTGTCTAATCATAACTTTTAGCAAGTTAACAGTTCCGGTTTGACGACAATTCGAAGTGACATGCTAATCTTGTTTAAAACTAAAGTTTCTTTCCTTATCATTAACACATCTCATCAAGATCATATCGAGATCGACTGATTGATGTATTTAGCCTGTCGGGAAACTAATTTTCTGTTAATTCCGTTGCAACTCGATAATTTGTAACAGCTCGTAACTATTTATATTTAATGTGAGAAATACTTTTGTTTTTATTTTGAATATTATTCCGTTTACTCTAACTGCGCATCATTAGTTTAATTTTACTGTCAAGTTTTTTAAATTACGTGACACTTTGCATGCGGCTAATTGGCAATTAAATTGGTGTCACGATTCAAGTGCTGAACTCGAATAAAATTAGTTGCATGCATTACTTGTTTGTGTTATGAGTGGTATGATGAAGTTTGGAATATCTGAAGGAAGGTCCATAGCACCACAGTGCTTAATTTATGCGCATAACTTTATGGGCTATTGAACTCGTTGTCAAAGTAAAGTCAAAAAATGAACAAATCCAATTTACAAAAGACTCTTTTTTTACGAAACTTGTCAGTCTGCGTCCGTTGAGCAAACAAAAAGCCATGCCGCAAAATCAGTCAACAGTCAGCGATTTTAATGGTCAACACGACATGTACTAAAAATACAAAAACCAAAAACAAAAAAAATTAAATTAAATATTGATTCAGTTGGCGGTCTGTGTTGGCCTTGACTTTTACCTTGAAAATGCCAGTCAACAAAATAGATATAAGTTAACTAATTGCTCTATTGGCCACGTAGTTATTAACTGAATTTCGGGTCAGCTAATGTGACTTTGTTTGGGTGCTACAGTTTAGCAGTTCTTTCTGCTCTCTGCTTTTCAGTCATTACCTGTTGCTTTTTACGAGTGAATCAGGTGTGTAGAGCATAAAGCGCTACGTCATGCGCGTATCTGGCTGAGCCCGGTTTTATTAGCCATCAGCCAAGGTGTTGCCAAGTCGTCTGCCAACAGTCGAAAATGGGCAACATAATGAAGACGAGAAGAGGAGAGGCTCGTCAACCGACACCTCAATGCTCTGCAATTTGGCTACATTTTGTTTTAATTAGTGTCATCAACTTCAATGTTTTTTAGTTGTTTATGTGCATAAGCAAATGCAAAGTATTAATTGCAGTTTCGCACATTTTTAGTGTCGTAAATTTCTGTTAATTAATAATGTAGGGTCTAGATCAAAGTTTAATAGTATTAAACTCTGCAATGTGATGATTTTAATTGCTAGAGTTGCAAGTGCTAGAGTTAATTTTAATTGCTATTCTTTGTTTTTTATTTATAGGCCAGTTATTGGGAGTAATTCTATGTTTTTTAAGTACTCTCACTAATATATTCATTACTTATTGAAGTAAAACAATTTTTGCAGTGCTAATACACTTAATTTTATACCCAGTTTGTTGAACTAAAAATCATTTTAAAATTCAAGAAGTGTCGGCCTACTTGACGTATACTTAACAAATGAGCTCCACATTTGAAGGTGCTCTTTGTTAGTGTATTAACGAAACTTTAGCGGCATTTTGGCTGGTGACGTTGTGCGACCAGTTTTGGTAACATTGTCTATTTCTGTTTCACTCCCTTCCGCTGTGTGTCTCTAGTTGCCGCTATTCACTCACATTTATGTACATATGTGCGTGCGAGTGTGTGAGCTGTTTTTTTTTTGTTTTTTTGTTTTTTTGTCGGCAACGTCTTCCGTTGTTGAAGCTTATTAATGAAGATCAGCATTGAGTCATGTTTTACCATTGGGCCAAGGCGTTGAACCGCTGCCAACGTGCAACGCGTCGGAAGTAACCCAGTTGTGTTAAGGCAGTCTCTTGAAAATGCGGACCTAGTGAATTGTACAAAAATCAATATGTTTATTCTTGATCTCGATCTCAGCTCGAACGGAACAAGATGGGCAAAGCGGAGTGTATTAGCTACGATGACAATCAATTGCCGTACATCGATCTTGGCTCAGCGGTGATCCGCATGGACAAGGAGCAGGCGCCAGAGTGGGCACTGAAGAAGGCACAAGATGAGCTGCGCGAAGTCGATGGCATCAAGGAGCAGGCCATCAAGGAGCTGCGCGAACTCATACAGAATGAGAAGCAATTGAACTTGCCACTCGACGACGAGTACATGATGATGTTCCTGCGTCCTTGCCATTACTATCCAGACAGTGCGCTGAAGCGAGTAAGTTGCCACATAAATAATGTACATAATGAAATTCAATTTCATTTCCCTTTTCAGCTGAAGAACTTCTACAACATGAAGCTAAAGTACGGACAGGCCTGTGAGAATATTGTGCCCGACAAGTTGCGCAACGTGTTCGAGGCCGACATACTTAACCTCTTGCCCAACAGGGATCAGCATGGACGTCGATTGCTTGTGCTCGAGGCAGGCAGTGAGTACTCATTCATATTCATTTTCAATTGATCGCCACTTACATGCATTAACATGTACACACAGAGAAATGGAAGCCATCGAAGGTGCCGCTGGTGGATCTATTCCGGGGCATTCAACTCACCGTGCTGGGCTCCATGGTGGAACCGTACTCACAGATCTGTGGTGCAGTTGTCATAATTGATATGGAAGGTAAGAGTGCCATCTGAAACAATTGGGGTTCAGTTAACTTTATTACGCGTACTTTGCAGTTAACATAATGATCCCAAAACCACATTAATAAAACTGTTTACTGCTCCGCATTGTTACAGGTCTGCCTTTGAGCCACATTACACAGTTTACACCATCGTTTGCTGCCATGTTGCTCGACTATATACAGGAATGCATCTGTATGCGTCTGAAGGGTGTTCACATTGTGAATAACTCGTACATTTTCAACATGCTATTCGCCATATTCAAGCCTTTCATTCGCGAGAAGCTGCGCAAGCGCGTAAGTATTTAACTAAAGCGTTATTGCTAATCTTAAATTACTTATACAACTCACAAGTATTATCAAATAGTTAAAAGTTAACTGGTTGAAAATCACTAGGAGTATTCAATTTTAATATTACAAAGAATAATTATATATTTATTTATTATTTACAGATCTTCTTCCATGGCAAGGACTGGAAATCCTTGACCTCGCACATTGATGGCAACGCCCTGCCACCCAAATACGGTGGCACTGCCACTTGGGAGCTGCCACCCGGCAAGCTGCTTGGCGAGTTCTTCGAATGCTACTTGAAGGATTACCAACGTAAGTAGCAAGACTTATTTCTCAATAATATGAGTTTACAACTGGAATTTATTTACAGAGGCGGATAGTTATGGTTATCCCGCGGGCTACAAGATGAAGAAGTAATTGGATGACTCTACTCCATTCCCCATATCTCATAATTGTTTCGTATTTTAACATGATAAGTTGGGTCATTTGTGATATTGCAAAAAAATTGGTTTTTTACCATTTTAATATTTAGTTATTTGCTCTTCCATTGTTTAAAGTTAAAGCTACACGTACAGACAAACAACAAAGATTAACAAATGAGCAAAGACTTTAATAGGGTTTTCATAAGGTAATGTGTATATTGTAATATTGTATTTTAAGTACACGACGTAGCTGTGTATTGTTTATTGCACAGATTGTTGATAATGGATGCAATAAAAATGCCTAGTTTGTTACTTTTTATACTGTTAAGCGCTGAAATTTGTTACTTATTATTGTTTGGTGTGCCCAGTTCGCCTTGTTAAAGCTGCCGTACAGTTTGAGTAGCACTGCAAGCAGTTCAAAGTAGTACCCAAGCAGTTCATTAGTGTCAAGCAGTGTTCATGAGTTTACCACAATTGGAGGTGTGAGTCTCACACTGTGAGACAACAGTTTAAGAGCCGTTATATTTTTAAATTTGTCGAGTATTAAAACCTTTAATAATAAAAAGGGGTCGAAGTAAGTATATAAAATGTTTAATTCGATATATTTAATTTTAGCATATAAAATGTGCTTAAACTGTATAAAATTGTTATAAAAAATCTGGCTCATCAAAATTTCTAAACATTTCACACACTAAAACTACATGCTAGATACATTGTTATATTTATATTTCTATAGATTTATATGGAGTATTCGTAAGTTACACAAATGCCCACAGCAACTGTTAACTTATCTTTGGCATTGGCACTGAATGATGCTGAATGCGAAAAACACAATGAGGGAGACGTTCTCTACACTAACTGACTAAGGACTAAGTAAAGCACTAGGATGGATTACAGCAATGTTGATCTAATCACCGCATCATTAATCGTTTTGGCTCTCTGGCGTCTCGCTGAGTGGTGTCGTGGCCGTGGCAACACTCTCGCCAGTCTGCGACTTTGGTATCAATGTGGCAGGCTTGGAATTCTGTTCTAGCAAGGATTTGCCTGCACTCTCCTCGCACAGCAACGTGGAGGCCTTCGACTTGAGCTCCTCTGCGCTGGAGAACTGTGAGCGGCTTTTATACTGCCCGTTACTCTTGTGCTGCATCTTTACATCATAGTGTCGAGTACGACAAGAGTTCAGCAGATGCTGCACTGGCGCCCAGCAGAGCAACACAATGCCAATGGCCAGACAGAGACCCGCAAAGATTTGGCCAGCCAACAGCACCAGGGGCAACAACTTCAGCTGATCGGCTAGCTCTGGTGTGAGGCGCACCTTCTGCTCAAACCAGATCAGGGGGAAGAAGATACGTGGCACATCGGTGTACAAATCAATGCCATCGATGGGCTCCACCAGCATGTTGACCTGAAAGCGAGCAGCCACCTCAAGAGGAATGCCAGTACGTGGCTCCACCACCATATAGAATTCGTGATCCTCTCGCTTGGGCTCCAGACCCTCCACTTGATCTAGATAGTAAGGATCAGCGTTATAGAAGTGCGGATAGGACATGAAGACGGGGGAGTCGAAGCGACAGGCGGTGACATTCATGACTCCCGATGGAACACATTCTCCGCCACAGAAACACAGATTCTCCGGGTAGAGCGTGCCTGTGGATTATTTTGAAATAAATAAAGGAATAAAGCGTTATTCGGTCCACCTACCATTATCCACAGAGCGTGCGCCACCTGTGAACTTGTAACCCTGCAACCCTTCGATCTCCACCGTCTCCTCGTAGTCCAGACGCAGCGTGCGACACATATCGGGCGTGAAAAGACCCACGCTGCCGCCTGGTTGCATCTGTGGCGGCTGAAACTCGCCAGCGGAGCCATTCGTTAGTCCGCAGTACGAGTCAAAGAAACCCGTGTGCGTCTGATAGTTCCAACTGTGCATTTGACCCAGCTTCAACAACTCATCCGCGCCCGTAAAGACATTGAAAACACCAGTTAGATCTGCGCTCCCATTGCGCGTGTAGAACCAACCGAATTTGTCGAAGGGCACCTTGACTTCATCGCCAAAAATAGGCAACGCCATGGCAGCATCGATCATCACATCGTTGTAGCCTGTGAAGAGCATTTCATCCACTGTTTTGGTCACCGAGATCTCGCGATTGTAGATCTTGAGTCCCGTATCAACGATTTTGCGTTTGACGGGATTCCAATGCTTGGCTGTTGCTGCTGCCGACTGCAAGATAGGTTAGAGATTGGCGGACTGTGGTCAAGTGATGCTCAAAGTGAAAACTCACCAGTGTTACTGCATTGAGTGTGGTCACCTGGTCGTCCAGGCTGCCAACGCTGCCCTCAGCATCAAAGTAGTAAAAGCTGCGACGACGATATGTAACCGAGTTGTTCGCTGGATGCCAGGTGATGTTGACCTTGTCAGGTTTGTCAATAAAACGATAGGGTCCCAGTTGTTGTAGTATCGGCTTGGTGCTCAAATCACCAAAGTCTTCGGGATTGGTCCAGTTGTACATGTAAATGTCCAAGTGCAACTCAATTGGTGGCGTCTTCCAGTTCTCGTAAGTTTTTGTGTCGGGTGCCAGTGCCATTTCCTGGCCAAAGATCAAAGATTGTCAATTGTCATTAATTGAGAAGAATCAATCAATCAAAGTGTCGGCACTTTTGAGCCACCTGCTTCATGTTTGGTGGCTGCTTGGCCCAGTTTGGCGTTAAGCGAATGCAGCTGTCAGCTGTCAACTGTCTGCTGGTATATGAACTTGAAATATTTAATTACCTTATGCTTGATCCAATTGAATAAATCCTCCCAGAACATGCCGCAGATGATGCCAAAGAGTCCAAGGCAAAAGCCAAAGATGCCAATGAATAAGCCGCGATTGCTTCGCCGCCGCCAGAGGGCGCTGTTCTGTGTGGGCATGTCTAAGCAGTGCTCTCAAAACTGTTGC
Source organism: Drosophila niveifrons (assembly GCA_035046325.1). Taxonomy (NCBI): domain Eukaryota; kingdom Metazoa; phylum Arthropoda; class Insecta; order Diptera; family Drosophilidae; genus Drosophila; species Drosophila niveifrons. Next base: position 11,976,609 of record JAWNOC010000068.1, read on the forward strand.
GTGCAAGTGCTAGAAAAGGAAGCCATAGATTATGTTTGAAATGCGAGACTCTTAAAGTGTCAAGTTGGCCTAGAAAAAGTGAGTACTAGTCAACAGATTAAGCACAGTTACAATTTGCCTTTAAGCTGAAGTCGTTCTATTCGTTAAAGTGCTTTTCTTTATGTTTATGTTGGAGACCTTGAACTTGTATAGCCTATGTACGTTATCTGATTTGATACACATAATCTACAGCATTGCAGCATGAAATTAAGTCACAAGTATGCCATAGTTCAATGTGCATAAATTAGTTATTTAAAAAATGTATCAACTACATCGGTAGTTTTGAAACTGTTATTGAGATATGAGCTCTTAAAACAATTTACGAGTGGCCTAGAAAATTTACCGGAAAATATGACAGCATATTAAATTCGCTTTAAATAATTGATTTACATTAAAAAAATAAGAACTCTACCATTCAAATAGTTGTCGAGTGTAAGTATGTTTGGGAATTAGGTTATTAATATAATACAAACTATTTAAATAGAAAATTGGAAGAATAACAGTGTTGCATACTTTTAGGAAAGTTTAAGAAGCGAATATTTCCCAGATCAAAATTTAAAGTGAAAAATAATAGGGAATAATTTAACATATCGCAAATAGAGCTTATTATTGCCGCAAATGCAACAATAAGTCGAACACGTGACATACAATGTGTTGTTTACATTCGTGTGAACTGAATAGAAATGTTTTTTTTTTTGTGCACTCTCATTTATAGACTGACTATCCGTATCAGTGATGATAATTGCGAAGCCTCCAGTGTCATTGGACAAACACACATTCACACACCCGCAATAACAAACCGGCATTTTAGTTTTTAATCGCTCTGATACGTATACGTAATATGTGAGTGTATGCGAGAGAAAAACTGTTTGAATTACAAATCATACAAATGTTGTTGTTTACAGTAAATAAGCAAATACTGATATAGGTTTGAGTTTTGCCAATTGATATGCAGACCCGCAGATCCACCAGAGTCATCGTCATTATTCGTATTGAACGTAAATCAATTGCTTGGTGCTGTCATTGATAAGCGTACTTTGAACCTGATAAGCACTTGGCTAAGAACCGACGAAAGACAAATAAGGAAATGCAAAAGAAATTGCAATTTGCATTCTTTCTCTTTCCTTTTCGCGCTTATCAGTTTGTCGAAAGAATGGTTTCCCTTTTCGATTCTCACGTAACGTGTAATTATTAAGTATACGTATTTGTTATACGCGAGTGTGATGTACGATGACGATGACGATGTATCTGTACGATTTGTGGGTATCTCGTGCACATAAGTACGTTTTTGCATGTCGCGCTGCTCTGTGATATATATTGTCATAATTGAGTCTATCAATTGACCCCGATGTGAGCTATGGTTGGGTCTTTGACACTTAACGTTTATGTCGTGCTACACACGACTATATCTATATATAGAGACACGACTTGTTGCATGCATTCGTTGAAATGCCGGCACTTTTTTGTGTACTTTTTTTTGCGGGTTTCACGAATTTTGATTAACGATTATTGAGTTATAATGCCTCAGTTTCCTTTGAATGGTAATCTAATTAAAACACAGTTAAACTTCACAAAGAATAAACTGACACCCTCTAATTAATTGATGATTTGTTTTACAGCTGAAGTTCAGCAAAAAGCATTTATGAAATTCTGTAATGTTTCGTTAATATGCCAAGCGTAGTTACGATGTGTCATAAATTTAATTAAAATCAAGATCATCAACATCAACGAGAAACGCCAACGCAGTCGAAACCTCCGTTTTGGAATAATTGCTTTCAATTAGGTGATTCTTTAGCTCTGTTTCTTTATTCCTCTGACAGGCGATTCTCGCATTTGTTGTGGCGGCAGATATAACATATATTTCATTATTGAATTAAGCATGTGATGTTCCAAAAATCTCCATCTCGTAATACGCATTGCATGTGCACTTTGCTCTTTAGGGAGATCGACCGAAAAATATGAGTTGTAGGCTTGATCTATCGAAATGTGTGTAGCTAAAAGAGTAGGAAATGTAAGCTCTAGTTGCAACACGCCCCTCATTTCATATTTACACGCTTCACTCAATTGAACAGCAAATGTTTGATCAGTGCGAGTATCTGCAAGATACAAAAGTGCTTTAAGCGCTTATAAATAATTAACTGTAATTACTTCACTACTCGAATTAAATGGTTATTAACCGCTGTGATTAGTTCTTGACAATTTAATAACTGCTTCAACTCAGCTTATTGGAATTATTCACACATTTTTTGCAGTTGTTCACAAATATTTCAAATTCTAGATGTGTTTTTTTTTAAATTGAATAGATGGAATACTCATCTTCCTTTATTACTGTTTTAAATAGATTAGCAGAAAATAATTGTGGAACTGTAAATTGATGGAAGTTTATTAATTGAACCGACGTCAGAGACACAGCTAATGCATTGTGATTATTAGAATTGCATTTCTATCATTTCAAACTTGTAATTAATAGCTGAGAACTTGATCTGTTTACTCGCTATCGAGCAGCTAAATAACACGTCTAAGTAGTTGCCCATTTTAATTAAATTGATGCGCCATATTCAGATATAAGATACAATTGCTAGGCGACCACAAAATGCGGCATTGTGGCAACCGCAGCTGGCTCAGTCTCGCGACACTCATCACGACAACAACGCAATTTGCATTTTTTGTCGCCGCTTTTTAGTGCAAGTATCTCGTATTAGTATCAGCATTAGTCTCAGTCTTCGTATTTGTTCTACTCGCTCACAGATGATTCTGCCTCTAAGTAGATTTCAGCGTGCATTGCTTCCTGACCTATGCAATTGAGTTTTGAGTATTTTTAGCAATCAGTTAATGCTAATGAAGTGCAGCCACTCACAGATAACTCATACATCGCTTTGATGTAACAACACTTTTAGTGACTTTCCTCAACTGTTTTTTGTTTTCCTTCTTTAAAGAAGTCATAAAACAGTTGTTGAATTCTGCAGAGCTTAATCTTAATCGCTTTGCACTTTTACTTGAGCAACCGTTTTGTCTGCGATTGATTAAGCGCTTAAGTACTTTTCTACCTACTGCCTAGAAGTACGATTAAAACGCTAGCCTCTAGTATTTTGTGACCATTGTTCGTGGTGTGTAATCTTAATGGGTCTGTGGCCGATTACCTTCTGTGCCAAGCAAACTGTGAAAACTTTTGGAACTGCGAATATGGCCTAGCAGATTGAATGTTGTCCTAGCTAGCTATCACTTGTCCTTTGTTTGTTCAACAATAACAGCAACTCACTTTTGTATTGGAATATCCTCAAGCGTAAACTGGATATTACGTTGAGGGACACGCGACGCGACTTCTCGTTTGTTTGAGCACGTGGATTTAATATTTTTTTTTGCGTTTCTTTTAATGCTATTTTTTGATGTGCAAATCGAAAATAATCAAAGAAATTGCCGCTCGCTGTACCGTTACTTGTCGTGGCTTGATTACGACTGTCGACTGTGCACGGCCCTCTCTGGCGGACAGGCAACTGGCAACTGTCTGGCAGCTGCGACTGTGACTGCGACTGTGGCTACGGCTTCGGCTACGGCTACGGCGTTTTGCTCTTACTGCGAGCACTCAGTCAGCTATTGCTGATGAATGTCTGAATTAATGTATGAGCGTAGGAGAGGGACTGCAGTATGTATGTTAGCATGTGCTTGACTTGAAAGTTCGCTCAATTTCCTCTGTTTGTGTGTGCGTTTGTTAATTTACGCTTTAGTTTTCCATATGATTGTCATTGAAATTTGAATTAAACTGCATTAAATGTCGAGCAGTGCTTACAAAACTGTCACTGCATCGGCTAATGAGTGGATCAAGCTCTTGCCGGCAAGCAGTGGCAGCTCTACTTAAGCCGCAGCTTCAATAGCTATGCTAATTGCTCATTTACAGTGCCCGTGAAACTGGGCGCGCTGAGCTTGACATTGGCAATGTGTACGAAAATCACATGGCAAGCTCTAGACTCTAAAACTGTAGCTTTGTGTAAAGTAAGTAGACAGTTGCTTATCAAACTGTTGAGCCGGCTCAGTGCATATAAAAATACGAAATTGCACTTGCTGGAACTGGAGCACATTTTTATAAGTTTTTATCAACTCAATGGCATTTGCATCACTTACATTAATGGTAGAATTACGTGATTATGTACATGCTACACAAGTTGAGTGCATTTTGAAATTTGAAAGGTGTTTGTTTGAAAAGTAAACAAATCATAAAGTAAAACATTATTGATAACGGATTGACAAGCCTTATCAATGTGGCTAATCGAAGTGATTAGCCATAAGTAGACTAGTACATATTCGCATATTCTCTCGCATGTTCTCTATTATACACCATTATTGAGCAGTTTACATATCGCCAGTCAATTGAGTAGCGCCGTCCACACATTCTACTTACACATGTACAATATATGGAAATTATCACCACCCACGAAGCTGGAAATGAAAATGTGACTAGCTGAGGCAATAAAACAATCAAATGTCATTGCATTGTACGACAAATGCCTCAATGAGTATTTGGGCGCCTTATTGGATTATGTGAGAGTGCATGGCAACGAAGTCACGAATGTGGCGTGTCTCTGTGGATTAGTAATACTACTTATTAGTGGTGGATGGCGCCTAAGCCAAAGAACGTTCTATTTGCGGTTAGATTATGTTGAAATTCGACCATTTGTTGACGTACGTCAACAAAGTAAATTGTAAAGCACCTACTCCATAAGCTAGAGCAATTGTCTGCACTTACGTTTAGCGGTTTCGATTTGAATAGATTAGCGTTGCCAGCTGGTTAAATTGTGTTAGCTTAACATTCACGTAACAGCACTGCTAATAGCATACTCAGTGCTAACGCATAGTTGGCAACGCGACCATGCAGAAAGCTTCGTGGTTTACTGATGTCTGCTGCAAAATATTATCGATATCGATAAAATTCTGCAGCCTGCAGCCACAGCCAACTTCACTTGTGTGCACATCTTATTTGTGAATAGTGAGATCCTTATAAAATGTTGATTATATTGCCAACTAATACGTGTTTATTAAACATTGGAATCAATTAAATGAAGACGGTAAGCTAATTAAACCAAGCTACAAAATATAGATCAGTATTCAGAGATTTTTCATCTATTGTCAGAAGTGCAATAAATGGCACATTAAGCAGGTTAACAAATCGTTTCATTATATAGGATACAGCAAATACATAAATAGTTTACATAAATTTTCATGCTTAAAATTGTTACATATTGTTCGTCGCATTATTGGCAGATTGAGTTTCATGCATGGATCGAAACTGAATAAGAATAATGAGGTAGCAAGTAGCTGCGCCAGTTATCTGCAATTAGTAAAACAAATCAGTTCAGTATTAAAGGAAAGCAATCTTAATAAGCTCAACTTACCGTAAAAATTAGCGTACGATCCAAGCGAAATAATCCTGCGGCCGTGAAGCTGACTTTGCGATGTGACAATTGCAGAGACAAGCGAAAGAGGCGATCGCGCAATTCCAGATCATCGGTAATATTAAGAATTTTGTGGACAATGGCTGCACTATAACTGCTGTGCCTGATGGTTTTACTACTGGCCTCCACAATAAGAAAAATTATGACAATGTACCATATCATTTGTATTAAAAAGAAGGCAAAAAACTCATCGGCCTCAAAGTAATCCAAGCGCTTGGGATTCATCATTGCTTCCAAGATATAGAAATCATCAAATAGTATAAACAGAAATGAGATGGCAATGATGCCCAACAACGGATAGGTAAAGTACTCCTCAATAGTCTGGCAAATATCACACAACAGATTGTGTATATTAGATACTTGTTTAATGGCATAGTCCGGATTCTGGCGTATAATCGAGGTAACACTGTAGCGTTGCATTGGTGTACTGATCAGATTTCGTAGGCGATGCGCACAACGCTGGTGATTGACGGCCGAATGCATTGGCGACAACTCCAGAGCGGCATTCTGTTCAATATGGGCATCTAAAATGTCTTGTAGAATCTGCAAGAAGATTTTTCCATTAAATCCTTGTTTATACATTTGAATTCATTATAGATAACAAATAAATGAATTGTTCTTTAAGTTATTATTTTTAAATAGATTATTCTTAATGGTTCCTATTTATCTAGGTTGCTTTGAAAAACAAGCATGTTTCTTTTCTTAACTTTTATGTATATTCTTATTCTCATTCCCAGTCTTTGCTTATATTTTAAAACATTCAAGTATTTTGTATTTTTTATACAAATTTGAACAATAATTAAAAAAAAAAACATTTTTAACGTATTTTTAAGTATGTCTATAGCGAATGATGTGGTGTTACTCAAGTCCGATTATAAGTCTATGAACTTTCTAACAGATTGGATTTGGAACACTATAAATGTGAATATCAGGACTGTCTACGATCTTCGCTCGGGATGGGCATATTGTCAGATAATGCACAAGCTGTTTCCAAGCATTATGCCATTATCAAAAGTGCATAGAGGAACGACTACTGAGGCGAATTTCTTTATCTTAAAGAGATGCTTTGACAGCCTACAACTGAGGCGAAGTGTTCCTGTGCGTGATTTGTTTGTTGGACGTGGCCATTATGATTTCCTCAACTACATTTACAAAATATATAAAGCAAATGTTAACGTAACCCGGGAATATGATGCCGAGGGAGAAGGCACTGCCATGACCGATATAGCGGAGTCTAGTTACAGACGTCCGATTGCACGCATAACGCCTCGCATAGAAGATCCACATACTGGAAAAAACTGATAGATAGACTTAAAGTTACCGAGACGCGATCCTTTGCCATCTTGGCTATTGCTTCGAAGGAAAACGAAGATGGAAACGTTAATAACTAAATTGCGAAATACCGAACTACCGAACTACACTACAGATAAGAAAATGTATTTAAATTTTTGGCTTAGAAGACTTTATGTTATATTTGACTACTCACCTCATTCACCATGCTAAAACGACTTTGAGCCAAGTGAGTGGTGCAAAGAAACTTGAAGACCATTAAACTAATGTTGATGTGTGGCAGAGCAAAGGCCATGAATGTGACAAATGATGGCGATATTGTGGCACTGATTAGCAAACTGAAACTCACACACAAATAGATCACATTGAAGATTACCATGCCCAGGGAGATAAGAAAGCTGAACAATAAAATCCGTCGATAGTCCAACTTCATGCCGAGTCGTACAAAAATTTCATCTACCACAATGTTGTTTTGGATAATGCTGACCAGCTTCTGACGCCTGAACATGGCGAAACCAAATATCGTCGACATGGCAATGATACCCGTCAATCTCAATGAGCTATCGCTCAGTTTGGTTATGTTTGTCTGAAAGAAGTATCCGATGATGGAGTCACCCTCCCGTATGGATGAGACGAAGCAGCCCACAAAGAACAAATAGTGCACAATACCGGCGATAAAGGAGTATGTGGAGGTATGCACTTCCTTGTCTGCATTCAGATTCAGTCGAAATGGTGCCAGACCCACCAGCGAGATGTACGTTAGCGGACGCAGCGATTGGAATACGTTGTCCGCCTGGGAAATGCCCACCCAGAGTTTTAAAACCATGTCCAAATGGGAGATTTGTTAACGAATTACGATAAGGAATAAGGCACGTTTGCTCGTCTCTCCGGTTCACTGTCAACTGACGCGAGGCAAAGGATGTTTCGTCGTGGCAATGTCATCATCATTGTCATAGCTCATATATCTAAATCGTTAACGCACACAAACACACCTGAGCCACAAGTCGTTTGGACAACTGGACAGCATGTTAAGCTAATACCGATAGCTGCAAATATTTAATTAAGCTTAAATGTATAGCAGAGCGTGTCAAGGGGACAAAAGGAGGGCAGCTTCGCTTTTAGGCATTTCGCAGTAACTCTTTCCCATACCCACACAACAATCAACATGCCATTGAGTTTCTGCACCCGAGTTTTCAAGAGAGTACAATAGATTCCCAGAAGTATAAGGTTTCTATTAATTCTGACAATCCGAAAGGAGCAAAATTTAAAGTTTTAATGTGTTTTAAATAAATTGTAAGTGCTGTGAAACAGAAAACTGCGAGTTATCCTTTTGCAGTTCGACAATTGGAATTCAATTGGCGTGTCGGCAATTAACTAATTAATTTTCTGCGATGATAATCGGTTTATTGCTAATAATTAATCTATAAACATACATACAAGAATATAATGAATGCAAAAGCAACAGTAACAGTAACAGCAACAGCAACTGCTAGAGAAACCACTTAATATTATTTGCTGCACACCACATGACGTTACTTAGTAGCACTTTTAGACGACTATGAAGTACACCATAATCGACTATAGCGTATGGTTCGTCATATTGTGCAATGCCTCGCAACATTCGTAACCATTGGCATTATCATTGTTCGGCGAATTCGATGTGAACTGCAGCAAGATGATGAGATAAGTTGTTAGGGCTCCGCTTATCTGAAAATACCGGTAGAAATGAGTTAAATTTTTAGATAAGAAGATACCGGTAGATAAAAAGATTACTTACAGTAAAGTAGAGCGTGCGATCGATGTTGAAGAGTCCTGCGGCCGTAAAGTTAATCTTCAGATGCGTCAATTGCATTGAGAATTGTTGCAACTTCTCCCGCACCTCGACGCTCTTCGTTTTGTTGAGGAGCGAATGCACAATGCCTCCAGTTTTCTCACTCTTCTTAATGGCCCGATTGCTGCCCTCAACGATGGAAATGATCGCTATCAAATACAGTATCATTTGACATGAAAAGAATGTCACAAATTCAACAGTCTTGAATTTGCTTTCTCGCTTCGATTTGCCCAGCAATGTTTCCAGCACATAATACGCATCAAAGACGATGATCAGAAAGGCAATCGAAATAATTGTGAGCAGTTGGTACGTAAAGTATTTGTTGGCCGTTGCAGCTGCCTCACAAATCAGATGATGTATCTCCATGGATTCCTGTATGATTTCAGCGGGATCCTTTGTCACAATGGTGTACATGGAAAATGAGTCCAGGCACTGCAGAGAACGTTGCTTCTGAACAGCCTTAAGGCTGCGAGTGTCCCACTGATGAGCGAGATTCTTCAGCACCTGTAAAACAAGAAACACATGGCTTTCTTTAATAGAGTACTACGTTAAATAAAAAGCAGCTGCCAAACCTCATTCAAGGCGATTATATAAATGCGCAGTTTGATAAATAGACCACCGACGAGAATGCAAACTGCGCAAATAATAAAATTGGGTGAAAAGTAACTGACCATTGCTGAGTATGAAATGAATGTGTGGGTTAATTCTATGACCTCCATGGATGCGTAGCCCACAAAGACTAAGAGTGTGGTCAGCAAAAACAGAGCCAGGCCATTGATTTGATAGGCCGCTTGTTGCTGTCTAAAGCTAACGCCCACACGTGGAAATGCTTCGTTTTCCAGGCTCTCGAAGAGCGACATTAAGTGAACCAATTGCTTGCGATACAGCAACGACATGACCAGCACAATATTTATGCCAAAGATGCCATTGAACATTTCCAATTCGGTGGTTAAGTTGGACAGATTTGTGAGGGACACAGCTTCCAACATACTGCGACGCTCGAAGTAGCTTGTGGAGAAGTTCAGTGTGTAGAAACAAATGCGCACAATAACATTCACAAAACCGATCCATGAAATGCTTAATTTTCGTCCTGAACTGTCTACCCAATAGGGCACGAGGCCAAAGAATAGAGCTACGCCGAAGGTTATGCGGTAGCAACCGTAGACGTTTTGAGGTCGCGCTAATCTAACCAAATACTCCGAAAGCCACATGGCGTATGAGCAATGTCCTGAACTGAACTCAGCACTTACGGTTGTGAATGTTATTCGATCTTATAAGCTGTCGCGATTGTATCGATTGTACGAGTTTAATTCATTAGGGAACGAGATAGTAAATAGTCTGTAATTGAATTATAGAGAATGTAAACAACTGATAGCTCTTTAAATAATGCACTGCACAGAATAAAGGCTTGTCATTTGTTTGACCATGCAGTTCTTTACCCAAATCTTTTTAATGTAATTAATCATCTTACTTAATGTAAATATTTGCTTGAAAGAATTGATTCAAATATATACTCTTATAGTAAAAACTTTTTTTGTTTTTTTGTTTTGAATTGAAATTGAAAATATTTTGATCAGTTTCTCAATCGAATCTCATATTTTATTATTCGCTTACCCTGTTTATTGATTCGAAATGCTGCTGAACTCGATGAAGGACGGCTCCAAAGAGCAAAACAATGCTGAGCAGAAAGATATGTGGCACATAGAAGGCCACAGTAGCTGTATAAATGGGGCGAACATCATTGCAAATCAACATAGCAATGGAGCTGATCAAGTAACTCAATTGTACACCTGAGATGAGTAGAAGATGAATGTGGCGTAGTTGCATAATCCGTGCGTAGTTAAAGCAGACGCCCAGATTAAGCAGCTGGTTATCAATGTGAGCAATCAGATCGAATAGTCGAATCAAGAGTTTCACTTGCAGACCGCTCCAAAGGAAGAGCGTAAACATGCCAATCAACCCAATAAATTTCTGCAGCGAGTCACCAACTTGTGAGATGGGTGACTTGAAGAAGTAGCCCACAATGCTCTCCTGTTGGATGAGTGCCGAGAGAAAGCAGTAGCCAAAGAAGCTCAGCTGCAGTAATGCATTCAGATAGCCCAAGCGACTCAACTGGAAATGCCGTAAGCCTGTCTCGCCACGCAGTCGAAATGGAGTCAAACCGAGCAGAAAGGTGAATAGAAGCAATGATTGCTCGGCACCGTAAGCATCGCGTGGGCGAAACAATTGCCGCCAAATTGTGTACATGGCGTAACAACAAACAGAGTGAAAACTGATTTGCTAAACGGTGGTAGAGCTGCTTTTATAGACACCTCGCAATTGCGGCACCTGATTAATTGATGTGAGTTGAAAGCCTTGAACTACCCGGACATTGAGGTGCTGTCAGGAAGCGAGTAATGGAAACTTGCCCAACCAGACACGACTCAACCAACCATTTTGATGGCACTTTCCGTTCGTTTTATTTGTTTCTGTTATGAAATTATAAAGCGCACGTCTGCGTTGGCAAACGTGGAGGAGAAGAAGTCATAAACAGGTTAAAGGACCTTTATGAGACGAAAGTTGGAGGGCAGAGTTAATTAATTTAATTGAATTTGGTCATGCGCTAATAATTGACACTGGCTAACAATAGAAAGCAGCTTTAAAGACGCCGCACCAAAGTCTGCTACAATTTAATCCCAAGGGAACCATTAATATTCTTTTCGAGAATATTAAAGAAAAGGTTCATGAGCAGTCCAAGTGATTCCTTACCTTGTTGACCATCACAAGCCGCATCTCGACGAGATATGTGAAGCAGGCAAACATGGTGACAGCAATCGCGATGACAGTATGCTGGATAATGAACGTGAAATGCAACGCCAAAGTAGGCGACACTTGCGACGAATAGAGGACAGCGAAAGTGCCCCAGGAAAAGGCAAAGTTCACCAGAAACATGGAGATCATGACTGCATAGCTGAATCGTAGCACTTTGCTGTACATGATCTTGATGCCAACACTGTGCAGCTGCATGTCCATGGTGTAAAACTTTTGCAGGCACTGTTCCAGCCGATGCTTTGGAATGATGGCCGTCAGATAGATGACAGTGACGCCAATGAGGCCACTGACAATCTGCATCATATCGCCGAAGTACGTAATCCTCGAACGGAAGAAATAGCTGGCAACGGACTCACAGCTGTTGCATATCGTGAGTATATAGCAGACGCTATAGATAACGATATGGAATATGCCATTGACATAGCCGAACCAGGACTTCTTGATGTCCCGTTGACCAGTCTCATTATTGAAGCTGATGTAAAACGAAGTCAATCCATACAAGTAGGTCACATGGAAGAGCGGACGAATGCATTCGTACAGCTGTTTTGCGGACATCAAACGACGCAATCGACGCTTTAACGGATGGTTCAGCTCGATTTCCACATCAGTATCCTTCTCAACGTCCATCCTTTGGGTCTCGTTAGTCGCAATTCCAGCGTCTGCTCAGCTAAAGGTTTGCGCGGTAACTGAACACGAAAAGCGACAACAATTTGCATGTTGCCCACGCAGGCAACAGACACAGAAAACGCTCTGGACGCCGCTGCGGCTTCGACGCCAGCCTAATGAGGTGGGGCAAACACATTTCATTCATTGTGGTTGTCGTTGCCCATTGTGCGTTGTTCGTAGTTGACTTTGGCTGTGGCTTTAAGCAAATAATTCTAGCATTTTTATGCCGCTTGGCAACCACTTTGTGGATTGTCAAACGACGAACGGATAACGAAACGTATGTCAAGTATTTCCTATTAGCTTAAACTGTTGCATTTTAATTAATGCCCATTTACAGGTAAATGCTAACTCAACCTCCTTGGGGACCCACTTACCGCAGGACTCGTAATTAGCCATGCGATTTACCCGAAGCGTTTCGTACTTTCTCAATGAATGACAGTTCAACGACAGAATACGAACTGTGTTACGCCCGATCCGTTCACAAATGTTTAATGTACTTATGTATATGGTAAACTGTGTTGTCTGGATAGCAACCGAATATCCATTGTGTAACTAAGCGCATTGTCTGCTTAAGATAACCTTTTGAGACTGGCTTGGAGATGTCCTTTAGTAACCTTTCTTTTCTTATAAGCCAAATTAATCTTATTACATTAGTAGAATGCAAACAATTTGCTGGACATATTAAATTCTGAATATGATTTCTTTATAAATTTTTTAAATAATCACCTTTTTTTATATATATTAGTTATAATTAATCAATTACACTTAAGCTACTAATAAGTGCTACTCTAGCATGTCAAATGGCTTCGCCCGCTCAATTTCCTATTCTAGTAACATAATCGTAAATATTATTGAATGCAATGAAGTTTATGGTTTCCATGAATGAACTTCAATATGTTCGCATGAATTTATGTTGATTGTTCAGCGAGAAATTAGTAAACGAGCTGAAAGTCGACTTTTACTGCTATAAAAGTTCATAAAAGTCGAGTAAGATTTACTCAGTTGCCTTTGAAAGCTTAGCAAGTGTGCCAGCTAATGGCTGGAAGGGTATAAAATGCATAAAAGACGTAAAAATACAATAAAAGCCAACACAAAGAATGCACGGTTTTTGGGCAACTGTCGTATTTGAATTAAGAGTGTCATAAAGTTGATATAAGCTGATGAATGACTATGAAAACTATTTCCTGCTGGTATTGATGATGCGTAGTTAGGTAACGAAAAACACGTGAGATGCTTGTAAAGGTTGAAAGAATGTTTATGGCTATCTTAAAAGAGGGGGCTTGTCAGTGTATGCTCGTAAATTTTAGTGGAGGGCAATTAGTTTGTTTACCTGATCATAAAAGAAATTCTTGACCGTGTCCTCTGAAGGATAACATAAGATAGTTTGTTAACCTTTGAAGTTCTTTTGTTTATATTTACAAAATCAGCCCAAGTATATATTTATTTAAAATAAATACTTTTGTTTTCAGGATGTCCCCCAATATTACCAGATAGGAAGTAAAAAATAAAGTTTATTAATATTTCTCTTTTGTTTATCCAAGCAATCATCAACAACTCTGTGCTCATCGTCTGTCGAAAATTTAGCGGAGCAGTCACTGCTTTCTATAAAATTAACTTTGCAATGATTGTCAGTTCAATTTAAAAGAAAAATTCTTTCGATTTCGTCACGCAACAAGGACTCCACTCGTATCATTAATTGCACAACTATCTCAGCAAGTAAATCGTGTCTAGACAAATCACAATAAGTGAACCAACACAAATTGTGCTAAGCAAATATTTACTCCGCATATGCGGAATGGATTTACATAAATTAATGTAGCACTTGATTTGTGGCTAAGCAATAAAAGCGATTCCCTCGCGATTAACCATAAAGAGTAATTATTTGCGAAGTAAAGGGCAATAACCGAAACGAAGAACTCACTCACCTGATTAACAATACTCAAACGCCGCTCGAAGCTAAAGGCAATCACACAGAATAGGCAAATCGCAATGGATACCACAGAGTGTTGCAAGAAGAATGTCATGCAGACACAGAAGGAGGGCGTAACTCCGAGTGAGACGAGGAGCCGAAAGACGCCAACGAAATAGACGCCCAGAATTAGCAGCTTGAAGACGAGCAAGAGAATCGAGTAACGAAAGATCCTTGAGTACTTAACACGTATTCCGATATTGGAGAAGTTCGTATCGAGACTGTGCAGAATAGTCAATGTGCCGAGCAGCTTGCAACGCTTTAATATAGCCGAGGTATAAATCACAGCACCAGCAATAAGTCCATTGAAGATTTGCAGCCGATCGCCAATCGTTGAGATCTCGGTACGAAAAAAATAACCCACTATGGATTCGCCTTGACGAAGCGACGAGATGTAACAGAAACCGCACAAAACGATGTAAACAAAAATATTAAAGATGCCGAAACACGACATCTTCAGATAGGATTCGCCCATTTTTCGACGGACCACATGGAATGGCGTTAGACCGTAAAGAAACGTGAGGAAAAATAATGGACGCAGTGCCTCATAGACCTGCGACGATATGAAATATTTGCGCACACGTCGTAGCGCTGTCGACATGTTTATTTTACTAACGATGAGACCAGACCAGACCAGACCGCACAACCGTTTAACTCAAAAGGACAACTCGAACTGCAGCAAGGACTCGAGAATGCCAGTCAACACCACCAAGCCGACTCGCGTAAACAAAACATGTCGCAACAAAAAAGAAGCCTCCTCCCCCAATTGCCGGCTGCGGAAATGTAACCGAAGCAACAGCGTGTGCGAAATGCTCATTACGAAGTTCAATATGGAGATGTGGATGGATGGTGACTGAGACTACGACGTGAGAGCAGCTCCCACTGTTGGGATTACAGCCGCAGCAGCAGCAGCAGCAGCAAGTGAGCAACAAGTTCAACAAGTGTGCGTTTGTCCTTCAGCCGAGGCATCTCCTCTCACTGTGAGTACACTCACACGAGTATAGACGCAGTCAAGCAGTCGCCGTTGTCTGTGTTTAATTTAGTTGTTAGCATAACTGCGTTCGTCTGTGCCTGTTGGCAGCCAATGGCGATGATGATGATAACGTTGATGAAGAGAGTGTGAGAGTTGGCAGGAAACAAATAACGATGAGGTATCGTATTCGACAACTTTTTTGAGGCACATGCAATCAATTGATGGGATAGTAAATAGAGCACATATGTATGTATTACAAGTTTAAATGGGTAAAGATTGTATTTTTAATAACAAATATGTACCTATAGTATATACGTATATATATAGTAAATATTTGAACCTTCATTTCTATGACTTTTATAAAGATTGTTATTTTATATTTTTTACCCATTTTCAATTTGAAAACTTTCCCTTTTTTATTTTAAACAGCCTATTTTACGTTCGTGTCACGCTGCCATCCCTAGCGTGAGCAATACTCTGAATGGTAATTCATTATCAGCATATATTGCCGACACTCTTCACTACGCACTCAAGGCTCAATCTCATTCACAGTCACACTCAGTTGCGCCGCAACACGAGGCGTATGCGCAATGCTGAAACTCAACTGGAGAGGGACTTTCTGTGGGCCATATGCTGATCAGTTTCGTTGTTGTTTGTTTCTGGTGCTGGCTGTTGTCCTGTGCGCATGCATAATATATCGCATTTATGGAGCGTGGCATGCAAAATAAGTAAATAGTTTATATGCGACAACATTTTGAATGACGTGACGTGAGTTACGCGTAAACAGCGAGCATATACACAAAGGACACAATTCGCATACGGTGAGTCAATTTAATTACGAGTTTGTTCTAGATATGTAATTACGATTACGAGTACCAGCTATTGACCTACATACTTAGCATATGCGAATAAGGTTGGAAGGAGAAATGTTTTAGATTGTTATTCATTTGAGTTTCACATTGCATACTTTTAGGCAGCAGCTCAAATTAAGCAATCACATTAAGCAACCAAATTGTAAATCAAATTTCCTTGAATTCGGTCATTAAAGACGTAAATGAGAGGAAAGAAAATGTAGATTTTACTTAATGTAGCTTCTACTTACCCTATGCAATCGGGATAGGCGACGTCGAACAGACAGCGCCAGCAGGCAGAACATGAAAACAGTCACTGAAATGGTTATCAATTCGTATGTCATGATGAAGATGAGCTGCCACGATGCCTTCACTTCCATCTGAGCAAAGCATGTCAAGCAGACGCTAATGATGGTGGCATCCAATGCGGTTATTATCACCAGCATGCGCAGCGACTCGAATTGAATGCGCGGATAATCCACATTGTAATTTATACGCTGCAGACGACGATCGACTCGAACCAGACTCTCGAAGGATCGACGCAAATGACGGCGCAGGAAAAGCGGCGCGATGAAAATAAATATAGCCGCTATAATGCCGCCAATATCGTGAAACCGGGTGCCCATCAACGAGATGTGGTTGCTCATAAAATAGCCAATTAGCGACTCGTTAAGCAGATTAACGTGCGCGTAGCAATAGGCAAAGATGAGCCAACGACTGATGGCATTGGCAAAGCCATACCACGATTCGCGTACCACACGCTCGCCGTGGTAACCGATTTGTGTCACATGATACGGTGTTATGCCCAGAATGAAAGCCAAGGAAATGAGCACTCTTATGCTGCTATAGAAATCCTTGGCCCGAAAGATGCGATTCCAGGCGCGTTGCCACAAGCTCGGCGACCTCAAGTTTTGGTGCCACATGTCGTGATGCGGCCGGTCAATAAAGCACTAAACTAAATTGAAATCGACAGATAATTGCTGCAGACTTTGGGGAGCACACGCCTAATCGGCCATCGTGTTATCTCTGATAAATCAAATATCGCGCATCATAATCACATTGAAGTGCTTAGTGCAAATCCCCATAACTCCAATTAGAATTGGGAAAACAAAGCAAACAATTTTGCTGCCAACGAAATGCGCATTGAAATGAATTAAATTGGTTGTTGCTAGTCCCCGTTGCTGTGTTATCAGTCGTGCCTATTATATTAATGACTAATGACAACTCACTGCTTTTGTTTATGGTTTCAGTGCGGAAATATTTCACAAAGAGACCAGTCTAGGGAAATCGAAGGCATAAACAGATTTTGCGTTTAACAATTTATATTTATTCTTGAAGAGACTCTTGTTTGAACTGAAATTATTATTATTATTGGTATTTATTTACTCACATACATTGTAGATGTATTCATATTTATAAATTTCGTTATAGAAACACGCGTAACACCAGCTGGCGCACAAATATTATATTCAGTATACTCAGCATGTGGATGCTACATCAACGTCAACTGGGTTGCATCTTTAACAATGCAAGCTAGATTGCATAATGAGAGCAGCTTGATGAGCTGACAACGTCACCAGTTTCAGTTTCAGTTTCAAACCAGAAACTTCGTGCATACATAAAAAAAAGCAACAAATCATGTGCTTCGCATAGAATTTTGTCGCACAATTTGCAAGCAACAACAACATCAATACACATGGTACGTGTTGCCAACCACCAGCAATAACAAAAACACATAATAATAACAATAACAATAAGAAGATAACAAATGCAACAGTACTGGAAGGTCTGCAAGTCGTCTGGGTCTGGTTTTGACTTGCTTTGCATTGGCATATCCCAGCAGAGTGTCGTCTGGTTTCTGACAATGGCGCCGACTATGTCATGTTACACCAAATTCCCAAGATGCCACTGCAAACGCTGCACAAACGAACAGACTTAAGGCAGATTTGAGTTGCATATCTTAATCACATACGACACGCATTTCAACTTTGGATACGAATTATTATTATATTATAGAAATAATCATAAATCTCTTGCTAAAGCAATCCAAGCAACGTTCGTAGTTTTATTTATTATAAATTAAGTATACGAAAAAGTTAAATGAAAATATAAATTCAATTATATAAACATATCCTGGTTTGAGAGGATCGTAGTGTTCTGAACTTTAACTGCTGCTTTATTATGTCCACCTGCTATATCAGCTGCTCGATTGTGAATGTTGTTTGACAATTTTAGCTGTCGCGAATAGATAAAAATCGGAGTACATCCACCTACTGCTTTGGTGTGTTCGCCTGGTACTTTGAGCTGCTCCATCTGGCTTTTAATAGATGTACTTGATACCAAGAAACCCCCATGTCAAACTCTTTCTACTGAGCATTATTTTTGAATGGGTGTTACATATTTTTTGAATGAGATCCATGAGATTTTAGCAATACGTAATACTTGAAAATACGGTAGGATATGGCCAGTTTATGACATTTTAATTTAAATTAAGTACTTTGCATATGTGCCCCTAAAAGTATGCAACACAAACGCATTTAAGAATTTTAGGCATTGCGAAAGGGTAAAAAGTGCCAAATCAAGCAAATCCACTTACTAACTTATAATTTGTCCTGGTATATTGGTATAGCGGCGGTAAAAAATATGATGGATATTCATTTAATTTGAATGATAAAATACTTTTTATTTCGTTAGGAGCTTATTGATCGTGAACCTCACAGGCCATTAAACTATAAACCTTTATTTTCTTTTAACATGTTTTAATTACTCAAAGCTACCTAATTTCATGTCAATTTATAAGATTCTAATCTATTATTGTAGAGTACTAGCAGCGTGATTATTTATTATACATCATGAATCTGTTTTCAATTGATCTGCAACATTCAAAAATAGAATTTAGCTGATAACACACAATGAAAGCGCCACCTGTCGGGTTGAGACTAAATACGTAAATAATACCGAAAAGATAAGAATAGACAAAATCAAAAATTAGAATGAATTCAGAGTGAAGTGGGCACGTTAAAAGGCTGATAAGAGAGAAACCCTAAGTTCAGTTATCAACGAAAGCTGACCTATTAGTTCAGAGGAGACGCAGCATCATGAGATTGAGAATCTTCTTGGCAGCTGTTGTGTTGCGATATGGTTTAGTTTTCGATTTAAAGTCAACGCGAATCGAATATGTGGCGCACGGGCATCGTACAGCAGGCAACTCGCCAGGATCTGCGGCGACTTCTCAATCGTAACAATAGTTCAAAGACAACAGCAGCAGCAACTGCAGCGCAGCTACCTCAATCAGCGGATGTAGTGGTCATTGGCGGTGGCTCTGCCGGTTGCCATACGCTCTATCATCTGGCAAAGCGAGGTGTGAGAGCAGTGTTGTTGGAGCGTGCTCAACTCACAGCAGGCACCACATGGCACACAGCTGGACTGCTCTGGCGACTGCGTCCCAGCGATGTGGATATTCAACTGTTGGCCAATTCACGCAACATGTTGCGACAACTGGAGGCAGAAACTGGTCTCGACCCCGGCTGGATACAGAATGGCGGCATCTTTATTGCGCACAACGAAACCCGACTCGATGAGTATCGCCGCCTGGCCACAGTTGGCTCTGCGCTGGGCATTGAGAACCAGATACTTTCACCCGAGGAGACGCAGAAACTGTTTCCGCTGCTCGATCCCAAAGCATTCATTGGCGCACTCTATTCGCCTGGCGATGGCGTCATGGATCCCGCCATGCTGTGCACAGCATTGCGTCGCGCAGCAACCGCAAATGGCGCCCAGGTGATTGAGAACTGTGATGTGCAGGAGATACTCGTGGAGCAGGGATCGCGTGGCAAGAAGGTTGTGGGTGTTTCAACGCCCTTTGGCAACATACGCACCGAGACGGTGGTGAATGCGACGGGAGTGTGGGGTCGCGATCTGGTTGCGCGACACGGCACCCATCTGCCGCTGCTGCCCATGAAGCATGCCTACATCGTGTCCGAGTCCATACCAGGTGTGCGTGGTTTGCCCAATATCAGGGATCACGACTATTCCACCTACTTCCGCATTCAGGGCGATGCCATCTGCATGGGTGGCTATGAACCCAATCCCATACTGCTCGATCCTGTGGCCAAGGACTTCCACTTTGGCCTCTACGAGTTGGATTGGTCCGTCTTTGAGACGCACGTCGAGGGCGCCCACAAATTGTGCCCAGAGTACGCCAAGTATGGCGTAAAGAGCACGGTGTGTGGCCCAGAATCGTTTACGCCCGATCACAAGCCACTCATGGGTCCCGATCCTAATGTCTCGGGTCTCATGCACAACTGTGGCTTCAATTCGGCTGGCATGATGTTCGGCGGCGGCTGTGGTGAGCAGACGGCGTTGTGGATCACCAAGGGTCAGCCGGATGTGCCCATGTTTAGCTTTGATTTGCGGCGCTTCACACAGAAGCAGGGACAAGCCACCAAGTGGATAGCGGAAAAGTCGCATGAGAGCTATGTGAAGAACTACAGCATGGTGTTCAAGTTCGATCAGCCGCTGGCTGGTCGCGACTTTCAGCTGGATCCGCTGCATGAGCAGATGCTTGAAGCCAACGCCTTCATGGAGGAGAAACAAGGCTGGGAGCGACCCGGTTTCTTCTTGGGAAATAAGGAACAATCGGCAGCTGTGCTGCCCTATGACTGGTATGGCAGCTATGAGCATGCGCGGCACAAAGAGAGCAACTACGAGCGCATCCTGGAGGGCGATCTCAAGTACAACAGCTTCTCGGAGCATCACGAGCTGGTAAGTGACGCTATAAACGGAACAACTTTACTTTTCCTTTTAATCAAATATAGTAAAGCAATAAGCACAATTCCTATTAATATTAGATTTTAAGCACAGAGAGAAGTAACGTTATAATATCAAGTTGGAAATCATTAATGAAGGCTAAAAAGTTTCAAAAGTGAACCAAGAACAATTCGTAAATTCATAAATCTACAAAAATTCTACATTGGTCATTCGTGACCCAAAATCAGCTCAAATGTATTAAAGAAAAAACTGTATCAAACGTGAACCGCGAAAACAAAAACGAAAGTCATAAATTCAGATTGTTTGCGTAGATAACACAAGATGACGTATTATTTCCTATATTTGTTTGTATTTACTTTTTCATTATTATATTTAATGATTATTTTTAATGCATAAATGCTTACCTTTTATTGTGTGCTTTTAGATTGGCGCTGAGGCTCATGCCTGTCGCAATAATGCCGTGCTCTTCAACATGAGCTACTTTGCCAAACTAGTGCTCGAAGGTCCGCAAGCACACAAGGCTGCAGACTGGCTCTTCTCCGCCAACACCAAGCGTGATCCCAGCAAGTAAGTTAAAGCTGGAATGGATCGGTTTAACAATTAATAATAATTGTCTACTCCCCAGAACTGTCTACACTTGTGCACTGAACGATGCCGGCGGCGTCGAAGCTGATGTGACCATCAGTCGTCTGGTTTCCGGCTCTGGACAGCTGCATGATCCCAAGTTCGAGGGCAAAGGCTACTACATTGTGGCTGGTGGTGCCTCGGCCTATTACACCTACAGCATGCTGCTTGCCGAGATGCGTCGCAAGGGCTTCAACGCCAAGTTGCACGATGTCACCGCCGATCTGGGTGTCATCTCCATTCAAGGACCCAATTCGCGCAGCATTCTGCAGCCGCTGCTCGATTGCCAGCTGACTGATGAGCAACTACCTCCCAATAGCACCACACTGGCCAAGTTAAATGGCATTGGCCTGCGAGTGCTGCGTGTTAGCTTTGTTGGTGAGCTGGGCTATGAGCTGCATGTGCCCAAACAAGACTGCGTGGCAGTCTACAAGGCACTCAAGGCTGCTGGCGCCGCACAGGATCTACGTGATGCCGGCTATCGTGCGCTCTACTCACTTAGCAGCGAGAAGGGCTACCATCTGTGGAGCTACGATTTGCGCTCAGACGACACGCCACTCGAGGCTGGCTTGGGCTTCACTTGCCGCAAACAGGGCGACTATCGTGGTCGCGCTGCTGTCGATCGTCAGCGGTCTGAGGGCCTCAAGCGTCGCATGGTCTATCTGACGCTGCAGGATCAGGTGCCCATCTGGGGCCTCGAGGGTGTCTATCGCAATGGTGAACCTGTGGGCGTGCTGCGACGTGCCGAATACGCTTACACACTGGGCAAGTCTCTGGGCCAGGCTTACATTACGCGCAGCGATGGCCAGAACATCGATGCTGATTACCTCAAAGCAGGCGACTACGAAGTGGACATTCTGGGCAAACGCTACAAGGCGAATTGCCATTTGCGCAGTCCCTTCGATCCAAGCGGACAGCGTGTCCTGGGCAACTATGAAACAAATAGTAAATAAATAAAAGTTAACAAGATATAATTATTTTTGGATTTGATTAACTTATGACAAAAATGTTCAATTTATGCTTTTTAACTAACATGAGTGTAAATCCGCTTTGCATAATTTGTTAAGTATACGCACAGTTTTATTACTAAGCAAACCTGAAGATTGATTGCAAAATATCGCACATAGATGGCGGTAGTGCAAATTTTACTACTTCGTTGATGGAGATAATTCTAAACAGTGGTATGTTATAGCTTCTATGTTTATTATTCCAGTATTGAACCTGACTAAACAGATAAAGCATATGCCAAAGTGTGTCAGAATCAAAGCTAAAGGCCAAGAATACAAATTGTAATAGAAATTCAAATTGAATACCCCAAATTTGATGTTTCTTTTACAAAGGCGATAAATCGTTCATCAAGACAAAGTTGATAGAATACACAAAACAATAATTTATTACCCAATTCTGAAAAGATTTATTTATTTATTTATATAAACAAATATTTAATGATTATGTGTTTTACCTGCAAATTTCGAGCAAATATTTTTTGAAGCCATTCCCAAAGCGATGACAAGCTGAAGGTTCTTCAAATAGTGTGGCAACAGCTGTGACGATTGCTCTTTTGACTTGGTTTTGTTTGGATTGCGATTGCGATTGCTTTGGCAAATTGGCATAGAGATTTTTATTTATTTTTTTTTATTTTTCTCATTTTGCATTATATAGAAACATATCCTTGAGCAGAGTTGAATTCTATTTTTGTGATTTGAAAAAAAAAAATAATAATAATAATAAAAGCGGAATTGTTGCAATTTAATTCAGGGTCAATGGAAAATGTTTGGATAAACTTGAACTGGCCGACAATTAAAATGTGTACCGCTTCGATTGCACAGTGTGACGAAAGTGTGTATAACTGAATTAGACGAGATGAGATGAGATGAGATTCGCTTAAGAGATTGCAGTTGATTCAGTTGTGTGTGTTACAGAATCCCAAATGTTCGGCACGTGGTGGGCTAGCCGTAGCTAAAGTCAGTCAGTGGGTTATGGCTATAAAATTGCCACATCCACAGACGAGTTAATTAGCTCTCTCAATAGCAGCCGCCACCATAGAGTCAGAGTCAGAGTTGGAGTTGGAGGCAGAGTCAGAGTTAATTATGGCCTCATAATATGATGTTATTGTAATTTATCATTGTTTACGCTTTGTGCGCGCACTTCTTGAAGATTCTGCCGCTAAACGGCCTTGTCCAATAATAGACAGGGCAAGAGGGAAGAGGCACAGCATACAGCATTACAGTGTATAACGGAGAAGCGGGTACAGCGCCCAAGGCTCTAAGCAAACGATAAGCAGTCGTAATGCCAATTAAATGACAACATTTCTCTGACAATGCTCCATATACTTGTATTTATATTTTTTTCGAAATGTTACATAAATGTTACCAAGCAAACAAACAAACAAACT
The DNA here is from genome assembly GCA_035046325.1 of Drosophila niveifrons. Lineage (NCBI taxonomy): Eukaryota > Metazoa > Arthropoda > Insecta > Diptera > Drosophilidae > Drosophila > Drosophila niveifrons. The sequence goes on from JAWNOC010000068.1 coordinate 12,000,275, forward strand.
TCGCAATGAGTTGAAAGCAATTAAAAATTGTCGTGCTTAATGACAAAAGATGTCAAATAGCTGATTAAGCCCACCAATTCAGGTGTGGGATGAGGCAGAGAAAAGTGAAAAGCAACCCACACTACGAACCATGTACCATATTCCATATACGTGTACATCAACATATCCATCACAGAGGCAGAGAGTGTTCGTTAAGGTGAATCTGCAGTTGCCATTAATTATAATGAGAGTTGGAGAGATGCCAAAGAAACTTATTAAAACTAAAATAAATACAATTTTAATGATTACCCAAGTTATTTACATACACAACACATACACAAAAAATGTTTAATATTATTGCTACGAATTATTTTGTGGAGAGGTTTCGAATTTATATATCAAGTGAAGACTGCAAACAAACACACTTCATAACACCTTATTAGGATTTTAGTGGGGTAACGAATTGTAAATCAAATAAATACTAAATAAGCTCACTTTCCATTTTCAATGAAAGAAATCAAATCTACCAATTATGCAACACATAACTGAATTACTTATTAAATTCCCATTTGAGATGCCTCACTGTATGTGCTTGGTAACTGAAAAGGCCACGGGCAGTTGGCTTCATGGTAAGCGGCTTTAATATCAGCCCCAGTTTGGTGAGATCCAATTTGAAATTGCCTTCATTGCCAGATAGCTGGGTGGGGGTCACATTGGTTGGTTGGGGCCCTCAGCACATCTAATTGCAGTCATAGATAATGAGAGCAGTTGTAGCTCTCCAGGCGGTCTGATGTTTTCTTTTGCAAGTCAGCGAGCCAAACCAATAAATAGACAAAGAGACAGGCATAGATAGAGATCGAATCGTTGGGTGAGCATTTGAAGTCGAGCCACTTCAAGTTCAAGTTCAGGCTCCCGTCATTAAGTCAAAACGAATCGAATCAAAACGAACGAAACGAAGCGAACTGCAATTTGGCAATGTTCACACTTAATGAATTCACACATTTCACGCCAGTTGCCACCTGATGATGGCGATGATGGTGATGCTGATGCTGATGATGATGCCTCTGGTGGCTGCCGTGGATGCTGCATAAATCACTTCAATGGATGCGCTCAAAGTCAAGACGCACTGGAATAAGATGCACGGCAATCGCAACTCGGCTGGCTTTGAATACATTTTTGATGATTTCAATTTTCGATTGAGTTTAGATGACGTTACCACTTGAAAACAACGAGTTGCAATTAAGCAAGTAAGGGTATGGAAGGTAGATAACTAGACAGCCAGATACCCTGTTTGTATTTATTCTTCATTCTTTTAAATCTAAGTTGAACACATTAAGCACATACAAAATAAGAATCTTTTACAACCAACTAAACTTCCAACTTCATCATCTTTACATACTAATTACATTTTATTGATCAATCTCAGTTGCCCATTAAATGACAACAGGGTATAGCAATTAATGTACTCAATGACCTTACAGCAGCTGCTGCCATAATTTTCGTTGTTTGCGATGCATTTGAAGATGCGCTTGTGACTCCCAAAGTGCGTGCAATGCAACTCGACCGCCTTGTCGATGCTCCAACTGAACTTGAATTTTGAAAGTGAACAAAGATCAGAAGCTATATCGATATTGATACGATATTGTTGTTGTTGTTGCTGTTGTTGCTGTTATGTTTGCGCACCTGCTGCGAGGCGTAAATGCGCGCCTGCATCAAAATTAATTAAAATATTTTAAGACTCTGAACATAAACACATCACATCGGCACAACATTAATCAAAATACTTTTATGTAGATAATAATGGTATAGGGGCTGACTGATACAATTAATGCCTGAACAGCATAGCACCACAAAATCAAAATGGTTAATATATTTCACATATTTTTGTTTTGTATTTGACTCTTTTATTATTTGTGATTTTTTTTTTATCACTTATTATATTTTGTGGTTTGGCTAATGATGAACAAATTGTGCCGGAAGCAATTTCGCTTCATTGAATTTACTGACATTATTGACACAGTTTTTGTTGGCATCGTTGCCCCCCCCCCCCCCCCCCCCCCCCTCCCCCCTCCGTTTGCGAGCGAGCCCCTTGCCGCTGCGAAAATAAAAGTTACATAAACGAAATGTAAATAAAATGCCAATAAATGCCGCGAGTGTGAACAAGTGTGTGCCGCCAAAGGGAGGGAGAAGAAACTGAAACTGAAACTGACGCCGAAAACGAAAATCCATAAATAAATCAATAATCATGTGTTTAAACAATGCGTATAACGGCGTTAAATTGTTTTGCATTTCTATTTAGATATTATTTTGCCACACTCCTAAAACAACAGAAACAAAAGACTCAGGCAACAAACTTGCTGCGAGGAGCACGCACTCGACCGAACATGTTGCATGCAACTCTCGAACATAGCACAGTGACACAGTTACGGCGGCAACTACTTCAGCAGAGTCTAAGGAGGCGGTTTACTGGCCCATAACTCAATTAACAATGAGATGTCAAGCCGAAGTTTTGAGTGGAAATCGCTTTGGTTGCAGCACTTGACGCCGCCACAAAGAGTCGTGTTTGTTTTTGGCCATAAGCAATGGATACTAAGATCGCTAGATAGACACAACTAGCGAGAAAGAGAGAGAGATAGTTGCTAGACCGAACACAAGCGCGGTTTGAGACGCGTTCGAACAGCAACGGCAACATCAGCGTCAAGCATCAAGCAGCTTGTTTTATGCTGCTCACAGCAGTTGCTGTTGTTATTGTTGTCGTTGTCGTTGTTGCTGTTGTTGTTGCCTTAGTTTTGCTTTTTGTGTTTTGTTTTTGTTTTGGGGACAAGCTATAAACCGTGGCAAGATCGTCGTTGCGTTCAGTTGGTAAAAGTGAAGCGTTGCGTGCGGTTGTCTCCACACTCCATAAACCAATTTTAAGTACATCATTTTCCAATTAGTCAGTTTTTCTCACTTTTTCGTTCAACTTGATCGATCGCCGCTGCGTGAAACGTTTGGTGCTGTTTACATTTTGCAAACAAGGTGATTATCCCCGCATATCCTGGCAGGATATTGACTTAAAAACTGTTCGAGAACAAAATACATTGAAAGCGGTCAGTGATTGACTTTAGTTTGTGTTGTGAATTGTTAAGTGCAATTTGTTTGACATACCATTTTTAAATTCAAAACTATTTTTCTTGAAAATAATTAAGCGAATATTCTGGCTTATCTGCATTATAATTATTATGTAAAGAATATTTGATTAACATATATTTGATTCAACATTAAGAAATAGGAGAAACTAGAATTTTCGACTGTTAATATAAAGTTCTAAGGAAAAATATTTACAGACTTTTAAATAGATTATAAAATATAGAAAGAAACATACATAAAAAAGAAAAGGGCAAATATATTTTAATTGTAGTTTAAGAATCTTTGATGAATTTAAAAAATTAAGAAATGAAAATACACAATTTAAATCACTACAGATAATAAATAATGATAATACATTATTTTTTAATTTAAATGACAGATTTTTAACAAGTTTGAAGGATGAATTCAATTATTCAAAACTGAGAAAATATAAGATTTGGAGATTGTCTAGAGTCTAGACTAATGTGTGTGGCCTTGTTGCAGTAGCCCTTCCAAATAGAATAGCAGAAGAACAAAGTAAGCCAAGTAGATTAGACGAGAGCTAAACAAATACTCAGATGTCATAGGGGAACTTTGGATGCCACATTTGCAGAGCTCGTATATGCTGAAGCAATTAAGTGCGCCCTCGTTTTTGTTAAGCACTTCTGGGCAAGAACAGCCCACACCCATGACAAACACACACACACATATACTTGCACCTACCTCCTAACCCTCCCCTCAGCCAAATTACATGCATTGAAGCAGAAGATTGCGCAATATGTTTTGTGTTTAGGCCGCAGTGCAAATGAGCGGAAAATCTAATTTTCCAGCCGCATGCAAATTTCCAGCTGTATTCTTTGTTTACACTGCTTGTTGTTGCTTTTATTGTTGTTGTATATTGTTGCAATATGCCAAAATGTCAGTTAAGGCGTCGTTGTGGTCATGAGCTAACTGCTGCTGCTGCTGCTGCGGCTGCTGTTAACGGCAAAACAATAAATGCTACTGCAGCTTGGAGGTCGTAAACATAAAAAATGCTCATAATGCTTAATGGAGTGCCCTCTGTCCCCAACTCCAACTCCAAGTCCCCCCGGTGTATAAAGATAACAGCCAAAATTGGAAACAAGAGGCAACGGCAAACAAAAACAAAAAAAAAAGAAGTGGAAAAATAGCATTTGACATTTTTAGTGGGAAGCAGCTGTGACTACAAATTACACAGCACAGCTGATGGGCAAGTTGCGGATGGCATCGTGACCATACTATAAGTATTACTCGTATAATGCAGGCAATCTCCAAAACGAACAGAAATTCCACTAAAGAAATCGCAAGTCACGTCTCTCAGCTCTCAACTGGCAGCAACTGCAATTTCAAGGCTGCCAAATTGACAACAAATAATTTATTTTTAATACACTGCGAAAGTCGCATAGTTGCAGAGATCATTTGCAGAGATCTCCCAAAGGAAAGTTCCACGACATTGAGCGATTAATAAAGGGTTTTGGCTGGCAAATGTTCATTGGATGATGGAAAGCATTGAGATTGTTGCAGCAATTGTTGACTACGTGACAAATAGTTGAAGGCGTTGCTGCCCACGTCTAACTAACGAAGCGAACACAAATTGATTCAGCTGCACATTCTTCGCCAGCTAGATTACGTCGAGTACCTTTCTCTAAAAGTAAAAACCTAAGCCTAATATTTGCCCAACTCATTAGCGAGTTGGTCAGACCAACTCTCGAGAAGACTCTCTTCAAGTCGCATTCACATCTCTATATATATAATTTATGTATGTATGTAGTATATATGTGGTAGATATGTATACTTCTTTTTTATGTCATGACCAAAAGAGCTGCAAATATTTTCACTATCATTTCGTGGTACGCAAACTGACATTGTTATTATTGTTTTTTGTTTGGTTGTTGTTTTTCGCATTGTCTGAAAACCTGTACCTGCAGCTAAGCTGCTGCTGCTGCTGATGTTGCTGTTGCTGATGCGGTGGCAGTAAAAGTAACGCACCTTGCTGTGAGCAAGTTGACAGCTCAGCTCAGTATAGCTCAGCTCCTTTGCTGGCCAGCCAGCAGCTTCAACTGTCCCCGCATCGTCTCCAACTGGCTCCAGCCAGCACCTGTCTGGGGCGATCACAAACTTGCTTGGCACTTGCCTGGCATGCCTGACTTTCTTCCACACACACACACACACACACACACACACACAGTGTCTGTCCAGTTTTTCTACATATTATTTTTGCGCGACTTTGCTCAGCCAGCGTCTGGCTGCCTGCTTCTTGAAAGAAACCCCGCTCGCAACGACTTAAAATCGACTGCAATTGCATCCGCAACTGCAACTTTCTTAACAGTTAACAGTGGCAAGCATCCTGCTCAGACATTCAGCCCTTTTTCGATGGCTTGGTCGAGTGCGTTTTGACCCCATGACATAACCACAAGTTGGTGCTTGCAACACGCTTCTAATTAACACCAAAAACTACAACAATGCCAGCGATTGCAGCTTGAATAAACAGCTGCATACATGAGTATGTAATACAAAGGCTTGTTGCAGACCTACTTTTAGCCAAGAGACGCCCAGTTGCTGCCACAACAACAACAACATCAGCAACAGCAACAACAATATAACTGGTGACAACCAGTTGTTGTTGTGGTTGGCAAATCCGTCTTCTTTATAATTGCTGTCATCGGCGCATCATGACTACAAAAACAAAATAAAGAAGAAAAACAAAAAACCCGTCTCAGGCTGGCGTTCTACATACGAGTACGAGTATGAGTACTCGCATTCGCACTCATACTACTCAAACTACTCACTAGCCAAACCAAAACAAACTGATTTCTCTGGGAAAACTGATGAGCCGCTTTTCAAATAATTTCCCATTAACAGAAAGCTGGTAATCAATTAGAAGCACAAATGCATCAATGGACCCAGTTTCAATTCGCACTCGAAGTTTGCAGCGAATGTTCAAATTGTTCATTAGATAGATAATTTGTAAATTCGTAAATTAGACTCTTTTCACTAAAACATTTAGATATCATTTTTATCTTCCCACAAAGAATATTTCCAAATTAGTAAATCAATTTATCACAGGCAATGCGTTTTAAATTCTTCATCTTTTAACATTTTAGTCAAATTATAAACAGTTGCAATTAATTTACAAGTTTTTGGCAGCCAAATTAATCAACGGCTTAATAAAATTTTTCAATAAATTTTTGGACAAGCAAAAAAAACCAAAGTCGTTTTTGATAGGCAAATTAAAAGCTCATGATACGTAAACAACGAGCTAAGATGAGTTAAAAAAATACAACTTAACGACTAAATCATGCGCTGTAAAATCAATTCGATAATTTTGAAATGTTTTAATCAAATATTTAGCAAACAAGCATATTTTTCCAATTATAAATTTCTATTCGGTTAAAATTGGATTAGATTTTGAATAAAAATATTTTCAATAAAAAAGATTTCATATACATAAATTAGATTTACAAAAATACAGGGAATTCAAATGATGGCAAATTGCAAAAAAGGAAATAGCTGAAAAATGCAACAAGTGTGAAAAACCTGTTGTGATTAGCCTGCAGATTTTAGACTCTAAGATGTGTCTAAGCTAGAGATTTATGGACATATTTCAGCATCGACGGTATGGGAAAAGGAAGGCATGAGGCATGAGGCAATGTAAAAAGGAATGCAGGTGGCATGGAAAATAAAAATAATCAGGCAGATGCCACAGCGCATGGCACGGAATTAATTATTTAACACACACAACACTGTCTGAGAGAGACTAGCAGAAATTGGAATGTTGCACAGATGTTGCACATTAATATTGAAAAAAAAAAAACAATAAAAAATTTAAACATTTAATTTTCAACAATTTATTTGGCTATTGAGCACGCTTCGAAGGTTGAATTAATATTGTTTTTTTTTTTTTTTTTTGCATTTGGCTATTGTTGTATTTTTTGCCACTTATATAAGAAATTAAGTGGCGTTTAAACTGAAGAGCACCATCACCATCATCATCATAACATAAGTATTAGTCATAATGGTGCAAGTGTTCACATATGAATCTACAAATGTTTATTTTATTCACATTGCCTTTCTCTTGCCACTGTGATCCACGCAATTTACAAGTGCGCAAAAGACCAAAAGAAAAATAAAAATAAAAACAAAAAAAAAAAAACAACAGGCAACAACACGATAAATAAATAAAAATCGAAATATATTCAATGAAATGCGTTAAACAATTGTTGCATAACAGTTGATAAACGTTCAAAAATCGAATTGGCCACTCAAACAACGCCAACAATTGTACGAGTTCCGAGCTCGATTTCGATTTTGACTTCGAGTGCAAGTGCGAGAGATGGTCTCCGTCTTTCTTCTCTCTTCCATTTTTGGGGCTTCTCTTTTACGTTTTACCCACGACAATTAGCCCATCATGAAATACGAAACAAATACAAAACAATATAAAAAGGCAGATGCAGACGCAGGTGAAGCAACTGAAATTTCAATTACAACACACAGCGGAATAAAAGCGGAAAAATGAAAAATGAAATAATAATAAAAGCAAAACCTTTTGCCGCCTTATCAGACGGAAGACACACGCTCAGACAGAGTTTAAGTGTCAGCCAACAGCGAGCAACTGTGTGTAATATATGGCCCAAAAACAATCAGCAACAACAACAAACACAACCAGACAGCAATGCAACTTTCTCCATTAACGTTAAGAAAAAAAAACTGAAAAACAAAAACAAAAACCATTTGGTATGCAAAGCCAGACTTTGCATTTAATAGCTAGAAACCAAAGAGTTTGGCATGCGCCTGCCCTGCCTTACCCTGCTTCCCATGTCTCACATGTCTCACATGTGGCTCAGCTCTTGCAACACTTGCGCTTGCGCCTCAATTCTGCTGTAGTGTAGTGTAAAAATGCTTCACATTGGCATAGGTCAGTTTTTTAAGCTCACTTTTTGGCTACCATGGAAGTGGGTAAAGGTAAAGGTCAAGTGTTTGTGCCAAGTGTAAACCTCGTTTGCGCTTTATGACTGCTCTTTAAGGCGCAAGTAATTGCCAAGCAGCTGTAGAAAGCAACCCAAAAAAAGGGTTTGGAATTGTGGCTGGCATATAGAGTATATAATTAACGGGAAGTGTTTAGTGCAGCGAATGCTTTATATGCTCTAAATTAATAAGTAATAAGTATATAGAATTGCCTTCTTTATTTTAAACAAAATCTTAATTTAAAATTATTCTAATTAGTATTTTAGAAGTACTTGCATGGAGCCTTCTTTATTTACTACATCAGCTATTAGTGCTTTGACAATGCCTGTCTTTGTACTCAATACAATATCTTTGTTGTATTGAAGGTCAAATCACGTGTATTACCAGCTGATTGAATGACTGTCGATCATAGCTAAATGTAAAAAAAAAAACAAAAAACAATTCCAATCCGGATCCAATTGTAGTTAATAAGCATTTATATGTAAACTCATCAATAGGATGCACTGTTGAAGTCGGCTTTGAGTTGCAAGCACAGCTGCCGTCAAATAACTATAAAATTTGCATACAATTTTGTATGGCTTTTAGCCATAATTTATAATAGTTTGAAGCATAAAACAATAAAGTGATTTGCATAGTACCCAATCGGAGGGAGATGTAAAATATTGTTGCTAGGCAGCAATTCAAATCGTATCAATTGTAGAACTCTCATGATTACGAAATAGGGCTGAAGAGGGAGCGAGGAACAGAGGGAGACAAGGCCGTTTGGCAAACCCCAAATCGAGAATGGAAAACTACTCAATTAGGCGAAATGGAATTGGAAATCGAATTGTCCGCGATTTAGACAATTGCCAGACGGCAAATTCCATACACACAAAAACCAAAAAGAAAAACAGAGCACAACAAAAACAAAAGTCAAAATCGCTCAAATCTATAGAGCACCCCCGATAGATCGATCTATTTCCAATCACTGATTTCGCATAAACGATTGTCATCGACTCAGCCGAGCGGAAATGGGTTTGGCTTCGCGCTGGGCCTCGTTGGGTCAGTCGGTTAGTCACAGCTCAAAAAGAAAAAACAAAAAAAAAGAAATTCGAAAAATAAAGACAGTCTAAATTCGAGCTTAAGCGTAACCACAACTTCGACTGCGGATAACTTAATTTTTTTTTTCTGTGTTGCCAGTGCTCTTCTTCTCTCTTCTAGATTTAAATAAAGATGTTTGTGCTGCGCACGTTGCTGCTACTGGCAGTGAGCGCCACTGTGGCGCTGGCCCAACGTCGTCTTGCCCTGCCGGATCCTCGGAGTTGCGCTAATCGTGTGCGTCACGCTACCTATCGGGATGCCCGCGGCGTCTCACACTCGTACTTCTTCAGTTGGGAGCATGCGCCGACGCGCAGCCTGGAGGTCGATTGGTTGGATGCACGTAACATTTGCCGGCGGCATTGCATGGACGCCGTCTCGCTGGAGACGCCGCAGGAGAATGATTTTGTGAAGCAACGCATTGCCCGCGGCAATGTGCGTTACATCTGGACGTCGGGTAGAAAGTGCAACTTTGCTGGCTGCGACAGACCCGACCTGCAGCCACCCAATGAGAACGGCTGGTTCTGGTCGGGATCGGGCGGTAAGATTGGACCCACCTCGCAACGCAACACTGGCGACTGGTCACAAACGGGCGGCTACAATCAACCACAGCCCGATAATCGCGAGGCTGCCCAGGGCAACGATGAGAGCTGCCTTTCCATTCTGAATAACTTCTACAACGATGGCATCAAGTGGCACGATGTTGCTTGCCATCACATTAAGCCCTTCGTCTGCGAGGACTCCGATGAGCTGCTCAACTTTGTGCGCTCCCGAAATCCGAATGTGCGTTTGTAATTCTAATTCTTAAATACTAAAAATAAGCAAAAGATAAAAACAAAAAACAAGAGAAAACAAAACGAAAAACAGGAAAAGAAATATTTATGTAGCATTAAAACCGAGCATTGATTGATTCTTTCGATTGATTGATTGACTGCTTTACCCCACGCGCTTTGGCCAATATCGTTCATATTTTTAATATTTTTATGGTTTTGTTTGCAACAAATTCTAAAAACGAAAAATTTGAATAACAATTTCCGTGTCGATCTGCGCATGAAAAACAAAATTGTTAAATAATTTTAAACAACAAATTGTTAATAAAAAAATACCAATTGAAGCGAAATTTTCAAAGCATTTTCATTTTGAATAGATTACGAGGGCTTTGGGAAATTAAAGCAAGAGTTGAATTGTAAATATTTAAAAATAACTGCTAAATATAGCTTTACGTTCACCGAATCTTAGCTTTTTCAAATGCAACCAGCCGAAAGATGGCGCTAGCTCCAAAATGCTTTGGCTTTTCTGTTTAGCGTTTTTTTTTGTTAGATTAAGTTGCTGTATGTAGACTTGTAAGTCTATTTCGTTAATCTAAGGAACTTCAGCACTTTTAATAATTGAAAGCACTCAATTTTTTCTTATTACTACATACATTTTTTTCGCACACAATAGAGAAATATTAAATTTTAAGATTGTGTACCGTCTGTACACCAGAGAACGGTGTGAAACGCATCCGTTTTTAATGCAGTGTATTTAAAATCATTACATTGTTAATTTTATAATTTATGAAAATGGAAAAAAGAAGTGAAAGGAAGCAGCAGTTACCTTGTAAGGCAATGCTAAATCTTCTATTGCGATCCGAATTGGAGCCCGAGTCCTCGCTAAATCCCTTAGCATCGGAGTTTGTGCCTTCGTATTTGAAGCCGGAAATCCCGAACTTGAAGTCGAATTCAATTCAAATAATGAAGTCCGAAGCAACATCGACGACGACATTAGGTAATCGTGAAATTGTGGGCGATGCCTCATATTTGTATGCCCAGCGACAGCTTTTTGAATTGTTACATCAGTTGGGCAATAAAATGATGCCACTGAAGGCAATTAATGTAAGTCTTACGCCTGATGGTCACGGCATAAATATGCAGTTCCAGGGAGAGCCGGGTAGCATGGCCAAAGAGATGATAGACGAAAAGCTTTGCCAGGATGCATCTCTTCACTTGGAGATGGATGAACGATCCTGTATGACACGCCGATTGCCCAATGTGCTGGCTGCCAATTTCATGGCTCGCATGGGAGATGTGCTTAACGAAAAGATGGCCTGGAGTGATCAGGCTGACGATACCAATAGCTCATCCACCACAACTACCATTAATTCTAATGTTACCAATACAAAGATACAGCAAGGCAAGTGCATGAAATCATTTGCTACTCCGATTTCGGAAGTGACAGACATTTGCAAGATCGACAATTCAAACGGTAGCTCGAGTGGCACCTACATAGTGTGCAAAAAGCATTTGGAGCCAACAGTCAGTGCATCTGAACTCAAGCGGTCTAAGCCAAACCTGATATCCAAGGCTCCCCCTACAAGTGCAGTAAAGCTTAATAACAGATCAGAGATACGCCAGAGACCTGGCATCGCCAAGCTGGATTTGCAGCACGAGTAAGAAGAATTTTCAGACCTCTTAACAAATCATAAAATAAACTCTATTTGTTGGCCAGGAAAAAGTCAATTAAAGGCACACCAACGCCACGCAAGAGCATGGGTCAGCCCATCAAGAAGGGTCCTCAGAAGTTGGCTCCACGTGGCACTTACACATCCCAAATTCGTCAAACTGAGGCAAAGAAAGTAAGCTTATTTGCAATTTTAATTAAACAATATTGTTAATTTTAAGTTTTGCTTGCAGCGTTTGAGTCTTTTGAAAGTTGACAATTAGCTGACGATAGATGTTGCTTACACGCTTTACACACACACATACTTATGAGAACAATAGTGTACAGGTAGGAAACTATTGTAACACAAAGGTTCGATCACTTTTCTACAGTTTTACACACGTATAAATTTTAATGCTGGTTAAATATGACTCCAAATGTGAAAGAGTTCTTGCGAGAGAAGAGAAGCCGGCTTTATTAAATAAAATTAACCAAAAGTAATTTTTTTTTTTTTTTTAACATTTATTTGATTTAAATATTCGTTATTCGATTTCACTAGAAAATGCATGTAAATTTATATTCATGTATTTGTTCTATCATAGTTATGATATTTTCGTTTTTGTTTTTCTTTTTCTGAATACTTTGGTAAGTTCTGTTGCTTTTCTGTTCTGGAACTTAAGAGCTACAATTACAATTATGGGTAAGTATTAGGTAGTTTTGTTTATCATACGAGTGTAATAATTAAATTATTAAACAATTGAGTTTCGAAGAAGACACAAAGTTAGCAGATTTCATCTATTATTAATAATAGGGGGAGCTCGTCATTGCGATTTCTAAACATTAATTATATATTTAAATATAGTTATAGTTAAATCATCTGTCAGTTTTTGTAGGCATGCTGCACACTGGAATCGTAATAATTAAATAATAATAGAAATCAAGAAATGTACAATCAGAATTAAGCTCAATCTATATATACAATTACATACTCATATGTAATTTAACAACAATTAAAGATTCGTTTCGTTATACAAAAATCAACAAGTGCTTGTGGTTTTTTGTTTTGTTTTGTTTTTATGTTGTTGTCAAGTGTACTGGAACTTGGTCAACTGGTCAACAGGTCAGTTGGCTGTGTGTGCGTGTGTATGTGTACAAGTAGGTGGGGTATGCAGTAGTATTGGTATTTGTATTTGACGGTTTGCATTTGGGCTTTAATAAACGGCAAAACCAAAACCTAAAACAGAAATTAAAAAAATTGCATTAAATAATTGAATTTGCTAGAGGAATGAATTCTTAAGCAGCTTGGCATTGTTTAGTATATTTGGTTACTATTATTATTATTGTTAGCTGTTGGCTGTTTAGCTGTTAATTAGTTATGACCAAATACACCTTGTGGTTAGTTAGTCGCGTTAGTCACTTGGATGCGCGTTTTTAAACAGTTAAGATGAGAGACACGAAACTTAACGCAATTTCTCAGTTTACCTGCTGCCACAGAAACAACAACGGCAATGACAACGACAACATCAAACATCAAAGATCAAAGTTATAGCTCATACATCATACAAAAAGGGGGAACACCAAAAAACGAACAAGTTGATAATACTACTTGTATTAGGCTTCTACTACTTGGCTTGTTATTTGAGTAATTGTAATAACCATTTTAGTAGCTGTGCGTGAGTGTTTTGTTTTGTTTTTTTTTTTCTATTTGTAACTGTGTATGTTGTGTTTTGTTTGTTTGTGGTTGAACTTAAGCAGTACTTGAGTTATGTGAGGCGCCACTGATCGCATTGAATAAAGCCATGCTATTGCGCTGGGCGGCGGCGTCGGCATCATCGCTAAGCGGCTGGAATGATTCGTCTTGCATTAACTCACTGAGCGCTTGACAAAGTTTCTCATAGTTCTCCTTAAGCGCATGATGGTACTCCTTTTGATCCGCACTGATCATGCGCTCGTTCACACGCAAAGCCTTGTGACAGACGCCAATAAAATCGCTGCAAAGAGTGCGTGCATTATTAACAATTCACAGTAGAGTATATCGATTAGTTGATCTACCGAAATACATCCTTTAAGTCGTCGACACGATCCAGTGAAAAGTTATTGATCACCTTCGCATCAAGAAAAGCATGGGCATAAGCCAAGGGACCTGCGTTAACTGTAACGGCCACACTGCCTTGCAAACGCAGCTGCAGCTTCTTTACATCCGCTGGTGGCAGTATAATCTCCTCCAGCTCTGAAACCTTTGATTGCATCTCATCGATGGCCACCTCAATGGGACTCAGTTCGATAATCTCACGGGACTTGACGGGTATGCGTTTCAGCACATAGGGAAATGAGTATTGGGCTGTCAAGTGATAGAAAAATCAAGTTAGCTGACATCAAATTGAATATTTTAATATGAACTCACTCTTGATGACTGTCTTGCGTTTCCATTGCTCCTCTACGCTACCGCGTGCAGCACCCGATTGGGTGAACGGTGTCTCGTACATGAACGTGTCTACGTCGTGGTTCTGCTCAAACTCATTGAGTCGCTGATCGAGTTCATCCTTGCTAAAGAACGGTATCACATGCGTCACCTGTATGTAGGCCAGCTTGGTGTCGAGTTCGTCAACTTTTACCTGTAAGATAACAGAATTAGTTGTGTTTTACCTGGACAGATGGCGCCACTACGCCCAATCTAAGTTGCTTTGAGAAAAATTATATGAACGCTAGATGGCTACGAGCTACGTAGCAACTTTTGAGTTTTTTTCGGATTACTTAAGTCAAATATTCTTGCTTTGCTATAAGTGAAAATACAACATAAAACAACAATTGTAAACATAATTTATATAAATCGCGAATACAAAAACCATTTGTATTCTGACAGAGTCGGCAAACATTTCCAAATTACGTTACCAGTTTTTCTTAATATTTAATTCGTTTTAACATGGATTGTGGTGGACCAATGCATCAGCAGTACCTTAAGGACTTTATACACTCACTGCAATCGGGCTGCGAGGACAGTCACAGTTTAAGCGAATCTTCGCTCAATCCACATGCGGCAGAGTTCGTGCCCTCTTTTATGAAATGCAACAAAGAGTTTGCATGCCAAGGGTCTTCTTGTCCGGCATTGAAAGGCGAAGAACTAACCACGTCGACGACTACACTGGTCAAAGAAGAGGCTATCGGCGATGCCCAGCACATGACGCGCATAGACGTCCAAAACCGCATTCAGCGACAACTATTTCATTTGATGGGTGAAATGGGCAATGACTTTCCCATTGAAGCCATAAAATTCAGCCTGATCCCGAATGCGCAGGGCATCAATGTGCAGTTTCTTATGCCGCGGAGCACCAGTAGACTGAAGTTCGATGAGAACCTATGCAAGGCATCCGCTTCCGGACTAGTTGTCGAAATTGGCAAACAAGGGGCATTGGCTAAGGCTGGACATGCATTAGCTGTTCAATTTCTGAACGGCATGTGTGAGACTCTCAAAGAGGACGCCAAACTGCCAACTCAAGCCAAGGAGCCGACGATCTGTCCCCGATGTACAGCTCTGCCGAAGAAGAACAGCTACACCGAGCTGGAGATTGAGCGTCAGATCGAGGATATCAAGGCGTTTGAGCGGCTGATTAAAGATGATGCCGGTACACGCTATCAGGAAGCATTCAAAGAGCTGTGCCACAAGCTGGGACTGTCAACACCTGAGGAGCAAACTCAATTGCTCAATTGCGGCATTGCTGCAGCGGCTCCCGCAGAGCAGCGCAAAACCGAGGTCTGTGTCGATCAGAGTGAATTGTCGCAGAAAGAGGTCGAAGAGGAAACCTATGACTGGGATTCATTTACGCCGGATTTGGATCAGATGCAAATCTATAGACTGGCGGGAGGTGAAAACGACACCCATATGCAGCTGAACGAAGCGCAGGCAGAACAAATTTGCTTGACCAACAAGAACAATAACAATGAAAAACTGGAGGAGTCGCCTAGCTTGCCAGCCATGTCCATTACAACCACTGCCAACACTACAAACCTGTCGTCTGCATATCCGAAACTCTACAAAGTGGGCGCTCATCTGAAGAACTCTAATTTGCCAACTCGCAAAACCATCTTGCACAAGGAAAAGGAAAGCAAATTACAACGCTATCGCTACAGTTCACCAGTGCGAAATGGCTTGGCTACGGCCACAACGACCAAAAAACTTCCGGAGCCCCTTTATGTGAGTGGGAGCCGAGCCAAGACGCTGCCAGCAAAGACAGGTTTAATCAAGAGCGAGATAGGCGGCAGCGAAGTTTTCAAAACGCCTCACAAGGTAGCCAAACATCAACCGAATACGTAAGTTGAAAATGCACATGTGAAGTGACGTAACCAATATATTCTTATACCTTAGTAAGCAAAACAAGGGAGCCACATTGGAACGTCCTACGTCCAGCGGTTCACTGCAAGCTCCTAGTCCCAAACAGACCTCAGCTACACCTGCAACTGCACCACGAGTTGTTGTGCCACGCAGCACCCATGCCTCTCAAATGCGACAATCGGAGGTGAAACGCGTAAGTCTACTGCAATTATTTTAAGACTACCACACTAACACATATTTTCACTTAGCGCTTGAGCCTAATGCGCGGCGATGACAGCGACGTCCAACTCAATGAGTATCTGTTCAAATAGGCAATTTACACATATATTTAAACTCATCACTGAATAATGTTAGGTATTCTTATGCACGAAACTTTGTTAGAATCGGAAAGTAAATACGTTGTCAAGTTTTTCGGAAAATGTCTTAGAGAAAATTATAATAAACACACTTCAGCAAAAAAACTTGTGATACTATAATAATTGCAGCAATATGAATTAAGCCAAAAAACCGGAAATCTTCAAATGGGTTGGTAAGTGAAGACCAAAGTAACATAAGCAAGCAGAGTGTCATATCGATTGATTAAAAAATTCTAACATATTTTGTAATCAATCTCTTATAAGTGACAACCTTCGTGAAATAATAGAAAATGTCTTTGTTGAGAAAAATAACTCAATATCCGAAAATTTCAAATAAATACAACTAATACATGTTTTAACACTTGAAAATCTTTGCACATACCGGTGATGAATCCATAATTAGCTTAACAACATCGGCGCCAAACTTTTCCTTATACTGCTTGGCCAAGCGCTCTGAGATTTCACTAAGAGACGTCAGCTTGGGCTCTTTGTAGACATACTCAATAGCGTGATCCTCCTCGAAATACATCTACAAATAGTTTAGGTCAATTAATTTTAGGCACATATACAGAATTAAAAGTAATCTTACCATGCCATAGAATACAACTCGATAGAAGCGACCCAACATACGCTTCCCAGAGCGGTTAACCTCGACGATCTTATTGTAGGCTTGCGTGAGATGCTCATAACAGTGAGCCAACTCGATAAAGCTGCGCGCCCGCTCATAGATAGGCAGTATAAGCTTGTAAAGCTCACCGAGGCACTCGAAACGTTCGGCACGATCGAGAAAATCGGCACATTGCTTCAGCTGTTCCAGCAGCATTTGCTCCGTGTACTGTGAATCCTGTGCTCCTGCATCCAGTTTCAGGCCCTGCTCATCTAGTGGAATATTGCGCGAAATCTTCCCAAAGGCCGTCGAGGACCAGCTCAAGGTACAGCCACCACGCAGACGGAGATACTCGCACATCAGCGCTGCAATATGCAGATGACAGCATGCGGCCTCCGAGAGATTCCCGTTCTGCTCGTGATTCCGTGCCATGGTGACTAGCCAAGTGTGTCGCAGCTCTGGCGTTGAAGCATATGAATTGGCCAGCGAGTACTGCAACTCTAAGAGTCGCTCTGGATCCATGTGATGTGCCTGCATCTGTGCTGTGGCCATAAGCACTGTGCGAACCCTTCTTGTCAGATCCTTGACCTCCAGTGGGAAACCTGTGCCCTTCATGGCTTTGTCACTGTTCGCATAGCTATTGATAATGGACAAGCTCTCCTGGAAGCGTGCATTGTTCAGGCCAATCACGTTGCCAATCATCTGCGATACCGAGATGATTACTTGAAGGTGCACCCGAGTCAACGCTTTCCTGCCGCTAAATTCAAAGTTGCTGCGCATCAGCAAATAAAGAACGGCACAGGATTCATGGCGTATGTCCACCAGTCGACTGTCGCATGCCTTCAGCAGCTCATAGACCATCTGGCCGCATAGCATGGCATTGCCCTTAAACAGCGCCATCGAGTAGTTGTTGATGAAGGCGCGCAACGCAGCAAAGACGTGCTTCGACAGTCGCTCCGACTGTCCCAGTTGCAGAAAACGCAGATAGACACGCGCCAGCTTTGGAAGCACCAAACTATCCGCCAGCAGATTGCGAAATTGCAGCACATAGAGACCCAGACAGTCGAGTATGATCATGCCCACCTCTGTGGCTAAATTGGACTCGTACAGCGCCTGCTGTGACCTCGCACACAAGTCCATGTCCTCGAGCAGATGCTCACGCGTCTGTGTGAGTGTTCCTGTGCCATTACTCGCCTCCGGGTTGCCATTTTCCAGCACTGGCGGCGCCGTGCGTGCGGGCAACGTGTGCGCCTTGTTAGGACGTGTGGTGCGTCCATCTGTGGGCAATGTCACATTCTTCTTGCCCACGTAACGGAATTGTAGCAAGCACAAGTCCAAAATGGACAGAAACTGAAAGGTTTCTGTCTCATTGCAGTTCTGCCACCATCCAATCATTTGATCTTGCGTCAAATGCTTCACAATAAAGAGGAAGCCCAGCAGCAGATCCTTGCTCTCCGCAGCGCTGAACTTGTCGCATCTGGCGAGGATTTGCGCATGTGTCACGCTCACCGATCGATTGTGGCCATTGCGCAGCGCAACATCTGTGTCGCCATTTGTATAGGCGCCAATGGTAGTCGTGTCCTGCGAGTGCTGTAAGCAAAATACAGGCAATTAGTTGATGTAAAGATAGATTTAGTGCACAACTTACGCCCGAGTCGGAGTTGGAGTTGAGCGAGAGATTCGAGACGCCATTGCTGATGGCTGAGCCAGCAATGGCAGCCAGATAATTGTGCTCCTTAATGTGCATCGAAGTGCGGCAAGGACTTGGCTGATCAATGTGCAGAGTCAAGCGATTCTTGGAGCGTGGCGTCGACGTCAACGAGCCAAACGTAGACGAGTCCTTGCTGAACACATAGCTGCTGGAGCAGCTCAGACGTTTCGTATACGAAGCAGAGTCCGCATAGACATGTCCATTGGGTGTGCAGGCTCCCGACTCTGCCAAGTCATCGATGCGCTGCAGATTGTCCATGACAATGCCTAGCCACGGCACATAGAGCAACGCAATGCGTGAGAGTTGTCCACGCTGCTGATAACGTGCATCCAGCTCGTGCTTGGCCAGCAGATCCTTGAAGATTGCAAGCGCATGACGGCGCACATGTCCTACCTCGTTGAGGCTGCTCTTCAGCTTCTGCAGCAGCAGTCCGGAAAGGAAATGCTGTCGACAAAACTGCTCTGAGAGCGTGAAATGTTGCAGCAACTCGGGAGGACGATTCTTGGGATTCAGCACAAATGGCAGATTGAGTGGCACATAGTGTTCGTGCTGGCAAATCTCCTGCAGAAAATTGAACTTGTATTCGTGTAGCACACGCGCATTGCCTGGGGTGAACTGTTCCATATAGAAGCGTATCAGTTTAAAGACAAATCCACGATCCATATAGCTTAAGCACTGTCGCACAAATCGTGCAAGCGAACGATTCAATTGTTGCGTCTCCTCGCCCAGATCCTCGTAGCGTGTGACGATGTAGGGAACCAATACTTTGATCAACTGTTCTACACG
Organism: Drosophila niveifrons; assembly: GCA_035046325.1. NCBI lineage: Eukaryota > Metazoa > Arthropoda > Insecta > Diptera > Drosophilidae > Drosophila > Drosophila niveifrons. The sequence continues at coordinate 12,019,630 of JAWNOC010000068.1, forward strand.
ATCCGCATACTCCTTGGGAAAGCGTTCGTTGCGCAACATGCGTATACGCCCCGTGGCCAGCAGATGTTGAGCCATGCTCTTCACAATCAAGTCAAAGAAGATCGATGAGTAGCGCATGAACTTGTTGACCACCAAAAAGTCTGTATTGCTCGGATTCAGCAAATTGGGCAGATGGCGACACAGTTCGCCATGCACAGTGCGCATCCGCGCAGTCTGTTGGCTGTAGTAAGGCGCATGGAACACATACTTCACATACGCCGACAGTAGATCGGTGCGATTCGCCTCATCGCTGATCAGATGGATGATGTTTGTGAGCAGTCGTATGACATTCTGGCCAATCTCCTCGGACTGTGTGTGCACAAGCAGCGTAAACAGTTCGTTGAGCAGCGTGGGCAAGAAATTGATCAGTGATCGCATATCGATGGCATGCGCTGCCTTCAGAATTTTGCAAGTTTCCATTTCGGCTGGCAAAGCACCAGTCTTGCCACCCTCCAGCAGACGCTCGCAGTGTGCAAAGAAATTGTGCAGATGCTGATCCGAGGTGAGCACCGTCGAGTCGAGACGAAGACCGACGCTGTAGAGCGGTCGCTGGTTGTCGATCCACTGAATGTCGGGGCCGCAGTTCTGCTGAGAAATTGAAAGGGTTTGTAGGCAGCCAGGAGGGAGGAGGTGTGACGGAGGCGAATGCGAATGCATAGTATGGAGTGCATGGTGAGAAAAGAGAGCGGATGTGGTTTTTGGTTAGGCAAGCAGGGTACGCATGAGTCGATGAGCAGCGATCATAGCAACGGCAACGACAACAACAGCAACTTACCCCTTTGCCCAATCCCAGTGGCTGTATGGATAGATAACCCACAGGCAGTGTGGCAGCGACAGGCAGCAGCTTCTCCTCCAGACATATGCGATGCTTCTGCAGCAACGGCAGCCAGGCATAGCCAATGGGCGTCTCGAACGAAGCGTGTGCATCGCGTTTCTTGCTCAGATTGCACGAGACATGGTAGAAGGAGAAGAGCAAGTGATGCTCGGGAAAGAGTCCGAGTGGCAGACGCAGCTTGATCTCCTCATACCAAGTAGGCGTGACATTGTGATGCAACACGGGGCAGGCCAGCTGTGACACCAGCAAATCCTGTCCAGGTCTGCCATAGATGCACTGCAAATAGCAATCATGTTAGAAATTGAACAGCTGATTGAAGTAGCGCTCTCTTACCTTCAGTGGTTTGCTGTACTCGCCATCACCATCACGCAGCTCCACAACGACTGTGATGTTGCGTGCCCGCGAGAAGATCTTCTGGCTGTCGAACTGCAGACTTAGCGGATAGACATACAGATGATTGCAAAAGTTCGTGTACGGATACGCATCACGTTCATGCTGGCTCTGAAACTCGTTTAACTCCAGAGTTAGCGGCTGCTTTGCAGCGGGACTAAAGCTGGACAACGGAGCCAGCGACTTGCTGAGTCCACAGGGAGGCGTCTGGTCAAGCAGCTGCAGCTCCAAGCTCATTCTACCCGGTATAATGGTTAATTTGCTTAGCTTCTCAGGCTTGCGATAGTCGGCAAGCAGACGCAACAATTCTTCGTCGCGCAGCTTCAACGGCTCCTGACGATAGATTGTATTGAAGTCGAACTCTCGCTGCGACTCCACGTCCAACTCATTGCTGTAGGCCTTGAACAACGGTCGCGCTGCCCAGGCAAAGGGCTGGCGATAGTGGCCAATGTGCTGGGCACAACTCTTGGCCGCCTTGTGCGTCTTTTGACCCTGCTTGGCATCGCCGCGGGCGCCCTTCACATACGGCTCTACAGCCTGTTGAATGCTGCACTGCAGCACCTTCTCAATGCGCAGCACCAGATAGATCTCTGCATGCGGCGCAGTCACCGAGAGCACACACTGTCGCAGCTGCTGGAACTGCTGGCGCGGGCAACGCAACAGCTCGGACGAGACGCCGTCGAAGAGCGAGTGAGCCGCCTGTGCTGCATGGCTGGCATCGTTCTCACCACGTCGTGGCACTCCGCAGCCCGAAACTGAGGCGGGCACGGGAGTGTTGGGTAGCAATTGGGCAGCTGCCGCTTCATTCACATTGAAGTAGAAGTTCTCGCTGAGCTTGCGTCCCGCTTTAGCATCGTACAGCGACAAACTGGTAATGTATGGCTCCACCTGACACAACTGCTCACCAGCACCTTCCAGTTGGCACTGCAGCTTGAAGCTGAGCCGGTGACAGCGAAGCAGCAGACGCATGCCAAAGTGCTCGCGATACTGATCCGTGTTGTCAACCACGGCAGCCTTGTTGGCACTCGGATAGCTGGCGAAGAGACGACGACGCTGCTCACGACGCGCCAGTGCTATGGAGTGATCAGTTTCACGGCCATACTTCATTAGTTGCGGATGCAGCGATTGATCCAGCCCCTTGAGTGTGCCAAACGTGGGCGGCTCCATGGCTGGCGGCTGCAGCTGCGGACTGGGCGCGGGCGTGGCATTGCCTGAGGGTTGACGCTCCAGTGAGGCATTGCGCTTCTCCTCCTGCGCTTTGTTCTGCGCCAGCACCGAGGATAGTTTGCTTAGCCAGTCCTTAAAGTCCTGCTCGTTCTCCGCGGCCAATGTGAAGGATTTGTGGCCAGCCGTCATGCGCAGCTCAAAGCAGAAGCGTCCTCGCTTGGGATTCTACAAGTGGAACTTGAGCTAGTTAAAGTTGCTATCGAGGATTATAAGTTTTGTACTTACTTGCACCACTTCGGTGCAAAAGTCCATGACAATGGTGGCCTTGGCCTCGCCCTGCTTCTCGTCCTTGTGCAGCTCCAGCATATAGGTGCCGTCGATCTCCTGTCGGAGATAGCAATAGCGACGCTTGAAGGACTTGTTGCCAATGTTGGCAAACATGCGATCTGAGGCGGAGTCGGGTCCTTTTAGCAAATAGCCCTGCTTGGTGATGGTGTCCGCTTGGGAGCGTGTCATCTGCTCATCAATGCGATCCTGATCCGCATCGATTTCATATACTTCTTCCACGAGTTCCTCGCCAGGTGAAGTGCTAAAGGAAGAGTAATAGAGTTAAAGAAAAATGTATGCTGATAGCTAATTATTTTCTCACCTGGGCAGATCGTGGCAGTTTCCGCCATATGCACTGTATTTGTAGTGAATAAGATGATTCTTAGCACGATACGTGTAAAGCGCTTGACGTGTGAAGCGTGTGCACTCTGCTCTTGTGCCCGGCGTGCTGCCATCTGTGACATCTTCGCAAGGCGCGTGCTTCTCCTCCTCCTCTTCATCTGCATATTCATCTACTTCTTCAGGCTGCGCCAGATGCGAACGCAGCGTGGTCGATGACAGTGCCGATTCAAAGGATTCATGTGATAATTTCTCCTGTCGACTCGTCGAGCCGTTGGAGCACTGTGAACTTTTGCGCGACAGTTGTCCATTGCCATTGGATAGACTTGTGTTGCTACTGTGGCCATTCTGGTAGCTGCCATTCGATTGCAGACTGCCCTGGCGACTCACCTGGCTGTGACCATTAGTGGCCAGCGCCATCGAGCCATGCAGTGGACACACAATCGCCTCGTTGGGCGGCTCAAAGCGATCTGCCACAGACTTTGCATTGCTGCGCTGCTTGCGCGGCATAATGATCTCCTGCAATGGAAGAACAAGGCAAATTTGCTTGTATGAATAAGGTGTAGGTGGAAAGTATTACTATAAATAGATGAATTGCTTATTCAACACGAAGCACTGCGTTTATATGCTAATAATGCTGATAGTATTTGCATAATGCATTTGAACTCATTGAAAAATGAAAACATTCTCGACGAAAAATCACTGAACAGTATTTGAAGCTTCAGTTCTTTATAATTTTGTCTTATATGATAAGCTCTGAATTAAATATTTCTGCATTGCGTAAAGAATTAATGTCATTCCTAAGTACCTGCTATGTATTATTAGTTTATTAGTATTAAACAGACATCAGTGATGTAAGCAACTAAGAGAGAATATCTTATACGATATCTGCATAAATGGATAGTTAAATTGCAATAGATTACTAAGCATAATGGCAAACGGAATGCAAATGACCGTATTATGCATCTTTTTTAATGGATTTTATATGTTTATGGGCAAAGCCAATAACTTCGAGGAAACTAAACAAATAATAAAAATAAATTTCACCAATTAATTACTTTTATTTCATAACATTGCGAGTTTAGATTTCGTCTATTCGTCAAGTTAGATTTCTTATGCAAATAAAGTAATAGTTTAAATAAAAGCAATTAATTTGCATCAATTTAAATCATTTTTTATTGCCTTTTTGAAAACATAGTTATACCAATTAAATATCTATAAACACCGATTTCTATAGCTGTGGCACCTTTCAAGTCTCAAGGTTTCTTTGCTCTTCACAATTGGAGTGAAGAGCAACATCCATTATGGGGGATTAAGGTTGTTCACTCGATTGTCACACATCGCATGCATTAAAATTCTAAGCGAATCGTTTCAAAAGTAAAAGTTTTTAACAGAACTGCATAAATTATTCCTGTTGCTTTCGTTGAACCCAAACGACGAGTATTTAGTTGATTTTCTGGTATTCAAACTTACCGAGACATCGTCAGCTGGATAGATAAGTAGCTCCCGCTGTGGATCATTCTGTATAAGCGTTTTATTTTTGGCTATAAAGGCTTCGAAATCAATGGGCTCCACAACTGCGGGTTTACTCTGTAAAAGAAAAAAGAACAGGGAGACATGATATGTATTTTAGTTAGATATTTGCTAATTTATGTATGCCACTTGTAAAAGCAAAGCGCAGCTATTAATAGACTCCCCTCGAGCTAATGGTTGAATCCCCCTTTGCAGCAAGAATTTATTGAATCTAGCCACGCCATAAATTTATGGCTACTTTTCGTTTACTCCTGACGTCTCACTCTCTGCCCCTCTGTTTCTCTCTGATCAGACCTTGACCGCATTACACAGCGGATATCGACGTCTGTTGGCTGCTTTTTGTAATGATATGTTCCATGTTCCAGCGTGGGCAAGATGGTACTGCCATAAACAAATCGATTTTGTTTAACCATTTGGCATTTTGCAATGCCGATTTTTGTTTAGTTTTTGATTCAGATTCACGTTTTGGATAAACGATGACACAATGCAGGCCTCACCCAAGACTCCACCACTCAAGAAGCGAATAGTAGGCGTTTAGTTGCAAGGTGTCCCCAGGCAGTGCCCAACCCTTTGCGGTCTGTGGTGACATGGCGCCATCGGGCCGAAAGGTTAAAGTGTCATTTCCGGTTGGGTGTCGCTATCAGAGTGTTGTCATTCGATGGTGAAACCTGAGCTTGAAGTGGGTTTGGCACAGCGTGTGATAACTGCGCACATGTGCAGCCATAAAACAAAGGATTGTCGAGGATGTCCATAAAACGGATGAGGTCAACAGACAACGATTGTCTTAGGTCTGCTATCAAACCTCCATTTTATTAATAGACAAATGAAAACTGGGACAATCGCTTATTACAGATTTATTTATAGAAATGTTCAGCTTATCTTCTCTGCTGTAATTCTCTTAATTAGTGAAATCTTCGTATGTTTTTATAATTAATCTCATCAATATTGAAAATGATAAACAGAAGCCGGCAGTTTGCATAAAATTTGTCGAAATTTGCATATTATAATTTAGCTGAACTTTCAACGCAATTCTTCAACTCTGTTTCTGTTACGTGTTTCTTCAGTCTAACCCCGTCCTTTGCTAACCTTCGCTAATGCTATCAAGTTGCTTATACGCAGTACAACCTGTGGTTTCAATTCATTCAGTTCGATGCACTTGTCTCGCCTGTCACATGTGGAAAGCATTTAGCTGGTAGGCCCAAGTTTCTCTTCTACCTCACGAGTGTTTCTCTCTTCACGCATTGCATGCAAATTGCCCACGACAAGTTGCGGCGTCGTCACTTGCGTAATTAATTCCCCTTCGAGTCCCCTCAACGCCCCCGCAGCTGGAATTTTGAGCCGACGGCAACAAGTGCATCGCGAATTACGCAAAGCAATTACCAAATAAATTGCTTGGCCAAACAGCTACAACAATAAATACAGTTAGGTTGCAAGACAAATTGCTTTAAACTCTAGAAGATACCCTGTATTAATATGAAAAGTTTAATTGATAACCTTGGCCCCACTTACTTTTTATTTTATATAAATAGTTTATATAAGAGTTTACCTCGAACTTTAAGCATTGCTCTAAAATATATTTAGTAGTAAAACTAAAACACCTATTACTTTACATTGCAAAACTTGTTATTTTTCAGCAGAAATCTTCAGCAAGTAATGAATTGCTTTCGGAGTTTGAAGCTGTCACATTACTATGTAAAGTGTGTGTACTTCTGAGAACAGGGTATTGAAAACATATTTTACTGGGCGTTGTCAAAATGCTAACGACTGGCCAAGAAACTTGTTTCAATCAGTCAATATCAGGGGGCAAACTATCCATCCATCTTTCTATCTATCGCTTGCGATCTGCAGCCAAAGCAGAGAGAGCACAACACGCAAATTTATTGTAAAATGCGAAACTGGCAGGCAATGAAAGCATCGAGCAACGGGCAACGGCCAACCACAGTCTAAACCACAATATCAACAGCAGCAACAGTAGCAACAACAATGAAGTGGTCCAGCTGTGTGGCTAGGCGTGAAACCTGAGCAAAAGGCATCATTATCATCATCATCTTGAGCAGCAGCCACAGTCTGAGCTATCATCAACTGCTGGGTTGAGGCGCCACCGCGAAACGTGATGTTTTTATGCCTACTTCTCGCTAGACGCTTGGCCATGCAATTCCAGTGCAGCCAAGTGGCATGTGGCATGTGGCATGCTACTTGCTACTTGTCGCTGCCTATGCTTAATGTACTTACAATATTGTACATACGATGGCAATGACCGAGCCATTAAGTGCCGGTGGGGGGCAGACCATTGATTTCGATATGGCTAGTCGAGCCCTCTGGCCCTGCATGAACAGACAATGTCACTTGAGAAGCAGCCAGTTCGTCAGTCAGTCAGCCAGGCAGTCAGCATTCCCTTCCATCATTTAAATTGCAACAATGCAGTTGCCTTTTCATATAAAAGATCTTGAGTTGTGGTGGATAAATTGCTTTTTGTTTTCTATTTCGCTTTGAAGTGCATTGGAAACCATTGAAGTGGCCGTCTGCCTCATTCCTATTTTGAATCTCAATCCCCCCCTTCCTCCCCATCATGCACCCTTCTGCATGTGATTTGCATTATGAGTCTATGGAAAAGTTTTTGACTAAATTTAGCTTGCCCCACTCTGCATAAGTATTTGTATGCTGCTGTCTGTCGAACTTTTGACCCACACTAAAAAAACCACCAAGCACCAAAAATGGTTTTTGTACCATTTCCTTATATCGTAAGATCAGCATGCCATCATTTCGTTTTGTTTTTCTATTTAGATTCCAATAAGTTCCAGTTCGCTGCTGGCCATCAAATGCGTTTTTTAGTGGTGCCATTGGCTTTTTGCACTAACCAATTGACCCGCAATAAAACCACAAAGTGGATTTTTACCACTTTCAAGAGCTTTTTCGATTTGCAAGAGTTCTCTATAGTTTTAATGGACTTTCCTGATTGCTTCGAATGCTTTTAAATGGTAGCAAAAAATAAAGCGAATTTAAGTGAACAATGATATTCTACAGTATATTTTAAAGCGCTATAAAATAAACGCTGTTATTTCATATTTCATATAAGATATCACTCTATTTAAAGAACTTTGAATTTGTTTTGTTAAGTTCTCAACCCATTTAACAACAATCGCTGAGTCTAGACTGAGTCAGTCGCTGATTAGCAGCTAAATTCACATGTCTGTGTCCGACATTTATATATATACTATATCTTATTGTTACCCTTGCAAATTCCATAATATTATGCATGCGCCCTATCGCCATTTCCTTTTGCTGTTCTCATTCATATTCTCATGATGTTTTCATATATTACTTTTATATATAAATGCCCAGAGAACGAATTTGGAATTTGCATTGTGAACTTGAGCCACAAAAAGGGGCGCAGAATGTTGACAAAAAGAAGAAATGAAAAAAAAGAACAAATGAAAAAATGCATTGCATCGCAATGCCATGGGACTTATGTATGTGGGGATATTATTATACATTTATATGGTTGGCGTTTCGAGTTTATCAGTCGCTGACATTGAGGCCGGTTTTCCAAGTGACGCAGCGGAAAAGGCCACCACAAAAGGTCCGGGAGTTTTTATTTTTTTAATGTTTTTGGTCATCGCGAGTGCGAGTTTTGGTTCAATGAACCCGAAACTTTGGACCAACAAATGTGTTAGCGTAACTGAAAACATCATGTTAACTGGGCTGTAACAGGAGTAGACAGCATTCAAGTGCAGCTCATAAATGTGACAACAAGTCAGCAGTTTATGGTCGGTCTGGCAATCGACAGACATGACAGACATGGCCTTTTTACTATATTTGTGTAGACCATTTGATATCATAATCAAAAAGAGGACAGACAGACAGACGAATTCCATTGGGAGGGCATTTTGAAAATCTCTCGCATTAGTTATAATAACTTTGACAATCGGCCATGGACAATGACAACTTTCTAAGCTGTCCGCATGACAATTCTATTCAGCAAGAGCTTTATTTTTACTTTTTTGATCATGGCGAAAAATTTCACCCATGTCTCGGTCGGGTCGCAGGTCTTGATCGTGGTCTCGAAATAAATCTCAATCTAATACAAATTGCTCAAAGAAATTTACAAATTTGAATACGCGATTCGGATAAATGAGGAAGTTTATCATTAGGCGTTCAATTCATAAGACTCAGCGACAGTTTAGTTGAGTGGCATTCATTAGACGACTTTTTTGTTGTTGCTCATTTGTTTACATCCACAATGCGATGTGCGACATTCATTTAAATCATTTCAGATAATGTCAATACCGACACACATATTCCCTCTATTATAATGCATTAATCGCATCACCATTGCATAAGTCGTAAAGTGGGTAAAAGTGCCGCAAAGACTTTCATTCGATTGCGTAATTCTCATTTGTTTGTAATATGTTTATAATGCTAGCTAACAAGATGTTGTATCGAGTGCAGAGTGAGCGTGATTCTTCAAAAAATGTGCATTGAACCAATCTATTTAAATCGAATTGAATTGAAAGTTTGAAATAAAAAGAAACCTATAAAAAGATACAAAGTCAATGCATAAGTAATCAATTTCATGCACTGATATTTGCGAAAAGCTGAAATTATGGAGTGAGAGACAGTTGAGAAAGCAAAGAGGGATTAGTCTAGTCTTGAATCTATAAATAAAATTGAAGTCTATTGCGTAGATCAATGTCTTCATTACTTTGAAGTAAGATAAACATTTTATGCTTCTTATCATTAGAAGTTTGTTTTATTTTTTTTTTCGAAAATGATTAAAATCTCAAAAGATATGTTTTGTTTCTATGCGAATAAAGTTCCCCCAGTTTCAAGTCTCCAGTCTGCCGGGGAATGTTGCCCTAAAGATCAGCTAGCGGCGCTTAAGCGGCTTTTGGGTTCTTGAAACTTGTTTTCGGGTCGCCGAAATGGCAACTCGACAACTCGAGTGGTTTATGGTGGTTTATGTTGGTTTATGGTGGGTGTGTCGGCAACAACTAAGACGATTGCAAAAGTTCAAGCTGCAGCTTAAGAGGTTTATTCAACCCGACTCCAACTCCAACTCACAACTGACACTGCCGCCTTTCGACAATTGAGCAATTAATGAGTGAGAGAGCGAACGAGCGAGCGAGAGACACATTTACTTTTGGCCATCTTGTGCGTTAATTAACGCTTATTTCATAGTCGTAAGCAAAAAGAAAAGCGGCTTTTGGTGTCTTGGCCATAATTAGTCGGACAGGCGCTGACAGGTTCTTTGGCCAGTCAGTTGTCTTTAACATTGTTTATACAATTGAAAGTGCTAAGTACTTTTTAGAAAGTCGCTGCAATAAGTCTATATACACTCACACAATTTAGCTGCTGCACTGAAACTGTCAACTTTCCCAAACGGCGATCATTTAATTGAAGACGGGAGCAATTATATGCCGAAGACTGAAGACGTCGCAATATTCTTTGACAATGTTTTTTTTTCTTTTTTGCTCATACAACGACTTTTTGCCACTTGAAATACATACTTTGCTTTTCTTTTACTTTCTTCCAAACGGTTTAACAAGCATTTCTGGTCTTTAAGAATTGAAAAACTATACCATCCCATACCATATAGTATAACACATATGTAATTAACTTTTACACTTGTTGTCGCGTGGGAATTTTTGTTGTCGTCCTCTTTCGACTGCTTATTGCACTTGCTTTTCATGCCTATTTCTTTATGCCTCTTTTACTTTGAAGTTGTCCCCAAGGTTGACCCCCGCTCTGAGCTTGTAATTGTTGTTGTTGTCATTGTTGTTGAGCAACTGCTGCTGCTGCCTTTGGGCTATAAGCGTTTGAGGCAACTTGGCAACATTTATCGGGCAGGAAAGTGGCAAGTACTACTAGATAAACACTCGAGTCAAGTGAAGCAGTTGACCTTGAAAGGTTAGTTTACCGGGCCAACTACCAACTTTATTATGCATTTGGTCTTCACATTAATCATAGTTTATTAAGCTGCCGTTTATAATCCTAATCAGCTGCACAAGTGAATTTAATATGCTCTACTAAATATTAATGAACTACTAAGTATGAATAATAAATATTTAGAATGTAAATTATAGCTGGCTGTATTTTAGAATGGTAACCTGCAATTATAGATTTTTATTAGTATATTAAAGCGTTTTTATTGAGCTATAAGTGTGATTCAACTAAATTTAGTATGCATTAAATACCTAGCTTGGAGATAAGTTAAACACTGATTAGCTAAACCTTAGTAGAAAACTACAGATTGGAAACAATATTACTTGACATTGCAATTGAAATTATTAGCAAAAATTTGATATGATTCAGCTCAACGTTATTCTCTTTAACTAATAACAATTGTAGTTAATGTTGTCTAGCATTTCATATAGAGCATATTTTATCTCAGCATCTGCCTTTAGCTTTTCATTTTATAACATTTTTTATTTGACCATCTGCATACTTAGACTTTGTTTATTAGATTTCTTAGCGCTTAGCGTAACTTTCACAGACGAAAAGCATTAAAGAAATCATTGCACTCTGTTTTAGCAGCCAGTCTGCCACGCCCCCTAACACCCATCCATAAAATGCATTCCGCATTTACCCATTTACCCTCCTCGCTTCTCCTCAGACCTCTGCGGCCCTTTCTCTTTGCGCATCTCACACTTGAAACTACTTGTTATTTGTTAGACTCTGCGACTTTTGTGTGTTGACAGTTCGTTGATGTTGATGTTGTTGTTGTTGTTGTTGATTGTTGACAACTGCCGCTGACTACAATTGTTGTTGCCGTTATTGTAGTTGTTGTAGTTGTTGCTTGTTTATTTGCACTTTGCTCTATTGCATAATAAACAAACAAGCTGACGTCGACTGACACACAACGGCAACTTCTCCTTCTCTGTCATCAATGGAGCTTCACTTCAATTTAACTTTGCCTCATTTAACTTCCCCAGTTGCTGTCTCTCTCTCTCTCTTTCTCTCTCGCTCTTTCCGACTTCTTTCCTATATTGTTCGCAACTGTCATTAAAAATGCGCATCACTAAATTAAAATGCAACTTTTCTCATCTGCACAACAATCATATTTTTTTCTCCTTCTTTTTTTTTTTTTTGCTAACAACATTTCCCAATTGGCCAAATGTCATTCACTTCTGCCCACGAAATGTGTGAGCAAGCTATTAGCAGTTGCCTTATAGATTCCTATGTGAAGTATCTAGATACAATGTACTCGTATCTGTTGACACATGTCGTTGTATCTGCAAGTCAGTTTCGCAAATACTCTCTGTACTGTTATTAGAATCGCCATCGCTTGTTGTCTGTGCTGTTCTGTGTTTGGATTTGTGTTTGTCTCTCCAGTTGACACATTTACTAAAAGCGGCAACAAAAATAGTTAACTCGCTTCCGTACAGAGCTCCAAACACAATACAAGCTTTGTTTTGAAGTTTGAATATTCACATTCACATTCGCATTCTGCTTTGTCTCTGTCTATCTCTGTCTCTATTTGTGTGTAAATGGGTAAAAAGGGTATGTGGACACACACAATCACAATGCAACATGTCAGCGACCTTTACTTGTCTGATTTATCACAGAATCTTCTCAAAAACATCTCCGTATCTCTGTGTGTTCATATAGAAAGTTGAAAGCCCTACTGTCCCAAATCAAACAGACACGAACAGAATAGAACAGAACTAAAGTTATTCAGCGATAGCATCAGCTTAAAGTTGAATAAAAATTACTTTTATTATGAAAGTATTGCCAAATATTATAGAATTGCTTTTATATTTAATTAGCTCGCCCCAATTAAATTTATATTCTTCAGAAATTTAATATTTACAGAAGCAAAGTTGTGATTTACAATCATACATACAATGTTTATTTATTCAAGCAAACTTTGTTTGCCTCTTAATGGTAAAGAATACTCAATAGTCTTTCCATAATTGTATTTCAGCACGCAAGCAAATGAAAATATTAAATTATTGCTATTTACTACTCTTACTTTCTTTAACAAGTTTTCACTTCTAATGAATCCTATAGAAGTCAAACTTTTTGCTAGACTCCACCTAAATGTTAGCTGCAAAAAAGCGAATTCAGTTCGTCTTTGGAAAGGCCCTTCGAAAAACCTTCCCCAACAATTCGATAGTTAAGCTGTAAAATATTAGCACCTTTCACTACTTGTTTAGAGTTTCTCTCTCTCTAGAGATATTTTTACAGCTTTACAACTCTTTACATCTGGGAGCCAATGTTTTATCAGCAACAGCGGCTTTTAACACCTTTCGCAAATTCACTTGCTATCAGTTGGTTGGCCAAATGAAATGGATCTTTGTATAACTCGTTTGTTTATCAGGCACTTCAATTCGCAATTTGCACACAATTTATCAGTGCAGAAAATCCAAGGCGAGCTCATAAATTAAGATGCCATTAATTTGTATAAAGCGCGTCGAATTCGCAGAAATGTTTTTATTATGGGTCAAATGATGTGCCCGAAAAGCAACTGCAAACGAGGCGTGGGTGCGTGTCTAATACCCTGTAAAATATGTACGAAAGAATTGCTTCAACTTCCCAAGAGTATATTACTGAGAAAGCAATAAGTTGAAGCAAACCCTTGCCACATTTCTCTTGTCACGAGGTATTAATAAATTGTTTACGTAGAACATTCGCTTTTGTGTGAAAATGCGCACAGAAATTCCCAAAATAAAACCAAGACAGAAGAATTTTTTTGTGCTTTGTGTGCGCACAAATCATAATAGAAAATTTCATTTGTTTATTTTGGTTTTTATTTTGTATTTTTCTGTTATGCTTTGGTTTGCCGACAATTGTGTCAATTCCGGCAAAAATATAATCAACAATTTATTTTAATAGCATCAATTGTGTGCAACAGTTTTTGCCGCTAAGCGAAGCGAAGGTCTCGCCTCTCCATATCGGTTGAAATTTTGCACTATAAATGGAGCATGCAGTGACCCTGAGTCAAGATGAAGCAGAACAACAGAAAAACAGAACCATAAAATTGATTGCACCTGCACTTTTTACTTTCTCACCTCTCCCTTTCCCCTTTCAGCGCTGGCAAATAGAAAAGCTAAACAAAAAAATAGAAGAAGAAAAAAAACCCGACTCATTCTCTCGACGGATGAACAAGTTTCGATGGGTTTTCCAGTTTTTCCCGGTTGGAAATCATATTCAATGTCAATATTAGCACGTCTATCTCTGCTGTCGCTGTCTCCGAACATATCTCGTTGTGGCGTTGTGAATTACGAGTGAATTTAGATAGAGATGCATCGCATAATGCATGGCAAACATCATCAAGACGCTATTTAATGGTTTCAAGTGTGGAAAGTCGAGTCGAGAAAATGCGTTTTTCATTGGCAGCTGCAATGCGTGGAAAGTGCTTAAAGTGCTTATGACGCTTCAGATTATTATCTGTGGGCACATAAAATTGCTTGTAAATGATGCATGACATGACCAAATTAATCATTTACAAACACAACGCAAAATGAAACTCGAACTCAACTTAAGGCAAAATCTGAAGGTCATGTCAGAGAATCAATAAAATACGAAACGATTTAGGTTACAGGGTATGCATGAAGTACAAGTATTTATGTGTGGGTGGAAGTGAGTATTTTTCTATTTTTTTTTTGGCTATACGTATTGTGCTTTACCAAAATCGAGAGACTGCGCTGATAGCTTCCAGGGCAGTGTATCTAAAATGACAGAGAATAAGAGTTAAGAGAACGAGAGTGAGAATGAGAGCTGTTTGGTTAGTGGCAATAACAATTGCTTGAACTGTGATGATGATTATATATACACACATGATGAGTAGAATAGATAGAACACGTATCAAATAGGCAAAACACATGGATACATTACTTAGTTGAGTGTTGTATGAATCAGGTAAACAAATCGGGCTACGCTCATTAAAGCGCAAACACACACACATTAAAGGTATATAAAAAAAAATGGGGGGAAAAAAAAATAGAAACAAATCGTGGAAAGTTCAGAGGCGATGCTTCCGCCAGGGCAAACTACGTCGAGCAAACGAAATACAGAAAACAAACAATAAAGAATACAACATATTGAAGGCAGGCACAGGAATCTGACAAGGTTAAACGACTGCAAAATGCGCTGTAATAAACAATATGATAATAAATGTAGCATAAATATTAATAACTTGATTGCTACAACTAAATGTTTCTCGAAGGAAATGGTGAACACAATTGTATGTAACTGAAAATTCTCAACTGAAATCTCTTTTATGTTGAAAGCCAAAACTCCCCTCCATTATCTTTATAAAGGGTATTTGAATAGACAGTCCCCTGTAGCAGTTGAGCCGTGACAAAAGCGCTCGACACGTGAAGCGTCACTTTCGAAAACAATAAGACAAACTGGGATAATACCGAGAGCAAGAGCGCATAGAAAGAACAATTAAATAGAGGAAGCACTAAACCAAATACATGCTCAGCATAATTCGCTAAGGTTAGTCTAGCCAACGAAATGGTAAATGTATAATGTAAAGTCAAATTATTAATAAAACAAATGCCGACAAACATAATTTGTATCTGTATATACTGAGTATACTAAATATATATATATTTATGTATAGAATTATTCAAATACTCGTTCAGCACTCAAGTGGCACTCGAAATGAAGCTGCTCAGTTCGGGTTTGGTTTATTTATTTATTTATCTACCGCGAAATTCGTTTTGGGCACGCTAATTTGTTGTTGTTGTTGCTCGGGTTGCTCTTTTTTTTATTATTGTACATTTATGGCACCGCTTCGAATGCATGTTTCATTTTGGCTCAACATAATTGAAAGCTGACGTCATGCCAAAAAGGTGAATGAGTGTTTCTGTTTTGTCATAAATCAATGTTGATTACTTGTATGTGTATCAAAAATTATAAAAAATGCTTTTAGGATCTCAATCTGTTTGAGAACTCGCTAAGTGAGCAGACAAAAACACAATTGTTTCGCCAACTTTTTACTTAAAATGCCTTTTGATAAATTGAAATATGCATTTTGGAATTTGCAAAGTCGTGCAGCTGCTTTGTGAATGCCATTAGAATATTTTATATATTTCAAGTTTCTAACTAAACTCACAAGATTCTCTAGAGACCAGCTTCACTTCTCGGTAGTTTCGTATTGCACTTGTTATGCTTGATAAGTGTGTTTAAAAATATGTACACATGCTAACAATAAGCAAGAAACTGCAAGTATTTTAATGGAAAACAGCCATTAAAACTGTGAAGCGTAGGGAAAACAACTTTTTACATCTTAAGGGGGAAAAACTGCTACAAAAAGTTTACAAAGATATATATTCTCAATGATTTAAGTCACTTTTAAAATACTTAAGTAGAGCAACGCAGTTTTTATACTCAACAAATTAAGATTAAGATGTAACAAATGATAAACAAGTGTTTAACCAGAAATGTAATTAAGATTATTTCTAAACAAGCTATCAGGGTTTTGAATTTCATTTGATAAATTAAATTACTTATAGTATGTATTTAAAATAAAGACTAGTAAAATAAACTAATACTCTTCTAGCGATTATCTCTTTATCAATTGCTGGGGTCAAAGGTTCAGCTGTGAGTAATTCACACATTGGAATTCAACCTTAACTCTTATCTATACTAAGCTGACAGCCTAGCACTTTTCAGTTATTACAACAGACACGATTGCCCAATGAACTCAGCAAGCAAATATTCAATAAATAAACAAATTCTGGCTTCAAGTACTTCCGTCTGTGGCAACGCCCTTTGCAATTGACACAGCTCCAAATGTGTGCCCCAAAAAGAGCCAATGAACTGAGCTGTCTAAGTAGACTGACCCCAAAATGCGCAGTGGGTGTCAATATACGAGTATTTAATTAATACAATCAGCTGCAGCTCAAGTTGGGCAAGAAGCTGACACAGCTGAAGCTGACTTGTCTAACTAGATAAGACAACTGTTCATTTGGCCATAATAAAGTGAAATTTTGGCCAGCAACAAGCTTCAACGCAATTGGCCGAATACTCGCTGTTACCCCATTATTATTCTGTTTTCATTTTTGATTATGGCCTGATTGATTGTTCGTCGACATTTACGGCTAACTAAGCATGCTTGTGGCAGGCACTCTCACTTGCCGCATTATAGCCTGCTAATTGAATTAGATATCGGGAGGTAACTAATAGAGAAACAAAGAGCTGGGGGGGAGAGGAAAGATGTCACCTACGCTATGGATCGCTGGAAGCACACTCGAGAAATGACATTGAAGCGCGTCTAATGTTGCCCCATAATTTGATTTCGTGTATTCTGCGGGCCAAGTAATGTAATTAGTGGAACAGTTAGCAAAACGACACGTGGAGAATGCAGCGTTCAGCTCAGATGAAGTCACGCCCCAGACCACAAGATACGCTATACACATATGTATATTTGCTTTTATGTTATGTACACTCGGACTCCCATCTATTGATATTTGAGATTGAACAACAATAAGAGACGTTAATTATACCCTATAGCTGCATAGAAAAAAAAGGTATAATCAAGCTAAGCAAATGCATGTGACGGGCAATAATAATATGCATTATGTATCAGCTCGTAACGACGGAAACTATACTTCAAATATGCCTTTATGAGATGTCATTCAGTTTATTGTGGAAATTCCACTTTCTACATATTGTGTAAATTTGATATTTATATTATATATTGTACATTTTTCAAATTCGCTTTTTATAAAGCAAAACATTAAATTATTCTTATTTTTAAATTTATAATCTATATAATACTATTATGTCTGAAGTAAATATTAATCAATTCAATACATTAATACATAGTATTTAACACTTTTTCAGATTATTTTTTCTAATTTGATTCTGTAAAAATAAATTCTTATTTTTCACCATATTTTCCCAAAATATACTAATTTGACATTAAGTTATGTTTTTCAGTATTTAAATAATTCTGTAACATTGACGCTCTTCATTAATTTAAATTAATTATTCTGTAATTCCTCAACTCCCCACGAATTCTACACGCAGGTGTGCCTGTAGCAAACACACGTTTATTATCTTTTTAAAACACGAATGTAAACAAATGTGGATGCTGCGGTATTTCAAATCTCACGGCCTTGGATCTGTTAGCCTCCTATATGATTATCATCAAAGCGCGTTGAGAGAATGAAACAAGCAAAACAACAACAACCACAGCTATATTGAGAGAAAAGAAAGAACAACAACACAAGCAAACTCGTGTTGACAAGTCGAGTCGGGGTCTCGCTCGCTCTAGTTGTTTGTTTTTGTTCTTGTTACTTATGCAACATTACATTTTGGTCGAGGCGTCCGACGACGTCATAAAATTAAAATTAAAAATGTGCTAAAAGATTTGTTTAGCCGCGAGAGTAAAAATATTATTATACTACAAACATTCTGGATGTTTGCCAGAGAAAAGCATAGAAATGAAAAGATAATAATTGCAACACCAAAAGCGAAAGAGGAGAACGAGAATGGAATGTGTGTGTGTGTGAAAAGAATATGTTCATTTCATTTACTATTGCTCCCACGCAAAGCAACAACAAAAACCAGAAACGCACACACACATGCACTCGGGACACACCCAGCAGCAGAAACAAAAACAAAAGAAAAACTCCAATGTCACCATACAAAACACAGAATCGAAAAAGAGTCAAAGCAAATACGAAAAGAATCAAATGCAAAATGCAAATGCAATAGCAACAACAGCAAAGCACATAACTTACCAAAACCGCGCTCTCACGCACCACCTGAGAGACGCTCTCTCTCAGCTGTGCTGCCATGCCCGGCTTATTCAAGCCACGCGTGAATTTGCGTTCCATTCTCAATTCCCTTAGCGTTCACAGTAAATGTTGTCGTTGTTTTTGTTGTTACTACCACGCAGGGGTTAAGCGATGCATGGAGAACAAGTTGTTGTTGTTGTTATTCCTGTTGTTATTGCTGTTCTGCTTGCTCTTATAGCTGTCAGTGTGCAAAAAACCGGCGACACACACACATACATGCGTGTAGATGCGCACCAAACAGGCAAGCTGGTTGCGCTGCCGTGTTTTTCTGCTGGATGACTAATTCGTTATCCTGATGACTGCGCTGCCAGTTCTTTGATGCTGTCCAGCTTTGTATTTTTTATAATTTGTATTTGGGTGGCTACAAAGATTCAACCTTAAAGCACCTTCAAAGGACACTGAGCACAATTCCTTTTCGTGTTATACACAAAACTGGACCACACACACACACGCCTACGAACACACACTTTTAGGGCATACAAGCACACACACATACAAACGCATACGCGTCAGGCATCAAGCGCATATGAAATTCTTTTTTTGATGAAAAATTCCTGGGCTTTTTTGATGAGCTTCGCAAACATCCAACGGTTTATAAACAATGCGTTTTAATTACTTTTATTTAATTGCAGCTGTTTTGTGAAGTTTGCAAACAGCTTGGGCGTTTTTTTTCGGTAGCACTAAATGTTATTCACTTTTGCTTTTGATATTTCTTTGCGTAGTCGGCAGCGCTGCGCGTGTTTTTATTGTATTAAATGATTGGTCAAAACGCTTAAACAATATTTTTTTCGTCCGTCACACGAACCGCACCGCACGAAAATCGAAGAGCGAATGTTTGCAGCAGCAGAGCGCGCCAGGCTAACAGCATAATGTTAATGTTAACTTACCGCCAATCTGTAAACTCGAAATATGAGTCGATGTTTTTCCATGTTGGTTAAAGCTTTGAGCTTTCCAGAAGCGGCTTTATTTAAAACCTGTGTCGAAGTGTGGCCATGGTTTACTAAAACATACCATAATTCAGAAAGAAAACACGCCGGTAACCGGTCCATAAAAGGTGAAAAAGGCGAAAAAAAAGGCTGGAATGCTTTTTATTTTCATGTTTCTAAATTAAATTAACAATCTCATCATATTTTTATTAAAATAAGCTTTTTTAAACAATCGTGCGAACGAAAATTGCGTTGCCGTTTGAGTTCCCAACGGGCTAACAGCACTAACAGCTGTTAACTTAATGCTGTTATCTGGTCACCCTTACCAGGCTGTCTTCTAAAAGCTGCTTGCTATAAGACTTTGTGAAAATATCGATAGGTTCGGCGCAGCTATTGCCGATTAGATTTAAATATTGGTGAATAATTTATTTGTAGTGTTATTAACGCTACGACATTTGAAAGTACTATTATTTATAAAATTTTAATGCAAAACTCTACAGGGTTCGCCATCAATAGGTGATGTTTTAAATAAATTTATAAACATCGATTTATCGCTGATGGCGCCAAAGAACTTAAATTCAAATTATGTGGAAATAAAACAAAATGTTCAGCCTATCCATTTTCGATGAGTTTATTTTGTCAACATTTAGCGGTGCGCATAGGAAAACATACAAAATGCTTGCAAATTACATACATAGGTTGTAAGTGTTTAACGGCGTTTAGACAAGGAAACTTAATACTACAATATGAATTTTGTTTTCGTATGTGTTTTATTTAAATATTTACAATAAGATATGTATTGTACAAAATGCTTGCGGGTGGCAACAAACTGCCAAAACTTTTGCTCTCTAGCTATTCTCCCTTAAATCTCAAGAAGTTCGATTTTCTCACTTAAATCTCAAGAAGTTATCAGCGCCACCTAGCGGACCGTGGCCAAAGTGCAGAGCATCCGAAGTGGATTCCGAGCGAGTGCGCGCATCCAAAACTGAAGCAACACGCTGCTGACCACTGATGTAGCCCAGCGAACCAGATCCCAGATACACATTGCCATTGGGCAGACGAATGTAGCCCAAGCCTCCCGATCCCAGGGCAATGGCATCGTTCTGTCCCTGATTCTGGAAACGTGGCTGCACACTCAGCGCCTGTTGCTCCAGCACCAAAGAATTGGCCCGCGAATCCAACTGGAGTCCAGTTGGTCCCGTGGCTGTGGCTCCAGTTCCCGAGGCGCCAACATGCGCCCGATAGCGATCAAAGAAACTGGAGCTGAGGAACGGCGCCGGACTCTCGTCGATGTCGTTGTCAATGATCTCGATGACGGCGTATTGCTTCAGCTGCCGCCCGTTTGCCACATAGGATTCGCCGGGCGAGATCAGCGCCTGCTTGCCATAGGGAATGCGTAGTGGAGGTGCTGTTGCTGCCGGGCCACTTGGCACATGGATGGGCTGCTGCAGCAGTTGCTGTGGCGCCGAAGGAGGAGCAGCAGGAGGCGCCACACCGTGATAACTGATCGAGGCAATGGGCGAGGCATACGCTGGGGGCAGATAAGTGCTCACGATGGAGCTGGCTGGCGATGGAGCCACACTTGGCGGTGGTCCATACTGGCTGACAATGTGACCAGCTGGACGACTCCTGGGCAGCGGCACACGCGCTGTGGGCAGAGCGGGGAGAGCGGGCACTGGAGGCAGCGGCTGCACCGTGGGCAACGGGGCAAAGTGATGGCCGGTGTAGACGGAAGTGGGCGCAGGTCGTGTCGGACGATCGTAGTGATAGCCCAGAGCTTGAGCAGCGAGCAGCGATTGCAGCGTCAGCAGCAGCAGCAACAACAATCTGGGCAACTCCAGCGCTAAGCGATTATGCGACATCTGCGAAAGAGAGAGAGAGAGAGAGAGAGAGAGAGAGAGATGGAGCTGAGTTCAGTACAACTTGTATTGCATATTATCGCACACACATTTATGACATCATAATAATAGCCCCCCAATCAATCTTATAAATGTTTAATGAGACGCACAGCAGACACAAAACATAATTGATGAAAATCACTTGACGTTCGTTTACGGTTATCGCTTTTTTCGCTGTTTGCAGTTTGCAGTTTGCAGTTCAAACTGCGGTGGGTTTCCACAATGCAGACAATACACTATGTTGCCATTGGAGTATGGTGAATAAGTCAAAGACTTTGTCTAAATTCGCAGTACGAAAGAAGTTGAAAGAATTGCAGAGTTAGAATTTAAATCGGATAGTTAAGGTAACTTTTAATTTACAATATTTATATATTCAATATATTATTTGAAAGAGAATGAATTCTAATACGAAATGCATTTCAATATTTATCAATATATTGCAATCCTTTTATAGGCAACTTATATACACTATGCTGCCAATGGCGTGTAGTGAATGAGTCAAAGTCAAAGAGTTTTCGAAAGAAATATCTTTGAGGCAAAATTAAACATAACTTATTTAATATGAATATAAAGATATTTCAAGAAACTTATTATTAGCAAATAGCAATGAAAGAAAATGAATTAAAATATAAAATTTATTTTAATATTGCATTATTATTTATAAAAGATCATTTTATTAGACCACTTATAGTCTATACAATTTAATTAATGACATTTAATGACAATGAAGTAAATGCTTTGAATATTTAAGTATTTTATAATAGTAATGCATAATTAGTTAAGAGAAATGTTTATTTGAAAATTGAACACTAACGAAACAATAAAACATCTTAAATTCGAATTGAAGTTATTGGAATTATTTATTTTGTATTACTATTTTCTGTAATTATTATCATTTACTGTACTTTTGAGAGTAATTATATTTCAGAGTAAGTTTTCTACAATATTTATTTATATTCCAAACATTCAACTTTTCATTTTTTTTACAATTTAGCAGCTCCTTAAAAATATTAATTTAAGAGTTTATCTTTTAACGACAAATTAAATACTAAACAAATGAATGAACGTATGCCAACCTAAATGTCATTATAAATTACATATTTGCCAATATTTCTGATTAATTTTTAGCAACATAATTTATGGCCATCATAGCTAAATTTATGACAATTTTTAATGACCTCGATTATATATTTTGTGCTTTGTTTACGATGCTTTTGTGTCAAGCGGCTCGATTGATTATTTCCAAACAAAATGTAATTAATTAATTAGGTGCTCGCAGTTTAAGTATTTCGTTAGGGTATTTGGACTTGTTCGAATGGAGTGTGAGTGTGTTTGTGAGTGTGTGAGTGTCGATTGACAAACGTGTATTGCTTTTTGTTATTTAATTGATTTAATTTGTGGCGCACGCTTGCAGCAGCCACTGTACAAAACGAACCCGAACCCGAACTCGAAGCTTAACTCGATTCGCGTTGACTCGAATGGAGTTGAAAATGAAGCTGAAGCTGGAGCTGTGGCCCGTAATTGGCGTGATATTTCATGCATGGATTGTGTCTCGAATGTTGCCCAAGGCACTAAGCGTACGTACAGCAGTCAATCGACATAATGGACTGCAACTAATTAGCAACAATAAAACCAAAAACACACCACAAAAGAGGCATCGCAAATGCGAACATGCAAAGCTGTCAACGATTGTCGTTGGGCGGTCGCAAGCGGTCGACATATTAATAGCTCATTTACGAGCAATGTCAGGCATAAACAAGGTATAGAGTATAAGGTATAAGAAGAAGGCGTCAATGGCTCCACCCACGCCAAGCATTATCAAAACACGAGCAAATAAAACAAACGTTGCACAGACTGTCGACTGAGATGATATTAATCAATTTGGAGTTGCCACAGTCAACGGTTGCTTGTAGTTGCCTCAGTTGGCGGCAGGTTCAAATGTGCTGCCACTGGGGTGGACTACTTGCAGCTGTTGCAACTGGTGGCGTGTGGCCAACAACGTTTCGTTGTTTCGCTCTTGCTCTTGTTGTTGTTTTAGGTTGCGCGTGGGCGTCAAGTCAGCGCAGTTCATGGGAACACATAAAATCAGCTACTCAGCTACTCGTAGCGTTAGATTAAAAGGCATTTAATTAAGTTATTAACAACGTTGCCTACAACGCAACTCAACCCAAGACGTGCCACAGGGTTCAGCTTGCAACATGTCGAGTTCGAGGCTGCCACCGACAATCTGGATTAATTGTATTTGGTGGCAAATGGATCACACACTCCACTTGATAGATTAACATTAGTCATGTTATATATCAATTTTCAGCTGCTGACTTAACAAAAATTATGTTGACTATATATTAATTTGGATAGAAGTGATTTATTGAGAAGTTTTCTCACTTCTGTTGAATGTTTAAATATTTAGTCGATAGATTTGATTCTTGAATGTTCTTTTTGTTTGCTCTTATCAAATTCATATACTTTTTTTCACTTATCAATATTCTTAGTTCTCCACAGGGACTCATTAAATTGTAGACTGCACTTTGTTATTTTTCAAGTTTGTTGCCTAAGTCTTTTGTTTGCCCAGTCCATAAATCAGCCGCAAAACTCAAAAAAGGAAACTTTGCTCGCAGAGAGCTAAAACTCTACGCATAGTCGCTTGGCCAGCACAAATAGATTTGTAATAAATTATGCACTCGCTGCTCCGCAATAAATCAATAAATGTTGCCATACGCAACATAGTTTTTTTTTTTCTATGCATTGCCTAAGCCTCGCTTTTTGCCGCCTTTTGCATACGCACCCAACGCATTTTTTTCGCTGTTGCTCTTGTTGTGTGTTGTGTGTGTTGCAGCGTGTGCCAAAAATTCAATAAAAAGCGCAGAATCGGAGATTGGCAACGAGCTCGTTCCAGTTGTCGCATGTGTGCAGAAAGAGAAAGAAACACATGTCACAAGAGCTGACAACTGAATTGTAAAGTCTAGAGGTTTTTCTTGTTAAGTGGAGGAGGCATAGTTAAAGATTTCTATACTGTATTCAGTTTAACTGTGAAGCAAGTTAAAGAAGAAGTCATCACTTCCTTCACTTTGTCACCTAATGCAGCTATCTACACTCATCTTAAAGTAATGTCCCTTTAGCTTTATCGGCCACTCCATCTTGTCAAATTGATGCAACATTCCAGCTGCCAGCTTCACGGGCATTTCGTGTGGCACTTACTCACGCTGTTGCCACACAGCGCACAACAAAAAACAGTCACTTCTCCTTAACTGCAGTCACAATTGAAAGCAGCTTGAAAGGCACCTGGCCAAAAGGCACAAACAGCACACCATCTTTGACTCGCTTTGGACTCTATAGCCCAGTCTCAGTCGCAGTCCCAGTCCCAGATCCAGTTCCCAGTTTGCAGTTTGAGTTTCAGTTTCGTTTTTCGTTTGTTCCCGTCGCATTTGTCCACTTGCGTGCTGCGTTGCCCATTTGAGAAACACACACGTAAAAAAAAGCTCAATGAATGAATTGCATTGATTGAGCGACTGCAACTGCAACACACGCACCTCGCCTCAGGTCTGGGACTGACCAACAACAACAACAACTAGAGCTGCAACCACATCCATTTAAGAGTTTTGCGTCTCTACGCGCTCTATAAATTTCGTTTTGTCGATTTTCCACTCGCTTGAGACTTGGCTTAACTCCTGCTGCTGCTGCTGCTGCTGCTGCCAAAGCAAAACTGTGTCAATCTCTGCTGGCAGCGTTTGATTTGTTGTTAACTTTTGCGTGGCAAAAGGCTCTTGAGGTGCGATTGCATCACCTGCGATTGCTCGCTGTATATTTTCGGGACGGAAATTAGATTTTTGTGCAAATAATTAAAATCCTTGGACATTTTTGTGTTGTGGCTATGCGTGCCACTTACTTTCCTAAGCTGAGCTCAGCCAGCGGCAATATCTGCACCAAAGATTGGAGCACATAAAATGCAATCACTGTGCGCATATTAAGTTACCCAGTAGCCAGTGGCCACCGGCCAATGGCCAGCGGCCAGGATGTCACGTCATACCCTGCAATTGTGCAATTCTTTTTTTTATGGATTTATGTAGCACAGCAATCGGGCGGTCACTTTGAAAGTGCGTCACTCGCTTATACTGGGCATTACTTTTAATGAAACCCGTTTAATAAACTGGTATCAATTTTGGCAACATTTCCAACCACAAATGCCAATGGAATGAGGGATTCGCAATCGCGATCGCGATCGCACGCTAATCTCGAATATCGCATGGCATTTATCATTCGACTGCACATCCTCCGAATTGCCAGACACATGTTTCATGACATTCCACAGCAGCATAATTTATGAGCAGCCCAAAAAAAACAATATTGCCAGTGGATAAAAATGACATTAGTTTTATGACAAATGTTGCGTATACGCAATGTGCGCTGCATGCAGCCAAAACTAACATGATAATGGAATGCGAAGTGTAGTGTAAAAGACTAAGAGAACTTTTGTATACTCTAATATAGTTCACAACTAGTAAATCGAACAGTTATAATGTGTTAATAGAACTATAAAAGTTGCACTAAAAATTAAACTGCAAATTTATGAGATTTCTAGCAAGTATTATTCATAATTAATGGGCAGATTTAAAATGTTGTTTTGCTAGAAAATTAGTCGAGAGCGTATTGAATAATAAATAGCAAAGCATGCAAAACAAAAATGGAAGCGTTAATTTCATGCTAATTAATAAGATATTCAGCGTGATTTATTATTAGTTAGTTTGGAACTTTTCTAACTTTTAATTGGAGCATTCGGTAGCTGGAGGTCAAGGTTGACTTTGAGTGCAAAATATTAAGATTGAAATTGATTTCAAGGACTGATATTATTTTTATAATTATGTTTAGTGTACAAATGAATAAAGTAGTTAATGAGCTATATATAATTTGAGATAGAATAAGTTCTGAAATGTGATATAAGTTAACTTTGAAGCTTCATCTATTCTTTACTTAACAACTAAATATTATAGTATTTATTGACAGCTAAAGAACTTAACTATAATATTGATTAATCGCCACAATGTATGCAATACAAAGTCAAGGCTTTATTGTTGACACAACTCATAGGCTTCAATCGAATACTCTACGCTGAAAAGTGCCCAGCTTAGATTTATTCTGCTGCAACAGACACCAAATGACATAACACACACGCACACACACACACACACACACACACACACGCAGAGCATAGCACTCAGAAACAGATTTCGGCAAAGAGTATCAAATGGAACGACAAGTTTTTAATTACTCCGAACGATGGCGACGCAGGCCTTTCGATTGCGTAAACGAGTTGGTCAGGCAACGCAGATTTCAATTAAAGTCTGAGTAGAGGGAAGGGACAGAGGGGTTCCCAGTTAGCATTAGGGTGTGCCACAGTGTGCTAGAGTGTGTGCGTGTGCGTGTGTGTCTCCTCCACCTTCGATGAGGTGGTATCTTTGCTTTGAGCCTGGCGGCAGTTCACAACCAACGAACGAACCAACAAAAATTTGCGTAAGTTGGCCGCGTAATTCGAGTGCCGCCTTTCCAAATAGCTTCCAATCTGGCATCGGCATCAGCATCAGCAACAGCAACAGCATCGCAATCTGAACAGCCAAAACACAGTCGAACACAGCCAAGGCTGCGTGGCCAACACAGCCCAGTTAACCTGGCCGAATCGAGTGCCTATGTCTGTGTCTGTGCCTGGTCCCGGCTTACAAGCCTGGCTGGCTTGTAATACGCGTCAGTCGACACACAACAAAATTGATTGACTCGAGGCGTTTTTCTACGCATTTTACTTGGCATTTGTGCCATAGCTTTAACTGCTTTGCTTTTGCTGTTTCACGCCAAATGCGGTTGCATTAAAAACTCTGCTAATTGATGTCGTTCACAAGAGCCAAGCACTTGCTTGCCACAACGTTGTTGCACACAGGTTGCAACAGCTCAACAGACTAACAGCTTACACACCAGATTACAGCGTGGGCCTCGCTGACAATGATTGAATTTGTTTAATTGCCTGCAAGGTGCTTTGCCACTTAAATTCCAATTAAGAACGCTTCTCCTTCCATCGACCAGAAAAAAAAAACAAAAAACATTCAACTGGGAATTAACAACCGAATTTCGCAATATTTCGGCATTTCACAATTCAGTTTATAGACATTTTTTCTTGCATGAAATTTAAAATTTATAATGCGGAATGTGGATCAAATTCTAAGGCGATTTACTTTTCAATTTGGTTCAAATCATTTGTTAAATAATATATACTTTTTCGTACGTTATTTTCATATTATTTCAGCAAATAAAATTTAAATTCTCTTATAGCTTTATTAACCCCAAATATTTCGTTTAAAAGCACTTCATTCTTTTATAATCTACTTAAGACTTAGTATAACAGAAGGAATGTTTTTTATGAGTGCATCAAATTGCAAACTTATTCAATTTTTGTGAGTGGCTTAAATGAGCAGTTTGTGGCTCTAAACAACATAACTATAAGAACATGCAGATCGAATATGAAATACACTCATAAATAGATAAAAAAAATAAATAAAATTAAATAACAGAAAATTTAACTACATCTAAATCTGGGCAAAATATTCTTAAGCCCCTAAATGATAAAATGACTTGATGCGAAACTAATTTTAATAAATTAATAACGTACAAAATTGTAAGTTAGACGAAAAATATTTAGTATATTGCAATATTTAGTATATTGATATAGATATACATTCAAAATATACCATAGAGTGCTGGTAATATCTCCCTCTGACTGCTACAAGCTTTTCCTGAAGGCACAAAGTTATAATATACTTCTACCCTATGCTTAGTGGGTATAAAAATCTTCCTTCGCTCAACTATTACATAATTTATGTGTAAGGCAGCATTCCCCATTCATAGAGTGTACAAAATCTGGTTTAAGCTAAATGCTGACAGTACTCAAATTAAATTGTAAACGTTTGAAATTAGAGAAGCCGAAATGAATTGCGTTCAATAACCCTGTAAAAGTGTGAGTAAATAAATAAATAAACCGACTCAGCTGATGGGGATTTTATTTTGCTGATGAAACATTGGATTATTAAGAATCAGATTAACAATTAATACCCATACAATACGGAGTCTGACTTCCTTGCAGTTCATGGCTAACTGCCACATGTTGCATGTTCTTTATTCTTTCTTTATTTTTTTGTAATCGAATTTGAGTTAACGCCTTGTGCTGAATAGCTTATGGCTGGACCACGCCCACATGCGTTCAGAGTTGCAAGTTGCAACTTGCACAAGCCCCAATTTGTAATGGAACATGCTACGAACTGAACAACAACAAGCGTTGCACAATAATTTGCATTAAATGACAAGGCGTCTTGACCTGGTTACCCGATTAATACCCCCTAATGCTAAATCCAGTTCAATATCTTTGCTGACAGGTGTGAACAGTCGGACATAAGACTTCAATTGACCCAGAGAACGAACATGAACGACGCGTTAAATTAATTAAAATGCGTTAATCACTAAATTGCTGATTTGTTTTTCGTCGCAACTGCGTCTTTTCGACAGCTCAAGGAAGCTGATGAGGAACTGGTTTGAAAATACCCTACAGAAATGTGAATAGCATTAGAAAAGTTACAAAAATCTTTACCAAGTTATACTAAGAATATTAAATGGTATTTTCAATAAAGTTATTATTATATTATATATTATATTGTATATACATAGCTTGAAGCTACTGATAAACAAGTATGAAAATACCCAACAGTAAACTAGAATGATTATTCTTAGCATATCAAATAGAACTTTATAAATATAAAACTTAATAAATATACATTTAATGAGAATCTCGGTTATATAATCTAAAGAGTTTTTTGTTACTCATGTTAATTGTTTACAAACTTCAGACTCGGCATAAATTCTATTAGCACTAATTGAAGTTCGTTGCCTAAGTCTTTCGTTTAACAGCAATTAAGTTATAAAAGCGGCACGAAATGAAAACAACAAAGGTCATTTAAATTGGTCTATAGGCTATATAGGGAGTGTATAGTATAGTATGAATCAAAACAGCCGACAGGGGAAGCCATTGAGATTGAGCTTGTGGCTGACAGTTTGAATGTCACTTTTGAATTGCAGCTAATTGCCCCAAAGTGTCAACTAAACGCTGTTAATGTTGCAGTTACTTGACTTGTTGCGTGGTTGCTGTTGTTGTTTCTATCTGTTGTTGTTGTTGCTGTTGTTGGTGGAGCACATTCTAACGCCTGTGACATATCACGAACTCTGTCGCTTGAGAAATGCAAATTTTTGTACTTTTTGGCGGGTAAAAGATAAATTTGCATTGGGCTCGCATTGAGAATTGAGTAATCACTGCCAACCAGCAACAACAACAAAAAAAAGCATCGCAGATTCGTAGAAATCGAAAGGCATGCGTGACTGGCCAAATAACATAGCTGACTAACCCACCCAATACAAAAAAAAAAGCCCCCAATTGAACCCGTCTCTAAGCTCGTAATAAGCAAAACGCTTTTCAACCTTTGACTGTGCAAAAACCATCGCCGTTGCCAGCGGGCAATGTAAACAAAGCGTTTTGTTTTGCTTCTTTGATAATGCGCAGATAATTGTGTCGATTTGTGAATGAAAGTTTTGAAATCGAAATCGATTTTCGCTTCTTCAACATTCGCTCCGATGAATAAACGATTCAAGAGCGTTATAACAATTAAGCAGGATATGACGGTTGCGCTTTAAATTAGAGCTCAATTTGACTAAAGACCTTATACGCTGCTCGTTTGGGGTCCATTGACTAGAGGCAAACGCAGAAATGAATAGTTGAATTTATAAATCAGTTCATCAATGCTAAACTAACAATAGCTCAAGAAACTTCCTTCTTGACTCTTCTCATGCCATAAATGCCATTCATTTCACTCATTTCAAGTTCGTCTTTAGCTTATTAGACAAAGTTTTGCGCTTCTTTGTCTTGGGAAAACTTTCAATGAGCGGCTGAGATCAACCGAGCTTTGAATGTGCTACTGTTGAAGGTTGTTTCTAGAGCTCCTAATGAATTTAAGTAACTTCCAGACAACCAAACGATCTATCTTCTAGCTCATGAACTCTGCTTGGCCTGGCCAAGACTGTTGCCATCTATTAAGAAGATTTCCCGCAGAGTTGAGCTGCTTGCGGCTTGAGCTTCTTCTGAATTTATCGATTGTGAGTTGAACGAGTACTCGAAGTGGCATAGCGAATGCTTGTTGATTTCTAGACGATTGCTTTTAATTAAATTGTGTGCTTGCCCTTGTTATTATCTGTTTGTTTTGATTTCGTATCTGTTTACAACTCATTACGTAATGAAGTCTTGTTTTCGATGCTTGTTTTTCAGTGCAGCTGACGTTGCACTTATTGTTGTTTTATTGTTTATGCTAAACTCTTTTAATTGAACTTTGAACCAAAATGTGTTTTTGAAACCTAACCAAATTGATTTTCATTTGTTACACAACCAACAGGCCCCCCACCAAATAGGGAAACGCCCAGAAACGAGGCCTTGAATGCACTTGAGGTTAACGGAGATGCCAGACTCAGAGTCAGAGTCGAAGTTAAAGACACAGACTCAATCTCAATCTCAATTGAACCGCTCTAAATGCGCTCTAGTTAGACAGCTCGACTAGTCAACCACTTGAACTACTTTAAGGGGGAAACTCAATTAACGACGTTAGTTTCACTTGAGTTTCTCAGTCTGTCTATCTGACCGTCTGATTGTGGCTTTTTGTAGTGCAGCGACTTGTCTGGCAAATGTCAATCGAGCCATACGCATTTCTGGGCGCAGTTCAGAGTCAATTTTTTGTTTGTGGCATATAGCATATGGCATATGGCATGTGGCATGTGGCTCGCCCTGTCTGCCTGCCGGCAAGCAGCGAGCAGCAAGCTTGGCTTGTCTGCCAGTTGCGGTTAGAACCCAATCCAATTTGACTGGCAATGCGTTGGCTTCATTAAGATAAATATCAATGTTCCCTGTTCTATTAGTCAAGCGACTGTCATAGCTCTACATACGTATTTATTACATGCGTTCGTTCAAAGGCTCTTGGAAAATATTTAACAAAGGTTGCAGCGAAGTTATTGTACTCTAAGAAATAAGAATTAAATGATAAAAATAAGGCACCAGGTTATTTAATATTAGTTGTGTTATTAACACAAATTATTTAAAGATTGGTAAAGCATTTCAAACATAAATAAACAACAATTTACGAAAGAATTCTTTTTAAAAAAGGTATATACATTCAAAAATATTAAAATAAAAAATAATTAAAATTACAGAATGTTCACATAAGTAAAAGAATATTGATTTGGAAACATTCTCTTCTTTAGCAAACATATCTTAAATGAGTACATTGCTTTTGTGAGCAAGTATTTGAAATATCAAATTAGTGCACATCGTTAATCTTCTGCTGATTTTATAAATAGCTCGTCTAATAGCATTAATTAAAGTCTTCAAAATTGAAATTTAGCTGCAACAAGAACAATAACAAACAATTGCAAGACACTTAACTCCATTATCTGATAAAATTCTACACATGTTGCTTGAATAGTCCATAAAATGTCGATCAAATGCATAGAATTGTATCAAGTCCAAGCTCAATGGCATTTGTACTCTATATGACTGTGGCCTTTTTTAATGGGATATACGAGTATGTATTTTTTTTGGCTACAATTAAAAGTCGTGGGAATCGAATTTGCATATGCAAATCGAATACTTTTTTGGATTACGAGTTGCGAATTTTATTCACAAGTCTTATTTCGGCATTTTCTTTTGGTCTGCATTTATGTTGTTGAGTTCGCTTATTTGAGCTTAGTCAATGTCATATTGCAATCAATTTTAAGGCCTAATAAAGAAACTTTCAAAACGGAAGTGAAGGTGCGCAGAATTTTTTCGACTTTAATACGATGAACATCAAAATTTGCAGGCAAATCAAAAGACTTAGGCAACGAACTTGCTGTAACCGCAATATATTTTTCACACATTTTTGAAATGCCAATTCGAAGTGCGTTGAAGCAGTTAACACGCTGACTGTGCGGGAAAACAGTCAAGATATGTGTAATGAATTATTCATTGACCAGAAAATGGAGGGAGAAGGAGAGAGAGTGAGACAGAAGATCTGGTCCAGTCACAGAGAGTTACATTTTCCTCACATTGGGCATTTGGTTGCCTTTGGTGCTTGATGCTTGACAATCTGTCTGCATGAAGCTCGTTCAGTATTGTATGTTAATTTGTGTTCATTACAACCGAAACGTTGTTTGGACCCACCGCAGTTATAGATGCAGTTTTAGTTGCAGTTGCACTCACAGTTCGTATGGCTTATTCAACACGAATTTGAATTTGAATTTGACATTTTCAACTTCAACTTCAATTTCAACTTCATCGATGCACACGACCATCGACTTTGTAATGTTCAATTAAAATTAATATGCAAATTTATACAACTTGATTTATATGTTAACTCAGACATCCGTCAATCTGATTAAAAATCCATTTAAATTGCAAAACTAGTGGAAAAAATTATTACTTATTATTTGTCGCACAATTGCAAAACTTTTACTTGTTTAATGCGCAGAGAAATCATTTGGTATTTGCTACTCATTGCCAAGGCGAACAAAGGAGAAACCTGCTCTAGAATGTAATAAATAAGCTATTTTAATTGTCCAATTGTGTTTCGTCTCACTTGCGACATTTTAGCACAAATCTCGTTTTTTATCAACTTGTTCAGGCTAAGATGCTTTTAATTTAAAAATACTAAAAACTTGCTCCTTCAAACAAAATTAAGCGCAGAATAAACAGCAGCAAGTTATATACATAATTGTTAACCAAATTGTATTGATTTTAGATCAGAACACTCAATTATAATTTAAAATATAAATATATTTCAAAATGAATATTTGTAGGTGCATAAATATTTCACATTTTGTTATTTATGGGTTAAACAATATTATTAAATTTTATTCCATATTATTATTTGTTATAATATATTATTATATTAATATTAATTTTATTGAATTTATATTTTAACTGTTTTTAATATTTCTTCCATTCTTCAATATTTTCTAAATATTTTCATTTTTGTATTCAATTGACACTTTTGTGAACAACATTTATTTTATTAAAAAAATTTCCTTTATTAATTTAACTAATTTGTGATCCTATTAATTAGCCTTTTTCTGCATTCATTTAACCTTGACGCGACGAACACACAACTCACCTTCGATTAAATTTTAACAAATTATTTTATCCGCAAAAAATATATTAATCCAAATGTGACGTTGAAACTGCAAAATGCAAATGAATATATATGTGAATGTTAATTATCTACTCGAATATAGTATGCGAATCTTGTTTTATGGTCAATGAATCATTTGACAAAGACGAGTATTAACATTTAGAACACACAATAAATTAATAGCATATGCGCGTAAATGCCCAATAAGGATGCGTTTGTTCACAACAAGGTGACGACACCTACACTTCACTTCCGCGGCAAGTCAGAGTTTAGAGTATCTGGCAGATACTTTTAGTCGCGATCGCGATGTGTTCGAACTGAAGCCGTTTGCTCCACTGAACCACTTTTTATGCAACGCCAAGTTGAAGTAGCCAACGAGTCCCCAACGCAAAAAGCCGAACAGCAGCCGAAGACGCGCACGAAGCGAAGCCGAAGTGACGAACACGACGCGACGAATTTGCCGAAGCTGTCCAGGCGATGAATGCGGTTTGCGTCTCGGCTAAACGTGAAGAGATGAGACGAGACGCGCCCACGAAACGTTATTTTGAATAGTATTGAATGCATTTGATTATCATCTTTATGCGAACAGCGCTGCCCGCTGCCCGTGGCCTTTGTTTGGTTTAATTAAATTTTTGGCATAAAACAAAACATTGTTATTTCGCCCAAGCATCTCAGCAGCAACAAGCACACGCTTGACCGCTGCGGCTTCCCCTTGTGGCCAATCGATAAGCCAAGTTAGCTGCGAATATTTTGTGAGTTGTGTGGTATTATTTATTGGCAAACGGATAAATCATGACTAAATTAGCCATAAATTGTTGCTCGTACACTCGTACACACGTATCGCCAGTGGCAAAACTGGGAAATTGGCAAACAATTCATTTTTCAAATGCACGCTTCGAAAATTTGATTATAGAAATCATAAATTCAATTTTAATAACTTTATTTTGTTGCTGTTGTTGTTATTGTTCCCAGATAATTCTCGACGCGATCATAAACAATATGCATGGAAAACTTTAAGTGGGCAGCGTGCACATGTTAAATTTCATAATCATTTACCGAGGAGTGTGGATTGTGTGGCACGTTGTGATCCGTTGTTGTGGCAACCAATAAAACGTCAATGCAGGCTTGCACCAAAGTGAGTGTGAATTATTGCACTTTGGCGCTACACGACTTCTCCATGTCGCGCGCCCCATGCTTCACGTTCCAATAGAAGGCTGTGCCGCACCATTGACAAAATATGCCCCAAATTTGGCTAAGAGACGTCTAGGAGAATATGGTCAGGCGAACTGTGTGCACCGCGCCAAAGCCAAAGCCACAGCCACAGCCAAATCCAAAGTTAAATGTTATCTAAATGGCATACACTCTCACTCTCTTACATAAACTCCATGGCAAGCCTCTGCAAAATGTTATGCAATCCATCGAGTGGCCTCTGCAAACAAATCTGCAGCAACTAATTATGTGCTGACAGTCGAAAGGGCAGCGCTCACTTTGCGATCAAGTTTGGCAGGCAATAAATATTCTTATGGCTATAGAGAACCTTTTCCATAAAGTCGAAATCTTTTAATTTAAATCTATCTATAGTAGATTACTTCTACTTTGCTTTGCTTAGAGCATTCGCCAGTCGTGGCACGCTTTTTTTGCTTTCATATATTTGCGGTTTGTTATTGTCAACTACTTTTATCTTTCATGTGCTAATAATGCTCTTTGTGATCTATAGTATTGAACTTGGGATGCGAACCTGTTTTTGCAATAGAGTGCTTATCGATTGCTTCTATTGAATTCTTTGTGTCACTTTCAAATGGTCGCGACGTCCGCTGAAATTTCCTGTTTAATTTGCATATTTCTTTTTCAGTCTTCAGTTTTGCTGACAAACTTTAAATCAGCTTGTAAACACTTCAACGCCTTCCATTAACACTCTAAAAACGCCGACTAGTAGTCGGACACAGTAGATCCATAGACCACCCTGAGTAATGTCTTGCCACTTGGCTGACAACTCAATTGACGCTAACACTTTTTGTTTGTTAACCGATCAACTGCAGAGGTGGCTAATGTGATCCAGACACGCAATACCTCAAAAAGTCATCGTCAAATAATTCCCACAGAAAAAAAACAACAACAAACAATAGCAACAACAACAACAACATCAATTGCTGGTTGTAGATTGAGGCGCACGTTTACAGCAAATAAAATTAGCTGCCTGTCTTGGTAATTGCGCGGCATGGCCAAAGCCAAAGCCAGAGCCAGAGCCAAAAGCCAAACCAAGTTACAGTCACCAAACAGCAACAACAACAAAGATGATGACGTCGCGGCGTGCTTAGAGACTGCATTCTGAATTTGGTAAACGGAACGAGGGATGGAGAATTAATATGCTAAAATCTGAAGGTGAACTAGTTAGCTAAGGGATGACCGATATGTACAGGAACTAAAATAATATTGTAGAAAATTAATTAAAAAGAAGTTAATTTTGGGAAGTGGGAGCTATAAATTTGATGGCAAGATGATAAAATAACAAATTTTTATTGTTTAGTTGCTCGACATTTATAAATCAAAAAGTGTAGTAGTTATTTGTTTCGAACAAAACTGATTAAACAGATAAAAAAAAGAGTTCCGTCTTCAAAAATGATTAAGAATTAGGAAGCTGAGCATGGAAATCCCATCAAACGTTCAATAAATCAATCTGCACTGAGGGAACCTGTTTTATGTCATCCGATGATGGCAATGACACATAAATCAGTTAACAACTTACCCTTCCTGTTATCGAACGCATCATTCAATATATTAAAGAGCCATTAAAACTAAAGTTGAAAGTGAATCCAAGTCGTAAACAGTTTTTCTAAGAAACCGAACAAAACAAAAGATAAATTGAATTTTTATTTTGCTGACGATCAGCTTATGAAAGCTATAAATAATAGTCGAATTAAATTAAAGTCTTTTAGAAGAATTTTAATAGATACAATTTCGTTCTTTTTGGCACTGACTAATACACTTAAACCAAAAAGATTTACAAAACTATTTCTTAAAAATATCCCTTTCCTAATCCTGAAATTTAAGGCACTAAAATCGTTTACTGTTGATAAAAACTTCACTAAAATTGCTAAATTGGTCCATTAAATCCGCAATTCTTTTTAACGCGTTTATGAGCCACAATAAAATGCGAAATTAACTATTAATATTTTACTAATTATAATTTGCTTATTTCTGGAACTAGTTCATAGCTACAAAAATTGACCTCCAGCTGTAGATTCGAGCGGTCTTTTTCGGTCCGATTGAGGAAAAGAACAGCAGCAGAAAGAGAACATTTTGTTAGGCCAAGTCGTGCAGCGCTTTTGCTGTCTTGGCCATGTTGCAATTAACTGCCAACTAAACAGCAATTGGCCACAATTATTATTATTATTATTATTTTCGTACGTTTATTTATTTTTTTTTTCTCTACAATGTTTGCTCTCGACTTGTAGTAGTTGTTGTCCATCTGTTGTGGTTGTTTTTTTGTAGCTGGCAAAACATTTGGTAATTGTTTTTGGCATGTTTACCATTTTGGTTGGCTGGGCTTTGGTCGCACATTTATTTATTTATGTGGCGTTTGGGCCATATTAAGCATATGTCTATGAGATTTACTTTGATTCCGCTACTGTTTGGTGCGTTGCAATTGCTGCTGCAGTTGCAAGTACTGAGATTTGAGATTTTCAACGCCAATGACCTTAATTTGCAATGGTCATAGCTCGTTTTTCTTATGGCTCCGGCAATTTGCTGTGCATATTTCACATTCGGCTTACACAGATCTTTTGATTTTCCTGCGACTGTGTGTTTGCTTTTGTCATTTGTTAGTCTCAGTGCTTGCGCCCAGCGTGTGGCCTAAAGATACAAATACTACACAGAAAATACAAAATAAAACGCTTGTTCAATATTTCGATTACTACGTGTACAATGAAAGCTTTATTAGTTTAGGTGAATATAGACAATTGTTAATCGATTTTCGCGTATAACATACATATGTATATATATATTTTACATTCAAAAGTGCATCTTAAAAAATAAAAGTTTATATTTATCATATGTATATGTATAGTCTAACATACTTTTCGCTGCAATGTTGTAAATATATATTTTCATCATGGTGTATATGTATATTTGCACTATTTTAACCAGGAACTGCCCATTTATGTATTTATCTTCATATAAGTCTAGCTTATCGTAACTACACACACTCGATTCAACTTTTGTAAATTCTCCAATGTCATCTTATAAACAATATAATGCACTTTTTTTCCTCCACGCTTGTTGCGAATAAATAGTATATTATTATATATGTATATGTATATTTATCACTTAATATTACTAAAATGTTGCATGTAAGAGCTCGAAAATATATGCATACTTGTATGTTATGTATGCGAATTTCTTCATCTCTAATGCTTAAATGCGAAGTAATAATACAAATTTAACATACAATATAGGATAAAGTTAAAGTAGTTATACAGGTGCGAAAAAAGTAAAAGTAATTGGTAAAAGATTTTCAATGATAAAGATAAGGTACTTTTATTAGCTTTCATAAATAGTTGGGTTCTGATTCTTCTAGCCTGTCACTTTGTCTATTTCTTGCCTCTTGATGATGTCTCTGTCTTTTATGTTTATGTTTCTCTCACTCACACTCACTGCCTTTCTTTCTCTCTCTTTCTTTCTCTCTCTCTCTCTCTCATTGATTTTGTCTGCCTCTGCTCAATGATAATGGGGCACTGGCTCACGGAACTCATGCTTCTCATCCTCATCGCTGACATACATGCGGGTCAAGTCCGAAGCCACTGAAACATTGTCGCTGCTGCGATAAGAATTGAAGATGTAAAAGACATCGGCAAACATTAGCATAAACATAATTAACGTGTAAACCACAGTCAAAGTGCACAAACAAAACAGCAAACAGAAAATATAAATAAAAAGGTAAACAAAAGAAATGAAAATAATAAAAATAAACAAATTCAGCGTTTACAATTTGCATTGCAAAGAGTCACGCCTTTTTAAGACAGCTCCCAGTTTGTAGTTAATATGATATTAGAGTTGGACATGCAACCGCCTCCATTTTGGGTCGCGATCGAAATCGCCTTAAATTGAATAATTGGCCGCCATAAATTTATGTGAGACACTGTTCTTTTTTGTTTGCGAAAAATGCTTGGCATGCTCCTGGCTAATGACAGCTTGACATTCTGTCAATTTTGTGTTTTTTTCCTTAATTTTGTTTTGGTTTGTTTTCAATTCGGTTTTTTTTTTGTTTTTTTTTTTTGGCATTTGCGCAATGTGTCTAATTGTCAATTAGTTTTGGCAAGGCGCTCTCTGAATCCCAGAGCAGAGCAGAGCAGAGTTCAATTCTCTAGCTCTCTCTCCATCCCACTCACTCACTTGGCTATCTCGTTTTCGTAGACCGATGCAACCATTGCGCTGTACTCCTGATCCAAGTTATTTGGCCGAGCAAAGTGTCCACCTGCCACCTCGAGTCGCTCGAACGATGTCTTCATCACCGCATCCGCATTCGGATCCGTGGCAATTGTGCTCATCAACGCTGTCATCGAGAGTGATGAGACAGTGCCACCGCAGCCGGAGCTGCTGCTGTTCTCGTTGTGCGATGCCATGAAGCTGCAGTTGCTCATTTTGGTCAGGCAAGCCAAAGTGCTGGTCGGATTGGTGGAACTCAGCGATGTTTGCGGCGCCTGCGATGTGGAGGCATTCGACTTGCCCAAGCCCTCGTCATCGGCTGTCATTGTTGCTGAGCTGACGCTGTGAACACAAAAATGGGTGAAGCAATTAGAGATACAGTGATGAGGAGAATTCGTTCAGAAGGGGAAAACATTTGAAATAGCTGAATAACTGATTTAGAAGCTGATGAGGAAATTACTCAAGATTGGACATACTTTTAGTCTATGTCAATGTGACCATGATTTTTTAATATATTCACTTCACTAATTAAAATAGTCATTGAAACATTATTTATGCATAAGAGCATGAAGGATTTCTCTAGCAAAAATAAAGCATAAATTCTATGAATTTTAATTGCAAGCTAAAGATAAAATTATTTTTGCTTTCAATGACAAATCCGTTAAAAGAAATTGAAATGTTTGCTCCATTGTTTCACTCCATTCTTACTATTTGCAGTATTTATTCCTTTACTCTTTCCTCTAGAAATCTTTTTCTAAATGCATCCAAATTAAAAGTAAAATTGTGTTGAAAACAACCGTGAAGAGCACACGTGAACGCTGAACCCACTTTCAATAGCCCAAAATCTCTGCTCAATTTAATTCGGTTAGCTTAGCTACAAGCCTTTTTTGGGCCACAATCCAGATGGCTGCCCAATTAACCCTTTGGTACCTTAACTCATATATTCTCACACCCGCTGGCAATCCACAGTTGCAGTCACTGTGTGGCGGCTGAGTCAGCGTGTTGTACTCGCAGTTCTGCTGCAAACTTGTTTATTTAATAATTAAAATGATTTATGCGACTGATTGATGTGGTGCTGCTGCTGCTGTTGCTGCTCGGCGGTGCACTCAACAGCAATCCACACCAGCGAAGCAATAGAAATAATGGCAGTGTCCATGTTTGCCTGCATGTTGCGCTTTAAGCTTAATGCCTCCTCGATTGTTCGCTCATAAATTTGCAACAGCCATAAACCAAAATGTTAACAATACTCTGCACTACTCCGTATAAGACACTGGAGTCGATGCCAAACCCAAAAACAATGCGCTCCATAGAAGGTCGGCAATTGAACCCACCATGTTTTTGTGTGTGCGAATTAGATTTGTTTCTTTGAGCATTTAAAAGTACACAAGTCTAGTATTTGGCCAAGTCATCTGCCTGCTGCCGTATTATGGCTACACTTATACATTAAGTATAATAGAATGCAATTTATGCTAACACTGACTGACTGACTGACTGCAGGCGGACACTTGAGACAGTCGAAGAGACAGACAGTCAGACAGACAGTTTGTCTGCCCACTTTGACTGCAACTGCAACTGGAACTGTGAAGGGGGCTTTCGATTTGTTATTTCTTGACTCTTTGGCTTCCTTGTGGGCCGCACAACACAAAAACACAACCACAACAACAAATGTCAGATTCAATTTGCGCCAGGCGCCTACGAAAATTACCTTAGAAAATTGCAATTTTGTCACAACGCCCACAAGTTAGCCTGCGGAAGAGTCGCTCGACTCGTGCTCAGCTCGCAGGCAAACACCTTTTGTGTTAATTTGTTTAAAACCCATTTAATATTGCTAACCAAACAATAGAGTCTAAGGCTCTTTGGCCGAACAAGTTGGAAATTTTGTGTCAATTGTAAACGTAGATAGTCATAAATTTGAATAGCGTTACTCAATCGTAAATTGTTACATGATTTGTAGAATTACTCAATCACAAATTAGTTGCGAAATCTTAAAAGATCCCTGTTCAAATGCCAACATATATAATACGAAATATGTTTGCAGGGGAATCCGTTCACTTCTTAAATATTCAGCTGATAAAGAACTGGTTAACAGACTTCTAATTGCTTCGGACAAATTGATTGCTAAAGAATTCAATAGAAGACAATTGAATTTGTTGTTTGCGAAGATTCGTTTTGTTGCCATTGTCGTAGCCTTGCTCGTTGGGGTTAATTGAAACCTGTCCAATGCATATTAAATGCTGCATAGCTCCACACCTTTGCTTAACCCAAATAACAGACGCAACTTGCGAGTACGAGCACGAGTCTGAGTATTGAGCTGTTCGCATAATGTAAATTAATTTGCATTTCAACTAAAGCTAAATCATACTTTTAGCACGCAGCCAAACAATAGAACTTGTTTACCACTTCTTCTGATCATGCTGATGCTATAAATTTATATTATATATATGTAAATATTGTCTTGTAGTTGTCGGGGAAACCTTTGTACTTTCCATTTGTGTGTGTTGAAGATAACAAATAAGCCAAACTTGTTTCGCATCAGCAAAATGCAACCGGAGAACCATTTGAACAATAAATAAAATATCAGCTTAAATATTTCACATGCCGTCGAAGCAAGAAGAACACACAAATGACTATTTCAATTCTCTCGGTAAAAACATTGTACTCGTATGTACGATATCGAAAAACTGGTTCAGTTCACTTTTGGGTTTTTGTTCTCACAGTTCCGCTGAACCGGCTGCGGTTAAAACTTCGACAACAACTTGAACTGGGACTGGGAATTGAGTGGCGGACGATGCTG
Organism: Drosophila niveifrons; assembly: GCA_035046325.1. NCBI lineage: Eukaryota > Metazoa > Arthropoda > Insecta > Diptera > Drosophilidae > Drosophila > Drosophila niveifrons. Next base: position 12,061,292 of record JAWNOC010000068.1, read on the forward strand.
CGTAACCTCATGATGAAGATGCAGTTGTAAAATTCACCTAAATGTCATTTGGCTTTGTTTCTTGTTAGCTTTGGAAGCATTATTAATACCCCATACTAGAAATCTTATTGTGAGATACAACTTCAACAAATCTACATAAATAATAAATATATTCTATATAGAATGTATGCATAACATAATAGTATAATCGTGTTTATATTCTACACTTAAGACTACAAACTTTGCGGCACCTCTTTCAATCTTCGTTTTGTTTCTTCTCTTGTACACAGGGTATTCCAAAGTCCAGCACATCCTATTAAGTTCCAACATGTTTGCTGTAAGATTTGTAGCTCATTTATGGGCCCTATTGTTAATTACTTATTTAACAATAATCAGCTAATCCATCGGCAATTGGTAATTGGCAAATTGAAGGGGGAGAACTGAAGCGTTATTGTCTGCTGGGGTCGATTAAACATGTTTGATTGTGTTTGCTGTTGATGAATCATTTGATTGGCGTGGCTGACTTAATTAACCAGGTCGCAATCATAATGCCTAGCTTAATTAATTCAATTCGATTGTAATAATTATTTTTATTGATATTTGCAGCTAGTGTCGAGCTGGCCAAAAAAGTGTGTATCTCTCAGATTCTTTGGCCAAAGTCTGCGCGTGCTAATCGCGATGACTTCAATTCATGTTCAACTCAAACCCTGCTGCTGCTGCCGCAGCTGTTGACAGAGGTCAGACACCGTTTGTATCTCACGAACAACTTTGATTTGATTTCGGTGTCAGTTTCACTTATAGATTCATAAAACTGATGCCAGGCAACACGCCCACAAAAGACACATAGAACTAAGGACACATAAAAGCAAAGTCGACTTCGTAATGCACTTTTAAAAATGTTCACAGAGTATTAAATTTAAATGAAACTTGATGATATCATGCTTGATTGAAATTTTATTGATTGGAGAATTTTAATGGATGTGCACTGAACTGTTCAATCCAGTTATTCAAAGAATTTGCCGCTAATTTAATTGATTTCCATAAATAAGCCAAAATAAATTTATTTGTTTAATGCTAAATTTATTGTACACCCGTAAATGTGACTGAGTCTACCTTAATGAGTTCTAACACATATTTTTATAGCTGCTATAATGCTGTGCTTAATTATTATGATAAATTTTATGCATTGTTTACATTTTGTACATTATATAAAGTAAAAGAGCATCCTGTTTCCCTATATCTATGTATATAAAAAGTATATCTATCTACCAAATTTGAAGTGCCATTTCTTAAGCCTTTAAGTAATAATCAAAACAAATCTTCCTATCTCCAAAGAGTGTCGATCCTCCCATAAAGCTATTGTTTTATTGGGAATCCAACCCAAAATTGTGCAGCTTAACGATTTGAATAGTTGCGAGTCCATTAATCGCGAATCTAAGAATTACATACTCAAATATCACAGCATACAAAAGAGGAGAGTAGTAAAAAAAGCAATCATAAATTGGAGAAGAAGCAGCGGGCAGGAGGCAAGCTTGTGAGGTCCAAAACAGCGATGCAAATGGCTAGATACAAGACACACAAAGTAGATGTCGAGAGATGTTGTTGGGACAATGCCGAAATCATCCGTTTTCGGAGCTTATGAATTTAGATGAGGCGAATGGGGCAATATGGTCGAACATTTGGAACTGAACGGCAGGGAGGCCGTTCTACGTTAGTGGCCAAAACAATGGCCCGAGTTGACATTTACTATACGAGTAGTGCGAGTTGCCAGCAAGTTGCGAGCAAAGCGATGGCGACAACTGTCAACGGACTCACACACGAAAGTAAATGTGTAGCCGGGTCTTAAAGTTCATAAATTGGATTGAGGGCGCCATGTAAACAATGTTTTGTTGGCCGTTTACTGCCTGCTGCTCACGGCTTGCTGTGTGGAGTCTTTGGCTGCCGTGTGCCATAAATCTGATGGCTTTTGTGGCATTGTCAGACACACTCACACTCACACACAGTGTTTGCTCACTTACCAGTCGCTGATGTCTGTTGCGGGTCCCGTTCGCTGATTGCATTTACTGCGCATGACCAACTGCAGCCAGTTGGGCACCGGTGGCGTCGGATCCGGCGTGTATCTGCAAAACACCATTCGATTAGCGATTAGTTCACTCAATGTGAATGTGAAGTGTGGCCAACTGACCTGATGATCGAATTGGCGTGCTTGGCTTTGGGCACCGCAAATATCTCATTACAAGCTGCTGCAGCTGCCTTCTCTACGGCAGCATCCACTTCGGGTATGAGAGCCAGCTCTTCCGATTCAACGATGTCCGCTTCGAGGCTGCTCACCGAGCTGAGCGAGTTCCGAGTGCCCGAGTGATGATAGCGTGAGGAGGCACTCGATGAGGTGGCATCCTCCATTTCGCTGGGATCAAACTTGAGCATCACTATAAGGAGCCGAAAATGAGGAGAAAGAGAGGCACAGAGCATATCGAAATACACCGATTGACACACACACAGAGCCACAAATGAGTTGTTGATGAGTTCAGAAGTGTCAGTGAAGGCAGTGGAATGGCACAAGGCACAGGAGCAGGCAGGGTACAGGGCAATAGGATTATTGGAGGGCGACGGGCGAGATTCCCATAATCAAAATTTGAGCGCAAAAATTATTGATAACGGTATATACATCACCTTGCATAGTTTTTCATTGATTTCAATTTCGAGTGCAACTCACGTTTATTCAGCGGTCCCAGCTTCTTGGCCAGCCCATACATCGTCTCTGGCGTCCAATAATCGGGTATGCGAGCAAATATCGAGCCCGCATCCGCTGGCAACTGAATGCCCAACTTGTGCAGCAGCAGCACAAACGGTTGATACAACATCGTCGTTGACTGTTCGTTGTTCCACTGCACCACAGGTATGGACTTTTGCTTGTAGATGTAGTGATAGGCCACCGGTTCCATAATGGGCTCCACGTCGGGCAAAGTGCTTCCACATTTAAGCATCAGCTTGACGTAGCAGCACTCGAGCAGCAACTTCTGCAGCCACACCAAGTGCTGTGACTTGTGCTCCTTGATGATCAAGTCCAGCAGTATCTGTAGAAGGCGAAACAAAGCTACAACACTCGTGTCGACCGAAAGAATCTTTTCAATGCACCTGCACATCGTCTGAGGGTTTTCCATACGCACACTCCTTCAGCTCAATGCCCGATTCGGTGGTGGCCGAAGTGGGCGTGGTCAGCAGCGTTCGCTGATACTCCGCATCCTCAAACTTCATCAGATCATCGTACTCCAGCAGCGTTATAATGTCCTAGAAAGGTGAAAGAGTCATGTTTTATACTTCAAGTTTTTAAAACTTCTTAAGCATATATTTAAAATTCTAACAAGTCTAGTTCTAAGCCTTGCAAATATATAGAAACGTATACAGAAAAACGGTCAGAAGGAGTCAAAAGATATTTTAAATGACTAAATACTTTAACTCACCTGCTGCAACAGTTGCTGTATAATCGAGATGCGTGTCTTGAGCTTGTTGCCATTGTTGCTGAAAAGTTTGACGATCTTGCCAACAATATCGTTGTTCTTCTTGCTCTGCACATAATACCAATACAGCGTATCCATCTCCTCCTGTGACCAGGTGCTTTTTATAAAGACAAGTGTTAGCTAGAAATTAAGAAGAGCAGCACTTCTTCATTTACCAAATGGTGTGCTCCTGGTTGTGCTCCTTGGTCATTTCAGTCAAGGAAGTTGTGGGTATGGTCAGCGGTGACTTGGGAGGCGTATTCATAAACTTGTGTATGACATACTCGATGAGATCGGACCAATCCTGCAAGACAAAAGCCAGAGATTAGAGAAGAAAGTTAGCAAAGTTGATTGCTACTTTAACGCACATCGCAAAGCTCATAGTCAGCCTCCCAAATGCGGGAATAGGTCTTCAATATGATGGGCTGGAAGAGCACACCAATCTGTCCCAGATCGCCGCCAATGTGGTGCATCATGGTGAAGATGCAATCATTGACAAACTCGCCATTATTGTTAAAGTCTTCCAATAGAATGCCATAATAATGCATCACCTCCAGGGTGGCAAATCTAAGAGGAGTAAAAGGTAATTAATACATTTGTATTGAAGTGAATTTTCACGCTCTTGAAACTCACTGTGAAATATGCTCAGAGAGGCCAATAGTTTGTCCACCCTCCAGCTTAGCGGCACTGTCCAGTATGAGCATGAGTATGTGATTGGTCACGACCAGATCCTGCAGATACTGCTTGGAATGAATGCTGGGATTGAAGCGACGCAACAACAGCACAAACAAACAGCGCAGATCGCTGGTGGAGCCAATCTGCAGCTGCAGCTGCCGCAAATGCTGACGATCATCCTCGCTCAGATGCGTCACCTTGTTGTATGTCTCAATGGCCTGCAGGAATTCCCTGATGGCCGTCACCACCAGATGCATGCGTCGCAAATACGGTTTAAGATCGCTGCCCTCTTGGCGAGCATTCATCTCGAGCTGTTCACACAGACTGACGCCCTCGTAGGTCAGATAGCTGAGCACATCGTAGGTAAGAATGGTATCAATGTGTTCCATGTCGAGTTCGAGTTGAGCGGCAAACTTAAGAAAGTAGGTAACAAGCCAGAAGAAGTGCGAAGTGTCAATGGGCACCTTCTAAATGGAAGAACAAGAAACAAATTGAATAAGATTAAAGTGTAAGAGTAGCAATTAGTTAAATAGCTACCGCATTGGAGAGCAGCTGCTGATGCAGTTCATCCACCAGATGGTTGTAGCCCTTGAGCAGAAAATCCACAGTGAATTCCTTGAGCAAATTAGATATGTCATCATCTGTGGGCGTATGTTGCACGAGACCTTTCATGTTGATGCTGGATAATAGTAGGATAATTTAAAAGAGATTTTAAGAATAGTATACACTTAACTTACAGACTGCTCTTGCTGCGCTTGACGAGCTTCTTGCGACGCAGCTCTTTCTTGTCCTGTGGCGACATCATCGTGCGCTGCTTGTTGCGCGGTTTTGTGTTGCACGGCGGCTTCTGATGCTGCGGCTTGCCTTGCGGTCCGTCGTCATCATTGCTGGACGTGGAGATAGACTCTTGGTTCTCCACTTGGGTGCCATAGCCGCAATCGGAGAGCTCCGACTGCGAGGAGGGACACTCGCGCTTCTGCGGACAACATTTGCCTTTGGTCAACTGCAGTTGTCCCGCGTGTGGGGATTTCTGACCCAGCTTCACAGCTGAGACATGTGAATGCGACTGATAGTTGTCGGTCAACATGTCAGCCAACGTATTGCGACGCGTGGGCAGCGGCGCGGGTGGCTTGAAGGGCTCATAGTTGAGGTTGGTTGTGCGGCTGCTGTTTTGTGACTCATCGCTGTTGCTGCTGCCGTTGCCAGCTGTGGTTGTGGCTGGATCTTTAGTGGTAGTGCTGTTGACATTGTCAGCTGGTTGTGTAAGATTTAATGGTTGCCCATTGACTGCCTCATCGTTGGCCTCCTGTTCCCGCTCTCGCTCCTGTTCTCGCTCTTGCTCTTGCTCTTGTTGTCGCTCTTGCTCGTATTCCTGCACTTGCACCTCGTAGTCAATGTCATCCATGGCCTCCTCCTCCTCGGCCTGCTCCGGCTGCTGTGGCGAGCCAAGCAGCTCGGTTATATCGCTGGCTGCCTCCGAGCTATCCGGCTTATCGGCCGTAACCCGTGCCATAGCGTTCTGGTATTCGTGCCCCTTGCGACTGACCTCCTGCAACGTGGCCTCGGTGCCTTCGCGCAACGCTTGCCGCCGCTCGTCGCAGCCATCCTTCTTGCTACTGCTGCCACCACCATTGCTGCCATTGTCCGAGGAGTCTGAGGTGGGATCCGAGGTGAGCATGGGACTCGAGTCACCGCTGCCCTGCTTTGGAGGCGATGTGTTGCTCTCATTGTCCTCCGAGCTCTCCGAGAGCGAAGCTTCAAACCACAAATTCAACAACTTCTGCAGCGTGCTTACATGCTGATCCTTGTAGATCAACGCAATCAGCTGCACCATGGTAACACCCCAGAGCGCACGCTGCGGACATGTCATGAGATATAGCATTAGCTTATCAATGCTCTGTATGAACAGGTTCCACAAGATCGTATTTTGCATGGACACCTGATGAGAGGCACCGCTCGATTGCAGCATTGGCATGAGGAAATGCGCATGTGTTTCGGGAATGTGCAAAATATTGCGCAGCAAAAGCAGACAATTGTTGATCTGATCGCATTTGTGCGGCGATAGCTTTGGTTCCGATTCCAGTATGTGCTTCATGTACTCCACAACGCTCTTGGTGCTCTTCGGATCGGTGAATGCCTCCTTGCTGCTGTACAACAATTTGTTTAGCTCGAAGATCGTGTGACGTCCCACCTCGGTGCGATACATCACATCCACCGAGAACAGACACTCCACCGGCACCGTGAGGTTGACCAGTATGCGTATGACGGATTCCAGCACAGCATCATCCTTAGCGTTCTCCAGCAAGGGAATCAAATCGGATCGCACATTCTGACCAAAGCCGATGGCGCGTCGAAAGGTGCGCAACGTTTGATCCTCATAGGTAAGCTTATAGTTGATTTCCTCTAAAATTGCTAAAGGAGAAAATTAATAATCGTTAATAACAATAATGAGAGTGATGACTTAATTTGCTTACCCAACGCATTGGGGCTGACTACGTAGGTGTCTCCCTCAAGGGAGCCCAGCGATGAGAAGGCGCTATGCAACTGAGGCGTTGCAAGTAACCAGTCCATAACAGTTCTTCTCTATTTCAGCTCTATTGTGAGATTGCACTCGTAATGATAAATACGATTCTTAAATTGCCACTTGTGGCACATTGTTGGCGTTGCACATAAATTGGATCCTTTAAAGGGACCAAAGTTTTATTGGTTTTGTTGCTTGGTCAAATTCTGAAAATTAATTATAAATTTTAATTAAAATGTGTTATATTACCAAATGAATTATAAAGAAAATACATTTAAATTAAGTTAACTAAACTTACTTATTTACATACATTTTACTTAACTTTTTTATCTAAGATTAAATAAATCTCGTTGAATAAACTGCAATAATTATTACTAATGGCTTTCTTAAACATTGCTTTGTAAAATTTCCTTAAATAAATTTAATGCGCTTCAAATGTAGAATGAACTCCCCAATTATTATCATTCAGCTTAAAAAAAGTTTTCCATCCTAATCTATGCTTCTAATGATTCCCCTACGACATTGCCTCAGCACCTCAACGTCATCAGAACATATAAATAAAATAACTAATAGCTGAAAAAAAAACATTAATCCATAGCTGATCTAAAGCTTCTCCTAAAAGGTCATCGCTTGAATTGTGTTGCGTATCTAAATTGTTTATGAATACAAATATACCGAGTTTGCATTCGACTGAATGAATTGCCAATTGAATAACTAAATATTTATATTCACCAATAACTGCCAATAGCTGTCACCATGAATCATTTGTCCAATTCATTATACAACCGAGCTTTGTCCAAGCTTAAGAGCATTTGCTGCTGTCGTTGTTGTTCCATAAATAGAAACCAGAGCTGCCCACACTGAGCTGCATGTGACGAATGACCAAGTGCCACCCATCTATCCCAAACTCCTCCCCCCCTTTTACCTTCATTCCTCACGTCACTAAGGCTAAGTATCAGTTAGTGCAATGTGCAGTCGTGCAGCGTGCAGCGTGCAGGATAACGCGACAAAAAACAACCGATAAACAAAACTCGAGCGCCACTGTGAAGAACTGAGGCAACACGTGACCAGGCAGCGTGTGCTTGTTATTGCTGCCGTCCGCTGCAGCAGCCGCTGTTCTTCGAATACACCGTGGAAAGGGGGCCAGGGGCAGCACTTTAGCTGTTTACAATGGCAATGCCAGCAAGACAAGTCATCTACTTCGAAAAGCTTGGGCCAACCCTTACCCAAAGCGCACACGTAACCAGTCAAAGCATAAGAACCCAATAGCATTCAATCCACAGGCATCCGCAGTTCGCATGTGACTTACGCACACACACACACACACACAATCACGCACCTTCGCACAAATACATTGGTACACGCCTTCTCTTTGCCTGCCATACATGCAGGCAAATACTTTGGGCCTGACTTTGATGATTGTGTAAACGTCGCAGCTGGAGGACAAAAAGCTGCACAATATTCCAATCATATCCCCCATGCACCTCCTCTCCCCTTGACAATAACTAGAGTAATGGTAATGCTTTTCTTTGCCATCCTAGAAATATCGCTGTTTCTTTGTTTTTGGTCATGGCCACTGCAAAGAGAGGGCGAAGCTTTACAAATGACAAGCATAGCTTAATTACTATTTGCTATTTTTGTCGCAACATTCCATGTTACCTATTGTTAACTATAATTGGTTTTTACTCAGCGGCAGCAAGAAATGATGGGCACCATTCATCGCGCACTATTGCTGTTTTTTGTTGCATACTTTCGAGCGTTCCATTTAAATGGCGTGTTCTAAAAAAGCAAATACATTTTTAGTACTAGCTGTGAACTGAACTCGCTTAACATGCAATTTAGAACAATTCAAGAAGGTGGTCATTAAGGTACACTTTAAATGATATTAGTAAACTAAAGAATAATTAAAAATGAATTATTATTGTTTCTTTTCTTTTTAAGCTTTAGAATAAATTTAAGTGCATTTCTTTGCTATTCTCAGGGACACATAATATTGACTTTGCATAACAATTGATTTATTAAAATTCATTCTATCTCAGATAAACACATTTGAACATCTGCATGTGAATACACATATCTATTGGCATATTTGTGTGTTTGTGGTGTTGTAGCCACACAACCCCAATACCATTTCCGCTCAAAGTTATGAAACCAAGTACACACACCCAACCATGGAGAGATACAGGAGACCCCTTACATAAAAATGGTTTTATTGACTGCGCCAAAGATAACAAATGATATGCGCATTTGGATTTATATTGATCATGCAGCTAATCAAAATGCATTTTCATTCTTTCGCAAAAAAGCAAGGAAAATTCATTCAGCACTTTTAACGCATATTTTAGCGTGGTGGAACGGTGTGCAAAATGCTTGTATTTTTTATTTTATTGACATAAATAATCGACAAAGTGATGACTTCGAAGAAAAAGGCAACCCCCCCTCATTCGATTGACTGGCTTTGCAATGCTAATTGGGACAAAGTAAGAGAAATGAAAAGAAAGTAAAACATTTCCTAGCTGCCTGTCAAAACAGATGACACAGTCTACTCCGGTACATCCGACATCTGGCGGGCCTGTCAAAAACAGATCTAAATATTGAGGAAACAATGAAGTGCTTTACTATAACGACGTTGAAATACACTTTGATTTGATCAGCTTTTTAAAATTATTTTACATAGCATATATTTGAGAGCAAAAGAATTAAATGACCGTTATTGTACTCAATATGAAATGCAAGTCACATTTCCTCAATAAATTATCAATATCTTACAAAAATCAATTCCACATAAATAATTGATTGCAATAGATTAGTTGGCTCTTATAGAAGCGAGCACAGCTGCTGTCCAATGTCTATTGTGATGTCTCAACCGTAAAGGATTATAATTTGAAAAGGGGTGAAATTGTATTGTGTAGATAGCAAAAGAAGTACAAGCATTACGAGGGTTATTCTATAAAAACATGGGATGCTATTAAAAACGCTTGCTTAGCTTCTTTTACAAATAAAAAGCGAATAATAAATAAAAGCAAACTAACAAAATCGAAGGAATATTCAAAACTAAAAAAACCTTTTAAAGATATTAAAATAAAATGCTTCTAATAATCAAAATAATTATGCGTTTTATCATTTATGCATTGTGTGGTAGATAAGCGAATTATTAAAACTTTACTGCAAGGGTATCAGATATGTTGCTAAACGGCTCTTAAAAAACGGTTCAATGACTGCAACTTGATGTCCCTCGACTTTTTGCTGAGTTTTTGAATTTGATGAGCGTCCATTTAAATTTTTAAAAGTATGCTCTACATTATGTTATATAAGTTATATAATTTGATTAACATATATCCGCAAGAACTTTGGGAATTTGTTGTGCAATAAAAATAAGCCTGTAGCGAGTTAAACTAAACGTTACGAGTAAATTGCTTAGTCAGCGGAAAATGCAATTTTGAACTTGGCGCATTTGCAAGTGCAAAACGCCAAAGCTTCTACAGATAGTGAGCTTTTGTTCGAAGCTAAGCATTTGTTTTTGTGCGGCGTACTGTATAGCAAACTGTGCTAGGTCGTGTCGATCTGCGTTGCTGCTGTGCTTAAATGACACTACAAATTAAATTTGTATGCTACTTGACTTACCGTGTATTCATAAGTTATTCCACAGTGGTTAAATTGCTGTTTGTTTTGAATGAATTGCGCACTCAGTTGTTGAAATACTCTGATTTGTTTTTACTTTTCAATACTAGCACAGATCGTTCACTAACGTTAACGTTTGCAATTAATGTGCCAAGTCTTGCGTGTTGCCGAGCACGATTTCAAGTTGAACTTACGTAAAATGCAAAAACAATTTGCACTTTTATCAATTACTGCGACAGCAGAGAGAACAAGAGAGCTGTAACAAATGTATTATTCACTTAAACCAACACAGTCACAAAGCACTATCTGCATTAGCTAAGCACTTTTCACTGCACTTCCACTAATTTCGTATTTTATTGTAACTCTTTGTTTGCTAAAATATTTGTTGTTGTTGCTGTTTTGGACGAGTTGGTATATTTCTTGTATGCGTTAATTGGATTGTAAATAAAATATTTGTATTTTATTTGTAATTGATATCGAGCCGCGACACGAACCGTTTGCTTCAAGCGTACAACGAAGAATGCTCAATGATTTGCATTGCTGCTCAACTAGAACCCCAAGCGAATGCACCGCGAACTGAGCTGAGAAGCTTCGGCTCACACATACAGTCGCGTGCCCGTTTACATTCACATTGTGCTGGCGCATGAGATGATGTAAAAGCTTCGGCTACAAGTTGCTGTTTAGCCGGCCTCCGTGTACTAGTGTGCATGCAAAAGCTCCCACTCTCTTGCTCTTTCTCTGTCTTGCTCACGGACAACTGCGAGTGCTTGAGTCACTCACGTGTAGCGGCAACGTGCGCACGTTTGTTTTCGCTGCTCTACGAATCGTTGCGACTATGTTGACATGCATTCTCATCTATGGATATTTATATGTGTGCTTTTGTGTGTTTGTGTAGACAACAACATCGCATCGTTAAACGTTTTCTGCCTACACTTTTTGCCTCAGGCATCGTCTCTGCGCGGCTGCTCAGCATTCCTTATTGATTCTTGTTGTGATGTTGGTGGCTCACTCACATACACACGTTCTCACTCACACATACACTCCAAATAACCGCACATTGACATCTGTTGCCTAACACCTCTGTCTTGTTTTTGTTGGTTTCCACATTTACACAATCATTCACTCAACAGTTGGCCAGTCAACGCGGCGTATGCGCAATGAAACGACTTCTGCAACGAAGCGAGCCTATGAGCACGTCAGCTCCTCAACTCCGCTGCAACTGGACTGCCTAAAGAACCTTTGCGAATTATGGGCCACATACTAAAAAACGCGAAAAATGGGCGTTTATACAATAAACATATCGTATCCAGTTACCCAGAAGTAAAAATACTTACAAAGCGCATTTGTTTGCACTCAATGTTACTTAATCAAAATGAAATGCATGAAAGCAGTAAAACAGTTTGAAGGTACTCCCGCCTGTCTGAATGTGAGAGTGAGTGAGTGAAGTGTTATTATCAAGTTCAGGGAGAGATCGTTTTTACGACTCATTCACACTTCGGCGTGTTAAGAGGATTAACAATTATAGTAATTTGATTTAAATAAATTAAGCAACATATTGTTGATCAAAATATCAAAAGATTACAATATATGTAAAATTATTTTTTTTCAATAATAATTTTAAAAATTTTAAATAAATAAATAATTGCATATGTATATGACATTTATATTCTTGTAATTTGGTTTATTTTAATTCATTTTACCGCGATTTAAAAAAAAAAATTAATATTATTTTCAGAAAACGAAGCCTATTAAAAAAATGATTTCAAATTTGCCTAATTTAGTTTAAGTTTTCATATTTTTCAATAATAATTAATTAAAATACTCTGCAATATGGATAACAGTTTTCCCATTAGTGATATATTGTGTTTTGTAATTGAATGGAACGTTTCTTCACGATTTACTGGAATGCTAACTTTTGATTTCATAATTGCTGCCTTATGCAAGTGTCTAATGGCAAGATCTATAGTATTATTAAGCAAACTAATCAGACAGCAAAACAACAAAGAAAAAAAGGCAGGCAGGCAGGCCGGCGATGAACGCTTGCAATTCAATGCAAGGCAAGTAAAATCAACAATTCTCACAGCCGTATACGTAATATTAATTGTGTATACGTACTTCATTTATATATATGAATGTGTGTATGTTTGTAACCGGAGAATGAACGGTACTGATAGAGCTATCACTTGAGAGTGCTGAGCAATTACGAGCACGACACAAAAGGAAGTCTCCTGCCTAATGATTGGGACAGACAATAAAATGCGACGCGGATGCGGCATGCGTTGCCATAATGTGCTCAGCTCGAGGATGTCGCGTGTTTCGTTTGTCTGCGTGTTGGCAGCGCATGTGTAAAACGTTGCAACAGGGAGTGGCGGTAAGGGAAGAGCTAAGTTGTAGTTGGTTGATGTAAGGAAATAGTGTAATGCATTTATTTGAACAATCGTCACAATTAGACACCGCTGTGTTCTTTAATCCAGTCACGTGCTTGCGCAACTCTGGAATACACGCCGGGATAATTAGGCTTGGCACAGCCGTAACCCCACGACACCACGCCCACCAGTACACCAGCCTCATTGACCATGGGACCACCTGAATCGCCCTGACAGGCATCCTTGCCACCCTCCATGTAACCAGCACAGATCATGCGCTCCGTAACGCCGCCGAATTGCTTGTACTTGTCGCTGCAGACATCCTGATTCACCAGCGGCACCTGGACGCGACGGAGCCACTCACGAGACTCTAGCAGATTCTGTGTATTTCCCCAACCGGTGACATAGCAAGGATCGCCGTCCATAAACATTTGCTCCTCCTCTGGCAACTTGATGGCCTTTTTAGTCTCATCAAACTCGATCGGATGTTGCAGCTGCAGCAGTGAGAAATCATAATCCACATTGGTAAAGTTGAACTTTTCGTGTTGCACAATCTTCTGCAGGCGCAGCAATTTGCCACTTCGCGAATACTCGGAGCTTCCCAATCTTACACGCAGTCGATCTGCCTTCTGACCACTATAAAGAGAGCAGAATACAGTTGCAATTGAAATTCCCTATGAAGCATTTCTAACTACTTACTAAGTGCAGTGTGCCGCCGTCAAAATCCATTCCTCGGATATCAGAGAGCCTCCGCAAATGTGACTCGATGTCTGCAAGGATATCTGATGAGGTGCATCCGTGATATTTATCCGTTCACCACCCACAATCCGTCCATCGAGACGCGGCTGCAACTTCCACAAGTCATTGACCAGTGAACGCTGTCGCATCACAGGTTGTGGTATCAAACAGACACCACCCAAGACAATAACACTGCACTGCAGCACGACAATTACCACCAATTGTTTTGACAACATTGTGAGTTGACTTCTGGCTGCAAGCATTGCGCTTTTATACCCTGAATTGGGCAGAGCTCGCAGTTCGATAGCCACCCACTGAGTCCCAAAAGCCCGCTGAGACTCTATCTTAGAAGCTTCTAAATGTCACACAACATTTATTTTATATCGTAGTGATAGGGAAAGGGTTTTTTTTTTATATACATTGATAAACGAAGTGTGTATACACTCACCCAGTTAGTTGAAGTATCTATTGTCATGAAAATTAATTACCATAAAAAACATTTTGTGATGATACAGTTGCTTTTTAAATGAGTTAGCGATTGGTTATTGTGTGATATAATTGCTTCTTAGTGAATCGTTTTGCAGACACTTAAAATTAAAAATTATCTTTTTTAACTTCTTCAATTATTGGTTAATTTTTGTCCATTATATCCCGGAAAAAATGAACATTTTAATTATTATCCTGGTATTGAATACTAATTTCTGTTAAATACGCTTGCTAAATAAAAATGAGTTTTAAAACGTTATAGGAAAAAACAACTCTGAGCCAAGTCAATATACTTTTCCTTAAATAGAGCATATTCAATCGAAATGGGTCAAGAGTACTTTAAATAGTTCTATGAGAAATTGAAGTTCCATGTGTTGTCGTATATTAAGGTAAACTTTTATAGCCAACAATTGTTTTACAATGTGTCACACATTCTTCCATTTAAGAATAAATTACTAAGATGCTGAGGGATGCCGTGATGTTTTATCTATTCAACCACATAGATCAGTTGACGTCCTACTTCAGTCAATTTGCCTGCCAGCTGAACGCTCACTCGTTTCGCATCCACATCGAGCACGAAATCACCATCAGTGAGCAGTGTCTTGCCGGTTTTATAGTCCTGGAAGTTGGGCATCTTGCGTGGACCCAGAGTTGGATCCTCGTAGCGCCAAAGTTTCAGTGTCGACACTTCAGCCTTAAGACCAATGATTTTAGCGAGCTTCTCGCGCAGCGACTGCACTGTGTCGCCCTCGGATACGATGGTGTTCACCTGGAACAGCGAGGAGCGCTCTATGGGATTGGTTAACTCGACACTGACATGAGGTGCAACGCTGAAGGCAATGAAGGGCGAACCAGGACGCACTTCCTCGCGTGTCTTCTCAGGTGCCGAGGGATCATCAGTATACTTGATTTCCAGGTTGTCCAACTGAAAGAGTATTTGATTGGTTAAGTACAGTGCAATAAAAAAGAGTGCTTAACAACTTCACTTACATCCAGCGTGTTCTTTAGATATTCCAGATTGCTGAGCAGCACCTGACGCTCATCGAACTCCAGAGTGACAGCCAATGCAGCCACACCCTTGCCGCCCGTCTCTACCTTCTCGCGTATCATTTGCGCGAAGGGCATCACACGCTTCATGAACTTCTTCAGCTCGGCCTTCTGTTGCAGCGTGGCTGCAATGACTTTGTTATCGGGGAGCGTCTTGGTTTCCTTGTTGTACAACTCGCGCATGGTGTCCAGTACACAGCATTGCCAGGGAGGATACGTCTTAGCCACCCAGATCAAACCACGATTTGGTTTCGCAGTCTGCGCATCCACAGCCTTCTCCTTGCCACCCTTGCCCTTGACCTGCAGCAGATTCTTGAGGTTCAGACGGAACGAGTGGGCTGCTTCCATCAGATACTCGGAACACATGATGTCCTGCTCATTGATGTCGCCCACCTCGGGCCAACGGGCATGCACAACCGACTCCTTGTTACCCAGCAATCCCCACACATGCTCAGCCATGTGCGGGCAAATGGGAGCCACCAGCAATGCCTGACGTCGTATAAACTCCAGCACCAGTTCCTCATGCATGCCCTGAGCGCCACTCAGTTCACGGTACTTGTCACGAGCCAGCTGCAACTCATAGAAGCCGCTGCGAAGGGCCTCCTTGAACAGCATGCGACGATAGTTCTCATCTGTTTGCTGTGTCTTCAGATTCAGCTCGCTGAGGAACACTTTATCGTTGAAGGTCTTCTCAGCGCCACGACGCAGAGTGGAACGCGTGGCCAGCATCTCCTTGACCCACTCGATGAAGGTATACAGGCGCAGGATACCCGCATCGGCAGTGCTCTCCACAAAGTTAGCATCCTCCACGCTGTCGCCAGCATCAGCCAAACACAGACGCATGCCATCCGCTGAGAACTTATCAACAGCCTCGTGCAATGTCAGGAAATTGCCATCAGACTTGGACATCTTGGCCGAATTCAGCAGCAGATGGCCATTGACGCGCATACCCTTCGGCCACTTTGTTTCATCCTTGGGCCAAATGGCGGCGTGATTGTACAGACAGAAAGTCAAATGATTATTTATCAGATCCTTTCCAGAGACTCGCAAATCCATGGGATACCAGTACTCGAATTCGCGACGCATCACAGCCAAATGCTCCGGCTTGATGGCAGACTTCTTAGGCAGCGGCGTTTCCTTAAAGAAGATATAATCCCAGATTTCCGGCGTCACATCAGCGGGTTTAATGCCTAAAAAGGAGTTAATTAGGTATTGAATACAAATTAAAATTCAAAATTTCACGTACCAAATGGACCCGATTTCTCGCCACGGAAAGTGCCTCCTTGCAGCAGATGCGACACCGTATAGAAAGCCATGTAAATTGTTGAGTCCGAGAGGGATTCAATGAGCCACTGTTCATCCCAAGGTAGCTTAGTGCCCAGGCCGTAAGTGCGCGAGCATGCGTACTCATGCAGCCAATTCAGACAAGCCTCAAAGTTGTTGCGTGCCTCCTCGTGGAACGTCTCCATGTCATTCAGTATTTTGAAAGCCTGTCCTTGCCACTCAGGTTCACCATAGTTAAGATACCATTGATTGCACAGCGCAACCACGCATTCATCAGCGGAGCGCGATATGATGGTCTTCTCGGGTTCATAGTAAATGTCCGCCTCCTTGGCATCTGTTAGACGCTTTTGCAAGTCCTTCTTTATGTCCTGAATCTTACGTCCCGTGAACTCACCAACCAACATAACGCCATCATAGAAACCTAAGCAAAAAATAGTCGTTACAAAATGAATGTACAATCAATAGTTAACTTAACGTACTCTTCAAGTAACAAAGTTCCTTAGCTTCGGCCAGCTTCTCTTTGTCATTTTGAGATTGGATTTTTAGCGTATCATAAGCATGCACAGCACTCAGCTTGCCCAGCGTAGGCACATCAATGATAGGTATGGGCGCATAAGGTAACACCATCTCATCGGTCAATCCATACTTTTGACGGAATGCCTCCTTCTTTTGTAGATCAACCAGAGCGGCATAATCATCCGGCGAATCGGATGGCACTGAGGTAACAACACCCGTACCTTTATCCTCCTTAATGCTCAGCATGGGCAGTGTATAAATGATTTTGTGCTGAGTCAGCGGCGCCGACAGCTGTACACCCAACAGCTCCTGACCTGTGACTTCGGCCAGCACCACAACGTTGCCTTCTTCGGCAGTAAATCCCTGATAGGTCATGTTACGTGCGGCACGTCGTGTGCTTATCCACACCTCGTTGTCGCGGGTAGTCTGCCAGGCAATGTACTTGATGTCGGGATGCAGCCAGCAATTGGTTTGTCCATACATTGTCTCTGGACGCAGTGTGGCCGCCACAAAGTAAATGGGCTGCTTAATGGCACTATAAATAAATCAAGTTAATGTAATATTTAAACATTTCATTAAACTTTCCACTACTTACCTTAAAGCCTTGGGCGTCTGCAATACCTTCATCTTGATGAGTGTGTACTCCTGTGGTCCCACACCTTCGCCTGAAGAGCGATCATGATCCATGCATGGTTGTCCATCCTTGGGCGAATAGATAGTATAACGTTTGCCATACATAATCTTGCCGCGCTGCTTCAAGTGATTGAATTGCCAGCGCACAAATGAATCAAAGTAGGGATTTGCATCCGTTGTAATGAAAGTGCGACGCCAATCGACATGGACACCAATACGCTTCATATCCTGCACCGCCAGCGGTGGAAAGTAGTTCAACCAATGCTCGGCATTGGCGAATTCCTTGATCTCCTCATCCTTAAGTCCCAGACTATACATAATCTGCCATTGGTATTTGGCCGTGCCGGTCTTGGCAACAGCTTTGCTCTTCTTACCCTTCGACTTATCTTTAGGCACTTCAGATTGAGTCTCTACAACAGCGGGCGCTTCCTCCTGTACGTCAGGAAACTTGGGCGGATAGCCAAACTGTTCGATTTCACGAGCCAATTTATCAGCACATGCCTTGATGGGCATTCCGGTGCAATGGAAGCCAAAAGGCCACAGGACGCGACGTCCCTTGAGGCGATGGTAGCGCGTTGCAAACTCAGCCTTCGACATAGAGAATGTGTGACCCAAGTGCAGCCTTCCATTCATATACGGAAATGGAAATGTGACGAAGAACTTCTCAGACTGTCGCTTCTTGGGGGCCGTTGGTGCATCCGTTTCATGCACATGTTCGCTTTCCCAACGCTGTTGTACTTCGCGTTCGATTTTCTGCAGATATTCCACCTTAAAGGTGCCTTTGCGTTCCACATTCGCCTTTAATGAGTAATTTCAAATGCACAGTTAATGCACACAAAAATTGCATCAGTCAAAAATAAAAATACATATTGCTTGCATAGAACATGTTTTTGTCAAAGTGTGTAAGATAAGCTATATTACCACACCGGCACTTATAGAGTTTGTTCACTTACCATTTTGCACTGTTAAGCTGCACAATAGACTGCAAGTTCAATTTATTTGCACCAAATATCTGTGAAATCAACAAATTGCCAAAATGCAACGTGTTTACTTCTTGGCAACGGCGGTAAAAAGGTTGCTGTCAGCACGTATATCGATTGTACATGCTCATTGTTATCGATACTGACAAGTACTTTATGTTTCGATGCCTTCATTTGATGACCTTTCAAACAAACGCACGATCTAAGAAAGCTAGTTTTTTTTTGGTAAGCATTGTTGAATAAAATATTGTTAAATCTAAGTGTTTTATTTTTCAGTATTTGTGCTGTTGTGCGAGCGGAACATTCAGTTAACTGGTGTGCAGTCAAAAAAAAAAAAATATAATAAATATTCGAAACGAGAAGCAAAGCCCCATTATCGAAACGAAGACAGTGCAAGCCTCGAAAGTGTAAAAAGAAGCGCGCAACTTGCTCTTTAGTACAGTGTTCAACTAGAAACCAGTGACAATCACAACAAAGATGGCCCAGGATACACAGGATATGCCCACATTCAAGTGCGTGCTCGTTGGCGATGGAGGCACTGGCAAAACAACATTCGTGAAACGCCATATGACGGGTGAATTTGAGAAAAAATATGTCGCAACATTGGGTGTGGAGGTGCATCCTTTAATCTTTCACACCAATCGCGGAGCAATTCGTTTCAACGTTTGGGATACCGCCGGACAGGAGAAGTTTGGTGGACTACGCGATGGCTATTACATTCAGGGGCAGTGCGCTGTCATCATGTTCGATGTAACGTCTCGGGTTACGTACAAGAATGTGCCTAACTGGCACAGAGATTTGGTGCGTGTCTGTGAAAATATCCCCATTGTTCTCTGTGGCAACAAAGTGGATATTAAGGATCGAAAGGTCAAGGCCAAAAGCATTGTGTTCCACCGAAAGAAAAACTTGCAGTACTACGACATCTCTGCTAAATCGAATTACAATTTCGAGAAACCATTCCTTTGGCTGGCCCGTAAGCTGGTTGGCGACCCCAATCTGGAGTTTGTGGCAATGCCAGCGCTGCTGCCACCAGAAGTCAAAATGGATAAGGACTGGCAGATTCAAATCGAACGCGATTTGCAGGAGGCGCAGGCGACCGCCTTGCCAGATGAGGACGAAGACCTATAAGCATTAGTTAACACTATAAAAATAAACATCAAGAAAGAGAATAAAAAACAATAAACGAACTGAAAAAAAAATCTGTGAAATCATTAAATTGCGAAATGGCAACTTGTTTACTTCTTGGCACCGGCAGCAAGTAGTTTGCTGTCAGTATGTATATCGATTGTGTTTACTCAGCGTTATCAATGCTCAAATTTGCTTTGCAACTGTTCTGCAGCTGTTGTACAACAGCTTCTCAACTGTTTTGCAGTTTACGTTCCGATTGCTGATTTTCTACAAATATCGCTCTGTTAATCGATAATTTGCAGTCCAATTAACCTAATTTTTTCTTATTAGGTGAAAAGTTTTAGATTTAGGTTAATATTAGCTGAATTATATTATTTTTTTTCGAGTATTAATTGTAACAAACAAATCATGAGGCCAGTGTTTGCATTTCTGTTGCTGGGCCTCCTGTGTGCCTGTCAACTAAACCACGCAAACGTTAACCCGGAGTCCGAAGATGATATTGACAATGATTTTGCCGAGTTCGACGATGACTTTGTGGAAGCCAGCTACGACAACTCGGCCACAGCCGAAAATGCCGACTCATCAAAGGGTGTACAAGGTGGCTCGGTGAGCAAGGAAAATGTGGACGCACCTATTAAGCGCACAGTCAATAACAATGACGACGATGATGACGATGGTCTAGTGGAGAACGACGATGAGTTCGAGCATTTCCAAGATGAGGAAGAGTTTGAGGGTTACGATGCGGGCGACACAATGGAACCGCCCATCGATCAGAAGACAGAACCCAAATTAAAGATTCCCAATATACCGTTGCATTTCCGGACTCACTGGGATTCCTATTGGATGGAAATGATTATGGTTGCCGGTCTCTTAGCCTACTTTGCCAACTTCTTTGCGGGCAAGGCAAAGAACGCCCGTCTCGCTCAGCTCTGGTTCAGCACACACAAGGCGTTGTTGGATGAGAATTTTGCATTGGTCGGTGACGATGGCAAAGTGGAAAATGAGAATCCTGGCCTGATCAAAGAGAGCGAAAGTCTGTACACGCTTTGGTGCTCTGGTCGCACTTGCTGTGAGGGCATGTTGGTGGAGCTGAAGATGATCAAGCGTCAGGACTTGGTGTCCCTAGTTGCGGGTTTGATGCGACCACAATTGGATCAGGCTCATATCAAAATCGAATTGTCACGTGGACTAATGGATGCATTTGTATTTGCAGTGGGTAGCAAGAAGACGATCACGAAGGTATTCAAGGAATACACCGATTTGGTAAGTACATCTAACACCATTCATAATTTCTCCTAATTCGTTGACTTTGTCTCTTTTGACAGACTAAGTTCTGTAGTTTAGTTGCCAAGCCCGAGGAGCGCTACAATGTGCCCAGCGGCTTTGGAGTGCTCTCCGAAATACCGGAGGCCACATCCGCCATACTCGAGTCACGTGTTATTACCGCACTTAACAAATACCAAAGCTATATCGATTACCTGCACATCTCGGATCAGTTCAGCGGCCAAGTACAACAAGAGGAGGGCAGCACGCTGAAGCAACCGGAGACAAAGGCTGTGCTATTAGCCGGCTTCAATTTACCCAAACATGCCCAAATGGAGACCATTAAGCCCTTGTTATTGTTGATCTTTTATCTAATGGAACGTTTGAAGGCTTACCGCATGTCCAAGGAGGTAAAACATTTCATTATCTTTATCTTTACCCGACATTATCTAATACACATCTTATCTGCTTTGTTTCTAGGGCAAAGCCAAGGCAGATAAGAATCGCTTGCGTGTAGAGGAGGAATTCCTTAAGAGTACCCACGCTGCACGTGCCGAGGCAGCGGCTCAACGTCGCGAAGACAAGCGTAAGCAGGAAAAGGAGCGCGTGCTTGCCGAGGACGATCCGGAGAAGCAACGCCGCTGGGAGCTGAAGGAACAGAAGCGACAAGCCAAAAAGAATGCACCCAAAATGAAGCGTTTGGCAGTAAAGTCTTTATAATTTGTGTCACAACTCCTGTGCCATTTGTTCACACGCTCATCCTTAGTACTATGTATTTTGTAGTTGGTTATTCCTGAAATGCCACACGTTAAAGCAATAAAGTATTTGTATCCTAATGAGCGCAAAAAAAAAAATAGTTGATTTTTTACTGAAAAATTTGTTTACTCAAAAACAGATTAATAAACCATTTGGCAATATTGCAGTTTGAGTAGCTATTATTGTCATATTTTAAATTGGCTAAACGCTTGAGATATTTAATTATGGGAGTGTGGGTTTGGGACTAGTTTTATTGGATCAACCACATAGTAAGGGACTTCTAACACTTGACAGGGAAACAATTCTCATTGGACACATAGGCAATATGATTGCGAAGCGTTTTGATCTGCTTCTGCGCCGCATCAAAGCTGTACGAGAGCGTGTTGAGCTGGCCCTGCATCTCACGAATGACAGCCTCTCGATCATTAACCGACAACGAGGCTGTGGCACGACATTGAGCCAGCTCTTTCTCGAGGCGATTGATGTGGTCCTGTTGCTGGGCCTTGATCATCTCTGCACGCTCCTTAGTGCCAGCGATAATCTTAGCCGACTCCGTACGCAAGGTGTCCAGGTCATCCTGCGTCGTCTTCAGCTGCTCGCAGAAGAGATCACGTTGACGCAATAGCTCCTCGATTTCGGTGCGCGCTTGAGATAGATCCAGCTGGCATTGAGCGAGCTGTGGACTCAGATCGGCCACAGGATTCTCCAGCTGTATTTTGCAGGATTTCAACTCTTTGCAGACAACAACTAGTTTACTCTGCAAATCATCCTTCTCCTTGCATACTTGTGCCAACTTCAGCTGTTCGTTCTCTAGCAGCTTGGGGAAATGCAATAACTCGTTGAGCTTTTCCTGGAATTTGGAGCGTATCTCCTTGACCTCAGTGTTAATCTGCTGCTCGATGCGTTTGTTGTTCATGTTGAGCTTTTCCAGCGAGACGCACTGCTCCTCGACCTTTTGCTGCGCCAACATGTACTTATTGCGATAGTCCTCCAGCTGCTGCGATTGCTCCTTCATGATGCACTTGAACTCCAGCTGCTCCTCCTTAAGTTCATTGACGCGTGCGCGAAGCAAATTGAGCTCAGCAGCATCCGCATCGGAGGCACCCCCCTTCACCGGTCCACAGTTGCCAGCAAAACCCTTCATACTGCAGGACGGAAATTCAATTTGGTAAAATAATTTTATTATTGTTTTTTTTGCTACCCCTTACCGTTGCTCCAGCTCCTTCATCTGGCAATCCTTGCGCTGATATTGCGTCAGCAAACGCGTATAGTTCTCCTTCATCTTCTCGTACTTGTCCGCCTTAGTGTTCCGCTTGCCACCGCCAATGACCAATGGATCCGGATCCTCAGGACAAGGATATCTTCCAGAGTCAGCAGCAGCAGCACCACCACTATCGAAATCATCATCATCGTCGCCAGCGCCACAAACTTGCGCCGACTCCCGACGACTGACCTCATAGAGCAGCTTCTTCACAGAGGTTTGCATGTTGACAATGCGCTTCTTGAGCTTGTCTAGCGAATCGCTCTTACCACACGGACCACTGGGCGGACCACAAGGCGGTGGTGGTGGTGGACAGCTGGGTTCTGGCGGACACGGGCGCGATCGCTTCGAGGAGCGTGGTGGCTGCGGTGGTGGCACACCGCAGCTGCTACTGCTAGTCTCGTCACAGGGCGACTTGTTGCATGGTCCCGGACTGCAGACTTGCTTAGGTCTCGATGACTTGGATGCCATAATGGCGGAAGCAATTTCCTGCATCATTTTCATGTCCTCGGGACAGGCGCCCTTCATCTTTTGCATGGCCTTGCTGAGCGCCTTGATCAAGCGATCCTCTTGCCCCTCCACCTGACAACAGCTAGAGCCACCAGCAGCATCCTCGCTGCAATCGTCAGCCGTGGCACCGCTGCCGCCGCCCAAGCCACCACCCGTCAATGGCGCTCCACAGGGACCGACGCAATAGGGCGAAATGTTGTCGTCGTCCACGGTGGTGGTCATCGTTAGCTCTCGATAATGACGATGGGAGCCGAAGTTCTGCAACTGCACTGCCCGATTCATCATCGTGTGCAACTTGATGTTCTCCTGCTCCATGCAGATGCGCAGTCGCTTGATTTCACGCAGCTCATTGCGTGTCTTACAGGGTTTACCGCACATGTCCATCACCTGCGCCTTGATGTCCTGTATAATCTTGTTCTGGCAATCGATCTCCTTGATCAGCGCCAAGTACTCCATGTACATACGCTTCTGCTCGGGATCATCGGACGATTCGCCGAGACGGGAGAATAAATCCTCATCTTGTCCTTCCTCCAAGCCGCCCTCATCCATGCCGCCCGTGGCAAGGTCCTCCTCCTCAAAGTCTTGCTCCTCAGCACCACCCTCTGCATCTGCCATTTTGCTGCTTAGTTGTTAATCTGACGGATTTATTCTTAAAATATCTTTATAACGTATTCAACAGCAATTCCTTAACGTCTCTTCTGTTCTTCTTCGACTCTAAGTATTTGAATAGATCGTTGAATGCTTGGTTTGAATTCTTTGAAAGTTTCGGTTGTTTTTTTGGATTTGTCTAAATCTTAGCCCCAATAACTTGTAATTTGAAGCGCATAATATTGAAATTTTGCAATAAATTCGGAAATAAAGTACTATAAAATTTTAAAGTTGTTGTGTTGTTTTTTTAATCGACTAAAATAAACTGAGATATTTCCGTTTTCCTTTTCTGTTGCTTCACAAGCGACACACATATCGATCGCCTACTCTGATTCCAATTATTGCCCAACAATCCTATTCCATTCCCCCGAGTTAAAATTATTTGGAAACTCTCCAAGGATCACTTGCTTTTAGCCCTATCGAACAAAATGTATTACATCTTTACACTATGTTGGTTATTCTTTTTGTTTTCAATAGATTAGGATCTTTTTTAGATTGACAGATTGGGTTTCTTTATTGACTTTTTATATTATAATTTATATAATGTTTATATTTTGAAAGTGGACAATTAAGAAGACGATTAGACTTAGCCCTCTAGATTTTTACACACACTTGTGTATACTTTTTTAATGAGAGAATTCAATTATTGCTACACATATTATTCAAACAATAGATTATTTAATATTTAAGATATAGTTTTTAATTAAACTTTCCTTGATAAATTGAAAGAGCAACCATTTATATTACTTTAAGCTCAATTTGTAAATTGTAGTTTAGTTTATTAAGGTCCAATGTCCACTTCCTCCACATTTCCCTCACTATTTCACTTCTATTTCCTAACTCGCAAGTCCGGCCGTCTCTTATATATTTAGCAACTTAACTCGATTGGTAAGTAGGCCTATACAAAAAATTCAGATAAAATACTTTCGAATTGTTCCAAGGTAGAAGTAATTATTTTTGGTAAAGTATATGAAAGTATCCTTTTAAAAATTTTCTGTTGGCAGTAAGTAAGAGAGCAAAGACAAAATTCTTGTAAATGATAATTCCGGCCATTAACGAACCTAATCCCACCAAATTGACGACGACGACGACGACCAACGAATCATCTCTGGAGCCGGGTCATGCCCGAAACGATTCAATGGCCAGGCATCAGGACAGCAATGCGGACAATCCGAGTGCCGCAACTGTGAAGCCCATGGCCAAGAAGCAGAGCTACAACAATCTGCAGCAGTGTCAGGCGGCAGTGCTCAACACAATCACTAGCAAGGCAGGAGCACCGGCAACCAGTAATGAAACCACATCAGGCGACGATGACGACGAGGACGAATTGACACTCAGCGAGGGTGAACCATTTGGTTCCCAGGAGGATGAGGATGACATGGGCAGCCGCATCAATAAGCATGGCGACGAAATCGGTTCGAAGCTAAAGCTCGAGCTCAGCAAGTACAAGCAGGAGCTGCACGAGTACAACGAGACCACCAAGGATCTGGAGAAAAAGTACATGAAGATCAACTTTGAGCTGACCGAAATGCAGCAGAAACACAAAAAATTCGTGCATCTGCATGACGCCAATGCCGAGCTGGAGCTGCGATCGGCTGGCATTGATGGGGTGGAGGAGCATGGTCCACTGAGCTATGTCACCTCCAACACCAGCATGACCAGCTCGGATTTGCGACACAAGAACAGCAGCAGCTTCATGACAGCATTGGAGGCGCCCAGCAACACAGCGCTGCTGCTCGATCCATCCGGTAAGAAACGTCCCAAGTCGTCCAAGCTGCGTCGCAATCTCGCTGCCCAGGTGGAAGTGGACTATGGGCCACATATTGTGGGTGCGCTGACCAAGCGGCAGACACGACAAGGACGTGGCGGCATTAGAACAGCGCAAGATTTGCTGGAGGAACAGGAGAACGAACCGTCGTCCATTAAGGAGATGTACTGCGTGCTTAAGGATGTGATCAATACGAGCAAGGAGCATAGCAAATACAGAACCTATGATCGCAATCGAGAACGACATCGAGATAGGGAACGGGAACGGGAAAGGGAAAGAGACCGAGATCGAGAGAGCGGAGGAGGAGGAGGAGATTACATACAATTGTATACGACTATCAAGGATCTAAAGAGCGAGCAGCAGCAGTATCGCAACATCATCAGGCAGCAGCAGGAACGCATTTCGGATTATCACACACGTTGCGTCAAGGCGCAGGACATTATGAAGACGCAGAAGCATGAGATCGACAAGCTGCAGGTGAACAACAAACAGCTCGAGTCGAGCATCTATCTGGACATAGATACGCTGCGCTCCAAGATCGACAGCAAGCTGAAGAGTGTGGCCAAGTTGCCGCTCATGATGCGCGAGGAGCACTCCAAGTACGAGAAGGTGATGCGTGAGAATTGCCTGATGGCCGAGAAATTGCACGAGCTGCAAAAGGAGGCGAATTCGCTCAAGGCCAAGATCGATGAGCTGGGCAAGCGCAAGCTGATCACGGTGAATCGCCTGAAGGCTGCCGAGCGTGACCTGAAGATCTTCAAGAACTACAATGCATCGCTGAAGACGGAGAAGCGTCGCATGGCCGACGAGCTGCTGACCATGAAGGAGCAATTGGATACGCTGCAAGCGGCTAGCAAACGCCAGCTCACACGGCATCGCGAGCAGACGGAGAAACAGCGTCGGGAGCTGCAGAAACGCATCTATGATCTGGAACTCAAGCTCAGTCGCAGTCAGAACTCCACCTCCAGTTTGATCCAAGAGCGCGACAGTCTGATTGCCGAACTGCAGACGCAGCTGCACACGTTGGTTCACAATTTCGAGGTGTCCCAGAAGCACATTCGAGTCCTGCGTCGTCACATCTATTCGATGACCTCGGGTGGCGGCGGCGGCTCATCGGTGATGCCTTCGTCCAGTAGTCATCGTCGCAGTCCCAGCGAATCGAATGTGGTGCGAGCCAATCAATTGATCAGCCAACATCAGGTTCATGGCCAACCCAGCGTTAGCAGCTCACGTCTCAGCAGTCCACGCATGCTGAAGACCAGATCTTCCTGAGATCTGAGATCTGTTCTTATTCAGCGATTCAGGCAACTTGACAATACGGCCAAAAGGCTTGAGCATATATTGCATCATCTTGTGTATGATTATTATATTTGCTTGATTGCCGCGGGGCCATATCATCAAGTTGCCTGGAAGTCATCTGAAGTGTTGACTGCGTGTCTCAACTGCTTCGACTTAAATATCTTTGATTGAATTGTGATTGTGTGTCAATTTTTGCATTTTAGTCTATCATAAATTGTGTGAATATCGAATAAAGTCTACTCTTATTTTGAAAATTTTATTAGTGGAAATTTACATATAGTTAAACAACTTCTAATGAAGCATAACTAATGAATAAAAGTATTCAATAATGAAAATTCAGAATATTAGTGATTAAAGTGAATATTAATCACAATTGATTATTCAATTCTTTTAATGCCAAATTGTTGGATATGAATAAATTGTGTATACATATTTATTCATTTATATTTCATATTGTATTTAAATGCTACTTGAAGTATATTAAAGCTTTTAATAATCACCTTTATTTGGCAAGAGAAGAATGTTTTTGATACTTGGAATTAATTCCATCTTGCTTTAGAAAAGTTTTAAATTTAAACGTGAACCGACTGATTCATAGAAAGTGATTTATTTATTAAAAGAGCTGAAAATTTCCGCTACAGTTTGATTTTGTTAATATTTCTACAAAAGGGACTACTTTCGCATAGTGTACTGTCAATTTTAAATGACTATGAATGAAGAATGCTAAATATTGATTACTTAATTATTTAAAAATGATTATATCTCAATAATTTTTATAAATAAAGAAAATATGCTATATTTTGCAGATGAACTTCTAGTCGCATTTTAATAAGCATTATAATAAGCAGAATGATGCGGTTAACCAGCGATCATCACGAACTCGAGTGCTTTCCAAATATAGTACAAATGCGAAATCATATTGTTTAATGATGATATTTATAATAAACTGGCGCCCTACGTCAAGGCCTTGGCTATAAATAGAAGAACGCAAAAGACTTCTTAGGGTTCATTTGAAGATCGCAAAACAAGTGAGTGCCAATGAGCTGACCAAACTTTGGAGTGCTCCGATGGTGAATATACTCATTTCAGATTTGTGTAAACAATTGAACACACAGCTGATCCCAGATATATGCACATATATTAATTTACATATATATCGCACATACAATATAAACATATTCCACACGGGCATCTGAGTGGGATTCGGGCGAAAAAGTGATGATGCTTATAGGAAGAGTGTAGACGGACAGACGGAGTGGACAGTGGGGAGGAACAATGTTGACAGCTGTGCAAGAAGTGCGCAGCGTGGAGCACTTGGAATAGGAAGTGAGTGAGTAAGAGACAGAGAGAGAGAGTGCGTCCAAGAGACTCTCTCCCCATGGGCTAAATATAACAGAAACACTGAGTATTGAAATTCTCAAACTGAGAAAATCATGTTTTCAATATGGTGGGGAGAGGGCGGTAGTCAGCGGGGGTCTGCGACGCTCGCCAAAAGGTGTGTGTTTTGCCTTTTAATTATTTTTTGCTCTCATCGGTCGCTTTTCAGCAATTTTCCTCAATGTGAGGGCCGCACACTCTCACACGCAGTTGATTTTTCGCACGCGACCCGAGCAAACGCTTTGCGGCGGTTTTTTATTTTATTTAATTTTGATTTTTCGGATTTGGATACGCTTCAATGAGCAAGTGGTATGCCAGCAAGCTGATGACGCACTGGCTCGCCATCGCTTTGGCTCTTGCACTGCACGTGCTGGTGGCTGCTGCCGTTGAGGGGGAGGCGGAGACGATAGAGGAGGCTTGCCTCATACGTGCAACACTCTATGTGACGCCACGAGAACTGCGTCAGCCTCAGGACTTTGGTCTGCCACTGGACATCAATTGCAGCAACGTCAGCAGCAATCAGACATCCAGCTTTGATCTCTCATCGCAACGCGTGGCTGGCAAGCTGCATGTGCTGATCAATGGCAGCCAGACACCGCCACTAAACGTCTCCAGCTATGGCCTGGAGTATCTCGACAACTGTCGCCAGCTGCAGAGTCTGGAGATTGAGCATTTCGTCGGGGATGCCAGTCTGCAATTGAGCTGTGCTGGACAACAGCTAAAGGACCTGAGTGCGCTCTCCTTGAGCCACAACGAGCTGGCCACACTAAGCGCAAACAGTTTTGAGTTGTTGCCACAACTGGAGCAGCTGCGCATCGAGCAGAATTCCTTGCGGCTGCTGGAGCCCTTCACTAGCTGTGAGCAGCTGCTTAAATTGAGTATACGACAGGAGCGCCAACTGGCATTGCGTCAAAGCGACATCCTAGAGCAGCTGCCACGACTGCAGCACTTGGAGTTGCAGCAACTGAAGTTATTATCTGCAGAGCTGCTGGAGACGTTGCCAGGTGAACTGCAGGAGCTGCGTGTGCAGCAGACACCAATTGAGCCTCCACAACTAAGCATTAACAATGGCAGTGCACAGCTGATCAACTTGACTTTGGTGCAGTGCCAACTAAACGCCTTTAAACTGCAGCTCGAACCGGAGGAGTCTCAGTTACTGCAACTCAATCTCAGTGGCAATGTGTTGAGACAACTGCAGTTGGCTAGCGCTTCGCTCATCAGCCTCGATCTCAGTGTTAACCAGTTGACCAGCCTGAACAGCAGTTGGTTCGCTCAGTTGCCACGTCTGCAAACGTTGCAGCTGCAATCGAATCGTTTGCACAGCATCTCGCTGCAACAGCTGCTGCAGCTGGCACCGCTTAGTCTGCTCCATTTGGACTTGAGCTCCAATCTGCTGCTGCGGCTGCTGGACACACAGCATGCGCGTTGGGATCAGACGCGACAGCTACGCATGCGCATCGATGGCAATCCCTGGAGCTGCCAATGGCTGTTGAACTTCTCGCATGCGCGTCCCGAGTTGTTTCGCCTCTTTAGCTATGCCAAATACATTTCCCAGATCAATGTGAATGGCTTGAGTTGTCGTCCACAGCTGGAGGAGGAATCGATTGAGTCTAAGACAGACATTGGTGCAAATCACACCAAACAGGATGAGCTGGCGCAGCGTCACGCTCATCTAAATGTCTCAAGTCACACGGTGCTCTATGGCAATCCCATTCAGCAGACACATAGTCAACGCTCCGAGGCTCTGATCATTGTCTTCATGCTGCCGCTGGGCATTGCGCTGCTCTTCCTGCTGCTCTATTTGTATCTGCACTGCGAACGTCTCTTCCACTGGTCGTATTACTCCAATGGCATGGGCTGCTTTGGGGGCAACAAATCGACGCGCGGTCAACGCTTTGTGGATCACATTGATATCGTGCGTTATCCGGTGGCCAATGGCAGCACTTGTGCCGAGCTGGAAACGCAGCCCGATGGCTATGAGACGCCTCTTAGCAATGCTGCTTCGATTTGCAATTGTGGTGGCCACAGGCAATCGACCTGCTCGAGGACCCATCACGTCACCTATGAAACAATGCCCACCGAGCTGCCCTATCAGCTGTATGCTGAGATCAAGGAGCAAGTCGAAGCGCCAGAGGATGCGGAACAAGCGCTGGCAGAAACGCCTGGCTCAACTGCGCCTATCTATGATCATTTGTCGTACGAGGAGGAGAAGCCACTGGAGGTCTAAGCGGCGACATTAAAGTAACAATAATAGGTAAGAGGTATTACATTAAATAGCAATTTTATTTATTATTATTATTACAGTTATTTTTATTATTATTTTGCTAGCTAACTGTATTTTCTTTTATTAGTTTTTATTTTATTACTTACACTATTTATTGCATGTATTGGAAGTTTTCGCTATTTATATATGGATAAAGAAATTTCAAAGCATATACACAAATAGTAAAATTTACGATACGAATTGGATTTAATTTTTTTTTATCAAAATTATTCCCAAGCATTTTAAGCTTTAATTTTTTTTTTGTAATTTAAAAAAAAGTTTTTTAATAGTTTCAGTGAATTTCTCGTAAAGCTCAAATAAATATAAAGTTGATATAAAATTGTGATATAAAAATAGATTATTTTCAAGCAAAATCAAATTAAATGGATTGTATGTAAAGCAATCTTTTTGAAGACTTACGGATTTTTTGTATACAAAATTATTTGAATTTTGAGTAGTTGATGGGAGAAATGTTTTTAGATTAGATTGCCAAATGTTCTTCGAAAATAAATCAGCAGATAAAGAAAGAACAGAATAGCATTATCAAGTTATATAAAATTTTAAATTGTTGTCGTTTTTTCACATTAAAATTGCTACTAATTTTTAGACACATAATATAATATAATTGCATTGTCTTTCAGGTTAACTCTAAAGAAGCTTGGCAACTGCAGATTCTAATTACATTGTGTGTGTATAACTTCATTAGGCATCTCTTCTCTGCTTGGCAAGAATTATTAAGTTTGTACGTCTTGTTGTTCGGTGTGTAATTTATTTCTAAGCTTTAAATCTAATAAAATATCAATCTTTGTATCTTCATGCAAACAGTATTCAACTTGAAACATCATTTTAGGGACAAGCCCGAGTTTCTAGGCGCGACAACAATGCGACGAATAATATTTTGGGATTTCTTCGGAGGTTTTATGTCCTTACAAGCAGGCTCTTCATTCTCCTTGCGGCTCTCAACCGGACTACAGATATCCGGACTCAGATTGTGCACTATGGGATCACTACTGCTGAACTGCACAATCTTATGATTATCCTCGGCAAATAAATCGCGCTTCTTCACAATTATAGAACGCAAATTGCTGTTGGTGACCTCCTGTATAGGCGACTTTTCCGCTGAGCTGGCTTTCATGCTCGCTGGAGTTGCGTTCCGCAAAGGTTTGCTTTCAATCTGAACGTCTTCTTTAATTTTAACGGGAGTGCCTTTACGTTGAGGTTTAGCTGGTGAGTTTAGCTCTTCTTCATCCTCTGATATCTCTGGTTTGATCTGCGCAAATTTGATGGGTGTTCCCTTACGATTGGGTTTAGCAGCCACAAGCAGCTCAGTTGCCTGCTCCTGTTTCTGTTCCTCGGACATCAGCTCATGTTCAGCTTTAACTTTAATAAGACCCAGGCGCGACTTTGCCACAATTGGCAGCTGCTCAACAGCTGTCAACTCCGCTGGCTCATTTTTACACAGCATCTGCTGCTCCACAATTGTAGGTTGCTCTTCGCTTAAGGACAATTCTTGTTTTACCTCTTCAGGCGTAATTGGAGTTGTTTCTTCTGGTTCTATTTTGAGTGGCGTATCCAAAATAATCACTTCAGTTGTAGGCGTTTTGAGTGGCGTCACCAAAGAAATGACTTCAGGAGCTGTTGTCGCAATTAAAGGACTCGAAGTAGCTGACGGCTGCGCACTAACAATACGAGGTAAGGCAGCCTTTAATTCCGCCTCCTTGATGTCAAACTCCATGGCTTTTACTTGCTTGAAGGCAATCTTGTGCTCCGTTAGCAGATTTTCGCGATCGATGAGCACACAACGCGATTTAAGTGACTCAAAACGCCAACTGCGAAATAGGAAAGTAATCAAATGCAATAGTGAAAAATATGAATTGTTAACGCACCGCACCATTTCCTGCTGCACATTTCGCAGCTGCTCCTCGATGGTGGCCTTCTGGATGTGCATGCTATGCAGCTGTGACTTCAGATCGTCCGTTTCGCGTCTAAATGAAGGGGGGGAGGAATGATTGTCGTTTGTGAACTTAAACTAACTAACTAGTAAGGTTTTAAAAACACTAGACACGATCACAACAAGAACAAACTGTAGCCGGTAAAATCGAGCAAGTGATTGCAGCATTTTGTAATCACATGACTCAAACGGTCAGTCAATTCATACTTGCAGAATTCCAGCATTGAATCCAGCCAAGTGACGGACTTTTGGCTGGCCAAATCACGTAATCTCTCCTGCGACACATTCAAGTTTCGCTCCAGTTTCACATTTTGCGCCATCAGTTGGCGAATGCGTTCATTAAGCTTATCTGCAATTAACGTAATTATAATTAATTTGAAATTATAATTGAGTCGCTCATTGAAGACTAACTCTGATAGGTTTTATCTGCGCTACAGAAGATGGTGCTGCATGCTTGGAGTTCTGTGTGCATTGCAATGTTCTCGCGCTTTAAGCGATGTATTTCGTATTTGCTGTCATTGAATATCTTCTTCATGTCCAAATAGCTTTTCTTTTGGCTCGCCAACAGGTGCTTCATCGCCTGTCTCTGATCATCCACTTCGGCGAACAAAGAGTTGCCCTTGCGATCTATTAGATATACAAAGTTAAATTAAAATTTAATTGTATTATTTGTCAATTGCTCACCATTCTGTTCGGGCGCACTGGACAGCATGGCTATTTTGGCATTCGCTTCTACCAACTGCTCCTGTGAGCTCTCCAACAGCTGCAACTTCTCCTCTAGCTCGTCGCGCTTGCCACGCAAATTCTCCTCCATGCAGCTCAGCTGATCTTTCAGTATCTCTATGGTTTTCTGCCGGACAATTGCATCTAGAGAAAACTGCTGTTAAAATACTTGATTTACTCACTTCTTGCTCAGCTACAGCGAAAGTGTGTTGCACTTTGACATCCTCGTATTCCGCCAACTTTTGAATTAGCTCCGCATTCTCATGTTCCATGGCAGTCAAGCGATTAACGATCTCATCGTCTGCACTGCTGGCTTTGAGTGCTGTACTTGATTCCAGATCCCGTACTGTGGCTTCCAGTTTGCTTTTGAGGCCCTTCGTCTCCTCGGTCTTTGCATCGTGATCCTGCTGCAGCGTCTCGTGCTCCAATTGCAGATTGCGATATTTGCGCCGCAGTTCGTCCAGTTCCTGTTGTAGTCGTAACTCGTTATCTGGGCAAGCGACCTGCGCTTGTTGACTGTATTGCTCTAGCTCCTGAGTCAGATACTTTTCGGCCGCCAGCGAAGTGTCCAGACTACGTTTGAGTTCATGAATGCGCTGTGCATCGGCATCACACCTTTCTTTCAGCTGCTCATGTCGTCCGTGTAATAATTTATATTCTTCAATTATATCGTCTACGCTTAACGCACTCAAATCTAGATTTTTATACATTTTTCGTCACACACAACCTGCGGTTCGCTTGTTGATAATGGGCGTCAGAAAATTTTCAAATAAAGTGTGCAAAAGTGACGCTGTGCAAGAGTGTGGTAACACTGGATAAAAGTGTGGAGGCATTTCGATTATGCTGCTCCTCACGAGCTACCTAGCCAGCCGGCCAGTGTGTACATTGTTGCGTTTTATATGACGGAGTTTCTATATTTTGGTATTTTCAACAGCGTTAAAACATATGTTTAGAAAATCTTACTATTTGGTCACATCCCGAATTGCCAAAACATTGGTGTTGTTAATTCTGTAAACAAACAATAAGCAATGTCTTTTAAAGAGGAAAGAAGAAAGAGATCCAAGAATTTCTCGCTAGAGGAAGAATTGGTGCTCACAATGCTGGCTGATGAAAAAAGAAACGTGTTGGACCTAAGAAAATCGGATGCTATAACCTGGAGACGCAAAATGCAAGCATGGAAGGATGTTGCGGACCAACACTTCCAGCATACAGGCGTACGCCGGGAATGGAAAGCACTGCGAGAGAAATATGTAAATATACGACGCCGATCGGAAGGGAAACCAATTGGCAGTAATAAAACGCTTCGCTTATATAGTAGTCTAGAACCATTGATGCAAACAGATGAGGCTCCAACGCGTATTATTAACAAGGCCTTGGATAGCGATGCTTGCTGTAAGTAAAATTGACTGTTACTATAGAATATCTCAACTTAGTTTAATTTAATATAATCACAGCTGATATAGACAACGACATGAGCTTCATGGAGCAGGATGAATTACTAGCTGACACCACAGAAGTGGACAATGTAAGTTTAAAGAATTTTAAAGAGAAGTGTGTGATTTTGACATAAATTACGATTGCAGCCTGCTCGAGGGGAAGACCTGACTACCACAAGAACCGAGAGGCTCCCTGAAAATACAAGTTCACAGAGTTTGCCCAAACCCCGCAATTCCAAACTGGAGGAGGAGACCATAAACTTAATTCGCTTGCAGCAGGACTTTTTTCGAAGTAAAAACCAGCGGGCACAGGAAAAACACGATCTTGAAATGCGCAGAGAGAAATGGAAACTCGAGCAGGAAGTACAGGAGGGAAAGTTGCGAATAGAAATGATTGAACTGGAGCTTATGGAAAAAAGAGCCAAGCTTGATATGAAATAATGTTAATATTTTTCTATTTAATAGTATTATATTACTGTGTTCTATAAGCTCCTATGGTAGCTGACTTAAGGGATTTTTTAATTGATTTGAATAGAATTAATTTTTATTAAAAAATTAAATGCAATTATTGATATTAATGAAAACAATTAAATTATACAAAATTCAAATTTAAATTAACTGTTGCTTCTAATAATAATGTCGATAGGATTTAGATTTATCGATACACAGTTCTCTTGTGTGAGGAGCACACAGCAAAATAAGTGGCGCCATCTATTGCGTTTTTTGTCATGCGCGCCAAGTTTAAATAGAAATCTAAATGTATGCTGTATGCAGTTTAATAAATAAATGTTCATATTTAGGAGAAATGAAAATATTTCAACAATTTTAAAACACATCGCCATCATAACAGCTGATTTAAGAGCGCATTCGCTACTTTTTGTATGTTTTTAATGGTTGCTATGGCAATTGATAAGGGCCAAAACAAACTTTTATTAAAATTTTTCCACTGCACAAATTGTACACAAACAATAAAATGCAAGAAGACTCTGCAGAAAAGTCGCAACAATTGCAAAATTTTCAATCCGATGATTTGCTGGAAAAGCTCAAGCTGCTCAATTATGAAAAGCACTTGCTGAGGGAATTTAAATTGAAGCCTTTGTCGCGGTTTTACTTTGTCAAGGCCACAAATCCCGGCGAGCAATTCTTTATGTTCACACTCATCTGCTGGTGGTTGTGCAAGAAACTGGGCAAGGACATGGAAAGGCCACAGGAGTACGATGATCCCAACACGGTTATAGCCAAGATTATACAAATGCTGGAGGAGATTGTAAGTTGGGTTCATATTCGTTGCTCTTTAGACTAGCGACAAATGTCTTTGCAGGATGTTCCAGTGGATTTTGCACCCAATAAACTAATACGTGGCGCTGGACCCATTTGCCTCATGGTCCTGGACATTCTGGCCACGCAGGCCTTGAAGGTGACCAAGGTGAACTTTCAGCGCTTGCATATCGCACAGGAGGAGGAATTCGTAGGCGACTACTTGGAGGACAATGCTGAGATTATATTGGAGAAGTTGGAGGACGAGCAGAATGCCACAGCGTTGAGTGATGACAGCGACATGGAGCTGGAGGCGCACAATTTCAAGCAACTCAATTGGCTAAATCGCCAAAAGCGCAACATGAGCGACATGGCAACCGATGAACAGAACCAGGAGCTGACTGCTCGCCTCAGCGATCATCAGGAATGGCGTCTGGAGCTGGAGCGTGTGCTGCAGCATCTGAAGGTGTTTGTCAAGGCGGATGCACGAGATTGGCGCACTCACATCAGCCAGATGGAGGCACTCAATGCGGGCATTGCCAATGTGGCTGAACCGACGCAGGCTCAACTGAAGAAATTACACAGCGAATTCACGTTCAGTCTGGAGAAGATTGAGAGCCGAGAGAAGCATTTGAATAACGAACTGCAGCAGCTCATACAACAGTACAAAGAGCTGTCCATTGAGCTATCCACAGTGCAGTATGCGCAGACACAGCTGCAGACCGATATGGAGAAGCAGATGAATCAACTGAGCGAGGTCATGGCCGAGCAGGAGCTTAAGAAGGAGGAAATGGAGCGACGCGGTCAAGTAATGTCCGATGGCAGTAAGTATGGGTGAAGGGGGAGGGTATTAAATAGCTTATTATGAGATGCAGACTATAAAATGATTAATTATGCGTAAAGTTAGCTTATCATATTAGAGTCAGAGTTTAGGTAAACTTTATGTTATATTCAACATTTATATGATTCAAAGAATCACAGAAGAAAGGCATAAAAAAGGTAATTTTAAAATAAATAATTATAATTTGAAAGTTATAGATTTGTTTAAAATTATATCAAATTATTTACATATTTATATAATTTATTTATTTATGTATTTACATGTTAATTATTATACAAAATAATATAATAACTAAAAGCAAGGAAGTGCTAGCTACTAAGCCCATCGAGTTAATATATTTATATAAATGTAAATGTTAATAGAATAACTTTAAATAACAGAAGTATCAATCACTAGAAACCCTGAATGAATTTGAACTTTTCAGCTTCAGAAATAATTTCTGAATTAAAATTAGATTTCTTGAGCTTTAGAAATACTGTCTGAATTAAAATTTGACCTCTTTAGATATTGAATTATAATTCCCAAAATTTCATAATCAATAATTAGATGCTTTTAATTTGATAAAACATCTGCAATAATGAGATGCATTTAAAAAGAATTTAAATATAAAGCGAGCATCATAATTATGAATAACCAACATTGCATATAATGTACTTCAAGTGTTATTCAAATGCTTCAAGAGTTATTAAGTTTTTCTTTACTTGCCAGGTGCATAGAATATGAACAGCTCATAAGTAAACAACAAACAAATTAATGATAATATCGTTTTATATGATACTGCATTGTGTGAATCAGAGCACAACACATTGCATATTATCGTATTATTATTGCAATTGTTTGGATGATGCAAAATGTGTAAACAAAATAAGTTACAAATTGAATTTGAAGGCGAATTTCCCAACAACTGTTGTGAAAAAGTGATTGATATGTGGCGCTAAAAAAACTCTTGTGAATCAGTCTTTAACGCACTCTAGAATTACTTTTCAATTTCGAATTCATTCATTAGTCATACATCAAGTTCTCAGGCATTAAACTCGCTCTTATTCACCCCTCTTGCAACAGGTTCCGTGCAGCAGATCAAGAAGGCGATCGTGAAGCTCAAGGATGACATTGCGCAGCTGAATCTGGAGGTGGCGCTGCTCGTGCATGCCTACGATCAGGATACAGTGCGTCAAACGCTCGGTGTGCTCGATCAGCCAAACAACTGAGAATAACTGATAACGAGAGGAGGCAATAAAATTGAAAAAAAAAATACCCGTTTACCACAATTTGAAATAGTCTATTCTTATGTAGATTTAGCATATGCATGCGATCTCTTAGCCCGAACATTTTTCACACTTGGCCATGGGTGCGTGATCGATGCTGATAGTAATCAGATCGGTTGCCAGACCACCGGAGTTGACCGCGCCCCCTGCCCCCTTCCCTGCCACGTTCGTTGTGTCGCTGTTGTCGCTGTTGTCGATTTGTTTGATTTTGATTGCCGAACCGCTGATAATAGTTTCGTAATTGGTTGCTAAGCCAATAGGGCGGTCAATTATCACCTCAATGTTATCTGCAACTCTCTCACACACACATACACAGAGAGTTCAACGCGTGTCCTGCGCTGATCAGATAAGCAATATGTTGCCTGGATCACGTACATAAGAAGAGCCGACACATAACTACCACATCTCCTAACCAAACCAAACCAATCCACTCCAAACGCAAACGCAAACCAAAAACTCGAAAACTCAAAAACCCAAAACTCAAAACCAAAGCAAACCTATGACGAAACCGCGAAACCTCGTATCCCTCGAGGTGTTATTATACCCGCTACCCACTACTCGTTGTCTTCTTTCTCTTTTCCTCCCATCCTCTCTCTCTCTCTCTTTCTTTGCACACGCGCAAACATTTTGTTTGCCCACTTGGCCCGGCTTATCAGCCCAATTCCCAATTGCCAGGTCCCTATTCCTTGTATTCCTTCCATTGCTGCTGCTGCACAACTTGTTGTGATTTTTGCTGCGGCCTGCCAAAGGTGCTAAAAGGTTTTCCCAAAAAATAAAAATTAAAATGCAGCAGCACTAGCTCTAGCTATGGAAAATTCTATGCACACGTTTGGGTTTTTCCACCAAGCCCTTCAAAACTAACCTTATGTTTAACACACTTTACTTTCAAGTACGCGAATTGATAAACACAAAACTATAAATAAAAATTCACTCATTTTATTTTAATCATTTTTCTAAATTAAATTTGAATAGTTTGTAATGTACTTTGAAGCTAATAAATTGAAAAAAAACTAAATAATTTATGTTTCATTTATTTCACTAATTCAATCAATTATAAGAATTAATACTATAATGAAAGATTTGTAATAAAAATACAAACAGAATTTATAAAATTAAATGAAATGCAATATTATTCATAATTGAGTTTAATAATCTATTAAAAGAACTCAAATATTAAAAAAAAAAAATTTAAGTTAAATCGAACAAAATATTTATGAATTGATAAATAATAAAAAGTAATTTCAGATCCAGAATTTATGTAGCTAAATTTAAAGATTTCAGAAATAAAAAGATTTGATATCGACAGCTCAATAATTTTTAAAGTTCTTTGATAATTTCGTACAATACATTTTTATTTACTTATCTTTTATTTTTGTATTCTAATTATTTAAATTTTATTATTCTTTATTTTTCAAATTTATTTATTCACTTATAAATGCTAGTTTTGAATCTCTGAAATATGCAAAGCGTTAAGTAGACATTTTAATTTAAAAATTTGCATATCAATTAGATAAAGAGTATTTGGTAAACTAGACTTTTCGCTTAGTTTTTATGCAACTTCTAAAATGTATTGCACACTTAAGTTTAAGTAAACAAGAATTCGAAATACTACGGCTAATTATTCACTTAAGGAAGTCATGAAAGTAGTTGAACTCTGACTAAATCAATAAATTGAGCATTTCGAGTACAAAGCTGAAATGAAATGTCGATACAAGTTGAGCATTGACTAAATATGAACTCAACGAAAGCACTCAATTGTGAGTGGAGTGAATGAGTGCAAAAACACATTGGCACATTAACTGAACGAAGCTGCTGCTAGCTTTCGAATTAACTTAACGAATGTGGCGAATAACGTTGCCGATGCAAAGCTAACCTACAAAACAGAATTCAATTAATCTGACATCTCTCTCGCCAACATCATCGGTCTGTCTCTTTCCTTTGTCCGCTCTCTCGATCTCTCTGTGTCGCTGTCTCTCTCTCTTTCGCTCTGACAAAATAGAGCAAGTCAAAAGTCATTTTGCGACTCTTTTCGCTTGGCTGGCATAAATTGCATTATTATTAGGCTTATTTGATATGCGCCGACGACGACGACGACGACCGAAAAGCTGCAGTGAAATTGCAAAAAGCCAGCAACGGCAGCAGCAGCAGCAGCAACTGCGGCAGCAGCAACAACAATAACAACAACAAGAAGAGAGACAGACTGTAGCATTAAACTTGTTGTTGGTGCAAAAGCCAAGCGCAACTACTGTTCATTTCCCACGGTAGGATTCGGATGCCATTCCACTGAGTGAGTGGCAGGCAACTCGCGACTCGCAACTCGCAACTCGCGACTTGCGACTCGGCAAGTTGCGACTCGGAGCTGTGGAGACTTGGCGACTCGGCAACTGGCAAAACTCGCGCTCTGGGGCTGTGGCTGGTTTTTGTTTTGTTTTTGGTTTGTGGCCAGCCAGCAAAAAGATCTCTCGAGTCTTTCTC
This sequence comes from Drosophila niveifrons, assembly GCA_035046325.1. Lineage (NCBI taxonomy): Eukaryota > Metazoa > Arthropoda > Insecta > Diptera > Drosophilidae > Drosophila > Drosophila niveifrons. The sequence goes on from JAWNOC010000068.1 coordinate 12,101,859, forward strand.
GATCTGCGTCTTGGTCTCGTCTCTCATTGTGTGGCGCTGCCGAGCGGTGGGAGGCAGCTTCGTCTTCGTCTTCATCTTCATCTTCGTCGAGCAGCAACAGCAGCAGCAGCAGCAACAGCTGGAACAGAGCGAGTACGCAGATGAGTTTCATTTTCTCATTGTTTGGCACGACCAAAGTTGCAAGCTGCCCAAAAAATACAGCAAACAGCAACACGGCCAAAAGAAACCTGTTGCCAACGTTCAACGTTCAACGTTGAATGAACAAATTTGTGTTTAGCTTTTTTTCTGTTTTTTTCTCTTTAGCTTGGCCGCGGGCTAAAAAGCATTTTCTGAGCAAAAATCGTGAGCTGGCAACGGCGAGAGAGCCACAAAGATAGTGCCCAAAACGTCCCCATTTCGATTTCCCCCCTTATTCCCCCCACACCTCCTTCACTCTACAACTCACTTCCCACTGCACTCATAGACCCGAAAAAAAAAAGTTGCAGCCGCTTCGCATAATTTCTCATTTAATTCAATCAAAACTATTATGGGCTAAAATGCTGTAAATGCTTTGAACTTCTAGTTGAATTTATTCAATTTAAAATAAATTTGTTAGTCACACTTTCTTCAAGTATTTTGTAATAGTTTGGATAAATTTTCATATAGTTAAAAGAAAATATTGGTAAAGTGGATTCAAAGTATTTAAATTGTTCAAAGGATTTTACTTATTTCTTCATAATAATAAAAATATATAAAAATAATAACATTAAATAAAAAAAACCTCATAAAAGTATTTAAAAAATAATAATTAACAAGTTGCCCATTGACTTGTTTAATTTTCTCCATTTTTATTTGGACAAATCACTAAAAATCGGATTCATTTCAATCCAATCCCAAAATATATAAACTTGTATTCTGTGTCAATTTTTACTACCCTTTTTTAGTTGTCATAATTTCACATTGAATTCAATAAAAAAACATTTTAAAATTGTCGTAATTCTGCATTTAATTTTCTAAATAATCATTGTTTTCTTTACAGTAATTCGAAGTTAATTTTATAGACAAAGTTTAAGCCTTAACTTATACCCCACTCGAATTTGAAGCCCCTTTTGTCAATTTGCTCGGTTATTTATGGTTCTAATACAATGTTGTGAACACCCAAAAATTCATTCATTTCCTATTAACTGACAAAACAGAAATTCATTCAAGACTCTTGTTGTTGTTTCGTTCTTTCTTTTCTTTTATATATGTATATGTTTTTGTTTGTTTTTTGAGTATTCAGTTTCGGGATTTGTTGTTGTCCGTTGTCTGGTTGTCAACATTTTGCCTTTTGACCGCTCGCTGTGCTCGTTATCATCAGCTCTCAACTCTCAGTTCTCAATTCAGAATTCAGAATTCTCTGCAGCTCAGAGTTCGCATTGCCAGACTGCCTGCTTCCCCATAAATACTCTATATATGTGAGATCGAGTCGTATATAGCCATCTCTCAGAGTCGGAACATCGATTTAAATGCAAATCAATGTAATAAAACATCTTTTTTTGTGTGTGTGTTCCCCTTTGGTTTTTTTTCGGTGTTGTTACCTGTTACCGATACTCTCAGCGATTAATTTTAAATTCAATTTGTTTAAGCGCGGCGACCGAAACTGAAATGGAGACCGCGATGGAGATGGAGATGGAGATGAAGATGGACCTGGTGACACCTAGTACACCCACACACACACAATATCATCTACAAACACCTCTCAAAACATAGGCGTGAGAAGGAGAGGGGAGGGGATTCAACTCTTTTGGTGGCTCTCTAAATCAACGGAAGTTCATGTGGCGCTTAGCACATGAAAATCGCTCGTAAATCTTATTTCACAGCTTGCCTGCCTGGCTTTCTAAACACACACACACAACACACACACACACAGCATACAACACACACACATCGTGTGCTCACTTTGCAATGCGGGGGATTGCATTTTGGTTTTAGATCACAATAAAAACTCTTGACCATTGACTTTTGTGGCAAAGAAAACCTTTTTTTGCTGCCATCACAAAAACAGAAAAACAGAGAAGAAAACAAAAAATAAAAGGTAACAATAGCCGTTTTATACTGGCAGCCATTGAGTAAGATTATATATTGTATTTATGTTTCACGTAGCATCTTCACTCGGTGTCCAGTTGGGACTTTGTCTTTTTAATTGGGCATCAAATTGTCTGCTATTTTACTAGTTTACTTGCTGAATGAGCTCTCTACATTTATCTTAACTCTTCATTTATATAGTACACTAAAATTTAATTTTCCAATCGTTAAAGTATCTTAACAATTATTTTATACTTCTCGTCTACTTTATCATTTTAATAAGACACGAGTTTTAGTATCTCACATTTACAAAATAAATTTGATTATTTAGAAATTTAAAAGAAAATGAAGAAAAAGTGAAAATATATTTTTTTTTAAATTGTATTTAAAACTTTAAGCAGAAGGGACTTTTAGAAATCTAAAAGACAATGGAAATGTGTAAATAAATATTTTTTAAATGTACTTTAAGCTATTCATAAAATTAATAATTGTCAAGAAAATCACATATATATACAGTTTATTTTATTTTATAAGAATTTTAATCTAAATTAAAAAGGGCAATAACTAAAATATCTCAATACCTAAAAGTGTCGAAATATTTTAAAGTAAAAGGTAACAATAAAAAATTTAAAAATGTGCATCAAATTTTTTTTTAATTAATAATTGGCTAGAAAATTACTCAAATAATAAAATGTTTCAATTAATTTTTTCATTGTTTTAGTTTTAGCATCAAAATATTAATAATTAAAACAGCTCAAAATGAAGAATAAAATCTCTTTCATGTTGATCTATCTAACTCTATTAAAAACGCATAAACACATTGCCAAAATATTTGTATTATTTTATAATTAACTTTCGGCTGCATTGTATAATGCTGAAATGATTTGATTTTTTATTATATTGCTGCCATCGTTGCATAGCTTTAGATTGTTTTTTTCAGGTAGTTTTACTGTCTGTAGTTTTATTTAAATTTTCCATAAATTGTTAATCAATTATTTGTTTGTGATTAATTTCCATAATCATCAGAGAGTTGCCGCAAGCTGCGCATTAACTCGTCGATGACTTGACAAAAGCTGTTCGAGCCTTTTGTTGTTGCTCATGTCGTTGTTGATGTTGATGTTGCTTTTGCTGTTGCTGTTGTTGTGTCTGTCTGTCTTCTTCTTCTTTTGCTTGTTGCTGTGCACTGGGCGCAAAAGTATTAAATTTCATTAATTGCCAAAATTAACAAAAAAAAGAGAGGCGAATGTAAGCAAAAGATTTTGTGAAAAATTAAAAATTCATACGGCAGCGATGCGGTCGCATAAATTTCATGGAAGCTGCCAAGACAGCAGACGAAAGAGAGAAGCGGGGAGTGGACAGGAGAGGAGAGAGAGACAGGCAATGATGTGGGCGAGAGATCTCTAAACTGAGATCTCTATAGAGAACAACATATATGTCTCTGTATCTGTGTTGAAAGTGGACCGCAGCTGATGACAAAGTTTTTTGGGATGGTGACGATTGCCATGGCAATGTCGTGACGGTAGTTGCCAGAGTTGTCATGCTGCTCGGTTTATTACGCAGCTATTTGTTTTTTCTCGCTTTTTTTGCGGTTCATTCAAGGTGTTAGCCAAGTTTGTATGCTGCGCAGACACTTAAAGAAAAAACTTGATTTATTTTGCTTGTTGTTGCTGTGAATCCATCTGCATAAATTTGACTTATGGCCCGATCGTAAATTTACCTCGCTGAACAGTTAGACGCAAAGAGAGACGCGACGCGTCGCGACGATCTATCAATGAATTCGGAACTCAATGAACTCGTAGTATGCTCAGCCATAAAACGCTATCGATCGTTCGATCGATCGATCCATCTGCCCCATACTCCCCCTTCATCTTCATCATCATCTTCTTCTTTATCTTCTCCTGTTCAAAACTCATTTCGTATGCATTTTAGTTTGTATGTTAATTTGTGTTGTGGTTGTTGGTTTCTAGTTTCAGTTTTCAGTTTTCAGCTCCATTGTGTTTTATTTAATTTTAATTTTTATTTCGTAAATTTTAAATTTGTTGTCACTTCTGTAGGAGCGCAAAAGGTTTTTCCATTGTTCCAGCAATTCTCAACGAAATACCAAATATGTCTACGAAATTCGTTTTGCGTATTCGTATTCGTATTCGGATTCGAAATCGATTTCGTTTGTCTTTTATTATAATTGGGTGCGGTGCGGTAGTTTCTTCCACTCCCCCTCTCACTCTTCTCTCTCCCATCTTTGTCTATTTCTGTATCTATTTCTATTTCTTTTTTTTTTGTGCTGCAGAATCTCATCTGAATCGTTGTCATTGTAGCGACAATTCAATAAAAACAAAAACGAGCTACACTCTTTATGAATAGCTTTATGAATATTTCTTTTATATATATACGATATACGATATATAGCTTTAGAGCTATCGAGGTGCGAGGCAGCTGCTGTTGCTGCTTTAGTCATGCATTGAAAATTAATAAAAATTTATGGTTTATTTGGAATTTTCGTGGCTTATTAATTTGCCATAAAGCTGGTGGCTAACTTAAGTGGCAATCGGTGGCACACACACACACACACACACAGAGACACACCCGTTGAGAAAGTGATATTTACCGGACATTTGCTTAGACCCATTTCAAAATGAATCACAGTCAAGTTCGATCACTTTTAATGTGAGTGTTTATTAGGTTAACATATTTTTAAAATATATTAAATAATTTAATTTGAATATACTTCAATGTGATCGTAATTTAGCATTAGTCACCTGTTAAAACATTTGTTCTTCAGCTTTAAGTTTAAGCATAAGTATTTACTTATTTAAACTTAATTTTAAATACCGACTATATATTTTATATTGCATTCGTACGGATTTTTTCATTCATTAATTTTTACAGCCATGATCTTTTACTTACGCTATAATCGGCACTTCATTGAAAATAATTATAAATGCATTAAAACTATAATAAATAATACAAGCGTTACCAAACGCGTTGGTTTAATTAAGCGCAACACCTTTAAAGGCTTTGCTATTTATAGATAGAGTAAATTATATACCCATTAATGATAGCTGACGCATTGCTCAAAATCGTTGCTCTATATCTGACGTAAGTGAGATCTCAACAAAAAAATATCAACAGCTGTTGGTTTTTTTTTTTAGACTGAAAATTACTTAAATAAATTGTAATTTTGCCTGTAGTTGGCTGCAGTTGACTGCAAAAGGAATTGCCACTTAGCTGTTGACTGTCTTGGGGGTCTGTTGATTGGATATATGCAAATGTTGGCCCCAAAAACAAAAACCGAAACAGAAATCGAATGAAGCCATCAAAAATACACAAAACAAAAAAGATGCGTTCACATTGAGTCTCTCCACAAGGAGAAACAATTTAAGCATTATTTTTGTTGTTGTTGTTGTTGTGCTTAAACTTTATTGATGCTTGATGTCAATTTGGCAGGTTCGCAAAGCGAAAACTTAATTAAAACTCAACAAAAAACTCGACACAAATATCCAAACTGAACAGCGACAGGCGAAATGAGGGGCAATCCTTTTTGGGGCCACTTAATTAAAATAACAAAAGGCGCAGCGAGCTTGTGTAAAATTAACCAAATTATGCATATATACCATTTTATTTTTTGTTGTGCTTTTGGTTTGGTTTGCTGTGCATATTTGTGAATGAAGCGTTTGTTTCATTCAGCAGAAGATCGGACTGAGCAAAATGAAAGGCAATCAGCAGTTTTGGAGCTGGAGTTGGAGTTGAGGCTGGCAGCAGATAAACAGACAATAAATATGAGGTCTCGGCCCTTTTGCGGCGCGGCGCATTACAAAATGTATTTTTTTTTTTTGTTGATGCTGTTGTTGTATTTCTTCATGTTATTTGTTGTTTGCTGGGCACAAAGAGGCCACACAGCGACAACAAAAAAAAAAAAAATGCCACAGCGATTTCAAGAGTTTCCCATGGCGGCAACCACAACACACACACACACACACACACATACATGCATAGACACAAACGTACACACAAAATGGAGCCGCAACAGTTAACAAAGTTGGCAGCGCAGTCAACGCGGCGTATGCGTAATACGGCTGCCTGGCTGCGTTGCCACTGGTTTTCAGCACTCACATACACATGTACACACACAGTCGCGCACTCACACACACACACACACACACGCGCGCGCATCGTATGAGAGAAACGGGTTAAGGGCAGGCAAACTGACAGTTGAGCGCCAGCAGCGACGCAAACGTTGCTGCCATTGGCCGCCCAAAAGCGCCACAAGGCAACGCCCACTTAACAACTGAGCGTGTGTGTTTCTATGTGTGTGTGTGTGTGTGTGTAAAAGAAAGTTGACTGCGTTGCCCAGCAGCTAGATGACAAACAGCAGCAGCACAACAGAGACAGCACTATGTGAACGCATGCGCTTGACATTAGTTAGAGCGTGACAGCTCGAGTGCAAGAGAGGTACAGAGTGAGAGAGCTTTTCTGGGGCTGCTACTGCTCTTTTTTTCTTTTGCATATGCTACCACATGTAAATCACAAATCGTCAGTGAAAATTTGCGTGTATGTGTGTTAGGGTTTTTGTGTGTGTGTTATGCGTACTTAATTAAAACGTAAACCTTTTTGTTTCTGTGTTTTTTGGCGGGCGTGGGCGCATTTAAACTTAATTAACAGGCCAACAACAGGCACGCAACACACGTAACGCCCCAGCAACAACAACAACAATGCTCTCAACTCACCTGCTTTTATTTTTAAACTCTCTGAACACACACACACGCACACACTCACAGCTCACTCATCGCTCACTCAGCGCGTTTGCACTCAGCATTTCGTGCTGCGTCCAATCAGGGCACGTTTCGTTCACTCAAACTCGTTTTTTCGCTCAATTCGTTGCTTGCTAGAGCGAGACAGTGCAAGAGACAATTGAATGCGAGCAGCGAGCGCAACAAGCGGCAGCAGCAGCAACAGCAGCAGAAGCTGTTTTATGCTCTTGTTGTTGTGGTTGCTGTTGTTGTTGCTCAACTGTTTCAACACAGGCAGCTGTTAAACCCATCAAGCTGAAGTTTCGATCGTAACTTTGCAGTTGACTCTCGCGCACAGAAGCGTTCGGAAGTGAAATATATTTTATTAATAATATTAGCAGTCGAATCGAGCTGTGTTGTGAGCTTATACATACAAGAAAAAAATACAAAAAACATTTTTGAGCAGTTGCCGTCGCTACAGCTACAACAAAGTTAAACTATTTGTTAAAGCGACAAAAGTGAAAATCGCGCAACAAGCCCAAGTAATTAATAATTTCGACGCACTTTTGTAAAACAACCAGGAGAAAAAAAGAAGAAAAAGGTAAGCCGACGCCATTTTGTTAGACGTTGCCATTTTGTGGCTACTGTTGAAAGCTACCGCAGTTACGCAGAAGCAAAAGACAGCAAGACAACAACACAAGCTACAATAAGATTACTATGCGAGTGAGTATGAAAGGGAAAGACTGAGCTCGCTTTTTTCATTTCTTCATTGCTGTGGCTGTAGTGTGCTACTCGTCTTGCGCATGCGCAGTAGCCGAAGCTTATAAGAACTTGCTTCGGCTTCTGGTCTTCAGCATCTCCTTCGTGTCACGAATGCGACTTTCGACTGTCGACCGTCGACTTCGACTCTGACTTCGGCTTCGGCTTTTTAGCGCTCGTGCTTGACCAGTTAGAAAGAAGAGCTAGGCAGAGAGCTCAGAGTTGTTGCTGCTGTTGCTGTTGCTGCTGGCACCACAGTAGTCGATGACTCACACACACACATTTCACACACACACACACACACTTGCACATAAACACACTACCGTATTAAGCCGTACTCAACATACACACACACTAACACACAAAGGCACGCCTCAGTCTTTTTTGGTCTTGACTGCGTCGTCGCCGCTTCCTCAACTTGCTGGCAGCGACGCCGCAGTCGCAGTCGCAGCGCTCGGCAGCCGCCGCAGCGTCAGCAGCAGCAGCAGCAGAGTTGACTACTATTTCTTTCAGTTATTAGTAGCATTCATTCATTCAACTTTGTGCCGCGCAAGCGTGCGTAGTTCCTCAGTTCCTTCGCGTGTACCTTTCAAGCAACAAAAAAAAAAAAAAAAATAAAAAAAAATTAAAGAAAAAATAAATCAAGCAAATTATTACACAACTGAAAATAAATAGTGATCATCTATAAAGTACGTGACTTTAGTCAAAGTGTCGCCATTAATCGTCTTCGTCGTCGTCGTTATTTTGTCGTCGTCTCGTTGATGTCGTTGTCGTGTTAATTGCAGTGATTAGCCGCAGCTTCCCACAAACACACACACAAAAAAACACACTCATTATCACATTCACTCTCCTCATTGGTAAGTTTTGCCTATGCGACTGCGCAGTTACGCAAGCATCTCTTTTGACGTCGCGTCGCCATTGCTACCATAGGCGCACTGACTGCGCAGCCAGCGTCGTTATAGGGTCTCGACTGCAACTAGGCGGCGGCGGTGGCGGCGTCACACAGTAGCCAACAGAGTGGTTGGCGCTTACTCGCCATGTTCTTGCTCTCGTTCTCTTTTGCTGCTTCTTACCTATGCTTTGTCGCTGTAGTTGTGGTTGCTCTTGTAGTTGTAGTAGTTGTTGTTGTGTTTGCTTGGCTACCAGTTTTACGCGCTTTCATTGGCCCATGCTAAATGTGCGTGTGAGCGTCTCTCAGTACTTCTGTGCATTAGTGTGTGTCTGCGTGAGAGTTGAAAGCAATCAATTGACAATGGCGCTTGTGCAGCTTTATCTTTCACAAAGTGTCACAAAATGGCGACCAATCTGCCAATTGGACAAGGCATCAAAGGTTGACTGTGCTATTCTAATACTTAAGCCCAACCATTCTATTTGCTTCACTTTGGGGCTGATAAGATATTTAAAAACTAACAAAAATAAAGATAAAGAATAATTTCAACAGCGCAGCTAATAATCTTTGCTCTTTATTAAAATATGGCAAAATACAAATATAATAATTACAATTAAATTCTTTTTCAATCTCTTCAGCTTCATTGAAAACGCAATTTTCCTTAAATGCATATTAAAATAAAATTATTTGTTAGGTGAATTAAAAAAGAAGCTTTGAAAATATTTAAATGTAAATGTGGTAGAGAAAAGGTATAATTTTGCTAAATTCTAATTAATAAAATAGACTTATTAATATATCTAAAAATATAGTTTACATTTTACAATTTCAATTGGATCATTAAATTTAAATTATAAATTGATATTTTTAGCAGAGAACTTAATTTTAAATGCAAACATATAGAATTAAATATTTTCATAATTATTCAATATATTATAATACAAAATCTTTTATTTCATAATTAAATTTGTTAATATTTATTATAAAATTCATATATTTAACAGACAACTTAACTTAAATGCAAACTCATGCCTTTAAAAACTTTGAAATACATTTTTATAGTCTTGTTGAAATGCCGACGGCATTACGTGTACAGCGAATGAAACGCTTAAATTGAACTTTAAGCTAATGAGTCAGCGTTTACTTAGTCAACTTCTTCTTGTAGCCTAAACCTGAAGGCCTTAGCCTCGGTTAAGACGCACAAATCGAATCATAGACAACAGTTTATCCGCTGATGATTTGTGGCTGTGGAATGCACAGATCATCGCTGTGATCAAGTTTAAATCTGAGCTCTGACTCATGGTCAGATGGCCAAACAAAAATTGCGTAGAGCAGTCAACAGCATGCTTTATTTCATCATGGGTAATTGATGCTAGTTAAGCAACGTGAGCTCGTCCTTCGTCCTTCGTCTTTTAGACGACCACACGCTGTGTGCGATCAATTAGACACAAATTAGTTAAAGACTTGCGAAGACTGACTGCAAATCTTCCACTCTCTCTCTTGCTCTCCATCTCTTTCTCTGTCTGTCATATCTCATCAAGTGTTTACACGCAACAGTTGATAGATCGTGTTAAGTTTTCCCACACGAAAAAAAAAAACAGAAAGAAAATCCAGCATTCGTTTTGCTTCAACAAAAACAAAAAAAAAGGATCCCTTTGTGGCAAGGTGTCATTGTATTGTGTGTCCAGTTTCGCGCGCCTTGCCATTGTTCCAGATCTTCAAATCTTCAACTACACTCGAGTGGTGCCTAATTGTTGTGGCCGGGGGTTTTCTTTTTCTTGAGAATTCTACGCCATTAGCACAATTAGATTCGTATCAAAATCGTTTCGGTGCCTTTGTCCTTTCGTTTTTATAGTGTACTCTCTGACTTTGTTCGGCTTATTGTCATTTTTTCCACATTTCGGCTGTAATTTTTAATGGCACCTTGCCAACTCACCGCTGTCCGTAGTCCGCCTCCAAAAAGAGCGAGAACGAGAGAAAAACCAAATAAAGGCCAGCAACCAAGTGTGGTAATCGCTTTTGACCATGTCTTTCCTTTTCTTATATATGTTTTTTGTATTGTTTTTTTTCGACGTGTGTGTCACTCTGCCTCTTTTTTTTTTGGTCCTTATCGGAGTTTGCTACACATTATCGCTGCAACGGGGTGTTAAACTGTAACTCTGGTCTCTCGACTCTCGTTTCTTGGAAGGCGCACTCACACTTGCCACAGATTTAGATGCCAGCTACTCCTCCACACTGGAAAGCAACTCCACCTTTTACTCCTACTCATACTCGGACTCCTTCTTATGTTGCCATTTTTGGTGCAAATCTAATTTCACGCAGCATTAACGCCTTTCGCATGCCCTTCACAACTGCACTTCTCTTCTCTCTTTCTCTGCGCACACGCTCTGCTGTCTTTAGGCTCATGCTGTGTCTGATCTTTCACTCCATCTGCCTCTTTCTCTTTCTCTCGAGGGACCTCTCGTTGTGCTCTGTGTACAAAACACTAATTATTTTCACTGCGGATTAATGGGATTATCTGCATGTTGGACAACACTTTATTATACAATATTTGTGCAGTTTCTCAACTCATATATTTTTGGTGTTGTGTGGTCTCTTCTACGCAACTGTGGGTGTTGCTCTGTTGTCTTAAGCCGATTTTAGCAGCATGCCATGCAAGGCTAACAAGATATGTAGTTAAAACTAAAGGTATTTATACTATAAACTTCACTTTTTGACTTCAGCACATTTGAATAGAACTGTTTACCTACAATTTTAAAAAGATCATCTTAGGTTTTTCTATTTTGTTGTATAAATTTCAATGCTAATATTATAAATATATGGTAATGAAAAGAATTGCATTATTATACGATTGTATTGATATTTATTTGTAAAACTCTCAAGCAACGATAGAACTTACTTTTCTAAATAATCATTAAATATCTGCAACTACTTTGCAATGAAATTGCTTAATTAATAAATTTCCATCAATATGAAGTTCAAATCTGCTCAAGCATAAGAAGCAATATAGGAATCTGGGTCACAGCTAAAATTTTATATGATCATAAATCAGCATGCTATAGTTTAAATGGATGTCCATGAAGCACTTGCCAGGCATTATAACAATACTTGTCTTAATTATCGTGTTTATAAGCAGATAATTATTCAACTGACATTTACAGCCTTGGCTAATGGTTAATAGTATTGCCAGATAAATGAGTTGGCACTTCTTCTTCCTTCGCTTGGAACTCGAAGGGAAATTAAATGAAGTGCTTAGAGAAAGCCGTGGCAAATGCGGCTGCTCTACTTAGGCCCACGCAAAGAGGCAAGCGATGCTGTGCTTCTTGGCCATATCGAATGCCCTCTAAAGTCGTCGTCGTCGTATGGCTCTATATATGGATGGGCCTCATCTTATGCAGGCGCCCTGTGTCGCATGATTAACGGCGTTAAAATGCCAATGTGACGCCACATTGTGTACACAAATTAACATGGCCAAGGATGGAGTTGGTCTCTGACTCCAAGTTTAACTTCAATTCCAACTTCGACTTGAAGTCAAGCTTGGAGTCTCTGGAGTCTGGATCAGCGACCTGGCACTCAGTGTTATAATTTGAATATGTTTAGTGGGCATTAATGTTATAATGACAATAACTACGTTGCGTCTGTGGCTGGTGCAGCACCCGCTGTGACGTTTGCCTTTTGTTGTCAACGTGATGCTCCCCTCTCTCACTCTCACTCTCTCTCTCTCTCTTTCTCTGTGTGTCTCCAGCTGCGCGCCGTGAAATAAAAATAAATAAATATCGAAATCGGGGCTTGCCGAGAGACGTTGTCGCTACCAGTCAGCGCAGGCTTTTGTTTGCCGATTCCGAATCCGAATCCAAATCCCCGATCCCAAATCCCAAGAATGTATGGCATAACATTAAGCCAAACTGCTTGAGAAATATTCCATATTTTCTCCATCCTAAAAAGACAAAAAAAAAAAAAAACGTATACCAAAAACGCCATCCAGCGGCGCCGAAATGACAAAAATAAAATTACATAAAAAATAACAGTTGTTAACTACCGAAGCAGGATCCCAACTCAACTCTCGAATGGATCGCCAAAAAAAAAAGAAGACAACACCACTGAAAAAGAAAAGACAATAATCATGTGGCATAAATTGTGGTTCAGAGTCGCAGGCGCCAATTAAAAATAAACTTGTTACAGCGCCACTTTAATGAAGCGACTAAAATATGGCATCTTCTTGGCTCTGACGCCTCTCCGTCTCCATTTTCATCTCCGTCTGCGTCTCCTTTATGGCCCTGTGTTTTCTGTGTTTGCTATGCGAACTCGGCTTTTACTGCAGCTAGCGTCATTAAATTTTGCATATAGGCTTTCTATGTCGGTTAATGCTTTTGTCTGTTGAAATCGTTAAGATCAAATCACTATATCATCTTGTATGATTGGGTTTTATTTTGCTTAAGTGGTTCACTCTTTTATTTATCGTGACAAAAGTACTTAAACACTTGATTATCCGAGCTTTTACGTTGAGTTGACAGCTTTAATCATGAGAATTAGCGAGCTTTAAGCAGCTTTTTGTAGAGCAGCTTTGGAGTGAACATATATGACAATTATATCTTATTAGTTGAATTTCTTTTTTATTTTTATTTTTTTTGTTATCTTATATTTTAAAGTTTTCTTATCAGTTTTAACAATTTGTCAATTCAATTCACTTGATTGAACTTTAATGAGCTTTGGCAAAGAGTATAGGTCTTTGTTGCTGTCAATTTTAAAATGTCTTAAATGACTGACTCTTCAAATTGTTATTTTCTAACATTTAATCGAGCTTTAATGAGCTTTGGCTACTTTAAGGGCACCAAAAGCTTCGTTGCAGCTCATTGCGTGGGCGCTAATTGAACAATTGTGTTACGGAAGTACAGTTGACAAGTTGACAAAAAGGCAGCATGGTGACAGACACCGTGTGAAACCGATATTACTGAAACCAAAAATAAACAAGTAAGAAAGCTACAGTCGAGTGTGCTCGACTGTGAGATACCCGCTACCCATTTTGAATAAAAGCAAAATATTGCGATATTATTTTCTAAATATACCAAAAAATACTACAAAATACTAAAAATATACCAAATGATATATTTGGTATATTTTTGGTATTCAGTATAGTACCACTTTCAAAATATACCATAGACGGCATAATATACCAGATTGTCGGCCAAAGCAAATGAGACCCCTAGTAAGTAGGCGTTTTAGCCCATACAAAAGTATTTCTTTAATAACTTCCACAATTTTGATCCGATCGCAACCAAATTTTCAGAAGTCACAAGGACTATAGTTTCTAATGTATATCCCAAAATTCGGGACTCCAGCTTTATTATTACTCTTGTTATTCGATTTTTTCTGATTTGCGGGGGCGGAAGTGGGCGTGGCAAAAATTTAAAACAAACTTGATCTGCGTGCAATCATAACAAATGCTGTCGAAAAAAAATTATAGCTCTATCTCTTATAGTCTCTGAGATCTAGGTGTTCATACAGACGGACGGACAGACGGACAGACGGACATGGCTATATCGTCTCGGCTGTTGACGCTGATCAAGAATATATATACTTTATAGGGTCGGAGATGCCTCCTTCTACCTGTTACATACATTTCCTGCCGGCACAAAGTTATAATACCCTTCTACCCTATGGGTAGCGGGTATAAATATACCGAAGCTCGAAATGGTTGTTCGTTGAAGACAAATTATAAGCGAAGGTTAGCTGGTTAACTGAAACTGGGCGGTTGGTGATTTGTAAATGTCAACACCAAGTTCGAGTTGCCTTGCGTTGTTATTGTTGTGCTGTATGGTGGTGGTTTTTGCGGTGGTTCAGGCTTTAATGAGTCATTTTCAATTTCATGTTGCGTGATTTAAGTTGACAACTTGTTGGTTGGTTGCTTGCTTGCTTTGCTTCGTTGTGGTTGTTGTCGTTGGCATTTTTGCTCAAATTTATTGGCACATAAAAGATGTCGCAGGCGTTGCTAACTTTATTTAACACTGTTTTTCTCTCTCTCGCTCTTTCTTTTTAGGTGTTCGCCTTAAAGTGCGCCATAAACTAAAAGGCAACGGCAGCAGCAACAGCAGCTGGAACAGACGGCCCACCCAAAACGCCTACAACTACAACGGTGAAATCACAACGAGCGTGTGATAGTTGACAAAAAAAAAAAAAGCGAAAAACAAAAACAATCAACAACCAAATAAAACAAGCAGCGACGTTGCCACATTTCAGTGCCTGTTATCTGCAATAGCAATAGAGATAGCGATAACGCTTTGAGTACCGTTAAAGCACTGCGCTCATTGCATTGAGCAAAGCTACCCATAATACAAACACACACACACACACTCGCTCAGCTAACAGTGAGTGTACCTTGAGATTGTAGCGCACTCCAAAGTGAGAGTGTGTTCAAAGAGAGAGAGCGACGAGAGCGAGAGAACAACGACGCCAGCGTTAAGCTCAATACGTAAAGGAGCATAACAGAAACAACAACAACGACAACGTTAACAACACTTCTCACCCACTCCGATTCCCGATTGTGTGAGCACTGAGCGCGCGCGCGTCTGTCGCACGTAGAACACACAGCAACAGCAACACCAACACACATACAACAGCAGCGCAGCAGAGGGAAAATATATCGTCTGTCAAAATGTTTGCTGTAATGCGAATCGACAACGATGACTGCCGGTCGGATTTCCGTCGCAAGATGCGTCCAAAGTGTGAGTTCATTTGCAAGTATTGCCAGCGGCGTTTCACCAAGCCATACAATCTGATGATACACGAGCGCACGCACAAATCGCCAGAGATAACATATTCCTGTGAGGTCTGCGGCAAATACTTCAAGCAACGTGATAATCTGCGTCAGCACAGGTGAGTTATCGACCCCCCTCAAACCTCTCCATCCACCTACACTCCCAAATTGTATAATCCTAAGAATATAATCGATATATTAAAAAAAAAAAAAACAAAGCGCATGACAAATTTTTGGTGTTGGTTTTGCTTAAATTATTCACGATTTCATGATAAAGTGTGGAAATTTTAGTATATGATATATACCATATTATATGTAGATAAGTCCGTTCAATTGGCCCAGTCTTTTATATGTATATCAATTGCACTCAGAGAGATAAGTCTTCTCGGAACTTGGGTGGTTTTGTCCGATTTCTGATATTCGAATTTCCACATAAAGCTAACTTTAACTTTTTATGGGACTTGTCAAATTACGAGGAAATAACAATAAATAGGTTTCAACAAGTGCCAAAAGGTAGCAATAGTATGAGACTTCTAATAGTCAATAAACGAATTCTGCTAACTGGAAAAACTACAGTTGTGATAATTGTTAAATAATTGACAGTTTTATATTTATATTTAGTATACAAAAAATGTAAGTGATATATTAAACATATCTAATTCTAATTGACTAGTTTTCAAATACGTTTCTTCAGTAGAGGCTCAGGAATATTACAAAAAGAATTTGCACATATTTATTACCACATAAAAAGCACCAACACCACATACAAGCACACACACCCTCACATTATTTATATTTATAAACGCAACACGGCTCCTACTACATTCCTATATTGTTTCTCTATTTTCTCTTCTATTTGTAGATGTAGTCAGTGTGTTTGGCGATAAGCTAAAAGTATCATAAATACAATATAAAAAGTAAAAAATAATAAAAAGAAAACCAACACACAGCAATATAAAATATATATACATATAAAAAATCGAAATCAATCAAAAACAAACACCAGCACCAGATATCTAAAGCACCGCAGCACCAAGAGCAACAGAAAAAAAGTATATAAAATGCAACAACTGCACGCAATATCACAACAAAATTAAGAACTTAATGTTAATATTACAACTGTCATAATATACATAGAGTGTTATCGATATGTCATGCCTATCGAGAAACGGCCGCCGCAGCAGCAGTAGCAAGCACGCAAACACGTCTACCGCCCACCCTCACGCACAAAACCACACGCTTACTACTAGATGCAATCAATCGATCAATCAAACAATCAGCAACAAGTGCGACAGCAACGACAATCGATAAATCGATTGCCATCGGAATGCAATCGGGTGTTGGTAACACGATAACACGCTTTTGATTTCCTCTTACGTTTTTTTTGTTGGTTGTTGAGTTTTCTCTACGTTCTCTTCTGTTCATTCCTCTTCTATCGAGAAACATGCACTTGCCTCGCCCACCACCAAATGTTGCGCAGGCGCAGCACCACCAGCAACAACAGCAACATCAGCAACAATAGCAAAACAAAAAAGAAAACAACAGCATCCACATTTTACAATAACTCTTGCAGAAATTCACACATGAACACCTGTGGGCGTGCCTACAATAGTAAATAATGCCACAATGCCACCACATGCAACATGCCACAGCAATCATCAGCTTTTGTCAATTGGAAAGCACAATTAAGCTAAAGCTTCTTGTGCTTTCCCCCGCAACGAAGACAAAGCGACAACAATTGCCAACGTTTTCCAACACTGCAACATTAATCAATCAATCTGTCTGTCAATCACCAGCTGCAACTCTCTTGCCTTATAACTCGGAACTTGTGCGATCCTCTCGCTATCTTTATTGATAATACAATTAATTACAATCTATTAATAATAATAATCATAATAATAAACAAAACAACAAAATAAATCTTAAGTATTTTTATTTTAAAAATCATATACAAACAAAACAAAAAAAAAATCACGTTGAAAATGTATTACTTAAAGTTTATCATATTAATAATAAATAAATAAATAAAAAAAAAACTATTAAACTATATGATGATGATGATAAATCCATTGTTTTGTTTAAGTTTACCAATTATGAAGATCATTTTTCTAACAAAACAAATAAAAAAAAAACGAAAAAAGTGAGAAAATTTAAATTGCATTCGAAAATGTTTTGTATTAGTGCCCTGCAATAAGATTGTAAATGTTTTGCTATTTATAAAACTAATCAAAGAAAAACTTTAAAGAAAATTAAACGAAAATGGAAAGTAAGAAAAACCCATACGCAATATGTATTACATGCAGATGGCCACTTCCACAAATGGGCTCAATGGGGTCGTCTGCATGCATATATAAATAATGAAAAATAATAATAACCTTAACAATAATAATAATACATAAAACTATTTTATTTTAATGTTTTTAATATTTACGATGACTTTTTTGTTTTTATTTTTGGCATTTTGTGTGGTAAAGACAAAACAATAAGTACATAAATAAACATATTTATACAAATGTATTCAATGCCTTTTCATTTTTCATAAAATTTTTATCATTCGTTTTACAGAAAGTTGTGCAACATTTCTCTTGTATCAACATGTTGTTTCATTTATAGTCAACAAATACTGTTGCTCAAGTTAGTACTTGACTACATACAGCGAACTGCAAGCAACATGCGTGAAAGTCCAAGCATTATTTTAAATCAAGAAGAGCAAGAAACGAATTTGAGCTTTTAAAATTCGTATATATGTATATGCATGTATGTCCGAATTGCATACACAAAGTCACAGTAGGCTACCAACGGCGCTAGTTCACAATAGATCCTCATTCACATGCAGGAGCATAAGCAATGCGATCCCAGTTTGAAAGCTCAGACTAGAGCTTTCTGCTTATACTTTATATGGCGTGATTTAGTTTTATGCCGACGCGTCACAAAAGTTGTATGTTTTTTCTGTTAAAATTTTTTTTAATGTGTTTTTTGTTTTAGTGAAGTGAATGAATAGCTGCTTAGGAAATGAAAGCAATATTAAATGTGTGCTAAGTATGCAATATATGCAAGTGTGCGTGATGGAAAGAAAATATTAATAATTAGTGCAAGTGTAAAAATTTAATTAAAATTGTTCCCACCAGGCTTTTATACATACGTAAGTGCGCACACATTTATTCTTGTAATTCTGTTTGGTTGCTAGCCATTGAACATTTAGTAGCACTTGCATTACATGGTTTTCAACATGCCAATAAATAAATACTGCTGCATATGCGCAAAATTATTTTCTGCAAACACACACACACACGTATGTATATGCATGTATTTGGAGGTTGTCAGCTCGGGCTCCGTTCGTTTTGTGTTCGGGCTTCGCTGGACACTTGCTCATGCATGCATATTTATGTATGTATGTGTATGTATGTATGTATTGTTAGTATATGTAAATGTCGCTGAAGCAAAGCTTTATCGAATCGTACACCAATTAATTATCGATTACTTATCGCCCACCCACCACTCTTGGATTTGTTCTAAGCATAGCTTAAAAGCACAGTTGAGAACACAGTGCTGGCACTAGAAAACATGTACACTTACATAGGCTGCTATTCTTAGAACTTTTGAATTGGTTGTAGCCTTTATGGAGTATTCTATTGATCTCCATTCAAACAGTTGTTTAAAATTTAATTCACTGAATATGCTGCCAGATGTTAAGGGTGAACTTGGGGAAATGTCTGTAGATAGATAGTGTTATTGTGTGTGTAGTTTATAGAGCAACTATTTACTATCATATATCATTATCGTTGAGAACAGTCACATTTACTCCTTAAATACACATCATTAACTGCACCATTAGTTGCCCCCTCGTCCCCCGTAGCTGGAGCAATAATTACCTTTGTCGGCTGCTCAGCGAGGGTGGAGGCATTTGGTGAGGAGGGGATTTGAAGGAAAGAAGAAATTTCACATTTCCATAAATCATTGTGAGGGGCATGCCACACGCTGCGCTTCGTGTTAATTAAATATTGACTATGTTTTGATAAGCCGTAAAATTGCCGCAGCCAATTTTCCAGCCGAAAAAATTCCAATGTTACCAGATTGCGCGGCAGGATGCGCCACCAGTCGCCCTGGATTGCCACTTGTGGCACAGTTTGTTGCAAAAACTGGCGGGGCAGCCGATAATGAAAGCGTTTCCAAATGCGAAACGAATGCTTGCGCAGCTACTGTGGCGAGTGTGTTGTGTGTGTAACCAAGATGCAGCAGCAGCGCTGTGGCAGCCGCATGTGGTCCACTCTGGAGGCACGTGTGGTTTTCCAGCTAACCGCTGTCCCGCTTCTGCTCCTGCGCTTAGCCCGCTCTTGCCACTTCCTGCTGCATTAAAACTAAACTGTTTCCACCTACCCACCAAAAAAAAAAGGACGACAACTGGCGCAGTTTGACTTCTGCGCAAGATCAACACACCAACACACACACACATACACTTACACTCACCCTTACACGCACTGCAAATCTTGGCCAAAAACGATGCGCAATGTCTCTTGCTGCGTGGCTGCCACCCGCGGCTTTTGTGTTTGGCTTAGACGCAGCTCTCAATCTCGCAGCAGTTGCAGAGTCGCAGCCCAAGTCTGCTGCCTCTGTGCCTGCCCTTTTTGCCCACCCACTCTTACTGTATGTGATCTTGGCCCTTATCAATTGCGGCCATCGCAGTTGGGAATTGTTTTAGCCGCTGCTGTGGCTGCTGCTGCAGCTGATTCAACACTTCGGTAGCGCAATCTTCATTTCCGCCTCGTCTGCACATTTATGGCTTTTCCAGTTTAACACTTACCCAGTTGGCTGAATCATGCAACACATTTTGGTGGCACAACATAAACGCTGAATTAGTCGTCGCTTTGGCTGAGACTTTAATCCCCCTCCCTCCTTTTCTTTCTCGCACTCTCTTTGACTCATTGCCAGCGACTTTCTAAGCAGCTCGCAACACGGCCTTCGTATAAATATCTCAACAAGATTTGGCAACAGGTTAACAGGTTTCAATCGGCCGCCACAAGGTGCGACTCTGTTTTCAGCTGCCTGTTCCCCTCCTTAAGTCTTCTCACACCTGAAACGACGCTGTCTAACTCATTAGATGTCATTTGCTGATAAACGCAGCTGCTACACTAACTCAAGTGGCTGTGTTCAATATGTCGGTTAAAAAGAAGGGAGAAATTGGAATTCATTTGAGCATTTATTTTCTTCGTTTGAATATTTCGACGGCCAATAACAGCATTGTTTCCTTGAGCATAGTTATATTATATTTAATAATTAGTTAATTAATTATGGACACACAATATTTTTGTATTCGAAAATAGATTGATTACGTTTTCCCTTTTTTTATTTAGCTGTTTCTTGTCCTTTAATTTGTAAAATAATTTAACAAATTATATGGCATAATTTATGCATGCAATATCATATATCACAAAAATGCTCTTGAAGAACTTTTTAATTTCACCTGTTTTAATTGAATATAGAGTATGCAATATTCCATGTTAGTTGAGACGTAATCATTAATTCTGTTTAATTTATACGTAATATGTGACAGAAGGCAAAGTCGCTGTAGACGGTGGCTGGGTGAGGGAGAGATACATATATATGTAGAAAGAGGGAGAGAGAGAGACATTGCTCATGGAACTGCGCGGTGATAGCATCGGAGCGACGTATTGGAATGCTCCACCTTGTTGTCATCACGTCGCATCGCATAATTTTACTTTTACTGTTAACAGACGCGACTGTTTGTCTGCCAGTCCGTCTGTCTGTCTGTCCGCCCGAGTGTACGCAGTCTGTGGACTGGGAGCCGCTCCTGTGCCGCGGCTGTGGGCTGCAATTAAAAAAGCGCAACTACCACACAATGTTGAGCGCAATAACAAACAGTTAGTTGAGAGGGAATGAGACGGGCGCGAAGGCTAAGAGGAAGCCGACTTCCAGCTCCCAGAGCAAGGCACGTACAACGTGCGGCTATTTGTCTGCTTTGTTGTTACTCGTGTTTGTTGTAGCTGGCATTGTGACTGGCCAAAAGATTTGTGGGCCAAAACCGAAACGGGCCAAAACAGACGATCAGTTCGCTTTACTTCGCTTCGCTTCGCCTCGCCTCGCATCGGCTTGAGTTGAAGCTGGAGTCTGTGTCTGCTTTGTGTGGCTGGAGAACGGTGTCTGTCGCTTTTAATCTAGCAAAGCAATCGTTGAATGCCACTAAACTTTTCACCACAACTTATATCAATTGTCGTCCAATGTACGACGTCAACGCGCCTCTGATATATTGGATCTAAAAGTGATCGTAATCGCAAAGCGGAGCAAGCCCCGGTCAGCAGGCTGAGGCCAAGTAACCAGGACCAGACCAACTGTCGGCCCCAAACTCTCATTCTCTCCAGCTCCAACTCTAACTCCATCTGCAACTTCCACACGAACCATGGTCCAACAGTTAAGGGACCAATTTGTCCTCGACGCCGGCTATCACAAATTTCAACATGATCGCGAACGGATCGCGTTTGTATCTGGAATGTATATTACGAGAACTTGTATCCAGGGAACGAGAACACTAGGCAACCTTGTGGAAAACTCTGGCATTTTCTCAAGAATTTCATTGGTATTTTTATTGGTTTTTAAAATAAAACAAAGATTCTTTTTAGATATTTATAGATAAGTCGAAAAAAATACGGATTGAAGTGCATTTGAAACAAAGAGATTCTATGGTAAAAGTGAAGATATTAAAATTTGTACGATTTTTTAAAGCTTAAGGGTCTTGGGTAAAGTAGAAGTGTTCTTCGTTAGAATCCATAATAAAATAAGCTAGTGCCATCAGCTTACTAGTCAGTTTGTCCCTGACCCAGCTTTGTGATAATCGGTGTAAGGAGGAGTAAGGTAAGGTGGGGCAAAGTAAGCTGAGGTAAGGTAAGTCGACTGCTCGACCGATTGTCCGGTTGTTTTCTGATCTGCCTTCCGAGTTAGCATTAATTTATGAAGTGATGATGACAAGTGGGATAACGGGGTCATTTCGCGCTTAATGTCGCCAACACGTAAAATGATTTGCATCGAATCGAGGCAACACAAGATGCCAGTTGCACGTTGGCAGTTGCAAGCTGACAACGGCAACTCGAATGCGAATGCCGCGTAACTTTAGAGCCTGTCGCAAGGCTGACTGTAAGACTGCGAGAGAGAGAGGGAGAGACACTGTAGAGACTGAGACTGTCTTCTGTCCAGCTGCAGATTTAGCCTTTTGCCAGCTGCAGATCTTCAGCGAGAACTTATCGCTGCCACCCGATCATAACAACACATTTTAAAGGGCTTTAGAGGCAACGCCGTTGTGGTGGCAGCCTCCGAAGCTGAAGCTGACATAAGCAGACCGCAAACGTGACAGCTCACTTCAACGGTTGACAGTTTTGGAGGCTTTCTACCTATACTATACTACATACACTTCTCTCCCATGGGATCTCTCAATTGGCTTCGATATTATTCCTAATTTGGCACTAACTGAAGGAGGAGGGTAGTCGGTTTTATGGCTTACTTTTGTATACTTTTGGTCAACGATGCGCCCTGTGCGTTGACATAAATCAAGCGACTTCCAACTTTTATCACGATCTCCTAAATAAGGCGATGCAGTCTGAAATCCGCTTCATACATTACAGTCTTCGCAATCGCTAAGTAAGCTATCATCAGGCTCCGTTCTTTCTTTCTTGGCATGGTCAACTCTTTGTCACAGTGGGCCAAGTGGTGGTGTCAAGAGTCAGCCTTCTTCTGCCGCTGCCGCTGCTGCTGCCTCTTTCTTCATCGGCTTCGACTTCGTCTTGATCTTCAACTGCTTGCTTTGCTGTCTCTCGGCTCTATAGCGTCTGCTGCCTCATAAAATGCGTGTGCGCGCCGCGCGCGCCTTTTAATGACAGTTTGGAGCTGCGGTCAGTTGGTTGCCCGTTTCCCTTTGCCCTAGGCTCTGGCTCATTGCACTTTATTAAGTTGTTTGTAACCCTTAAGCAGCTTTTATATTTATAGACCATTTAACCAACTATTTAATTGGTTGAAGTTAATTATCTCTATTAATTTAATATAATAATTTAGCATATTGAATCATTGGGAATCGTCACGGATTGACTTGTTGTTATTATTGTTAAAATAAGTGACTATAATTATTTCCCAAAGTATATATTTAAGTATTAACTTGGCAAGTATGATGTAAGGATTAATTAAATAATACCGATAACTTATCGAATCTACAGATCTGAAGTGAAGAGTTTTCGATAGCGCATTTCGGATTCGTAGTGTGAAAATGTGAATTTTCTCGCTTGTTTTCCGATGTTGTGTGTCTTGGAGAATTGTTCAGTGAGTTTTAGCAAATGCGATTAAAATGTCAGAGGGACTTTGGCGACGGCCTCGTGTGAAGCAAATGTGGCGCAAATGTTGTTGGCCGTCTGTCAACGAGGCCTGCCTGCTTGCTACAAAGCAACTGCTCTAGCCCCATGTTCACATTCCCTCTCTCTTCACGGCCTCTCTCTCTCTCTCTCTCCTCCCCTCCCCCTGGCTGCTGGTACAGTGTAAATTGTAAATGTCTGGGGCGGCAAGCCTTGCATGTTTGGTTTGTTGCGGAGAGCTCCTCGTGGAACTGGAACTGGAATCGGAGGCTGAGCCCCGGGGGCTCTTTGCATAATGATGACATTCCGCCGCGTATTTGATTAAGAATTTTGACAGGCGACATAGTGTCGCTTTGATGGCCACCCAGACCACGCATATCCGATGTCAAGAGATTCCTGATCCCCTGGCTCGAACTCGAACTCCAGCTTCAGTACGAACCCAAGCGATCTGCCCGAGTCTCTGTCGTTTTAATCAACAGTGCTGATCAATAACAATCAACATGTTTGCTGATAATTTCACCAGACGACAGTCGACAGTCGACCGGATCCCTCACTTATCCTCTGCTCCACCAACTCCTCTCCCGTTTAGGTTGCTTGTAGGTGGCGTTCTTCTTTTTGACTCATTTTGCGGTGCATTCTTTTTAATGGTTTGATTGATGGCTGGCAGTTTTGCTGATCTTGCTGCCTTGAATTTGTCAGCAAATTTGTCAGCCACGAGGCGGGGCGGGAGAAGCAAAAGTTTGACACAACGTTAACTGGTTTTTGTGGCATTTTGAAGGCTAACTGAATCACTCACTCAACTGGTCCAAAGAATGTGCATGAGGAATGTGGGGAAAGTGACTTGGCCTGATGACTTTGCAAATCAAGTGGAAAGTTGTGCGGAAAATCCAATAAACACTGATTCACTGCGAGGGCTACAAATGAAATTTTACTATTAAAAGAAAATCTTCTTTTTTTTGACATTAACAATATTGCCTTGGGGGTTTCCATGTATTTGACTTCCAAATAAGTCGAAAATTTGTGGAATTTCATAACTGAGCAAAATAGTATCTCAAGCTCACACTTGGAGCTAATCGAAGTCAACTGGGATACCGATCACGTCGTAGAGCATTACCAAATCTGGACAAGGCCAAAGATAATTCGCCACAATTTGCGTCGCAAAAGGCGAACGTAAAATGTTGTTTAATAATTTAATTTGCCACAATTTAGCAGCGTTTATCAAAAACCAAAATAAGAATCAAAGAATCAACAACAAAGAGATGGACAGAGATAGAAAGAGAGACAGAGAGAGATTGTGTCTCTAAGCGGAGAAATATGCGACGATGACGAGTCAGAAAACTGAAACTGTGGGATTGCAAACTCGGATTACGGTGCTGATAAACGGCTACCTAAGTGAACGTTGCGCTGGAACGTGATCAGCCCAATTTTAACGCCCATCGGGAACTGACGATGCTACCAGAACCCAGTTGGAAAGATCAACTCGACGACGACGACGACGATGAAACGGTTCATTTCTACGAAATGTGGTGGGCGCATTTGTTGCCAGCTTCGAGCTCGAGTTCGAGTTTGAGCTCGATTTTGACTTTGAGTCGTGGTTGTGTCTGTGGTCCATCATTTGGCCAGTGCACAGCGAAGTGCAGCCTATTATTAAATTGTCAAAAGGTCGAGAAATATATTGTAGTATGTGTAGATGTGTGTGTGAGTGTGTGTCCAGCGTGTGTGTACACTGAACCCTGCTGCTAGCCAGGGTCAACATCGCCACTGCGAACGGCAGTCTTGCGACTTGCAACTCCACCTTCAACATTTCGATGTCTACGACGCGCGTATCAGAAGCAAATCGAGCTAATTGGGGCAACGGGGCACAACTCGAGTCAAATTGGGGGTGGGGCAGGGACAGCAGCAGCAGCAGCGGCAGCGGCAGCAGCAGCCGGGTTAGGGACGGAGGCTGGGGCACATTAAGACAATATGGGGTCTGACTCGCGGGTCCTGCTACACACACAACATTTTGTTTATTTTGTGTTTAGGCCGTGTGAATTTTCAAAGGCTCAGGGCTACAAATGTTAAAGCAACAACACGAAACAACTGTCGAAATTCCAGAGCGAGTGCTGGGAGATAAAACGACAGCAGACGGGGTCACTGCGGAGGGGTTCCTCGATTAGCGTCGTCTGCTGCCGCTTCTGCTGCTGCTCCGGCGGCGGCGTTGTTGGCTGCTGCTGCTGCTGCTGGCAAATGGTGGGCGTATCGCGGCATTTATTACAGCCAATGTTACAATTTGTAGCTTTCGGATTTATGCGTTTATTCAGGCAGCGCCCCCGAAAAGGCCAGACAACTTATGACGACCGCGGCATGGGCCATGGCCACGGTCAGAGACAGAGACAGAGCTAGGAGCAAGGGGTTTGCGGTTTAGGGTTGGGGGCAACCGTTGGCTAAGCTACCGAAAGCGCGGTCTCTGCTGTTGCTGCCGTCGCCGCCTGTTGTCTGATTGATTTCTGGGAATCGGACACACAACTTCACACACACAATGCAGTGCCACACAGTCGCACAACAAAGTTGTGATTAAATGCGTTGCACAACAACAACAACAAGAAACACCATTTGCTTTTGCTTTCGGCATGAACTATGCGCGGTGGCAAGTGTTATCGCATTTGGTCTGCTCTATTATTAATTAGCAACGCACTGGGAATTGTTACGACCAGTCTGGTTTGTTCGGATCTCCCATCAGAGCCGTGGTCCCTGATCCATCTAATGGCTGGGAACCTAGAAGCTTTCGTGTATTCAACACAAACGGATAGAGAGATCTTGTTCGTAAGTGCAATATAAATTATGATGAGCAATAAATTTTGAAACAAAATTTCAATCATTTCGGTATGAGTCATACGAAGGGGAATTCCAGTTTATTTTTGTTCCTTCTTTGCATTGTTGATAAGCTAATAAGTATGGCAAAAATTATAACCTGGTCAATAATGTCTAGTTTTAATAGAGTACCTCAAAAATTGTAAATGTTTGGATAATATTAGCATGAGTCCCTTAGTTAAATATAAGGCAATGACTCTTTCACTTTGAGTCAATTGCATTATATAAATAACGTTAATTATAATAAAATAAATTGTACTTTAATCTATGTCTCCTCATCCCTGCTTATGGCAATGTCTTATCAGCTTAATCGTCAATTTAATCAACGTTTATTAATCAATTTCCTGTGGTGTTTTACTCTAATGAGCTTTTCTATGTCACCATTTTATCTAGATTAAATAATGCTTAATCGCATTTTCCCCCATGTCTCCCAACTCTTTGTTTATCTAATATGATCTATATATTTAACGTATGATCGCTTGAGAGTTTGCTTGTTATTATGTTGACCCATATTTAAATTAAACTTCGATTAGTCATGGGAATTATCATATTTGAATGGACAAATCAATGGCTAATTAGGCGGCCACATTTCCAGGTCTGGCAGCGACAGACGGTAGCCGTTGTCCGTCGGCTGATCTGATAATATGAGTAATTCCCCCCCGAAGGGTCGTAATTAAAATACGATCAAAGCGCTGAGTCGACTCAGAAATTAGCATAACGACCAGCTGAGCGAAACGCGGAGAAAGATAACGAGACAGAGAGAGGGAGAGAGAGAGAGAGAGAGGAAGACAATTGACACAGATTTTTTGT
This sequence comes from Drosophila niveifrons, assembly GCA_035046325.1. Taxonomy (NCBI): domain Eukaryota; kingdom Metazoa; phylum Arthropoda; class Insecta; order Diptera; family Drosophilidae; genus Drosophila; species Drosophila niveifrons. The sequence goes on from JAWNOC010000068.1 coordinate 12,129,042, forward strand.
AGAAAGACCCCCATGGAGAGTGAGTGTATATTATATGCCCAGTTGTTGTGTTGCATATGCCTAGGCGCAGAGACCTAATCGATTATAAATGTGCCTAGCAATGTGCGATTAAAATAAATTGCAAAACTCCAGCGTTGCGCTTAAGTTTCATAATTAATTCAACAGACTGGCGACAAGAGCACAACAAAAACATCAGCAACAGCAACAGCAACGCTAACCACAACGACCACAACTCGAAGAGTAGCCCCATCGTATAATGATTCACTAACCGGCCAGCAGCAGCAGCCTCTTGGTTGTCTCCCGTCTCCCGTCTCCCGTTTCTCATCCCCTCTATCCCAAATGCTTGCAGCTTGTCAACTCGCATCGCCCATATAAAAAGCCAGCGGCTGTGGCTCGTTTCATAAACTCTTGTCAAGCTATCGCCAGCTTCTCGTTCATATCCACCACCACCACCACAACAACAACAAGCATATCCACAGCCATGTTGTCCACACAGCTCAGTTTGTTGTCGTTCGTTGTCGTTGTCGTAAAGTCGCTGGCAACACCTAGAAACGAGAGGCAGAGCTCCGCTTATGAGTGTATTTTCCAGAGGTGTCAGGAAACAACTTGTCGGAATGCATCTAACAAGGAATTCGATTTTGCCAGCCGTTCAGCCGTTCAGTTGGTCACTCTGTCGCACAGTCTTGCCGTCTGTCCGTCCTTTGCTCCCCTCTCTCAACTGTAACCACTGTCCTGCTTGGCTTGGCTTGATGTGTCTGTCCGTTGGGCTAATGGCACGTTGCATGTTTTACCACGCTTGATGACATGAATGGGCGCGGGCCCAGACAACAATCCACACACAGTATCCCCTCATCCGCTCCACACATGCAGTTTAGCTTTGCTTCCCTGTTCAGCTTCGGCTTTGCTCGGCTTGAATCGGCTGCTGGCTGTTGATTCGTGGATTGTGACTTGAGCTGCAGTTAAAGCGAGCTTATCGATTGCTTCGAGGCGTTAGTGAGTGGCTGCCTCAATATGAGATTTCAATTTTATTATTTTGAAAATTTTAAAACAAACTATACATTCGCCAAGTCTTAGAACAGATCTCCCTATACCTTTTTATGTTAATACTTTAAACACTCATTAAGGTATTTAAGAGAGTAACATGAAATTTCCTTAGTAATTATGTAGAGCATACAGCGGCTGATATTGCCGAGTAATGCTGAACAATTAATTCTCGTGCAAAGTGCGTGCGAGAGCGAAGAAGCAACATGCGTGATAGGCAGTATAGAGTGTGAGAGAGAAGGAGCGAGGGTGGCAGAGATAGCGTATGGTTGATAGCAGCCCAAAATGATTGAATCAATATGGCAGAAAACTTTTGTGTGCTCGCACACACACACACACACACGCACGCACATACACGCGACTTGGCGAAAAGGTTAAGCAAGCATGTCGAATGGAACAGGCAGAAAATTGTTGGAATTTTTGTTAATTTGTAGGACGACATTTTGCTGCCCCTGTTGTCTTTAATGGTGATAAAGGTGACCATAGATCGCTTTGGGTTTTTGGGAGAAGCACTCAAAAGGTATCTTATTAGATGACAGAGTTTGCTAAATCTTCGGGTCAAATGGTTAGCGTGGTTGAAAAATTACAAATATTTGTGTTTTTGAAGTTGCAAAACAAAAATGAAAGGACTTTATTAAATTATCTTACAACAAGGAAATAAATTCAATAAAAGTTGTAATTTTTAAAATGAATTATAAATTACAAAGCCTTATGTTCTTTGCAACACCTTAAGGCCAACCTAACCTAAACGCCAGATTGTGAAATTAATTCAGAAATTCTTGTTAAATTTGTAAGTGTGTGGCTTGCTCTTAAAATTATCGATTAATGTATCGCTTTGTAGATGTAGCCCATATATCGATCAACACGATCACTTTACGTATGATTTCAGATTGCAAACTTCATTCATCCATTTACTTTGTTTCATTTTTTTTATATTAATGTGGTTGTTGTGTGCTGATCGTTTTACAGCTGCGATTGCTGACTTGTCACCACTCTCCTGGGCAATTTGTACGCATTTCCAATGGGGACTCTTGTAGTTCCCCAGCAACAACAATAATAACAACATGCTGATGAGTACAACAAACATTCTCGTAGGTGTTTATAATGTACACTTTCTTGTTGTTGGAACGATCGATCGAATCGAAACGCATCGCAACGATCGCTTCGCTCGAGTCAAGTCGAAGTCGAAGTTGAAGTCGACTCGAAGTCGAAGTCGAAGTCGTCTCTGCTGCGAGTGTGGAGCAATTTTTGAGTTTGTGTTGCGCATTTTCGCAGTTTACTTTTTGGACATTAAAACATCCGTTTACATAGTATTCCCATTAGCAGTGCTCTTGTCTGAGACGCTTGTCTGTCCTCCATGTTGTCGAAGTCGTTGCCGTTGTTGTTATTATTATTGTTGCTTTTGTTTTTGTTGTCGTCGTTGTCGTCGCTGTTCGATCCGCAAGTCAGTCGCCTTGTCTTGGACACGCGACAATCTTCTTTTCTGTTTTCTTTTTTTTTTGGTGTGTGTTTTCGGTTTTCTTGGGGGATAAGCGTCGATCGAGATCGGGATGAGAATGAGGATCGGTTTTGTAGCCTCGTTTTGAGCCGCGCGTTGAAACAAAAGCAAAATTAAATTGTTATGAACACAAGTTTTCGATATAAGTTATGTGCCGTCCCCCACTTAACACATATTTATGGCGCGTGCAGCGGTAGCTCTGATTTAACCAGATACTCTTCATTCGGGCCAACACCATCACAACGATGCTTACTACCAACCAGCTGGCCAACCAACTCCGATTCGTTCTCGTACATATATTGTAAATTACTCGCTTTATGAGCGTTGAGTCAGCCCTTGGTATGCCATTCAGCTTTGTGTGAGTGCTCGTTGCAAATGATTGCCAATTAATGGAGTTCAATGTGGCGCCCTCTGATGACCCCGAAACAACCCCAAATATCATCCAAAAATCACTGTATTCATTTTTACGATTGCATATAGTCAAAGCATGAAAAACATAGTTATACATTTGAATATTTACATAATATATATGTGAATTTGACCGACTATGGAATACCCAAAGGCCGTATTTATTAGTTCTACTTTTAAATTATAGTAATAGTAATAAATATACAGAATATGTATCAAAGAATATTTTGATGTGGTTGGTCTTCAATTTTGGTTCTAACAAGTTGACCCTTTACGGCTTTTGAGTGCGGGTATTAGACCGCCAGCCATTATCATTTATATGAGCGCCTTCCCCATATAAATGCATGCGGGACCAGTCCAGACTTAATTAAATATCAGTGACATTTATCGAGTCTCGTGTAGCTTTGGCACGCCACTTTAACGATAAAAGTGGGTGCATATAAAAAGCATAAGCACGAAAGTTCGTTCCCTTCAAACCGAGCGACGTCCCCTTGGCCAGGAGCCTGTGCAGCCAACGAACCAGAATCAAATACCGCAGCCCTGTCAAATATAAATCACCAAAAGCTCGCGTCCCCATAGCCGAACATCATTGTCCATCTCATTTCAGCGCGATGGCAGCTTGGTAAACTGCAAGCTTGATGCCATCTCAGTCGAACTCAGGCCAAACAACTGGGGAGGGGAAACCAATAAAAAGTGCCTGGCGGCTGTGCAGGAATGTTTAATGATGTATAAAGCATGTTAGAGTTTATCTTTATGGTGGCGTTCCTTTGCCAAAAAAAAAAAAACACACAAACACACAAAAAACAATAACAGCAACAACAACAACTGACAACAACAAGTAAAAGTATTTTGAAAATTTGTCTCCATGCAGCGTGTTTTGAATTTATGGCGCTCGATGCTATCAAAAACCTTAAAAATAACAAAAATTAAATAAAAAAAAAAGTGTACAAAAAAAAGTGTTGTCACCCAATCTCCAGTTCCCCTCATTCTCTTCTTCACCTTGCGTTTTCCCCACTGCTGTCGTCGCTCTCGTCTATGCGACTTGCAATTAGGCGTTGCTAATTAGGCTTTCCATTATCGGTCAGAGATTGTCCACAAGTCGAATTTCGAAGTGTGCCAAGTGTGTTATGTGTGACGTCTCTGTTATCGTATTGCCACTCGATATCGATTAGATACTCTCACGCGCCTCTTGACCGTGTCTCTTATCGGCGGATTGATTGTTGTGGCCAAATGGGCGGCGCCATAAATTCGCTCCACATCAAATCTAAATTTCTCTGTGCTCGTTATCGTCTGAAACTACTGGAATTATTTATTCTCCATGCCCCCCTTTTGTCTTTTGTTAGTTTCTTTGAATTAGTTTTTGCCCCTTTTGCGTCTAACGCAATTGCTGTTTGGAATTTCTGGCCCTAAGTGACGCGTTTTATGTTTTTCTTCTTTCTGTTCTGTGTAAACCGATAATGTGGAATGTGTTGGGGTTGGCCTAGCTGTTTGGACCTATGGTACTAAGTTTAAGGGTGTACAATAAAATGGTACATTATGTAGATAGCAAGAGATTTTATACAACTTTTAAAGAAAAAGATTAAATTAGGGTACTTCAATAATTAATAAACGAAATTAGAAAGTTGTTGATCGAGTGTAGCTTTGAAGTTGTCTTGTTAAAAAGTATTCTTGCGTTCCTTTTTTGCTATGAGTGCTCAGGCATGAATTCGTCTATTTGAATATATTCTCTCTGTCTCTTCTATTCTCCATTTCAAGAGCTTACACTCTGTCACTCAGCTACCACTTTCTCTCTGTGCAGCCCACCCACATGCCGTGAGTTATACGTAATCATAGCTCTATCATTTGGCATAGATTGTGCGCATGTTGTTGTTGCTGTTGATCGGTTGCTGACGTTGTTGTTGTTGTTGTCACAATATATTTGTGGGCACGCACGCTTTGCCATCGATCGGTGGGCTTCATCATGTCGCATAAATAATAATCAAAAGTAAAATTTTCTATAACGCCGCTCGAGAGCCACCCACACAGAGGTATCGATTGGAGCACCTAGAGCCACAGAGAGAGAGAGAGGAGGGAGAGGGCAAGGCAGTGGCAGCAATCGAGTGGCAGACTCGCAGACCCGCATGTTAGGCAACCCAATGTGAACGCACACACACAAACGTACTCGCATGTAATATATGTGTGTACAACAAAGTAGCCGGCCGGCCACTTGAGAAACAGTCGAAATTTATGGCGCAAAGTACAGTGCCCGATTGTCACCCAAGACGGTCGGAGCGGGGCGTGGCGGGGCGGGGCGGTGGATGCTGGGCGGTGGCAGAGACCAGTTTGAATAATGCTCAGATGGAGCAGTCGAAGTTGAAGTCGCAGCAGTGGGACTCTGTGCAGATTAGTCACATGTCAGTTTCAATTATCGTCGAGTCAATTTGTTGAAAGGCCGCGCAGCAAAGATATTTTTTATTTTCTTCTTGTTTTGCGTATTTTTTCTCTCTTTTCTCGCTGCTCTGCAGTCAGATGCTCATCCTGCGACGTCGTCAATCGATACCGCGATTCGAATCCGGGCGATTTTCGCTTGAAATATTCCAACTGCGTTGCCGCCGCGGGGAATGGAACTTGCCTTGCGGCCAGACTGGCCAGGAGCCACCAAGCGCGTCTGATTATCGGCAGGACAACACAACGCAAACGCAGACGAGGCGAAGTTGAGGTTGTCTGGCATAGGGCATAACTCAGATGCTCTGCTATGATAATTTCCAATAAGAGAGGCCATGCGCTGGGGCAGCTTGGAACCTGGCTTGAAATTGATGATGTTGGGTATGTTTGGAGTCAGCTTGTTTACACAATTCAGCGCACATTGAGGTCGTGGTGTGGTTTGTCCACCAATCTGAGCTCTGAGCTCTCTGCGGTGGTGTCGTGTAGCCTTGCTCAGCTCTTCTGTCCAGGCCAGAAAGGAATTTGTTAGCAGTGCCATCAAAGAGGCGCCGAACTGTATATCAAGATCAAGATTGAAATCGAAGCGATGTGTCGCATCAGCTCTGTGCTCTCGTGCTCAGATATGCAGCTAGACAAATGTGAGAGAAGCAGCAATGATCGATAAATTGATAACAACCGCAGCAGCAGCAGCAGCCACAACAGCAGCAGCCGAAGTCGCAGTCGCAGCCGCCACGCATGCCCAACATTATCATCACGATCATCATTTAGGGAGCTCATCATCATCATCATCATGGACAATACAACTTTGTTTCGACTAGAGATGAGCCAGAGGAAGAATTTGTAATCGTAAAACAAAGGTGGTCGAGATTAAAATAATTTTAATATAATGCACACGGAATATATATAAATTAAATAATATATTTGGGTGATCTGAGGAATGAAATCATATTCATCCCCTTCTTTAGTACCTTATTGTTAAGTACTGTAGGTTCTTCGTGTCACGCTCTCATCGCTAGTCGCTTAGTGTCACCCAATTCACGTACGCGCTTGACTCTCTCACGTACGCGCGCTATTTGTTCTGCTGACAAATTGGTATCTGTGTATCCATAAGATACGCGTCGCATCTCCTGCCTGTTGCTGTTTCTGTTGCCGAGCCAAAAGCGTGTCAACACATTGTCTGAGCCATCTCATTTGTCAGCTGATGAAGCTTTGCTTTGTTTGCCATTTGCTTTGCCATTGGCTTTACGTTTGCCTTTGCCTTTGCCTTCGACTCTGGCTTTTTATTTTGGGTTTTTGGCTTGAATGCGAGACAATTTGTCTTAATGCCTTCAATGCAATCGAGTTTCCCAGCACCCTCAACGTTGCAACAACTGCTGCAACAACAATCCCACGCACTGCTTGGCATTGGCTCTGTTCTCTCAGTTCGACTTTGTCACCGTGTTCATTGTCATTTTTTGTTGTTTGGGTCTCGCACTCTCTCATTCTCACAGTCTCTCACCCTTTGACTGGCACAACAGCTAATGCGAAATATCAATTTGTACTTTACAACAATGTCAGCGAGCTTATTGAAACTCGAATAGATCGTAGTTCCGGTGATTTTCGTGTGGTTTTCTTAAGCTACTCATTCATTGTGTCCATCTCTTAATGTGTGAGAATTGTGGTTACAAATCGCGGAAGCGGATATTGCTTAACAATTGAGATGCAGTGATCTATCATTTGGTTTGAACAACTTTAAGAGGTTGATTTTATTATTCAACTATTTATAAAAGGACTATGATTGCATTGTATATACATATTAAGTAATTATATTTTATTTGAGCTTTTTGTATATTATATATATGAAGTCTAGTAAAAACCAGAAATGTTGAATAATCTACAGTTCATTCTCAAATCGCAATCAGGAGCTGTTGTCATGTTTTCAATGGAAAAAGGCATTAAGCCATCAGCAGGCGGCAAGAAAGTCAAGAACAGCTCAACTGTCTGGAGTGGAACAAATGATTACCAATTTCTTCACACAATTCATGCATAAAAATAATTCCCAATTAGCTGCTGGCCTCATAATGCCGAAAAGTAAACAGTCAGTGAGGCAGTCAGGCAGTTAGGCGCCTTGTGGATTGTGGATGGCGTTAAAATGCCACAGCGGTAAAAAGAATAATAATAATCGTAAAAAAGGCGACGTGTCTGCGGGCAGAGGCCAAAGCCAAAGTCGAAATACTCTGCGAGAGAGAGTGAGACGACTGTGGGCAGTTGTTGTGCGAGTGCGACATGATGTTGATATGTTAACAAGACACCCGAGAGTGGTGCCAAGTGGTGTGTGAGCTAAGTCCCCGTACAAGCCGGAGATGAGTCTCCGTCTCGATCTCCATCTCCATCTCCATTTCGATCTCCGTCTGTGCCTCAGTCACTGTCACAGTTGGCATTATATTCATACCTTAATCCCGGTAGCGATGTTTGGCATATGTGAATGAATGTTTGTTTTCGCAAATGCGCCAAGGATAACAAGCCTCATCTCCAGTCTCATCCACATTCACATTAACATCCCAAGTGCCAAGTGGCTGCCTGGCGTCTTTTTTAATTTCCATATACGCGACTCTCGCAGCTGAATTCTTTCTCTTTCGACTCAATTCGACTCGACTCAACTCCACTCAACTCTATAAGATCGGCGTGGAACCCACATAAGATAAAAATTGTTATGACCTTTAAAGTTTTTCGTTGGTTTTCTAAAAATGCGCTTTGATTTATTTTTATTGATGAGCATATCATAAAGCCGGGAGTCTGGACACAGTAGTACTCTACTCATACATATACTCGTATGTATGTGAAGAAGTGGTAGTTGTTGTAGTAGTAGTAGTTTGGCTGGTAGTAGTCATCGCATAACAGCAGGGGGGTAGAGCTCTCCGAGATTCCCAGCTATATATATGCAGAGAGGCTTTGATTTCACGCTGTGTGAACGACATTTTCTTTGGCCAACGCGACGCAACGCAACGCGTCGGGTTCGGATTCGGATTCGGGGTCTTCTTCGTTAAGGATTCCCTCCTACATTTCATAATTCACGGAATATTATTTCAGCTGCCGAACAATGTTCAAGTTTTAAAGTTCTCCCCACAGTCAACCACCAGTTGAAGTCAGTTTCTTTATTTTTCGGGGCCCTTGGCCTGTCATTTGCCTGCCTCAAAAAATATATTCTCATTAAAATTGTGCTTTTTGCTGCTTCTTGTCGTCAGCCAACTACAAAGCGACTGAATGGGAGAGAGACAGATACAGAGGGAGAAGAAAAGGTGTCCCTGCCACATATATGCGAACAGTCGCCACACCACGCCCACCCCCTGTGGTTTTGCTTCCGTTGGAGACGCCACTGTGGCGTGTTCTACCCACAGGTAGGAGAAGGCGGCAGTGTTCGTGGAGCAGGGGGGAAGCGATCTGAAATCAAAGCTTAACGCTGTTTATGTGCAAATGTCGAAACAAAGATATTTCTTTAAATTGATAAAGATTAACCATAAACAAAGAGGCATGCAACAGAGCGACAAGCTTCGAATTGTGGCAAGTGGCACTGGCCACGGGGCGCATAGCGATGCCAAAGCTGAAAGCAAACATGATTGCTACTAACATTCTGTTTTATAATGCGAAATGCCAAATGAAATTCATTTTAGACTTTGTATAAATATGCTGGGAGCACGTCTAGAAGAACAAAATACAATTTTGTTGAATTTAGCATTAGTCAGAAAGAAAATATTAGTTAAATTTAAGTGAAAAATAAAATGGTTTTGAATGGTATCATGTTGTTGTCGTTTATATAAATAACTTCTTTGTTGCAACGCGACTATTTATGAAATAATAATCCAGCTTGAAAGATACCAAAAATGTTAACAAATTTAAATAAACTATAGAGCTATAACATAGTTGAAGGAAGAACGATCAAAATTCAAAAGGATTATTATTAAATTGAATTTAAAATTACAGTATTACAAATATTTTCTTGTAAAGGAGAAACCTTCCTCGTTTGAAGTGCTACGTTGATTTTAATTAATTTAGAACCATTTTTATCTTCCATCAGCTGTAAGCTTCATATCTCTTTTTCAGATCTTTTAAAGCTATCAGTTACCAAAATTTCACAGTTAGTTTAAACTAGTGCCAAGTATTGAAAGTGCTTTAGCCGCTTTTTGAAATATGTTCATTCAGAGTTTTCAGCGAGTAGTTTGGTCTTAACATTCATTCAGCATTTTAGAGCCATTCATTGGGGAATTGGCCTCAACCATTGGGGCTGTGAACTGAGTCCAAGAACTCTTCTGGCCGGATGTGGGCGTTAGCAGGCATGTAATCTGATCCCTGACAAATCGGTCTATTAGAATCGTCGAAGACTGTGTTGAAATATTTGTCGCATGCAACGACGATGCCGCCAAATGGACGCTGCAGCCCAGCTGGTGATGGTGATGCCACAGACTGTGGCAGGCATAGGGATAGGGGCCGAGGCAGACGCAAAGGCAGTGACAGCGGCAAACGGCGTAGGTGGCGCAGGGCCAAATGTGCATGGGGCATGGGCATGGGCATGGGCATGGCCTGAACCCATGAGCTTGCCACAAAACGGCGTTGCCACAACAGCAACGTCATGGGGGGAAAACTCTGACTGCGGCTGTAGCTCTGGAGATGGCTTTACCACAGTTTCAGGCGGCGCGTGTGCCTAGCCCTTATTTTTGGTTTGGTTTTTGGCTGAGTTTCTTTTCTTTTGGTCTCTTCTGCTTTTTTTGTTGTCGTTTTTCAGCTGGGGTTTTTTGTTTTTGTTTTTGTTTTTTTGATTTTATGAGGCGCAAGTGGCGACGTTTTGTGGTTGCAAGGCAGACGTTGGCTAAAATGTTGCACGTTGCTGGTGGCGGCGGCATCGGCAACGGCAACGTCTACAAGTTGCAAAGACTTGGACTGAAGCGGCGCCGCAGCAATTCATAAACGTGGGCGATTGATTCTCGTACCTCATGGCCTCATCCTCTCATATCCATTGCCGGGGCTGTGGCTGTTGCTGTTGCTGTAGCTGTAGTCGAAGTTGGAGTTGAAGTTGAAGTCTGCCTCTGACTGTGGCTGTGGCTGTGGCTGCTTTTGGGCTTTGGCACTAAGGCTCGGCAAATGGCCCGCGGCATTGCGATTGAACTTCAAGTTATGATCGTCGTCGCAACGACAACAGCAACAACAACATTGCCCACATTGATGGACGTTCGCTCACGAACGAACTTGGCTACAACAGCAACAACAACAACAACAACAGCAACAAGAACAACACACGCTGTTACCACTTATTGATGGCACATTGTGATGGTGATGCGTTCGCTCCACAAGCAACCAAAAAAAAAAAAAAAGAAACGCTAAGACCCAGCGACGACCCAGCTGCCCCTCCTTCACCTCCCCTTCCTTCAGCTTCTCGCTTTCCACCCCGCCAGCCCTCAACCCTCTCGCCGCACTTCACTCATGAGGCACGTCGAATAGAGGCGTTCTACTCAAATGTATGATACCCACCCACGAGCAAAGCCGCAGTCGCAGTCACAGCCACAACCGAAGCTCCAACTATGATGATGACTGCGCCAGTGTTTGTGTGTGTGTGTGTGTGTATGTGTGATGGCTCTGCCCTACTCTGTGTCCCTCAGTTAGCTGAAGGTGCATCCACGAAGCCGAGCAAGCGCCCCATGCATTCATTTTTTAAGACTTGGTCGTTTTTTTGTTTTCGGCCCCAAAAGACAATGCAAAATTAAGCGTTTCCTTTATTGTTGTTGCTCGCCTGCTCGCTTCGCTTTGTATTACTTTAAGGTGTGCTCCAGGTAATAATTTAGTTAAATCATATTTTCGGCAACACAACACACAGCATACAACAACAAAAACGACAACGACATAACGTTGAACTGCAGTTAAAATTATTTGCCTTTAACACTCACTCACCTACTCAGCGCCGCCTATCCGACGGGGTCTTGACTCTGCGCGTACTCCTGCTTACCCCTCTCCCCCAACTTCTTTCCGTCGCTCCTGCCATCAACTAGCGCCCCATGAATGGTGCAACATTGTTGCGGCAGACAGCACAAGAGCGGAGCGGAACTTGAGGCGTTTCTATGCTGAGAACGACATCAAATCATATTTGAACACTCTTTATGACGTTTGACGTTTTGCTACAAGTCTCCCCGCCATGGGTCGTTCTTCTTAATGGCTTCATTTTGATGACTGTCATGGGGGCCAAACAGATCAAAGAGTTACCTGACTCCCCCACTATGTTTGGTTAGAAAATCTTGAAGAGTCTAGTCTTAAAATGTACATTTAAAGTACTTGAATTACTATACACTAAAATGAAGAAATGCACATTTAAAAATTGTTTCACTAGATAAGAATTATTTCCAAAATATTTTTCGCAATTTCACAACTACAATTTTTTTTTTTATTGTTTACATCTATAAAAGCTCTTTTTTATAATAATAATAAAATCTTACATTATTCACATTCACATTCATTCACAAAAAAACTCATTTTGATTTCTTCGCTATTATATTATATCTATTCCCTAGACTAGAATCTTTCTTTCATTTCTCTATGGCTTAACAGTTGCTCTAAATCTACGTGTCTTGTTGAAAGATTGCAATTTGCCAATATAAATTTTGGAATATTTCGGTCAATATCAAAGTGATCTAACAAGGCAAATTAAATTTATATATTTGCGAAAATTAATTAAGGTTTAGTCATGTCCAGTTAAGCTAAATTTGATATAAATAAAGCCTCCCACAGTGGCATATCTGACACTTTGCAACTAATTTATTATGGTCAAGAGAATGCCAAGCAGAAGATTATCCACATTAATTTGAAGACAAGTTTAAAAAAGACATTAAGAAGGTGAAGATGATTTGGTTGACAATAGAAAGACTACGAGTCTAGATAAGGAGAACAGGTTAGAAGAACTGGTCTTTAAAATCCACTCAAAAAAGGGTATGAAAGGTTAAATTTATGGGGTTCAAAGTATCAGCAGACAAACACAGTTTGCTAATTTGCAAATTGTTGAAGGTTTAATGATCCTTTTACAAATAAAAACCGGAAAGAAAACAAATTTCCTTTGGTTTAAATATTTTTCCTGCTTTTCATCGTTTGACGGTCACCTTCAATAATTTGAGCTTCACTTGATCATTCAGAGAGCTACTTAAGCCAAATCACTTGAATCACTTGTGATAAATAAAGTGAATCTCGAGGACGTTCGTTCGTGCTTGATCTGTTGTTGATTTGATTGCATGATTAAAATTCATTGGCCATTCGCAGCAATTTTCGGAACATTAAGTTCGGTTGGCCGAGACAAGCCATAAATAAATAAATAAATAAAATAGTATCTAATATTTAATGCCAACTAACGGCAACATCTTCATAACTCAAACGGGTCGCAACTTGAATCAATTCAAAGTCAGATGAAGATAGAAAACAAAAAAAAAAAAAAACTCAAATCAAGCTCATCGCACCTACAAGTCGCAGTTATAATGTATACTTAATAAATTTATCGTTGTTCTGCTTATTGTTATTGCTATTGTTGCTGTCACTATCGTTGTTGTTGTTGTGCTGCTAAACAAACAGAGCTGAGAACAAAGCAGAGAACAATATTTTGGTTGGTCGTAAATATTCTTTATAAATATCACAACGGATGAGAGCCAGAGCTACCTCCTCAGCAGTCTCAGCAACCGTAGCAGCCGTAGCAGCAGCAGCTTGCCGCTTGTCTTGTCTAACGATAAATTACAGTTAGAGCTTGTACCTACCGTATACGCTCGCTTCGCTCCGCTCCGACTGTCTCTGAAGACCCCCAAAAAAAAGCTATCACTGCTCTTGAGGAGGCAGATGCAGATGGCGGCGGGAAGCGAATCTGAAAAAGTTAACCACGTCGCCGAGCATTTTTAAGGTGTGACCAAAACGCGAACGAAACTCGTAATTTTTTAAATTAGCATTTTTTTTTCTCGTGTTGTTGCTGTTGCTTCTTCTTCTTCTTCTTCAGCTGCTGCTTTGAGCAAAGAGCAGACAACAGATCGGTTTTTATTTAAACGTGGAGCGCGCGCGTTGTCATAAAACCAAATTTACAAATTGTCCCCCCAAAAGGCCCCAGAAAAAGCGCTGAAGACAAAGAATCAACTCAACTCAACTCAACTCATATGAAGCTCGCACGAATATCGACTGCCAGCGACGACGACATAGACATCATCAGCATCATCAGGTTGAGATGGAGGTGAAGCCGGAGACGGTGGAGCAGCTGTGACTGTGTTGCACTCTTTGGGTTGCAATAAACTCATCAATAAATTGCCGTCTGTTTCTTATATTGCGGTTCTCGCTTTGGCACCAACACCACATTACCACAGTGCAACACACTGTGTGCCACCACCAACGCACTTGATGATGTGTCTCCATTTGGCTGCTGCTTCTTCATCTTCCATCTTCATCTTCTTTCAATTCCATTTGCATCGTTGGGTTCGTTTTCGGGTGGTCGATAGTGATGCCAATGACGATGACGATGACGATGGCAATGGCGATGGCTTTCTTCTCTTCGCATCTCTTTCTCCCGAGATGTCTTCCAGTGTCGCGTGGCTCAGTGACTGTGGCTAAGTGGATTTGTGTGTTTTGGTGGTGCGAGAAAAATGTTTATTGTTTCAACATTGTTATCAGGCTTAAGTAAACACACACAGCACCCAAGCCAGCCACACTCTGTGGTCTTCACTGTGGTCAATTTTTGATTTCTAATTTGTTTACATACAAAAAAGACCATAAGAAGACTTCAGGAAAAAAAAACGAGGCAACCAAATTATTATGCTAGTTGCTTATTTATGGCCAGTCCCCTGATTCCCTCCCTGAGCAACCGGAAGAACCCTCCATACACACACACACATTAGTGATTATTCTTTTCCACGCTTCTTTTTGTCTTTTATTTTTTGTCTTTTTTTTTAGCGGTATCTCTGCTTATCGCCAAAGAATTTCGATTCTTTCATTTTGTTTTCCCTCTTGAATTTTGTATGAATTTGCTCAGAATTTATTAGTACAAAGAAGATGTGTGTTTGCATCATCAATCAGTGAGGACAAACCGAGAATCTTCCACTCTCCGTGTACCTTATAGAGGCAGCTTACTAAATACAACATATTTCACACTTCACGCCTAACAAATTAATTATGTTACCACACTTTGCTTTATTTCTGTTTCTTATAGGTAGCCTGATGACATAAACTTGAAATGGATAGTCACTTCTTAAGATACTTTTTCTTTAACTGCTTTAGATAAAAACTTAAATAACTTACCTTTATTCCTTAGCATTTCAGATTGCATTATTTATTTATACATAATTTTATATAATTTATTTTGAATTGTTATATATTTTAACTACACCTGAGATCAATTTAAGCACTACTTCTATTTCGAAAACAATCTACATTTATTCATTCAGTACTTCTCTTGGAAAGACCTTTTCACTGACCCCTTAAATCATTCCCAAGAACACTCTTCATTCAAAAAAATACCTCTGCTCTAGCAGCTTCCATCGCTCAACTCTGACAGCTTCCATTCGCTAAGGTTTTTTTTTCTCATCGAAATCACTTAGGCAACTCTTTCTTTTTGGCTGTGACACATCACAGGCTCATTTGTCAGTTCGACTACGCTTCTCAATGCCCCATTCTCCGTTTTCCATTCTCCATTCTCCTTCCCTTTCTCCATTCAGCATTCTTCATTGAATGCTCTATTCCTGTTGCTGTGTCATAACTAAGCTGACAGTTGTGACATTGTGGCGCTCGATTTATGCTTAATTAGGTTGAGCTATGTCAACGATTACGACACCTAATGACCAGATACAGATGCAGATACACATACAGATATAGATAGAAATACATTGAGCGCAAATCAAACGCTCACAAAACGCAGCTAAGCCGATGCAGACGAGCGATAAGCCGAGAGGGCAGACACTTCGATGCCGATGCCGATCCCGACCCCATCTCCAGTTGTCAGTTCCTTAAAACCCAACAGATGCACTCAACAAAATGCCAGAGAGTGTGGCTGGACTTTGAGGTGGCGGATGATTCCATTTTATGTTTTTTTTTGTCGACTCAATTACTGTTATGTAAGCCCATTGGGTGCGAAGATCAGCGATGCATATAACCAGCAAGCGAACAATACAACACAATACAAGAGAAAAAATATATCCGCCACCCGGTCGTCCGGTTCCACGGCGCTACCAACCAGTGCTACCAGGCTGCCGTTGACAGTTAACGGGCCCTTAAAGTGCCCAGGACATAGACATATATTTCACGCTTATCAGCATTTCGGTCGAACCTTCCACAAAAACGGGTCACAAATTGCTCTCGTCCCTGTTGTCTCTGTCCTCAACAGTCTCGTTGTTGTTCTTGTTTATTAGCTTAATAATTTGTGCCCAGTTCCACAGGCATCCCATACCTACATTTGTCATCATATCATTTATAGTGGCCTCTCTCTGGGGGTTGTTGCTTTTGCAGTGTGGTAGGCGTGGCATGGTGTAGATTACACAAGGCGAAACAGTTGCTGCTAATGGGCCAGCGCTGCAGGGGTGAAGACTATCACTCTACTCTACTCTACTCCTCTTCCCTGTCGCACTCTTTTCCAGCCACCCTGCAACCCGTAAATGTCTAGTCTAGGGGGTTGCTTGCACTGTTTTTGTAAATGGCAACCATGCTGTGATAATTAAATAAACATTGGGGCGGGCTGAGCACGTTAAATGTTTGAAGTTCGTTTTGATTGCCGTTTATCGTTTATCGTTAATCGCTTATCGCTTATCGCATATCACGTCTCGCCGCCTGGGGCAACGTCAGTTATTCTCTGTGTTGTAGGCGTTGACAGTGCTCAACGCAAAAAAAAAAAAAAAAATCACAATACAGCACACATATTTTTGCATATCTCAAATAGAAATCTAACGTCAGAACTTTTAAATTTCAAGCGGTAAAATGCGCTGAAATTTTTTGCCCAGCAGCAAAATATTTTGATTGCGCAGAAAACCAGAAAATTATTTAAAGAGTTGGGAAATTTGAGTTTATTTATACTGAGAACGATTTCCTCACAGTGTTAAGTAGATATCTCTGTGAATTTCAATCGTTCCCTTGAGTAAGACTTCAATCTAAAACAATCTTTTGCTTATCAACTTCACAAGTTTACCGAAAAGCGGAAAGAATGCCGGGGCTAACTTTCACATCCTTGTTGAGCAATAAATACCTTGCCCAATAGTTCAGCTTGTAAACATGGTGAAAAGAAAGCAACCCGCTCTTAGCTGCACTGCTCTACTCGGTCGTATTGTGTATGTAAATAGTGAAAGAGAGATGGTTTTACTAATGGCCCATTAATCACTTGTCTAAATATGCGCCTAGCACCAAAGAACCAGACCGACCAATTCACATGGAAAACGCACAAAAATCCCACACATTGCTAATCCTTAAACACACACAGTTTACTATTAAAACAAAAAAAACAAAAAAAAAACGAAGAAAATATTTCTTAAATGTCACAACCGTCAGAAAGAGAGCAATATAGACTTTGAGAGCGAGAGAGAACAAAGCGAGAACTAAACGGAAATTTACAACAGCAAAAAAAAAAAAAAGAGTCGAGCTGACGAGCTATTACAACACCTTCGAGCCAGAGAGACAGACGCTAAACTCTATATTTGACGACAAATACAATATATACGTACATACATATATACTTACTTATGGTGGGGAGCAGCGGGGCGATATCCGTGCAAAGCAATCTTGTCACTATATTATGACGTTAATGACAAATTGACGGCAAAATGCCTTTGATGTGTGTGTTGTTTGATTGTTTTTCGGTTCTAATCATGCCGACTGCCGCCGAGGTAGTTCAGGGGTACAGAACTGGGAGTACCCACCACAACCCACTCTACCCTCTAGTGCTTGCATGCGGTACTCGGAATACTCGGAGTACTCTGAGTGTGTTGGGAGGTTGCTTGCAAATGATTTCGTTTTAATTTAACCGCATTGCGTTCCCGTCAATTAGCTATAGCCTCAGCTCAACGCGCCTTATCAGAGCACCCAAAAGTCATATAACCCAGCACACACACACTCACACACACACACATCCATACATTCATACATTGAGACATATAGATGGGATATACCTCTCTCCAGGTATGAGTGTGATAAGCTGGTATGCTATCTGCTAGCTGGAGCTTGGTTAGTTCTCTACTCTGTTTGATGATTGTGTGTAGTACACAACTCGTTGCGGCGACTGCTCCGTGCTACGTGCCGCGAACTTGTCAAACAAGCCCTGGACAAATACTGAGAAGACTGCCAGTCAGTCAGTCACAGAGACAGTGTATCCAAAACTGCAGAGCTCATTGCCTGTCAATTATATTGTAGTACTTCTCTCTGTATATATACATACATACATACACTACTATACTATATATGCAGGCATTCATGTATATATAACACTTCTCACATTTGTCGCATTTGTTTGCATTTGCGCCCCGAGTGTCATAAAATGAATGCGATCCAACGACCGAGTCGGCTGCATCAAGGCGCAAAACTCAGTTGTAGGGTATATATTTTTAGGGGTATCCACACCTACAAATATATATATATATATATGTATATATAGAATCTCTTTCACATATATAGATGTCAACTTCAGTCTTACCCCTTGCCTTAGCCCCCAGAGCTTTACCGTCGGCAAAACGTGCACCATCCAATAAAACCTAATTACCTCTTGAAGGGAACCGGATAACGTGTGCGGTACCGTCGGCAATAGGTCGTCTATCTATTCACTTGCACGATTTTCGGCAGCTTTTCTTCTGCTGTCGACACCATTTCCCAGTTGCCATAAAACCCTCAGCCAGTTCCAGAAATTGTGCTTCCCATTCTTTATGGTCGTTTGCATATACTTAGAGCTTGTAGGGCAGACGGGAAAGTGCTCAAGGAGGAATAGGGTCTTGTATCTCTATAGATCAGCAGAGATAGAGCTGTAGCAGATAAATAGAGAATAGGTAGAACTGCCCTTTAGAAAATAAGATGGGCAATTTCGATGACTATGCGGAACTTCATAAAGCACTTTCTGATAACTATGAATTAGCTGAGATATCTCTAAATCATAACAGATGAAAAATATTAGAAAACTGTTTTAAAACATTTAAAGGATAAGGTCCCACATATTAGAAATTGTTTGCCACCTCTTAATGGAAATGCTTATATTGATAGAAATTAAATTACGCTATACTACTTCAGTACGGTCAAGAATGTGGTCACACATTTTTGAAAAACTTTCTTAGACCGCTTTTATCTGCACAACAATTATGAAAACGTGGACGCATTTCAAAAAGATTTTAAAGCGTCAATGCATAAACCTTTGTGAGCCGTTTAAGTTAATTATGCTTTAGGTTAACCATCGTTAGATGGTTGAAAGAATCCGATAGCCCCAATAGATCCATCGTAAAATCCGTTGTGTAGAAAGCACTATTGTCTGCCACATTTGCTGCAGAGTTTTTTCTACCAGATTCTTTTCAGTTTTAGTGGCCAAGACTCACTAGTGTCATCGTTTGAGGTCTCGTTGCTCTCTGTTTCCCCTCCCTTCAGGGCCCAGCTATAAGTTTGTGTGTGTGCCTCCAATATATAAAAACGTTTACGATACGACACCTAATTAGGCACAAGAACGCCGCATAATTTACGTTTCGTCAAACATTGGCGCAGTAACTCGTCAAAGTCGTAGATGGAGGCAGGCTTTAGCTTTGGCTTTGGCTTGGACTTGGTCGAAGAACATACCTTATACCATGCGTACATCAGCGCTGTGCAAACATGGATTCGTTCCCTATTGAGTCGCCGTGGAAATTTGATGGGTTGACGGGGCTTGGAGGGGCCTGCTCCTCCCCCGTTTGCTGACACAGACACATATACATCAAATCATAAAGCAAATGGTGCCGACAACTAACTGGCCAGACAGCCAGGCCAGGCCAGGACAGACGGACGTGTAGTCAACGTCATGACATTTACATTCACCCAAAACCAAACTAAACGAAACCAAACCAAACCAAACCAAAGACAACAACAACA
The DNA here is from genome assembly GCA_035046325.1 of Drosophila niveifrons. Taxonomy (NCBI): domain Eukaryota; kingdom Metazoa; phylum Arthropoda; class Insecta; order Diptera; family Drosophilidae; genus Drosophila; species Drosophila niveifrons. The sequence goes on from JAWNOC010000068.1 coordinate 12,148,465, forward strand.
ACAACAAATGAGCAGAACGTTCCGCTTTTTGCGTTGGTTCCGGGAAACGCAACAAAATTTCACAAGCACAACGAAAATATTTTCAACTCTTGCGAGCAACTTCAAAGAAACGAAACCCAAACGAGCTGAGAAGAGACGTAAAGTGGGGGATGGAAGGGGGAGAGAGACAAAAAAAAAAAAAAGCTACGAGGTGCCACGCCTCGACACTAGACAACAACAATGTTGTTGTTGCAGATCGAACTGTTGTTGCTGCTGGGTGTTGCTATTGCTGTTGCGTGTTGTTGTTGGCCGTGTTGTTAGTGTTGCTGGTTAGCTGATGGGCTTATTAGAGTTAGAGTCAGTCAACGAAGGAGTCCGAGTAGAGCAGAGCAGCGTGTACTCTGTGGCGTCCAGCGACGGGACGACCTGACATTGTCAATGGGGCGTTGCGGAAACCTCAAAGCGAATTTAGTGCGCTCTGTCGGTCTTAGTCGCTGTCGTCTTCGTGGTCGGCTGAGGCTTTATGACGACAATGCGTTTGCTGTCATAATTATTAGTCAAACACAAACAATGAATTTCATAATTTTCCCATCAATATACTCGTACACTACGGGCCCCAGCTCGGACTCATGTTTAAACATCCGCTCGCCCGCACGCGCCGCCAGACTCCGAAGACCAGACCTGGTTGTTACCAAGCGAAGCTGGAGCGGAATGGGGTCTTCCTCTCATTCGTTTGGACGCTCTATGTGGAAATGAAGCCGTCGCGCATAAAGTGTGAAATTGCCGGCAATTCGCAGAGACGCTGCTTCAAACTGTAACCAAGACAAGAAAGATGAAGAGAAAAAATGAGGGGAAAAAAGAAGAAGGCACTGGGGAAAAGAGCATCATCAACTGTGCATAGTTGCCGAGTAGTCAGTCGTTCATCTGTCTTTTCTGTCTGTCCTGTGCCTTGTGTCTTGGCTCTTTGGCTAATGGCTCCAAAACGTTGTCGGTTGTCGTCGTCGTTGTCGACGTCGCTGGTGCTGCGGAACATGTCTCGTTCCACGCTTGTTCCATTGAATAGAACAATATCCGCGTAAATATTTACAGAGAGCATCCAGGGTAGGGTTGTGCTGGGTAGGGTCGGTCGGTCGGTCGGATCGGTTAAGACCGGCCTCTCGTACCTGGTCAAGAGCTGTAGCCGTAATTGTTGTTTGATCGTTGTAATTGGTTTGGTTTGGTTTGGTTTTGCTTTGGGTTGTGGCTGTCGCTGTGGCGCAGGAAATGCAACAAACGTGGCGGCTTCACATTGATCCGTTTAACGATTGACAAACGCAAAAGCGAGACGGCAAATACCCATAGAAAGTGATGGTCATATGCCCCAAAAGAGGGCTGCAACGATTTTCAGCTGTGCAACACGCGCGGCATTTTAGCTTTTGAACCTGCGCCGCATCTTTATGTAGTCGACAATAAAAATTGTTAACTTTGTGGTTGCAGCTGCACCAAAGAATTTAACTGCCACAGACTGAAGCTGCGCTTGGGAATTCTACAGTTAACAACGTGTTGGGTGGGCGGACTACAAACATCTGCAATGTATTGATAGCGCCTGCTCGATGGGTTTGTCATTGGCTTGTAATACACTATTTGGCTAGGCGATAACGAGAAACACAGTCTGGGTACGCGGTGGGAAAAGTACGCAACGAGTAGTCGCATTGTCTCTGGTCGCTTGTCTCATGTCTCTGGCTTGTCAAAGGCTTGTTTGGGGTCGGGTAACACCTTAATGGTACATTAATTGCCCTTGTTGGCACTTGAGCGATAAACATCGCTACAAATATTTGATTTTTAGTTTTTTCAACAAGTGTGTAAATAGTGTAACAACTCTACACAACTCTCAACGAGTGAGTGAGTGAGTTAGCGGGGAGACTTGGTGCCACAGGAAGCAGTTCGTAACTCGAACCATTCCAACCACACACCATTTAGTTCAAAAGAACTGTGAAATTAATTGGCTAGTCTACATGCCATTTAGACGCATATCTATGCCAGAGATTTATGGCAAACGATTCCATAGAATTCTGTTAAATGAAAACACAGTTTTGTTTTATTTTGCTTTTCGATTAAACTATTATCATTTATTCAATACACTTAGTATACTAATATATTTTATTTATGATAAAAGTCCACAATTCACTTATCAAGATAAAGTCAAACTTTCGCACTTAGAGATAGATGTATATCAAATATCCAATAAATTACCAGCTACAAAATATCATTAGCTTAACTATAGTTTCAGCTTAGTCTAAATTAAATGCTGTAAGCTGTAAGCAACTTAAGGGCAACGAGTAGTATGTATGTATGTGTGTTTGTGTTTGTGTGGAGGGATTCGATACGAGATTTAGGATTTAGGCATTATCATTTTCAATTCCAATATTTGAGAGATATTTACTCAATCGCTGACCGCAACCAAGTCTCGCGTGGACGCTGTTGTTGTTGTTGTGCTCGACGTTCCATTGGCATTGGGCAATACCATCGATAGACCCAATGGATCAGAACTGGAGCCATTGCTGCCACTGCTAAATAGATCGCCTAGAGTACCGCCAACTCCGCCCGCGGCATTGAGATTATGCGTTAGACTGTGACGTCGGAGATCACAGTTGCGGCGAAACACCTTGCCACATGAGGCACAATTGTAGGGCTTGATGTCTGTGTGCGTGAGTAGATGCGTCTTCAGGTTCGAACGCTGATTGAATGAGCGATTGCATACAGGACACTTGTGCGGCGACTCCTCCATGTGCAGAATCTTGTGCACGGCCAGCGTGCGCGATTGGCAGAAGCCCTTGCCGCACTCGGCGCACTTGAATGGCTTCTCCTTGGAGTGAATGTATCTGGAGAAAACAAGCGAAAGACAAAGAAGTTGTTAGGTGAGAGAGTGTTGTGGAAATTGACTAGTTTCTTTACTTAATATTTGGGATACTCATTAGATGATTGTTAAAAATACTTTTGCATAATTTCTTTGGAGTCCCTTGTTGAAGTAGAAAAATTTGTGGGTATTCAAATAAAATCAAAGTAGTCATTTAACAAATTTTGCTTCACTTTTTATCTATTTCTATAACTCTCTTGGGACAAGTTTATCAAAATTTCTTTTGGTTGCAATTCAATAAGTATCTTTCACTCATCTAATAAAGACTTGGAAAAACTAACTTAAATTAGATTCGAAGTCTAAGTTTAAGAGAAGGTTTGGCTCTACCTGTGATCTCTCAGATGATCTTGACGCCTGAACGCTTTGCCGCAGATGTCACAGGAATAGGGACGCTCATCCGTGTGTGTCCGTTCGTGAATGAGCAGATTGTAGGACTTGGTGAACTGGCGATTGCAGAACTTGCAAATGAACTGCTTCTTGGAGCGTTGAGCAGCCGCCGCCGCAGCAGCAGTCGTGCTATTGGCCGCCTCCTCTCCTGCTGCAGCAGCCATGACATTCAGTTTGTCCTGGTACATGGTGGCCTGCAGCGAGTGCAGTGAAGTGTCCGCATCGCTGGCATTGAAGCTGGACGGATTGAAGATGAAACTACCATAGCTGCTGTCCAGATCGCCGGCCTCAAAGGACAAGGCATCCTCGCCATCGAGCAATGGCAAATCACACTCAGCAGCCAACTCAGCTGCGGTGGCACAATCCAAGGCAGCCTGTTGATTGGCTGCTGCAGCGGCGGCGGCAGCAGCAGCGGCAACTGCAGCGCTCACAGTGCCAATTGATGGCAGCGGCGGAATGCACTTCGAAGTGTTGGCAGAGGAGCTGTTGTTGCTATTGTTGTTGCTCAAGTTGTTGTTGTTGGTGTTGCCGCTTGCGTTGTTGTTGTTGCTCAAGTTGTTATTGCTGCTGCTGATCGAGTTGTTGTTGTTGTTGTTGTTGTTGCTTGGGGAGCTGGCAATAACAGTGGAGATGCTGGAGGCACTAGAAGAGCAGCTGGACTTGAGCTCAATACTGGCAATGTCAATGAGCGTGGGCAAGTTGGTGTTGTTCTCGGCATCGCTATTGTTATTGCTGCTGCTGCTACAAGTGCTGTTGCTATTGCTGGCATTGTTGCTGCTGGTATTATTGTTGTTATTGGTGGCGCTGTTGCTAAATCGAAATACATCCGATTTGCCGGTGAGCCGCTGCAATGCCAAGTACGATTCAAGTGCCTGCAAATTGAGCGCTGCTGCTGCGGCAGAGTTAGCTGGCAACAATGCCGCCTGCTGCAGGCTGCTAACCATGGTGCCTTGTAGTGAGAGCACCACAGCAGCAGCCGCTGCTAGATCATTGGTGGCAGCAGCCGCTGTTGCCGTTGCCGCTGCCATTGCGGCAGCACTTGATTTTGTTGTCGCTGCTGCTGCGGCAGTTGATGTGACGTTAGTTGCTGCCTTGTTGCCTTGTTGTGTTGTCTCCGTCTTGTTGTGACTGGTGTTTTTTAATTGCTGCTCTAGCTGCGAACTTGTTGTTGTCATTATTGCGGCTGTAACACTTTGTGGTTGTTGCTTGTTGCTGCTGCTGCTGCTGCTGTTGTTGCTTGTTGAAGCTACTTCTAATTCTTGTGACGCCTCTTTTGCTGTTGCAGCTGCTGATGTGACTGCTGGGGTTGTTGTTGATGTTTTTGTTGTTGTTGTCGTTGCTGGTGCTGTAGCTTTAGCTGTAGCTGGCGTGTTGCGCATAGTGTTGTTGTTGTTGCTGTTTTGCTTGCCAGCTGCAGCAGCGGCAGTCAATTGCTTCGCTGCGTCGTCCATAAAAAGCCCAATACACTGATCCACGCACACACAGCAGGATATCGATGCTCAGATGCTTGGCCCGTGGGCACAAAAGATGCAACACTGCCTCCCGTTGCTGTTGTTGTTGCTGTTGTTGTTGCTGTTGGCAGTGGTTGTGTGAGCTTGTTGTTGTTGTTGGTTGCTGCCTTTAGTTTTATTGTTTGGCGCACCTACGCAGGTTGAGTGCGCGCCTCTCTTGTGGCTCGCTGGCTGGCTTGTTGGTTGGTTTCTTGGTTCGTGGCTGCCTTTTTGGCTTTTGACTTTGCACATGAATATTAAAAACCACACGCCATCATAAATCACGCCTTAGTCACGCTTTCAAAAGTCATAAAAATCGAATTTGACGTTACCCCAAACAGACCAACAAACAACAACAACAACAATACAAACAAACAAACAACAACAACAACAAGATTAACCAATTGGCAGCACTTCCAATACGTCCAGTGTCCAGTTTCAGCGAGTTCCAGTCGATCAAATGACGTAGCACACGCGCACAGCTTTCAAAAAATATAGCGTCCAATAACACACATATAAATACACACACACACACACGCAAATTCACCAAATTATCGTGGGCGTTAGTGTCAACTCCAAAAGAACTTTGCACAGTTTGCTTATTAGTATTTTAATTTATTGATTTTGTTTGTTTATTTATAGGGTTATGTAGCGAGTATATTGTTTCCGTTTTGATCACTTATGCACTTCCGTAAATAAATAAAAAACTATATTGATTAGCCAGTTAGATTGCAACTGGTGCTGATATGGCTGGTGGTGGTTTGCTGCTGCGGCTGCTGTTGCTGTTGCTGTGGCTACCTTCTGCGATCAGCCGTCGTGCCGTGTGCGCTGCACAATATTGGTAAAAGATCACGGAATAACTAAAAGTCCATTGCTCTGCGAGCGGTGCGCGGACCTGGACCTGCGCTCACTTGTTGCCCACGACGCACGCACTCACTCACTCATTCACTCACGCTAACACACTCTCTCTCTCTCTCTATCTCTCTCTCGCTCTTGTTCTCTCTCCGCCTCGTTTGGCTCTCACTAATACCAGCCAAACACGAAGATCGCGGGAGTGATCGCTGAGAGCTCACGACAGCAGAGAGAGAGAGAGCAAGAGTGAGCGCGAGAGCGGCGCGTGTGAGAGCGTGTTGCTCAGGTGTTCGAAGGTGCAAACGAAACACGTTTGGTGCTTGTGTGTGTGTGTGTGTGTGCTAAGTGGTGCCATCTCTCACCCGCACACACGCAAAGCAAGAGAGCACGATCAGACACATACACACACGTACACACACACTAAGGCAGCAATTGGCAACCGGTTATTGGCGCTCGCAGTTGTTGTTAATATGGCAAACGCTTAGTTTTGAGTGGGTGTTCTTTCACAATTGCTGTAGAAGTAATCGCTGTTGTTGTTGATGTTGTTGTGGCGCTCATAATTTGCCATTACTTGTTTGATTATTTACTTACGTTTCACATTTTTCCCTGCACTTCTCCTTCTTCTTTATGAGTTTCACTTTTCTTCCAATTTCTCCTCGCCCCTGCTTTCTGTAATTGGCAGCAATTATGCTTAGTTCCTATGCCCAAATCAGGCTCCTTCTTTCTTGTTTTTTTCTTGCAAGTTCTAGCCAATTCTCTGATAGCCTTGAGCGATAGCTGTTGTTGTGCTTGGTTTGTGTGCACTTGACTTGATCGTTGTATCGCTGGCGGAGCAGATGCATTGGCAATGCAATTATATAATTACACATTTAACAGCTAAGATCGCTTATCGATTTGTGTCAAATATTAACGGAAATGAGATTCTGTATGGATGAGTTAATAAAAGAGGGGAATATTCTTTAATATTAAACGGTAATCGATGAGAAATTATTTGAAAGTTAGTCTACTAGGTTTTATTCATTCATTAGATTATGAGTTTAAATAATAATTATGAAGTCGGTATTTATTGTAAAACATTTTTTACCTTGTTGAAAGTTATCTGTTGATTTTTAGCCTAAATACAGATTTCCCATTTTATATAATATCAAAAATTCCAAAATATTTCTTTAATTATATATAATTTTAGTTTTCTTGTGATGATTGCAAGTTTTCTTAAGACATTATGGTCGAATTGGTGAGAAATTTGTGCTTATTGGTGGGAGAGCTGCATGCTTATTGGGCATTATTCTCATCTCAGATCCTTCGTGTTTTTTTGTTTTTTTAAATAATAATAGTTCAGTTGAAATAATACCAATTTTGTAAAAAGTTGTGGTCTCTTTCATAAACGCTGTTAAGTTTCTCGCAGTGTATTTACCTGCTAGCTGATGCCCATTAAGAAGCGCGTTGATTTCTCAAGCCCCAAGCGCTACCCCCAACGAACTGACTATTTCTTCCTCTACCTCCTCCCTCCCCCCTAGTACATTGGAATAATTTAGCTCGCACGCCATAGCAAAAAAAAAAGCACACGCCCCACAGATTGCAGATGCAGATGCAGTTGCAGTTGTCGATGCAGATGCAGATGCAGTTAAAGCTGCAGTTGCACAATCCGAGTCACAGCTGCACAAAAATACAGAGAAGAAAAGAATCGAACGCCCCTAGAACAGCAGGCAGTGCTTCGAATCGTATTGGAACTCTCGCAAGTTTTCAACTGTCAATTATTCGTTTTAAGTATGCGAAATGCAGAAAAAGAGTCAGTTTCTCGGATCGCATACTCAGATGATACTCAGGCAACAGTCCAAACACACACACAGTGGTTGCATTCGCTTGCATTTTAATGCGCTAAACGGCGCAAGTAAATGACCAATAATCATGGGAGCTGCCTGCTCCGGCTGCCGGTTGGTCAGCCTCAGTTGGCCCCAGACTCCAGTCTCCAGACGCTGTTCGAGCTTGGAGGCTGCAATTTATTTTTGCATTAAATTGCAATTTGGCCAAGGATTTGAGGACTGTTGGCTGAGGCACAGTTTTCTACCATTTATACAGATATTCTCATGATTAATAATGCACAAACATGTCATACGCTCGTTTCGTGTGTGTTTGATTGGAGCGCATTAGGAGCGCGTCTCGTAATGATCGCGAAATCACCACAGACCCGAGACCACGACAGACCTGGTCCATCTTCCAGCATTATGTTATGTCCGTGCAGTCATCCCACGGTAGCAATTATGTCGCTTAGTGCGCCCAAACGTTCGCTTATGATGATCATTGCGGCGTCGGCGCCTTCAAAAGATTAGTGATCGTCGTCTGCATTCCAAGGTAAACTCCATGGGTTTTTTGTTTTTTGTTTTTTTTTATATTTTGTATTGACACAAGCTTCCTTTAAATGACTCCATGACTGCTTCCTCACTCGCTCTCTCTCTCTCTCTGACTCTCTAGCTTGTCGTTTTATTTTGATAGTCGCAGCTTTTAAATGCGCGTTTCCTGTGCCGCTTTTCTGTCAGGGACACGATCGAAGCGTCGATCGGCTCAGGTCCAGGCTCAGGTCTCATCTCTCAAGGCAAATGGTACATGATTTCAAATTTCAAGTACCAGTTTACATAAAGATCGCTTCGCTAGGTGCCCAAAACCAGTCGCCAATCGCCAACTCCAACTTCAACTGCAACTCCAACTTTGACTTCGACTCTGGTTCTGTCTCTGGGTATGAGTCTGAGTCTGAGTCTGAGCACGGGAATGCCTTGCAGCCTTACACCATCTGTCACAGGGCAAGGCGCGCATTCAGATCGGCAATAAGAATGCGCTAAACTTGATTCCTTAACGCTGTGCGCGCATGCGTGGGCTGGAATTACATGATCACGATCAGCGATAAAACTTGATGTTGTACATAGCGCACAACATGAACTTGGCAACGGGGGAGGCGGAAGGAGACATTGAGAGACGGTCTCTGAACAGAGCCACAGGAACAGACAAAAAAAAAAAACAAATCAACAGCAACTGCAACAAAATCACAAACAGAAACAGGGACAAGGACAGGAGCAGAGTAGTGAGCTGCAACACAACGCAAGCTTCACTCACCGACCAAAATGTCACATACTATGTCTAAAACTCTGCCACAAGCTAACGGAACAGGAATGACAAAATAAATATCAAAATATTATAGCAGTAAATCAAACTTCAGCCAATTATGCAGAAATCATTTAATCGTATAAATATTGAATTCTGCAATTCTTTCACCTCCAAGAAATAGTTTGACTTTAAAATAATTTGCATGTTGAAATTAACTTCTGTCAGTTTTTGAATGCCAAATTTAATTTAATCAGTAGGCGTTGCTTTCGCTGTAAGCATGCGGTTAAATTTCATTGTTCATTGCCAGCTACAAAATATTCATTTTAAGTCAGCTGCTGACAAGGAACACAATTTGGTAAGGATGACGAAAAATAATAAATTGAGATTAATTTCTAATAGTCCAGTTTTGTGCAACAGAAGTGAAGAATTTGTTATGGCCCCAATTAAACGGATAGCGCATAAAAACATTCACACCAGGAATGAAGACCCAATAAAAAAGAAAGCCTTAAAGCTGCCAAGGATGATGCGATTACCCGGGTATGCTACAGATGCGACACAATCGGATGTAACCCAGTTAAATAGACTGGATAACACACAGCAGTCCAAGAGCTTCCGTAGGCCAATGCCTGCTTGTGTTTTGCAGCAAAACACGGCAACCAAAGAACCAATACCAAAAGGGCAACCCAGATTAAATACGAATAGTAAGTCCTGTCAAGCAACAAAGGTGGGTAACAAGACCAATGGTCCAGTACGGTCGATGAGTTCCATAATGGAAGTCATGCAAAGGCGTCAACGGTTGTTGGATGAAAGTAATCGTGACCGGTTGAAAAAACTGATGGATGTCATTAATGCCGATCCTCCGCCAAGCTGGGACGATGCTTCTATAATGTGGTTGGACGTGGATTTGCTAGAAAAGCGTATAGAAGCTTATGAAAAGGAGCAGGCCCAGGAAGAGTTGCATAGGGCAGAGGAAATGGCGGAAAAAAAACGGATTGTAATGAAACAGACTGCGAATAGGGAACTGATCAACAAAAAAGATTAAATTGAATATAATATTATAACATATTAAAATATTGATTACCAACAATTTGAACTGATCTACGAACAAAAGAAGTGTGATTAATCTTAATTCTTAATATAGTACACTTCCTATTATATTCTATTGCTTTACAATACTAAGATTACTGCATTGATTACGACTTGCTATGAAGCCGTTTGTCGTGTCGAATTATTGATAGCTGTCGCTTAATTTGATTTTGATGTTCTGTTTGATTTTTCATGGCGTCTTGTCATCTTTGCCGATCACGCTCATAATCATAATGTTCAAAAATATTAATCTGCTTTGATTTCGAAGCGACACGAAGAGTCGAAGTGGCAATCGAAGTCCCATTTCCAGTACGTTTTTGTTTTTTTGAAGGAAAGTAAAAGTCATAACACACATCTATGACAGCGATAAGATCGACACTGATCTTGGGCCAGGTTAGGCTCAGGATCGGATCGGTTCGAGGCTATTGTTTGGCGTGACTTTTTATAGGTACAAGTAATTACCAGGGGCGTTTGCCGAGTTGCCACAGTTTCGAATATGCTACAGTTCCCGGTAACAGCCGGCGGTGGCTATTTGCTGTTGTGGTGGCGGTGGCAGCAGCAGCAGCAGCAACCGCTGTTCATTAGCCGCAGGCGTTACCGCTGATTGGACCAACTAATCCCTATCCCAGTCAAGATTAGGCTGCCTGCCCTGGCTACGCTTCTTATTATTATTATTATTTTATTTTTATTTCTCATTCGTTTTTGTTTTGTGTCAGTTCAGTTTTCTCGAGAAATAGGCGGTATGACAGTAGGATTTTTTGTGGTTGTGCGTGCCACAATTAGTGTGTATGGGGGAGCTGTGAGGCGAGGAGATCTCTTATCGATTTTCGTGTGCAACGCCAGACGAATTGACATATTCACTTGGTAATATGATCTATTGAAAAGACCTCGAGGCAAGCTGGCAAGCCGGCTGTTTTTTTTCAGTTTTGTTCAAGTCGTTCTTTTTATTTCATTTTGAAGGTTACATTTTATCTTTGTGACAAACAATGGCGGAGAAATCATAATTACAATGGATTAGGAAATATTAATATGCCATATTGATCTTTCATCTTTTGCCGGTTCGATCGCACTTGAGATCTCTTGATGTTGCTGTTGTTGTGTTGTTGTTGTTGACGCTGTTCTTGAGGCAAACGAACAAACAACAAATGATCTTGAGTAAATAGAAATATTGACAAAGTGTTTGACCAGGAGATTGAGAAAGGGAAGCAAACAGAGTGTTTATTAAAAAGAGTGGGAAGGAGAGACAACTGAGCTGTAGTTGAATGCGCGTAAGAAATTTGCAAAGTACCGAAGAACTATAAATATTAATTCTAATTTATTAACTTACTTTACTATTTCACAACATTGAATTTAACAAGTTTATACAATTGTCTAACGCAACAAATTAATCTTAAATATATTGTACTTTATTGATTAAAATTAAGTTTACTTTTCAAACACTTATTCCTGCATTGCATAATACCAACTATTTAAGCTGATGCCTCATTTTCCAATGCAAATATCTTTCACTTATCTTTGCAGTCAATTAATTTCTTTTCTTTTGTCTTTTCTCTCTAACAGCTCTATCAGCTAGAAAGCAAATACACATCGACCAACTTTTAGGGTGAGTAAAATTGTAAGTTTAATTTGTGTTGCCAATTTTGAAACACTTTGGCCACGTCCGAAGTGATTAAGCATCAGTCGAAGTGCGGCCCGAAAACAGTGTGAATGTGTTGCATTTTTTGCTTTTCCCCCCTGCTCAAACATTCCGTGAATGATTTGCATGCCTACACCTCAAACACAACAACAAAAGCAATAACAACGAGAAATTGAACTAAGGACAGAGCGAAATCAAATCGAAACCATCTGGCCAAAAGCGTCGTGGGAATCAGTTCAATATAATTTGCATGGGCAAATAAGTCGAGAGTGTGGTTCGGACTCCGAATCGACTTCAACTTGAACGTTCGAGTTTGACTCTCGATGCTGCCATTCGGCGGAGGATTGCGAATGTCAATTAATTGCAAACAAACGGAGTAAAAATTGTAATGAAACAACAACAACAATGCAAATGGAAAATTGTTGCAATTTTCTCGCGCAGAAGTAGAAGGAAGTCGGATGACGACGACTGCCGAATTATTGACTGACGGACTGACTGCATGATGTGAGTGAAGCCCCCCTTGCAAGTTGCAACTGAAATGACTCGGCTGACTGACAGCCGAAGCGTTTCGTTGTGCATCGTTGAATCTTCGGAATGGGAATCACTCACCGATCGGGACATATGTATGTCGGCTTGCAATCGGCAATCGGCAAACGGCATCGGCAAACGGAATCACATTTGGGCGAATGTAGCGCCATTCGTGGCCAATGGCCAACAGGCCCAAATGGCCAAATTGATGCACGCGATTTAACGTTTCTCTGATTGAGCTAATGACTGCTAGCGACTACGTGAGAAAGAAATAAATTTCAATTTCGCATTGGCATTGGGTCAACCATCAACCAGAGACAACAACAAAAGACGTCTCTCAAGTGGGCTGAGATAGCGTAATGTCAGGGTGTTGGCCTCAATGCCAATAAGAGGGCTATAAGAGCGCTAAGTATAGGGAGTTTCCCCTCATAGCTGCTCTGATAAGCTTAGATCTCACAATAAAAATATAGTAGGAAAAAAAAGGCTTAACGGGGGAATGAAGAGACGAAAGAGTTGAGTGCTAACAAGGGAGGCAGATCGACAGAGAGGAAAAGCGCAGAAATAAGAATACATAGGGGAAAATGATAGAAACTGCTCAGCAAACCATAATTATAAGCATGCAAGCAGGGAAAGAAGTGGAGAGTGGGAATATAGGGATAAACAATATAACATATCGTAGTTTTTCATGTAAAAAATTTAAGTTTTTAATTCGCAAATTCTTTTATACATTTAGTGCAGTTTTAGTAATTTCAACTCTTAACTCTTTTTAAGAATGTTTCACTACTTTAATAAACCCAAGAAATCAGCGCCTTCATTTTTTTTTCCTTTTCTGTAAGCTCGTCTCCCCCGCATGTTTTTCTTTTTTTGGTTTGGCAATTTGGTGTGCCGGATATTGTTATTGCGTGGACTACCAATCGGTAGACGACGGTAGATGGTGTGACCAGGATTGAAAGTGCAAATCCTTATTGTACCGGGGCCACCCCCTATGGTGCCTTATGATTATTCTATTGGCAACTCATTTCCTGCTGCCCATTCACTTTCAATTTCTCAGGCATGTTGCCGATCTTGAGCCAGAGAGTCAGCACAAAAGACGCATACACAAATTAATATTATAGGACTGTCTGGAGACCTGAGTCTGTGGAGGCCTTTAATCATTTTTAGCTGCGCTCTGGAATTTTTTTTTTATTTTTGCTAAAGTAGAGCACCGCAACAGCAGGAGGAGCTCACAGTCCACAGTCTAAAGCTGTAAAGCGTGGCAAATATACGCTTAATTGGCTGTAGTTCAGCCACAGTTCGTGTTGGAGTTGGAGTTGGAGCTGGAGTCGGAGTCGTTGTAGTCTCCAGTGCAATAAAATGCAAATTAAACGGAGGAATGGAGGCTTGGGCACAGGCACAGGCACATTTATTTACTTAGAACCTCCTGCTGTGCTTCCGAATTAAGTTTAAGCCCGGAGGCTAAAAATGCAAAAATGAGTTTTACTAATTTCTTAACTTGCAGCCGCCAATGTCCGATGTCCGACGTCCGAAGTCCGATTGCAACGTTGATGGACATGCCACAGCGGCAAAAGGGCAACGGGCCAAAGGGGGACTTGGGAAGGTGCAAGGCATGCTGGCTGCAGCTTCTTCGGCTCCTCCGGTTGCTCCTAACTGAATCTTAATTCTTGCTTAAATCGATTTTAAATGAGTTTCTTGTGGTTCGGCCCCATAATCAAAATGTAGCGTCGCATGCAAATCTGCTGCGCAAATTTCTACCGGTAGCGCACCGAAAAATATAAATACAAAAAAAAAAAAAACGAAAGAGAAAACAACTCCTCGGTCACTCCCACCTGACTGCCGAAAAAACGCCCGAAGGACGTCGTCGTCGTCGTCGTCGTTGCGTCTTCGGCATGCGTTGAAAGTGGGGCGTGCGTCGTTTAGTATGCAAAGTGGCCCATGGGCCTGGTACCGCCTGGATACCGCTGCTTCTTACCTGCTGCCCAGGCAGCAGCAGCAGCAGCTACCCTCTTAAAGAGAAAATGAGTTATGACTTGGACTCGGCCTCGACTCGGCTTCGGCTTTCAGCTTTCAGCTTCGACTTCGACTTCGACTCGTTTGCATATTTTAGGCCACCGTTTAATTAAAGGTTTCACAATTCTGAACATTTGAAACAGGGCACGAGCACGAGGGTCTGTCAAGAGCTCGCTCGCGACTCGCCCATAACACTTCACTCGCTGAAGAACTGTAGAAACTGTAAGAACTGGAGCTGATGCCTCCAGCTTTAAAGTGTATGTGTGTGTGTGTGTGTGCAACGGCGGCCTTTTGTGTGGCTCAAGAACCTGACACGTCTCTTTGGGGCCGACTGTGAAGTAGGCGATCTGTTAACCTGGCCCTGTTATTTTAACGCACAGCACTCGTTGCGTTCATATCGTATCGTATGGTATCGTGTGATATTTCAAATCAATAACCATAACTTTGGGGCCTCTAAATAACTCTATTGTGCGGCGCTCAAGTTTTCTCGGAACTGCATGGAAAATACTCGATCGATGCAACGATCGAACGAACGATCGATCGATCGAAACCCTTGGATACCTTCTTCATTTTTGGAAGTACTGCGGGTGTCGTCATCATCAGCGGCAGCTATCAACTTGTTCTGGGTGGCTTCACAAATCTTTACCACTCTCTCCCACTACTCTACCATCTCTCTCTCTCTCTCTCTCTCTCTCTCTCTCTCTCTCTCTCTCTCTCTCTCTCTCTCTCTCTCTCTCTCTCTCTCTCTCTCTCTATCTCTCTCACTCTGTCCCGCTCTTTGTTTGCTGTTCTGTAGAAAGCGGTCACTAGTTCTATCTATGGGCTATTAGCGCTGCTGCCTGTTGTGCATTTTATTGTCTTTCGTCTCATAATTTATATGCCGCGACACCTTCGAGAGCTGTAACTGAAACTGAACCTGTTTATCACACGCATTAGATCGCATCAAATATTTTTATTTTCAGCTGCAGCAGCTGCCAATGGTCAAGACGCCACAAAGATGCACCTTTTATAAGGCACGCAAACCCAGTGGAAGAGAGAGAGCGAAAGAAGGGGAACTGCAACTTCGTTGAGCTCGAACAACGCCTTTTGTTCGTTCGCTCTATAAATTCAAGTGGATATCAATAATAAATTTCACTAATTTCTGTCATTCCACTCAAGTGCTACAAGTCCCCACAAGTCTTTCGCTCTAGCTCTACCTCTTTCTGGCTTCTTTCCCTCCCTCGTCATTGTCCCTCAGACTGTTTGGTCGTTGTTGTTGCTGCTGTTGCTGTTGCTGTTGCTGCTGCTGCTGCCTGTAAGTCTGTGTGTTAATGTCTTGCTTTTAACCACTTCATTGTTCGGGCGTCAAAGGTTAAGAGTCTCGCATGTTGTTGTCCATGGCTGTCGCCATCGTCTGCAGCCACAGCCACAACCAGAGTCATAGCCAGAGCAACAGCAATCGCCACAGCAGCAGCGCCGTCAGCAACATGGGCAACCTCACCCTCACCCTCACCCTCGCCCTCAGCACCCGCCCCTCAGCGGGCAGGCGAACCTCTTCGACAGATACATGGATACTTTTGCGCTTTTGTAGTTATTTTTCTTGATTTTTATTATATGGTTTTGTTTCCACTTTTGTTTGACTTTTTTCTTTTTGTTGCCCAAGCGAGCATTGTGAATGCGTGTGTGTGTGCGTGTGTAAGATTGTTGTAGTTGTTGTTATTTATCTTTGTATTATTTTCATTTTTATTCACATCATTTGATTTCATTTCATTTCTCGACTGCTGCTGCCGTTGTCGTTGTCGATACTGTTGTTGCTCTTTGGGTTTTCTTAGTTATTGTTGTTATTCTTTAAAACGCCTCAAAATGCAATTGTTAAGCCATCCATTCAGTCTGAATTGTGTGTGTTTGTGTTACCATCTTTTGATGGGTTTACATGCTCTCAATGTCTGATACAACAAAAAACCATCGCTTGAGCTAAGGGCTGAGGGTTGCGCATAGGAAAGGGGTGAAAATGGTTAAAGATGAACACTTTGGGATAGGTCAGCAAAGTGCTTGATAAGAGCAAACATTCTGGGAAACCATTAGGCAGCCATTAGGGGATAGTTTCAAGATGAAAAGAGAATGACATTTCGGGGAAAAGAAAATAATAATTATGAAAATGTATCAATAAGCACAATTTTGAATGATAGTAAAATTGATCTGCTTTAGGTTAATAAAAAAAGAATATGTAAAATTTGATGTAATAGAAAGCCAAATTAAAGTATAATATTTAAATGAATATAATAGAAATAACGTTCGATTATTATTATTATTTATCATTTAGTGGTGTAATAAAAGTTGTTTGCTATTCAATTCTTTAAACAAAATAATTTTACTTGAGTCACAGTAGCTGCCATCAGCTCAAAGCGATTGCCACAATTCGGTCGCAATTAATTTGTTTTAAGCCGACAACAATGATAATAAGCAAATCATCTTGTATATGCTTTACTCATCTTTGGGTAATATCGACTGTTGCCTATCTGTCTAGCAAAGTTCAATTACAACAAGTGATTTGTAACTCAAACCTAAACTGAAACCGAACCGAATCTTTCCCCTTACCTTAATTTGGCTGGCAAAATGACGAAACGTTTTTCCTTTTCGGTTTTCTTTCACTCTATAGTTTTTTCTTTCGATTTCTTGGATGGCATAAACAATGGATTATCTAACCACTTTACAAAGTGCGTGAAAATACGAGTACAAAGAGGCCAGGCACTTGTGTAGAAGTCGAGGAATCGCAACGACGTCGAAGTCGAAGTCGAAGTCTGTGTCAGCATTCTCATTGTCCCAATGATCATTGTTGGGCAGCTGGATGATCACAATGCCAAACAATTAATGCTGCTTATTGTTGCAATCGCAGCGCTCTCAATAGATGGTTAGATACGAAAAGTACCTCTCCTTGTCTATAGCATTATGTGAAAGTATTTTTATTCTCCCGACACTCGACAGAAGTCAATTCTAATCGAATTGTTTTCTAAATAAACGCGCCAAAGGCAAACGATTCTACGGAATTGCCATAAATTGTGGGAATATCTAAAAGGGCGAAATGGTTAGAAAGAGACAAATAAAGAGCGTGTGAGTGCGTGAGAGAGGGAGATGACTTGTCTGCTTTATAATGCCATAATAAACTGAAACTGCAGCAAAGTGAAAAATTACCTTAGCAAGTCTTAAGCGCAGCCACTAAAACGTTTAACTTTTAGCTTTCGAGACTAATGGCAAGCCAATTTGTATACGGTCTGAATACTGGCCAAAAATGCAAAGAAAAAAGAAGAGGTGCAGTTTGTATCATCGGGGGTTAACTTTCATCAAAGAATTTTCGGCGTTTCGCATAGCCATAAACTTATTGTTGTTGATCCTCGATTTCGGGTTCGGGGTTCGAGGCTCGAGGTTTGGTACCAGTAATTTTCGGCATTGGGTAAGGTAGCTTCAACATCCATATCCACATCGACATCGACATCCACCAAGTGCTGTTAAGTCTTGCATGTGAAACGTTTACGTGCTGGCATCCCTCACAGCTGTCGGTCACTCCACGAACACACAAGGATCAATCCTCCAACGTCTTCCTCTCCAAGTGAACTAAGCCTATGTCAGGCTCTCCGTCTCGCTGCAAAGAAAGGTCGCTTTACGCATTCTTTTCTTTCAAATTACAATATTATTATTGTTGTCGGTGTTGTTGCCGTTGCCGTTGCTTTGGTGGCTTATGGCACCATTTGTTCTTATTGCTGTTGTTGTTGTCGGTGCTGCCAAATCCTGAGAAATTTGATTGAAGTTTAAAAGGCTTAAAAGCGCAGCCAACTACCAGTTAAAGTTCTCTTTGCGATTTCAGTTGCCATTCGGTTTTATTGCCGGCATTATCATCCTCATCGTTTGTTGTTCTTTCGTTTTCGCATCAGCTTGTGAATTTGAATACTTAATTCTCCACTTCTTCATTCTCTCTGGCTTCTTTTTTTTTGCATTTATATGGTCTGCATCGACATTAAAAGGTCACAGTTCATGCGCGTGCAACGGTCGCAATGTGAGAAAATTTCGATGCGATTTAATTAAATGTGGCAAACAGCTGCTGTTGGAACTGAATTACACTGAAAGCACAATACATTTTATCAGATGAATGTACAAAATTACGCAAGAATATCTTAGCGAAAATATAATTTAATTATTTATTAAATTAAGTACAAATAGAATTCTACAATTCTAGTCTTAATTCTTTTGCTTAATGTCAAACGATTCCTTTAAATATCGATGTAAGAGAAAATGAATCTTTTCTTATAAAGTACATCTTTCAAAATTTAATTTAAAATCAAGACAATATTAAAAATACTTTATATTTCCTTTAAATAAAACTTCGATAATCACATTTCACATTGGGCAGCCTTAACTACAAAACATCTTCAATGATTATCTTTTGTTTCTGTCATCATCATTATAAAGACTCACTTCGTTGTAAACAAGCTGTGATCTATGAAGCCGCCCTTTGATGTCCCCGTAGATCAAATCTAACTGATATGATTATATTTGATTATTTTTCACAGTATTTCCATTGTCTCTTTAACTCTCTCTCCCATTTTTTTTTTTTTTGGTTGTGTCTGTGATGCACTTGTATCCTGAGCCCTCCCAAAAAGAATAGCATATCGTATAGTTGGATTATTTCGGGTTTTTCTGCTTTGAATTGTCGATTGATTTATGCGCACCTCGGTGAGCCACATGAGCCTATATATCACAACCCGCTTGCGCTACGATATATCACATCCGTATCCATCAGTCCATGAAATATTGCTGCTCCTAGTGTGTATGTGCGCTATCTCTCTCGCTCTCTCTTCCTCATTCTGGCAGTGTATGAGGGCATCTCAATGGCGGTGTCTCTTTCGCACATTTGATGGCTCCCCCACCTGGCACGATAAATTCCACGCCCGATATTATCGTCGGCCACACAATGGCAAAAGCCGATACAAAATTTATAGCCCACCCGGCCATAGACATCGACATGGCATCGACATCGCCATGGACAGCTTGGACAGCATGGACATGGACCCGTTGAAATGATATGAGGAGCCCCCTTCATCGATATCATCTCCTCATCTACATTTCAGTTTATACATATGTTTTGTTTTTGTTACCTTCTTTTTTTTTGTAAGTTTTTTGATGGTCAATTAAAATGGGTTATTATGGTCGACGAAGGTGCGATATAAGTGCGATATATCTCGATATCGTAGACTCTATACTATATGCATGTGGCGTTTAGAAATCTGTTTCTGTTGCTATTGCTGTTTCTTCTCGTTTTTTTTTTTTTCGTGTGTTTTGTGTACTCCATAAAATACCGTTCTTTTATGGGTCTTATGACAATATAAACCTTTCGATTCTAATGCGTGCGCTGTGCTGTTGTTTTGTGTGTGGCTCATTAAACTATAAAAGAAGCTAAAGAACTTCTGCATTATGGTTATCGCTGCTGTTGCTGTTGTTGCAGTTGTTGTTGTCATTTCACAGGTGTGTGCGAAGGAGTCGACTGTTACTACAGTGGGTTCAATAAAGTAGTTAAGTGCCCTGCGCGCTGGTAGCTCGATGTTGCAAGTTGCGTGTCGAGTCGACTCGAATCGCAGACTTGGGCATCATTGATCCCAGACTGCCGACTGAGACTCTTCTCTATATAAAATGCCGTCCATCTCTGCTGAGCAGGAGCAGCGGCAGCCGCATCGTCATCATCAGTTAAATGAAATGATTGAAGCTGAATTGAAGTCTTTAGTCAGCGCAACACGCAAGCCAACAATTGGCTGCAAGAAAGATGAGCGGTGAGGTAAAGAGCGGAGTAGGGGCAACAGTGGACGCCACTGATAAGCTGTCAATGGCAACCATTGGCTGGTCTGTGTTCTGGTCAGTGATCCGTGGCTGGCAGTCGCTTCATTAATCACAACATGATGCAAATTTCTTTGGAAGCCGCTGCAACGGACTTCTACACAATTTGCATTCCCTAAATTGCGCATACGCCGCGTTGACCTCGCATCTTGCATACGTTGATAATGTGCAATATCACTAATTTATTTGCTGGCTGGCCAACAGAGAACAGCACTGAGAACAGAGAGCAAATGCCATGCTGTGTGGCTGTCGTTGGTCCATTTGGTTGTCTGAGCAGGCTCATCGGACTTTTTCCTCCCCCCAAAAAAAAAATATATTGAGAGCTCGACTTGCGACTCCATATCGATTATGTGAGCTTCAACTTCGACTCTGACTTCGACTTCGACTCAGAGTTGAGCTGTTGCTGTGGCTGCTGCTTGCTGGAATGTGCAACGTCATTATTTTTATGATTGTTCAGGTATTCAAAATGCTCTCGGTGCTTTATGAACTCCGATCGCTTTGCTTTGCTTTGCTTTGCTGACTCGCTCGCTGCCCTGCTCCATCGACTATACAATATTTTCTTTAGTCAATCGAAGTTGTCGATGTGACTTTTATATGCCACTCAAAGCGCTGCCTGTTGCTGTTATTGTTGCTGTTGTTGTTGTCTATCAGCGGTGCGGGTGTTAAAGACCACTGAAGACAATTGTTATTTTTAATATCATTGTTGGCACATTGCTGTTGCCGATGTAGCTGTTGCTGTTGCTGTTGCCGTTGTTGAGAGCATTCACTGTAAAACTCATACAACATCAACATCAACATATCGCACAACACTCAGTCATACTTGGACTCCAACTCCAACTCCGTCTCCATCTCCATTTGCCTCTCTGACTGTGACTCGAAGTCTGGCGATTGTTATTGTAAGCCATGTCTAGTGATATGATTTCATATTGTGCTTTGCAGCTTTTTTAGCCTTTCAGAGGAGGCCGCCGACGCCGCAGTCGCCGCCAACGTTGAGCCCTTGCCATCCAATCGAAAACCAATCGCCCCTCCAATCCGATGCCATTCGTTGCGAAGCCAAAGAGCAGTCAACGAAGTGCAGAAGTGCTTGGGGGTTCAACATATGAGAAAATAATTGAAATGACCTTAATAATATTGAAACCTATAAGCAAAAAGTTGCAGCCAAATATTCTCAGCTGATGGGGACTACTTTTTTGATTGCCAAGAAAATAAATAGAAATAAATAGATATGACTATGCCATAACCAATTGTTTCCGACTGTTTTTATAACTTCTAATGAATTTAAAATAATATTGTTATTCATAAAATATTATTTAAATGGCCAAAAATATCTGAGCTCAGATTTCTTATAGATTATTTCAAATTCACTTGTTGCTTTTTCTCTTTACTCAAATCGAAGTTCATTAAAATGTACAGAAATACAATAATATTAAATTAAAATAAAATACATTTAATGTTTGGCTTTCAGTAGAGAATTCTTTAAAGTCGACCTTTCACAAACTCGTGATTATCTGGGCCTGTCTGGGTGGTTGTCCTATCAGTTTGATCGAGAAAACGCGTTAAATTTGTCAACTAATCGTCGTCACTTCATTGTGGCAACCATTAAGTATCGAACGGATCGTAAAATCTAAACAAAATGCGCATACGAGTAAAGTAAATTCATTTATATCATATTATATACAGCTTTACACAGGTTGTTATCGGTGGATAAAACAAAAGCTTAGATCGCATATGCAAATTAGGTACTCAATTTGAAGACCACCCAAACAAAATCATCACAAAGCTAAAAGCAATTTGCATTTGCATCATATCGGATTGAATTGAATCGAATCGAATCGAATTGGAATTAAATTCGAATTGATTTAAATAGAAGAAGAAACCCGTTGATGATGCTCAATTTTCGCTCGGTGTTTAATTAATTGTTTGTTGATTTAGTTGATCATTGAAAAACGCCTCCGTCGTCGTTGTCGTTGTTATTTTATTTTTATGCGAGGCAAACGCATAAAAATCGCTGAAATTCAGTAATCAACAAAAATTTAGACATTCTGTCGCTCCACACTCGAACTGATAAAACCGGAGGAGTCATTGCAACTCAGACATTCAGACAGGCAATGAAACTGCCCACACAGACGACACAAAGTGGCAAGATACAGAGGCAGATGAGGATGATCGCTAAGACGACTACGTTGACGATGATGATGATGATGATGATGCTGACGATGATGATGCTGGTTAGGTCTGTAAGTTAAGCCCCCCGCCCTCCAAACTCCAACCCCTATGCCTATCCCCTTGTTGACCGCAGCCACAATTATCAAGTGTGAAAACCAGCGAATAACAAATTAAGCGAGTGATACGAGCGACTTGAAGTCGAGTCTCGAAAATGTATTGAATGTGTATGGATGAAGCACCACACAGAGAGTGTGCAGAGATCCAGGCAAACAGAAAGAGAAACAGACAGAGGCAGAGAGAGAGAGAGAGAGAGCAGCACTCGTATTCCGATATCAGTTTTATGGGTGGCCCACATGTCGAGGGCCATAAAGTAGAAAATTATCACCTTTTAAATTGAAGAATCCAAACAAATTGAAACGGATATCGTGTTTAAGTGCTATCGACATCACTTCTATTAGCCACAGGCAGAGACGGTTGCCAGTTTGCCTCTTGGTTGTGTCTGGTGACATCCAATCCAGGCCGGGCGACATGGTTACATGACTCTCCTTAACAGCACTAACCCTGCTATCTGCTCCTCTCGTCCCGACCTCGACTGTCTCCCCTTTTAGCTTGACGACTCCTTCAAGCCAATTAAAAGAGGAACGGAAAAAGGAAGAAGTGAAAAACCGCATCGAAATGCGTGGGTTTGAACTTGCATCGTGATCGGCTTCGGGTTCCCAATGGAAGCCTGGCCCATTAGCCAAAAGGTGTAGGCTGTATCTCTGCTGTTATTCAAGTGTGCTTGTGTGTGTGTGTTTGTGTGTGTGTTGGCTAAGCATCAAATTCGCAGCAGGATGCGTTTGCTATTTGATTTGCTGGACAGCTGGACACTTGCTGCAGTTGGCAATTATGCTGCATTACGTGCACAGTTGACAGTTTTGTGACTTGGCCATTGATATCTTTGGTGGCTCTGGGCCTAATTGAACTACCTACCACCTGCCCGACCATGTCATATAGGCATAGTCCCCATCCGACTTCGCAGCAGCAGCAGCAGCAGCGGTTCAGGGCTCAACCTCCTCGCTCGCTCGATCAGTGATCAACAGCAGCAGCAGCAGCGGCAGAGACCCGTGACCATGGGTCGTCGGGGCAGGGCAAAGCAGGCAGACTGCTGCAGATCGAGGTCTGAGTTGAATCCCCCAGTGTGTCCAGTTGTCCAGTGTCCATGCCCGCCATAAATGCGCTGCGCACTCCGTGGGAAATGGCGTGTGCCCTCGAGGCGTGTGCCGACCAATTTGACTCCTCGCGAACTGGAAAAATACGAAGGTAATAATTCACAAAAAAATATTTGTAGAAACTTGCATGGGAACAATCGCGTTGGACGTTGATTTCTCGAAAAGCGTTCGCTCGGCTGGCTGACTTGCAACAGCGTCTCTCGCCGCTCCCCTTCTCTTCTTGCCACTCCAGTCTATGCCTTGCCATGGCACTTCATTCCACTGCAACTTCATGTAAGACTCGCTCTGGACATGATTTTCAGCCTGTCTGTCGCTCTGTGTGTGTGTGTGTGTGTGTGTGCGAGGTGGCTGCTCATTTCATCGGGCCAGGGCTGCATCAGCTGCAACCGCTGACCGAAGGTGGAGTCAGCTTTTTGGGGCGTGTGCAAAATACAGGAATATTTCTTCCTTACACCGAACATTTAAACTCTACAACAGAGAGCGAAAGTTACGATTACTAAAATGTATTTCATAAATTATTTATCAATCCTATTAGGTCTTATTTGAATTATATCTCAGATGTTTATGTTTTCATTCCCATTTAGATTAAATAAAATATTTGCTCACTTTTTTGCAGTATTTTTATGTTTCTTTTCCATACTTTATATTTAATTTTGGATTTGTTCTGGTCGTATTTTTTACTGCGTTTTTAGTGCATTTCAATTTGAATATTAAAATACTAAATTTGATTTGAGCTTTAAATGCTCGTAATAATATTTTGGCAATTGTTTACTTTGTTAATAAATTACATTTTTATGACCATCATTATTTTCATACAGCATTTTGAAGTTGCATTTATTTATTTTTCAAATTCTTGCGCCTTTAATTATTTTATTTAATAATTTCTTGGTATTTCATCATCTGCTGTTTGGGCCCTGCTGCTGATGCCTAAAGCTTTTTGCCGGGGCCACTTGACTTGACTACCAAAAAGCAAAAGCTCATTGCCAAACCGCCGCCGCGTGCAACACGCCCCCGTTTATGTCCCGAAACAGTACGCCCCCTGTCTACCCTTGCCAACCCCCGTTGGCCCCCTCTCTTCTCTCTATCCTCAGTCAGCCACTGACTAAGTGCGAATCTGTGGCGCAATCAGTTGCCAAGTTTCGACAGCGACTGCGCAGCTGACTGCGACTGCAACTGCGACGGCGACAGCGAATGGCATAGTTTCTGAATTTATTTCGCCAGACTAAACGACAGACGATTTGACTGTCGAAGCGTCTGAGGGAACGAGCAGTCGGGTCACGTCCACTGGAGCTGCTGCCGCTGCTGCTGCTGCTGCTGATGATGATGATGGCGGTTTGCTGCCACAGTTGCCAGTTTGCCAGTTGCTGTGGCTGCCACAGTTGCTGCCACGGCTGCCGTTAAAGAAGGCGAGTAGGTGGATCGTACGTTTGCTTACTAACTGCCGTGGTCAAAATGTTTATCAACTTTAATATTAAATTGTATGCCAGGCCAAGCCGGGGCAGGCCAGGGCAAGCCAAAGCCAAAGCCAAGCCGAGCCAAGCACAGCACTCTGACCGGTCGAGGCTGCTGACCATAAAGCACACCGGCTGCCCCCTTTCGCTCACCCCTCTGCTGCTCCTCGATGCGGTTTCGTGTCGCTGCCACAACTGGCTGCCAACCGCACCGCCCGCAATTGCCGGGCAATCAGATGTATTGTGCAGCCTGTCCAGCCGGTCCACCTCCACACCGTGCCCCGCCCCCTCTGCTGCTCTGCTGCTTTGACTGCGGTTGTGGCAAGCGAGCTCCGCGTGCAGCTTTCGTGCTGCACATGGCCGGCGGCCAAATTTGTCGCACGTTGAGTATTTTTAAACCATGAGAAAATCCTTTGGCGCTAATAGCCCGAATTCCTTGTGCTTAACATAAAAATCGCCTCATGCTGCAGTGCATCATGCAACATGGACTTGCTTTTGCCTGAAATTAGCTCTGGCAAGGGGCAGGCAATTGCATGTGTGTGTGAGTTCCATGTATTCCATGTTGTACTTTTGTTGAGTTCCAAGTTTTTATTGCCATTTGCTGTTGTTGTTCGCATAATCATGTGAAAATGGACAACGGTTCTAAGCCAAATGCAAAAGTCTTCTATATGCTTTGCTTGTCAAGCAGCTGGGGATCTGTTTGGGGGATAACTGCGCGTCTTCGGACTACGTATGATTTTCCCCATCCTAGTTTTGATGTGGTGTCTAACTAATTTATGCATTAAATCGCTGCCGCTACAACCGCGGGGCATTCACAACAGGCGTTGTGGCAAGTTAGTTGCGTATGCTGCTCTAAGCCAAAGGGGTTTGCTGGCATCATTGTCTGATATCCTCAGATATGTAGAATCGTAGAGAAAGTACTGGGCCTGGGAAAGTTCACTGTAATAGCGATTATTTCCTTATTAACTTCGTCTTTTGATTTGCTATCTTTAATGCTTTGTATACTTACTCTACTATTTTAAATAGTGCACGATAATGCAATAAAAGTAATTATTAATAGTCACATTCTCGACTGATTTGTCTATTTTAATAGTCCTATTTTAATTAGTAGTAATATTCTCTATAAAATTGTACTACTGCATTATTCTACATTTTATTAAATTACTATGTGTATTACTTAAATAAATATTTACAAACAAAATTCTGCCAAACAACAAAGTAATTGAAGCAAACAAAGGTCCGTTCAAATCAAGTGGAATTACCTGATGAGTGGCATTATTAATTTGATTGGCTTTTGATTTGCTTTTAATTTCGCTGGCAATGCAAAATACGAAAATCT
The DNA here is from genome assembly GCA_035046325.1 of Drosophila niveifrons. Taxonomy (NCBI): domain Eukaryota; kingdom Metazoa; phylum Arthropoda; class Insecta; order Diptera; family Drosophilidae; genus Drosophila; species Drosophila niveifrons. The sequence continues at coordinate 12,174,454 of JAWNOC010000068.1, forward strand.
CTCTGACCACGAGCCTAACACTCAATTTGGCGATATTCTCACAAAAATCTACCCAAGGTGTTTTGCTGATAATTAGCATATGATAATGATCGCTTCGTCGCGCATCTTACTGATGATGATGATAATGATGGCGATGATGAGCAGGCTAAAACTGACAGCGACACACAGAAGTGCACAGACAAATGCCAGAATTGTTGTTAACAAATTAACGTAGAAAGCGCAACGAACTCACACCAAAAAAAAAAAACCCGTGTGTACCCCTCCAATCCCCAATCCCGTGTCCCATAGGCAGCCAAAGGCGACACAGCGGGAATGACGTCGGCACCGTCACCCACCCAAAAAGCCAAAATGCCAAACGCTGTCGATGCGTCTGATGACGCTGACGTTGATGTCGGGGGACACCCCGGTGAGAAGAACCAGAACGAGACACCCCATCCCAATTCCAATACCAACTCCAACCCAGACCCCATGCTCAGTTCCCAATTCCCGGTTCCCAGTTCGAGGTTCCAAGTTCAAGATTCGTCTTGGAGTGCATGTCAGAGGCTTGTAAACGTGAATAAACATAATTTGTAGGCACGTACTGCAACTAACGCCAACGCCAATGAGCATCGACTTGGAGTAGGAGACTGGTTAGGGGAGGAAAGAAGAGGAAACGCGTGGGGAAAGGGGCACAGGGGGGGTGAGGGTGATGGGCACACACTGCAGACATACATATGTAAATGTCGGGGCGTTAAATCGGTGCATAGAAGATGCTGCTAAGCTTGAGTTACACTGCCACAAAGACTATACGAATTTCCGGTTAGAGGAGGAAGCTTAAATTATAAATTCTTTTGAGATAGAAAAAAAATTAAAAATTTATAAAAACGATTTAAAATGAATACACGAATTTTATTATACACAAATTTAAAGAAATGCAAATTAATTTATTTAAATAAAAAGATGCAATAATTATGATAAGCAATCCATTAGAGACAAGTTTATACATTGAAAAGAAATATATATCTTTAACATGCCAAACTAAAAACTGTTTAATAATTATGTTTTTGATTGAGACAATTTTAAATTGTATATCTTAATTTTAAATATAAATTAATCTGCTTCACCTGCTGATAGAAACTAGTTCAAGCTGTTATTTTTCTAGAGTGTATAAGAATAAGTGAATGGGGGAGGTGGGGAGGTGGGGAGTAACCTGATGTACTACACCCAAACACCGCTAACCGTTTATGGGCATGAAATATCGTTTGGCATAGCGCATGATCATTGTTCGGCAAAAACCTTAAGACCTAAGACGACGACAACGGCCTGAGACCCGGACTCATACCCGGACCCGGCATCTTTTGCTCTCACTCTCGCACTGAGCATGTGAACGCCGTGCTGCTGTTGTTGTTGTTGTTGTTGTTGTAGGTGTGCTGTGAGGCTGTGAGCTGAAAAGAAAGATTCACATTCTTATGATTAATGATCGGCAGGCATTGGCTTGGCCATTGGCATTGGGCCCAAGGAATTTCAACATAACTACTTTGTGCCCAGATACAAATCGTTATTACACATTAAATGTTCCCAGTGAGTGGTTAATCAACAGCGCGAGAATGGCCTGAGAGTGAAGAGGGACAAGGGGGGGCAAGGGGTTTTTGTCAGGGTCAGTTACGGTGCGCGGGTGTTTTGGTTGCTTTTCAACTGCTGAGCGAGAGCCAGCGTGTAAATCAATTGAAAATAATTTGTTACTTTTAATAATAAGTGAAAGAAGCTGTGCCGCAGACATGAAACCGCTTGGAGCGTGGGCACAGCAGGTTGGCAAGGGGTGGCGCGGTGAAGTGAGGGGCACGAGGAGAAGAAGTAGGAGAGAACGGGGCTGAGCAGGCACAGGCACAGGCACAGCTTGTAATTGATCATGTGTTGTGTGTGTCTGAATGTGTGTAGGAGATGCCAACAAATAACACACAAAACACACACACTGCGAGTGAGTGCAAGCAGACACTCTGGAAACTCTGGAAACCCTGGGATCACAACTCTTGTTGCTATGTTTGTGGACTGTTGTGCCATAATCGATGAAATCAATCGATCATGAGAGCAAAGAGCAGAGACACCAGATCCATAGCGCATTGCCATTGCCATTTCCCATTGTTTTCACTTTTTGTTACTCTCGAGTTTGACTGATGAGAGGATGCGTCTGCGGTGGGTCCACATGAATCATATTCTCCGTTCACAATTCTTATTTATTTTTGATTGCAAGTTAAGCTTTGGCTGGCTGGATGGCTGGCTGGCTGGCAGCTTTTGGCTTTTGGTAGGAAGCGCCACATGTCGTCGCCATGGACTCAGTTCCTTGTAATCCGGCAAACAAATGAATAAATTTTGTGTTTATTGTACGATTCATGATTGTCTCGATTCTCTCTTGATTCTCACTCACTCTTATAATGTCTTATTTATATCGGATTATTGCTATCACACCATTTTCAAGTGTGCCCAGCTCAAAAGTGACCACCATCAGCGTCAGGCGTCAACGCCAACGGGCGCATTAAAATGTCAAAGAACAGAGAATGGGAATAAAAATATAAAAAAAGCCAAACAGAGATCACAAAATAAAAGAGAAATACACACACACCTATATTCATACACTCACTAAAGACACAAGTGAAAAGCGATACAAACAAAAGAGTTGTTGCCTCAAGACAGCACAACTGTAGACTCGATCTATACACTGAGAAAGACTCCTCCTCCTCATCCTTCTCCTATCTCACTCTCCTGATCCCAATGCCAGTTGCAGGCGAAGTCAAAGCCTGGCTTGACCATGGACGATGAGGCTGGTACTAAGTCTGGACCTCGGTTTCATCTTTATCGCTGCTTGTTTTTGTCTTTTGCTGGACCACAACAACAACAGACAAACGAACAGACGGACAATCAACAGACAGAGACATAGAACGCCTTGGGGACAAGGTGCGGGTCCCTCGTTCTCATTCTCATTCTGATTCTCATTCCTCCGTTCTGGACTGGGTAATTCAATTAAGTTCTCAATAAGTGCTTGGCTTACACACGATACGACTAGTACTAGAGGGTGGGGGAAGTGGAGAGGGTAACAAGAGATCAGACCTCCCTAGTTAGTTTACAATAAAATTGATCGCTCTGTTAGCTGCAACGTTTTCGGGTTACAAATTTCAAGCAACAAACCAAAAAAAAAAAAAAAACTGATTTGTGCCTGGTGATAAATTCAGCAACTAATTGACAGTCCCTTGTCCAGGGTATCTCTCACTCTCTGTGGCCCTCTCGGGTTTAGGTCTAGGTGTCAATTAATGCCCCGACGCACTGATTGAGCCCTGGCGATAAGGTGCCACGCATAGCGATTAAATTGTTAGACCAATTCGAATTGTATTGTCCGGAGTGCGGACCCAAGTAAGTTATATTTAAAACACCTTTTTAGTCAAAACAAAAGTGTCAAAATAGCAGATAGATACCAGTATTGGTACCGTGATTGGGACAGCGGCTGGGATACTGGTCTTCTGATTGCTGTGGAGATCGGTTACACAGCCGGAGCCGCAATAAAATGCAAACGTAGAACACCCAGCGCGACATTGAAGAACAGTAACTGTGTCACAATCGCTTACCCAAACTCTGAGTTACAGATTCATTTCACAAGTATCTCACCCTACGTATCTCTAGTCTATGTGTGTGTGTGCGAGTGTGTGGGGCTTGTCTGCTAAGTAAGAACGCGTGTAATGCAATTAGGGAATGACAACAATGTCGTCGTGTGACATGTGCAACTACCGTGTAGAATTGTGGAAATCTCAAGCAATTATAAAGTGAATCTTAAAAAGGGAAGGAGTTAGATCGTAGAAAACCAAGCACTCTCAGAAAAGAAGAGTTAATAGAAACGCAAGCATTAAATTATATATTTCATAGTATTTTACCTAAGCAACATTTTGAAATTTATTGAAAATATAAAAATGTAAAATAGCAACTTTAACTTTTTAATAAATTTATTTGAAAAGGATTATAAATATTGAAATCAATTACGTTTTTTTGTTTGTATATTTGATATTTTATTTGTTGAACAATATTTTTTTACATTTATGTATTTGCAGATACTGAATTACCTCGCAAATGATTTTTAAGGTAAGTTCTTTTTGCATAACGTTCTTTATTATACCTTTAATATTCTTTCTACCAAGATCTTACTTAGTTTATGGGTTTATTGAATTGACCTATCAACATATATTAACATGTTTGTTGTTTAAATTGTATTCAATAGCAATAGCTACTAGTCATAATAATGAAATCGTGCAAATATAATTGCACAAACGAAATTGCCAATGGTCAAGTGCCTAAATTTTGAAATACTAAAAAAATTATTTAATTTTAAGTAAATAATTGGGGTAACAATTCACGGAATTGCACAATTGAATCAAGTTTGAGTGCTAAAGAGTTGAGAGTAATTAATAATAGGTTATAAGAGTTGGGGTGATAGAGCTGAAGCCTCAGGTTCAGACCTGAGCTGGGGCTGGGGCTGAAACTGGTGCCGCAACATGACATGAGACAGCGACAAGCGGCAAGTGGCAAGTGGCATCTGTTGTGCGGTTGTCATTGCAAAAGGCGTCGGCTGATCAAATAGCGAGTACTCTACGAGCTGACAGCATAGACAATCTACAATTACCGGAGACAAGTTTTGGGCTTGGCCCACTTGAGCAACAAGTTGAGTTTGAGTTTGAGGCTGAAGTTAAGGCTGATGCCGAAGTCGATGCCGAAGCTAAAAAACACTGAAACTGAGGAGGAATGCTGTCATCATAATCATCTATCTTGCCATCTCTCCCGCTCTCTTGATGTTGGCTCGTGATTGTGATCATGGACAACAAGTTGAGTCACAGCACTTGTGGCACACAACACACAACACACAACATACAACACAAGCGGTGGCTGTCAACGTATCACAGCAGAAAATGGCGTCCATTTCTAATACGCTCTCTGCTATCTCTATCTGCTGGTGACGATGATGATGATGATGATGGTGTCGCATTATTGAATGGCGGCAAATCGATTTGCAACGTTTTAATTGCCGCACAAATTGAGAGAGAGAGAGCCAAGAGGCAACTTCATTTGCTGCAACCAAACTGCAAAGGCTGGGTGGTCCTCCGAGCAAGGCCACTTGGAGTGCGAAACGTGCCCCGGAGCTGGTCAATTGTTTGAGCCAAGCCAAATGCACGTACTACAAGTACACTTGGCAGTGCCAAGTTGCTGCGATGCAGCTCTGTCGATGTCATTAAACTGCAACCCCTGGGGATAGGCCAGAGGCATCGAGGGGTGCTTCTGCTCTAACTAACTGACTGACTGACTGACTGTTTTGGGCTGCTGGGCAGCAAATGGCTCACTTTTGGCAGACGTTGGCCAATGGCCTGCTGCTTAATCAGGGACGAGAAGGGAAGGGCAGGGAGCAGCAGCAATAGCAACAAGATGCAGATGCCACCCTAGTTGCGGAACCGATCCGTTTAATTGTGGCCTAAAAACGACACAGAGACAAAACCCCGTTGGCAGTGCGAGAGCAAAAGGCGACAATATATCCATCACACGGACACACACACACACAGGATAATTCTAACTGAGAGTTATCCTTGTCAGTCTATCTGTCTGTCTGGCTGTCCTTCCTTGCTTCGACCGCCCGCTGTGACTTTCACAAAATATTTTGGTTGTACGCAGTGCGGATTCGTGCAATTATGGGCCTGTTTGTGGACAATGTGTGTCGAATGCGACATGTACCTTGCCACAGTTTGCATCCTTCGGCCACAATGCCCAGCACAACACAACACAACACATCCTGTGGCGAGCTGTTGCCAAAACAGACCCAAGCCCAAGTCATACGGATCGTAGAGTGTGTGTGCAACAAGTTCTTTGGTTGACCAGCAGATAAGACCGAGATCTCGCACTGCATGGCTGGCCAACCCACTGGCCAACAGATCCACAGGCTATCAGCTCAGCACAGATTGAGCATCTCACTCTCTTACTCTATCTGGCAGGCGTGGCAGGAGGGCGCATCCTGGTTACTTCTTCTGCCACCTAGGACGCCACAGCTGATGCATACTGCAATGTAGACATCAATGCCTCACTCTCTCCCTTGCTGCAATACCATTCCATTTTGCATTCGACAGTTGACAGTTGACTGTCGAGAGCATTTTACTTGGCCCAAAATCAATTGTACATGGCCATAATGGCAGTGTCATCGATGGATAGACGAGTCTATATGAGGAATATTGAGCTGGCAGCTGGACCAATCAGGCCAAAAACGAAGACCTGCCACTTTATGTGGCATGCGGGCAAAAACAACCCTCACTACCACAACACTATGCAGACCAACCTCAACCTCAATTAAAAGAATAGATCGCAATCTTGGCTCTATATTTATATGGAAGACAGTTCCAAGTACTGCGCGTGCTAATGGCCAAGCAATGGCCAAAATAGTTTCCTTATTTAATCCAGAAATGGCACCCACAGTGCAAACAATAGACAATTGTCTCAATATTGCCATTTGGCACGTTCCTAACCACTGTGCCCATTGCGACTTCCAACGTCTTCTTGAGAACCCACAACCTACAGCGATCGCGTTTAGACCACACCCCAAACAAAAAAAAAAAAAACAAAAACTCGAATTCGCAGCATAAACAAAACTTTCCGAATGAACATTCAATTTGAGAGTTTCCATAAATTCGACATTGCGACAGTTTAAAATGTGAACGAGTTGCCTTTTAGAGAGCATCGGATGCTCTTAATTGGAATCTTGAAAATTAATAGAAACATCTAAAATATGAAACGGTTTGAGTTATGCATAACATGTCTAATATCATTTTTGACAGCATTTTTTCGTCTCGAAACAGTTTTGCTAAATTTATGGAAACGTTTCATTGCTTTAAAGTAGTATGCTATTGAGTCCATACTTTGTTGCGATGGATGTATGGAACTTTTTGTTAGCGATAAGACCAAATTATAAATAACCAACTGGGTAAATATTTAGAAACATAAAGTTTTTTTCAATTTTCTTTTTATAAGCTAACCAAAGGAAGTCATTAATCAGTTTCAGAAATTTAACATTCTTTTATAAATAAAAGAAATTTGCACTTTGTGCTCATGTTTTTATTTCAAGAATTTCTAGATCATGAAATTATAGGTACATATGTTAAATAAATACTTTCTATGTAAATAGTTCCCGAATTATTGACATCTTAACAGTTAAATACATATTCAGAGTATTCTAGCGGTGCCTTAGTTCATCAGACTTATATTAAGTCCAGCTCTATCTTAATAATGCTATTAAATTATCATAGGAATGTATGCTTGTAATACTTCCAAATATTAGAAGTATTTCTAGCGATATCCACTTCGCATATTCACTAGTCTTCATGACAAAGCCAAAAAAAGAAATGTTGGAGTAAAAACAATAAAATGAGTTTCAGTTTTAGCAATTGCTCGTTTATATTTATATATATGCAGATATATATATACTATATTGCGATATCTTTCATTCTTTATCATATACATATACTTAAATCTATACTATACACTTACTTATATACATACATGCATAACTACGATAATGAGATCGTTATGTCTTTGTGCTTAGTCAGCCTAAATACATATACATCGGTGTAGAACTTGTCTTTTATAATAACCGTAAAATTGTCATACTAAAATGTTATAACACTTAACTAAAGTTAACGAATCGCTCGAACGATTGTTTGATTGGTTGATTGATTGATTTATTTTTATTGATTAACATAAACAAATAATACAGTCTTTGTATATAGTCCCGATTTTGGGTCTGAGGTTTATCTGGGAATTGGTATTGGTACATATTGGTTATAACGATTACAAACTGAAGAATCCGGCTAGCTATAGCTATAAGGTACATACGATTAGCATTTAAATAATTAACATAAATTATAAGCTAAACTATAGTTTTACAGTTATCTTGTGGCTGAAGAAATCTCTCTAACTATTTTCTATTCTTTCGCTCTCACTCTTCTCTTCTTGCTTGCCATATTTTGGAATTGTTCGCAATACTTTTTACATTTGTATTCTCTTACTTTTTTGTTTCTACTTTGGCATTCATTACTCAGTTGTAGACACAATCGGATAGCTATATAAGATTGGTTGTTATATAGTATCGATTGGGCTAGTTGTGTGACTCTTTGATCATCCTTTCACTGGGGACTGTGGCGATCCCTCCTGGAGGACGCTGCTGCGGTTGCTGCTGCTGCTGCTGATTGCGACTCCAGGCCAGGCACTTCCCATGCCTGGCGGCGCTTGGCAGTCTGGAACTGGAATTGGAACTGGATGCGTGTTGGCATCCTGAACATAAAACCAATACATTTTGCATCCACTCCGCTTGCTCTATCTGCTCATGATCTCATCAATGGTGAAGCCCAACGCACGCTTGGGACGCTCCGGGGCAGCCGACGAGGACAGATCCACGGGGCTGACCAACTGAGGAGCTGGCGTCGTCTTTGGCGGTGATGTTGGCGCTGCCTGAGCTGCGGCTGCTGCACTCGTGGCCGATTCGCTGTGACTCTGCAGATGACTCTTGAGATTGGCGCGCTGATTGAAGCTGCGATGGCAGATGTTGCACTTGTGGGGTCCCTCCTCCAGATGGGTTACCTTGTGCACCGCCAGAGTGCGCGACTGGCAGAAACCTTTGCCGCAATCGTTGCACTTGAAGGGCTTCTCCTTGGAGTGAATGTAGCGATGGTCGCGCAAATGATCCTGACGCCTGAACGCCTTGCCGCAGATATCACAGGAATAGGGACGCTCATCGGTGTGTGTGCGCTCATGGATGAGCAGATTGTACGATTTGGTGAACTGGCGATTGCAGTACTTGCAAATGAACTGCTTCTTGGGGCGACTGCTGCCACCGCTGCCGCCTGCCGCAGCAGCGGCTGCTGCGCCTGCTGCACCGCTCAGCTGCAGTTTGGGTAGAACACCAAAGTGGCGAGCGGCTGCATGCAGATTGTGGAGTCCAGCGGGATAGGGGCGCACATGCGGATGGCCATGGGCCTGGGCATGAGCATGTGCCGCATGACCATGATGATGGCCATGGTGATGGGGATGCGCATGATGATGGTGATGTCCCTGTGCTGCGGCAGCTGCTGCCTGTTGTTGCTGCTGCTGCTGCTGGTAGATGGCAGCATTGCGTATCCATTGGTTCATCAGCAGCGCCTGCTGATGCACGGCAACAGGATCGGCATTGGCGCCAGCATAGACTGGATAGTGGCCATGTGGATGCTGTTGCTGTTGTTGCTGCTGTTGCATCTGCAGCCAGAGGCGATGTTGCTGCTGCTGTTGCTGATGTTGCTGCTGCTGCTGTTGTTGCTGCTGCTGATAGTGCACCATGTGTCGCATGTGCAACTGTGTGGCCACCGATTCCTCTGCCGCGACACGTCGTGGCATTGGCTCCTCGGTGGGCGTGTGCGGTGGCGTCAACATTGGCGACAAGCTGCTTTCGCGCTCCTCTTTGATAACAATGAAATCCTCCTCGGCAAAATCTGGTAAAAGCAAATGAAATATTTATTACTTTCAGTTGCACATTGAAAGCAAAGTGTTTTGCCGTCGGCTATTTTGCCGTTTGCTTGTTATTTGTTTGTTGTTGTTGCTTGTGCTTACCTTGTTCTCTGCTTATGTTAAGCTCGTCGTCCACGGTTATGTTGCTGATGGGCGAGGCTGAAGTTGAAGACATATTCCCTGCTTTTATTTTGTGTATTTCTTTTGCTTTCTTAGCTTTTAGTTTTTGTTAAGCACTTTGATTTGGTTCTTTTCGTTCTTTTCTGCACTGTCACTTGGCACTAAGTCTGTTTATTTTTACGTCTTTTGTGCTATGTGCTATGTATGGTTGTAGCTGTAGTTGTAGCTTAAGTTGTTACTGCGCTCTTCTCTTTGCTGCGACGTGCCCACGACAACGTCTCAACTCAAACTGAATTCTGTTTGCGTGCCGCGCTCTCCGACTCAAACTCGTGAAAAGGCAAAGCGACGATATGTCGTTGTGTGTGTGTGTGTGTGTGTGTGTGTATGCTTATCTCTGCTCTCTTCCTCTCTCGCTCTTGTGTGTGTGTGTGTGTGTTGGTTGAGTGAAGTGACTTCTGCTGTGGCTGTTGCTGCTGCTGCTGTGGCTGCCGCTGCTGCTGCCGTTGCTGTAGCTGTGAGTAGCGCTCGTTAATAACTGAATGCAACTGCGGCGTCGTCGACCGGTTTTGAAGCGAACCAACAGCAGCAGCAGCAGCAGCTGCCTTTGCATAGTTCTTGCCATTGCCTGTTGTTGTTGTTGTTGTTGCTTTTGCTGTTGTTGTCGGGGTTGAATTTATTTGGAAATGGCAGATACGTACACGCCTACCTGCTGCCCTGAGAAGCGTTCGGATTGGTTGATTTCCACTCCCAACGGCTGCCGTATACAGTATCTGTTGTTGTTGTTCTTTTTTCTGTCTTTCGTTTATTCGGCTGTCGTTGTTGCTGTTGTCTGCACTCTGTGCGCGTGTTCGGCAACACACAACGACAACAACAGCAACAACATGGACAGGGACTCCACGACTCCGTCGCCTGGCTCGGCTCGGCTGACTTGCCCGGGCCTGGGCATCGTCGCTCGCTCTGGCAGTAAACAAGCGGAAACCGTTGGGCTGATGGTCGGACGCCGTTGTCGGCTGCCGTTGCTGCTGCTGCTGTCGATGCTGCCGTCGATGCTGCTGCTGCTGCTGCTGCTGGCAGGCAGCCATCAGACCATCAGACCCGCATCCCACCCAGGCGCATGCCCCGGCCAGCTGGGCCTGTGTGTCCTGCTCCTGCTGCTGCTGTTGTTGCTGTTGCTGTTGCTCGTGCTGCTTTTTGCCTCGCCCCAGGATATTGTAATCTATTGTCCCTGTTGTTGCCCTTTTTGTCAGTGGATGTATATGTATATATTAGCTGTCAGTGTGTGTGTGTTTGTGCCTGATTCGTTTACATTTAAATTTTAATTTGCCATACAAATCAGAAATCACTTTTTTGACTGCCTCCCACGTTTTGCATTGTCCCATTTACCATTTACCATTTCCCATTTGCCTATCTACCCTGTTTTCCGCTTTACACTTTCAACGGAAAATTCAATTAGCCTCATCAAAGCAAAATGTTGTGAAAAGTCATTTTTCGGCGGGCGAATGAGGTGCTTCAATTTTTCATTTTCCATCACATCATTTATGATAATTTCACAAGTGCTTTAATTTTACACAAAATGAATATGCATTGAAATTTAAAGAAATTTTTAGATATTTCATGAATTCATTATTATTCATGACTTTATGATTATAATTTGTATTCAGCAGAAAAATTGTAACTTATAAACGCTCTTTGAATAGAATCTGGCTTATCATATAAAAGTATACATTTAAAAAAAAATCTCAAAATATTTCAAATGATCAAGAATTCGTTTGCATCCTAAATTTTTATTTTGCTTTTCGTTATTATTTGATTTAAGCAATTTTCACAATTTTTTCTTCAAGTGTAGCAATTTGCAATAGCAAATTAATGCATTACAATAATTTCGTCCATTATATAATCACAATTCAGCATGAAATCGCAAATCTTTAGTTCAGCTATAAAATTATGGAAAATTGAATTGCTGATGATTTTCTCTACTGTGCTCATTATTGCTATTACCGCTTAACTAGATAGTTCAAGCATCTTGTTTGTAGCATTTCAAATCGAGAAACTCATTACTGACAATTTTCAATGGTCAACGGAAGGTGTCATTTAGTTAAACTTATTAAAATAAAGCTTCAAACGAAGTATATAATTAAAAAAGAGTATTATTAAAATGAGTATTATTCGCTTCAATTGCTAGAGCAGTCATAAAATCGGTAATCAAACTACAAATGCGTTCACCGTTTTTTGGTCGGTTATCGAAAAAGATTTCTTTCTACGAATTGCAAAATAAGTTAAGCAAATTTGGCTGCTTATCAACGGGCAGTTAGTGCTTACTTTACAATGCCATTTTTAGGCCATAAAATGTATATGTGAAAGATAGGGTTAGGATTTACAATGTCGCGAAACGTGCTCTTTTGATTTGGCACTCAAGAACGTGTAGAAATAGCTGAAGAAAATGTAGGAAAAATATTTAACGAATGACTTTTACTTCCGTTAAGGATCTTAATATTTTTCTATACTGTTTTTTCTTAAATATTTCATATGTTGCCGTTCGGTTTTCAAGTTTCCCACAAGGATTAAATTGCTTGGCTGGTTTTACCGCACATTACCAAATCGACGGCTGTCATTTCATTAATTAAACATTTCCATTGTCGCACAGGGTTTTACCCAAAAAGACCGTGCAGCGACTAAGACGGCAACTAACGACGAAGACTTGTTCCTTGTTTGTTCCCAGCTTACGGCGTTTTTGACTTTTCGTGGGGAAACTCAATGCAAAAGTCAGAACCGTGCCGACGAAAGCCAATTACAAAATATTTACACAACAATTTTTCGTCAATTTTCCCAATTCTTTAAGACAACAACCGCGAGCCAGCAGAAGGGAAATAGGCAATGTCAACCGGCTAAATCAAATATCCTGGCCAAGAAATTTCCACGCGACGATTGTTTGTTATTGTTGTTGCTGTTATTGTTGTTGTTGTTGTTGTTGTTGGTTGTACTTAGTGTTCTGCTTTATGTCTTTGGTGGATGTCAGTCAGCTTTCTTGGCTGGTTTGGCAACCGACAAGCGACAACCAGCAACCAGCAACTGTCGACGTGTTGACACTTGGCAAACAGTCGGCGAACTTTTTCATTTCAAAGTGGTTCCCATTGCCTTTCCGCTCTGCCCATTCCGAATCCACGCGCAGTAATTAACATCATGTCATAAGTGTACAAAAACAAATAAATAAATAAATAGATAAAAACACAAACACAGACGGACAGACGGATTGTGGATGAGTCACGAGTGCGAGTGAGAGTGCGACACATGAAAGACACAGACCGAATATTTCCCAGCTTGCAACATACTCGATGGTATATACTACCATATGATATACGACAGCAACTGTCAACTTCCTGTCATGCTAAACGTCGACACATGCATAAAGGATTATAACTTGGCAAACAACAAATACACGCCACACATGTATTTGCATACAGCGAGAGCGAGAGAGAGAGAGAAAGAGAGAGAGAGAGAGAGCGCGACTTTCAATGCGGAAACGGAAACAGTTTGTGCACTGAGCACAGCTCATAAAAAAATGTGAAACTCATCCTGGCCAAGGACCTGGACCTAGTCCTAGAATACTGCACCAATAAAGAAGTCATTGCTGTGCATTCAATTAGGCCATAAAACCATAAAAACCGTCAAGATCGCACTGCTCGACATTAGTAGCTTCGACCTGGGCGGGTCTGTCTTTTGTCTCGCACAAATTTGGAGCGTAAAAAATATAACAACGAGAGCAGCAAAAAACAAAATCATCATAAAACACACTATGCTTAAGTAGTATATTGACAACTTACTTGGACTACATCTCTTCTCTCTCTCTCTCTCTCTCTGTGATTTTTTGCTGGTCTTCTTTTTTTTCGGAGCCATAAAAATTTGTTTGCGCTTCGCAGAAGTAATGTGTCCCTTGGCCCCTGGCCTGACCTGGTTTTTAGCAATTTTTGTCATATTTTTTGTGCTTCATTTATGTTTGTTTTGTTTTTTTACATTTCGTCGAAAAAAATTAGATTTTTTAGTGCAAAGTCTGCATTGTCTGCGAAGTCGCGGACCAAAAATGCTAATGTCACAAAAAAAAACATTTTTCTGTTGCTTCTCTTGACTTTTTACACAAATTGGTATTTTTTCACATTAAAACTGCTTTTTTGCACTTCAATTACAGCGACTTTTAGACTGACTTTATGCTGGCTTTAAATTTGGTGCATTTTTATACTGCATTGACCTTCAAATTGTTCTCAGAAAACTATAGAAATTGTATTTTTATTATGATATGAATTTAATAATGGTGGGAAAAACATTTTTAAATCCTACAAAGCATACACTCAAATACCTTTTATGATTACTAACTCATTTTGAGGTAAAGCACGCCTCTTTTCCAGCCTCCATTTATTTTCATTTTTATTAGGCTTGTAATAGAGTGAAATGGCTTATTTTAGATTGAAAAATGAAATTGAAAACTATTTAAAATTTTTATTTTAATGTTGAGTAATCCATTTTAGATAAATAGTTATTCTTCAAAAGTTTATTTCAATTCCTTTCATTTATGTTTCTTTCCTTCTGCAAATTGCAAACGTTTTCAATTTAAAATCTTACTGACTTATAAGCTGATTTTCAAGGCGAAACACGGAAGCAATTTTCCTAAACAAAAAATCTATGGAAGTACCCAGAAAATGCTGCCACGAAAACTGAAAACTGCAAACTGCACAAAAAGTTGCAAAAGTAAAAGTACAGAAATATTGAAATTATTTCAGGCCTTGAAAGTGGACTGGGTCAAATGCCAAATTTTATAATTAGGTAAATATGCGCTTTGTTAATGGTAATATTGTAAAGGGATGGGATGTGTGTGTGTGTGTGTGTGTGTGTGCAAAATGTTAAAGTCAAGGTTAGACGGGTGCATTTTGGTCATTGTTGCAATTCGCATTGCTTGCGAAAAGTATCTAAACACACCATAAACGCGTCACGCCCGCGAAAACACACGCGGAACTCTGGCAATCAAAGCAATCACAAAATATCGTTAAAGTGAGTTGACCAAGGACATTGGGCAACGAACATAAGTTGCCGCGACCAACAAACCAAAACATTGCTTCGAATCTACGAGGACGGGCCGTAACTAAAAGGGGTGTACCCTTTACCGTAGTAATTAAACAGGGTTGTCAGGTAGCTGCAGGCAGTCAGGACAGACAGACAGCCAGACAGACGGACGGACTGAGAGCAGTTCAGTCTAACCCTAAAATGTGATCGCTCTCATTGTGTGCGCCTTGTGGTGGGCGCGACGCACTTTTACTCCTTGCCTACTCGAAGGATACCTGGAAAATTGGCCAAAAGGAGTCGCGAGCAGGGATTAGCAGCGAGCAGCTAGCAGCACTTTCTCAGTGTATGCGTGTGTGTGTGTGTAAGTATCTTGCAGATACTGTATCTGTAGCTGAGAGTTGTGTTTTGGCTGTGTGGCGAATTAGCGCAAAAGGGTTGTATTTATTTGCCAAAATAATTAGATTGATCCTGGGCTGAGGCAGCGACAATTACTGGTCACATTAGCGCTCCTCTTCGACCGCCCCCGCGACATTTAACTCTTTCGCCCATCCCACTCTCTTACTCTGTCTCTGTCTCTGTCTCGCTCTTGCTCTCTGTCTGTTTGACTCTGCCATGTTTGTGTGGGCCATAAAATTGAGTCAAGCTGATAAGCGCTGGCAACAGAAATGTCGCAAAATCGCGTTGAAACCAAATCTAATAAAATGAGGAAAAAAGTGATGAGTGAGCGTGCGAGTGAGAGAGCGAGAGAGGGGGCAACAACAGCCTACAACAAACACCTTTACGATTTCAGTGACTTTGATTTTAGCCGCCGCGTTTGTCATAAAGTCGCGTCGCTTTCATATTTCGCCGGCTGTTGATTTTCATATTTTCTTAACAGTTTTGTTATTTCCTTTTTTTTTTTTTTGGTTTGGTATTTTGCTTTTATTATTTATTATTTTTTCTTCGTTTTTTTTTTTATGTTTTATTTGGTTTTGTGATTTAGCAACATGGCGGCAAATGGCGGCTACGCGTTGTCCAATCAAAAACAAAAGCGACAACGACAACGACGCCGTGATTAATGAATTACCTTTTTTTTTTTTTTGAGCTGGAGAGACAGAGGCCTAATTGATTTCGACTCTTTGGCAAGTCCCATTGAATTTTATGTTTTTTCAATTTGCTCCAAAAGCTGACACCCGTTGTGCAAGAATCGACTGCTGAGCGCTGATCTATTGAACCTGAAGCTGTGTAGCTGTTGTAGCGCTGAAACTGTCTAATTTAAGCGCTATTAATGATATACGCCCACCCATTGATAGGTCACGTTAACGCGCTCAGATCTATGTACACATTGCATATACATATACATATATAGCTGGACCCCGGGGGCATATCACTTACGGGCAACAGCTCTAATCAGCGAGTGCTCACAGTTGAGAAATCCAATCCAAGTGTGTAATTAATAATGCTGCTCCAAGAGCTGAGTTGCTCAGTTTGGTTGAGTTTTCCAGCGAACGCTTGTAAAGTATTCAAATTACGGGGCGACGAAAAGTGTGAAAATGCGTTTTCCAAAATGACATGAGAGACAAGCCAAGTCAGCCATAACATTCACTGATTTATGACTGCAAACATGTGCGACCCACCAGATCCTTTTTTTTCGGTTTTGGTTCTTGTTTTTTTTTTTTTTGTTTTTGGCGTATCCTTCAGCGCCACTTCATTGCGAGTGTCAAGTACTTTTGACCTTAGCTTAGCTCCTTTTGCTTTGCTCCGATTACATGCTCATGGTGCTGGTTATTCGGTCATTTGGTATGTTTACAGTGCGGCGCTATCCATAAATTATGTAATGTTCCAGCACAGCAACTCCTCCAACTATTTTTGTGGCCCTCTTGGTAACACGATGCCAAATCCTTTGTCGATAACAATTCTGAAAACTCTTCCAGCACTTTTTGTTTACAGCGGCAGACTAATTGTCGCAGACTCTGTGACTCTAAGCTGAAGCTGTTGCTGCTGCAGCTCCTACTGCTTGCCACAAGTGGCTGCCAGCAAAGTTCTACTTTTTTTGTTGGCAAGTAAAAATCTTTAAGATTTAATTGCAAATGAAAACTAAACTTGCACGCACTGCACTTGGGTGGCCCCGAGCCGCAGTTACACATTGCATTTGGCACTTCAAGTGCATGTTGCATGCCACTTTTGCACTTTAACGACTCTAACTACAAAGTCCAAGTCACTTCCAGTTCGAGGAATTACTTGCGATTGCAGCTAAACAGTAGTTCCCCGTTCCCATTCGGATCTCTGATCAAGTGGATTTCCAGTTGATTTCCTACTGAACCGCACTCGGTTGTCATTTGAAGATTGTTTGGTTTCGTTTTGACAACAACAGCACTTGTTCCAAGCACTCGTAGACCCAACAGACACCATGGCTTTGGTTTCGGTTTCAAAAATACTGAAAACATTGGGGACACTTGCAAACTGCACCGCACAAGTGTTGAGAAGTTCCCCTAGGAGATGAAATCTAAGGAATTTTCATCATAGTAGCTGAAACAGATGAGCGTTTTTTTGTTTATAAATAAACTAGATAACTATTAGAGATATTCTATCTGAATCGTTAAACAAATCTTTTTGTAAAGGTTTTTATTTCTATTGGTAATTGGGTTATGTTTGCTATTATTCAAAATGATTTCAAAATATTACATTTTGCTGTCATTAAGAGTGAACTACATCAATTATAGGAGTAAACAATGTTTCCTAAAGAAAGTCGTATAATTTGTAAAAGAATATTCGATTTTAATTAATTCAATGTTCCAAAATTAAATTTTCCTTTACTATGTTGAATTAACTTTGGAAGCCAAATCATAATTTCCCAAACTCTCTACACTTAACAACAGATCTTTTTGGTCATTAAAGATATTCATATTATTTTTCCAACGAAAGGTGTAAACCTTAACATCTCCATCCGCAAACATCTTCTTCAAACGATTATTTCTTGCATATCCTTCAGTTAAAGTACTGTGTCCAAATCGATGTTCTTCGATGTTGTGTTTAATGTGCAACTAATCGAACTTCGTTAGTTGGTTAACCCAAGATTTGACGCTCAACGCTCAGGTGCTCAGTTGGCAGTCGTCCTTTACACTTGTCCCTATATTATTTCCTCCAGGATAACCTGCTGCTAAATAGTCACAAATAATTATCTGTTTGGCAAATAGCCGGACAGCTTCATCCGACTCGGAAACGAAAGATACAAACTAATACTAATAATAATAAGGACATACTTAAGCGTATATCCAATCGCAATTACGGATATCCTTGAGTTACGGATACGCCAGAGGGGGCTCCGAGGTTAGCCCAAGCAGCCAGAATCGCTGGGTTTTTGCCAGCAGCGAGCACAGCGAATCCCGCACACATTCAGAGAGTGAGAGAGCGAGTGAGATGGAGGGAGGAAGAAACTCTGACGATTCTCCAAGCGAAAACGATCTGAAGTGGAATCTACACGGGACTAATGTTGTGATTAGCATCTGCGTTGACAAACACAGTGAGCGGTCCCAAGGCGAGTGGCATGACCATGGATATGGACACGGTTGACGATGGTGGTGATGCTGGAGGAGATTGCTGCGTGTGTGTGTGTGTGTGTGCTAAGCTGTGCCTCTCCCCACCCAAGATGAATAATTATAGGCGATCTTTATGCTGAGGCCCGGCTCCTTGCTGGGACCGTTAATGGGTGCGCGTACCTTGTGCGCTGAGAGAGAGAGAGAGAGAGTGACCAAGGTAGAGAGACAGGGTGTTACCTGCGGCGTTTTGGCATTCCGAAAATTCCTGCCTTTCCCTTCAATTGATGCGCTCAGTGAGTCGTCGCATTGTTAGACAAAACGAATTCACGCGTATTCCGCCGAAACTCGCTAATGGTCACAGCGTCCTCCTACTCCTACACCGAGGACTCCCTCCAGTCCAGCAATCATCTTGCTCAAGCTATAATGTTTGTAGTTGTCGTTCGACGTGTTCATGTTCGCCTTCACCTTGGCCTCCGCCTGTGTTATTAATGATGGAAATTTGAAAATACAGAAGGTTCAATAATTGCAACATCATTGTGCGCGATGAGCGATGCCTTCACCCGGAGAGAGAGAAAGAGTGAGAGAACAGAGCAAAGAGAGTGTCTTCTGCACTGGCACTCGCTTGAAAATCAGTGACTTTGTCTCAATAACAATGCTGCAAACAAATCGCCGCCTTGTGTATGCCACTTCTGTTGTTTGCCAGTTGCAGCTAACACGCGTGTCCCTGGCTGCCATTTTGCCAGCCAGCCAGCCAGCGAGTGAGCGAGAGCGACAGCGATAGCAAACGAGTGAGATCGTTTTATTGCCACATTTATGAGCCGTCCCACTTGGCAAAGAGCAAGCCAGCCACCTCCTTTTTGCCTTGCTTTGCATTGCTTTTGCTCTGGCTCTTGCTTTAGCTCTTGCTCTTGCTCGATCGGCAGCACTGAGTTTATATTGCAGCAATTTCGTATCAATTGAATGTCTTCCACGAATCCACGGCAGCCATAAAACGCGTCGCGTGGAGGAGGAAGGACAACACACAGCCAACTGTACAGATACAGATATATCTTTAGCTACAATAACCCTGAGCCAGAGGAACGACTTCTTAGCTCGCTGCCCATTTCTATGCTGTCTGTTTATGCCAATTTTTATGCGCTTCACCTTCACTTTGCCCATTCTCAATCCCATTTACGTTCTCAGTTCCATTTCCATTTCAATTTCCATTCCCTTTGCCCGTTTATTGGCCTTTTTGTCATTGCAATTCACGTGTAAAACATGCCTCAAGTTTGGTTGTTGCGCGTGCCCTGCGACTCCTTTTCCTTGCCCAGTTTTTACAGTGTTTACATTGCGCGCCCATCTTCATCATGCCTCACTCCCTACCTCTTGTGTCGCTGCTCGCTGCACGCGCCTCTCCCTTTTTGGCCATATCAAGTCATGAATGTTTATACAAACACAGAGCCAGAGCTCTGTTGACCCATTGTCGATTCCCTTGAATTGTAGGCGCACGAATTCAACTTCCTGGCACCTCGACCTTGTCCCTCCAAGGAGAAAAGGGCCTGTCCAATTCAGGGAGCTAGCGAAGCACAAGAGGATAGTGGCAGTAGCACCTTGTGTTGACGCAGGTGAAAGTCAAGATGCACTTGATGGTCGACGTGATTGATAGCGCTTTTCATATCGCTATTGTCTACGAGAGCACTTCAAATTTAATGAATGACTGCGAAAAATAGTTGCTATCTGACACTATACTACTATACTATATGTTATGTATGCTTTAGGATTATATTCGTACTACAAATGAGCACAAAGGGAGCTCCCAAATCAGCAAGTAAGATAGAAAGAATTTAATCTATAAAAATAGATTATTCATTTTCTCTGATCATTTCTATCGAAACAGTATTTTACTTACAATATATTTGTTATATTCCACCTTCATCGTTTGGAAATTAAAAAAAATAGTTGCTTCAATTACCACTTAATTGTCAATTTAAGTACTTCAGACATTTTATAGACAATGCTTCAACATGATTAAATAGTTTTGATACGCCAGATCTTATCGAGGAAATATTTGAAATAATCCGTCAGTTCCCGTGCAGACAACAAGCATTTTGATATATGTGAAGTAGTTGTCTGTAAACAGACTTTTAAAGTAGTTTGACAGTTGCATTTGTTAGCTGTAGCTTGTGCTTGATAAGCAATCGCATCTACTATCTACACGGATTTCTATTGTGGATCCATTATAAGCACCAAGGGCAACGTTGTGATTAAAGACGAAGACATTGTCATTAGCCAGGAAGAGGTACAAGTACTGCCAATTGAAGGCAGAAACTGAGGCAGAGGCAAAACTCAATTCAAGTAGCGTGTGTAGCTCTTGAGGCTAACCAGCTCCAACTGACTGAGTAAAACTGCAGCCAATCCACTCGAGAAATTGTGCAGTTATCTTTTGACACTCTCGACCACTCAGCAACCGGGGCTGGCTACCCGTCAGTCGTCGATGTTCGGCAATAACGATAGCTAAAAGGCAGGCCTGGCATTAGAAGGCGACAGAAGGACATTTACATTCAGGAACATGCTTTGTGCAGATTTTAATTAGA
Source organism: Drosophila niveifrons (assembly GCA_035046325.1). Lineage (NCBI taxonomy): Eukaryota > Metazoa > Arthropoda > Insecta > Diptera > Drosophilidae > Drosophila > Drosophila niveifrons. The sequence goes on from JAWNOC010000068.1 coordinate 12,195,245, forward strand.
TCACGGCCTGACTGGCTGTCTAGCTGGTGGCTCCCCTGCACTCTGGCCAGCTCCTTTGTCAGTGGGCAGCTGTCTGACTGTTTGCCTGCTGTGCACACATGTTGTCCACGGCATGTCCTGTGTGTCCTGTGTGTCCTTTATGGCCTGCTAATCCTGGTCATCGATGTGATTGGGCGTGTGAGTGTTTTGGAGCAGTCGAACAGGCGACAATCAAGGCAAACAGCCAGACAAATGAGCAAACAAATGAGCAGCGCATGTGTCCTTAAACCCAACAAATTGGATCATAACTGCAAAATGTCGAAATCTGCACAAACAGCGCACTAATTAAGTCCTGCTGCGACGACAACACACATTAAACAGGCAACGGCAACGATGAGCCCAAAATATCATTAAAACATCTCGATCCAAGCACCCATCAAATGGGCATCCAATAAAACTGAACAAACTGCGAGTGTGTCACTTTTATGACGTCAGCGGGGCTGCGACAAAAGAAAGAGCATTCGCATTATGACTAAGCAAAGAAAACTCCATTTTGTCACAAATTTGAAAAAAAATAAATCCCGATTGGCAACAGACCTCACAAAATTAACGCCAGTCCATCTAAACTTATTTCTCTTTAACACTTTTAAAGTTCGTGAAATCTGCAACTTTTATTGACGTCAGCAAATAGACTGATTTATGGTAAGATTTTAATTTCATGAGAACTGAATCATAAAATTATGATTAAAATAGTTTATATACAACATTGGCAGAAGTATTCAAATATTTTAAATTCACTCGAAATTAATCATAGCAATTAATTTGGTATTTTTTTAAAAGCAATAATTTAGAATTTAACCATTCGCTTGTTAGGAAGTATTATCGCAAAACCGAAATTGAGAAGTCGGGAGTTATTTGAAATATATCATTATTTTCCCAATCCTTAATCATGCATACGCATTCATAACGAAGAGGCCTTGATATCAAACTCAAGTGCTTCTAATCAATGCCATTAATTGGTTGCCACATGTGAAAATAAAAAACATAAAAAGCAAGTACATTTTAAATGTTTCTATTTAATTCTCTGATTCTAATCACCGGAATCTGAATGAATGTTTATAGGGGGCGTCAGCATTCCCCATTCGGCAATCGGCAGTCGACACTCGGCAATCGGCAATCAGCAGTCAGCAGCTCTTGCTTAGAGGCAGCCAGCAGCAGCAGCCAGAGTAATTTTTCCCATGGGCAACCTTAACTTATCGAACATGGTGCACTTCGAGAGTGGCCTGGTCTTGTTCACTTTTAATTGCTCTGTTTGCTTAAATACAATTTTATACACACACACACACACACAGACACTTCTCTTTTTTTTATCGTGGAAAACACTTAGGAGTGTGGTTAACGGTTGTTTGGTGCTCTTATCGTTTTTTTTTTTCTATTTGTGTTGTGTGCTGCGTTGTGGCCCAATCGGCGTCACCCTGGGAAGTGGGTCGTTGACAACGCCCACAATCACAACTACACAGTCAACCACCCACACACACACCCATTTTTCCCTTGGCGAGGCCGAAAGAGTTGTCATCTATACAATTGCTTTTGAAATGGTGCCACTTCTTGTAACAGCCCAGCAATCTAGACAGATTCCCTAGCCTTCTCCTTCCCTTGCAACTTTGGTTGCAAAGTGCACTTGTCCATTTTGAGGGGCAGCTGCCGCAGCTGTAGATGCATTTTGTCAGCCAATTATAATTATTATCATTTCAGTTCATCGCTTGAGGTTCAATTAACGCTTACTACTGTCCATTATGCGTCTTGTTTTCGGGGCGTATTTCCAATTCAATTGTGTGTTCAATAATCTCAAGGCTTTTGATTTGTTGAGTGTTGTGAAATAATTTGAAGCAATTTGTTACCAGAGGGGCAATCAATAGAACTGCTACATGTGTAGTTTTTGTAAGTCTATAAAGAATTTTCGAAAGCACTGAGATTATTTATTTATTTGGAAACATTTGTATTTTACACAAACATATTTCTATATTTTAATTGTATACGTATTGTAAAGCAACATATATTTTTAAATCGATTTTATATTTATATATTATATTCGCTTCAAAAATTGATTAAAACAAATAATCATTTTTCTTTGCACATTTTGAATGCCAACGTTTCTTTGCAGCGCCATCTACATTCCAAGAAAGACCAGCTGCTTTAAAAATGCGCCTTTGCGTATGCTATGAAATAAATAAAAATTTATAAAATAAATAATAGTGCGGCACACAACCACTTTAAAGAGTATGCCATCTGTTATGAATTCAGCCCTCGAAAGTATGCAATACATTGCAATTGCCCGATCGATTGCACACTTGGAGTTGCCATATGTAATGCAGAAGTACTTGACAGCTGATGCAATTGTAATTTAATCACTGCCGACAGAGAACTGGGCGCTGGGCAACAGAGCCGACACACAAAACAATCCAATTAATAATCAAACCAAATACGCTTATCAAGCAAAGCGTGTAAAATCAACATGGCATCGATGACAATGTACAACGAGTTCACATTCAAACGCGAACAGCGAAACAATGACGACGCAATATCATCAACAGGCGAGAATAATTGTTCTTGGCCTTTGTTTAACTACATTAATTGGCGACACCAGCGCTGGCAATATTCTGGCAGTGTTCCCGCACTTTGGCTTCAGTCACTTCAAGGTGGTGCAGCCGCTGCTCAGTGAATTGGCTCAACGTGGACATCACGTCACCGTCATATCGTATGTTAAGAATCCGCTTGCTGCGCAATTGCCAAACTACGAGCAGTTGCTGACTAGCGATGCGGACGAGGATCTGGCAAGCACCACCATCAATGTGGTGCCACTCACAGAGCACACACCAACTCGATCGCTGCCCGTGCTGCTCAAGGAATACTACGCTCTGTTCAGCGAGGGACAAACCACCTGTGGTCACCTCTATGCAAGCGGTCATGTGGCCACAGTGTTGGAGCGACACAAGGAACAACCTTATGATTTACTGCTCACTGAAAACTTCAACTCCGATTGCCAGTTGGCGCTGGCCAAGCTGATGCAGCTACCCATCATTGGCGTGAGTACGTGCGCCTTGATGCCGTACTTTTACGATCGCATCGATCTGCCCGATAATCCCGCCTATGTGCAGTCCGAGTTTGTGGGCTTTGCGCAGCCTTTGCTGTGGCATGAACGACTGCTCAACTTTGTGCAGGCCAAGCTGCTGAAACTGCTTTACAAGCTGCACACGAACCGTGCAGATCGGCAGCTGATTAAGCAACATCTGGGCATAGACATCGATGTGGATGAAGTGGCACGTGACCAAACCGCTTTTATACTTGTTAATCAGCACTATTCGCACATGGGCAGTCGACCAATGACGCCTCAATTGATTGAAATTGGAGGCATGCACATTACCAGTGATGCAAAGAAACAGCTGCCCCAAGAACTGGAACAGTTCCTGCAGCGTTCACCGCAGGGTGTCATCTTCATCAGCTGGGGATCGATGGTGCGTGCCTCAAGCATCGATGCGGACAAATTGCAGGCCATGCTGCAGGTGCTGTCGCAGCAGCCACTGAACGTCATCTGGAAATGGGAGACGGATGAGCATCCCCAAGTAGATGCAAACAAGTTTCTATTCGTCAAGTGGGCACCACAACTTGCGCTGCTTTGTAAGTATAAAAGTAATATTCTATTTGAACACTTTTGCTTATCTATACCTCTCTTCAGGTCAACCACGTGTCAAGCTGTTCTGGGCACATGCTGGTTTGCTGGGTATGACAGAAGCGTTGCACTGTGGCAAACCGCTGCTGATGACGCCCGTCTATGGCGATCAATTTCTCAATGCATATGCCGCACAACAGCGAGGCGTAGGTCTCAAGCTGGACTACGAGCAGATCAATGTGACCACACTGCAGGAAACGCTACAGGAGCTCAGCCATGCTAGGTGAATCTTACTTCATTTTTCTATAAATATTACCCAGCTAATCTAGTCTTGTATTGTTACAGCTATGCTGTGAGTGCTGAGAAACTGTCGCAGGTCTTTAATGGACGCCAGCGCTCGCCTTTAGAATCGGCTATTTGGAGTGTGGAGCATGTGCTGCAACATGGTCTCTTTGCCACCAAGCTGCTGCAATCGCCGGGCATTGAACTCAACTGGTTCATCTATCACTCACTGGACAGCATAGCAATCCTAGTTGTCTTAGTGCTGCTCATCATCGTCAGCTGGCGTGCGCTGTTTCCGGCACAACGCAAACGCGAATCAAGAGGGCAACGACGAGCAGCCAAAACGTCCAGGAAATAAGCAAACTCCAGCAACGAAAGCAACGTGAATAGTTAATTGGTCTAGAAAATATAGAATCAACATTTATTAGGCTTAGTCTAGTAGCGTCCACGCTGCATGCAGTCCCGTCGACACTCCTCATAGGTCAGGAAATTGTTGTCCGTGGATGCGCAGCCCGTGTAGTAGAAACTCTCGCAGTTGTCCGTCTCCTTGTTGTAAGCGTAGCGCAGTTGCCGACCCCGGCACAAGCCCGGCGCCTTTGGCTGTTTGCAAGCTAGACCAATAAGATTCGATTCTAATATCAGTTATTGATTCGGCTATCTAAATGTGTAATCTTTAAACTTACCAACCTGCTGTTGTGTTAGATTTTCAAGGCGTAGCGCTAAGCTGACGGTAATGCTCAGCGCCAGAAGCATCCACAGCACACTCCAGCTAATCATGATGTATTAATTGATTTGACACAATTTGCTTGAACAAAATTACTCTGATAGGTATTTTTTATATTTATAATTTCGACAACATGTAGTTGCGTCTTGACTTGTCACACAGAATGTTCTCCATAAAGTGAACCGAAGCATGTGACAGTTCTTTCTCAGCTTTCTCTGATTTTCTCGTATTTGCTATTGAAGTCTCGTTGCGCACGTAGCTGAGTTTTGTTCTTAAGTCTATTTTGAATTTTGCAATTTCGTTTCATTCGTTTATTTTGATTTCATTTAATTCGGCTTGTTCTTTTGCATTCGAATTGCACTGCTCATTGAGTCAAAACGTGTGTTTTGGCCAAGTTTACAGCTCGAGTGCTTCAAAGCAGGAAGCTCACCGTAGAGCTGCCGTCAAACACGCTAGTCTTTAAAATACTCTTTAAAAAGCTCCAATATGACATGTAAATGTGATTTTATTCTAAATAAAATTTAATTTTGTAAAACACTGTGAATTTTGTTAATTTCAAACTATTTTATAGTTATTGAAATTGGGTTATCCTCATCGAGACGTGTCGTTTGACATGCGGCATGTTGAGATCGGTCAACTATTGACCGAGTTATGCTCAAAAAATGATAACGCAACAACAACACTTGTTTGGCCATTTCGTTGTTCTTCTTCTTCTCGTTGTTGTTGTAAATCAATTTGAGCTGCAGCGGACCTCAAATTTCTTAATTTCTGCCAAGCGAAGTACCAGGCGAACAGAATTAACAGTAGGGGTATTTTTCCATAGAGCGCACAAGTAAAATGTAAGCGCCAAGCACAAGCACACACATACACAAGCGCACATGGCGCAAGCACAGAGAGCGCCATTCGAAGAGCGCGCATGACAGCTGAGAGCCATAATGGCGGCTGCTTTGCAAAGCACAGAGAGCGAACAACATTGAGAGTGAGAGAGCTGGCACACGTGCGCAATGCACTGCAGTTTTGTTGTGATCGGCAGCCATCCATCTACCCATATGCAGTGTGCTAGAGTGGGTGGCGTGATATTCAGACTGTAAATGCAAGTCACTGCATGCAGTGCGTACAAGCGGGACAGTTGCTGTCTTTTATTTCTGTTTGCCTGGTAGCTCGGGTCGTTTCAATGCTTTGCAGCCCAGGCAATTTGAGCTCCGGCATTTAACGTGTGACGTCATCAGCCCTTGACTTGATTGCTTGGTTGTGTGCAGACTGCATTTTGCTCATCTTTGCGTTTGTTTATTAAGCGTGCTTATCGTTGCGCCTGCGCGCAATTTGCATTGAAATTAAATAATTGTTTTAGCTTTTTCATTGCGCGCAATTTACATTTGAATGAAGAGAAATAAAAGGGCCGTTTATATACTCTTTGTTCAGCTTTGTATGAGTGATATTTGCATTTGAATAATGGAGTTTAATTTTACTATTTTGTTGACGTTTCACTGTCGGCAATTTTGGTTTATAGTAAATGGTTTAATTTATTTATTTTCGAATTTTTCATTGGCTATTTCCTCGCTATAAATTTGCATTAAAATGTAAAATAAAAAACGTTTTATTCAAAGCGCATAAATTTGTTATTTATTTAATTTCTAGCTCATTTTACTTAAATTAGACAATTAAAAAGGCGATTTATATTCATTTACATATAGATATACATAGATATAGAAAACGATGGCTAATGCTAATGACATATGGGGGATAACTGCAATAGATCCACATTAACATCATGACAGTTAAAAAAAACAATTGGGAGTAAGGGAAAATAAATGTTATGAGCATGAGGGTCTTGGTCATAAATTGCATAAAAATCAGCTTACAGACTATAAGGCAACCCGATTTGTATGTATGTACGTGTGTTGATGTGTGTGTGTGATTGTGTGCGTGTTTATGTGTGTGTGTGTGTGTTTTGCACTTGGTACATTAACAATTATTAATGATTATTAATTGTAATTTTACATAGTTTGGAAAACAATTTACATAATGGAACAGAACAGAGCTGCGACCGACGGCTTTGCCTCATTGCCGAACGAACGAACGAACCTACTTACAATTTATATCAATTTCCAATCAACTAGACAGAATTTCTCATCAATCATTACATGTAATAATAATAAAATAATAATTATAATAGTAATAGTTATAGTTTTTTGCTTCTCTTCTGTTATAGTTACAGTTATATAAAACATAAACATAAACTCGTTAATAAATTCATAGTGTTGCACATGTTTTCATCATGATGATCAGATCTGAGACAATGAGCTGCATGCTTGAGCTGTTCTGGGCAATGCGACTGTTTCACCTGCCCTTGACTTTCTTGACTATTGCTTTGGCGTACAGAATGGCGTCCTAATTCGCGGTATCCATCTATGCCATCCATTCCAGGCGCGATGCTAGAGAGCAGTGTCATATCCATAAGTTTGCCATAAGTCTTAAACACTAAAAATCTTTATCCCAGCCGCTGACATCATCTGGTGGCGGTCCCTCTGGATCTGGCGGATAATCATCAAAGTTTGTCGTATCCACAACGCTCTTCACCGTCGGCTTTATTGGTGGCTCCAGCGTGCGATTCTGCAGCGCCCACCAATAGAAGCCATCGAACCATCTGATTGAGTAATCAAATAGATATATTAAAGAATGATCAATCATGTTAATAAATTCATGGACTCACTTGTGCTTCTGTATCTCGCTAATGCCGCCACGTTGATAGCCCAAACGCTCGGCGGGATTGTCGCGACAGAGTTTCTTGATCAGATTGCTGGCATTGCGTGTTATGTTACGGGGAAATTCGATGGCATCGATGCCCTTAAGTATTATGTTATAGGTACGCATGGGATCCGAGCCCGTAAATGGAGGAGTGCCTACAAAAAAAGGATTGAATTAATTTTCTTTTCAAGCTATGGTCGTTGCTTTTACTCACCTGTGAGCAACTCAAACATGAGCACACCCAAAGACCAGTAATCGGCACTTATGTCATGGCCACGATTCAATATCACCTCGGGTGCCACATATTCGGGCGTGCCACAGAATGTCCACGTCTTGCGACCCGACTGCAGTTTCTTGGCAAAACCAAAGTCCACCAGCTTCACATAGCCCTTCTCGTCCAGCAGCAGATTCTCTGGCTTCAAGTCCCTGTAGATAATGTTGCGCGAATGCAGATAATCAAAGGCCTCCACCACGCACGCCGTGTAGAACCGTGTGGTGGCATCGTCAAAGTTGCCCTTGTCCCGCAGTATGGTCCAAAGCTCACCGCCCAGGCAGCTCTCCATCAGCATGTACAGATACTTCTTGTCCTTGAACGTCTTGAAGAGCTTCACAATGAACTGGCAATTGGCCTCGCCCATGATCTCCTTCTCGGACATGATGTGCTGCTGCTGACGCGTCTCCACAATCTGTGACTTCTTCATCTGCTTGAGCGCAAACGAACGAGAGCTATCGCCATTGGTTTGCACCAGTTCGACGCGTCCAAAGCCGCCCACACCGAGTGTGGCAATCACGCGCAGATCCGTCAAATTGATGTCCCGGAACTCCTCATTGATTCTACAAGTAATAACGTTTTAATGAGTTATAGTTTCGGATATTCATGTGATTGCTTCTTACTTCCTGCGCTCCATGGCACCTTCATCGTCGTAGCGATGCTTGATCTCATCCAGACTCGATATCAGTTGATTGAAAGTCTCGCGATCGATGACCAAACAACTGACGCCATCCGGCGACTCACAAATGATGTTAGCAGTACGCAGATCATCACTGGAAATTAAAGAGTATTTAAATTAATTCATTTACGATTCATTGCAAAACAAATTTATTTAAACTTACCCTTGCAACGCCTTCTCGCCAAAGAAGTCGCCCTTGCCGAGCATGCGTATGAACTTCTCCTCCTGTGTGTCCTGTTGCTTGATCGTCACACGCACCTTACCCTTCGAGATGATGAAGAAGGTGTCGCCTCGTGCTCCCTGGCGCACAATGTAGTCGCCGCGCTGATAGTGCGTCTCCTCCAGCACATCGGAGATTTTGATAAGCGTATCCTCCGGCAAGTCCTTGAATATGGGCACACTACAAATACAACAGGCAGCGTATGGAATAAATGTGTTATGAAAAGGTTTGCTTTGTTCATGTTTTATATTGTTCATATTATTTACTGAACCATAAAGTGACTTGTGTTTCTCTTTCTTTCTAGTATATTTAAGCTCGAGTATTCTTTAGTTACATCCTAAAAAAGCCTAAAACAACAAAAAAGACAAATTTCTAATGAAATTACAGAGTGCATTTAAGATTACTTTGGCAAACAATTGAATGGAAGCCGAATTTACTTCTTTGTTGATATCTTTAAAAATCACTTCATTAATTATCTTTTGTCTAATAAAAATATCCATTAGCAGTAATGGCAGCTCTAGTGACGTCATTAAAAAGTGAAGACTGTAAATCTTTTGTCAAGCCTTTAAAAGCAAATGCATTTGGGATGACTGTAAAGATGTGTATTTTCCGAGAAGACGCTCGACTTTTATTGCATAGGTAATTTACGATGTTTCCACTTAAAGTTTAGACCAGGCACCATTGATCGCTGTCCGGAAAAGCAACCACATCAACTCCTGCTCTAATACTCATCTCAAGCTCTCAATCATTATGCACTTTCATTTTCATTTGGTGTAATGCATTTGTGTTTTTATTTATTTTTATTTCTTTTTTTGTTTTGCGCAATTTTATGCTTGAAATAATGTCGATTGGGGTTGCGGTAATGATAGTCATAAAACGTTTGTAAAATTGGCAGTAGATGGAGACGATGGAGGGACTATCAAAATAGTTTTAGAGGCGCTGAAGCTGGTGCAACACCGAACACAAAACATCAAAAGCCGGCTGCTTCCCTGTATGCGTTCAATTAAATGCGATTAATTTGTCGGTCACTCACGGCGCCAGCTCAACTCATCGCAACTTGCGGTGTGTGTGTGGTATAAACTGGTTGTTCATTTTGATGGAAAGAAAGAAAATTTCTATGCGTTCGTTGGCCGCTCGCAAATCGATCGGGTAGCAACTACTTGTCTACTTGCCACAGCAACAGTCTGTGTGTCTGTCCATCTTGGCACGTCATCGCGCCGTATATGAAAGACGCCCATGACCATGACGACTACAAGTTCCATTTGGTCTGAGGCTGTCTGCCCATTTGATGGTGAAAGTTGTGTGCCACAAAAAAAATAACACAACACAAAAAACAAAAGCAGCAACAACTATGAAAAAGCCAAATCAAATCAAGTCAAATCAAGTTGAAAAAATCCTTAACAACATACGTAAAAAGTTGGCAGCTGCTGCAGCAAAACTCATAAAATGCTGCGGAATTGATATAATTAAGTGCAAAATTGCAACAAAATTATACTCATTAGTTGACCAAATAGGAAATCCAAATACCTTAGACATTAATTCATTCATTGCCCCTTACCTCTTGAGGAAGTCCGTGTACTCCGCTTGGCGTATGAGTCCAGTTCGCATCATGATTGTCTGGAAGCATTGACGTTCAATTGCCCACAGATTGCATTCTGTGATCGCTGTGATTGTCGCCGTGCGCTGGCAATTGTAGAGTATCGCCAATTCGCCGAGCACCTTCGCCCCCGACAACGTCGACAGATATTTGCCCTCGCGCGAGACCTCGACGCGTCCATCTGCAATAAGAGAGAGAGAGAGAAAGATCGAGAGAATTGATTGAGTATTAAATTGAAATTGAATGCGGTAATTGAAAGGCTAGAACAAACAAACAAACGCTTTGTCAATTAATGGAGAAGCGCAGCATAACAAAAAGACCAAATGCATAATAGAACCGAATATTTGTTTGACAAGCCATGGAAATCGTGCATCGTTGTAGTTCACATTGTCAGTGCTGCTTGATAAGATTGACAGCTGGCTGATCGATCGATCGACAGGCAACTAATTGTGTACGCAGATCGGATGAAGATTGATCAGCGATACATTAAAACAACAGTTCGATGATGGATTTTGATTACAATTGAGCAGAGATGATTGATCCTCAGTATGTAGTTCTTTCATAGCTACAAAGTTGTTTACTTGCCATGAGGAATTCCTATATGATTTTTCCTACGGGAATTCCTATTGGCTTTTTCCTACGGGATTTCCTAAATACTTTTCCTACAAGAATTCCTACACACGTTTTCTGACACGAATTCCTGTATAATTTCTTTCACACACTTCTAGCTGATGTTCTTACCACTGTTGTCTTCCTGCTGCTGCTCCTCCTCATCCTGCGTGGCAGCTTTCTCCTTGAGATTCCCGGTGCGTCGCCGCCTCGCGTATGTGTGCACGGGCACAATGAGACGTGGTCGGGGTATGCAGAAACCTTCGCCATTGAGATCCTTTGAGCTGCCATTGCTGCTGACAGCGGGCGACACTTGTCGCGGCTGTTGCTCCTCGAGTTTCAGTCCCTGCAACGCCTGCTCCAGACTGTGACGCCGCACTGTGGGCGGCGTTGGCGCCTCGTTGCGCATCGGCGCTCGACAAAACGAGCTCGAGTGATGTGGCAATCGAATAGTGGCATAACGTTGCACGCTCGTCTGGGAGCGACTCAAGGGCTTCGCCGTACGCGGCTTGATGGGCGGCGCTGGTGGCGGCTCTGTGGGTGGCGGCATTAGGCGTTGGGGCTGCTGGCAGATGACACGATCCTCGGCGGCCGAGGAGAATGTGGAGTAGGCGGAGGAACTGTTGCTGCCCGGCTTACTGGGCGAGGCGTTTGGTTTGGTTTTGGGGGCACGCAGCGTCACATAGCTGGGCGGTGCATGCTGTTGCAACATGGTCTGAGAGCGACGCAACGAGGGCGGCTTCACGGACACCTGTTGGCGTGGGCGTGGCACACGCGGACGCTCTGTCGGATCGAGCACATAATGATTGACAGCTGCTGCTGTTGCTGTTGTTGTGTGTGGCTTCAGCTGCTCCTGCTGCTGCTGCTGCTGCGCTTCTAACTCCTCTTGCTGCTCATCCACCCAGCCATTGTGTAGCTGCTGCTTATGGTGCTGCAGCGCCGAGGGTCGATAGCCGTTCAGCTCCTTGATGGTCTTCACAATGCGCTGATCCTTCGACTCCAGCTGACGTATGTTCTCCAGTGTCATCTGGTATTTGCTGAGCGCCGAGATGCCATCGAGGAGAAAACTGCTGCCCGCACTGCTCGCCTGTCGGCTGAGCCTGACTGTTTGCGGGGGCGTTGGAGTGGGCGTGACGGCTGGCGGGGATTGATGGTGCTGATGATGGGCCTGCAGCCAGTTGGCCTCGTAGAGGGCGCCCATGGTGCTGTTGGTGTCCAGCGAGAGACTCGCATCGACGGCTTTGCCCGGATAATGTTTAATTTTCATTGCAGTTGTTTGGGGGTTTTTTTGTTTTTTTTTGTTTTTTGTCTTCGTTGCTGTCGGATTTCGTTTTTGGCCTGCAGATTTCACTGGCCGCTGACAACACGTTGCTGTGATTTGTGTTTTGTTGCGACTTTATTCATTTGTTGTTGTTATTGTTATTGTCTTTTGCATAACCCTGCGATGAAATTCGCGCTTGGAATTTTGACGAGTCACACAGCTGTCAGGGAGTGAGGGAAGCCGCGGCCAATACCTAATTGTATATTTGGTTTTCTATTATTTAGATTGATAAAGCGATTTGTTGTTGATGTTGTTGTTGTTGCTGTTGATGTGGTAAACTTTCGAAGCTTGTCGCTTGCCTCACGTCGCATTTTGTTTATAGACAGTTTCAGTTGTTGTCTGTTTGTAAAAACCTCGAACCCGATGACGAACTCCGAGTAACAAGCTAAACCCAAACTTTAAACAAAACGCAGCCAACTGTTTAAATATTTGGCAGGCACTGTATTTACCTTCTCTCTCTCTCTATCTCAATATTTCTCTACTCTCTGCTCTCTGTGTGTGTTTTTGTTAACAAAACAAAAGCCTAATGAATTAATAGCAATTAGTTAGTCGAGTGCGAATTATTTTGTTGCAATTTGAATGGGCGTGTGAATGAATGAATCGTGCTCAACGAGTGCACGCGTTTCAATCAACTCAAAAGCACTCAAAGCTGTGGAAAAGAGGGAGCAATAAAAAAATAAGAGAGACAAGTTTGAATGACGTATGTCATAGTTTGACCTGGCTAATAATTGTTAGGCAAACAGCTGATCGCAAAAGTGGAGCATGACTGTTCGGCGATCACTCAGTGATCGTTGTTTGTTTGTTTGCTTGCTTGTCTGTCGACAACATTGAGTCATACACTGAGCGCTAATTATAGAGCTGGGGACATCGTTGGATGACTGATCTTCAGTTCGATGATTGAAGCGTGACTGATCAGTCGAGTCGATCAGACAGTAACTGCAGTTTCATTGTCTGTCAAGTGTTTGCTAACGATTATCGTTAATTCATGTTCATTTATGAGGATCAAATGAAGATCAATCAATCGATTGTGTATTCAAACAATTTATCATACTTCAGTTGACTTCAAAAACAATTAAAAGTTTAAGAATTAAGAAAAATGCACTTAAAATATGATGGGTTAAAAAAAAACAGGATTATGAAACACTGTCTAGGGAACTTGTCTTTAAAAATACATTTCATTCATGGTTTCATTAAAAATATCAAAGTTGAATATGCAAAAAAATGCAAATTTCTCAAATCAAGTTGAGGAAACGGCACAAATAATAAGCATTGAGCACTGAGCTTAGCTCTAAACGATCACTTAATAGTACGATCCATTTGTAGACTATTTTATAATTGTCGACAATGAAAATGAAAACGGCATAAAACTGAACGAAAACAATAAACAATTGTGCGAAAAGTAGGCCGTAAATACGCAAAGTAATTGCTGCTCAAATAAGCAAAACAACAAAAACAGACAGTAAAGCATTTATGGATTGTTAACATCCGAGTTAATCGACTTTTAAATAAACTAATAGTTTTAATAGCTTAATCACAGTAGAAGCGAAATATCACAGTAAAGGGAAATGGCAACTCTCAAGAAAATCTAGTCTCGAATTTGTTAAGTTGTTGTGTTGTTGGGTAACAATAAACAAATGAGACAATCAAGCTGAATAAACAACCTCGAGCGTCAACTTTTCGAGTCCATTCGCACCGATCAGTAAATAGCGATGATTATTGTATGACTATTTGCGTAACATGTCCCAAAATAAATTGGCGTTTTGAGTGTGAGAATGCAATGGAAACATTGCTTGAAACTCGCTCTGCTTATCAATGAGGTTCGGGTTCTGCTGAGGTTCCAGTTCTGTTTCTAAACTGATAACAGTAGACTCGCAATCACCAACAGTTGCCGATGCGGCCAATTTTCCACTCTAACAAATCAAATGGAAAAGTTCGTATAGCGCACAAGACAAGACAAGGGAAAATAACAAGTTAGCAAATTGAAAGGCGCCGCCGACAAACACGAGGTGCAGAGTTCAAAGAGTTTTTTTAATGATTTTTTTGGCGGCCTCTGTACGGCTTCAATTCAATGCGGAAATCCGTCATGCAAAGTTGAACAACATCAAGAGAATCAACAAAAAAAAACACAGAGGAGAATGCAAAGATCAATTGAACGAAGTCTCAATGCGCTTACTCGATTGCAAGTTATTATTTTGTGTATTGAAAGTGAAGTGAGTATTGTTGGTAAGTATATTTAAAATCAACTGAAATTCGTTTGATATATGACTTTCAATTAATAATGTGTTTCTTTTAGAATCTAAACTTATTGAACTTGCCGAGTTCCCTTTCTCTGTAGTGTATTTAAGCAAGCCCACTGCAGCTGGTCAAAAGATTTTGCAATGCTGAGCGTGTTGTCTTTAATGGAACTGCTGGGCAAGGTCAACAAGTTCGCTCTCGGACTCGACTCTTAACTCAACTCATAGCGACTTGGCTTAGCTTGGCTTGGCGTTGATTTGAATACAATCGCATTGAGACAAGAATTTGCAAAAGCCGTTTCGACTTTTAGGTTTAAGCATTTGGCTTTTAGAGCTTGCGACTCTTGCCATGGCTATTAATAAATGTAACGGTGTCTCGACACCCAGCCACAGTCACAGCCGTAACTCTGCGACCAGCCTCAATTAAAACTGGAGTTAGTCACAGGCAGTTGGCTTATGTGCCAAGGGCAAGAGATACTCACACTCGCATTATAATTTGTTCACTTTGCATGACATACTATACAACACCATTATTTCTCTTGCTGCCGCTTCTTATATTATGTATATACTTCCATCTCTTTCTCTATATGCATCTCATTCAGGGCCTGTCTCTGTCTGACATTAAAAATTCCATTGACTTAGTCACTTTTTATTTATTTTTTAACCTGACCGCATTTCATTTGCTGTTGCCTCGTCAAATTATAATAATAAATATTTATAGTTTCTTCTTCTTCTTTTTTTTTGTTGACGGCTATGCTAATAAAGAAAGTTTAGATTGATTGACGTGTTTAGGATCTATAGACGCGATATATTGCATATACTTTAGATTGTAGTCAAACCAGAACTAAAACCAAACAAGCAACCACATGAGCTCATTAGCAACAACATTGTGAATCAAATTTGCAAATGTGAACAATGAATAGGGAGATTGAATCTTACAAACGGGTATTCAACATTCGGCATCATCAAGCAAACCCGATCGTATCTTAGATAATGTTTATAATTTGTAATAGTTCCCCCTTAAAGCTCTCAAGACTGATTTTATTAGTGTCATTCGGTAACAACAACAACAAAAACAAAACCTGATACAATTTCAGATAATATATTATATGCATGATCATATAACTTGAGGTGCGTTTACTGCCAATGAACAATCGAATTGTTTGTCTGTTCCCGTTTTCACTTTCGCGCAAAAATCTCGCTAATTGAAGGCACACTTGACATTGAAGCTCGTGATTTCCATTTTGCAAGAGCAATTAAATGCAATTTCTATATGTAATCTTAATGGAACTTTATGCAATCGCATTACGATTGAAAATGTCTGACTTTTGGAATCAATTCGATTGTAAATTAAATTCTTTACTTTTATAAAACTTTTTCGTCATATGAGTTTTGTAAGACGTCTATAAAAATGTTTGCTGAAATTCGACTGCAGACAATATTTGATTACTTGCGAATTAGTAATATAAAATTCCCCTAATAACTGATAAGCTTGCGGATTTTTTGCAGGTAATTCCCAAGTACAAGTCTGTTAATTAACACCTATCCAATTCAATTTAAACCCCAAAACTCGACTCATATTACGATTTGTAATTTCCATAAACTTATTTTCAACTTGGCTTCAAGTCAAATTGGCTGTCCATTTCCAAATGATCAAAGCTCATTTTCCCAATACAACTTAGTATTTACATAGTGCCCGATCAACCTGTTCGTAGCTTGAGGCATTCAAAATGTTTCTTAATCATGCGATAGAAAAGCAGAAAAACTTGGCTCATTTAGCATGTCGCAGAGTCACAGTTCAGAAAGCTTAATGATGGTGCTTAAAGAGGGGAACTCGTATGTGGCTTGATGGCCTCATGCCTGAAGACTGGCTATGGCTACTGGAAAAGTGAGAGTGCCCCCGGCGACCCCGTAGAGACCGGATTTCTAGCCCCCAACATCAGCTGTTAAACGATCACTTGGGACAAATGAGCTGCGGATGAAGTAAAGTGAACTGAAGAAGTCAAATGGGAACAAAATGCGCAACATTAACACACTTTGTTATTGTTTTTATTTTTATTTGTTTTTTTTTCTCTCGTTTTTTTGTTTTTTGGAATTCCTGTATCTTAAGCTTTGATTGTCTTTGACTTTCGCACGATTTCTAGATTTCTAATTTAATGTTGCTTGGCATTAAAGCTGCTCTTGATAGCCGTATTTCTTTTGCTCTCAATATGAAATGCTGCCCACGTTTTCCGCATTTTGAAATGCAAAGACCTTTCTGTGAAATTGTCTCATTTCTTTAGCAGATTCTTACTGATTTGTTTCTCAACACTCTTGGTGAATTCTTGCACGATTTCAAAACTGTAATCAGTGCTGACAGTACTCGGTACATTCATTATCTGTTATATCTCGCATTATTCATTATATGTATTTTCTTTATACACATTTCTGTAGAGTTACGTTACGGGTTTTTTTTTTGGGTTGCCGACTCGACATTTGGCATTTTTGTTTAGACCTTTATTCGAGTATTTTATTAGTATTTTTTGTCTACACTTTTTTTTCGGACCAATGACCGACAAAATGCGCGAAATACAAGACAAACGAGGGAAGGGGCGAAAGAGAAGCTGCAACAACTGTGTGGAAAACCACAAACCGGAATTCTACAAGTGATCTTTTCGTTCAATCGACACAACAACTACAACCACAACAACAACAGCCAAGCAAATGTACTGTAAC
The DNA here is from genome assembly GCA_035046325.1 of Drosophila niveifrons. NCBI lineage: Eukaryota > Metazoa > Arthropoda > Insecta > Diptera > Drosophilidae > Drosophila > Drosophila niveifrons. The sequence continues at coordinate 12,212,294 of JAWNOC010000068.1, forward strand.
TTTGTTCAATTCCCGTTCCGTCTCACACTCTTCGCCACGCCTACAGCAAGCTGATGGTGGGCAGGAGTTCGGTTCGTTGTGGTTCGGTTTAGTTTGATGTAGTTTGGTTTAAATGCGAGTACAAAATGCACTTTCACTCTTGTTTCTTCGACTCTTTTTGGTTTTTGTTTCTTTTCAAGAATTCTTCGAGCCAAAAACAATTCGAGGAAACCGCATTGCTTGTTGTTTTTCACAACATTTCTGGTTTATAGCCGGGTTTCGATTTGGTTTTGTAAACACACATGGGAATTATAAGCGTAGAGCAAAACGGAGGAATATGAAGAGAGTTGCGAGAGCGAAAGACACGAATAGGTTTATTTTGTTTATGTAATTCTCGTGTTGAAAATAGCGCAAAATCACTGTAATTAAAGACGCGCACAGCAGCAACCACAGCAACAACAAGTCGTTTGAGTATTTAACACAAGTATTTATTTCTATTCTTTTACTTTTGCCTTCTTTGCTGCTACAAGTTGTTGTTGTAATATTCCACGCGCGACGAAGCGTGTACAACATACATACATTCATACACACATGTGCATACACAGTATGCAAAAACTGCAGCCGAAACGAAACAAACACGAATCACCAGAGCTCACGACTCACGTTGAACCGAACCGCAGACAATTGTTGTTTGTTTGTTACAATTGTTATTGTAATATGCAGGCAAAGCGCGCATGCGCCTCTCACGTCCACTCGCTACGCTGCCTGCTTAACGAATGATTTTGCTGTTATGACTCAAACAGCCTCTGAGCACCAGAAAGCAAGAGAGCCAACGAGTGTGGTCGTGCTATCTAGTTGTGTGAGAGCGTCAGCTTGGGATGCGGTAGACAGAGATCCGCACAGCTGAGCGCCAAATGCGAAGTGTGTGTGTTCGTTGTGTGCGGGTGAGAGAGGGTTCTGGACAACAACAGCAGAAACGTGTGCACACACACACACACGTGTAGGCATTCAGGTAAAGCGTAAACGAAAACAAGTGAGTTAAGAAGACAAGACAAGGTCGACTTGTCGATCAGCTACGCGACTGTAAAATAATGTATCAAGCAACCGTTTCGAAATTCGGAATTGTGTCAAGTGTAATCGTCATGTATTACATATAAAAATAAGTTTTAACATACTATACCTATAATACAACTTTAGGCAAAATCGTTTACTTATAACTTTAAGGGGAAAAAGGGGAATTACTTCAGATGGATGACACTTAAATTTTAAATTTATGATCACTGATATTTTACTGAACTCATTATCAAGGAAAGATTGTTTCCGTAGCTAATAAATTATATTTTAATTGCGAACATAATATTACATATTCTACCGAACTTTTCCCTTCTTTGCAATTGAACACACGCTGACTAGCTTTGTTATTAAATATTTATAAGTGTTTACCAATCAAATGGTATTATTAGTGATGCTATAACAGAGACAGCCATAAATACAAACACGTCGGCCTTTATTGTAATCAGTACCATTTCATTTCAATAAGCGAATTCCTTATCAAAACGTTTAACGTACGTACATACGTAAGTGACTATACGCTACACGTACTTTTCTTATCGCAGTTTTATAAAGCTCACATGTCATAGTTGGTCATGAGTACTAGTCGCTGGGTTATCGTATTCATTCATATTCATTGAGTGAAGGGTATTATACGGGTTCACAAGGCAGCGCTCACAATTTTCGCACATCTGTTTGCACAGATCAACTCTCTCTTGCTCTCGCTCCTTTCCTCTCTGACTGCATTTGCATGTGTGTGCCTGTGTGTGTGTGCAGTGGATAGACAACAGCTGCACCATGACATCTGTTGTATGTTATTTCGGCTCCAGTGGAGTCGTACCGGGTTACGGGTACTTGTACTCGTACTCCAAGTTTGTGCAGCCGGCTTTCAAGTGCGGAGGTTGCACAGATTAAGGAAGCAACTGTCGGTCGGCGGTTGCATGATCATCATCGGGTTCCGTCTTAATGAGGAAGCGCACCAGCTCCCCAGGTTAATAAATCCAGAGTCTCATCGCAAAGATTATAATAATTATATATGCAAAAGATACTTTTCGTACATAATGCAATTAGCTCAGCGCTGACGCAATTAAAATGTAAATTAAGTCGACCACTAAAACTAGCACGAAGAGCACAACAACAACGACAAAGTTGGAGTCTAAGCTAAACCCCAATTGCTTCAACGTGCAACTATTTAAAACAACAATTGGAAGACCAAAGCACACCCAGAACACGAATAGAGAAACATAAACAGAATTAAAGACAAAGCCACAAGAAGTAGAAATATGTTAAATATGAAAGGAAAATCGTAAACTTTGTATGTTTTTGGGAGCAGCTGTCTGACATTTGGTTGCAAAAAACCTCTCAACGGGTTGTGTGGGTGCGACCACGACCACGACCCAAGTGCATAACTGACAGGGCACTGGCAGAGAATCGAAGCTAAAGCTAAAGTCGAAGTCGAAACCGATGCCAAAATGCCGCAACACAGTCTCGGCGCACGTGCAACAGCAGTAGGCATGTGTTATCTGCCGCAACGAGTTGCACGATCAGCAAACGGATCTGCAACAAGCAGCAGTGGGCGATGAAGAGCAAGCGTACAGCGAATGCATGGAGGGAAAGTGGCTGCAAAAATGCAACTCCACTTGAATGCAGTTGCTTCACTTTTTCATTGCATACTTTCGGGCCGTACTTAAAAGTGCAGCGAAAAGACACCCAAAAATTATTGCATACTTCAAGAGGCGAATTTCAGTGGCAAACAGATCGCTTTGATCATTTGTTGACCGCACAAATTGGAAAAAATATTTAGTAAATACAATATTCGATTAATAGCAAATAAAGGAAAATCATGTAGAATGAACATACTATAGATTTTATATCAAAATCAAGCAAGTGTGAAAACAAAAGTTTTAAAATATCACAACAAACGTTATGTATTAAACGTAGTTGTATTCTATTCTGCCAAAACTTTAAGTGAATTTAGTACCTTTCATAAGGCAATTCAAATTTGGTGCTTAACAGTAAATAACTTTAATTTCGACACTCACCTTCCATAACATAGACAATGCTGCCGGCATCTCCCTCCTTGATGATCAGATTCTTGGCTGGATACTTGACTGGATACATGCAATCGACAATTTCGCGTATTTGCGCCAAGTCCAAGTTCTTCATGAAGTCATTATCCAAAATGGCCGTTTTGATAAGTTCACGGGAGCTGCAATAAACCGATAGATAGATAGAAAAAGCAAAGATTAGTATATATAGAGAGAGACAAGTGCAAGTATATTTATAGGTAGCGATACAACAAATTAGTTACAGATACTGAAAATGGTAGCAAGCTGTCAATGGCTAGGCACTAAAATGAGCCATGAGTCGATTATTTGTGGACTTAACAAGAACTTCGACAGAGCCCGTCGCGGCTCATTGCGCTGGCAATGGCAAAAGGCCAATTAATTTTATGGCTGACACATATAAATCGTTTTTTATCTGGTTCGCCAGTTTGGCTTACAAGCAACAAGCACCAAGCAACATGCAGCATGTCGTTGTCCAAAGATACAACAAAAATGAAATAAAATCAAATGAAATTATTATGCTCGATAGCGATATGAAATTAATACAAATTCGAAAATTGTATGCCTTGACTGCGTGCATCGTAGAGTGGGAGATCAAAAGAGCAAGACAGAGAAGGAGAAACAGAGGGTTAAGAGAGTGAGCGAGGCAGACACATGCCATGTTGCCAATGCCTGTAAATGTCAAATGACTTTATCTGTCAGCGTATTTGACAACCAACCGACCAACCGTAGCTGTAGACTTGGCCGATTAATTAAAGCCAACTCCACAAAGGCATAGCCTTAGACTTCGACTCTAGGCAGTGAGGCCGGGGCGTAACTTCGCCTGTCGTCGGTGGGGTGCCGCAAATGTTGGTCAGACAATTTGTTAAGTTTGGCAAACGGTGCGCATGCGCAATCTCAATCTCCCCAACGACAATGATGAGAAGACTCGCTGGCAAAAAGTGGGCAGCCACTAAAGTCATCTACACACATCTAGTTAAATGACCCAACTACCTGTAGCGCCTGTTTGGCAGCTAGTCGCATATTTTTGGCACACACCGCACTTACAATTAGCAATTTCTCATTTTCAATAAAAAATTAATAAAACACAGATACTGGCTACCCGATACTCGAGGAAGCGACCAATTTAATTTCACAAGCGCCGTTTTATTTTAAGTTTCTTTTTTTTTGTATATATATATGTAAATATATTTTTTTATTTTTTCCTTTTTTTTTGCGAAAGCTAAAAATGCGTATTAGATTTCAACGCCCCGCTTGAAGCGTTGGCTTCTTGGACGCCCCGAAACGAGTTGGACTTAAAGCGTTTTCATGCGGTGTTTGCGGCATAGCTATTGGTGCAACACTTGCGGCGCTATTCCAACGCCACAAGTTGTGGCATTTACCAATACCCTGGGTATAAGATGAGAAACTTAAGAGGAATTTTAAGAGCGCTTGAAAAATGGTGATAAAATTCTATTGCATTTAAGGAGTAATAAATTTGTTTTGAAAGCGAAGTTTCATCCCTTTTTTAAATTGAATTGGAGGAATAGGAATAATGACCATTTTTTATTAAATGAAGAATCACTATACAGAAAAGAAAATGTACCATAACATCACAGTTTTAAGATTCTCATATAGAAAAATTTGGTACTCAATGTTTATCTCATTAGTAAAATTTATTCTAATTTTCTTAGACAATCGAATAGACAAAAATAATGGCCAAAGCTTTCTATGTAAGTTAAATGCTTTTTTAATTAAAATTATTTATTTAAAGTTTTACTCAAACTCGATTCAATTCAATGAATCTGCAACATTTTGTTTTCAAAACCATTTGCACAATCTTTCCACCTCTTCCGACAACTCCAGTTTGTGCTCGTTACAGGGTATCTTTTAAGTCATTCATGCTGTCTAAGCTGGCGCATTTGTTATGCGTTAATTATCACTGCTGCACCACGCACTAAATGCATGTGGTGTGCAATTTGCGGTGCCCACGGTGCGACAGTGCCACAAACGGTGCAGGCAACGACGATGCAACGCGCTTTTTTCGCGTGTGTGTGTGTGTGTGTGTGTGTGTGCCATGGTGGCATGGTGGCAGGGTGCCACTTTCTGGTCATGCCACCGCAGGCGAGTCGAAACAATTAATAGCTTCAATTAGACCTACGGGGCGTGCTGCCAGCCAGCTAGGCAAACCAGGCAGTGCCTGGCAAGCCTGGCAGCGTTCCAGTTGTCTGTCGGAAGCTATAACCATTTATATGACTATATTTGTGCGTAAATTTTGATTTTATGTGTGCCAAGGCGTCTCCCCCTGCCCCCCTGCCCCACCACACCTGCAGCGTGTCGAGCTGCACCCAGATATTCTATCGGAATCAAAGACCTCCGTTTTGTTTTTGGGGCGGTAAAGATCGCAGATCATAGATCGCAGCTGTGAATTGCGGGTGCGTTCAAATTTATGCGACTTAAATAGTTGGCTTTTGGTCTCGATCTCCGCGTTGAATTGAAAGTGCCAAGTGGTTATTAGCGACAGCTAAAAGCAATGTGACAACTTTGGACCCACCGAACTGCGCTGGAATATCCATAAATGTGTGGCAAAGACACACGCTTGATCTATGGCCATGTGATGTGTCACATATTAATAAAGATTTCTCGGGAGATAAACGAGGCATGTTAGAGCCAAAAGAGGAATGGCAATGCGAATCAATTTGGCTTACAAAGTGGCAGAGTGCAAGGAATGGCAGTAAGCACTTGATTATTGATGCAATCGAAATCTTAAATTAAACTGTAGTTTTGTGCAACTTTTACCATTAATAAATTTCGACGTTCTATTTATAAATATTGTTGCATAGCCGCAGGTCGGTGGTTTCATTCCAGATATATGTACATAAACAAATTGTATCCAACAGACTTGTGTCAGACAGTGCAATTAAAAAACTATTAATCTGCGTTGATGGTCCATTAATTTTAGCCATAAAACATTGCTTGTTCGTCTTTAATCTGGCTAAAGATCACAGCAAATGTACAACATCAACAATTTAATTGATCGCAAAATGCAACAACATAAATCTTTGCAATTTAGTTCAAACTCTATATACATTGGTTTTACATGATTACAATTTCGAATTGTGCTATTAATTTTATACGTTAATTGCAATCAAAAAAAAGCGTTTGATTGATCAGCCTTTATATGAAATAAACTATAGTGAACTTGACTCATTCCTTGCGTTGATTATGCAGTTATACAACTGACTTGGTTGTCTTTTTACTGTTGGCTTTACACAGCAAGTTCTCAGGCGACCCGCTGTCACTTGGGTCTCGACACAATTTCGCACAATTTGCTGGCATTATTTATTAGATGGCCCCGCTGAAAGCCACCATGCGGCATTTACGGCGTGTATATGGCCCCCAAAGAGACTCCACTCGACTCGAAGTGGAGCCACAGCTTGTCCAGTCGAATGAGACGCCGTCGAGTTGCATGTGGAACGCTTGTGCCTACGGCGCTTTTGATTTATGCCATGCAAGTGTCAAAAAATGTCCTGTTGCACACACGCGTTGCCATCGGGCCGCACCACAGAGACATGCGGCATAGATTTTAGTCATAGATAGAGTGCTGCAACACACACACAGACTGCAGACTGGAGACTGCAGACTGGACTCTGCTGGTCTGCGAGTCCCGCCCCCTCGTGTCGCATCGAGTTTTCGACCATTAAAAAGGCTGAATTGTTGACAACGCATTCGCAGTCGGATTTCAATTTGCCGCGATTTTCAGTGATTGTGTCAACGGCTTGCAACGTGCAACGCACTATCCACTGTTTGCGATACGCCAAATGCCGCATAAATTGCGCCTGAGCTAACAAATTTGCAGCATTATTTAATGCCATATGCAGATTTGTCAAATGCACACACGCAAAAAAAATATTCAAATAACCGAATAAAGGAATGCAAATGCATTCAAATATTCCACACTTAATAAAAACGAATTATGTAGTCAAATTGCGATTAATCCAATGGCTGCAACTGCAATTCCAATCGACAAATTGCACAACTAATCAGATTGCAATTGTTATTGCGGAGAGTTGTAAATAATACGAAGCATTAATCTAATATTGAAAGATTTTCTAATTAACTTTAAGGAAAATGAAACGAATAAATTTGACACACAAATGTTGACCTTTAAGTTTCTAAATTATAAGATACTTTTTTTTATTTATAATTCTTTAGCCTTTTATGCAAATCAGTGCCATAACAAAACGTTTAATTGCAAAATTCGTCATGAGCATTGAATAAAGACAAAATGATCGCTGCATTATCTATAAGTAGATAAACTGTTTTGCCAATTTCACAACGTTTTAATAATCGGCTCATCCATAATACTAATTATAGTTTTACGTTTCAGAGATTAACAAATGGCATTGAACTTTGGCATATTTATTTATTTCTCTTAATCCTCATTCATCCTTTTAAACAAAACACAGTCGTAAAAACGATCTTAAATCAAAAGTATGAGGAATTCCAACAATTTTCGACTGTCTCGAGATCTATATTTGATATCGGGGCAGACAACATATCATTGGCAGGCAATTGAGCGCGCGTGTCGTCTTCAAATGATTCAAATGATTTGCTCGAATGCCCCTGGCGAATGGTGCAGGAAACATTGTGAGGAATAAATAAATATTTATGTTTTTTTATGTTTCCACAGCAAACAACAAATGGGAAAGAGCAAGAGAAAGGCAAACAAATATCGCACAGCGAAAACAGATGACCACTAAGAGATATCATCGTGAGATCCCAGTGCGATTCGCTGTTCCAGACAAGCGCGCAAGTGTGAAAAGCATAAACCCGACAGATCTGTTCAGATCGGCTATAAAAAAAAAAGAAACAACACACATCGTGAAAACACCCACGCATTTTCACAAGACTTTTTATATAGCCTTGGCGAGAGTTTTTGCTACTAGGCAACGAACTTTGTTACCCAAAAAAAAAAAACAAAAAATAAAATATCTGTGCTCGATTCGAAGTTCGAATACCCTCAGGGGACTTCCCCCGCATTTATGGGAAACATAAACCGATATATAAAAATTTTATTTATTCAGTCATAACATTAAAAATCAATTAGCAAGTGTATTCACTGCTCGGTGTACATAAAATCGTGATGCTACCTTTCTTTATTTTATTATTTCAAATTGCGATTTTGATGGCACTTTTTTATTTTCTTTCATTTTTTTGAGAAAGATGAATTTATCCACATGACGCAATGAAATTGCGAATCGTGCGGTTTTTTTTTTGGCACTCTCTCAATATATATCGAACTTTATAGGCTGCATTGCTATATGACACTGGCCAAGGCCATTTCATTGATTTTTTTTGGGCCCGGTGAACTCGCAACTGTCAGCGAAAATTTAATAAACGCATTTTGGGACACTCGAAAGACGCCGTTGATATTGATTAAGATCGTCATGCTGACGCTAATAAAGATCCCTATCGGCATTTCTATATATATATTTATATTAAATGTTATGCATGAGTATATAAATAGTCATAATGTGACGCTTATCTGCAGCTAAGTGTGAGACGCGCTGATCTTTCACTCGCCGTAATCAGTAGCAAATGTTCTAAATTTGTACATCACTTTCTATGCGACGACCTTATACACTTTTTTTGTTCCATTCCATTTCGTTTCGGACATAAATTTACACTGTTTCTGTAAGGGATTCAAGGCACAAAATGCCACAACCAATTCACTTTTATCTTAAGTTATTGGAACTTTCTTCATCGAACATTTGCAACTCTCCTAAAACTCAATTTATGGGGGGAATTCTACTGAACCCTTGTTCCATTCCACTTCGTTCCATAAGGAAATAATGATGAATAATTCTGTGCACAAACTCACCGCTCATCCTTTTCGTATTTGGGGAAACTGACATTCTCGAGCAGCACCGAGGATTCGCTTTGGGGTTCCGCTGAGATGCCCTGGGCACGTTGCCGCTGAAACGTTTGTCCCGACTTCCGGGTGGCACCCGTTGCACTGTTCGGTCCAGCGCTGCTGCTTGTCGAGGCGGACGTGGCGCCAGCACTGCGACTGAAGGGGAAGACACTCTGGAATTTATCGAGATGCGAACGCAGCTCGGCGATTTCGTTGTCCTTGAACTGCAGCGCTCGCTGCATCTCCTGTATCTTCAGTTCCTTGGCCTGTATGATCTGTATGAAGCGCTCCTCCTGCGGCGTGGCAGCCACATAAGTATTGTTGCTCATCATCAGCGTGGCATCGACCATGCCCACCGGTGAAGGCGTTGCCGAGCCGCTGCCGGCCGTCCAATTTGAAATGTGTAATCCCTGCATTTGTTGGGCCAGCGCCAAAGAGTTGGGTGGCTGTTGCTTCTGCTGTTGGTAATCCTGCAGCTGATCGTACTGCTGCTGCTGCAGTTGAAGTCGCAACTTTTGCTGCACCTGTTGTACGGTGGGTGAGGGACAGGTACCGGGTATGGCAACCGGTTGACTAATCGTTGCCGGCTGATACAACACCTGCACCGGGCTGCCAGTGGCCGTGTAGACGCCCTGGGTCTGTGCCTGCAGCTGCTGCAGTTGCTGGTAGCGTTGCTGCAACTGCAACTCCTGCTGGTGGAGCAAACTGCGCGGATCCGTGTGCAGCTGCTGCGGTGTACCCGATGGCGGTGTGCCGTAGATCAGCGTGTGTGTCAGCACATCCGAGTGGCAAGGTGGCGCTGGTTGTGGTATCAATCGCAGACCGTCCGCTGTGTGCTCCAATCCAAGCACTCCAATGCTATTGGCTGCTGGCAGCGTGACGACGCCACCGCCGCTGTTGTTGTTGTTGCTCACGCTGTTGAGGTGTGGACCAAAGTTGGCGTTGTTATTATTATTAATATTATTGTTGTTGTTGTTGTTGACGATGTTCACCAGACCCAGGTCGGGCTGAAACTGATAGTTGGCGTTCGGCTCCTGCTGCATGCTGATCGCTTTTCGCAGATTCGACGGAGACGACGAATAGAAATTCGGAATCCGATTCGGATTCCGACTCGTGCGCAGTCGATCTTCGGCGCTGCTGTGACGCCGATACCGACACAATAAGGCAACAGCAATGGGGGAAAACGGTATGCGGTGTATGCGGGGGGGCAATGGCTGGGAATATGTTTGTTGTAATTCTATTGCTTCTGCTTGAGGTTGGGGGTGCTGCCGCTGCTTTGCTCTCTCCCTCTCCCTCTCGTTCTCCTTCTCTTTTGATTCCGATTCCGATTGCGAGTTTAGCTCTCTTTCGTTATGTGCTATGTCTGGCGGTTTGGCGTCAGTGTCGTCGCGATCTCGTCTGATTATCGCTGGCTGCAGCTTTTGATATTCGGCATAGACTGTAACGGGTGTTGATGCTGTGCTGCTGTTGCTGCTGCTGGCTGTGGGTGCATCTGTGGTTGCTGTGGTTCCTGCTTCGGCTGCTGCTGCTGCTGCTACTGTTGCGAATGTGTTGCTGCTCAGCTCATTTGAGGTGCTCAGATAGTGACTATGACTATTGCTATTACTATTGCTGCTGCTGTTGTTGTTGTTGTTGGCTGGCCGCTTTGTCGCGAAACACAGCCTATCAAAGCAAAAACGCATCCAGGCGGCTTTCCAATAGAACCGCCGCCAAGTGGAATTCGCTTAGTTGCTTAAACGCAGCCCTGCAATGAGACGAACAAAGAAAGCGTATTGATTAGCAAGTGTTTCAGCTTTTAAAGAAAGAGTATTGATCAGCAAAGGTTTTGTTTCAGTTCTTAAAATAAAGGGTATTACTTAGCAAGAACTTTAGCTACAGGTTGGCATAGAAAAGAATTTAATTATTAAGTGCTTTACAAAGAAGCACTTAGCAAGAAATAATACTTCGAATTGAAAAAGAAAGATGATTTAGCAATGCTATCTTGCATGCCTTAGCATTAAAAGATACTTCAGTGCATACACAAATATTGTTGCTTTAAATTTAAGTGGAAAGAGTTGTGATAAACACACATTTTACTTATAAAAGAGAGCAATGCTTAGCAAGTACTTTGGAAAATGGTTTTAGTTGAGATATTGCTTAATAGCAGATTATTCTTAAGAAGCAAAAAGTATTTTTTAGCAAATGTTTTGTTTTAGTTTCTAAAAGAAATGGCATTCCTTAGCAAGTACTTTATATACAGATTTTAATTGAAAAGGAGTTAGTTATCAAGGACTTAAGAAAGAAGCAGCCTTGCTTAGTAGAATTTAATACTTCGGATTGGAAAAGAAAGATGATTTAGCCAAAGACACGTCATTGATTAGATTCTTAAGCAGAGAAAAGAAATCTTTAGCAAATGTTTTGACTGTTTGGCTGTTTTAGGCTTTCAGTAAAAGGGTGATTCTTTAGTAAGTATTTTCCGGTTTAAGTTTAAAAACGGAAAGGGTATTGCTAGGCAGTTTGAGTTCTAATAGAGAGAGAGAGAGAGCATTGCCTAGCCACTGTTTCTGCTTTGAGTTCAACCGTGATTTCAACTTGTTAATTGAGTTGCCTGCGCTGCTCTTCAATTGCTTTCCATTCAATTGAATTGCTGTGCTTCTGCCGCTTTTGCTGCTGTTGACACAAACTGAGTGTGAACCCAACCCAAATTTAAATTCCAATTCGAATTCGTATTCAAGACAATCGCCAACGTTTTGAACATGCTAAATGCCGTCCCACACAAATTAGCAACAGTTGCCAGTTGTCGCCCAACAAAAAGCCAAATTTGCTTATCACCAGGCGTAGTTTTTTTTTTTAGGCTACCACAAAACAGCAAGTGTACAAAAAATCAAATGGTTTATGCTAAACGATACCCTTTAATTGAAAGTGTTAAAGCATTTCCGAGAAATTGTAATTAGAGAGAAATAATTGAATGCCTATTATTGTCATTACAAAGGCATAATCTGTCGATTTTTATTGCTACAAAAATCAAAACAATCTCTTATTTAACCCAATTGTGTATTACTTTGATGAAAAGTACTTAAATGATATTCAGTTAAACATTTAAATCTTACTTTAAATGGCTTGAATTGATTAAATGACAAAAATAAGTCAATTAAAGAAAGATTTTAATGCTTAACTGAATATAAATTTAAGTATATTAATCAGCAATCTTCACAATTGAATAATGCAGATGTTAAAAATACTCGTTCAGTAAAGTTTTATGGAGTGGAATCAGCTACTAAATGAAATAAATTTAAATTAAATGTGAAGTAATTAAATTTCGCCCTCTAATAAATACTCTTTAAGTCTAAGAAGAACAAAAATCATCTCAAATATCTTCACCATCCTTGGTAAACAAATGCCCCACCTTTACCCTTTTTTTTACAGGGTATGCTGTGATATGCAAACATTGCCTACATGACTTGGCGGCTTTTCGAATGTAGTATCTATCGCCTGAGGCGCCGCTCAATTTTTGCCTATCGCCCCGCCTTTTTTTTATTCCACGATAACAGTGCGAATTATATTATTTAATTTTATTTCAATTCGCTTTTTGTTTTTGTGATATCTTGATACTCGTTTTGCGTATGTTATTTCTGTTAATATGAATATCAAAGAGTCCAAAATGCCAGGAACGTTGAGGAGAAACTGGCACAGACAACTCTTGACATATTTCTGCTCTTGGCGCTTTTGTTTATTTTGCTGTTGTTTTTGGCTACGTTTAGACAATAATTCAATTCGATTCCAAATGAAATGAAAAGCTAAAAATATGCCAAAAAAAAAAAACTAAACACAGCATCTGAGTGTTGGGCTATAAACGTATAAACGATAAGCAATCAGGTTTTACTATTTTTTTTTGCCGAAGAATCCCCGCGAGTGGGCTACCAATTGAGACAAGTATTGATTGAGAGAAGAGAGGAAGGGGCTCGGTTCTGAGCTGGTTGCCACAACACGCAATTTTGTTATGATCCACAAGTGGCAAACTAAAGATCAATTAGAGCACACCTGCAGTCGAGTTTTAGTCTTCAGCAAACACTGCGAAAAAGTGTGTGTATTATTTTAAGTTTTATTCTTGATTTAAAAGAGACTTTATAATGGCAGATGTTTTTTGTTTAATTTTTTTTTGCGTGGGTTGTCGAAACATTGAAACTTGCCACTCAACATGCTGAAGATCAGTTTCGAGCAGACGTTGTATAAATTATGGAGAAGACTTGTAGACTGCAAAAAAAACTTACAAGTCATTGCAGCTGATCAGCGATCGCTAGACGATCAGCTAAATGACTTGATTTGTGAGCGAGTGTGCTTAAAGTTAATGCGATCTCGTGATCTCAAATGATCCAAGCGAATGATCCCTTAGCCAATTGACATAAATACTGTGAATTTGTATGTGAACGTTTAGCGATGCCAAAGAACGGATCGATCAAGTTTTTTTTGCGCAAAATGATCGTATTAAATGTTAATTAGCATTTTGATGATCGCACATCGGATTAATGGTCAATTTGTATGCCAAGCTTTCGCACACACACACACACACACACACACACACACACACACACACACTTCATAAACAATGCGCGAGACAAAACAATGGCAAATGGCATTGGGGACGCCCCGTCCCTCAGATATACATATAGTATGTATATAGGGGCAATTACAGCGCGTAATTGGGCGCAAAAACAACTCCGAGAAAGAAAGAAACAAACACAACAAACAGTGTGGCTAAAGAACAGTGAAACAATCGACGAGAAGGAATAACAAATTAAAACAATTGACACAAACGCGTAGCTATTGCTATTTTATTTATAGAACAATTGACAGACCACTCAAAAAAATATTGGAAACGTTCGTCCCTCCGTCTGCTCAATAAATGCCCAATATCTGCTGCTCGTGACAGGGTCAGAAAGAGAGGAGAGAAGAGGAGAGGAGAGAGAGACAGTGGCAGTGGCTTTTGGGCCACTTAAGCGCAATTACGCGTGCAATTTGTTTTCATCTCGAGCACATAAATAATAAACACGGACGGACGGACGGAGCGACGGAACGTATACGTAATATTTTAAATGATTTTATGCTTTTATTGTCATTTAAATGATGCGAGAGAGTGCCAGAGAGTGTGGCAACACTGTCCGGCCAGTGTAGCCATCGAGAAACAGGTTCTTAACTTTAATTAGTATTATGAAAACATTTATTAAACCAAAAATAAACGACAACAGCAGAAATATTTTTACGAATATGTTTATAAATTCATATTCATTACCCAAGGCAAGGCGCCTTGGAATGTCAACGCTACCCAATCGAGGGTATTAACATCAATCGATCGTGAGTTCATTCATGCCACTGATAAGACGACACACAAATAAACACGACACAACAACCAAAATTCAGTTATATATATAGCATTAAGTATACGTTTATATATTTTTGGTTGACCTGTGAGAGATCGAGTACAAAGTATGTCGCCGCCATATTTGGCCAGTTTGTTGTGTGTGTGTGAGGCGTGCCGAGATTATCAATGTCTACAAATTGTACAACCTGCTGGAATCGTGATCGCGATCGCGATCGTCGTTGCGATCGTGTTGCCAGGAAATTTCAAATTTGAATGTTCTTTTTGTGCCAATGCAAAAAAAGACATTGATAAGTTTCGCTTGTCAGCGCAGATTCCTAGCGATCATCTCAGCTGTTGTTTTAACTGATCTCTTTCAGTTTGTATTTGCTGCCTTAATTAGTCTAATCGAAATAAACAAATAAGGTGGAAAATTAAACGAGCCGAACGCATTTGCTAATGAGTAAGCATTTCGAGATTAAAACGATTGTTGCGGATGATTCATTAAATGATCAGCCCGTTGTCGAGTGTCGAAGCTAATCGATTTTGACTAGAGGAAACGATCCAAGTATTTGCAAACGAGGAACTGAGCAAATTCGCAATCATTTCAGACTACGTGCAAAGATCACAAAAGATTACACTTTACACCTGAAGGACTTACAAGTGGAAGCTAGAATAATTAAGCAATCAAAAACAAGGTTACCTTTTTTTGGATTGGAATAAATATATAATAATAACTGCAATTCACAAAAATGGTTCTTTAAACATTTCTTCCATTATTGATGCCCATCTTTAGTTTAATAGCTAGACAAAAATCCATGAATTTAAATCAAAATAGAGAAATTAAAAGGAAATTGCATACTAATGAAATGGCGCTCAAAACTCTTCCTTTTCTCTGACCAAATAAAATGTGCAATTAAAAATTGCGTACGCACATTTCCTTAACTGTTGTTTGAGAATTTTCAACTAAACGTTTCGAGCATTCTTTGATGCCATTAATCGAGTCTGTATATGGCAAACTAATGATCAATTTTGAATTAGCCTAAAATTCAATTGCAATTTCTACTCTGTCTGTTTGTCTGTTTCAATTGACATGCTTTAGCTTCCTGATGGCAATCATCATCATCATCATTAAAATGATGATCGTCATTTGCTAATCAAAAGAGACAGCAAACAAAATGCCACAAGACATCTGAATGCATGCAGCATGATGCATGATTTGTTCGCCACAACTGCCACAGAGCTGTCAGTCAACAAGTTGGCGACAAGATAAACACACACACACACACAGACACACATCAGAACACAGATACAAATGTGCCTGCCTCGGGGATTGATACACGAATGCGGCATGCCAAAAATGCAGCTCATTCGAATCATTTAAACATAATTAAGCGGTTAGCTCGGCCTACGAATATGTCTCAACTGGAGTAGAGAGAGTGTGTGTCTTCTCTTTCTCCATCTCCTCACTCTTTCTCGTTGATTGAATTGAGACATCAATTGAAAGTTATGTCGAGACCATAACGGGAGCGTTTAGCTCTGAATCGTGTGCTATACTCAATATAGAATGTTATAATTATAGGTTTCAATAATTCTCAACTGTCTCCGAGTCTTGTCTGCGGCTTCCTCAACCCGAAGGCATGCGAATACACTCAAAGAAAACTTTATTCACAGCAATTTGGTTGAAGAAATGAGAACGAGTATAAGCTGGATTTTTGTTTTGTACAAATTGATCGACAGACTTCTTGCTGCTAATTCTGTCAATATCGTAAGAAGCGTGCAATTATTCAAGTTTTTTATGTCTTTTGTTTTTCATTGCACATTCTGTAATAAAATGTCGTAAATTGTGCGACTTATTGCCAGAATTACAGTTTGACCCCGACTAATTAAGCGCGAATAAAATCCGCGTTGATTTATGTTAAAAAAAAAGCAAATGTTGTGTGTGGTTTTCAAATCGTAAAAGCGTTTTTTTTTTTCTGTGATGTCGTTGGTGGGTATTACAAAAATACTCATTAGTCCCGGTGACACGTTCGCTGATCGATCGATTGCAGTGGCCAACGAAGGCAAAAACTGATTGCCTGATAACGCTTAAAAGACAGTCTATACTAACTAGTTTAGTTTCGTTTGCTGGTTGGTCGATTCAATTTGATATGCTTTGCTCAATTTGCTAGCGGTTGCCTCCCTCCTCCTGCTGTCTCTCACTCTTCCCTCACTTCTCTGCTTTCTATCTATGGCATTTTCATGGCAAAATCGACTCATTGGCAATTGGCATGAAGCGCACGTTCGATCAATTAAAACCTTCGCACAGCGGGACAACAACAACGGCAAAAGTCGTAGTAAAACAGTTAAAAAAAAAAATATATGAAATGAAACACATCGTATACAAAATGGTTGAGAGAAAAAAGCGAGTGCGGAATTGGATTGGATTCGTTTGGGTTTGAAGCGGTTCAAGGGGTTATTATCAAGCTCTCTTTCTCTCTCTCTCTTCCTCTGAGTATATCCATCTCTTTCACATACTGTCTGTCGTAAGGTAATGGATGACAATGGAATGCCAAGGTTAGGGTCAGTTAATCAAGTATAGGAAGTGTCGTTTGAAGATGACTCTAAGACTAGGTGGAAATGGGAAGAGCTAAAAGAAAAACTAGAATCTTCAGTTCATTTTAATGAGTTTCACGAGCAGACATTTAACTAATTACATGATCAGCAGTTTTGCATAGATCATAAAGCAACTAGGGCAAAAAGAACAGCATAAAATTGAAGTACGCCTCTATTAAAGATAACGCTTACTATAACGTATTATTTTATTGCATTCCATTGTCAAACACCAAAGATAATGAGTCACATATAAAGAGGAACATATCTAAACTAGTATAGTTGGTATTTTCAGACAAATAATGTAGTAAAGAAAGTAAATCTGTCAAGGGGAATAATAAATACCTAAAGTTGTTAAGCTTTAGAAGTAATTTTGCTTCAGATCGAAGAATCTGCAAGATCAAAAAACAAAAGTAGTCACAGCTCATACAAAGAAATTCATATTGAATAAAAAAGAAGCAAATAAAACTCGAACATGAAACTGTGTTCAGTAATAAACTTGTGTGTGAAAGACTTTTCCTAGCGTTAATTTCCATGTGAAACGAGAACTTTGGAGGCAATTGAGACATGCGTCATATAGATACGATGTGTGAGACATTCATGTTCTACATTTCCGCGCCCTCTCTTCACAACTGTATCTCTAAAACTCGCTCTATCTCTGCCAAATCGAGCAATATCAACTTTCCTTTATGAATAGCGCTTGTTAACACGCGTTAAACTCATTTCATTTGTTTATAGTTATGCACACACACACTTTACACACGCACACACACACACACACACACACATTCTAAGCAGCAACAGTCATTTGGCATTTCCGTCATAAGCATTAGACATTAAACAGCCCATCAAAATGCCATCAAAGCTGCATGTAGAGCACTTTCCCGTCAGCATTTATCATTTTTTATTTTTTTTATATCGGAGGCAGGAAACAGAACCAGAAACTATTGAAAAATCAACTGTGATCACGACTTGGATCCAAAATGTGGCCACACAAGACGCGTGTCTAATGATTTTTGATTATGAATCGAATGCAGTCGACAGCTTGACATTTTGGACAGCTGGCGGCATCTGTCGGCCGGTGGCCGAAGCTGTCAACAAGGAGACATGCGCGATGTGTCCAACGGTAGCCGGATTCGCATTTCAATTAAAAAATAAAACGCCAATTTGGTCATCACACACACAGTTGAGTTGAGCATAAAATTGCACGCCTGGGAGAAACTGGAACTGGAAGTCTCCTGCAGCCTGATTATGGGCATTACCTTTGTAAAGATGGCGACTCCAAGAGAGACTTGCACTTGGACTTGGCCAAAAACAATTTGCACACACACACACACACGCACACACTTAATGAACAAGAAACAACATGAGCAGCGTTGACAACGTTGACGACAGCTCGTAATTAGTTAGTGCGTATAACGAAGCGTTTAACCGTTATGAAATTAATTGAGACAACGCGTCTGGGGATCGCCAGAGAGATCATCAGATCAGAATGCTGATGATGGCGCGCCAAGAATTCTTCTTGATTCGAAAACCGTAAAATTTGTAGCGACGTTTTTAGTGTTTCTTTCTTCTTTATGTGTGAACCGCTTCGAGTGAGCGACGCTCGAGAACTGAGAGAGAGAGAGTTAAATAACAGCGAACGAACGTAGTAGAGTCGCCACAGCCTATCGATAGTAGTTGATTTCGATGGCAGCGACGTCGCCGTCACAGTCGCCGTCGCAGTCGACGTCGACGCTGTTGTTATCGAAGTGAACCCCCAGAAGCGCTTTGCAGTCGACGTCGCCATCATCGTTCCCGTTGCTGCTACTGCTGCTGTTGTTGTTGTTCTTCTTTGTTGTTGTCGTTCGTATGTCGTTTAAATTAAAACTCGGAATTTGGCTGAAACCAGTTGATTGCACGCATACACACACACATACAAATACACAGACAGTTGTGACTTGTTGACGCCTTTGCGTCTTTGCTGTGATTCGTGCGTTGGGTTCGATTCGTTTTAATAGAATGGTTGCAACAACAACAGCAACAACAGCAACTGCGATCTAATTGCTCGCTTGCATGCTACAACAACAACCACATTGAAACAAGTATGGCAGTCTAAGGCAGTTTATGTGCTCAGCTCAACTGACTTGCCGATACCCGATACCCGATACTCGTGCCCTGCAGCATCTAAACAATTAACGACACATTCGATAACATCGACAGCAGCCATGCAAAATCTTATTTATGTTGGCTGCTCCCAACGGAATGTTTATTACTCCAGCGAGCAACCTAACTGTAATATAATTGGCACTTCAATAGCATTTATCGTGTCCAAATTAATATACCAGCGTGTCGATAGAAGTTTTTATAGATTTATCGAGTGAACTATTTAAATTCCAGCGGATCATAAGGAATTTCTGAAGAAGAATTTGTCGTCATATTCCATTTAAAGTGTTTGTTAAACACTTTTAACAAGTTTTGAAAGAATATTTGAGGTTTGTCGAAAAATTCAGTAAGCATTTAAGTTGATCATAGGGCATTAGTTATATTATTTTCAAATTGAAAAGTATTTGTGCAGATAGAATATTGAAGATGTATAGAGAAATCGATAATCAATGCTGATTTTACAAAATTTAACATAATACTTTGAAAATTATATTCCGTTTGTATTTGACCATTTGAAAAATGGTTTTTGAAATAAACTTTTAAAGCATACTTTTGGGTTTCACTTCATTTATATTTATTTATAACTTCTTCCAATTCATATTCAGTATAAAGAAGAACATTATTTTATGCAAATATTAATTTATTAACTATCACATTTTAAAATTATGAAATAAATATGTTTTGATAAGGATCATATTTTAATATTAAGAAATAAAAAAATAAATTGTGACACAAAACTTTAGCCAAATAAATAACTCAAAAATTATAAATACAGCATCAAAAAAACTTCCAATTCCCTACTTTAATAGTCATGTCTACCCTCTGTAGTATTTGCCTGTACGGGTATGCACTTCCAGGCACGCATTGTAGCCCGTCAACCTGCTTTGGAGATTTCCTAGTCGATGCATATTTATGAGTCGCTTGGGGATCAGAGCATTTCGCTTGACATGCCCGTAATTTAGAGGATGTGAGGCAAATATCTTAATTGTGTGTACGCGTAGAACGCGCTCCCAGGTGGAACACTTGGGAGCACTCACTCTCTAATCGGGGGAAAAGTCGGTTAGAGAGTGTGGAATTTTAAAGCACTCTACTGGGCGTATACGTGATCATTATCGCAAAACTTCATTGGAAGTAATCGCATATTTGCACCATATATTATACAATTATCACTAATAGTTATATTTGAAGTCAGCTGTTTTTTTTATTATTACTTTCTAAACATGACTTGCTCGGTTTATGCCCCAAACAGATCACGCATACGCAATGTTAGCCATTAAAGCGTTTCCTATAATTTAACTAGAAGTTAATTCTACTTGAATTTACTTCAGTTTTTGCTCTCTCTCTTGCCTCTTGAATGTCGCTGGCAGCATTTTCGATTGCATTCTCAATAAATTCGTGGACTGATTTATTATCGTCACGCCCATAAATCATATCAATAGCTCTACTATATTTTGATATATACACGCGCTAATAGTATATATACTAAATTTGGTCTTGTCGACGCGTTGTATTTGCGGTGTAATTTCGTCACAGCCAATTGTCGCCGAATTGCGATTCTTTTTTTGCATTTTTACTTTACTTTACTTTGCTCTGCGATTGCTTGACTTTGTTTTTCGTTTTGTGCCATAATTACAAAAGCTTGTTTTGTTGCGCCTGGCATTTAGGAAAAGTGATTTATTTATTATAAACAATATTACCGCGCATGTAAACAAAGCAAGTTACTGAAAATCCAAGCAAACTGCCAAAAGCGAGGTGTGTTCGCAAAGTGATCAAATCGAGTTGGAATGCTACAAACAATTGTTCGACAAAGTCCTTGTTGAAAAACGATTCATTGGCTGCGTTTTTTGTAGGTAAATCAACAGAAAACAAATTTAATGTCGAATTTTTCTTATTGAATTCTTTTGTTCAAAGAATTTTATATTTTTTTTTCTTTGTTTTCTGAATATTGTTTTTGGATACCGCATTTTTCCATTATGAACGTTTTATTTATACATATACAGTAACTAATTGTTGGTTTTTTAAATATAATTCTTTATAATTGTTTTCTATACACTTTTCTGTTTTGTCTACACTTGTATTAATATCATAATTATTCTATCTAAGTTCTATAACTTCTGCTTAGTAAACGATATATTTTTGTGGCAACCCTCGCACTTAAGACTTTATCAACCAATACTGTGGCCGCTGCTTTAGGACGTGATTCCAATAAATACATCAAAAAGTTTTATTTATTTACACATTTTTTCATTTGCAAATCGGACTACACGCAAAGCTTTTCGAGTCTTACGGGTCTCAGAGCTTACAAGTCCCGTACACTTGATCGGCCACTGAGCCCAAGTTGAGGTTAGGTTCGGTTCGGTTCGGTTCGGTGCATTTTGGGGTTGGGTAGATGATCGTACAATCGCACAAAGATTCAACGGCGATAATATTCGATATTATTGTTACTGTCATTGCTGCTGTCGTTTTTGTGTCTGTTTGCATTTGACGGCATTGGCGACATTGATAAGCCGCTGCGAGCTTGTAACTGCGAGCGAGTTTATGTAATTATACTATATACTAGACGATATACATACATATATATTTTATTTAATTGACGTAATCGAAAGGTTATTTGGGCGGCAACGATAACTACAACAAAACATCACGGCATGTTGTCGTTATTTGTTGTTGCTATTTTGTTATTATTATCATTATTATTATTATTATTGTTGTGTTTGCATTCGGAAATAGCCCGGCCATAAATTGAAATTGAGATAACTGTATTGCAAGGGAACCGGATGGAAATGTAGGAAGTACCAAGCAATAAGGCCAAAAATTATAAGTGTATAACAACAAATATCAACAAAATTTGTATAAAAATAAATTGCATGCTGAGATTTTTCTAAATTTTCCATCACCGCGTTGGTAAATTTTTCCATAATACATTTTGAGAGCTTTCGCCTCATCAATTTTCCGTTAACATTGCTGAATATCGACACAAAAGCTTTTATTTGTCAGCACCGATAGCGAGAGCTTTCGACCACGAACGAGCTTATTCCGCAAAAGCTTTGCGACCGAGGCACGTTGTCAAGTGCCAAACCAAATACAAAAAAAAAAGAGCGCACAACTTTTGTAAACATCGGCAAATCTTAAGTGTCTCCAAAACCAAAACAATGTCTGATTAATTAAACATTTAAAGGCAGAAAATTTGATCAAATTTATTGATCTGCTTGGGGCATGGATCATTTAAAGGGTTCAAAGCAATGTAGGCGATTAATAAACAATGTTTTGCTGGCATTAATAACAACAGCTGTTTCAATGCACAAAGAGCTTTGACGCTCTCTTTTCAAAGGGTTCTCTTAAATGCTGTGGTGGCTCTCTTTGTGTTATTGCCCAGAAACGCAATGCTGTCAAGATCTGACCACATTCCTCAGCGCTGCAAGGTTTGACATTTTGTTTACTACAATCGATTCGTTCACTCTCTCATTCTCTCTCTCTTTGTGTGTGCCGTGTCACAGTTGAAGAACAATTTGAAAGGCGACCTGCAAGCCGTAAACGTAAACGTAAACAAGGCAGCGACGCCAACTGCGAGATTGTAAGAAAAAAATTCGCCATTTCGGCATGAATTTGATATGCCGCTTATACAAGCGCAACGAAATTCAGAGGGGAACTGAAGTAAAAATAAAAAATGATTTTGCAATGACAACAGTACAAAAAAAAAGAGGGGCGCGTCTCTGGACGGACAAATCTCCAATTGGCCGAAAAGCCCACGAAACTAACCATAAAACGCTTAGCATTCGACTCGTCTTCAGGGTCTTCCATAACTGGAAACCTGCTCGTGCTCGGTTCAATAGTCTCGCAGAGAATATTCATTATCTCGATTTCGATATGGCTCATGACTACAGTCTGGCCAAAGTCTTGGCCAACAACGAGTTACGTCTCTAATTATAATATTTAGATTAGTGTCGTAATTTGTTATTGAATCAAACTGTTAAAGCTTTTAATATTTTTATGTTCCATTCGGTAGTCGGGGGATTTGCGAGCAATTCGCTTATCTTCCCCTTATGCAAATGTTTAAATATAGCTGTGCGAGACGGTGAGTACAGATAGTCGACTAAGAGATACCTAATGCACAGGTAAAACTGTATTTACATTTTGCCCAGTTCGAATTATTTTCAACTATTTTAATAATTAAAAATATGTATAATAAACAGGTATCTGTGATAGAAGTTCTTTACCAAAAATATATGTATATATATAGATACATCTGATCTATAATCTGTTTCTGATAAAAATGCAGGTGAAACCAAAATTCCCGTTAGGCCAAGAGTTATATTATCATACCGGTTTTATTGAATTTAATATGTGTTCAAATGATATGAAACAAAATTATTTTTACTTGTTATGTCTTTCCGGTATTTAAGTATACTTTTGTATTATTAATTATTCCATTACGCATCATTATATATAAAGCGACGAAAATTTCACTATATATGAATGAATCTTCATGATTTGTTTAAATCTATCCAACTAATTTACATCCTCCCTCATTTCAATTATCTATACAATTTTACTATACCCAACATTGAACGTGCCATAACTACAGAGTATGCAAATTACTGATATCACATGATAATGCATAAATTTGAAATGCTATATCAAAGCTGAAGGACAGGCAACATCAAAATGTTTAAGCCACATACAAATCGGCTTAGTTTCGACCAAGTTGTTAATTTCATAGCTGAAGATAATCATTTATTAGAAGAGAGTCGAGAAATTTCCAAGATTCCAAGAAAGACATTTCCAGACATTGCATTTCCTCATGACTTTCGTGTCAATCAGCTTCTTGTCAGCTTCCTCGCTCCATCTCATTCTCTCTTTCCTCTTGGTGTGTTTACGTTCTTGTTATTCAATTGGTAGAAAGCATTCGATAGTTGCCTGCTCTTGCTCTTCCTCTTCCTCTCTACTAGTTTAAAAGCTGCGCAGTTGTAAAACGACGCGTCGCAAAATACTTGAATTATTTTATGGTACAAATTGTCAACTATACGAATGTATTTTATTTTATTATTTTTCCGCAGTTGTTGTGTGCTCGCTGCTTTGGTCGTTTTTGTTTGCTAAACTTTATGACAAAAGTCTAAAAATAAATGGCAAACAACAAGAAAGGCAGCAGCAACAACAACAACAACAATAACAACAACAAAGCACTGCCTTTGTACGTGAAGTATGAAAGCAAAGCAAATGAATATGCAAGTAATGCAATAGCAACAACAACTCAAACTACAAACTACAAATGACAAAAGTACAAGACAACAGCAAGGGCTCAAGTTGAGTTGTTCGCTGAGCTTTGAGGCTGAGCTTCTTCATTGATTATTCAATGCAGGCACAAGGGCACACACTCATACACACACATAGCGACAAAGCGAAGGCTTAAGGGCGCTCAAAATGGCGATAGCCTTGTCAACTTTCCACTCGATTGTGCAATCACAAATCGTAGGCGTAGTCCATAAATAAAATCTTATACAAATGTACTTCATTGTATATCAGTGTGTACAACAAATTAATCATGCAGCAGTAAACAATAATTGCATATTAATACTCACATTATGACAAGCTTGTTGAAAATCCAAAAGAAACTGAACTGTGTGTTCTCTCTCACACTCTCACGGCGCTCTTATTTTCACTGCGCAGCCGGCTTTTAAAGAAAGCTCCTGTTGTTGTTCTTGTTGCCTGCCACTTGTTGCTTTATATGTATTTTATTGTTGTTGTCTGTTCTCCACAGGAAACACAAAATTAAGGCACACACATGCAGGCGACGCCGCGACGCCGACGTCAACGTTAACGCCGCTGCACTTGGAACTTTGTCACAATGGCCTCTCTTCTTCTTCTGCTTCTTATATTAACTTGCAGTTTGCTGTGTAAGAGTCTGTCTCTGTATGCGAGTATTAAATTAAGTTTAAGCAACTTAATGCAAGGCACTGCTGTAAGAAAAAAAGAAAGAGCAGCAACAAGTTGTGTGGTAAACAAGTGTTCTACAACAACACATTAAAGCAAAGCACGCCTTAGTCGCTCAGATCCTCTCTGTTCAAATACGCTCTCTTTGGTATTTCTGTTTTTGTTATCACCTGAGCGCGCCAAGTGCTTGCTGTGCTCTCTCACTAAATCACATTCTCTCTCTCTCCCTCTCTCGCTCTTTGGCATAGTTGGTCTGTCTGTTTGCTCTGTTGTTGTTGCTGTTTCGGCTTCTGCTGCGGTCGCGCCGCTGCCAGCGTAGCGTAGTTAACTTGACAGGCAACGACGGCAACAACAGCAACAATATTGTTGCTAAAAATAGAAGCGCGCGGGCAGCACAAATAACAAAAACGAGAGACTGAAAACGAAGCGAGCTGCGCACCACAAATTGGAAGCAACGGCAGCAGCAGCAGAAAAAAAATAATGTGTGTGGCAAACACAGAAAACTACAAAACAACAAGAACTGCCAGAACTACAATAACAACAAAGCTGCGATGAAGAAGAAGCAGCAGAAATAAGCAGCTGTGGAGCTGATGAAGCTGAAATGGAAAAACTTTTGCAAAGAAAATGCGACGCAATGTTTTTTTCTTTATACATTTAAAGTAGCTGCGTGGGCCGCACTTTTAATGTATTTAAGTGCAAGCGAGTGAGCAATATACAAAGTGTAGTTGAAGCTTTGATTGATGTCGAGGAGCAGCTTTTGATTTTCATTTCAAATGCTTCAAATTATGCAAAAGCAACTGTCGCATGCGTCATGTGTAAAACAGAAAGAGAGAGAGACAGAGGGAGAGAGCAAGCAAGAGAGGGACAGAGAGAAGACGCGTCGCAAAGAAAATACAAATTGATGGCGATTTTTAACATGAATAAATGCAACTGCAATTGCAACTTTGAATTTAATTAATTTTCCACTATAAATTAAACAACGTGCTTTATTGTAGTTGTTGTTCAACGACTAACTAAAATGTCAAATGAGTGTGCTCTCTCTCTCTCTTTCGCTCTCACGCGATTAACAAGTGCATTTTTGTGATTTATTTTCGTTTTTAATTGCCACAATTTGAAATATTAACGTTATGTTTTGTTTATGTTAAATAACTGCACATATGGAATTAAGTAGTTTTTGTTATTACGTTTATTTGACACGATTTGCGCTAGATCGTTCGACTAAACGCAATAATAATAGCAACAACAACGACGTCGACGACGAACACACGACGACAACGATGACGACGACAACGGCGACGCTGCGTCCGTTCTAGCTATAAATTTAACGAGGCGAACGCTGCGAAAGCGAGACACAAACTGAGCGCAGAGCGCAGCGCATTAAAGTCGTTTGGGCAAAACCAAAAACAGCGCGCTACAAGCAAAGAGTGGAAAGCTCTCTCTTACATGTAGCGCAATGTGGAGTGCAAGTTGAGTAAAATTGATGTAAGTAACGTATGTTAAATTTGCAGAGCCTATTTTTGCATGAAGTTAAATATCAAAACAAGTCAAGTATAGCTTTGATTGTGATTAAGAGAAGCTAGGCGTGCCTGCTAAGAGAGTAATTACTGTATGCCAGAGAGTTTGAGCGAGCAACTGCGACAGGTAGTTGTGGTGTTGTGTGGAATTTAGTCAGCTGGGCGGGAGTTTTTAGATTGAAATCAAGTGGAACGAAATAATTTCTGATGTTTTAATGCAACTTACTCGAGCGTCTAGCAGCACTGTTGTTTAGTTAGACCAATTAAATTAATCGAACACATACACACACAAACATACATATGTAAATAGGTCAAGTTCATATTCAGCACAATGAACGAACAACTGTGAGAGCTGAAATAAACCACAAATATCCAGAAAGTATCTAAATATACCCGATTTCAATTATAGATAACCAGCTGCAGACAGACTTAGTGAGTAAAGAATTTTAATTAAACGTCTGCGTCTTGTTTAGTTTTAAACAGCTCTATTACTATATTAAACGCTTGTGACGCTATCAAAACAGTTGATTTATTTAATTACTTCAATATTAGTTAGTTGCCAGCTAAATCTGATATACAACGTCCACAAATTAAGCTGAGCTTTTTTTAAACGAATATCATTTGTGAGCAGTGAATTCACAAACCAAATGGGACAAGCTTTTGTGGTGCGAGCGCTCGCTGCAATTGGGGTTGCAAGCTGTGCTAAAAAAGTGCCTAAGCGAAGAAAATACCCAATGCAAAGTGTGCACTGTCAGTAGCTGAGCACTATGCAATTTCCCTTTTCTGTTTGCTAGCTGCTGCTCTTTCGCACTTATGCAGCCAGCACAGCAGTGCGAGCGAGCTGCCGCGCTACAGCCATTTTCTGCACATAAATAGGGGAGGAGTCCAGCGCACTCGTGAGGGAATTTATAAAAATGGGACATTTTAGGGGGTAATTTAAGTAGCCGTTGGTATACGAAATACGATGAGTACATGATAAATAAATAAGAAAGGCAACACTTTAAAATAACTTATAAATGTTATATTTTAATCGCAACACTTATAGCGGTCTAAAATTACTGCATTTGAATTGCTTGACAAGATCCTCTTTTTACATATTTCCCATTGTGATACTGGAATTTCCCCATATTAAACAGCTCCCCTGGCAAGGAGGCGGTCCAAGGCAGCCACCCACTGCGCTGCCGTCATCGCCGCCGCTGCTTCTGCTGCTGCTGCTGCTCTGCTCTGCTTTCTGCTGCTGTCGCCGTCGCTCTCGGCAACTGTAAGTTATCGTCGTACAGGGAAGATGAAGAGGTGAAGGGATGGAGGTATGGAGGCGAGCAGGCGACGGCAGCAAAAGTTGATTAGATGGATTTCGTTTGGTTTTTGTGTTTTTAATCACACACCAATTTCATTTATTAAATCTTCGCATCAGCATTTCATTTTTCGTATTTTCTCCTGCTTCCGTTTGTTTGCTTGCTTGCTTTGCTGCTTTGCAGTTTGTTTTTGTTGTTCTCGTTCTCGTTCTCTTTCTCATTGTTGTTGTTGCCTTTGCTTTTGCTGCTGCTGCTGCTCTTCCGACGGCTTTTGCTGTGCTACGTTTTTTGTTGTTGTTGCTGTTGTTGTTGTTTCTTTTGCTGCTTCTGCTGGCAGCTTTGGTTTTCTCTTTCTCTTTTTCGCACGCTTTTGTTTATTGTTTTTCTGTTTGTGCAACTTTTTCGCCTCTCTGTGTGTGTGTGTGTGTGAGTGTTTTTTGTATTCCTTTGCACTCACTCATTGTCACGAGCAATTTACGTTGCCTGCCACGCCCCCCGCCCTTTTCTCATTCCCTCTCTGTTGCTGTGTGCAACTTTTTACAAAATGAAATTGTTTTCGTATTAACAATTTCATTAAAATTAAATTACTTTTATTATTACGACTCTGATGCGATGCCGGCTGAGCTTTTGCTGCTGTCTCATTCACTCCTCTTGTTCTTGTTGTTATTGTTGTGCTCTTCTATGCGCCATTTATTTTGCTTGCGAAGCGGATTCCCACTCTTCCCTCGTCTCTCTCTTTCCTTCTTCACTGTTTGAGCTGCTTCAACAAAAAGCTTTCAGTGCAAAACTCTGGCGTCTGTTTTCTTTAGCTGTCAAACAAATTAATTGCGCTTTTAATTGATTTTGTGGGCCAAATGAACGAAATGAAATTAACTGAGCGCTCTCAAGAGCAAGCAGTACAGAGATAGTTTCGCGGGAAGAGCGAAAGAGAAATAGATCAAGCGTTTCGAATCGGTATTGGAATTGTTTGTATGTAGATCTTAGACTGATTGGAATATTCGTGGAACAGGAAAGCTATTCGTGTTAATTAAGCTTGGATTAAGTGTAAAGCTTCATTCAATATACTTTTATATTCGTTTTACTCGATATGATCGGAATATTAAATAATTGCAAGTAATTTTTAAACTTATTGAAGTAAATTTTAGAATAATAGTAACAATATTTATTTTATTAATAGTTGAGACAACTATAGAACATTAAAATTACTATACCACATATTTATTTATGTCCCTTTATATATTTTCTATATCTCTTTAAAAGAAAAATGTAATTTTTTGTTAATTCTTAAAAAATTTTCATTTTAAGATATAATAAGTTTTTTATAAAAAGTTTTTTTTTTATATTTAAATAATAAATTACTAAGCATCAATTATTATCTAACAAAAAAACTATTACACTACATGTCAACATTAATTGTATATTTGCGTTTAATTAAGTTTAAATTAGTTGAATTATTCAAAATTTTATAAAATTAATTGAATCAATAAGCAATTAAAATCAATTTTTCCACATGGTTTTAATTTTATATTTTTCAAGAATTGCCAACATTTCATTTTTAATTGAAAGATTAATAATTCTTAAGCAATTTATTTTTAATTGATCAGAAATTTCATCAGCTGAAAATGGGAATTAATTTTTTTTTGCAATATGAATTATGAATTGTAAAATAATGTTGATTAAGGGAGCGATTGTTGATAATTATATATATTATATATTATAATAAAAAAAAGTATTACAAAGTATATTAAAGGAATGTACGATTTTAACTATAAATATTTTATGCATTACATAAACTTGTATTGAAAAGGAATCGAGTATTTTGGAGCTGCTATAAATTTCATTGGCCTATTAAAGGCGGCAATTTATAACTTGATGTTCTGAAATAAACACAAAAATACATCAAGTTGCCAATAGAGCCATTTCTTTTTGAAATTCCCCATCCACTTCTCTGTTTTCCACTCCTCTGCCTTTATTCGCTTTATCCTTTAGCTCTTTATCGTAATTCTGTTTAGTCATTTATTTTATTATGCGTTTTATACGTCGGCCATTCGCTTGCGAAAAGAAAAAATGGCGGCTCAGCAACTAAGTGCCTCGAATAGACAGAGAAAGAGAGAGAGGGAGATAGGGATAGGAGGTGAGGAAAGAGAGGCAGCGAGCTCTCAACAAAATTATGCGTTTGGCCATAAAAAAAGGGCAAGTGGCCAACGACACGGGCTATGGAAATGGACCACGTAGTGCTGACAGCACAGGAGAGGGGGAATATGGCAAGGGGGAAGGGAGGGGAGTCGCAGTCAATAGCGGCGTTACGCCTCATCATTGCAGCCGCCCAAAAACAATTTGATGGCGCCAATAAATTTATTTTCATGCCTCGAATTCCAGCGAAATGTCGCGTCATAAATAAAGTCAAGTTCCCTCTTCACTCTCTCTCTGCTCCCCCCCCTCTCCTGCTCGGTGGGGGGCGGGGCAGGCCTAATGACAGGCAGACGCAGTGAGGAGGCAGCTCAATAAAAGTGACTGCTGAGTGGCAACCGCAATGTAATTTGGCTCAACTTGGCTAAAAGAAGTTAATAACATTTTGCGCAAAGTGTGTGCAGAGTGGGCAGAGGGAAGACGGGAGAGGGGGTGGGAGTGGGATGAGGGGCAAAAGCTCTTGGTCTCAGGCAGGCTATTCATTTCGAGTTGCGCCATTTTGGCTTGGGCAAAATTTATAACCGTAATTGAGAAGCCTGCGCTGAAAAGGAGAAGCGAGAAGAGAGTTGGAGATGGAGACGAAGTTGGCAGCCCTGGAACACAGAGTGGCCAGGGCCGCACGTAAAATGCATTAACTGCCAGCGAGTTGCTTCAGCCTTCTCTCTTGGCCAGCAACAGCAACGAGGCTTTGCTCTTCTTGGCCAAGGCACTCGCAATTTGGTTTTCGAAAAATAAGCAATTTGTAAATTGAAAATGGTCGTTGGGGGGCGTGTGTTGCAGCCAGGGTTAGACAGCTACCAGGGCAATGGTAGCTGCCTGGTCAATGGGGCGAACAGTGGGCGGTGGGCGTAGGGCGATGGGCGTGTGCAGTCACGTGCAGCTCTCCTTGGACTCCTCTCCTCCTCTGCGACTGCGACACGAAACGCGGAAGCATGAAATTAATTATTTGCCATTAAGGCTAAGTAGATGATATAAAAAGTGGCAGCAAAGCTTGCTAGCCAGCTCCAAGTCCTTGTGAGGGTGGCTGAGAAGGGAAGGGGAAAGGGTCTCCCGCTCTCCGCAGGCAATTTAGACAGTCAAGTGCCCATATAAATTACATAAATTTCACCCAGAGTGCAGAGTGGAAATGGAAAATGGCGAGAATTGTGAAGAGCAACCAAACATTGAGTGCCTTTGGGGCGCGTCCTTAGTCTTTCATTTCTCTCTCTATCTCATTTTCTATCTTTGTCGCTCTTTTCTTTTGCCTACTGCAAGAGAATTTCATTCACATTTTGCACTTAATAAACACTACGAGGCGTATACGTAATATTAGTGAATGAATTGCTATTGTTTTAGCTGCAAAGTTTATAATGATTAAATAATACAAATAAAATGTATAATAAAAGAATTTAATTACAAAAAGATAAAGGAATTACATGAAATCTAATACTAAATAGATAGTGAAAATTAAAAAAGAAATATAGAAGAACAGAAAAACTAAAAACAATATTCAGGTATTTTTATACTTTAATTTAATTGTTATAATACAATTCTATACAGCAAATTCAATTGGAATTCATGTATTCCCAACATTATTAATATGAAAGCAGAAGGCGTAGAACATTTTTTTGACACTACCGAGAAATTGTTGAGCTCGAAAAGCAAGTGTCAAGAATCCTTCTTTTCAATTCCCCGAGAAGAAGAATAGAACTGCAAAAGAAAGAAATAGATAGAGGGAAAGAGAGAGGAGAAGAGTGAAAGAGTGTGAAGAAAGCACCCAGCACATTTATTATTAAGCAGGTAATTCCACTAAAACCGAGAAGAAGCTGTAGAAAAATGAAGTTGGCAATAAAATGAAATAAAGTAAAACAAAGCAAAATGAAATGAAATACTAATAGAACTAAAACACAAACTAATGGCACAAGCAAACACGAACGAATGAAAGGACAAAGAGAGCGAAGAAGGAGGAGGGAAGACAACTTACAATAGACAAACTCATAAATCAGCGCGCCAATTTGCGAGGCTGACAGGAGGCCCCCAAAGACGGAAGAGAGGGTGGTGGGGTTGGGTAAAGGAAGCACAAGAAGAAGCAAAAGGTGGCGAAGAAACAGAAGTTGGAAAGCTAGCAACAATTTTGCTCGACTGTGAGATACTCGTTAAGGAAAAACAAAATAATCTGTAATATAACAAAAAAGTTTTTGAAATATGTAATTCTAAAGAATGCTTGAGGTTGTAATTTTCGTTTCTGCATTAAGCACTGGCTTTAAAACTTGCTGTGGTTTGTGTCTTAGCTTAGTGAAATAAAGAAATTCATTTTGGAAGACTGGAATCAATTTTAATTTATACTTTTAGACATAAGTATTGTCTTATTGCGTGATCAGTTCCTATGCATAGATTATAATTCGATTATGAAAATTGAAATTTGTATCAAATGCAATTATTATTATAACAAATTATTATATATTGAACAAATACATAATATATATGCTTATTTTTCCTTTATAAACTCTTTCCTTGTTGTTTATATTTACGGAAGACCAGCAATTTATAATTCCCATTTAAGCTATGGCTAACGGGTATCAAAAGTCAAGGGAGTCAAAGCTCATGTGGCGGACAGAAAGAGAAAGCAAACGAAAATAGTTTCTGATAAGCAAAACGCCCCCAAAAAACTCAAGAGGGCGAAAAACGAAGATTGCGGAGGAGGCAAACAAGCGGGAGGCTGCAAATTCATTTCGTAATTGTGGCCAACGACCCAATCGCAAACAATAATAAATGGATCAGGCCCTGGCCAACATGGCGGTCGGGGAATCGCCTAGAAAGAGATGGAGAGAGAGTATGAGTGAGAGCACAATAAAGGCAATAATGCATGATAATAAATTAACTGAAATTCACTTAAATTGTGCACGGGATTTTGGCAATTCTAAGTGAGACAGAGAGAGAGAGAGCAAAACTGCGCTGTCAGCAGTGGCGGCGACGTTGGCGTCGCAGCTCAGCAGCAAATTAATAAAAATAAATTGAGTTGTCAAAAATGATATGCCAAATAAATTCCAACGCTGAGTAATCGCTTTTAGCCAGCACAACAACAACAACAACAGCAAGAACTTACGGACCACCCAGAGCACAATGGATGAAAGCTTTGCCTTCACACACACAAACAAACACGCACACTTGCACTCACGCTCTCCCACTCGCATTCTCTCTCTCTCTCGCTCACTCTCTTAGACGCCACAACAACCTCTTCCCGCGCTCACTTAACGGCAAGCATAACGATGAAAATCCAATTTAAGGCAGCCTCAGCCTCAGAGTGAGACAAAGCAGCTCTCCTGCCATCTCACTCGCTCGCTCGCTCGCTCTCCCTCTCGACTGCCGCATAAAGTGTAATAAAATAAAGTAGCCTCGCCGTGTGGAGAAATTAGAAGTCAGTTGTTGCTGCAGTCGCCGCTGCCGCTGCCGTCGCCGACGCCATCAACGTTGACGTCCTGGACGTTCCCATGCCGAAAATTCAATTTCACAATGAAAATGCGCGAACAAGAAAACTTGATGGCCCTGCGAAAAATGAGAAAATTGTCTTACGTATGCGCCAGTGTGTGTGTGTGTGTGTGTTTGTATGTGTGTGTGTGTGCAGGACAGAGCGCACAGCTGTGCGAGCAGCACAACAACACAGCAGCAGCGCGCTGCTTTGGCTGGCTGACAGCGCAGCGCATGCGCGCATAATAACGGGAAATGCATAAATGCACAGCAAAGGCGGCGCTTAGGGGGCCCCATAGTAAAACGACGGAAACGAAGCGAAGGCACGCGAGCAGCAAACGAAGCCCGAAAGCCGAGAAGCCGAACCCAACCCCCGTTTTGCGGCCATCTTTAGACAGCGACGACAACAGCGACGTCAGCGCTAGCGTAGCAAGCGCAGCGATAGTAACAGAAACAACGTCGCAGCCTCTGCGTCGGCAGTTAGATCATTCGCAATCGACCATTGCACGCGTTCGGTTCACATCAATTCCCACAGTGTGTATTCTACATATAAAGAGCATCAGCGTATGACAGTGTAGAACAGTTCATGCAAAATCTACGTGCCGATAAGCAGCAAAATTGCAATTGTGCGTTTTCGGTGTGTCCTCTTCGTCTTCGTCTTCGTCTTCGTTGTTGTCGTTGTCACTGGGAGTTGTGAGAGTGCGAGTGAAAGGCAAATAAACTTGCAAATAAAACTCAAAACAATATACAATAAAAGAAAAGAACCTTTACAACGGCAATCAATTCACGTGTGTGAGTGAGTGCGTATGTGTTAAACTTGAAACTTTTGCGCTAAATTAGAGCTTTGATTGAGTGTGACTTGAAAGTTTTGCCTAGTTCACACCTGGCACAATAACAGTTAGAAACAGCAAGGAGAGAGATAAACGAAACACAAAACTTCAACTGCACGCACTCTTTCTTATTCGAACTTTTGACTTAGCCGCTGTCTGTCAAGTGCTTTGCAACGCTCTTTAGACTTTGCCGAAAAGTTTCTCTTTGTTGCTGCAGTTGTTGTTCTTGCTTTTGAGGCAGTCTCTCTACAGAACTACAACAAAGTTCACGCAAGGATTTTCTTTCTTCGCCACGCTTGAAGAATTACTGCCAAAATTTTCACGGACGGTAATAAGGTAAGTTGAAGCTATTAGAAACATTTTGTAAGAAAAGAGAAATTCAATTTGAGTGGGTAAGGTATTTAAAAGAGTGGGCGAAATGAAGATGCAAAACGATATCAATAGAAGTTTATCATATTGATATTCTTAATGTGAAGTTCATACATAGCACGTGCTTTGAAATCTGAAGGTAATACTATGAATGTATAACTAACAGAAGTTATAATGAAAATATAAATATTTATCAACTTATTAGAATATACAAAGAAGAAGGCAATTTCATAATTAGTAAGAATATAAAATTAAAGTAAAGAGTTTTTCTTTTACTTTAACTATATTTGGTCTTATTTTATTAACAAGATTTATATAGAATAAGTTTCAGATATATAATTTAGGTCATAATAATTGTATGTGAAATATTAATTTTCATGAATAATAAAACGTGGTGGTGAATTTATAAATTGAAAGTTCTAATACATATAATTGCTTGGATTTTCATTATTGTTGTAAAGTTTTAAAAATAACTCTTTGGCTCAGCAGCTGCAAATCAAGTTCTTATAGAAATTATCATTAGTTCTCATCTCAGTGCAAAAGAGACAAATAGCTGGCGTTCTTCTTCTTCACTCTAAGCTCCTCTATAAGATTGCCAACTTCAAATGCCTTTCAATTCATTTCAATTCGCTTCAATTCAATTCAATTTCAAGGCACAAACATTTTGCGCGTAATTTATTTAGACGTTTTTAATTTGCATTAAAAATTTCTTAATGAGTTCAAATTTGATAAAAATCTTGTACAAGTGTCTTCAAGTACACACACACACACACACACACACACACACACACACACACACACACACACGAAGAGTGTGAATGTGTGTGTATATGTGAGAGTTTTTTTAAGTGCCTCCACTCGAGGAAGAGGCACATCGAAAGTGTTTGTGTTGATGCCTTTCCTGTCAGAAATCGCACAAAATTCGTGAACACTTCAGAGCAGTAAAAAGGATTTTAAGCTTGTGGCATGAGAAATTTTTGTTGTGCAACATAAAGAAGCACAATAAAGAGAAAGAGAGGGATTGAAAAGAAAACTCTTATTCAACACGCTGCTTAATTGGCGACAGACCCAAAGTTGATCACTCCAAATGCAGTTTGAATAATTGATGGTAATTAAAAAGAGTGCCGAGCACTGCGGTTCTGCCCATTCCAATGATGCACCCCATGGGGGGATGAACTCCTCTTTTTTTTTTGGTTTTTTGTATATTTCGAGGGGAGCACAAAATCAATGGCCAATAATTTGCCAAACGAATCCGAAGCGCGCCAACAAATTAAAGCCTGGGTGGTACCAGAGGAGGCTACCAGAGGAGGCTACCTCTATCTGCTGCCTCTGTAAAGATGGTACCGAAAAAAAGCGAGTAAAAGAGAGAGAGAGAGAGAAGCAAAGCTACAAATTGAATTGATCAACCGCAAATTAATTGGCAGCCATGCAAACGCCATGTGGATGGACTTCAGCTCCGACTCCGACTCCGACTCCAACTCCAGCTCCTGTTTGAGTGGAGCTTGAGTTCCCCTCAATTTAAGTGGGTGCCAGTCGAGGGGTCACCGCACAACGACTGACGACTGACGATGGTTGTTGGTTGCCAGTTCATTTTTGTTGTTGTCAAGTTTCGATTCGTTTTCATTTCGTTCAACTCAATTATTGAATGAGCAGGGAACTGCGGGAATTGCGAATCGGGAATACAAAATGGGCATGAACAAGGTGCAACCTTTCTCTCTCTTTTTCTATCTCTCTCTCTGTCTCTGTCTGCGCATAAAAATAAAATACAATTTGGCATATTTAAATTAGCAAATAGAATTATCGTACAAATGGCTATTGGGCATAGTTGGAGGTTAGTTGCCATGTTTATTGATTGCTTGATTGAATTGACTATCGAAATTGAAAATTGAAAACATTTTTTGAATGAACTGGGGCAATTGCTGCGCTTGGTCAACCAACAACCATCAACCATCATCGTTGTGTGCTGCGATAAGGAAAGCAACCAATTGGGAAATGCGATGAAATAAAAATATATTTGATCAAATTTGTTTTGCAGGCATAAATATGGAACTAAATTTGAAGATAAAATATATTTGGAAGACTTTTGAAGAGACACGTTTTACATATTTAATTATAACAATAATTTCAAGTAAAGATAAATTTAGATTCTCTTGAGAATTTGATTTAAAATTTTGTGTTACTCAAAAGAATAAGAAAAAACGATCAATCAATAAATAAATAATCATTAATAATACAAATAACAAGCATGATTCATTGAGAATCTTATAGAAAATCATAAAAAATAAAATCAAATGCAATTTTATTATAGATTTTGCATCTATAATTATTTTGCTTTTCACATATTTCATTAATAATCAAATTGATGAGTATGATAAATTGGGATTCTCTTGGGAGAGTGTGGTATATGTTCTATGTTCAAGCATTTTTCCCAAGAATCTCTCAAATTGTCAGTTAAACAAGCCGAGAGACCCCCGAGGCGCAACAACAACAACAACAAATAACAACCACAACAAGAACAACAAGAAGAACTGAACTGAAATGCAGTTACCCGTTGGCAAATGCACACAAAAAGCAATTTGCTTTAATTAAACAGAAAATTCAATCAAAATATTTATAATAAAACAAAACACGAAGCACGCAATTGTCAAGAGTGAAATATTACGAGCTCACATACAAATACGCAAATGTTCCGTATATGTATATGGAAATATGTATATGGGTGTGCGTGTGTGTGTGTGTGTGCTTATAGACCTCCTATATGCGGGCGCCCAGAAGACGATGTATTCAAATTGAAGGGTTGGCTTTTCGTCAAATGTCACCCGTTGCCTGATGCCTGATGCCAGCCTTCTCTGTTTCTCTGCTTCTCTGCTGCTTTTGCTGCCCCTTCTCGCCTTGCGTGTTGCACAATTGGCGACACTTGGACACGGATCACAGACGGAGCAACTGCAGCGGGCGGTGGGTTCAATGGGAGATGGCTGGCTGGCAGCTGCTGAGCTGCGCACATAATTCAATTTAGTGATATTTTTCATAGCCAGAGATTCCCTAGATAAGGCTGCTTTATTTTAGGTACCCTGTAAGTTAAACAGCAATCAAAGAGAGTTGTTTAAAAGCCTTAGTCTTCTTTAGAAATCAGTTGCAAATTGTGTAAGATTTCATCTTTTTACATTCAAGGCGTAAATCTCAATATCGGATTAGCATATAAAATAAAATAGAGAAAAGAAAAAGTTATATATACTAAACATGCTTTAGTAGTCTGCTTAAGAAATAAATTTTACATTGCTAGAAGCTGAAACAAGTGATCTTCATTTTCATTATTAGCAAGGTGTAATTCCTAAAAAGTCTAAATTCAGAAAAGAAAGTAAATTAAATTGAGGAAAGAAACGAGATGGTTAAACATGCTTTTTAGAAACCAATCAATGATTACAAGTAGAATTCTTTAAAATAGCTAATGCTTGTAGAAACATTTCTATATATAATTTTTAAATATTGGTACTTTATTGCTATTATTTCGTATTTGTTTTTAAATTTAAATGTTTCTATAATAAATATAATACAAATTCGTCAGCTTACATTTTAAAAAGTTAACAGACATCAATTTTAAAAGTTTCATAACCAAAATGGAAAACCAATTTGGTTTAGTCCTATAGATTATGCTACATGGTATATAGGGTATTTTTGTCGAGCTTGAAACCCGCTTGAAATCGTGCCATTTAGTTCCTATTTTTTGTGTGTTTTTTTGATTTTTGTGTTTTGAGCCTAGGCGCGAGCCAATTGACGCAATCAAATGCGCTTAATGCAGCAACGGCAGCAGCAAAAACAAAACACAGCCCAAAAACTGCAATCAACGCCAGAGACAGAGACAGAGAGAGGGGAAGGAGAGAGAGGAGAGACACTGCGCCAGTTTAGTTTGATTATGCGGACGGACAATTCTAAAAACGGATGCACTTTACTTTTGCGCAAAGTGATAACCTCATCAACAACTGTGAGCCGAGACCCCTACACACACACACACCTCCTACACACACACACACCTCCTACACACACACACACACACATAAGCGTTGCACACCTCTTTGCGGCGTAAAATTATCGCGCTTTTAGGCACAGCAACAACAACAACTTGAAAGCGAGAGAAAAAAAAAAGCAACAACACTGCAGTTGTTGTTGTTGTTGTTGTTGTTGTGTGGGTGGCAGGCAATTTCGCAAATGCGTTTAAGTGGCTCTAATGCAAGCGGGATGAGGCACAAACGAGGCTGCGATTGCAGCTGACTCGCACGTGGATACAACAACTGCAACAACTGCAACAACTGCCACAACGACAACAACACTCGAATCTCTCATTCTGTAAATTCTCTGTTTCTGATTCTGATGCCGATTGCGATTCTCTGTCTGGCTATGTGAATTATGCCAGCTCGCGAAATTTGACATCTATCTCATACTCTCTTCCTCTCTCTCTCTCTTCTCTCTGTGTATTCTCAGTTGTTGTTTTAAGCTCGTTTAGTCGCGATTCGCTGAGATTTTGTAGGCCCGATAAGTCCATTAGGGCATGAAGAGCAATCATGAGTGTGTTTCTCCATGTGTGTGTGTGTGTGTGTGTGTGTGTGGAGTGACGTTATGGCTGTGACTATGACCTTGGTGGTTGAGCGATTTGCCAGACAGCAGATAGTGGAGGAGGGGCAACAGATATCTGGGTTAGTTGTCCGACTGTGGATAATATCGCTATTACGTATGTGAAAGCGTCTACAAATGAACTCTATAAAACTGTCTGACAGAAAGAAAGATTTCTATTCATAAATTAGTCGGCTGATCATGATCTGTGAAATTGCGACAAGATACGAGGGAAGTAATTTGATCAGAGAGTGTTATATATAACATGATAACAAGAAAACTATACTATTTAAAAGTGTACAGTAAATGTAACGAAATATTTTATAAGCGAAATTAGAAAGGGCAAAAAATCAGGAAATTTCGTAAAAAAAAATAACAAAATTTTAATAATGTAAAAATGCCAATTATATAGTATTTGTTAATATATTCAGCGGGTCTCCCAAAAATGAAAATGTTAGCTTTAGTCTCAAGTAATAATAAGTATAATAAGCATAATACAATTGAAGAGAATAAGTATACCCTAAAAGCTAAATTAAAAAGGACAAAAGATCATAAAAAAAATGGAAATGTACTAAAGTAAAAATTATATTAATATAGTATTTTTAGATATGTATATTAAGTATAAGAAAATATAAAAGTCAGGGACTATACATAGAGAACATTTCAGCAATATATAAGATCAAACTAATGAACTACAACTAAAAGGTTTCCAAATATTATTAGGTACATTATAAGTAATACAATTGAAGAGTGTCAGTTCGATAAAAACGTAAGAAGAAGCTTTTAGTGTTGAACCAAATTGAAAAGGTAAATAAGAATATCATTGAATAAAGTTTAAAATAATACTAAAGTCGAGTAAAAACACTATTTTTGTAATGGTTACATAAAATAGCAATTTAACAAATAATTGTCTAGCCACTTTCAATTTCATTGTTTTGCATCTTTAACAATTTAAATTGATTAATTTGCTGTCGCTAACAAAACAGCTGATTCAGCATCATTTCACTCTGCATAACTCTTCAAACAAAACATCAACTGCCATACAAAACCCATAACAAAACCAAACAGCAAATAAAAAACATTGAGAAAATAATAAAAATTAACTCAAAATTAATTAAAACGCATCAAAATGTAATGCAATTTGCTGCAGCAGCAACGTCTGATGCGCATTATGCAACTGCAACAACAGTCGTTGCTGTTGCAACGTTGCAGTAAAAGTAATATAAATATAAATTAATAATGTCACAAAAATAACAACAACAACAACAAGACGAGCAATTGCATTAATTGAGCAAACAACAAAGTGGAAATGCGTCTGCGACAGTTGCTCCGTCCAGTGGCTGTCCAACTGTACAGTTGTCGTCCAACTGTTCAGAGCAGCAGCTGGAATTGAAACTGGGACTGAGCAGACAGCAGAGTGTGCATGCATATTCATGTCGACCAATAATGCCAATGCACTTTGCTCAGTACGTGTAGTCAAGGCACGACTTAAGAATACCGGCACCTGGTTTCTAATTAAATTGGGCATAAATATATAAAAGAAATCTTTGACTTTGGAATAATAAAATTACTTTACTTACAGAACTTTTATTTTTATTTGGTATTAAAATATTTGACTTATTATATGTTATATTTATAATTTTGTATTTATATGAACCTATACTTTTTGGATTAATTTTTGTTATTTATTTCATAAAAGTAGTTGACAGAAATTTAATTGATAACATATTTATGGAATCATGCTTTATTTTATTGATAATATAATAGAAAACTAATTTGAGGTTATCAAATATTAAGAGACTTATGTTATTTTAAATTTTTGATCATACCTTTGTATTCTTTATATATAAATCCTTAAATCATTTATATGTATATTTAAATCTTTATTTGTGATTTTTTAAAACGGCTTCCATGAGTTGAAAACTTATTTAATATTTTCCGCACTCTATATATACCCCATTTAAAATGTTGGCGCCGATATGAAAACAAATGCACTCGGCGAGCGATAAAAAGTTGTCGACTTCGCTTGATTAATTTGAATTAACCAAATTAAAATGAAACACAAGTCAATCAGCAGCAGCGACACCCAGCAGCAACATGGGGAGTAAGAGAGAGATGGAGATACATACATATATGTACTATATATATATACAAAAAAAAAGGGGGAAACAACTCCAAACGCATTGGCATGAAAAGCGCACGCAACAAGCAAGCATAAAAAATATGTATTTGTGAAAAAAAGCACAAAAATTTTGTTAAATTTTTAATTCCATTAACGCTGCGTGGAGTGCACACAACAACACGGATGTGGCTGTGGATGTGGCAAAGAGAAAGCAGACAATGGAGGCGACACGACTGCAGTTGTTGCTGCCTAATGCAATTGGGGTAGACAGTGGCAGTCGCTGGCTAATCCTACAGCTCTGATTGAATTTCCCGTTTTGGCGACGGCTCGTGGCAGAAACTAGCGACGGCTGCTCAACTTGCCACACGGCACACACACACACACACATACACTCAGACTGTGTGTATGTGTGTGTGACAACAAAGGCAGCTCCGATTGCCATGTCCGAGTCCGAGTCTGAGCTTAGCGCAGAGATTTGCCCAGTTTTGTCAGCGCCTGCTGCACCTTCAGCTGTGGCAGCTTCTCTTTGTCTCCTCCTCCTCCTCCTCCTTCTTTGCCACTTCGGCTAACTCATCGAAATCGTTGCGCTGTTTAGTGCGCTGCTAATTGAGTTTCGCGTGTTGCACTCACTGTGGCGGTGACGAT
The DNA here is from genome assembly GCA_035046325.1 of Drosophila niveifrons. NCBI lineage: Eukaryota > Metazoa > Arthropoda > Insecta > Diptera > Drosophilidae > Drosophila > Drosophila niveifrons. Next base: position 12,254,308 of record JAWNOC010000068.1, read on the forward strand.
GGCTGTGGCAATGGCGGTGGTTGTGTTGTGTTGCATTGTCTGCGCCTAGGCCCAAAAGCCGCTCGCAAGTGCATTGCGTGCAATTGGATAATTGCATTTGCAGTCAGCGACTGTGGCAAGTGTTGCTGCAACTGCAACTGCGTGTGTTTGCCGCTCACAAAGTGGCCCCCAAAGTGTGTTAATTACTTGGTCAGCCTAGAAGCTGGCAACACTTTCTGTTTCTGTTCAAATTTGACACTCTTTAAGGTTACTTTCATTATAGAAAATCAATCTTTTCGTGATTAAAGATTCTCTGTATTGGCCTGTTTTGTTTCTAATTAAATATCTTAAAAAATATAAATTTAAGAAATAAACTTTATAGAATCCAACTATTATTAAAAACCTTCAATTTTGTCTTCTTAAAATTCTCTAATTTCCGAAAGAACCTTATTTTTAGTAAATTTGTTTTGCCTTTTAATTTACATGTTGTTTGAAGTTTGTTGCTATGTTATAATCAGTATTTGATAGAGTTTCCTTTTAGTTGAGAAATATTTATACACTGAACATGCATTTGAAAATATTATATGCAAGTTTTAAGTAAAATACCAATATTCCTTATTAAATTGAAGTACCATGTTTATAAAAGGATCAGCTTAAGATATTCTACAGATATTCTAATAAAATATTGGAGTTAGTATAAAATATCGAAGTTCATAGAATATTATTTCATTTAGTTTGTCGCAATTATAAATTTTCTTAATCATGCTTATTATTTTATTGTTATTTCAGAGTTAGAGTTTGATCAGATGATTTCTACTTATTGTTATATATCTCTCTCTACTTATTGCTATATAAATTTGGCATTCAATTTTATACAACTCTCGAAAAAGTTAAATCAATTTGCAGCATAGAAGAGCTGAGTGCTTAATAGCCAAACAAATGCAATGGCGAGGACAAAACTAGTAGTAGATGCATTTCTCATCAATTTATGATATGGAAAAACATTTGGGAATAGAATTACAGAATGTTTGCTTTCATATTACGAGTGGACTGTGGACTGTGTGCTCGCAATTTCCTGTGCTCGCATTTCTAGTTATATTTCAATTTCAATTGCAATTAAAATTAATTGTGTGCATACTTCTGCATGACACATTACAGCTGATGGCATGCCACACACATACTATATATATATATACAATTTGCAACGCAGCCATCCAGGGAGACGCAACGAATCCATTCAAAACTCATGAATACAACAACAGCAACGAATTTGTTGCCGCTTCCTTGCGCCATTTTAATTTATTTGAGTAAATTTGTTAAAAAACTTTATGAATTTTATTTATGGCCTGCACACGTTCGTTCGCTCTCTCTCTTTCACTCTTTGTGGCAAGCTGCCGGCTGCCACTTGCCACTTGCCACCTGCCCGCTGTGGACCACAAGTGTTAGCATATCATGTTACAGACTATTTCCGCCAAATTTACACACGCAAAATAATTTAACGGCATCAGGAGGCTGCGCGAGGATGCGAATGCGGCGCGGTTATCCTCGACCCCGCCTCCTCCCCTCCCTCTCTCTAGCTACTATTGCCAGCTGCGTCCCTGAGCTGCGTACGGCGTGGCGCCAATAAATTTCCATTTAGTCAGCATCAACAGCCGAGCCAGAACATCACCTGCTCTCCCCTCCCCTCCCTTCCCTCTCCCCTCCCTCTTCTCATGCCTGACCAGAGCATTCCATTAGAATTGTGAGAATTTGTAATTTTGCATAATTGTTATATTTGGAGTCCGTCGGCCGCAAAACTCATTTGCCAAATGGAAAATTGCCATTTCGTGTCTAATGTTGCACATGCGGCCACTGCCTCCTCAACCTGCCACCAGCAACAACGATTCTCCTGACTCTGCAAAGTTTTAGTGGAAGCTGTGAATCGTGGTAGGTGCCATGACGACTATGCTGCTAACGTTACCCTGTAACTGTTGTTAGTGAATTAATTTCCATTGAATAATTTATGCTGAATTATTTGGGCGTATTAAATAGCCCGTCCATGCACATTTTGCGGGCACTGTTTCCGCTCATGGCTTAATGGTGTGGCCCAAAGGGGCCCAACCAGCCATGCATAGAGTAGCTTGTTTTTGCCCATAATATGTACGAGTATGTGAGTACACCCGTGTTGGGTGTACATTCACACTCACATTCAGATTCACATTCACAACGTATTCATCGTCGCAGTCGCATCGTGTTGACTGACCCCGGGGTGTTAAATGTAAATCAAATCAAAATGCTATTTCTGAAATTGATTTTTGAAATTTTAATGGCACCGCTATTTGGAGTAGCATTTTAAATAGTTTATTGTGCGAAAGTTGTTGTTCGGACAAATTGCGAGATTTGCTCTGCATCTATAATATTTATTTTGAGTGGATGAAAGCTAAAACAGTTAATGGAAGTAGTAGCTAAAGGGATTTTAGAGTTAGATTGTGGTATGTGAAGGAATTGTTAATGAAGGATTTCATAAATATTCGAACATGGAAAATAAGCTCAAGTCTGGGTTTATTAAGTTAGCTTGAAATTTAATCTTCTTAGGTGAAGTTAACAGATTTCAAATCAAAGCTTAAGAAAACAGAATTATGAAAAGATATTAATAGGATATATATATATGACAAAGTAGTTTGATTTTGTAAATCAAATTCATTAGAAAGACGCACTTAATTGATTAAACGTTTTCCTAATTAAATTCAAGAAAATCATATTTTATTTTTAAGTAAATTTAATAAAATTTTTTGAAAATTCTCTTTTATCATTTCTAAACTATTTAGAAACATTTGTGAATAAATCTACTTGTTGAATAACACTACAGAATGAAAAAAAGGCTAAATTTAAGAATAATATCCTGAGCCAAGATTATATAATATGATTTCAAAATTAAACCAATAGGATTTATTCTTAAATCAAGATCTATGTTAAAATCTCTAAATTTCAATCTAGATTTCAAGATATCTTCGAATAATTGTGTGTTTAATTATATAAAGCAACTTCATCAGAATGAAATACTTACAAATATTTTGACAATTCGAAGGTAGATAACAGATATAAATTGAAATATTTCGATTCATTTTCAAATTTCATCAACAAGAAAAAGTTTCTTGAAACAATCTTAAGGTTATCAACAAAGAGAGCAATAGGATCTTCTCACAAGTATCATTTTCACACCATGCAAAGAAACTTTTTCCACTTTCCCATATGAACTGTGGATGTTTACTTTCTCTTGACATTTTCCCCTTGAACTTTGACTGGAAGAGTGAAGTTTTTCGAAGAGATGTGGAATTCATGGACTAATTAAGAGCTAAACATGCAAAGGCGCCAACTAGGCGGCAATTGCATTCATAACTGATGTTCAGTTGATGAAGCAAGCTGAACTGAACTGACAGATTGACAAACTGACGGATGGACAGAAAGACAGACTGACTCGATGACTGAGTAAGTGAATGAGTGAGAGAGTGCTGCGACTCTTTTGCGGCAAATGCAATTAATTTAAATCAATTGATTCGTTTGAGGACAATTTAATTGTATGCAGACAGCGAACTGCACTAAGAAATGCAAAAGAGAAGCAAACGACCGAGAAAGAGAGAGAGCGAGAGAGAGAGAGTGAAAGAGATGAGCGGCGACAGGCAACAAAATGAAACACAAATCGATTGTAGATTATTTGTCATAAGGCTGTAATTGTCTTTAATTGAATCGAATTGAGTTTGAGGTGCATATGACAACATTAAAGGCGACGCAAAGTCGGCCCGCATTGCAGTCATCATTATCATCATCATCATCATCATCATCATCATCATCATGATCAATTGAATTGCATTTAAATTACAAGTGCGCCCCAGCCTCAAATAGTTGTACGTGATTGGCAAGTAAATTAATCAAAATTACTGACAATCTTTAACCAATTTTCGCTGTTCTCTCAATTGACAATCTGTAACTTTGTATCTGTATCTTATGCATCTTTTCATTGCAGCTCGGTCCTGCAGCTGCGGGCAGAGGAATGTTTTGCTATCAGTGCCCGCCCGCCCTGCATCCCTGCGGACCGCATCCGCCCCGTTTGCCCACACTGGACTATCCATTTGCTGCCACGCATCCATGTGAGTATGAAACTAAAATGCTACAACACAAGTATCTGCCAGATACATCTAGCTAACAGATGCTCAGTTGAGTGACTGGCAAAAGTGCAATCGCAACTCTCAATAGACGCCGAATTAAATTTTAGATAAAAAGCCAATGATAATCGTCGACAACGGATTATATTCTACTCGTCCTCGCACTCAAAGTATCTTCTAGTTACATTAACGAATTATTCTATTAGTAGCACGCTGTACGTGCTACACACACACTCGCATACACATATTGGGGTAGAGACATTGGAGTGGGTTTTGTGTCGCATATCGGATTACATGAACGCACATGTCGAGGGTTTGTTGCATGAATTATGCGCAGAAGTTTTGTGTCGAAACGGTCAGAGGGTAAGTGTGTGCACAAGTGCCAATAGCACAACGAGACAGACAGAGACAGGTAGCATCAATCACACAGACAGTGCGAGAAAGAGAGAGAGAGAGAGTGAATGAGACGTTGCGACAGAGAGAGCTTGCAAATTTGGAAGGAGAGAGAGAGAGAGAGAGAGAGAAAATCAACTTGGTTCTAATTGAATATTCGCAAGCCTAATGAATGAACTGGTGAAATCGATTACAAGTCTGCAGATAATGTATCTTAAATACATAACTATCCCCTAATGCAGAGCTTGAAGTATTGTATTAAAGAAATATGCTAAAAATCTTAAGGTTGATCTCAATTACTAATATGAAATGTACATCTATAGCATAAATATGATATTTTAGTGAAATTTTCAATTCTAATGAGAACTGTAAAAGAATATTTGATGTAAACAAAATAATGTAATATGAATAACAATCTTAAGGATGAGACTAATTACTTATATAAAATATATATCAAATAACTGTAGCATTAATACTACATTTTAGTTATCTCATGTTCAAACTCTAATAAGAAATAACTTTACTGTATTCAAATCTTCTAAAGAAATCAAATCTTACTGAAGAATAGTAACTCCATTCCTAATACTTCGCGTTGCTTAAAATTAGTTTGAATTAATTCGATCAAAATGTTTACGGACGTTTATTTGAAATAAGTTGTTATGTTCTCTACTTGATTGATTCCGCAAAACATTTGTGCTAAGCTTTTAGCTGCAACGAAGGGAATTCTATCAGCTATGCACTTGAGTTGCACTCTAGGCACTGATAGCAAAAGTGCTCTTTGAAAGTGCTTCAACTAATTTTTTGTCATAACTCGCGATGCAAAAAGTCAGATGAACGAGTCATTCAGCCAATCAGTCCATCAGTCAGTTAGGACAGCCGTTCACTTATTGACAATTCGCGGAATGGCAAACGCATAAAAATTCCATTAAACGCCATTCGTCGAAATGTCGAAAGAAAACCACAGAGCAATTCGATTTCCTATTCCCCTCCCCTCCCCCCACTCACGATAATAAACTTTGCCTTTTGAGCGAGAGCGAGCATACAGAGGAAGCTGCCCATCATTGCCATATAACTATAATTGAATAAAAAAAAAAAAGAATAACAAAAAAAAAAAAGCGAGAAGCGAGGCGGCAACTCAATCGATATTCAGAGTCAGAGCCAGAGTCAGAGTCAAAGGAGTGCCCAAGAAGACAGGAGGAGGAGACAGGCAGCAGCAGAGTAAAGAGGGGGCGAATTTGTTGGGTTTGGTTGGATTTCGGATCATGCAATTATTTCGGCTTTGGCATGCAAATTGTGTGTGTTCAGCTCTTGGCTTTGGAATGTGCGAAAGTGTCGCGGGATACTACGACTTAATAACCGATAACTGGCGATGCCGATTTCGTCAGCGCATTTGCGGCATTTAACTATCGAAATCAAAGGTGCCACCTGCCGCCAAAAAAAGCACTAATCGATTACTGTTTTTGATTTTGGCGGAGGGAGGGCAATAAAACTTAAAAGGTGCCGACTGCAAAATTGCAGAGCATTTAAGTTTAAGAGTTTAGTTTTTCGGCTGCCTGAGTTCCGTTAGTACAGTGTAATGGGATTATCCCCAAGACTTACGAACGCATTACACAAGAGGCTAGGAGGCAAGGAAGGAGAGCAGAGAGAGAGCAGAGACAGGATACGTATACTATTTGTATGTATTATGTATGAGGTAGCTGCACGTACTGTATTTGTGCCTCACGTCTTTGCCCCTAATCAGCTGCCCAGAAGGTGCAAATTCCATTTGCCAAAACACGACGCTGACTTATTCAATATGACAGACAAGACAGACAGCTACAGTTTGAGATACAGATACTAAATATATATTGCAGACGTATGTATTTACAGACAACTTATGCTCAACATGAGGCACAAACAAGCAACGCATATTTGTGGCTTATTAGCTAACAAATTCAACTGTCGCTTTTGATTTCAGTTAGCCAAGACAAGGAGTCGACTCCTTGAAGGAGCAAGGAGGTGTCACTAATGCAATTTATGAGTAGATACTTTGGCTAATACTCAAACTACAGCCACATCTAATGAGTTGAATGCGCAAATCTGTTGCAAATTACAAATGCTAAGCGGCTTTTCAAATGATTATTAAACCAGCTTGTAAAATGATTGAGTACATTGAAATGCATTTGCCAAGAGCTGAGAAGGAACTTAGCTCTAATAATATAGAATATTTAAGTTCATTTTAGTTGGTTGTCAAGCTGCAAAGCTTGAACTTTAATCTAATATGGTTAGGCAAGCCTAGTTGGCCTTTATCTCATATTGCCATTAGTATCTACAACTTAAAAGCTACATTTCCATGGTCAATGGATAGCGCAGAAGAAACCTCAAATCAAGTTATCTATAAAGCACAGAGTGTTTATGTGCTCGTATATCAAATATTAGAGGTATCAACTGCGACACTTTACACAAATCAAAAAGCTCAAAAATTTGCATTCCTAATTCAATTTAGTTTCGTTTCGTGATTCGTAATTCGTGATTCTCGCAACACTCGTCGACACCGAGGAACGCTTCTCGATTGCTAAACTAATTTAAAATTTCGAGCGCGTGCGATGTCGTTGAGAACTGAGAGCTGAGAAATACGGAATGGAAATGGAGATGGGGGGAACTGAAATTGAAACCATGAGACCAGAGGGACGCAAAGGACTGTTGCGGCAGTGACTTATGCAATGGGAATTGGGGAAATCAAGGAAAAATTGCTTGGCACAACAACAAAATTTGTGAGACGAAAAGTGTCGCAAGCAATTGCAAGGTTGCAAGACACTGAAACTGGGCCACAACTCATTTGCAGCCCCAAAAACTATAATAAATGTTAATTTGTCTGAGATTACGCAAGTCGGAAAATCGAATGAAAATTGATTTTTAGTCCGTGTTTGTGTGTGTGTATCTCAGACGTAGCCAAAGTCAAGTGAAGCTGCATGCCAATCAAGTGGCAGACACAGACAAAAGTTGCAGACAAGTATCTTATGGATACAACTACAGCCACATCTATAGATACAGCGACAGCAACAGCAACAGCTATAGATACAGATACATATACAAAGAGAGCTAAAGATACAAAGATACTACTACAGTGGGGTAGCTGATTGCAAGGACTACGTCAGTCAGGACCAAAAATCCCTTAATGATGGTTTCGCTTGTTATGCCAAATGTTTAAAAATTGAATTATCTCCCATTACCGGCGCAGCTAACGAGCGGGGCGGCAAACAGAGATAGCAATAGCAACAGCAACAGAGAGAGAGAAAAGGAGCGAGTAAGTGATGGAATGATTGCGAATAAGGGTGAGAAGGAGAGAGAGAGGTCTTGTTATGCCCTGTAAACGGCAACGAAAACGGGGTCTTTTAAGGTGTGTGTGCAAACATCAGATTAATCAACAGGAAAATTTCAGAGTAATTAGATAAGAAAACAATGAATGCATTAATTTATTGAAATGGTGTGCATAGAACTAAAGTGCAATGAAATTGGATACGTGATGCGATGTGATATAGATAAAAATAGAAAACGGGATATTGTATAAATGTAATCAAAATTTTTATGTGATAGGGTTGAAATATTAAAAATTTATTTATATCTGACTGATTAGTTTTGCACTTAGAATAGTCTTTATATGTCTTCTAAATGAACAAGATATATTCTTTTATCCAAGGCAAGAAATAAAAGCAATTATATGATTGAAGATAAAGATTGGAATTGATTGGTGGCAAAAAATTCAAATAAATTATCGAATAAGTTACAGTTCAGAGACAGTTTAGATCTTTTTCTTATGTTTCGCTTGCATTTACAGGGTATTTTTGTAGTCGTTCATTGGCTTACACTGGCAATCTTATTCATTGGCTGTCTGCGTTGGCTGTCTCTTTTGCCCTCTGCGTACTTTTTGAATCAATTTGCCAACAAGGATTTGTTAATCCTGTCTTCCTGACAAGTGCGGTTAGTTGAGTTGTTGTTGCTGCTGTTGCCTGACTCTGACATTTGATGTTTTTGGATCAGGCACATATACATAGGTCGATGCTTTCAACATGAAATTCTTATTGCAGGCAAAGAGTGTGTGTGGTGCTGCTGAGTAGTGAATTTGGAGAGAGGAGGGGAGGAGAAAAGCCTGATGAACGCTTTGGGGATTTGCACTGGCAACCTAATTGTGCTAATTGCCGTTGCCATTGCCGTTTGCTTTTTGGCCTCAAAACAGGCAGCAGGCTGTATGCCATATGCCACATGCTGCAAGGCGTCCATTTGCATTTCAAGCAATTATTGGCAACGAAAAATTTTATTAGCAAAGTTGTCCGCCTCCCCACACACACACACACACACAAAGAAAAAAGCCTAGCCAGAAAACGGAAACGTACTCGGCTCATTGACTATTTGATTAGCCAGGCACTTTTTGGCAACGGACAGTAGATAGCCTAAGAGTTTGATCTATCTGGCTTCATTAGCAGTGGCTAGAGTGGCAAATGCACCTGCAAAATTTGTAAATTATTTGCCATAATCAAATATTAATCGAGACTTAAATACGCTGGCAGCTGCTGCATAGCGACACTTTGATAAGCCAGCGGCAACTTGTGAGCAAACAACATTAGTGCGCATTATATGAATTCCCCAGAGACAAAGACAGAGAACAAGAGCAGAGGCTAGAGAGAGAGATGGCGACCTTCAACATGGTGCAAATGAGCGTCGGCGGGCTTCTACGGGTACTAACAACATTTTCAGCTAATCGGATTAAGGCAGCCTCCCAAAAAAGTTGACACAGCAGCCGGAGAGAGTTTGCTGCGCTGGGCGGAAGCGGCAGCTGTAACTGGGAGGTGGGCGGTGGGAGGTGTAGGGGGAGGAGAAGGCAAGCTTAAGTGCGACGGACAGCAGCAACAGCAGCAGAAGAAATTAAAATTAAATTTTGCAATTTGCTAGCTAATTATTTATTTAAAATCAAATTGAAAATTAATTTTACAACAAGGCAAAAAGGCTCAACAACAACAACAGCAACGACTACGAAAACAACAGCAACAACAACAACAACAATGAAAAGTCCGAAAATTTTTGGCCTCAATTCAGGGCTTTCATTTCATGCTTTTGCCTTTTCACTCTCTCAGCCTTTTGCTGGGGTCAAGTGCGGCTGTCAACATGCCACACAAGCCAACTCTCTCCCCCTACCCCTCCCCCTCCCACTCTCTCTCTCTCTTTATATATACTTCTCTCCTTCATCTCCCTCGCTTGAGCTGTCTTTCTCTTTCGTTTGCTGACTCTGCTCAAAGGCAGTTATAAAATATTTTGTAGCATACAAAATGGCGCTGCTGCTACAAAATTCAATTAGCCTGCAATTTTGCAATTTTGGCAACAGCTGGCTTTCAGCAAAAAGGCACGTCCAGCCACCGAACGAAGTCTCAGCTACAGTCTCATACTATTTCTACATCTAACTGGCATATTGATGAGCTCCAAACTAAAGAGTTGTTGAACTTAAAGCATAAGCTGAGAGTGTTGTCATTTCTCTAGAGTTATGGCACTTTTAGTGTACATAAATAATATGCTAATCGATATGATTTTTTTCCATGCTTTAAATTAAGAAGTTATTTAATGAATTTCTGAAGAATCCTTTAGGGAATATATATTGATATTTTAATTATCTATATTATATTTTTATTTAAATTCCTTAGTCACTTAAGTTAATATAATATCATTTTTTTTTATCTATTTTGTATATAATATATTTTAAGCAAATTTTAATTTATTAATAACAGTATTTATGAAAACTTTTTTATTTATCTTAAAACTATATTTATTTCTTTATTTTTGCATTTATATATATCAATTAAAATAATATATTTTGTACATCTTTTTTTATTATTATCCGATATTTCTAACTTGCACTTTATGTCTAGTGTATTTTATATTTAGTCTATTATACACTTGTGCTCTTAGCAAACCAGTCGCCAGCTTAGTGGCGCTTATGCCTTCTCAGCTTATGCTTCAACACCGACGGAGAGATAGATAGAGAAAGAGATACCAATAGAATAGATAGAGATAGAGAGCAATAGAGAGCTGCAACTAGCTTAATTATGCCAGCTAATGCAAACACCTTGGTGTAGCTAATTCCTTCACTTTGCTCGTCCATTATAGATACCAGCTACTCGTATCATCCTGCCATACATGATGAGACTTTTGTGCGGCGCAAGCAACGTCGGAATCGCACAACCTTTACATTGCAACAGGTAAGTGTGTGAGAGAGAGAGAGGATATCAAGAAAATGAGGAAACAACTAAGAGAGTAATTGTAAATTTTTAATGGTCCAACAAACAACAACAACAACAACAACAGCTGGAGGAGCTGGAAACGGCATTTGCCCAGACCCATTATCCGGATGTATTTACTCGCGAGGATCTGGCCATGAAAATCAACTTAACGGAGGCACGAGTTCAGGTAAGTGTGACTCTGATGGCAACTTTAAATGTAACTGTGATTTTCCAACTGTATGGAGGTCAACCCTTTGCAAATTATGCAAAATATAAAAGGGCCCAACACCCCTCCCGCTTTCTGAGAAAACAGAGGAAAAAAGGTTAAAAGTAAAATAAAATTTTGTTCATAAATTGTATCAAATTTCACAAGAATAGCGAGAATGTTGGCAACCCTAGCCCGGTCACGCAGCCTGATCAAAGCGCTCTTCCATCTCTTCTCTATCTTCCCCAACTCGCCGCTTGGGCTATTAATAATGCATATGCATGTCTTAGAGCGAGAGGAGAAGGAGAGGGAGCGAGAGAGCGGGACTTCGCATTGGGGGTCATGTACAACCTAATGCAATAACTGCCTTTAAAAAATATTCTATATACATTTTGAATGAGGCAAATATGCAAAGTTCTTATGGCGAAAGCTGGCGAAAACTCTCTGGGCAACTGGCAAACTGACAAACGAGCAACTTGAAATGCTTCTGGCCAAATTGTTGGTTTACTTGCCGGCACAATATTCGTAATAAATCAAATTTATTTTTCAATATACAAGTTAGAGACGAGTTTCTCATGCAGCCCATGATAAGACTGTTATAAAAAGTAGCTTTTATAGCGCATTCTTTTCTTGCAGTGTTGGGAAGCGTTAAAAAAGTAAAGTAGACAAACTTGAGGGTTGTTGAAGTATAAATATTTAGAGGATATAGTTAAGTATTATATATTTTACATTATATTTCTCTCTATCCACCTTGCAATAAAAGTTAGAATTTGAAATTAAAGCACCGAAAGTCTTGATTTATTCCACATTACCCGACTCACTGCATTAACTCCTCATCCAATTGTAAAACTCTATTTCAAAGTGAATCCATCTTAAGTCCTTAATATCCCGTCCCAGTTGAATTACCTGTTTTCATGCTTGCAATTCAAATCGCTGCGCATTTTTATTTTTGTTTGAGCTAATTTATCAATCAATATCATTTATAAGCAACAGTCTCAACTTCAAAGCACTTTGTCTCTGTCAAGTAGGCAAATTGTCGGTGTATTAAGAAAATCAGTTGCCAGTCTAGACCCAACCAGGCTTATACACCGCTCCGTCTCTCTCGCACTCGCACTGTGATATGCATTAAGTAAATGAAATGCGTCGCGACAGACGCCGAACATCAAAAATTGACAGTGAAAAACATATCAGGTTACCAAGTGGAACCCGCCAAGTCCAAGTCCAAGTGAGCGGCAAATGAGCGAGGGCAAAAGGGGAGTGGGGTGAGTGAAGGAAGCGTCAGTCGGGAATCAAACGAAGTACATAATAAATTTTATTATAAAATTTATTTCCGCATTTTTCGCATAGGGATAAAAATGTGTCAAAATGTGGTCGTTGAAAATGCGGGAAATGCTGCGATGCTTGGAAAAGCACCCTCATCAAAATATTTGGCATTCATTCCATTATCGAAATCCCAGACTAAGCCAGCTCCAAAAGACTCGACTCGACTCGACTCGTCTCGTTTCGCTTCGTTCCCTCTTTGTTTCCTCATATATTTTTTTGGTAGTCTGTCCAATTGTTTTTTCGGGCTAAAAATATATTCTTTTTCACTTATTTTTTGTGGTGTTTTTGTGGCCAATATTTAAAGAGCAGTTTTTGGGCTCAAAAACTCGGACAGAAGTCAAACATTTGACAGGCGGGTGGGTGGTTGGGTGGTATTTTTGCTGTTCTTCTTCTTCTTGTTCTGTGTGGTTGCCTGATAATTTTGTTAGGCTGACAAGTACACGTGTTTGCGACAAGTGTCCCATTGTTGGACATTTGACATCGAAATTTGCTACAAATTTAATTCAAAGTATCAGATTGCGCCTGGGAACCTGTCACTCTGCCAAGACTTTTGCGGGGGGTGGTGTTGTTGGCTTTTGGTGGTTAGACTATGTGTGTGTTGCAAGTGCTTGTGGCACGCTAATTGTGCCGGAAATAACTGAGTGCGTCATTGTCAGCGCCTAACGCGCCACCAAAGTGTTTTAATAGCCACCTGTGTGTGGGTCGACTCTCAGCTCTAAGTTCTGTCTTCTATGTTCTATGTTCTGTGTTCTGTGTGTGTGGTGCAGCAAAGCTCGATGGCTCGCAGTGGCAACGTGTCTAGTTAGCGTTGCATCCTCATTAAGTTTTCTCTGTCACATAATTTGCTCAGTCGCTCAATCTCTCAGCGTTTGCCGCGTGGGCAACGTGCTCGAGTGCCAGCCACCCACATCTTGAGTGCCAGAGAGAGAGAGAGAGCCGTGTCTCTCTGCCCCCTCTTGTCCAATTGTGGAAGTGGAAGATCCGCTAATTGCCAAGCTGCCCCCGCACAGTGTCACAAATTGCCAACGCTAATGATTACAAATTTCCACAAACAAGTGCAATTTTCACAAAGATTTCGCACTCTCTTCGCGAATTTGCATGCTTAGGTTTTGTGAAACGGAACCACAAATTTGTTAAAAGTCTATAAATTTGAATGCCAACTGACCATAATTTTTTATTGTTTAATGAACCAGCAAGGAAATTGTGAATGAATGTGAGTTGACAGTGAATTGAATGAGATGGCTTAAGTTGTCTACTTTTTGAAGAGAAAGAGAATACAAAATACATAATTAATGCGAAAAAAGGGGAATTTATAGGTATATAAATAGTTGCGGCTTAAGCAAGAATTTTATTTATATGGCTAATCACAACTATTATTCTGAGTTAAGCCTTTGCTTTCCTACATAGAAACAAAATATGTTATTAAGCTTCTACTTCATCTAAATGTCCACTTCTTCTGTCTAAGAGTGCGCATTGAATCAATCAATAAAGCTTATTTATAGTTCAGTCACAAATCTTGCCCTTAATAACATTCCAACTCCGATTTCGTCTCTATTACAATTCATACCAAGAAAAAATCATTAATATTCATTCGTAACAAAATATTTATGAACCTGCTCAGGGATCCCTCGTCACATGGCGATTACCCCGTTTCGCATTACAGCAGTATTTCACATATAATTCGTTTAGAATTATGTCTGCAGCATGACAATGCTGCTGGGTGTTGCCACGCCCACAAGTCGAAGAGAGAAAACGAGGCACATATAATGCCAATAATTGATAATTTATTATAATCACAGAGCAGCGGCAGGGGAATTGTGGGGAGTAGTTGAACCCAACCACTGAAACCACTTCTCAAGACGATGCCCGAAGGGGTTGGCGGTGTCTGTCAAATAATTGCATTTGCCTCAATAATCCTTTAATGCTGATCCAAGTTGATGGCGCAGGACTCGCAACTTGTATGCTGCATATGCTTGCCCTCCGGCAAAGGGCTGCGGGGAAGGGAGAAGAAGAGTAAGGGTGAAGGGGTACAAGGCTGGTACCAGGGGGTGTTGCTGTTGCGGTAGCCCAATTATTGTTCGGCTGCGGCAACAGCGACTGAGACTTAGACGGCGACTGTGTTGCAAAGGGTTCACGAAATGCGTTTGATATTAACACATCTGTTCATTCATTCCACTTGAGCTGCGTCATCATCGCGTCCGCTCTTCCGTCTCCCGTCTCGCGATGTGCCACTGTTTGCGGAAGCTAATGGTGCGCACTTGCTTATAATTACCCAGTCCCAGTCCCGATTCAACGACCTCATCCGCAATCCCATCCTGCTGGGTGGTGTTTACCTTCTCCCTGTGAGCGTTTTTTTGGTGTGTTGTGTGCGTTGCACGCATTGTTGCCACATTGTGTCGCAACTTTGTTTTATTTACCGCTGTTTATTTGTTTGCTCTCCTTTTCATCGCAAATCGCTTTCTGTAACTTGTAACCGCAAATTTTGATCAGCATCTGAGTCCTGCCTCTTGTTTTTTTATGTTATGTTTACCTTATGCCCAATTCACATTGTTTTTGAAATTATGAGCACTTTTGCCGCCTTGAGGCGTTTCGCTTTCATTCTTCTTCAGCAGCGACGGTAAATAAATTACATGAAGTAGGACCTCTGAGTGGCAATATCCTCGATAAGGAGTCCTACTCTGAAATGGGTTCGCTTAAGCGCTGTGACGTGTGAGCTGAACCGAAAGAGGGAAATCGCTGTTCAAGAATCTCCCAAGTTGGTCCCCAGAGTTATAAGAGTATAAATTAAATTTATATACTCAGTAATTAGTTATAGGGGAATACAAACCGAAAACGATCTTAAGATATTTCATTTTAGAGTATTATAAAGTACATATGAAAATATATTATATTTATATAACATAATGATAATATAACTTCTTCATTTAACTTCTTCAAATCCGTAACAAGTTTAGTATGAAAATAAAAATTGATTAAAGCCAAAGTCGAAATGAGTGCGTAACATATTTCCCATTTTTACATATAGTCTTACAAACAATAGCTAGAACAATCAAATACATTAAGCCAAGCCTTCAAAATTGTATATTATGTTTATTGACATCAATAAATCTCGTCCAATTACAGTAACAAATTTTAAAGTAAAATAAACATTGATTTTAGTCGAAGTCGAAGTACACATTTAATAACATTTATTGACTTGATTCTTTTGCGAATATAAGCGATTAAAGTGAGCATGGATAAAAAGTAATTCTTAATATTTAATACAGCAAAAGTCGCCTTAAAAAAATCAAATAATTGAATAATATATTTATTGAGACCAATAAACATCTTTCAATTTATGAAGCTGCAAATCCGAAAAAAATGTTAAGCCAAAATACAAATTCATTTTAGTCGTTTGTTGATTTTTTCCGAATATAAGCTGAAAGAATAAAATGAATAAAATTTCTAAATATTTAATAGAGAAATAGTCGTCTTAATCTTAACAAAATCTTAAGATTTAACTGTAACGTGGCAAATTTAAACGATGCTCCTAAAAGTATGCAACGATTTTATATCTCGTAACCAAATGAAATTTACAGAAAATGAAATGAATGAAAAAAGTGTGCTCTCAACGTCAATTAAATATGCAAAAGCGAAATGAATTAGCAACGTTGTAAATGAATTTGCCAAAAGCAAGAAGCTCAAAAGCAACTCCTCCGACCCCTCTCTTTACCGTCTAAGACACAGCCAACGTGTTGTCTCAGATGCTGAGGATGAGCTTCGGCAAGCAATCAAGAAACTAAACCAAGCGAATTGAATAAATAAAGAAACACGTTACGAGTAAAGTGGATGCCAGGCGAAGGAAGGCAATGGAAGCTCAGTTAACTGCAATAAAACAAAGCAAAATTGTGCATGAAATTATTATTGAAGAAGCTCACACACACACACACACATTCACAGAGAGAGTATAATATATATTTGTGTGTGCGCAGAGGGAAAATTGGTTGGAAAAGTCAAGGCAGACGCACACAATTGTTTTTCATTATTCAATTTTTGTCATAATAATAACCAGAGAGCGCCAACAGCAGCAGAAGCAGCTACACTATCCGTCTCGCTTCTACATTCAGCTATACCCATCTCTGTTGCTGAGGGCAGACCTCCCCTGGGGGGAAGTTGCAAAAAGGGGGTTGTATGCAGCACTTGGAAAAAAGTTTGCCCAGCCATATTTTATTGGTAATGTGCTTATGGCATAAATATTGTATTAAGTAACTGGTGGGCGTCACCACCAAAAAAAAAAACACACACACACATACACAGAGAGAAATATCCAACAACAAGTCAAGCTTTTTTTGGGGGGGGGTAGAGACAGGGCAGGGTTGTGCTGCCATTTGGGGGTTGGATTGTGCGCAATTTATTGTTCAGACTGGAGCAGGAACTGAAGCTGAAGCCAAAGCTGCCGTTGGATACGGTTAGTGTTTGGTTAAGTCTGGGGGTTGAGCATTGTGTCTGGGTACTGCAAAAACATGGCTGCCATGGCCATGAGGTGGCAAGGAGGGGGGCAGGGCAGGGCAATAGCGGGAGGTCGCCTCGAGGCGCAAAATGTTGAAATTGTTTTATGTTGCGTTATGATTACAACAATGCGAACTTTTGCACAATGTCTAATTTGAATTTTGATTAGGAAATTTACTTACACACACACTCACACACACACACACAACAGTTGTGTGAGCGAGTGGAAGAGAGAGAGAGGGAGACATATTCAAGATGGCGCCCCCTTTGGAAATCCCATTAGGGGGCGCTCTAAGCATGGAATCAGCGTAACCGGAACTAAAAGCAAAGGCAAAAGCAACAACAGCAGCCAAAAAAGGAAACACGCGCGCATAAGCAAACAGGCAAAAGGATGCGAAGGATACGAAGGATGCGAAGCGATGCCTGGGCATTGTCTTGATTGAAGCTCATTAGTGAAAGACGCTGCTCGCTCTGCCATGTGTGTTTTGTCTCCTCCCCCTCTTCCTCCACCTCCACCTCCACCTCCAGCTCCTCGTCCGCTTTTTCCCTTACCAATTTAGGCGCTGATTACAGGGCAAATTTGTTTTGTGTGCCTGCGCAAAATTGAAAATCAGATTTTGTTTGTTTATGTCTTGAATGGCACAATAAACAAAGGGGCGGGGGCGCAGCAAATTGTTAAAGTTTCTGAGGTGGAAAATTTCGTTTATTGTTTTCCCCGACATGGACTGGGCTATGAGTGTGTGTTTGTGTGTGTGTGGAAAGTTTTTCAATTTTCAATTGGCTGCCAGCCAAACTGTAGTACTCGGGTGATTTGCTAACTTTGCACTCACTCTCCCACTCTTGTTCTCTCTCTCTTTCTGTCTCTCTATCCATTCAGGTCTGGTTCCAGAACAGACGCGCCAAGTGGCGGAAGGCGGAGCGGCTTAAGGATGAGCAGCGCAAGCGAGAAAATGGCGAGAGCAGCAGCTCCTTGGACAAGGTAAGCCTAGACGACTGGGGAACAGAGCTTATGCTTCAACCATTACTACAATTATTACTTTTGTCTTGACAGTTGCATGACTCACGCGAATCCTCGCCAGACATTACCGGCGAGATCGACGATGATATGGACGAGTTGCCGCCACGCTCGCGCCAACGTTCGCACAGCCCCCTGACAAATGGTCCCATGGAACAGCAACAGCAGCATTCGCATTCGCATTCCCACTCGCATTCGCATTCGCATTCACGCAGCCCCCCGGGTGTCCATCATCTGGACTCCAGCGATAACGAGCGACCGCTATCCTCCACCCAGTTGACTGCCACCACGCCGCACTCTGCCTCGCAGTCTCTGGGCTCGATTAGCGCCGGCTCCCCCTCGCCGGGCATGCGTGAGCACACGCCTCTGGCCAGCGTTGGCGTTGGCTTGGGTCTGGGTCATGGCATGGCACCTAGCAGTCCATCGAATTCGCGCAACACCGACTCACCGATCGAGGTGGGCGGCCCCATATCGTTGACCACGGGCTCCCGCATGGCTGCCTCATCGAACAACTCGGCATCGTCTACTCCCACCCCGACACCGACGCCAACCACGCCGCACTCCGCTCAGCTGCCCCATTCGGCAGCTGCTGCTGCGGCCTTTGGCAACCACATTTTTGGCAGCTTCGGCGCCGGCAGCGTCGCCAACGATACGTAAGTTCAACAAATATATTTTACAGATGAAATTTATATTAAGGGGTGACATTTTCCATAGTTCAAATTTAAATGTCTTAAAATGAAATTCGTTAGATAATTTCAATATTCAAATAATTTTAAATATTTTCATTTAGTAAGGGTAAGAATTTATATATTCATCATTTCTTATGAAATAGATCATTTATTAAGTAGGCTATTATGATATTTATTGGCTATTTTCTTGAGACAGTTTTTCAAGAGTTATCACGACAGAATCATTTAGTTTTAGGTTACGTCATTTCAAGTTCCAAGTTATCATCAAAGATTAATTTATTTTTAGGTTTAATTTCTTCAATTTCACAATTTTTTTTATACTCTTGAAAAGGTTTTCAAAGATTTATTGAAATTAAGAAAAAAGTGTTAAAATTTTCGCTAAGAAAATTAATTTCACATTTCTTTTTGGAATGGGACAATTCTCTTTCAAGATTAGATTGTATTAATTCGGAGTGAGAACAATGTCTTGGTTTTACTACAAATGTTTTGTTAGTCACAATTATGGGCGTAAGTCTTGTGCGTCATAAGCTAATTAGTTTTTTGGTCCCCGGCTGAAGTGAGTGCTATCCATAGCATGCGGCACACTCCCATGTGTTTACACATGTCCAACAATCTCTCGATCTGCCCTCTTGTGAAAACGAGAGCGATTAAAAGTGAACGATCTGCTAATTGCGTGCGTGTCATTAAGCCTCCACTTACAATGGCATTAGGCAACAACAAACAATAAATTTATGGCAAGTGTCGCATTTTGTCGTCAATTTGACAAGAACAACAGCGAGAGAAACAACTGGCAGGAAAAAAAAAACAAGATGCAGTAGCTATGAATGGAAATGAAAGCAGAGGCCAAAACATTTGCCACCCCCGAGTGCAATTTTGCCAAGCAAATATTTACAAATCTGAGCAGGGCAAATTAGGGGAGAGTGAAGTGAAGAAGAAGTGGCGGCAGGACAACTGTCAACCCTTAAAGAATTCTTTTGGGCGACGATGACTAAATTAGCAATTGATTACGACTGAGAGAGAATGAAAGAAGAAGACGAGAAATGCAGACAACGGGGGACAACGAATAAGGTAGTTGTAATGACCACAATGAGAGCAGTAATGCTATTAGATGGGGTTGGGGTTTGTTTTTCCCAGATGGTCGCGCACTTTTGACTCTGCCAGAACAAAACCGTCGACTCCTGCGGTGCCCGACTACGACCCGACCATGATGGGCTACGGGTTATTGAGCAGGCGTGCGCAGCGGAAGACGATTCAGTTAATGTTTTGGATAAAAACGTTTAAATTCCATTGGAGCACATCCGTTGACCGGATGTCGTGTGCGCCAGCGGAAACATTAAGAGTGGACCCCCGTCCCCCACACTCTGCATTCAGATTTCCCATTCAGTCTCATACCCGATCCTTAATGATGCTGTCCTCGATATGAACATCGTGCACGTGCTGAAGGCAAACAGCGTCTAATCAACAGCCGACTTAATCCTACATTGTCTCTCCATAATTGCGAATTGTCTTCAGCAAGTAGATAAATCAGCTCGATAATCTATTTTGTATTCCCGACAGATTGATTCTGATATCGAGAATAAGTGAAGTCCGGAATTTTCCTTAATACGGATTGTAACAAATATTTTATTCAGATTTTATTTTTGTTGCTTCGGTATTTGACGAAATTTTTCAAAATTTAAATAAATATTAAAAACATTCTTCAAAGAACTTTGGAAAGTCTAAAAAGAGTTCATATTTTCTATATTTTATTTCAAATTATTAAAACTTTATAAACTGACATATTTTTGATTTACTACTTTTGTTTCACGATAGAATGATTATAATCAAAAATCTTATACATTTACTATGATGAATTGAAGTTAAATGTGTGAAGTATTATCAAAGTGATTTAAAATTGAATTCATACGTTTTACTTATTTATGCAATAATTTTTTTGAAGTATCATTTTAAAAACCATTATCTATATCAGTGTTTAATCTGGACTTCTTTTAAATACTCTCTAGCATAATGTTTTTCATTTTTAAGTAGACGAATCGTTTGATTGCTGTGCAAACGTCGTAAATGTGAAATACTTAAGTGTGGTTCATAAAAAGCAACTTGCAAATTTAATTGGGCGTAAATGAGGGTGTTTCGTGTTTTCCGTTTTCTGTTTTGTGCTTTGGTGTTTTGTTGTTGTGAATCCCATGTAACCATATGCCACGCCCGACAAAAGGCGATTGCCCTGCACGCTCACTGTGTGTGTGTTTTTTGCCACCAAATTGAGAGCAGTGTGTGGGCAGAGGGGTGCTGGATGGCTGGTGAAGGGATGGAGTGTGCCGGTTAACAATGGGCGGTCTCATCAGCCGGCAAAAAGGCGACGGGCGGCCAAAAAAACATAAATACTTGTCCGCAATTCTTTTAGCTCACATGTCAACGCGTTCAGACAACAACAACAACAACGAAGCGTCACACCACAATAAAAAAACACAACATCAAGGATCAGGAAGTGGATCAGGATATAATAGCACAGCAGCAGTAGCAGGGGAAGAGGGGACAACCCACTGGGCGGGCAGCAGGACAACTGATGATGATGCTATTTCAGCTGAATCATTGCCCACTTTTAGTTGTGTTGTTGTTTTTGTTGTAACGGTTGACCAAATCAATTCCGACTTTTGTGCGCTATATGCTAATGCCAATTGCTGCTCAGCACTTTGATATCGTTTGATAAGTTTTCCCATTGTTATTCAAATGCCTTCAACCGGATATCCTCCGCATGTGTGTGAATCTCTGTGTGTGTGTGTGTGTGTTTGCTGCCATTTTCTTTGCTTTATCGCAACTCGAGCGTTTCATCGCAAGCATTTATCATCGCATTAGACATGCACTCAGCGAACTATCTCGAGCAACATTTATTTATCTTATTCTGCACATTTCTTTCTCATTTCTCGTATATTTTATGTAAAACACATATAGTTCAATCATTCGCCTGGAACTCAACTTGTTCTGACTGACGTCAGTTTGACAAAGATAATTATCTATGCAGAAAGTGTTTTACTATTAGTAAAGAATGAGGCAATGAAGTTTTCAGAATCAAAAACAGACATATTAATAGTTTTATTATATTGATGCTGTAAAGAATGGAGCTATGAAGTTTTCAGAACCAAAAACAGATATTTTCATTTTATTATATTCGTGAAATATTAAAAAACTTTTAAATCTAAAAATAGTTTGTTAAATTCACAAAACAACAAAACCGCTTTATAAAGTCTCTTAATAAGTGAATAATTATTAAATTTGCATGTCATGCTATTCATGAATTATTGGAATTATTGCGATTGTAGAATGATAATAATAATTGTTACATATGACCATAATAATGACCTACAATCGCATTATTAATAAAAACAAAAAAAACGTAATGCAACTGGCAGCTGTTGAACTTTAACAATTACGCATTAATCAACATTTCATTGACAATTTGCATAAACAATTAATGTGAAATAGCACTAAACAGGTTAACAGATCTTCAGTTTGAACACTTTTTCAAGTTTTATTGATATTTGAACATCAGTTCGCTTGAAGTTGAAGTGGAAAGGAAGTGTACTCAGAGCACTCACCTTGACTTGATTGATATTCAGTTGAATATTTACAATGTATCTATTTATTTGAATATGAAACAACTCTTTTCATGATGTATAGAGGTTAAGATTACTAGACAACTTGAGTGTTTTGAAATTCGTAGAATAGTACGAAAAATGAAATGTGTGTTTGGGTATTTGGGTATTTGGATACAGGAAATTGGGTTAATTAAATGCCGGTGCATCATGCATTTGCAAACTACTTAACCCGAAAATGTTAGCCAAAACTTGATGCTGGCCCCAAATATTTTATGCACAAATAACTAAATGCGTAATTAGGAGTTCCAGTGGGAAGAGGGGAATGCAGATGGGAGGGGGAACATTGTGAGCTGCTTAAACATGTAAGCAGGCGCATGACTCAACAAGAGGCCAAAAACGAAATAATGTTGCCAAACACATACCGATTTATTAGTATATACTTAGTATAATATATATACTATGATGTGTATATGCTTAAATTTATGTGTACGAGTATTTACAGTTGACTCGACTCGACTCGTTTGCTTGTTGTCTGTTCGCTGTTGGGTCGTTGATGTTTGCGCGCACGAATGCTTGAATAATAAATTAGACAAATATTTTAATATTCATCATGCAATTAAAATAAGCCGCTGCCTCGCGCACAATCTGAGGGGAAGGAGGGAGGGCGCTTCTCTTTCCACCCACAACAACAACAACGACTTTGGGTTGCCTAATATAATAAGCATATAATGTTCATAATGCTCGCTTTCGCGTTGTTGATTTCGGCTGCTTGGGTCGGAAGTAGGAAATAATTTTGGCTAAAGGTTGATGCTAAAATAAGCTTTTATGCTTTAATTGAAACGCACTAAATAATATCCTGTAAATATACTAATTTTTTCCTCCTAATTTATGTAATGATAATATTTATTTATAAGAGATATGCATAATAGATGTCTAATAAATTTAGTATATATATATATATATATATAGAAAATAGATATAAATAATCAAGAAAAACAAAATTGTTTAACTCATATTCATATTATCTTAAAGTTGATTTTAGGTCTTCAGCACAACCCCAAATAATCCTCCTACATTGTGTATAGGGTATTCTACAAAAAAGAAACTTTTGCCAGGGCAAACACTTTGCGGAAATTGGGTTTGACTGTGATGTGTGTAGAGTGGCAGCGGAGTAAAGTGTGCGGGGGGGTGGAGGGAAAGTAGGGAGGGAGCTAAGCCATTGAGGTGTTGATTGCTCGAGTTTAATTTGTTAGAATTGCGTAAAGCATTAAAATGTTTGCCAGAAAAATTATGCGAAGCTGCTTGCAGCAGCACCCCTCAAAAGAGTAGAAGAAGTGCAGAGGAGGAGGGGCATGCGAGGGCGGCGGCAACATGTGTAAAAATTCATTAAGCCAAGTTGGGAAAAACTTTATCCTTGGCAGAAGGCAATCTGTGAAAAGTGCGAAAATTTAAAGAAAACTTTGTGCCAAGCAGAGCTGAGGTGAGTCTGACATTGACAAACGTGCTCTCCCCGCTCTCTCCTCTACTTTCCTAACCCCCTTTGTGTCGCGGCTTTTCTGGCCCAGAGCAAAAGTTATGTACTAACTAACGAGCTCAACGACAACACTCGAGCTGCTGAATGTCTTAATTAGGAGTGCGAGAGCAGCGAGTCTCTGACTGGGCACGTTTGTTGAGTGTTGCAATTAAGGCGGCGACAGCCGACTAGAAGCAAAAGAGGAGAGCAAGAGAGGAGAGCAAAAGAGGAGAGCAAGAGAGGAGAACAGTCAAACAGCATGGACGCTGCCTGCGGCCAAGCGACGTTCTTGCAATATTTTTGCCAGTCTCAGACACACACACACACACACACACCTGCCCCTCTATGTATACACACACAGACACAGTTAGCTGTTGGATGTGCACATGCAAAATTTAATTACGACCAAAGGATGAGTGCTTAATTATACGCAAACATTTAAGTTTACCTGCTTTTTTTTCGCAACGAGTTGGCAGCTCGACTGAGACAGCAAATAGAACTGCTGCACTGCTGCAGACTGTACACATTCTCCCTGTCTCTCTTTCTACTGCTCTGACACTCTCGCTGTCTCGCTCTCTTGAGCTTGGACTTTTGCTTTTTGCTTTTGGCCTAATTGGCTGCAACGTCTGCATACCAAACTAATTCACAAACAGAGTAGAAAATTAAATTGCAGTTGTTCAACATCAACAATTATGATATGGGGGTAAAATTCAGATTTTTATAGATAGACACATTTATGTGAGAAATATTTAATTGATTTCTAAATAAGGCCCAAAAATGTTAAATTTTCCTAGAAGCCTTAAATCTGACAGATGTCAATATCGTACTTACTCCATTATTAATATAGATTTCTTAAAAAACATACAAGTCTTGAAAATTTAAAACCCATATTTTAATATATAATATTTAATATCACTTTCCGCATCGTTTTGCTTACTTTATTGCTTGACCTCAACGCTCGCTCAATCTATCTAATGCCCTTTCAATCTTTGTAGAATACAGCTTAAAAATGACTAAAAAATTCATCAACAAAAAGTAGATAACAAAAAATAAAATACAAAAACTGAGGGAAAAGATGAAAAATTACGCATTCGCTACATACAAAATTCTGTTTCAAGCCGCAAAAATAGTGACCCATCATTCTCCCATTCCCATTTTCATCTGTTCCTCCACCATCCACAACAGAAAAGCCAAAAAGCAGTGAAAATCTCAAAAATCAGAACAGGCACAAAAGCAGGGCAAGGACGTAAGGCTGAACGAGCCAAAAATAAAAAATAAACATAAAGTTTTTGAGTGGGAAAAAGCGTGAGAAGGAAAAAAGTGAAAAGAATTAAAAGCGTCAGCCGCGACGACTGTGGCCCAAATGGCTGTGGTCGCGACATTCAGTCCTGGCTCTCGTTTTTGGCCACAACGCAACTCGATTAGCATTCAGAGATTTGTGTAGCTCTCCTCTTCTCTCCACCTTCACTCTCCCCCGAGTCGTTTGCTGCCTGCTGAATGTCGAGTTAGGCCGCACTAAGAATTATTAAATTTTGGACACATTTGCAACGTGGCCCACAAATCCTGTTGCCCGCTGAAGAGCTTAGTGTGAATTGAAATAAATGGAAATTGCATTTTTTATATGCTCTTTTTCTCGCTCTCATCTCACATCTTATGATGAAGCGGGTGAAAATAATGTCAACAATTATGAATAGTAAAAACGATAATAATTTTATTAATGGATTATGTGAGGCAAACAATTTATCTATGTGTGCTGGTGTTGTTGTTTGTTTGGCTCGCTTATCAATTAAAATTTTTAAATTGCATTAACTGTAGGCAGTCGTGGTGGAAAAGGGTGTTGGAATGTGACCTAAGCGCTATATTTCATTCAATTAAAATGGGAACGGGCCTAGACGACTCCAATAACATTGGGCAACGTCCGATGGGCAACAACTGCTGCTACACACACATATGTGCAACATATTTAGGTTTATTAATAATAATGCAATTACGCATAAAAATGTTTTAATTTATTTCAATTAAGCGTTAATTAAAACTCTATTTGCGTGCTGTTTGTTTGCTGTTGTGTCTCGTATCGCGTTGGGTGTTTTGTGATACAGTTTCATCAGCAGCTTTTGCTGGCTGAATGGCATAGAGAAAGGCTAAAGCGGTCATTACTTTCACATGGTCGCCTAGAAGCGATGATTCATGCGGAGAAATTGTTGACTTTGTTAAGGAATACAAATTGAGATTATTAAGGAGATTAAATGAAATGATCTCTATATCATTGGAAAGGATGAAGATGTGTTGATGATATATGAATCTAAATGGAAAAGTTCATAGTACTTAGAGAAATATAATTCCCTATAATAGTGTAAAATAATAATATGCAAATTTGTAAGCTAAGGAAAAAGTGTAGAAAAGTGTTAGTCACATTTGTATATTACGTACCTAAGTTAGAAATATGGCTCCAGCATACTAAATTCAATTGCTTTCTTCTAAGAAGTCTAGAATAATTTGATGAAATATAAAACTACGCAGCAAAATGCATATACATAAACTTTTGTATATTATTATTATAATGTCTAATGGAAATATTGTGCAAGCTAAACAAATTCATTTGCTTTCTTTTAAAACTGAAAAATAAGTTGTAGTTTGTGAACTTATAAAAAAATGTACTAAACATTTGTAGACATCTAGAAACAGATAACTAGTGAATATAATATTTGTATGTAAATGTTGTTCTACACTAATAAATTGATTTGCTTTCTACTTACAGCAATTGCGGCTTTCGTCCCGTGCTCAGCGAGCAGAGCGCGGTGGCAGCAGCAGCAGCCGCAGCGGCGGCTCAGCGCAGCGCCAATCATCCACCGCTTTTCCTGCCACCGCATTTGGCGGCACAGTTCTCGCATCAGCCACTGTTTCCGGGCCTCAAAGGTGAGTGGGGGCTAATGGCATACATAATCTGTATGGATGGGCTGTCAATCAGGGCTGCAAAATCAAAAAAGCAATTGCTTATTGAATTACAGCAAAGCAGCTGCGTCCAAGCTTTTGCTAATGCATCAAAATCATAAATCGAGCTGCAAAACAAAGGGGAAATGATGATGAAAATGTTTTAAAATTTTGCTTATGCTCTTGCAGGTGTGTCACCGTTTCAGAGTCTCTGTTCGTGTTGCTCACTGAAGCCGCCGCCAATGCCGCCAGCCACCTCGGCCACCTCGGGGTCCGTGATGGCGCCCTTGAGTGTGCCCATTAGCAGCAGCTCGGCAGCCAGTTCGCCAGAGTCGCCTAAGTCGGGGGGCGGGGCACACGATCCACGCTCCAATTCGGTAGCCGAATTGCGACGCAAGGCACAAGAGCATTCGGCGGCATTGCTGCAATCGCTGCATGCGGCTGCTGCAGCTGGTTTGGCTTTTCCGGGCTTGCACTTGCCGCCGCTCTCCTTTGCTCATCATCCGGCGCTGGGACATACTATGAATCACAGTAACAACAATAACAATAACAACAACGGTAGCAACAATAGTAACAATAACAATAACAATGGCTTACGCTTGAAGCACGAGGCACAGGACATGACCGCAAGCACCATGAATGGCCTCGGCTCTGTGGCAGCAGCAGCAGCTGCGGCAGCTTTGCCTGGCAGCAGCTCCACTTCAGCAGCGCTGCTCGATTTGGCAGAGTCTGCGGCCGCATATCATCATCATCAGCAGCAGCAGCAGCAGCAACATCATGCCACATTGTCGCCACCAACCACGCCAACTCAGCTGCAATCACAGCAACTGCAACAGCAGCAGCAGCAGCAACAAGATTCGCCAGCAGCAAGTGCCACACTTAATGGCAACGCGCTGCCCACGAAGAGCGAGTAGAGGCAACAGGTGCAATTCATTTAATTACGAATAACATTTATTAACTCTAGATTCTAATATTAACACACTATATGCATAAATATTTAAAAATGATCCACATGTGCGACGTGGCAACTAGTAACTAAGCATTAGTCTTAGGCTTCTAAAGAGCAATCTAAACACACATTCACAACACACACACACACTCAATGAAACTTTGAAACTTAGCTGATAATTGAGCGAGTATTGAGAGTAGAAAGTGAGAGGAAACGTGCAGAGAGAACTTTCTGTAGCAATGTAAATCGTACATAATCAAATGAAAAGAACAGCACAATAACTAATTAATAGGTTTATGCCATCAATTTGCTGATCTGCACATATAATTTAAATACTTTATGCCAGCTAGAAATTACAGAAAATGATTTGTTTGGTTGTTGTATAAAGTGCACTTGACTTGTGTTTCAACGCTTCAACAATGGCTGAGCACTAAACTGATTCAGATTACAGCTCTCAGCTCTCTTTTAAATCCTCAAAAAAATACTTTAATCTATCTACAACAAAAAAAAGTAATTCTAATACGGAAAGTTGAGAAAAAGAAAACAATTTAATAAAAGTACTATATATATAAACTAGCATATAGAAAGACAGTTAGCTAACGGCCTAGAGAAAAGTAAAAAAAAATAAATAATAACAACTAAGTAGAATATCTCACAGCAAAAAGCACACACCAACACACACACACACATACACAGGCACACACACACTTATACACACAACTTAATTAAGACAAGCCAAGCAGAATATCGAATAATTCAAATGCAGTTAATAAAAGTTTAACAAGTTAATAATTACAAACAATAAATGATCATATTACGAAATAATAATAACAAACACTCAATTTATTGAACTATCAAACAACAACAATGATTTCCTTAGACTTTGCAAGTCTTCTCACAGATGTTCTTCGTGTCGAAGAGATTGTTATTACCATGGCAGCCACTGTAGTTGAAGCTTATGCACTCGTTGGTGTCCCGGCGATAAGTCCACTTGTTCTGCAGGGCGCGGCAAGTGCCAATCTTGCCAAACTCCTCACCGCACACAGCTAAATAGAGAAAAAGCGAAGTCGAACTTCAGTTGACTGCGATAAGAGAGCGAGGTGTGCTAGAAAACTTACGATTTCTGAGGCCAGCGAGCGCGGCGCCCATCAAAGTGCAGAGCAACAGCATAACGGCAAAGTATTTCATATTGATGAGAAGAAAAAGGTTTAAATCTGTTTGTTGTGCGAACACTACGAATATTGCAACTGAGTTGGTCGCCAGCTGGCTGGGCCCATTTTATAGGCACGAAACCGGCTGCGGCTTATCTGGACAACGCGCCAGGGTCAAGACTTGAATCCGCATCTTTTTTTTTTTTTTTTGTTTGTTTTTTCTTTTTGCAATAACAACAAACCTTGAAATTATAGTGAAATCTTTTGTTTTTGTTTTTATTTCGAAAACACGCTTGCCGGTTTTTGTATGTTGTGTTATTATTTAATTTCGATTATTTGCTTTGGCTGCTGCTGCTGTTGATGTTGTTTGGGTTTTGCCCGTTGCACGATTTCAAGTGGCGGCGACTCCAGTGCCTCACTTAGTCCTTGCAGGCCTTTTCACATTCGTCACGACTGCCAAATTGATTGTCATTGCCGCCGCAGCCGCCGAAAATGAATTCCACACACGCATTCTTGGCGGCATCATAGCTCCAGCTGGGCATAAAGGCCATGCAGGCTGCCCCATCTTGCGGCATGCCCTTCATCGATGTCTCCTGCATGCACATGGCTATGGAACGTCTATCAATCAGTAAAGTTCTCAATCTATTATTTGACACTCACCTGGCTTGGCGTGGACACTGGCTAGGCTCAGTGTCAGGCCAATTGCCACAAGCAACAGATACACACACTTCATATTTGCAACTGCAACTGCAACTCGAGAGCTTGGCGCCTTTTAAAGCCAGCTACATATAGCTCCAGGAAATTGCAGATGCTTCATGCTTATCAAGTGCAAGCGACAGTTTGGGTCACAATAGAAAGTCCAGACAGATAACACTTAAAGACAGCGGCATTGTTGATAGTCAAGCTGAATGCGTTAGACAGCTGGCATCAAACTGAATTCATCTGTTCGCTTGTCGCTAAGTAGAAGTCTACATATACATAAGCAGTTTCCAGTTTCATCTAATTTCATAAATGATTCATTTTGTTTGGCATCAAATATTACTTTTTCATTCTAGCGTCTATGAACTGACTTAAATAATAATTCAGTTACAGTTTAGTGTTCTGATTTTATTATTTTGCTTATTTTTACATTTCATATATGCTTCTCATCCAATCAACTCCAATTGCTAGTGTATAAATTTGATATGGTTCAGGCACCAAATTCTCAGTTTTTACAAAATGCTAACTATTCAACTATTACTTACTATATACCTTACCTTACAGTTCTCTTATCAGCATCATTATGGGGAGTTACCCTCAATTATGTTTTCACTGAAAACTTTTCAGATATTTTTACAGCCATACCCGAAGCAAAACAATACTAGAAGCGTTTGTAGAACGAAACGTATTTTCATGGTGTAAAGTGTGTTATTTTTCATACATTTCTAAGTACTTGTATTCATGGTCATGAAGAACAATATTACATAAGTGCAGAGCAAAACATTCGACTTGAAATCGAAAAGAAATCGAAATACAAGCTATTGGAATTGATGGGTGTTATGGAAATCATTTTTAATGACACAGTTAATCATTATTGTTTGTATTTTAGTTTAATTTCGTGGGCTTTTCAGTTAACTACAACTTATTTCATTACATTTTTATTATATCAATATTATTTAAACCATTTTATTTTATCGGCTTCACACCACGCACTTATCCTTGCACTGCTGTTCGGTTCCAAAGCGATTATCATTGCCTCCACAGCCTCCATATATGAACTGGACACACTCATTGTGCTGAGGATCGTAGCTCCATCTGGGCATATATGCCTCACAGGATATGCGTCCATCGCCGTTCAAAGAATGCGGCAAACCACAAACATCTAAATATTGAATATATTTATGAATTCACCAAATGATCTAACATAGTTTTCACTTATCAAACAATTACTGACCATTTTTGTATGCAAGTGAATTGACAGCACAGGCAACGATCACCAAAAAGAATGCAAGGAACTTCATTGTTATTTACTGTTTATTTATTAATTCTCTAGCACTTTGAGAAGTTATTTCAAGTAGCTTTTAGTATCAACTGAACACGCAAGTAAAATCGCTCACATTTAAGAATGTAAATTTTGGAAGCTTTGCTTAGGCTTCTTATCGCATTTCTCAGAAAACACTAAAGCTGCAACTAAGCTTGAAAGCTTCAAGCATTTCAAAACAATATTTGTAAATATTTGTGTCAGTGTTTAGCAATATGTGATTAAACACAATAACTTATTTCGTCATTAGCTGGGGGATTTTTTGGTTTTTGTTTACAAACAAAAAAAGTTCTATTTAATCTTTTTTAATACTTCTTATTGAGTCTCAAACAATTTGAATGTTGAACGAATGATTTGTTTGCAACTATTTTAGTAAGATTGAAAATTAATATATGTACAACAGTTAGATTGACTTGTCACTGCATTTATTTCACATTATTTTTATAATATGATGATTTTATTATAAGGATTTATGTTTTGTTCACTCGACACACGTATCCTCACACTCCTCTTTGGTTACAAAGCGATTCTTATTGCCGCCACAGCCTCCATATATGAAGTTCACGCATTCGTTAGCGTTAGAGTTGTAACTCCAACTAGATAAGTAAGCGAAGCAAGTAACAACTCCATCGCCATCGGCTGAATGTGGCAATCCGCAAACATCTAATTATTATAAACATTTCAAATTATGCTTTTGGCAAGTGTTTCATAATCAAGGACTGACCATTTTTATGTGCCAACGAGAAGGCCGAACAAGCAATCAACATCAAAAATGTCACAACGAATTTCATTCTTAGTTTTGGTTTAACTCTCACAACTTAAAGTGATTCTTAGTAATGTCAAAGACGAACTGAGATGTTCACTAAACAAGCTCATCATTAAATTGTACATTTTTAAAGATTTCTTGCTCAAAAACAATCAAGTTGCTTCAAGCAACCTCGTTGCGTCATCCCTTGGTAATATTTCTAATTTTATTTCTATACAGTAAAGAACGAAGCATAATGCTCATTAAAAAAACAAATTCTACTTGATTTTTGTCAAGTTCTCAAATTCTCCGTGAAGGATGAGATCATCCAAAAGATTCTATTTATTGTTGTTAACTTTTTCAAAAGACTTGGTTTATTAAATGTATTTATTGAAAGGCCTTGGATAGAAGAACAAACTATGTAGAGCATCGTGTTGTCTTCACTCCTTGCAATGGTCCTTGCACTGCTGTTCGGTTTCAAAGCGATTGTCATTGCCTCCACAGCCTCCATATGTGAAGCTCACACATTCATTTGTCTTAGAATTATAGCTCCACTTGGGAATTTGTGCTTTACACACATAAAATCCATCGCCGTCCTGTGAATGTGCTAGTCCGCATACATCTAAATTTGAAGATGTTTTTATATATTTGTTGTATAGATTTTTGTTTTAATTTTTAAATAAAAAACTGACCATTTTTTAGTGCCCAGGAATGGGCAGCACAAGCAACCAAAATTAAAAAGATCGCAACAAATTTCATGTTCATTTTTGAAATTATTAATAATTATTCAGCTGCTACTTCAAGTTCTTCTTAATAGCGACAAATACGAACTGAACTCTTAAGCTAACCATTAAGTTGTACATTTTCAAAGCTCTCTTATCGCAGCTCTAGAGCCTCGAGCACTTTGAAATAGTGTTGATTTACAAATGTAATATTCGACCTCGTTGTGCCATCAGTTGGTGTAATTTCTATTCTCATTTCTATTCTCAAATCAACTCAGTTGATTACGAAGAATTATGAATCGAGACCAAATTCTCGATTATCCTTCTTTTACTTAATATCTTTAATTTGTTATTAAGTACAAAAAACAATAGCAATTATTGCGGCTATCAAATTTATTATGGTTTGGTGAAAAAAGCAAGATTAATAATCAAAACATATAATCCTTGCATTTATTGCTTCACTCCTTGCACTTGTCCAAACATTCCTTTTCGGTGTCAAAACGATTGTCATTGCCGAAGCATCCTGTATATATCCAATGTGCGCAGTCGTTGGTTTCTATAACATAGCTCCAACTTACAATATGCGCCTTACATCTTATATTTTTATAGGAATCCTGAAAAGGTGGTAAGCCACATGCGGCTAAATAGTAAAAAATGTTATGGATTTAATAAAATACTTGCACTAGTTTGCAAAACTGACCGTTTTTTAATGCCAAGCAGTGGGCAGCACAGGCCACGAATATTGAAATGAGCAATAAGAACTTCATCTTTTTTTCCTTATCTTATTCCCTTTCACTAGGTGTGATTTTAACTAGTGACAAATAGAAATTGAGCTGTTAAGAAATTGCGGTCACAATTAAATATCACTTTTAAAAAGATTCGCTTGCTAAATTAACATCGAATATGCACATTAGTCACACTAAACCTTTAAATCTTCTCGGTTATAATTACTTGTGTAAAAAAATATTTAGAAATATTATATAATATATTATATAATATTATCATCACACAGACAATTTGTAGGGTATTTATTTATGCTTGATTTTCGCTAATTATATTTTTATATATATATACAGATTTGATAAATTGCTTTTTAAGGTCTTGTCTAGCAAAATAATTTATATTTCTAAAATGTATGCTAGATTTAATAAAGTTCTTTCTGTGTTCAGATCTGTTAAGGAATAAAAATAAAATGCAGTGCTTAGATATGTGGAAGATACTGCTTTATTGGCAAATAAAACAAATTACATTAAATAACCATTTATTGCGTGATGTATTTTGTGCTTGTTAAAGTATTTGCATTTTCTATTCTTTGCACTTGTCTTTACATTCCTGTTCACTTCCAAAACGATTCGCATTTTCGCCACATCCTCCATATATCCACCTGACACACTCGTTTGTTTTTAAATCATAGCTCCAACTAGGCATATATGCAAGACAAATCCATTTTCCAAAACCTTGCTTAAAAGGTGGTAAGCCACATTCAACTAAATAGTAAAAAATGTTATGGATTTAGTAAAATACTTGCACTAGTTTGCAAAACTGACCGTTTTTTAATGCCAAGCAGTGGGCAGCACAGGCCACGAATATTGAAATGAGTAATAAGAACTTCATCTTTTTTTCCTTATCTTATTCCCTTTCACTAGGTGTGATTTTAACTAGTGACAAATAGAAATTGAGCTGTTAAGAAATTGCGGTAACAATTAAATATAACTTTTAAAAAGATTCGCTTGCTAAATTAACATCGAATATGCACATTAGTCACACTAAACCTTTAAATCTTCTCGGTTATAATTACTTGTGTAAAAAAATATTTAGAAATATTATATAATATATTATATAATATTATCATCACACAGACAATTTGTAGGGTATTTATTTATGCTTGATTTTCGCTAATTATATTTTTATATATATATACAGATTTGACAAATTGCTTTTTAAGGTCTTGTCTAGCAAAATAATTTATATTTCTAAAATGTATGCTAGATTTAATAAAGTTCTTTCTATGTTCAGATCTGTTAAGGAATAAAAATAAAATGCAGTGCTTAGATATGTGGAAGATACTGCTTTATTGGCAAACAAAACTAATTACATCAAATAACCATTAATTATTTGATTTATATTGTACTTGTTAAAGTAATTGAACATTTTTTATTGTTTGCACTTGTCTTTACATTCCTGTTCACTTCCAAAACGATTCGCATTTCCGCCACATCCTCCATATATCCACCTGACACATTCGTTTGTTTTTAAATCATAGCTCCAACTAGGCATATATGCAACACAATGACTAATTCCATTTCCATTCTTAAAAGGTGGAAGGCCACATTCATCTAAATATCAAATAATTTAAAAGGTTTGGTACTATCGTTGATCTTAGAAATGAATAACTAACCGTTTTTTAATACAAAGCAATGGGCAGCACAGGCTACGAATATTGAAATGAGCAATAAGAACTTCATCTTCTCTCAACTAGTGACAAACAGAAACTGAGCTGTTAAGAAATTACGATCATCATTATATAGTTCTTTTCGAAAGATTATCATCCCTCATTATCATTATTCACGCTATACATTCAATTTATAAAACACTTCTCGGTTACAATTAGTAAATTTATACTTGTATAAAACAATTTCTAAATATTGCATTCGGTACATAACATCAAATTGGAATTTAACAAGATTTTCCATCTCAGCATACACAATTAATGTTATATTTATTTATGCTGAATTTGCTCTAATTATACGCATAAAGCTTTGTTTTCATATTTGTCGCATCGATTAATTAAGGTGTTGAAAAGAAAATAACTGATTAATTGACAAACAATACTAATTGCTTGTTAAAATATTTGAATTTTTTATTCTTTGCACCTATTATTACATTCCTGTTCACTATCAAAACGATTCGCATTTCCGCCACATCCTCCATATATCCACTCGATGCATTCATTTGTTTTTAAATTATAACTCCAACTAGGCATATATGCATCGCATAAGCCTTGTTTAAAAGGTGTTAAGCCACATTCATCTGAATATTAAATAATTTTCAAGTTTAAGTATTATCGATGCGCTGGCTTTATAAATGAATAACAGACCGTTTTTTAATGCTGAGCAGTGGGCAGCACAGGCTACGAATATTGAAATGATCAATAAGAACTTCATCTTCTTTTTTAAATATTAATATTCCTAGTCCTATTTCCTTTCAATAGGTGTGATTTTAACTAGTGACAAACATAATCTTAACTGTTAAGAAATTACGGGCACCATTAAATCGCACTTTTAGAAAGATTCTAATCATTATTCACGCTAAGCCTTTCAATTATAAACACTCCTCGGTTACAATTTGGAAATTTATACTTGTGTAAAAATATTTATCGTGTTTGCTGATACACAATTTAAAGTTTTGTTTTCATATTTGTTTTACAAACAAAACCAATTACATCAAATAACCATTAATTATTTGATTTATGTTGTACTTGTCAAAGTATTTGCAATTTTTTTATTATTTACACTTGTCCTTACATTCCTGTTCACTTCCAAAACGATTGAGATTACCGTTACATCCTCCATATATCCACCTGACACATTCGTTTGTTTTTAAATCATAGCTCCAACTTGGGCTATATGCAAGACAACGCATATTTCCATTTCCATTCTTAAAAGGTGGAAAGCCACATTCATCTAAATATCAAATAATTTAAAAGGTTTGGTACTATCGTTGATCTTAGATATGAATAACTGACCGTTCTTTAATGCCAAGCAGCAGGCAGCACAGGCTACGAATATTGAGATGAGCAATAAGAACTTCATCTTCTCTCAACTAGTGACAAATAGAAACTGAGCTGTTAAGAAATTACGGTCATCATTACATAGTTCTTTTCGAAAGATTCTCATCCCTCGTTATCATTATTCACGCTAAACCTTCAAATTATAAAACAGTTCTCAATTACAGTAAGTAAATTCATACCGGTGCAAAAATATTTATAAATATTAGATTCGGTTTCTATCTCTTTTCTATCTCAGCACAAACAATTTATGTTGTATTTTATTAAGCTGGATTTACTCAAATTATAAAAATTAATTAACTGTTTATTCCTTGCACCTGTCCTTACATTTCTGTTCACTTCCAAAACGATTCGCATTTCCGCGACATCCTCCATATATCCACCTGACACATTCGTTTGTTTTTAAATTATAACTCCAACTAGGGATAGATGCATAGCAAATCCATTTTCCAGAACCTTGCTTAAAAGGTGGTAAGCCACATTCAACTAAATAGTAAAAAATGTTATGGATTTAGTAAAATACTTGCACTAGTTTGCATAACTGACCGTTTTTTAATGCCAAGCAGTGGGCAGCACAGGCCACGAATATTGAAATGAGCAATAAGAACTTCATCTTTTTTTCCTTATCTTATTCCCTTTCACTAGGTGTGATTTTAACTAGTGACGAATAGAAACTGAGCTGTTAAGAAATTGCGGTCACAATTAAATATCACTTTTAAAAAGATTCGCTTGCTGAATTAACATCGATTATGCACATTAGTCACACTAAACCTTTAAATCTTCTCGGTTATAATTACTTGTGTAAAAAAATATTTAGAAATATTATATAATATATTATATAATATTATCATCACACAGACAATTTGTAGGGTATTTATTTATGCTTGATTTTCGCTAATTATATTTTTATATATATATACAGATTTGACAAATTGCTTTTTAAGGTCTTGTCTAGCAAAATAATTTATATTTCTAAAATGTATGCTAGATTTAATAAAGTTCTTTCTGTGTTCAGATCTGTTAAGGAATAAAAATAAAATGCAGTGCTTAGATATGTGGAAGATACTGCTTTATTGGCAAACAAAACTAATTACATCAAATAACCATTAATTATTTGATTTATATTGTACTTGTTAAAGTAATTGAACATTTTTTATTGTTTGCACTTGTCTTTACATTCCTGTTCACTTCCAAAACGATTCGCATTTCCGCCACATCCTCCATATATCCACCTGACACATTCGTTTGTTTTTAAATCATAGCTCCAACTAGGCATATATGCAACACAATGACTAATTCCATTTCCATTCTTAAAAGGTGGAAGGCCACATTCATCTAAATATCAAATAATTTAAAAGGTTTGGTACTATCGTTGATCTTAGAAATGAATAACTAACCGTTTTTTAATACAAAGCAATGGGCAGCACAGGCTACGAATATTGAAATGAGCAATAAGAACTTCATCTTCTCTCAACTAGTGACAAACAGAAACTGAGCTGTTAAGAAATTACGATCATCATTATATAGTTCTTTTCGAAAGATTATCATCCCTCATTATCATTATTCACGCTATACATTCAATTTATAAAACACTTCTCGGTTACAATTAGTAAATTTATACTTGTATAAAACAATTTCTAAATATTGCATTCGGTACATAACATCAAATTGGAATTTAACAAGATTTTCCATCTCAGCATACACAATTAATGTTATATTTATTTATGCTGAATTTGCTCTAATTATACGCATAAAGCTTTGTTTTCATATTTGTCGCATCGATTAATTAAGGTGTTGAAAAGAAAATAACTGATTAATTGACAAACAATACTAATTGCTTGTTAAAATATTTGAATTTTTTATTCTTTGCACCTATTATTACATTCCTGTTCACTATCAAAACGATTCGCATTTCCGCCACATCCTCCATATATCCACTCGATGCATTCATTTGTTTTTAAATTATAACTCCAACTAGGCATATATGCATCGCATAAGCCTTGTTTAAAAGGTGTTAAGCCACATTCATCTGAATATTAAATAATTTTCAAGTTTAAGTATTATCGATGCGCTGGCTTTATAAATGAATAACAGACCGTTTTTTAATGCTGAGCAGTGGGCAGCACAGGCTACGAATATTGAAATGATCAATAAGAACTTCATCTTCTTTTTTAAATATTAATATTCCTAGTCCTATTTCCTTTCAATAGGTGTGATTTTAACTAGTGACAAACATAATCTTAACTGTTAAGAAATTACGGGCACCATTAAATCGCACTTTTAGAAAGATTCTAATCATTATTCACGCTAAGCCTTTCAATTATAAACACTCCTCGGTTACAATTTGGAAATTTATACTTGTGTAAAAATATTTATCGTGTTTGCTGATACACAATTTAAAGTTTTGTTTTCATATTTGTTTTACAAACAAAACCAATTACATCAAATAACCATTAATTATTTGATTTATGTTGTACTTGTCAAAGTATTTGCAATTTTTTTATTATTTACACTTGTCCTTACATTCCTGTTCACTTCCAAAACGATTGAGATTACCGTTACATCCTCCATATATCCACCTGACACATTCGTTTGTTTTTAAATCATAGCTCCAACTTGGGCTATATGCAAGACAACGCATATTTCCATTTCCATTCTTAAAAGGTGGAAAGCCACATTCATCTAAATATCAAATAATTTAAAAGGTTTGGTACTATCGTTGATCTTAGAAATGAATAACTAACCGTTTTTTAATGCCAAGCAGCAGGCAGCACAGGCTACGAATATTGAGATGAGCAATAAGAACTTCATCTTCTCTCAACTAGTGACAAACAGAAACTGAGCTGTTAAGAAATTACGGTCATCATTACATAGTTCTTTTCGAAAGTTTCTCATCCCTCGTTATCATTATTCACGCTAAACCTTCAAATTATAAAACAGTTCTCAATTACAGTAAGTAAATTCATACCGGTGCAAAAATATTTATAAATATTAGATTCGGTTTCTATCTCTTTTCTATCTCAGCACAAACAATTTATGTTGTATTTTATTAAGCTGGATTTACTCAAATTATAAAAATTAATTAACTGTTTATTCCTTGCACCTGTCCTTACATTTCTGTTCACTTCCAAAACGATTCGCATTTCCGAGACATCCTCCATATATCCACCTGACACACTCGTTTGTTTTTAAATTATAACTCCAACTAGGGATAGATGCATAGCAAATCCATTTTCCAGAACCTTGCTTAAAAGGTGGTAAGCCACATTCAACTAAATAGTAAAAAATGTTATGGATTTAGTAAAATACTTGCACTAGTTTGCATAACTGACCGTTTTTTAATGCCAAGCAGTGGGCAGCACAGGCCACGAATATTGAAATGAGCAATAAGAACTTCATCTTTTTTTCCTTATCTTATTCCCTTTCACTAGGTGTGATTTTAACTAGTGACGAATAGAAACTGAGCTGTTAAGAAATTACGGTCACCATTAAATAGTACTTTTAGAAAGATTCGTATCGCTCATTAGCATTATTTACGGTAAACCTCATATTATAAAACTCTTCACTGTTGCATGTAAATTTCTATAATGTGTGTTAAAATAATTTGAAATATTAGATTCGGGTCATAACGTAAAAATCAAATTTAACTAGAATTTCTACTTTACATTAACCCGTAACTGAATTTTGGAGTCCGCATATAGGAAATGCAAAAATAACTTGCAGCATTGCCCAAAAAAAAGAGCATAAGAAAATAAAATTTTATTAATATTAATAAATAAATGGTTTCTTCACCCAGACTAGAAGTTATTCTTTAAAGTTTCCACTACAACTATTTGTATAAGATTTCGTACTCTTTGATTTGGTAGCTTCAGTTGATTGAATTTTTTTTTAACTTTTTCCATTCAAGAATAAAATAAATGGTGGATTCATAAAAGCAGAAATTTTATTTGGCAAACTGAAAAATTTTATGTAATATTAGAATTCGTTTCATATTTTGATTTAAATCCATATTCCATCGTTTCCATCATTTTAAACATTTTTCTTCACATTCTGCTTTGCTGTCAAATCTATTCTGATTTCCTTGACAACCGCCATAAGAGAACATTATGCATTTGTATATTTCCTGGTTGTAGGTCCACATTGGGAAATCTCCTCGACACATGCCAGTGTCCGAATGGGGCTCAATACAAACTGCTTTGAGGTGAATTGTTTTTATAGAATAAAAGATAAACGTAATAATTTCAAATCTCATAACTTACGATTAAAACAGGTGGCGAGAGCAAAAAGCGCCACAAATAAGGTAATTGAAAAGAACTTCATTGCAGTAGTGATAAATCTATACTAAAGTAAGCGCTTTTTATTTCAATAAATAAAAGCCATAGCCGATTCATTTCAATTATATAATTACCATGTTAAATGCGATTTGCGAATATTTTAAAGCTATTCTACTTAGCATGCGGAGAAACAACAAATTGAAAGCTAACATATGTAAATTTGCATCAGGTGCATTTATTCGTTGATAGAAGGGTTTTCAGATCATATTAAATGTATATTCGAAGATTTACATAAATTCAGGATTACATCTCAGCGATGGAATTGCCCTTCAAGTGGTAAACTTCTTAGCCGTAGCTTAATACAGCGTTCTGTTTCAAGATCATCTTTAGCGCATCCTGGTAAGAAACCTAGGAAAAAACTTTTAGAAGCTCTTAACTGATTTCTCACATTTGATAACATACGACTTTGAGCTGCAATGAACCTGGCAATAAGAGTGAGCTCCAGGTAAAGGATAAATAAAACGTACTTCATGGTAAAAATTCAGGAATCGTAGTGACGACGCTTAGATGAAATCGACTTTTTTTTGGTTTGAGTACTTAAAATGCGTTCCTAATTGAATATTGAACACTTTAAACAAATTAGCTTTCAATTTTCAAATAATATCTGTAGTAGCTGCCACAAAAGAAATATTTCTCGAACGTATTTCAAAATAATCCAAACATTCGGACTTATAATTGTTAAACGAAGACTTTATTCACAATTATTTATTCGAAAACTCGTCATCGAATTCAGGAAAAGCATTCGAACTCGCATTGCTCTCTACTCTCAAATCGATTATTACTTCCACCGCAACCTCCATAGACAAACGGTACGCACTGCCCTGCGGTATAATCGAAGGACCACACCCTGAAGAATCCGAAGCAGTATCCTCTATGCGAAACAGGCTCATAGCAACTGACTTAAGATTGAAATAAAAAACTATCTTGAGTATTTACAGGATTTTTCAAATTCTATTACTTACGACTCCAACACTTTGCGACAGCAATCAAGGATAAAACAAATAAGGTTAAAACAATATACTTCATTGTGACAGTGACTCTTATTGTCTGGACTACTAACTAATCCTAACTGATTTCAACTGTATTTATACAAAAAACTAATATGCTTGTATGCACATACTTTAATTATATACCAAATATCAAAATGGAAAAAGTTATGACTTAGTTAATAACAACTGAGAGTTTCTGAAAATGTATAACTTGCTCATGTTTTTGATATATAGTATGTCTGGAATGTAAATCAATACAAATTTTATGCCAGTTACCTAGAAAGTTTCAAAACAATTGAAGGTTTGTCAACATATGTAATTGTATAAGTCATTCTAAGTATTATTTCTAGTTCTATTTATATGATCAATAAAGAAATAAACAGAAGGCGAAACATTTAATTATGTGAATTATGTAAGAATAGTTAAAAAATAATAATAATGTAAGCTTAAATTTTTTTGAATACACAGTACAAGAAACAAACCCAAGCATAACCTGAAATCACTACACTATATAAATTTAAAAATACTCTAATAAATCAGTCCGAGACTTTGCTAAATTAAAAAAAAAAATAATAATAATAAACAACACATACGCCTCGTATGTTTAGCGTAGCTGTCTATTATAATAAATGTTTACTTTTATTAACTTAGAAGGGGAAAAATAGCCCGCGCTTTATTATTAAAGAGTGACATTAAAGAAATGCCTTGCAAATTTATTGAACACAACAAAAAGACTCAGGTTAACAGATATTGCTTTTAGTATTTTAAATATGAATCAACTAGGTGATATTTGAAATAAACTATTCAACACATGTCTCGATACATTTTTCTTGACTAAGGAATGCATTTTTATTTCCTCCAGCTCCGCCATAGATAAACGGCAAACAACCGTTCGTATTCTTGTCGTAGGACCAACTCGGGAAGAAGCCTCTTCCAATGCCAATATATGCAAATGTTTCACCACACTCGGCTGTTAAATTTGATTTGAAAATTATATTATATAAATTAATTGATCACAACAACATCGTTTACCATTCTTAAGCGCAAAAGAGCTGGCTACGAAAGCAAGGAAGAGCACTGCTACCAAAAGGAACTTCATTCTGATTCCTGTGAGTTTGAATATGGCAAAAACAGTTCTTTAATGATGCGAATTAAAATCGAGACTGAGAGCTTGCGTTACTTAGATGTAGTTTAAATACACTTTGCTTTGACTATTTCTTTCTCTTTTCGCATAAGCTGATATGTGTTAATACGTCTTCAACTTTTTTGTTGTGGGTTAACTGCAGGGTATCTCGCAAAAGAGCATTAGAATTGTACTTTAGCACAGCTCAAATGTTATCACCGAAATTTGAGTTAGTTTCAACTAGATTTTGAATGTCAAACGCATTTCCGACCAAATGTTTAGATTATTGTGTATTGTTGTTTCCACATTTCCTTGCTTCTGGGAAATTCATGTGCTTTGTGATTCCCTAATGTTTGTGTATAATTAATTCAATGAGTTCTGAGTATATTGGAAAGTAAACAATAAACAAATTGTTAAATGAACGACAACGAAAAAATATTATATTGTATATTCTCTCTCACCAACGCAGTGTTTATTTGAAAAGATTACGAAATATATTTTAATATTATTATTTTGGCATGCTTCTTATTCCTAGATTCACATTAAAAACTAAGCCCTACAGGGACCTATTATGAAATAGTGAAACATAAATTACCTTCATCATGGCCAAAGGAGCCGGAAATATAAGCAATAATTATTACTAAGCCAAAAGGATCTTCATTTTGATTCCTGTTTATCTTAATAATGCTAAATGGAGTATTTTAATCAACTGTATAATAATATATATATTATTTGTTGTATTTTGAATTCACTTACTACACTCAATTGATGTATACATAGTTTTTCGACTATTATTCCTCTTTCTATGTGCTAATATGTAATAATATGTCTTAAGCTTTAGCTTTTATTTGTTATCCCCTAAATTTGACTCAGTTTCAAATATATACATATACATACATATATATAAATATTGAGACATTTCCTTGCTTGGGCAGAAACAAAAATACTTTTGCTCTTATTTTCTCGTTGTTTCCACACTTAATAGAACGGGTTTTAAGTACTATATATTGAAAAGTAAACAATAAACAAATGCTTGATGAACGACAACAAGTCAGCTGTAGTCACATATTCATTAGACAACATTGTCAGATTTATTAGCGTGAGAATAAAGAGAGAGCTTTAGGTTTTTCCATGACGAGTCATTCAGCAAATTGACGTAAAACGTTCTATCATATACGAGTATTCTAAAAAGGTTTACCATTTTTATTCGACCGTTTTCTTTCGAATCATATTGAGTTTGTTGCTAAAATGAAGTGCCCTTGACAAATGTGGATCGCCAGCTATCAGAATTTGATTCTTGAACTCAGAGAACTATTTATATTCGAAAATGTACTCAAATTGATGCCAAAACTCAGTTTCTAAATGCTGGAAATGAAATACTGATAAGCTTAGATGTTCAGCCTTCACAAACACTCGTAACCCTGGAGTCTAGAATATTTCAGTGATAAAACGCAGCAGATTAATTTCATACTTTTTATTCTGATCGAAGTTAAGGTTCTAAGTACACACACTCGGCCTCGCAGGCAGCCTTGGAGCCGAAGCGATTCTCATTTCCACCACATCCACCATAAACAAAGTCCTTGCATACATTTTCGGCAGCATAGTAACTGAAGCTGGGCTGGAAGGCGGCGCATTTAATCAAACCATTACCATCAACTGCTGGGGGCAGACCACATTTGGCTGAGGATCAAAGAATATGTCACACAATTAGAAGGGAATCATCCACTAATTACAATTATCCTTGCGCTTACCGCTCTTGTAGGCCAGAGAGAAGCCAAACAGTGCACAGAGCACAAAGATCAGCGTAGCGAATTTCATATTCAGCAGTTGAAACTATATTTTACGGC
Organism: Drosophila niveifrons; assembly: GCA_035046325.1. NCBI lineage: Eukaryota > Metazoa > Arthropoda > Insecta > Diptera > Drosophilidae > Drosophila > Drosophila niveifrons. Next base: position 12,298,494 of record JAWNOC010000068.1, read on the forward strand.
CACTCTAAGAGAGAGACTAACTAAATTATTGAATGAAACTCGATGCTTTATACCATTCCAGGGCTACACCTACTTAGCTAACATATCAATGTGTGTGTGTGCGATTGTGTACTCTTATATACATAGCTCAATAGAGGTGTGTTTATATACTGTCCGTATATGTGTGTGTGTGTCTTTATGTGTGCGTATAATTGTGTGCCTAAGTCAAGTTAAAGTTCATTAACAAATGCATGCGAATTCTGTTTTATTTAATACATGGATGGGAATCACCAGGAGCGGATTTGAAATGGTGCGAACAAAGTAAATATTACATTATTTTATTATTTGATTATGAGTATATTAACTCTAAATACGTGTCATTTTTATGTTGGTATTTAAAGGACTATCAATGACATAGTTACGCTGAAATCGGTTCTAGTCTTGGGCAACAAAAAGAAATATGGAATATAGTATCTGTTCTCAAAACTTGTGTAATGCCAATTCCATTTTATAGTTCAAAGAACTGTGTATTTTTTAACTTTTGTTTATAATCTTTCCATCTTTATTTAAAATGCCACTTGAATTTATACAATAAAATAGAATTGTGTTTATTTAATAGCTTTTATTCAATATTACGTTGTTTTAACTTTCAATTGCAGAATCTTTTTAGATACAGACTTTTACAAAGATACCTAATGAAAAATCTAAAGAGCAAGTCTGATATGATCATCACGTTTTTAAAAAGCCACACCCAAGCTTTGTAGTTCACCGAGATCGAATTAAATAGAATTATGCAGATTTAGATAAATAATAAATTCTGTTTATTTATTTTGTATTGTGACGTGCTTGTTTATGTATTATATATTCGTCGCATTACGCTCCTGGTACAAAATATAGGCACAGTTTAAATACCTATAGGTAAACATATAGCTGAAGTACTCACACTTCGAAATAACGAGACAGTTTACTTTAATAATACAATACTTATATACTAGATGAACGGGTGCTTCACACTAAACTTTTGTGGATTGAGTGGAGCTGCTTGTGGACTCTGGTTGCTGTTGCTCCGTAGTCAGTTCGGTTGCAAGTTCAGTCGCAGATTCGTCAGTCGATGGTGCTGTGGTTGGTGCCACTTTGGCCAGGCAGACTTGCTCGCACTGCTCCTTGGTGTCAAAGTTGTTGCTGTTACCCGCGCAGCCGCCATAGATGAACTCTTCGCAGGAGTGAGTATCCAGATTGTAGGCAAAGCGATAGAAGAGCGCAAAGCAGCGTCCCGTCTCCTTGGGCTGATGACACTGCTCGGGCACAGCATTCACATCGACGGGCACAGCTGGCTGCTGGCCATCCTCTTGCTTCTCCACGACCAGCTCCGACTTGGACGGCAGCTGGGATTGATCCACTGCAGCGCTGAGCACAGCGAGAACACAGCTCAGCACGCTGAGGGTAATCAAGCAAGTCTTCGAGTACATTTCGGTTCGGTTGTTGCGTAGCGAATGAATTCAGCTGTGGCACTTGGCCAGGCTTAAATAGCGCATGCAATTGCCCATCGAAATGAGTCAGAAGACCTCAAGCCGCACGTACGACGACAACGACGTCGACGACTATCCATAGTTTCTTAACGTGTTGTTGTTGTTGTGGTATTTGTATTTGTTCGACTCATTCGCCGGCGCTTGTAAATCACAGCCTCGTCTCGTTGACAGTTTCTGACGTCCAATGCCTCTGAAGTATCAGTTCAACGATCTCCACTAATAGCGCTATGCGTTATGATAAGTAGATAGGGTTAAAACACGGTTAAATCATTTTTCGGGTACTCAATCATTTCCGTACAGCTGCAGTCACTTCCTCGAGATTTATTTTGTATTTCGTAAAACTATCACGAATCTTAGGCTGGTTTCAGAATTCACAACGATCAATATCAGTTAGCTGGAAACAATTTAGCTAAATCATTTCCTTAATTTACATTGCTTTTGCTTACAAATTGGAGAACTACATTTGAAATACGTGGGAAACTCCACGTAGTTTGTTTGAAAACATATTAAAGCCTCAGAATACATTAAAAAAAGGTAAACAACACTTGATAATTTGGAAAATCCCATGCAGTTCTTTTTGCATATTTTGCCTAATTATCTTAATATGCGAATAACTAATAAATTGTTGAAATATCATTTTTGAATATTACTATAAAGAATTATTGATTATTGATTTACAAATTGAATAGAATGTTGATGATGATGTAGAGATAGGATGTACTCCTTGTATAATAAATTATTAACTGACTATTCTTAAAGAGATTCGTTTACAAAGGCTGATTAAATTAAATTAGAAATACTAAATAATAAATTTATCAGCAAATTACTATTTAGTTAGTTTTTGAAATTTTGAAACTTTAGCGATGCAATAATCTATCAACTGTTTCAACTGATTTCTATTATCATAATTCGATAACAATACGATAAAATAAACTAATGAATATTTACGCTTCATTTAAATATGTAAACAAATTTGCGCATGGAATTTGAGTCACGAATACAAATAATTCATAGAATTTGTTATTTATATTTAACTTGGCAAAACTCACGAAAGGTTTGATTTCAGATGTTTATTTGTCTATTTAGTATGCGTTGTGTTTGTGTCTGAATACATCTTGAATCACTTTCTGATGAGGCATGCCTCTTCGCAGGTCTGTTGGAAACCCCAGCGATTATCGTTGCCCCGGCAGCCGCCGTATTTGAACGTCTCGCAGGCATTCTTATCCTTGTTGTAATAGTAACGCTCCAGACTCATGCGACATGGACCGATCTCCAGAGGCTGCAGACATTTAGGATCTAGCGAGAGATAAAGAATATAACTTGCAACTGCAACTGCTACATGTAAATATTCTTTGGACTTTACCTTGCTTCTTTTGTTGGGCTTGTGCCGGTTGTTGTTGTTGCTGTCTGGACTTCACTGTAGTTGTGCTGCTTGTTGGCTGTGTTGCCTGTACTAGGGTCTTGGGCTTGGCTGTGGTCACCGCCTGCGTCAGTTGGGCGAGGCAGAGCAACAGTATGGCGGCATGATATATCACTCGTAACTGGGTCATCTGTTGCGGCTTCATGCTCAACGTGATCGCTGCTGATAAACTGCGCGTTATTAACTGCAAACAACAACTGAACCGCTGAAATCTTCTATGATTTCAGCTGCCTAACGAGCTTTTGTAGAACAAATGAATATGTGATCTGTGAGCGGCACTGTGCGTGTATATGTGTGTCTCTGCTGTTAAGCGAGGCGTTTAACGTAAATTGCGCATACGACGTGTTGAGCGCGAGCGCGCTTAATTATTAGATCTATGTGTATACACATGTATACCTTCAACACAAATATATATACATATATATTCAGTTGAACATATATAGAAAGGCTGAAAGCTTCTAAGCACAAAAGCTGAATTTTTGTATACACTGTAATGTGTTTAGTTCTCATTTGTTTACTTTAAATATTAATGACTAATAACTTCGACGTTACAAGTCAAACTAAAATTGTATTTACCGGAGAAGTATTTCTATTAATCGAAATATATGCCAGACATATATAAAGGGTATCAAAATATTCACCTTCTATGGTATTTGCGTTAATTTGGTATAATTTTTATCTGGTTTACTAAATCAGTTCTCATTAAATTGTTGCACATTTGATGACATTAAATTTAACGCTCCGTGCTTTATTTGATTTAACTGCTATATTCATCAAAATTATTTTGGTTTTTTTTCATAGTTGCAAATATTTTGCATAAATAATCAAGTATTTAGTGAGTGAAATACTCATTTATAACTAGTAATTTGTCAAAATTTTCGCATTGAATTTCCCTACAACAATTTGCATTATAAATGAGCAATTACTGACTACACTCGAACCTAAGTACTGAGTAAAGGTATGAATACGAATATAAGTATGAATAAGTATGAGTACTTAAACATACTTAGGAATGCATTGCACTTGGCAGACTCATTAAAATTGCATTAAGAATTGGTTAACAGAGACGGAGACAAATCACAGGACGATGCAGGCCAAAGTGATAATTAGACGGACATTATAAGGGCCTAAAAGACGTGGCCAAGACCGAGACTGGGGCAAAAACGTTGGCAGGTGTTAATGCACAGGTCAAATTGAATTATCACTCAACAACGATGCTGCTGCTGCTGCTGATGATGATGATGATGATGATGATGATGGAGATGATTAGGCGTACTATAAGTACAGCCAACAGAATCGTGCTATTTATTCATTAGCTCAACACTCACAGGCACTACAAATGGGTGGCACGCAAATTTGGCTGATTGAATGCCCGAAATGCCAATTGAGAGTGAGTGAGTGTGTGTATGTGTGTGAGAGTGTGTGTGGTGACAATTCAGTTAACTGTTTAATTTGCTTGAAATAATTGAAATGCTGCCCAGGCGAGACACATTAATTGCACCCCTGTCCCTTTCCCTTTCCCTGCCCCTGTCCATCCGTAACTGTGTGTTTAATTACTAAATTAGGCCTAGTCCCCAGTTGAGCGACGAGTTGCAAACCCAAAACTAAGCAACAGAGCACCGTGAATACACTCAACACTTATTAGTTCATTTAATTAACTGGGCTCTAGCTCAGAGCATTGGCAAAGTGCCCCAAATCTATCTTTGTATCTGCAAAGTGCAAAATGTATCTGAATCTCGATTAATGTATGCATGTAAACAACTTTAGTTGAAATCGAAAGCTCGCTCATTTTAGCTCCAACAACAGCATTTAGATCTTTTTTTCTCGCACTTTTATTGGAAATACCCCAAGCAAAATCAACTTCAATTTGTTGTCTCTGTAGCTGGTGTTGTTGTCATTGATATGCGGAACATGTTTTTTTTTTTCGTTGTGTCTGTTGCCACTGCAAAGTTTTTACGTCATTCCTGTGAACAGCGCTGTTTGTTATGAGCACTTTGTGTGCAGGGTATGAGTGAGAAATCAAGGCATATCGATATAAGCACTCAGTATTTCTCACAAAAAAATCTTTATTTGTAAACATTATTCCATGTTGCTGTAGCTTCAGCGTAGGGCATTGCTCGGATTATAAACTTCATTGTTTGCCTTGCATATTTAAAAATCTAAGCCAATTAAAATAATTTTTTTTTGATAAGTAACTCGTTTATAGTTATCATAATTAAGCTAATTGGTTGCCATTAATGCTTTGTATTGGGTGTAGGGTATTTGTTAGGGAATGGGGTATAACAAGAATGGAATACATAATTAGTTTATTTTCTGTCACAACTGTTTTTTCAGAAATTTATATATTCAATTGCAGTAAGAAATTTTATTCACTTCTATCTTCTCTCTCTCTGTCTTCTTATTGTTGTAGGGCATAAATAACAGAAATTAAGAGTTATTATCTTAATGTGTCGCCTCAATAGTTTTTAATTTAAAGCATTTCTAATGCAGTTTCCAAATTGATAAACAATCACATCCAAATTCAAATGAATGCAGATTACAACACTTGAAATTGATACGAACACGTGGGAAAATTCTTACTAGCAATAATATATTTTACAAACAAAATTATCAGCAAACTTTTCCATTTAAGCAGTGTAGAAAAATCAAAAAAAAAATGCGCAGTATTGAATGTGTTTTAACCTCTGCACTAAATAGTTAATATATGCACTTAGCAAACAACAAATCTAATCTACGATTTAAGCTAATCGATGATCTAAGCGAAGTCGAAAAAACAAAAACCAAAAACAGTACAGTAGGTGAGATGAGAGTCGTGTTGGCCGATAGTTGTGGGCACGTTTGTAGTTAACTTGGTCAATGCTGAATCTTGGCAAAGCGGCAAGAGAAACATTTGGAAAATAACAAATAACAATTGACAGTTGTTCAGTGAGTTGTTGGCCAAAGAACGCGGCGGATCATCGAAATGCCTTGGCAATGGCTGCTGCTGCTCTTCTCGCTGCTGACGATCGACGGTGGCTGTGGCGCCTCCAAACGTGGTAAGCTACATGGTGATGCTATAGCCAAAAATCGAGTTGTGTTCGCTAAGAAGTGTTTGTGTGTTGTTGCAGTTAAAATGTGCCTGCAGCCGATGATCAGCGGACGCTGCTTTGGTCATGTCGAGAGCTATGCCTACAATCCGCTCCAGCGTCGCTGCGAGGCCTTCATCTATGGCGGTTGCGGTGGCAACGAGAATCGCTTCGACAGCAAGGCCGAGTGCGAGTATAGTTGCCGTGATATTTAAGCCGATCGAACCGTAAAACCGATCGCGAAATGATTATGAATGAATGTGAATCAATGCTCAATTAACAATAACAGAAACTGGCCAGAAACTGAATTCATAACTTTGTTTGCGATTACTAAGTAGTATATTCAATTTGTTGTTTGATTCGCCTTGTTGTTGTTAATGTTAGTGCGCCGCTTCACGTGCCGCGGATTGTTGCAAATCTTCTCGCAATCCTCGAGTGTGTTAAACAGCCGCTTGTTGCTGCATCCCATGTACTTGCAGTGCTGTGTCTCTATGTCATAGTAGATGCCCAGAGTGGAGGGCACACAGAGGCTGCTCGTGCTTGGCTTCACCTGACACAGATCGCCTATTCAAAAAGCAATCGAAATGTCAGTTAACAATGCTTAAAGGTTGTTCATGTGTCTCTCGGTTTACTTACGTGTTTTGGCTGCAATCTTGTGCTGCTCCAGGCACAGCAGCAAAAGCGTGATCAGGCTCAGCATGGACATTTGTATTCCTCGACTCATTTTGCAATTTAAAATACTATGTGGCAGAAGTGATGATGACAGTGAATGTCGCAGTAGCTTAACTCTGTTTGTTTTGATCCTTTGTGTGTATTCAGCTTTGGACTGTGGCTGGCACAGATATCATCTGAATTTCCATAGATTCGCTGTCGACAATTGCTGCGACGAAGTTCTGTGAAAATGCGCAGCTACTCGCCATATATATTGGCTTATAAATGAAGTGGATTAATGCTTTATGTCTATACTGTACTTAGTATACGGATCTGTTGATTTCGATTTATGAGTTCTTTATACTCGACAACGACTTCGGCGAGAGTTCAGCACAGTACGTAGACCAAGCTTGTGTGCTAGTCCCAAAAATTCCACAACGATTCACAGCGAACCTTTTGGCACAATTTTTGTAGATTGTAGATTCACAATTTTATTTTTTTGCGGACCTTCTTCAAATCCAAATCAGCTGTACTTTGCTGTGTAGTATATTTTAATGCATATGTTTTGGGTAAAACAAATTTCAATTAATTTTTGTGATTTTTGATTCTTTATATATGATTTTTACGCCACTTTTGGTCACTCGCTAAGTTGGGGCTCTGCTTTTTGAGCTGTCGCAAACTCGACTCGAAACCTCGAACAAAAGCCAACATCACACAGTAATCAGGCTGCGCCTCTGCCAATAGCCGCTGCCAACGCTGACGTTGCTCATTTGTTCACTGATAAGACATTTATGAGTGTGTACATACACATGCACACACACACACACGTCTCGCAGCCTTATGAGTTGATAATATGTAATGTAGAAGTATGCACTCAACGATCTCCTCTGGGATGCTCCCCAGCATTCCAGCTTAAACCGGCGTGTGCCTGTTGCAGAAGGCCAAACTGCTACTCTTAGTCAGGGCTGTCGGCACAATTTTGAACAGTCAACGACTTTGCAATACCCTTATTATAATATTGCAAATCTTTTATACAACAAGCTGTGTATAACTACATAGAAGAAATGTGCCCCACATTTTAGGTTATTCCAGAGTTTAAAAATAGAGCTTGTGATTTCTTCGATGTATTCATAATAAACTCAGCTTTATATAATTCGATATGAGTAATTTCACGTATCTCATTGTTTTGTCTAAATGTTATATAAATGCCTACTGCTCTCATTAAGTAAGTGTATTAATAGCTGACGCAAGTGATGCTCCGCGTTGAACTAAGTCAGCTAATTAAGTAGACTGCGATATGGAACATGCCACACTTAAGCTAGGCAAAGTCAAACACGTTTCGCCATGTCGAGTACGAAAAGTCCAAGCTCCCGAACGCAATGTGAAAATAGGGAGTTACGTCACGGGTCGATGAGGGCGACCGATCAGTTGGCATAAGAATTTTGATTAGAATCTGTTCAGACGTAGTTTATTCTATATTATAGTAAGTAGCATAAGAACTGTGAACTGTGTGTGCTGTGAGATTGTTTTGTTTATTCGAACATCGCATCACAACGATCTGTTTATTCATTCATTCCTATAGTAATCGCGATTGTGACGTTGACCGCGCACACACTTCACAATGCAATCCTGTTGGTTGCCAAAGCTTTGCCCAGGCGTCACATGGCAGGCACTGATGGTGTACTCTTCACAATTGCCTGTGGCAGGATCAAAGTAGAAGCCATCGATCTCGATGGTGCAAATGCCATCGGCACGTGGCGGTGGCATCAAGCAAATACCTGGCAAAGCGACGTAGACAAAACATAATTAACAAATTGTAATTGCGCTGCGCTTAAATTTTGCTGTAGCTGCAACTTACTTGGTATTGATCGAGGGTAACGTGCCTCAATGTGCCTGCTCTCACCTAGCCAGACGAACAGCAGCAACAACAACAAACCCAATACAGACTTGAACGATGCCATCGATGACTCGGAACTCTCAACCACACAACGCAACTCAACACAACACACCAAGCCGGCAATCGAGTAAGTGAGCGAGTTTCAGAGCATCCAACAATATCAGTCTCAAAGACGACAACAACAAGAGCACAACAACACTCACAGCAATAGCAACAGCAACGGCTACAGCTACAGCCACAGCTGGTGATACCCCAGCAGCTAAACGGATGTGATAAGCAGGCCCATGTGTCAGCTATTAAAAAAATAGTTTATTTCTTTTATTTTCATATTTATTTTAAATTTGATTCTTTTACTTAAATATTAATTATTCTTATGTAAATATAATAACTTATAAGATGTATTCATATAATGCATCTTCAATTGTCTGACAGATAAACTAATGATATCTCTCAAATTGTGACAAAGTGGTCTTTATCTAGAATTGCGAGATTCAGCTTGAAGCTTTATCTAATACAACACTCCTCTTGCACTCCAACATCAGTTTTAAACTTTAAAAATAGTCTTGTCTTGTAAAAAAGTCAAATGAAACAAAAAGTGCTTTCTGGAATTTCAAAAATTTGCACATTTCCATTAGTATCCGGATTTATGACGATTGCAATAATTTGCGACAGGATATGACCGAGATACAGCTCATTTTCAAGAAACGACAATTGGTTTTTGGCATAGCACGGTCAAATTCTTAGAGATTTCGACAGAATATGCATTATAGTAAACAGGTTAAGTATTACTACAGTTTGACATTCAGCGATTTCAAGAAACTTCTTAAAAATTTCACCTTAAATTTTTGCAAGGGGTAGGCATGAAAAATTGCTGAAAATTCAAAAAATTCGCCATATCTCATCCATTTGAAGGCCGATTAGGATGTCCTTTGGAACAAAGATAGCTCTAATCAATACAAACCTATTGGTATGACAAAAAGGACGAATATCCTTTAAGTATCCTAGATATAAAAGCTTTTTTGTAAACAGAAAATAGCCTATATCTCGGCTGTATCCTGTCTAATCCTTTCGAATCCTGTGTCAAATAAAAGCTATTGAAGAGACCTATCATCCTACCAAAGGACATTCTAATCGTGCCTGTAGTTCTCGAGATATCCTGGAATTTCTAAATTTCTCTAATTTAATGGCTGTTTAAGTCACTCTTTGAACAACCCTAAAAGCATGCAATATAATTTATTTTAGCAAGAAAAGTCGTTTTTTTTTTTAACTTTTAGCCAATTTTATTCTTAAAATCCTATCCTTAGGGACTAAGAACATTGATGTTTATTTTGTATTTTATTTTACAACGTTAAATAATCAAAATAGTATAAAAATGCAATAATAAATATACGATTCATTAATATAACAATAATAACTGGTTTCTCTTTGATTAAAGAAGCTCATTTAGGTGGACATCCTTGCGAACAGCGTTGTTGTAGCCCTCCTTATAGCGATACCATATAGGACTCTTCACAATGGCATCCGTTTTGGCTGTGAGAAAGACGACGCTAATTATAATAAACAAAAATAATAGAATTTAAGAAAAATACGAACCCTCCTCGTTGGATGTCGTGGCTGTTACTTTGTGAGTCACGCGGCCAAAGAAGTCCTTGGTGAGCTGTGAAGAAAGGACAAGGAAATCAAATGAATTAACTGAATAATATATTATTAATTTTCAACGAGGGAATGGGCGAGTTCAACAAAGAAATAAAAATAAACAAATGCTGTATAATAAGAATAAAGCTTTATATAAAGTGTCAGGACTGCAAAACAACCCCCAGAGTAAAGGACCTTCCTGCAGTTGGTCGTTTTTTGTTGTCGCATTCGTTTGAGAGTGGCAATAAATGTTCGTTTGGCTTGATCCCACATTACGACCCCAATGAATCCCCTTATGGGTTATTAGCTCTTACAGGATTTGCACAGCGCAAGCACAAAACGCGAGCAAAAACCGAAGTAGACTACTTCATCTGGTGGGTGGTGAAGGTGGCCAACTAACATGGGGCATATGCCCAAATTGTGGCAAAGCAAAATTTCAATAAGCTGCACAACGGCCAAAAATATTTGCAACAAAATTGCTGCTAAGTAAATGCAAGGCATGCAAATTGATGGCATAGAAATATGGAGAATGCTCCACACGGACGCACCTGCTGCTTGGGTGCATTGCGTCCATTGATGTCCGTAATTTGCTTTGGCTTCAATGTTTGCAAATGATTTGGCAGTCGCGGTGATGCCGCCTTCTTCTTTGTGGCTGCCGCCGCTGCACTCGATGTAGATGGTTTCTTTGCTGCATCTCCATCACCGCCCTTGGGCGCCGCTCGACGTATGCGCTCGAGGTCCACCTCACGAGCGATTAGCTGGCGACTAAAGTACGGCAGCGTGAGACCAGCAGCACCTAAATAGTAAAACATTATTATTTGAATGAAATATTTAGCAGTTTCAGTCAACTTACCTGGGAAGGAACAGAGCGTATCCAGGTCAGGTTCGGTTTGAAAGACATAATGTCCTTCTGATGATTTCACTTGAATAAAGTTAACACCCAAATCGACCATCACTTGTATGGTGTGACGCAGATCATATTGTTCTCTAGATTGGAGCGGAATTTAAAAGAGGTAATTAGCAAATAATATACAGAAACTTGAGATTATAAACATTATAAGTAGTACAGATAATAATTGGAATAAGGCAATAGACAATTAATAAATGAAAGCAACAATTATAGATGTGGATTCCAGACATAGATTATACTACATTAATAATACAATACATAGAGATCATCTCTATCTAGTCACAAATGCTGTGGGCTATTTTAGAGTCTGCTTGGCCATTTGCCAAATCTCTCCCAGCAGACTATTCAATTCATCCACAACTCATGCTTGTTAATGCACTCACTTTTGCGATAACAGTTGTACAGCCACTGAGCGCAACTGTGGCGATAGAATGCGTTTCAGCAGCGGCACCGTGTCCAGTAGTAAAATGTTGCCTTGTCCGACGCCCTGTGCCGATGAGGTGATACCTTTGCGCAGCGATAGAAAAATGTTGCGCTGGTTAGTAGACTTCTGATTGAACTGTAAAGAGAGAGGGAGAGAGATGAAGAGAGAGAATGGTAAGTGGTGGCTTTGCTTGTGAACGAGCTTGTTTTTAGTGTAAACAGTGTGAAATCTATGGAGAACTCTCATTAATCTTGTGATTGCATTTGAGGCACATAATGCACAAGAAATTACATGGCTTGATTGTGTTGATTATGCACTTTTCTGTGGCCCTCGCCCAGCTCTGTTTGCCCCAGCTAATGAGGACTGCATAATACATGAGGCTGCCTCAAAAGAAAACCTTACAGCTTACATGCTAAATGAAAAGAAATGATGCGACCTGAGGCCCATCAGCGTCATCCTCAGTGTCGTTGTCGTTGTCGTCAACGTGCTCAACGTTTAACGCCGCCGTTTTTTGCTTACCTCAAAGCCACGCGTGGGAAATGCAATTTTCGGCCAGGCCAATGTGGCAAAGAGCAAATGCCATACCACAAAGCCATACTGCAAATATGGATAAACGCTGTAGTTCTGCTGCCTTGAGATCTGATGCTGCAGTGCATCCGTGAAGCAAAACCACTGCAAAGCCTCGCAGATGCCATTGAAATTTGGATCCGGCATCTTTTGCTGCAAATAGTTTTCGTAGACGCCCTGAGCGAGTCTGCAATAGACAAGAGATAATTGTAGAATAATTCAAGTAGTTCTATGTACTTAGCTTACCGCTCGTAGTCACCGCTAGAGTGCACCACATCAAGCACATTACGTACTCGTGTGCCCACTGACATGTTCGTCATTGTCACCTGGGCGGGCTCATCAGCATTGCCAGAGCTGTTCTGCTGCAGCATCTTCTTGGGACGTTGTATCTAAAGAGCAAGCACTTAGAATTATCTATTTAAATGTATCTACAAAATGGCTGGACTTACTCTGAATACTGCACCCCAGACATCGAACAGTCCCTGATGCCGATCCTTTTGCCCCAGATTGTTGTTCAGCACATCCTGCAGCGTCAAGCTGTGTTTCTGTACACTAAGGAAAGAAAATATAGATTAGCACAACATTTATACCAAGTGTGGGAAACTTACTTGAAGAACTGCATGGAGGAGATGCAACTGCGCACATCGTTGCCTGACTTCTCGGCCAAGGCAATCAGCGAACCAAAATCAGTCTTCATTTGCTCCTTGCGCGAAATTTGTAGCAGCCTAAAATCGCAAAGGTTAGTTGACAAGTCACAGAATTAAACACCTAACCGCAATTCACCTTTCAGCCAAACGCGCAGCATCAATGGGCGGAAAGTTGACTACAAAAGCAATTTGACGCAGTGGCCGCAACGCGGGATCATAGATGTCATTGCAGATGCAGATGATGGGACGTTTTAGTACATTGTGCTCCGCTTTGGCGCCCTTGGCCTTTACCTTGCTGTAGATTCCGTCACTGACAAACTTAACCAGATACTCAATCGATTGCTTTGGTGCGCCATCAATTTCATCTGCAAGACAAACAATGATAAATACATTTTTCTCAAGCTTAACTATTATCTGCAACGTTACCCAGCACAATACAATTGGGTCGTTTGTCCTGATTAAGCACCGATGACATTTGCGTGCCATTCTCTAGAGCCAGCTTAAATGCCTCTGGACTGCGATCATCGGAGGCATTGATTTCTCGCACATTGTAGCCCGCATGGCGGGCAATTGTGTGTGCCAGCGTTGTCTTGCCCAGACCCGGGGGACCACAGAGCAACGCCACCTTTTGCATAGGCCTGCCCAGCTCATCAACATTGGTGTTGAGCGCTTGACGCGCTTTGCGCTGTCGCCAACCGCCGTTCGATTCGAATTTTCCTGTGCGCTTATTAAAGCTATTCAGTTGCTGCGCCGCCGAAGACGAGTTGGAGTTTGAGCTGACTGCCTGCTGCTCCTGCTTGCTGTGGAACGCCTTGCCAAAGACCACTTTGTCCCACATCTTGAGCCAGTAGAGCAGACTGCGATTGGTCATTTCATCTGATAGTAAATCAATGTATTTGCGCGGCTTGTACTTGTCCACCCAAAGGCGGCCAGTTTCTGGACTGACGGTGGCCGTGACCGCAGTCTCTACTTGTGGTTGTGTAGCTGGAGCCATACGACGCAACACCTGCAACAAATACAGAGAGATTAGAATGGATGTTGAAAGCAAAGATTGACTCTCTTACCAGCTCATTTGCTTCTTGCCACACTTGTTGCTTGGCTTCGCCCAGCAAACTGCCAATTTGCTGGCCACGCGCACTTAGCAACTCGAGTTGCCGTCGCTCATAGTCCTCGGAGTGATAGCGCACATAAAGACGCTCCAGATCACTGCGTTGCAGTGCCAGAAAAGGCCAAGAGGGTATCTCATATGACAGATTCTTCATCTTGAAGTCGTGCAATGCCTTCAGACGCGACACATCATCGTGTCGCACTGTTTTGTTGGACTCACGCATCTTGCGTCGCAGCTCGAGAATACGTTCAATGGCATCGTTGTCGCGCTGCTCCTCGGTGCGTGCCTTCTTCACCATAGGATCCTCGTAACTCTCGTGATACAGATCATCGATGTCGCCAAACAAATCGCGTTCCAGCCGCCGTTTGTTTTTGCTACGCAATCCCAGCTCTTGCAGCTGCTCGGCGGCAGCTGTCAGCAAGGGCGCCGCATGATCTGCCCCATCATTGACCAGCTCTTTAATGGCCGGCATGCGTTGAAATGGGGTGGAGCAACCGCGTCCCGCCGTCGGTCCTTTGGGTGTGCCAAAGAGCCGACGATTCACTTGGCCGCCGACTGTGCTTTCTTCGATTTGCGTGGCACCAAATGTGATTTGCGACAATTGGGGCGAACTTATCGTTGAATTGCTTAGCCGCGACATATCATGCATTGCTGCATTAGTTGGTGGCGCTCCATCAACGTCAACATCCAATTGCCGCTTCTCGAGAGCTGCTACCGCTTTGTGCGATGTACTAGGTCCATCGTTGTACGCATCGTACTCGTGCGGCATATCCTCCAGCAGCTCGAGCTCATCCTGATATTGCAGTTCAAACTCTTCATTTTCGTCGGGATATTGATCCATTGCAAGATCACAAACACTCAGCACTTCGCACTAACACTGCATAACACACTAAAACTGCAATGAGCAAGTGCAAAATAATCCCGCCAAAATTCAGAGTATGCGTTTCAAGGCTGCCTGCTATGCTAAGAAAATCTCCAGGTGGCAACGCTGCGTCGGGCGATAGCTCGATAGCCGGCACGATAGCCAAGGGGTAGCGTGACAAAAGTTCATTGCATTGCCAGTAGTGTTGTGACGTAGGCATATTTACATTTGCAACTGCCGTATTAAATGCCATTAAATGTATTAAGCAACTGTTAGAAGTTGGAATAAATATTAATATTGTTTATTGATTTTCGTTGGCATTAATGTGCACTCAGATGTCTGCTAATGGGCAGATACGTGCAAAACATATGTTTTGCCTTGCGCGTTACCTTGTAATTATTTCGAGCCATGTTATCTGTGTTTCTGCTTATTGCAATGCAAAACTCCCAGTATCAGTTGAAGCGCAAACAACGTTAATTCGCGATTGTGTTACTTTTTAGCCGTAAATTATAAAACAAAAAATAAGTGAAGGAGAGCATTATAAACGGAGATGCTTTTATAATATATGCATAAGCAACAAAAACAGCTGATTGTTGATAGCAGCAGCAACAGCAACAATTGCACTCGATACCAACTCGAGATAATCTGCCGACTTTGCCGAGCCTGCGTTGTTCCCTTTCCTCACCCCGCTAATCGCAGCCAACGCATCAAATTATAATTATCGAAATGTGTATAAAACTGTAAAACACAAAGAGAACTTTGTTGCCCTCATATACAAAGTGAAAGTTTCGCTGGTAAAATAAATTAGCTTAGATAAACAATTAATAATGTCACGTTGGTCTGCACCCGACTGCGAGGAGGACGCCATGGCCGCACCCTCTGCTTGCCCCGCAACGCCGCCGCCAGCGAGTCAGAAACGCATCTATGGCGACATCAATGCCAATCGCTTGTGGACATTTCGTGTGCTGATGAACGATCCGCTGGCAGCCAACGAGCAGCTCGCCATTGTGGGCAGCTGTGAAGCGCTGGGCAACTGGCAGCACAGTGGAGCAGTTCTGATGAGCAGGCAACATGCTAAAGAGGAACAACAGGAGCAGGACGACGACCAGGATGGCAACGTGTGGACTGCACAGGTGTATATACCACGTGAGTGTGCTACCGAGTATCGCTATATGGTCTGCGGCATGGACGCGGCTTCGGAGCAGTTGTTGGTGCGTCGTTGGGAGGTGCAGTTGCAGCCACGTCGCATCGCGGAGTTGGATGAGCCGCGTGGTCAGTGCGAAGACACATTTGGTCATGTGCTGGGCCAGCAGCAAAGGGTAGATCGTGGTTGGTTGACCAAAGAGACGCTAGTACAGCTAAAGTTCTTCTATGCGCCGTTCACATTCAAGCAGCGCATGAAACGACGTCTCGTCCATGTCAAGGTGACGCCCATGAATCTACGCATACCTAGCGCCGGTTGTGTTGCTGGCGAAGTGTCACAGCTGGAGGATTCACTATCAAATGACACGCACGATACGCGTGAGAATGGCGGCGACAATTCAGCATTTGCCTTTAGCGAGGTGGTCACCCTTAGCTCGGATGAGTGCGAAGTGCGTGCACAGGAACAGTTTGGCACTGCTTGTGGTGTCGAGGATTTGGTCATCTTTCATCTGACCGTTGCGGATCTGGAGAATACAGCGTATCTGATTGATCTCTATAGCTATAGCTCGAAGGTGGCCCGGGAGGATGGTCCGCCATCGCATTTGGGTTATCACTATGTGCTGCCCAATTTGTTTAAGCGCTCCGAGGGTAATCTGGAGCTGGCCATCACGTGTGCCAAAGGCCATCGACCACTGGGTATGATGCGGCTGGGTTACTTAATTGTTAAACCTTCTTCACACAGCGCCCACTTGGATATGCGTGTTAGTTATGCCCGCTATTGGAACAACAAATGGACGGGTCTTGATGTGGGACATCGCGGCTCGGGCACCAGCTTCAAGGTTTGGGTTTAAAACACACCCAGAATTGTATGATTACATAACGATTTACTTAATTTGCAGGCCAAGGATGCCGTGATCAGGGAGAACACAATCACCTCGCTGAAGAATGCCGCCGATCATGGCGCTGATATGGTGGAGTTCGATGTGCAGCTCAGCAAGGATCTGGTGCCTGTGGTCTATCATGATTTCATGATCTATGTGTCGCTGAAGAGCAAGTGCAGCATGCAGGAACATGACTTTCTAGCGCTGCCCATGCGTGAACTGACTTTGGATCAGCTCAAGAAACTCAAGGTCTATCATACCGCTGAGGGATTGTCGCGAGAGACGCGCTCCTTTCACAACGATGATCTGCTGGAGCATCAGCCATTTCCACAGCTTGCTGATGTGCTGGATGCACTCGATGAGCATATTGGTTTTAATATTGAGATTAAATGGTCGCAACGTCTGCAGGATGGACGCATGGAGGAGGAGTTCGAGCATGTTGTCGATCGTAATCTGTATATTGATTGCATACTCGATGTGGTGCTGCGCAAGGCGGGCAAACGTCGCTTGGTGTTCAGTTGCTTTGATCCCGATATTTGCACCATGTTGCGCTACAAGCAGAATCGCTATCCAGTTATGTTCTTGACGTTGGGACACACCACCAAATATGAAAAATATATGGATCCGCGTGGCAATTCAATGGAGACTGCGGTGTGGCATGCGGTGGCGATGCAGCTGTTGGGCATTGTGGCGCATACGGAGGATTTGTTGCGTGATCCCAGCCAGGTAAAGTGATCAGCTTTCGTTTTGGGGGCATTCATCTATACGGATGTTCCAGGTGAATCTTGCCAAGGAACGTGGCCTGGTGCTCTTCTGCTGGGGCGATGACAACAATTCCAAGGATACAATCAAGCTGCTCAAGGATTTGGGTCTTCATGCCATCATCTATGACAAGATGGATGTGCTCACCAGCAAGGAGGTCAAAGTGAGTGCCATAAATTAAACTATATTTTCTACCTATTTCTGATAATTCTCTTTCAATTGCAGCAAAGCGTCTTTCTGCTGCAGGCCAAGGACAGCCAAAAGGAGCTGCTAAAGTTGCAGGCACTGGAAACTGGCCACGTATGGCACACTACCGAGTCTGGCCAGGAAGAGCAGCAGGCTTAAAAACTACTTTACTTTAGTTTTCATCTCGAGACAGTCGTAAACTTGTTCAAACTGTCGCGCAGCATCATTTTTGTCACCAAGCCAATATTTATTTTTAGTAGAATTGTAAATTATACATTTACCTGTTCATTTATAGTTCCATATATCCATTAAATTGTAATTCACAATGGCTCTCTATACTTCAGATGTTCCCAAATTGCAACCTCTGAAAAAATGAAAAGCAACTTTTTTGTATAAAACGTGTTCGCAGTGCTTGTCAAACTTCATAAGAAAGATATTTAATTGATGCAGAGAGAGAGTAAGCATTTTATAAACTATACTTTCAAAATCATGTTATTCAAGAGTCGCTTAATAAATGCGCCTAATATTTGTACAAAATGGCAGACCAATAAAAAACTTATTTGTTTATTTTGTTACTTGAATAATGTGTGTCTGGCTGTCTAGCAATCAGTTATTTATTTATTGTAATTGCACACTGAGCAAGCAGAGACCACTAAACTGCAAAATTAACTTAAACAATTGCTTAAATTGTTTACAGAGAGAACGTATACGCATTCGTCATTGCCAGCAGTGGCTGTCAAACTGTAGTATATGCAGCGCATGCAATAAACTACAATAAATATTTTTTTTTGTTGAAAATACTAATTGAAAATACTAATTTAATAATAAATTCCATAAAATAATAAAGCAAAATAAATTCCTTCATATTTATAACTACGATTAAAAAAATTATTGCGTATACGCAGTGTTGCCCTCTGTTGCTTAGGCAATTGCAATAAAATTCCTTATTTAAAAAAAAAACTAATAAATACTTACACTAGCAATAACGAGAATAATAATTGACACTTAAGAAAATAAAAAAAAATATTTAATAAAAATATATTTGAAACATTGATTTGAAATTTCATTGCGTATACGCAGTGTTGTATTCT
The DNA here is from genome assembly GCA_035046325.1 of Drosophila niveifrons. NCBI lineage: Eukaryota > Metazoa > Arthropoda > Insecta > Diptera > Drosophilidae > Drosophila > Drosophila niveifrons. The sequence goes on from JAWNOC010000068.1 coordinate 12,317,251, forward strand.
GGCGCTAAAGTCACAGATAGAAAAATAGAATGTCAGAGCAAAAGATAAAAGTGGCAAAGGCCCAGAGTTAACGCACACAGCGCATGCGGCACAGAGCCATACGAAGAGCACAAACAAACTAAGAAAACGGCACAGAAAAATTCCATCAGATTTGTGGTTGTTTCAGTTGGGTTTCAGTTTGTTGAATCGCATCGGACCGTTCGGAACGCGCTGAACTCGAAACACGAGGAAAATTCAAATAGAAATCAAATCGAGAGCGTAGCGAAAACGCGAAGCAGCGTCGAGACGGGGCACGTTAACGGCACAAAAGTGTAGTGTAGTTCTAGGCTTTTCATTTCGTTTTCATTTCCCCCCCATTTTGTTGAGTTGTTGTCTTCATTTCATGCTCCTTTTGTTGCAATCCTTTTGGTTTGTTACAACACAACAACAACCACAACAACAGAAACAACAAGATAACTACAACAATTCAGCGATTATGTTTATTGGCAGCGCGCACAAAATTCACAAATCCAGCAAATAGGTGAGAAGCGGCCCCCACTCAAAAAAAAAAAGTGAAATAAAATAAAAGAAAAGAAAAATGGAAATGACCCCACTACACAAACTATGAGTGTGCGTGAGACAGTGTGTATGAGTGTGTATAGTATTTGTGTAGCAACGTGTGAGGGTGTGTGTGTGTGTGAGCGTGGGGGAGGGGAGTGTGATCTATGTCAAGACGGCATGAAAAGTCAGTTCATTTTAAAGTCAACGGGCAGCAAAACAATCAGGAAGTTTTTGTGCTACACCAAACGGAAAAATCGATGCGTGCGCCTGTTCCCACAAACACACAGATATATACACGCACACGTATTGCCTGACAGTGTGTGTGTTTGTGTGTGTGTGTATGTGTGTAACATGTATACTCCAAAGCGCAGCACACCACAGCACACAGCACACAGAAGGCAGCCAACCAACGACTTCATACCACAACAAAAAACAGAGAGAAAACGGAGCAACACACACACAAAAAAAAAAGGAGAAAAATGAAAGGCAACGAAGGCGAAGCAGCGGCAGAAGTGGACGAGAAGAAGAAGAAGAAGCAAAAAAAAGCGAAAAGAAACAGCATTTAGAGGCATGCCGCACTTACTACATGCTACTTACTCTACTCGTACAACACTCCTGACCTACTGCCTCAGCCTGCCTGCCTGCCTCACTCCCACTTCGCGTGTGCGTGTGCTGTGCTACTGCGTGTGTGTGTGTGTGCACTACAGGATGTGGTGGGTGTGTGCCCATGCTCCATCAGCGCCTCACTTCCTCTCCTCCCCACCCCACGGTCACACTCCCATTTGGCTGTGTATGTGTGCTAAAGGAAGGAAATTTGGTATAAAAAGCAAACAGAACGCCAGAAAAACAGAAAACTCATTTAAAATATGTGTGTATTAGAGTGTATATGTGTGTGTGTGTGTGTGTGGGTGCGTTGGAGCTGTTTGAAGTTTTCTATGCTCATTAAAAGTGCATAAATTATGGAAGCATACCCTATACGTTGAACCTCACATATTAATATAAGCCCGTTTAATGGCTAACAAGTCTTATACGCACAGTCAGTCAGTCAGTTAGTCTGTCAGTTGGAGGCTTATAAATAATCGAACAAGATGAGACAGTTGAGCACAGTTTGACAAGCATTGCGCATGAATCTTTGATTAGGCTGGCGCTGTGCTGAAATTGAGCTTGAGATTGCGCTAGAGAGATTGTGGTGCCAGCATAATCGTTAGCATTAATTGCAAATATTAAGCCACACAACAAACTCTCCGGCTACTTCACACTTCTACTACTACTAACACGCTCTCTCCATGTCTCCACTCCATCTCCATCTCTACATCTCTCTCTCTCTTCAATATGCGGCCACACGATTTGGGTTATTGCCGGGGGCTGCCCTCGGCGTGTGTTTCGATTGTTTGTTTTGTTTATAAAGCTCATGTTTTTCATTCTTCTAGCTGTCCGTCCGTCCGTCAGTCCGTCTGTCTGTTTGGCCTATCTGTCTGCCTGTCTGTCAGTCTGTCCGGCAGAAAATAAACATTGAATATCGACAAAGTCAGTGCCGGCAATCGATAGACAAAAGAGAGCACAATCTGACGAACGGACAGACGGACAGACAGGCAGAGTAGACAGGCGATTCGATGAAACGGCTGTTGCTTGTTATTAGTTCGCCACATGAGGTGGGTGGTGTATGTGTATTGGTGTGTATATATGTGTGTGTGAGTGTATTTGTGTGAGTTGTAGGCGAATGCGTGCGTGAACTTGTGTGCGTGGCGTGTAAACAATGCAGCGTTAAAACTAAATATTGTTTAAGAACAAATATTTGGCTTTTGTGCAAATCACGGAATCAGCGATTTTATTCGCGGTCGCTTCTTCGTTGAGGCCCCAACGCAAGCAAGGCAAATTAATGACGCTATCGATGATATTCATGCCGCCATGGCTCCCCCTCCTCATTTGTATATTTTATAGTATAGTATATATCCAGCTCCGATTATATTTAGTCATTAGAAAGAAGCAAAACAAAACAAAATCGTGGGATGCTTTTCACGAGCTGCTAATGGGTCATTTCAATTGAACCAAATATTATTGCTACTTAAGAGCCTGAGTACGATTGTGAGTACTCACTTTTTCTATTTTCTATTTGTATTCGCCGAAGTTTACATTTTTTATTCCTTTTTTATTTTCTTTGTATATTTTGTCTGTATACCACAGAAAAAATCACTTGGTTCCGTACTAACATAGAATACGAATTAGTAATAGAATCATTGGAAATTGGGAAGCATTTATCAAAAGTTTAGTTTAGTTTCGATGAATTGGCATTGATGTGAATCATTTGGGTAATTGGGGCTTTTTGCTGGGTATTTACTCATATGCATACCCCACATACTGAATATTTGTATTCATAACAGAATCGTTCAATAAACCATTTGTTTTCCGCCAATAAATTGAGTATGCGTGAAAGTGTGAGATTCATTTGAACTGATATAAAATATGAATATGCTGCTCAATTGTATACAAAAAAAAAATACGCCAAGTGAAAATATTGATTAAAGATATAATATTGTATTGATGCTATTATTCAACGTTCTAATGGTTTCAGTGCAAGGTTGCGCTTGCAATTAATTATTTTTTCGAATTTGGTGTTGATCTGATGATCGATTATGGAAATTACTGCCATTAATACTCGTGTTATTGATGAATAGACTCACATTATACATCTGAGTAATATTAATAGCCCGACTGAAATGAATTATTTAATTGTACGACTAAATGCACTAAAAGTATTCGTGAATACACTCACAGTATTCATGTGTACACTCATGAATACATTCATTTTATGCACGAGTACTCTCATTTACAATAATTTTTCTCTCTCAAAATTTTCAGCGCCATGTTGTTCAACCAAACCCCAACCTAGTGAGTACCTCAATGCCGCACGTAAGCACCCAAAATGCTTTCGTCGTGCTAACATCTAGATAAATTTCAAGTGCATACGCGCTAGGCACGTTCAACTGACGAAAGTGAGTGGAAGTCCAAGTCGGATTCGTAGTCGTAGTCGACGTGGAACGGCAACGGCAACGACAAACTGAGAGAGTGGGTGACATCAGTGGGCGTGACTGCGGCTGGAGACGGAGCGTGTGACTGTGTGTGCGTGTGTGTGTGTGTGTGTGTGCGTGTGTGTGTGTGTACGAGTGTGTGACCCTTTTGAGCGGGACACGCGACAACAGCAAAATTAATCGTGGGCAAGGAATACGATAAACATTCAGGTTTGCGGCTAAAATAAATCCATTGACACACTCACACGTCCAACTCAATGATACAAAACAACCACCACCACAGCAATAAACAACAACAGCCACAACGAAAACACTTCGCACCACAAACAGCAACAACATCAACAACTACAACAATCAATTAAACAACACTGTAGATACTGATCAGCAGTGATCAGTGTTAGCTCGATAAAAACAATTACATATCCCTTTGTGTCCCTAATGTGATCATGACTTATATACCTAAAAGAATGCAACACTATACGCATGCAGCCATGAATTTAATCAACATGGACTCGGAGAACCGGGTGGTCCTCAATGTGGGCGGCATTAGGCACGAGACATACAAGGCCACATTGAAGAAAATTCCAGCGACTCGACTGTCTCGACTCACCGAGGCGCTGGCCAACTATGATCCCATACTCAATGAATACTTCTTCGATCGGCATCCGGGTGTATTCGCACAAGTGCTCAACTATTACAGGTTGTATTCAAGTTCATTCATTTCCCTTGAAGTTGTGTTAATTCAGTTTAATCTCTTGCAGAACCGGCAAACTGCATTATCCCACAGATGTGTGTGGTCCGCTGTTCGAGGAGGAGTTGGAATTTTGGGGTCTAGACTCAAATCAAGTGGAGCCCTGCTGCTGGATGACATATACACAGGTGAGTAGCTACTGTACTTACTATCTGATAAAGTAGTCTCTAATCTTATAATTCTGAAATTTGCTTGCAGCATCGTGACACACAGGAAACTTTAGCCGTACTCGATCGTTTGGATCTGGATACGGAAAAACCGTCCGAAGAGGAATTGGCGCGTAAATTTGGCTTTGAGGAGGACTACTACAAAGGCACCATATCCTGGTGGCAGGAGATGAAGCCGCGCATTTGGTCGCTATTCGATGAGCCTTACAGTTCCAATGCCGCCAAGGTGAGTTTATATTTGTCTGCCTTTTCTTTAACTGTGCTATATACTATAAATGCCTTTCATTGCCTTTGCAGACAATTGGCGTCGTTTCGGTATTCTTCATATGCATTTCGATATTGTCCTTCTGCCTGAAAACACATCCGGACATGCGAGTGCCCATTGTGCACAATGTGACCGTGAAAACGGCCAATGGCAGCGCCGCCTGGTTTCTGGACAAGTCAATGACCAATGCGCACATTGCTTTCTTCTACATTGAATGCGTTTGCAATGCCTGGTTTACATTCGAGATACTGGTGAGTCTATAAATATAGTCTTTAAATAGCCTAATAAGAGACTAATTTAGATTAATACAGAATGTAAAGAAAAGCGAAATGAGAGAGCTTATGAGGATTATTTAGATTAATACAGAATGTAAAGAAAAGCGAAATGAGAGACCTTATGAGGTTGAATATATGCTATGTATGCAGTTAAAGAAGTTTCAATTTGTATAAGAAAACTATTTAAGAGAAAAAATAAGTTGTTAAGAAAAAGTTGAAAAACAAAGGAGAATACTAATTGATAGAAAAAAACTAATTTTTTAATAAGAACACAAGACATTTTAGTAGGCCAGACAATATGAAAGAAAAACTAATCGCTAAAGTAAAATTAAATGGTCTAATATCACAGTGAAAATTTATAACACTCATTGTCGTAGAATTGAATCTCGAATTGAATATTATTCAAAAAAGATACAATCTTTTTTAACTAATTCATTTCTTTTTTTATATTATAGGTCCGTTTTATCTCGTCACCGAACAAGTGTGAATTCTTAAAGTCATCTGTTAACATCATAGATTATATAGCCACGCTTAGCTTTTATATCGATCTAGTGCTTCAGCGATTCGCATCGCATCTGGAGAACGCTGACATACTCGAGTTCTTCTCGATCATCCGCATCATGCGTCTGTTCAAATTGACGCGCCACTCGTCCGGCCTGAAGATCCTGATACAGACGTTCCGGGCGTCGGCCAAGGAGTTAACGCTGCTGGTGTTCTTCCTGGTGCTGGGCATTGTGATCTTTGCCAGTCTCGTTTACTATGCCGAGCGCATCCAGCCCAATCCGCACAATGACTTCAATAGCATACCGCTGGGCCTGTGGTGGGCTCTGGTCACCATGACCACCGTGGGCTATGGCGATATGGCGCCCAAGACCTACATTGGCATGTTTGTCGGCGCCCTGTGCGCCTTAGCCGGTGTGCTAACCATTGCACTGCCAGTGCCCGTCATCGTCAGCAACTTTGCCATGTACTATTCGCACACGCAGGCGCGGGCCAAACTGCCAAAGAAGCGTAGACGAGTGCTTCCCGTCGAACAGCCCCGCCAGCCTCGACTGCCAGGTGAACGTACGTCCCGCACTCCCCAAATTCCCCCCCCATTTAATGTGTATTGAATTCTCATCTCCGATGCAGGTGCTCCTGGCGGTGTCAGTGGCTGCGGCACTCCAGGCTCTGGTCCACACTCGGGCCCCATGGGCTCCGGCGGCACCGGACCACGCCGCATGAACAATAAAACCAAGGATCTGGTCAGTCCCAAGTCAGGTGAGTGTTTTTGGTTCTTTCTCTCTCTCGCTCGCTCTCGCTCTTAGTTTCGGTCTCTGACTCTGTCACAGTCATCAGCTGCACAACAGCAAAAAAAAAAAGAAAACAAAAGCGACACAAAATGTTCTTTTACCAAACTGAGCTGTGCTTCAACACTCGCAATTCCCTCCGCGGGAGGGGAAAAGCACACCTAATGTAGTATATCCAATGCTGATCATAAACAGTTCTCACAGCTTGCACAGCTGCACTCCAGTTCTCAAATTGAACGATCGTTGAATCGATCAATTTAGCAGTGCGTTAACAGCTTAACAACTTAGCAGCAGTTATTGTGATTTTCTAGGCGTTATCTATTCCAAAAAATAATCGCTCCAAAATTATGCAACAGCTTTGCGCACAACACAGCTCAAATGATCTCTATCTCTCGCTCTCAACAAGTTGACTAATTACATAACTATATAATTTATTACAAAATGTAACATATTTATTTTTGTCTATATAATTGCTACTATATATATAATATAAATTATGATTAATTTTTTTGGGTGCGCTCATTGCAAGCGTTGCAAGTCCTCCACCAGAAATGTACGTGTATATATGTATTCTATGTAATTACAATGAATGCATTCACATCAAACATCACACAGTTCACTCATTTCTCGATTCATTATTCAAGCTTAGCTTTCCTTTAACGCTGCTCATTCCCGGAGCTTTTACAATCATTCAGACTGCGAATTGGAGATACTCAAGATTGTCAACTTAAAGTGCTCCAATCCAAAACTCATTTTCGCCATCAAAACTCATAATCAATCAGCTTTTTATCACTTCTTTTTTTTTTTGGTACGGAATCCAAGAATCTATTTGTATATTGAAGTCATAATGCCCCTCCCCGAAAAGTTATGGCAAAATGGGGTTTATTTTCCTCTCTCTCTCTCTTTATTATATACATTATATATATTTCTCCACATTGTGATATAATAATTTTAAGCCTCTTTCGAACTTAATTTTACAATATATACTTTTTGCTCCAAATACTTTTATAATTTATTTGATAAAAACCCAAACCAAAACCCAAAAATCTTGTGTAAATACTTAGATGAATATACAACCATGATTGGCAAACCCCGAGATGGCAAAAAGAGCAGACTGCTCTAAGCCCAAAACAAATGAAACAAATGCAACAACAAAAATACAAAACTCTGCACCAGAAACAAATTATGAGAGATTAGAATACGAAAATCCCCACAATCCCTCTATCAAAGTCGAAGAACCCTCTCGAAATTGAAATGCAAAGAGCAAAACTATGGAATCATTGAAAAGGAAAGCTGGAACTGGAGACAAATAGCATATTTATGAGAAACAAAAAGAGTTAAGATAATTGAAAGAACGTGTATTTGATGGAACTGGCCGGATTGACGATCCCAATTGTGGTACGTTGGCCCACTTGGAGTCCATACTCGTAATCATAAAGACACGTGCCACACTCGGCGGCATCTGCTACTCTTACTACTACTACTACTATCGTACTACCAACACCTACTACTACTACCACTACTGCTACTACTTGAATACTCTTACTACTCCAACTCCAACTGCAACTCCAACTTGCTATATCGTATATATGTACTATATATGATCGTACAATACATATATGTAATTTACTACGTGTTTTCTTCTCTCTATCTCTCTATCTATGAATATATATATATTATTGTACTCTTTATGAATATTGATATATTGATATTGCGTATCGTATATTTACGTGTTGTTCATCAGTTCTGGCTCGTTCGTTCTTTCGTTCCAAAGTATCTACTATATACAATTACCTAAACTATTCTATTCTTCAAATATTTATCCCTTCCTATCTCTCTCTCTATCTCTCTTCTGTGATTTTCGATGTGTATTTTTTGTGTGACGGTGTGTGTGTGTGTATTTTTCAAATGAGTGAGTGTTTATTATCAATATATCTATATACTTTTTATGTATTTTTATTGTAAATCTAAGCGTTCAGAATATTTATATGATTAGTTACTATATGTATTGGAATTATGTATTTGAATTTTTATAGTGCGTAACAACAACTACAAAGCATTTTTTGACGAACCTTTGTATTATCTTGAACTTTTGTATTTCAGATATGGCCTTCAGTTTCGACTAAAATCCTAGAACCAGTTCATATTTTGTAATTTGTATTCCAAAAACAAAAAGTACCGAAACAGAAAACACAGTTCAAATGCAAGCACCAAAAAGACAAAGCAAAAAAGAAAAACAAACTACCAAAAGACAAGCTCAAAATTGCAAACGAAATCAAAAGAAAATCAAAAAAAGAAAAGAAAAGAAACAAAAAAAGAGAAAAGAAAAGGAAATGTAAAACTTAAATCGCAATCGTAATCGTAATCGCAATCGTTATCGTATCGTTATCGTAAAACGCTCATCCCTCATGCTCTCAGGCCATGCAATAAAATGTAACGGATTAAGCTGGGCGGGTGTGTTGGTTAACCATTATTCTCTATACTACCTACTAGTAACTCTTAACTGTACTTGTACTCTTCTTTAATCCTTTTAAAACGATATCCAAACGCATATATATATATCTATGTAGCGAATAGGTGCGCTCTGGCAACCAACCTCCACCAAACCCCCTTTTAACCAAAAAATCAAAAAAAAATTTCAAAATAAACAACTAAAACTAGTTTGTAGCAACCTTCAAAACTGAACCGTAACCGTAAACGTAACTGTAATAGTAACTGCAACCATAACCTTCACACCTTAAACTATCCAGCGTTGATTCGAAAAGTTTGCAAGTTTTGCGAAACTTGAAAAAGCAATCCTCTACCCCGCAACCGCCCCCGCTCTGTGCATATGCCAACGACCCTTTAAAGTATCCGAAAGTATTCGAAAAGTATCCAAAAAGTAGCTTATTGTTTTTCGATGCTGCATGCTGCATGTCTTTTGGCCGTCGGGTGGTGCGAGCCACTTAACAACCACTCGAGGGCCATTAAACCTAGTTAGTTGTTAATTACTTTAAGTTTGTCTTTCTCTCACTTTCTTTTTGTACATTTTATACACATACCTATATAACCAAAACATGTGCCTGTCAAACTGTAAACTATAAACTATAAACTGTTCGTGTTTGTGTGTGTGTGTGTGCAACTCTCTTTGTGCGTACGTGTGTGTCTCTTGTTCCCCGCCCCCTCTCAATCTACTACCACCACCGCAACCATCACAACCACAATCCCCCCTGTAATGAGTAGTATCAAGTGCACCCAGTATTAAACAACACTTATAGCGTTGCGTCTTACCCTACGAAATTTGAAATAAGTTTATTGAAATTGAATTGAATTGGTTGCGTTTCGTTTAATTAAATTGTATATCAATTAATAATGCTTTTATTCTCTCAACTTCTTTCTTTCTTTCTTTCTCTCTTTTTCACACTCTCTATACTCGCTCTACTTCTGCTGTCTATCCTCTACTATATTACTACTACTGCTACTTCCACCTACCTACAAAACCTACCTATCAACATGTGTTGTGGTCAAACTGCGCTAAAACCAAACAGTTGCTCAACTCTTCACAGGTCCTTTGGGTGCCAGCATCGTTGCGATGAGTCCACGCACCATGTTGGATCTGAATCCGGCACTGGCCATGGGTAAGCCAACATTTCAGCCACGTTTCCCCACGCAGTTAGCGGCCACCAATAGCAACACCAATACGATCGCCACAACCACGCCCACTGTGGCGCCCACAATACCGGTAACCCTAGCGGCAGCTGCCAATGCAATGACAGCCTCAGCCACAGCAACCGCAACAGCAGCGGGCGCAGCAGCGGCAGCGGCGTCGGGTCCAACGGTGCCAAGCATAGCGGTTACGAGCACCGCCAGTCTGGGCAAGGATAGCACCGTCAGCCAGTCGGGCACCATAACCACCACGAGCACCACTCTGGAGGCCACCAAGAAGGCGTTTCTCTAAGCGATCCAAAATGAAACCCTCCATCCATCTGAAAGCAATACCGAGTCTAATAACAACCAAAAAAACAAACTGAAAATCGAAACAAATACATAATCAATCTTCGCATACGTATGAGTGGGTGTGTGAGTGTGAATACACTCATGCGAGTGCTCGTAATTGAAGGCTATTAACACGCAATATCTACATGTAGACTCCTCATTATTTGGCCATATCATGACATACATATTACCTAGAGCTATATTAAGTATTATTAAAGTTAATAATGCATCGGCACACACACACGGCTTTCGCGTTTTAAAATCGGTTTTATTCACTTTTTTTTTTTTGTTTTGTCGTAGACATATCGATTCGTTTTTTTTGTTTTTGGTTGTACCAAAGATAGACAGCGGAATGTACATATTCGTATATCAAGAGTTTTAAGTGAAATGGGTTGCCAGTTCCTCAAATATTGACCCCGAAAAGGCAAACCGTTTACCCGTCAGCTATTTATTTTCTTCAGCGTTTTTCAATCCCATTTTTGATCAACCCCTAGCAAAAAGAGAACATTAACTCGAACAGTAACTCGACTTCAGTTCGTGCTGTGCAAACGAAACGGTTTTCTTATTTTCGACTATGCTTATAAGCTTTGTAATTGCCTAATTAGAAGAACCCCCCAAAAAAACGCTCAGAGAGACAGAGTCGACGAAGGCAAGTCTTCATGCTCTAGACAGTCCAGATACGTATACTTAATAAAAATAAAAATAAAAAAAAAAAACACCATCGAGAAAAAAAAGTTGGCAACTGTTTAAAATTCATTCAAGCAGACGCTGCCAAATCGCTTGTTAAGGGCACGTGTTAAATTTTCAGCTAATAAGTACGCTGCCATGGACCTTACTTGATGCCACGGACCGAAAAACATTGTGTAAACTTTGTGCAACTTAAGAAAAACAAATGAATTTTCCAACAGTTGTTCCGCCTGCCTGGCTGCCTGCCTGCTCACTCCTCATATGAAGCAAGTTGATAACATACAAATTACTTGTACCAAAAGCAAAAGGGAACTTTTAACTTGACTTTAATTATTTCCAACCTGTAATCGACAACATGCTGTTGATTGAAAGAACGAACGGGTGAGCAGATGGAGATGGGGAACAGTTGGCAGACATCCAGTGAAATTTGCATGGAAAATCTCTGGCAAAGATTTCCCTTTTTAACTAGAGCATAAAACCCAGTTAAGAGTCTGGCATATTTGAAAATGTTTTTCTTGTTCTCACAGTTCTTGTAAACAAACTCACTTCTTAACTTCGTAGAGGGTTTCAGCCATTAGCTACATGAGAGGGTTGAGAAGGGAGGTGATGGGGAGAAGATGGGGAGGTCAGAGTCTTTACACTTTACATACACATACATATATAACGACACATATGAACAGTGTTTCTTCTGTATATCATTATTAGGTGAAGCCTCTTGTACATTTTGAATATCTCTCAGCAAGCATTATACATAATAAACATTGCATAATTAACTAATACATATATTGTATCTATAAATAAATTACTACTTACGATTATTTCTAAGATTAACAAATATGAAAACATGAAAAATTCTAACGCTTTGCAATAAAATACAACAAAAAACAAACGAAAATTATTTCATAATACATACATTAAACAACAAAAAAGAAACAAATGGAAAGAAAATGATAAAGTTTGCAAAACATTTGTTAAGTTTTTACAATGAAAAAAATGCATTAATAAGAAAACATGATTAATAATAAACATGCATACATACAAGTATATACACATGCATTACATACATACAGATACTATAAAAATATACAAATATACATATTGAAAAAAAAAAAAAAAAAACTTATATGCGAAAGCGTGAAACATTGTTTTTGTTATTTATCGGTTGATTTAATTATTTACGATTGTTATTTTTTTCAAATATTTATAAATGATTTTTAATTGTATAGTTAAGCGAATTGTATACTATTTAAACTATAAAGAAAAAGCAAAAAGCGAAACGAAACTGTTCTCTCAATAATTCATGAACAAGAATAAACTTAATTACTATACATAAATATACGAAAAACTCAAAACTGAAATGCAATAAACAAATCTATTGAACACCAAAAAAAAAAAAACGTTGTGTGCATCTTTACTAATTTTTTTTGTTTTTTCTAAAGGATCAAGTTTGTCACTTTTATGACAGACTTTTGGTTCAAATACTGTATGAAAATAGTTTTGTTACATCTCTTAATTAATTGTGCAGAAATTTCGTCAAATAAACCCTTTGCCAAGAGCCTACTTCATGCTGTCTCAGTTACCTTGAAAGCCGCAACAAAAAGCAACAACCAAGTTGAGGCTTAAGTATCTGAGGTTCATTGTTCAATTGTGAAAGCAATTACATTACTTGTAGTGGAATCTTGAGGCCAAAAACATTTGCCCCAACGGTCGTGGCCTTAGCCGTTAAGTGGAGAGCTTTTTGGCCAGGTGCCTGCGGCTATTGACCAGTAAAGCGCTTCATTAAGCTGCTACATGGCCCATGACACACAAACACACACACAGAGAGACCCTTCAGCCAAGCCAAAGCCAAAGCCAAAGCCGTAAACAGCCACCAGCCACAACTTGTGATAAGGGAAATGCTTGAGAATGTGGCCAAAGCGACGACTTGTCCCACAGGCATTTGACCTACCCAATCAACAGTTGGCGTCCAGCAATAGTCAGCTGCTGCTGCTGTGGCGAGAAGATGAAGAGAAGAAGGGAAAGAAGATGGGTAGAAATTCTAAAGGAATTGCTTACAACTTTGTAGTGCGGCACCCGAAAACTAATAATGCATGAAATTTCAATTACGAGTCAAAAATCATAAGCCAAGAGCAAAGAGTAAGTGTATCTTTGTATCTTGAAGTACGCTTGTATCTGTGTGTGTGTGTGTGTGTGTAAGTGTATGTAGTATAGTGTAGTGTTTGGTAGTAGAGTGCATGAAGCATGGAGACTTGGCTAGCAAATCGTGAAGCGTCATAAACATCACAGTTGTCGTTTTGCGCTGGAATGTTGTGGGAGCAGGTGACAGAGACGCAGCTAGCTGGTTAGAGCGAGAGAGCGAAGTGCGAAATGGCAAAGCCAAAAGCCAAAAAGACATTGCGTGAGAGCGCTTTTTGAAAGGCATTTTACATTAACAGTTTTCCAGTTTTTCCGTTTTCAGTTAGCAAGTATGCGCAGTGAGAGTTTGCCTGGAAAAAGCTCACTCTCTCTCTCTATCTCTCTCTGCTGTTACATTACACACTCACTCGCTCTCTCTCTTTGCTTTGTGAATGAAGCTTACGCTCTCGCTCTGTTAGCCAAAAATACATTTCTCTGGCTATTTGGCTATTTTGCATGGACCATTGCGCCTCCACTCTCTCTCTCTCTCTCACTCTTCATCTCGCAGACTCTGGCTGGAGGAGGAGGAGGAGGCAGCAGCATGCTGCATGCTGCTCGTGACTTTGCGTTCGTTTATTCGTTTGAGTCGGTTGCCATAGATATACTATTGGCGCTCGTATAATATGATCCCGTTGTATTTCGGCCGGCCGTCTGTCTGCCTGTTGTTGGGCTGACTGCTGTTGACTGCCGGCTCCCCGGCTCTGCTCGGCTTCGGTTTTGGCACAGCGTCGTCGTCTGGGCTCGTCTGGAGTTCACATTCACAAACGGTTTCAGTGTAATTTTGGCTGTGCGGCGTGTTAGTCTCAGTCACCGACACCGACACCGTCAACGTCTCCGTCTCAGTCACAGTCACAGTCGCGGTCTCCGGTCTACGTTTGTCGTTGTCGTTGAACGCTGCTGGGACACCCGGGACAAACAACCAACGTCTTGTTGCGATTCGACTCGAGTGTCGCGTTAGTATTGCGTATACGTATATCTCTCTGTGTGTGTTTGTGTGTGTGTGTGTTGCGTATATCAGTGCTCCAGCTGTCAGCGTAGTTTCATCTCCATCTCTATTACTATCTCCGGCCACAACTTCATTTCCATCTCCATCTCTCCATCACAATCGGCACATCTCACGCTCCAGCTTCAACTCTGACTCCAACTCCAACTTTAGCTACAAGTTCGTCTGTTGCTCGTCGCGGTCGCATCTACAAGTTTAGTGTGCGTTTTTTTTTGTTCGGTTCGTTTGTGTCTTGTGTTATTCTCCATTTCGTTTATTTTTTTTTGTTGCTTTTGCCGCACAGCGTTTGCTACAATTGCTTTAGGTTGGTTGCCATTTGAATATTAAAGCCAAGTGCGAGGACGACAGTTTTTCTATATGCGTGTAAGTGTGCGTGTGTGTGTGTGCGTGCCTCGCAGTTTCCCCAGGGGTTTTCCCTGGGCGTCTCCCTCTCCGTGTGCTCCCTCTGGCCCCTTTTCGCAGTTACACTTGTAGTCTCAACCTCCATGGTCTCAACGTTTGCTTGACTGACTCTCGCTCTGACTCCGATTAAGACCAGACCACGGCAGTCAGCAGTCAGCAGCCAGCAGCAGTCGGCAGTCGGCAGTTGGTAGTTGGTAGTTGTTGCCTGGTTACGTTTACAACTGCCACGCTGACTGTGGCATGCATTAAACATAAGCGCCACTGAATGACTCTGCGAGACGCTGCTGCTGCTGTTGCTGTTGCTGCTGCTGCTACGAGTGTGGCAAGTGGCAAGTGGTGGCTGACGCTCAAGTGTTGCACGAGGTGGGAAGGGGAAGAAGTGCCAGAGAGTCCAAGCGAGAGAGAGAGAGAGAGGAGGCACGTCGCAACTAGATTAAGTGTGCGTTCAAGCTTTTCTTTTTTTTTTTGTTTTTTTTTACCCCTCAACTTGTTGTTTTGTTTTTGTAACTTTTGAATCTTTATTATTAGCACATTTTGCGCCTCTGGAGCGCCAGTGCCCAGCCTCATAAATTAATAACATTTCGTGACAAATATTGCGGCATGCCACAGCATGTTGTTTGCAGCTGCAGCAATGCTGTTGCAGTTGTAATTGTAATTGGAGCTATCAGCATAATAAAATTAATAAATGCATAAATTGAATGCAGTCCAGCAATGTTTGCTCAAGTGACAACTAAATGGTCCCCCAATCGGGAACAATTTGTGGACAACACCTGCCGCATTATAAATGTGCCACCAAGATGCCGCAACTACTCGACTTCAACTTCAACTTCAACTGTGGCTGTGGCTGTGACTGCGACTGTGATTGACAGCTTGCAACAGACTGTGTTGAGTTAGCATAAAATATGATTTACAATTCTATAAATGAAAATTGGACACTTATCAACTTTGATTTAATTTTGTGCCCCCCCCCACAACACGGACAAACTGTTCTTCGAGCCAATGGACACTCTTGTGGCTGGGATGCCACTGAACATGCTTAGCACATTCCGAATTCATGAGCCGAGTGATGGTTTAATTATCTAGTCATACTTAATGTGGCCTTTAATTGCACACCACAGAGATTGAGATTGAGATTGCGAGTTTTGGGTATCCTGTGAAATAAAGTTCCTCATAATTGCAGAGCACGGGATGAGTGGGAAGCAGAAAGATATCATATTGTGTGTACTGTAATAGGGATTAGCTGGACTTAGTTTGAGTACGAGTTGAGTTAAGCCTTTGGCTGCAGGAAACTTTAACTTACGCCCTGTTTTTGAATTAAACTGAATATTTAAGATTGTGAAATCGAATATTAAATGGCAATAGTTTAAATTAGAGACAACAATGTAATTGTGGTATTGATTTAATAATTGTTTAATGTGTGGCAAGTTTATGTCAAGAGTTCAAGTAAAGTGAAATGCGGTTCAAATTAATATGTGAAAATGTACCAATAAAGCCTTCGATTTAAAATTTAAGAAGAAAACTAAATATTCCTTGTTAAATAATGAATTCATTAATTCAATAGAATTTTGAATTCGAATAGCTCAAAATACAAAAATGTATTGAAATGAAATTAAGCTTGGCTAAAAAGTATTCGATTCGCAATTTATATACGAGTATATATGTAAATGTTTAAATACAATTTTCATTTACTCCAAGGAATTCTTTAAAATACTTGAGTGAAGGATTTGACTAGAGTAGCTAACAATAAAAAGATTTATGCAAGTGAATTTGATTTTATTTTAATATGTGAAAAAGCCATACATTTTTAATTTATAAATAAATTGAAATAACTTTAAATTCAATGACTCCAAAGAATCCTTGGCAACACTTGAGTCGGTAATTTAATACAATGCGTGCATTTAAAAAGCACTTAATAGAAAGATTTAAGTGAATTTAAATTAATTGTACCATTTTAGATATTAAATTTAGAAATCACTGTCAATAATACAATAAAATCTTTATTAGCTCAATTTATTGATTTGCTAAGCATCGCAAAGCTTTCAAAACACTTCTGAACAAAATGTATATGAGCAGCAATATTTTGTGAAGTTAATTAAAAATATGCGAAGCAATAATCAAATACTCGGAGCATCGAGTACTTGATCTGAAGTTTAGCAGCATTAAAGTCAAGCAAAGTCAACAATTAAATTTCTTAGCCAAGCTCAATTAAGTAAGTGCTCAGTTGAAACTAAAGACAGGTAATGTATCTCTTTCATTCGAATGCTCGAATGCGGCAAATGTGAATTTATTTCCAATTAGTGTTGCTCCAAAGCTAACTTCGAATTGCAACGCCAACGCCAACTACAACTCTAACTCCATATCCATCTACATCTCCTATTTCATCTGTAGCTTCGAGTTGAAACTGCAAGAGCAATGCCACTTGCAATTGTATCTTCAAGTGTATCTATCTATAGCTATTTCTGCAAATGCAAATGTAAATGTATCTGTATCTTTAACTGCAAATTGCATTTGCAAGTTTAACGGCAATTGGGAAGCGAATGTAATTCAATGCGCTCTGCTGAGCTATGTAATTTTTGTGACCTTTTTATGCAAGTGTGAGCGAGTGTGTGTGTGTGTGTTGAATTTCGTTACCTGTGCTACTGCACATGTTTGTTCAATTTCATTGGCAATTGTAATTGCATTTTATTATTGATGGCATTTCTGTGGATGTATGAGTATTCATTCCTATGTGCGTGTGTGTCGGCTGTCATTGCAGCACTTCATTTATGAAATTTACATTCATTGTGACGCATTGCCAGATCAACAAATTAAAAAAAAAAAACAAAAAGTATAACGAAACATTCACTCATTTTTGATTAACGCTGCGTTTTGTTGATTTCACTCTGTTTGTCTTCGTGCTCTTTGAGTTGGATGCTGCTGTGTTAGGGGTGTGAAATTTGCATAGCACTGCTTGATTTTGTTTGTGGTTATCCACTGTTTTTCCCACTGTTGACACTCGACAGCTGTGCAAACAGTGCGAAAGTTGAAAGAGAATTTCACTCTGAATTTGTCAAAAAATCAATCGAATTTTCAAGTGCCATCGACCATTGGCACTTGTGTTTCGGACCCCCTCACCCTACCTTCTTCTCACCCTTTCTCACACCTCTGACAATATTCCATTTGTTTTGGCAATTTCTCGAGATCGTATACGTAATATTTGGTAACCCATATTGGCAATTCCAGTGAAGTCACCTGTTTACATGCATTCATGAGAACAATATGCCATATTCGAGTGTTGTGTGAAATATGTGATGCGATGTAGGGTATATAGATTATATACATACACTTATATTAACTATTCACTTATTTGAACTATACAATTCATTTCATAAGCTAATTGTAAAACCCTTCGATTCATCAATTACCCCCTCAGATTCTGTAGCATATCTCTTAGTCTGTCAGCGCCACATATATACTTTTATGCCTGTCAATTTGATTGCTCAAATTTCCAGGCAATTTCAGTGACAAGTTCATTTTTTGTATAGCGGAACGCAACTCCCCTTTTTCGATTATTTAGCCCTCGAGGAATGGAGGGACAACACATCTCAGATATGTACACACACACTCGCATACTATTCGAATATATCGAATATTTCATTCTGATGTGAGGAATTCTACTGATGTGCGAGTGTCTCTTCTGTTTGTATTTTCGTGTGTTGTGTGTTGTGTTTGTGTTTGCATCGCTCAGAGTCGTAGAAAAATAACTCAGCGTTGGGTTTTTTTTTTGTTTTGTTTGTTGTCAACAAGTTGGGGACTTTAATTTGAACAGTGAATCAGTCCAATATCAAAGCAAGGGGCAACTAACCCCATGCGAAGGGAAGACAAGTGAAGGAATTATTGATTGGACCCAGCTCAAAATTGAAATTGGCATTCGTTTGAAAATGTGTTCGTTCTGCGGTTTTGCAAAATGGAAAAGAAAATCATATAAATGTAAATGAGTACAAATTGGTTTAGTTTCAGTTGGTTGAGCAGCCAAAGGTTTTTCAATTGTAACTGAATCATTTTCAGCGATTTGGCACATATTAAACTTTAATTAAAGTTCAATGTGCTCGCAGCCGAATTAAACCTTAAACTATGTAATGAAACTATTCGGCGAGAAGAATTTGCAAAAGAACACATTCATTTATGGTCCACAACTATGCCACAGGCAGTAACCAAAATTGTTTCGGATTGCATTTCATGCCTTTATCCTTTCTCTTTCTCTCTTTCTCTCTGATTTTTTTTTTTTTTTGTGTTTGTGCGCGTAATCCCTAGAAAAGTTTTGACAGTTAACTGGCTCAGGCTTCCATGACAAAGACCTAAAGACCCGCATCTTATCTTAAGGACTTGCTCCCAAAAATGCATTGACAGCCACTTGCTGCTCCAGCTGGATCAAAAAACAAAAAAAAAAGAGGAAAATAGCAACAGGAGCAGGTTCTGCCAGCACTTCCCTTGTGATTTAGTGCGTTTCATTGTGGAGCTCTATCCCTCTCTATCCCCCGATTCTGCCATCGACCACTCTGTATCCATATCCAGTGGGAGAACTTTGGGCTGTCGCATAAACCGATTAAACTTCTGAGCAGCTTATGCATTTTATATATGTATACATAGCATCTATATATATATGTATTTTGGTCATAGTCTTGTCTATCTAGCCGGCTATCTGTTATCTGCTAAATGTGCAGCTCTAAGCACTCTTCACTCCTCGCTTTTCACTCCCTCTTCTCACTTTATCTTACGCACTGCTTCGCTCACACACACACACACAGAGGCCATCACTCATATGGCTGCTCTTAAAACGTTTCCATTAGGGACAAAATTGTTTTGGCCTGGCCAAAAAAATAACACAGAGTCAACCAAAAAAAAAAAGCCGAATAAAATTAAATTTCATATTTCCTAATGCCTTTTCATTTGCTTCTCAACTTTCTTGCTATCCATATCCGCCTGTTTCTATCTCTCTTCCTCGCTCCCCTCGTTCGTTAACTTAAATGCTTTGCAATTATTTTAGCTTTTGATAAATTTGCGCTTCTCTTTTAATCATTCTCTCGCTTCGAGTTTTTGTTTTTCTTGATTGTTTTATTTGTTGTTGTTGTTTAGCTTGTTGTTTACACTTTTTGTTGATTGTATTCATTGCCCTCTGGAGCTTGGCAGTTACCTGTTATTTCACCTTTCAGGTTCCATTTCAGCTTTTTCTGTCTTTTACCTCTCTCTTGTTATTCGGAGGTAACAAAGCGTGTTAGAACATGCAAACGAATGCAGAGGACAATGCCTGGGTAAAGGCACAGTTTTAGCCTCGATAACAAAATGCGACTGAGACTCAACATTCAGCATTCAGCATTATTATTATTATTATTACGGTTATTATGATTATTCATATTTTTTTGTTGATTATTTGCTTTTTATTTGCATTTCACATGTGTGATACGGGTAGAGCAGAACACTTTATGCTACACGCTGGTCAAAAGGCACAACTTTGTTTTCCCAGAGGCCACATTACAATTTACCCAAAACACCTAAAACAAAAAAATCAACAACAACAGCAAATTTGTTACACGAATTGAATAAATACGGAGAAAGAACAAAACTCAAACAAAATGGAAATTGTTTTAAAATGTAAAGCAGCAAATTATTGTCGACAATTGTAAAGGATTTTCAGCATTCTACAGTTGAAGTGTGTGTTTTGAAAACAAAGTCTTAGGTATTTGTTTGGGAAAGTGGCTTCTAACGTCATTCAGAATTCAGGTTCGGATGCAATAGTTTTACGAATGTAAAGTGGAAATTGTGAAAATAGAAATGTGAAGAACGTGCGCGCAAGTTTTCATGGAAATTTCATTTGTTGAAGAATCCTTTTGAATAAGGGAAGGTAGCAATGATAATCTTATTAAATTAGAAATACTTTGGGTAAATTTAACCAGCTTGCAGTATAGAAAATAATTAAAATTAACTGTATAAAATATTGTAAAAGATATACTCTTTAAAGTGAAAATAAAGACAACAGATTTTTCTTACTCTCTTTAAAAATGTAATTTCACGAATTCACCTTTTTGTGTAATTTTTGCTGGTTACCTTGCCTGAGTGACTTTGTGAGCATTTTTTCCGCTTGCATAATTATCTGTACAGATGTGCAGAATATTACGAACTGAAGTCTCATATATTTCTGGCAAAATCCCATTTAAACTGTAACGAAATTTGTTTGTTAATTACACGCTAGTGCAGCAATACTTGGGGCTCTAACGACCTGCCACATGCAGAGACGGAGACAAAAACTGAGACTGAGACAAAGACAGAGACTGAGATAGAGAAGGAGAAAGAGATGGAGACACAAGTACGCAGACACCTAATCTCCCTAACTACAGTTGTTGTTGTTTCTGCTGCTGCTGCTGCTGCTGCTGTGGCCATTATGGCCTAGTGTAGTTACATGTGTCAGGCTCGTTTGCTTTTGGCAGTTACCGTTACTTTCTCGATAACTCGATACATTCTCTGTCTGTGTGTGTGTGTGTGTGTGTGTTGAGCCTTTGTGTCGTGATGAGGACAAGGAGGAGGACAGGCACAAGCAGACCAGACCAACTCTGAACATTCGCTTAATTTATTATTCAATTAAAGCAGCAAAAATAAACTTTAATCGCACCGCAGACATCAGCAGAGGCAGCGTCAGCAGCAGCAGCAGCAGTTAAGCAACAACAATAATAACAAGGCCCCCCAAAGGCAACACACATTAACACAACACACACACATTCGCACTTACACACACATACACACACATACACACACATACACACACATACACACACTCGCAATCACACTCACTTCACATGTGTGCCAGAGTACAAGAAAAAAATGTAAAATATATATAAAAAAAATATACTTTTTTTTTTGCTTTTTGCAAATATGAAAATCGTGTGCCAAGAAAATGTCAGCACATTGTTGTTGTTGTTGCTGCTGCTGCTCGTTCTCCTTTGTAATCGATTAACAGTGCATGTCAAACTGTGCGTGCGGCCGCATTTTTTAATGGGCTGCTAAAATACAAAATGAAAATAAAATATAACAAAAAAAAACACCAACAACAAAATGCGAAAAGAAAAGCAGCAAACAAAACAAAACAAAGTCAGGCGCATTAACAAGAAGAGCAGCAGCAACAATAACAACGAGAAAATCATGGAAAAAAGTTTTGAACGCGAAAGACGAGAAAATATGACAAAATTTACGAGCGACACAAACACACACACACACATACATTGACATGTACTGAAACACCCTGTGCTGGCTGGTTGGGCTTGTTTTTAGTGCTTTGGCACGTAATGGGGTCGTCTCTTACACACACACACACACACACACACTCGCACACACACACACATACACCTCATCATCAGTGTCCCGGCCACTCAGTTGCCTTTTGTATGTGTTGCTTCTGTTCGCTTGGGTTCGTTTTGGGTTTGAATGAATTTCATTTGGGCTTGGTTTAGGATTGGGTTTAGGTTTGGGTTTGGGTTTTGGCTTTGGATTTGGTTTTGTTAGCTGGCTCTTTTGGCAGGATACCATCGTCATGTGCCATAGTTATTCGGTCCTCGTCGCTCTGCCACTTGACGAGAGCGCGACAGCTAACTGTTAATGCTATTGCGTCTACTAATCGCATTCCAGCTAGGGATGCGCTCCCTTAACACTCAAAGGCCAAAAACAAAAGCTAAATCAATTAATCTTTCGAGATAAACATCGAATATAGAGCTAAAACCTTTAAGCTGAATGGAAATTTGACCAAAACCATAAAAATAAGCGAGCTGCTGCTCACTATCTCAAAGTGTAACTGATATAAAAAATAATATTTGCAAGCTTTGAGACAGAACACATTATAATCAAATCAAGCATAAAGCCACAGCTGCTTTTTGCAGCCCAAAAGAGCTCAATTAGGTTATATTGCCTAAGCTTTAAATCTAGATGCATATCTAAATCTATTTCTCAAGCCGAATCACGCACGAATTGTGCTAGCAACAGCAACATCAACTGGGGGCAACAAGTCCATCTCTAGGCACAGCTGGATGAGAATGTTACTGCTGCTGCTACTGATGATGATGATGATGATGATGACGACGACAACTTTCAGCGATTTGCCGTCTGTTTGACGATATGATATGAAGAACCGATTAACTGCATTCAAGAGCCTCGTTTTCGCCATCTCTTTCGCACACTTTGGCCCCTACAATGTATTTATCTCGGTTACTCTGCTCAGCGCTCATATCAGTAGTCAGTTTGGCCTCCTTGGCAGATTTGTGCAAACCACGAAAGCAAATTACGTTGACGATGAGCATCATTTTCCACTTTATTGAATTACCCCCGAAAAGCAAAGCAAAGCCCGAGCAACTCGGGGCCAAAGAGACCATACCAAGCCAGGCCAGGCCAGGCCAGACCGCACCAATTCCAAACCAAAACCACGCCAAACCAAACGAAACCGAGTCGAGTTGATTCAAGAGTAGAGTCGAGTCGAGTCGAGTCGAGGCCAGGCAACAATGTGTGTGCTAAGAGTCGACACAGTCTTTTGGGAGTCAGTCGGTGGGGCCATGAGTTTTGGTCGGTTTTTGGACGATTTTGTCAGCGCGATAAACAGAATTTCAATTTAAAATATTTTTCGTGCTGCCTTAGCATAATTTTCGTCGGGTATTGGGAGGGGGGGACAAGTTTCACAGTCAGCTGGCGCCCTAAGTTGGAAGTCCTGTCTTCTTCAAGTTGGACCCAAGACATAAAGAAGCTATCAGCGGGGCGTTTATGGGCTCTTCTAGGTGGTTAGCTGAGTTCGCTGGGTTCGAGCGGGTTCGTAAAAGAGGGTGGTAGGGATAATGGGGGTGGTGGGAGGGACTATCTTTACCTACGACTAATGAAAGCAGAGTTAAAGTCAACGTCTCTGTCAGCAAAGGAACGAGCAAAAGCGAGAAAGAACTCGCTTTGTTTATCTCTTTGTTTGCTTGTGTTGTTGTTTTTTTTTTTTGTTTGTCACAATTCTGATGAGAGGAGCCAGAGGAGCCAGAGGAGCCAGAGGAGCTCTTTTGCTTTTTATAGTACAAGTACGAGTATATATAATCATCATTGTTACGCGCATTTGAGGCACTTTCGCTAGACACTGCCACCACCACAGTCACATTCAGATTCAGAGTCAGAGCCTCCCCCTCTCCCGCTCTCTCTACTCACCCACCCGCTCACCCACTCGGCCCATCCATTCAGTGAGAGCTGCGTGCTTAAAAGAGCATTGCCCGTCGGCATTATGTTTTGTGTCAGCGCAAAGGCGTCAGGAATGAAATGGATGTGCAAGCGGAGAGGGACGAGGTGGGCACCGGGTGGTGAGGCGAGGCGAGTAAATGGTGTCGGCATTGCACGTTCATTTGTGGGTTAGCAGGCCTTGCTGGCATGCGGTATGTGGCATGGGGCATGCTGCTATGTTGGCCATGTTGACTATGTCATTTGCTAATTTAGCACAAGCTGTTGGACTACTTATTCGCTAGCTAACCTCCCTTTCCCACTTCCATTTCCACTTCCCCTTCCTCAGCCCACTCTGCTCACACACAGTGGTTCAAGTTGCATTTGCTAAAAGGTCAACACAATGTAGAGGAGCCACAACGAGACATCGAGGACAACAAGACATCGACGACGTCGACGACGACAGCAGCAACATCATCAAAGTAAACTAACATTAATTAAGCAGCTTCAGTTTGGTTAGAATAGATGACAAACAATATCCTAAGATGGACAACATTCCCAGCAACCCCCCCTCGTTAACCCCTCTATCTCTCCCTTCTCCCCCCTCTCTCACTCTCTGGTCCACTCAAAAGCCCCTACAGTGCGACCCAATTCAATAGAGTTGGCAAATACAAAACTGACCGCAGGAATAAATAATTAGCTGAAATGCACAGAGTGAAGGGGGAATGAAACACATTTGCAATTTAATGCGGCTTTAATGAAATTCCTAATACATTTTTTTTTTTTTGTTTTTGAAAAATGAACCCCTATAAGAGAAGCTACCATTGATATATGGCTGGCACATTAATCATGGCCCAAAAGAGGTTCTCTCTCTGCACAACTTTGCTCCCATTATGCCATTTGTAATTCATGAGATACAGAGAGGACGCATTTAGTTTACAGATTGAGATTAACTATGCGTGATGCTTTAAAAATATGTCTTAATGATTCGATAACAATAAAATAAATATGATTTATAAAGCCAAATATTGAGATACGATTGTATCTCATTGGTGGGAACTTGCTTAAATTTATAAGCTGATAGCGCTTTAATTCGAACCCTTTTGAGTTTCCACCTCCGAGGATAACCGACAAAACATTCGTTACTCTGAATGGCTTTTGTGGGCAACCCGGACCATTAAGTGAATTAGTTTAACAGTTACAGGTTTATGGCTAATTAGACGTATTTAATTGGCCATAACAATAACTCAGTTGCGGTTTCCATTCAGATGACCAGCAGTGTCATCAGACAAGTTACTCAGCCAGAGCTGTTCCACTTGCCATTTGGGACAGACTATGACGATGACGTGGACGATGACGATGAGAAGGAGCTAAAGCCGATGCAGAAGCTGTGACTCTATCAGCCTAATGGCCTCAAGGCTCCAGAGAGGCTGTCAGTCAGGTTGGGGGTGATGCGGGGAATGCTGTTTGATGCTTGCTGGGAGTGAAGCTCGAAGCTTGACAAAGACTAACGCGCTCTCGTCACACACTTTGACACATTGTTAGTCAAACAAAAGATTTTGCATGCTAATTCGATTCACCGAGTCAACCCAAAACAAAAGAGCATAAGACGTTGCCGCCGGGGAACGAGTAATAGGCAACCAGGACAATGGGGGCGAGTAGGAAGCTGAGAAATCAACTTCTGTTGCTACCTTAGTCATTTTTTGGGAGGGGAAGCACAAGCCAATAATAAAATGGCTTGTGTCGATTTCCAGAGCTGCCTTCCTCGATGTTGATAAAGCACCCAACCAGCAGCCAACGGCAATCGACCAGCGGTAAAGTGGCAAGTGGAAAGTGGCAGGCAACAAAAACAGTCAGTAAACAAGAAAGGCAGCAAAGCAGCAAAGGCAGCCAGTCAGGAAATCAAATTCTAACCCAAAAGCTCTAACTCAAACCCAAGCCCAAACCCAAAACCCAAGCCCAAAAACCAAACCCATGCCCAATTTAGTTGCGTCCAGTTGTTTAGCTTGTTATACACTTGCCAAAAGAATTAACGTTTTACTAAGGGATATGGAGCAAAATATATATGTGAGGCAATTGAGAAATGCCAATAAAAAAGGCTTTTACTTCGAATGTCGGGGGATTATCTGACTTATAAAACATGCAAGTAGCAAATTATTGTCTTTAGGAATTTTCACTTGAATTTTGAAATAATTTCTTTTTATTTGATTCATTTGACTTGACATTTTAACTAGATTTCAAACTAATTTGGAGTGAATTTTCTTTCTATAAAACAAATATTAATAAATTCGATTTTTATATTCAAATTATTGAAATGGATTGCTGGCATGTTTTACCTAACAAAATATCTCTAGTGTGAGTATTTGCACTTGGCATGCAAATTTATTTTCTCTATTTGCACATTGTATAGTAGCAATTTCCGCTAGAGTATTTGCCCTGCGGCTATAATCTGCAGTCTTTGTTCCTTGTAATTTTCGTTGTTTTAGGCCCTTCCTTTTGCTGGTTGCGTTGGGCTTCCGCTCATCGCCTTTTTTTGCGGAAGTGTCATTTTTCAAGCAAGAAGGGCTTAGCTTACGCTTTATGATGCGGTTCACGCCTGCCGCAAAGCAGCCACACCAACGCATCACCGCACCACCGCACCACCTGATATCACCACCGCCCCCGCTCGTGTCCCCGCACCGCAGCCAACAAACAACAATTTGTTAGCTGTGCGTTTAAAGATTTCGATATGTGCTTGCTTCGAAATTTGAGGTCTAAGCAAGTTTGCGTTTTAAATTTATTTATAATAATATTAATATTAAGGATGACTGCCTGATGACGCCTGCTGGTTGCTGTCTGGTTGCTTCGATGGCTGCTCGGTTCGTTGCCCGCTCAGCAGGCAACCTAATTACGCTTCTGATAGGATTTTTGAGTAAGGTTAATGGCACTTCGGTCGGCCGATAAGCCAAAAGCCAACACAAATATAATAAATAAATTTAAAAGCAAGAGTGAAATGTATAAAGAATGTGAAAGGTTTTGCCAAGCAATTTTCAAATTGTTACACCAAATAATGTAGCATACTTTTCGGGGGAGGCATTTAAGCGAATAACCTCGGGATTTAATTTGATTATTCGAGGACTTGAATTTGAGCCTGCTGAGAGCGAGGGAGCGAGAGAGCGAGATAACGAGAGGGGCTTATTAGAAACACATTTTAAGTCCGTGTATATCTCCATTTGTAAATTGGTGAAACATAAATCCATTAGTCGCAGTTAAGTCGGAGCGCTGCAGATAAAATATGCGAAAACTTCGTGGACAAAAGGCAAACATTTCTTCTCCTCTTTTTCTTGAGCTGCTCTTCTTCATTTCCCCGACTTTTTTTTGAGATTTTATTTTATTATTATTCTTCATTTTTTTTCTTTGGTCAACTTGCAAAGTTTTCAGTAAATCCTCGAATCGTTCTCAAGTTTTCTCCAACCTCTCCCAAATGTAAATGAAAAAGTATTAATATGTTCTGCTGCCAGTTTCGCTTGGAAATATTTTTCCCTCAGGGAAGGCGCAAAAATTTAACATACACACACACACACAGAGACACATATACAATCACATGCATATCAGAGCTTGTACCCTTTCAGCAGACAGCGAAATAAAAAAGTCAACTTGCAGAAGAAGAAACTCAATGTTCCAGCCAACACTTTCGCACAAAGTTGAAAAAGTGCTCAATGTGTGAAATTAAATTAAGTTATTTTAAAAGAAGTTGCTCATTCTTCAAGATTAAAGGCGAATCTTTCTTTCTTTCCAACAAAATCCAACCCAAATTAGGAAACAACTTGCAGTAATTTGGGTTAAAAAGCCAAGTTGCTTAAGGGGATCAACATTGGGTCACTTGATGTTTTCATAAGCTTAACTCTTGTCCTCGCTTTGAACTAGACGAATTTGGTGGGAAATCGTTTGTGGGAACAGCGTCCGCAGCGGATGTTTTATGCTATTTTCTTGGAAGGGTTTTTCGCAGCGCCAGCAAGCTCGGAGAGCTCGGTGGTATTGTCGTGTGTGTTTATTACAACGCCAAGTGTAAAACTAAAATGTAAACCCGGCGGCAACATGATATCCATTATCTACCCACCCGGAAGCTGGCAACAGGGCGACAATTCACCCGAAGCACAGCCAAAAAATAGTAGGGAAAAAAAAGGACATCCACACGAAAAAAAAACAAGCTCGAAAAGCATCTCGCAAAAACAACTGAGCCAACTTCTCGGTGTGAATTAAATTTAGTGGCTTAAAGTTTGTGGAGTGCGTTTTGTTTTTCTCACTTTTGTTGTTGTTGTTGTTGTTGTTGAGGCAATATGTTTAATCAGCAGCGCCAGCCAAAGGGATTGGCCATGTCCACCTCCTGTTGCTAGCTGGACTACCGCAAAGGGTCTAACACTCTGCTCTGCTGCTCCTGCGTGAGCCTGCCTCTCTCTTTTGCTGAGTGTGGCAAATAAAAGTTGTCCTTTTTTTTTATAAGAGTGTGTGTTGAATATGGGAGTATATACACATGCACAGACACGATGCACGATATTTATATGGCATGTTGTATATTTAATTTTAGTGCATCATAAAGTTGGTAAAGTCAATGACCAGTTAAGTCAACCCCTGGACTTTGCTTGAGTGGGCGGACGGCGGTCTTTTGCAGATGCTCTGATCAACGCTGCGTTCTGAGTTATTTGAATTTGCACAACGCTTACATTTTAATATAACATTTTAAAAGGACATAAAGCCCCCTGACCTGAAATGAAAGCCAAAGTATGGCATGGCCCCCAAAGAGCACGTCGTATCATGAGTATCTAGGATATTATTATTGAAATGTTCGGCTGACATTAAGCTTCGCCTGCGGACAGTAACAGCATCAAGCAAGCCAGCCAAGGAAAGAAGCCTGGCAAACAGGCCAAGGCAGCAGAAGCAGCAGCCAAAGGAAGGCCCAAGGCAACCTCGAGCTGTGAACATTTTTACACTCGACTGGCAAACAAGAAATAAAATAAAATGCCAAAAAAAAAAAAAAAAAAATTACATAAAAATAAGAAAAGAAACAAAAAATATATTCGGAAAATATTTACGGACACCCCAACCCCATTGTTTGCTTACAGGGTATAAGATAAGTTAGCATATTTTCGGCTTACTTTGTGCATATCCGTTAGGGCAGGAGAAAAAGAGACACAATATTTGTGTAACCTTTACATTTGTAGAGAATTTCTTTGTGATGCTAATGGAAGCACGACATAAGTTCCCGCCGCTAAATGCCTGATATTTGCTCTATTAACTGCTCTATTGCTTAGCAACTTGTGTGATTTATGGCTGCGAGTCGTAAGTGCATTTTATATTCATGCTTTTCTTCCATCTCAAATAGTTTTTCCGCCATAAATGCGTCCCCTAAGACTCACAGTATTTCTTCATTCAAGAGGATAACCTTTAGCTGTAAACTGTTATTTATTGCAGCTTTTGTTCCTTCCTGGCTCACGTGCACATCTCTAGCAGTAGTGTAGTATGTTTATGAAGTGAATCGGGTATTTCATCGTCATGTGTAGGCAATATGCTTACGCTCATGTGCACAAACACACACACATATTGCCAAAACACACACACATGCACTCAGACACTTACTTGGCTGGCAAAGGAAGTGTTTCGGATAGAAGAGGATGTCTTTATGTATTGGTTCTAGGTGCTTCTTGGTTGGTTCTTAAATTTAATGCTTCCACAGGTAGAGAGGGGCTGCTGTATTGGACTGCGGACAATTCGCAGCAGTGAGTTGCCTCCATTTTAAGCTGGGATCTTCGTGCTTCGACTCTCAGCCTGCATGTGTTGTGGTGTGTACTCCCCGCAGTATCCTTAACTCTGGCGCTTCGGCACAATGCGTTTTGATTGATGTTGCCAGTTCCTTGGATGCTTCCTGTTGTGCTGCCAGTTCCATCCACACTCTGTTGCCACTGTTTCGTCCTTCGTCCTTCTCGTGCTCGTGTGCTTACAATCAATTTAAATGCGCCGTTGTGCATTGTAAAAAGTTCCTTTTGCTGTTGTCGGCTAAATCGTTATGTGAAACCATAAAAGTGGAATAGTGGGCCACAGGATAAAGCATCGCTATGTATGTGTATGTATAGTATTTATTCTTACACTGTTGTTGGTATTGTTGTTTCTCTCACAAGGAGGCGTTGTTGCACTTTCCCTCGTATTGCGATGCACAGGGATGCAAGTTTTTTATAGCCAAACACAACCAAATCATTTATCATCTTTATGGCCTGTTCCAAGGACACTGAGCTAATCGAAACGATAAAAATACCATACTACAAACTGAAAGGACTCTCTGCCTCTGACTCCAACAACGACATCGACTTCGACTTCGATTCTGACTTCGATTCCATCACACCAACATTGGGCAGCCATAAATAAGAGCACAAATCAATCATGTTTCGAGACAACAACACATCCACATTCCATATCGAACATCAATGACCCCAAAATAAAGATACTTTTTCATGGGGTGGGGCAAGGAGGAGGTGGGTTTTTTTTCGCAAATTGTCATGATAAGCAATTCCTTTTTTATGGCCATCCCCAGTAAATTGTCTAGAGCATTGACTAGTACTATTTCTAACATTGTGACCCGAATTTCTGTGCACAAATTCAATTGGAATTTCACTCACTTTAATTTGTAATTTTGAAATACATTCAAATTGCCACAAAAAGTTGACTAACAAAAGTGCCAAACTGTCGACAGCAATCGCTTGGTCAATTTCTCAAAGTCAGAACTCGGTCGAATAATGATTAAATTCCCATTTTCATCCCAGACTTGTGAAGTTGTTTTGCTGGTTTGTTTGCGGCGCAGTTGAAATTTAATAAATATTTTAATTAAAGCCATTACTGGCATCTTCTCCAGAGCACGTAAAATGGGTTAAGAATGAAATTAATTGAGTTGAGCAAATACTGAGATTGTGAGTGGAGAAATAAGATATGAAATAAAGGTAAACAGATTTGATGCAGGGTATTATTTTCATGATTCAAGCGAATAAATACTGCACTAGAATATAATCTCTGTTTGTAACATAATCTAGAAAAAGAGATAACTCCGCCAGAAATAGGGTAGCTCTCAGTCTCGCCTTGGATCATGGCTATCGACATTTCTTTCTTACTCTTACACATTAGCTTTTGGCCTAGGGTGGAAACCGCCTGCTCTAATCAATTTAGTACTTGTAATTCCCAAACGGTTATTGCAAATTGAATGATGTGCTTCATTTGACAGTTATATGTTTAGCCAAAGCCAAAAAGATGAAGAAGCACACAACTGAGCCGCAGCGGTTACGCCAACGATAAAGTTTTCTCTTTGACATATTTCATGTGTGTGTGTGTGTGAGGGCCACTGATTACTGATAAGTGATGATTGATGATTGATTTGTCGGCACACGTTCAACACAGATGAATGAGTATCTTTCCACCAGGTGAATGAGCGACGTATTATTTGCTTCATTTAACACGTGCATTTAATTTTTGGAATAATAATGAGAAATTAGTCAACTTTGGTTTGAGGTCCTGGAGTCTAGACAAACTGAATGCTCATTTATTATACACGCATCATTCGATTTGAGGTTCAAGATTTTTCCTGGCATGTTTTCTTCTCTAATTTATGTTGTTTACCATTAAGCAAACACAGGTGGACATGTTTCTGGCGTAGTTACTGCGATTTTAATTAAGCTTTAGTCTGCACACGCAATGATAGCGCCACCTATGCAGCCGATCGAGTTAACACTTGATGCAGTGCAACCCTGTGTTGCTAATTAATAAATGTTACCATGAACAAGCTTTTTGTTATTCTTTGATACGACAAATTTTAATGAAAATGTTCATTAATCATTAATGCGCTTTCATATGTGCATTAAATTGATAGTTTATAGCAACGCTACAATAATAACTATTTATGTGTAGCACTTACCCACATGTTATGCTCCTCTTGGTAAAGGCACTGACGTTAAATAAATGCACACATTCATACGTACATAATATGTACATGTGCTTATTCTTGATTTTATGGTTGTTTGTTTTTTTATGCTTGCACTCACACTGATTTCTCACTTGTAGTGTTGGTTTTGTTTGCATTGCAATTTTTTCGCAATTTTAATTACAAAGAAAAACAATAAAAACACACATTTGCAACCAAAAACGCGACTTGAAGAGGAGACGCCGGCAAACTGGTGCGCACTCGCCTGAACACATGTTAAAAGTTTTTCTGCGAGAGCTTTAAAACAGATACAAGTGCAGTGGAAAGCTTATACCAATAAGCCAAGATCAGACTGAAGAGGATAGAGTGAGAGGGCTGCAGTGCTAACAGTTACTATTCAATGCAAATATATGTGAATACACGTGTGATCAATTGAGCAAGCTCGCTGTGCTTATGTGTGAATGAAAGCACTTCAGTAATTGCTTATCGCGTAGCGTGTGCTAGAAGAGTGCAGGTGACCTAGTGCCTGCTCTGGCGGCAGTTTTCAAAATGTTTGAGTTGAGATTCGCCGCCACCTAGCGTGTGCAATTAAAAGTTTCTGCTCTTAAAGGCGCCAAACTAATTTTTCAATTACTCTACAAATTTGTCTCTGCTAAATATTTGTTAAAATTAATAATAAAAATTATTTTAAATAAATGGCACTTGTGTGAATGTTTTATATATAAAAACACTTTCATGAAAGTATGTCAATAGCAAAAAAGTGATATAAAGTGTTCAAAGTTTAAAGCTATCAACATAAACTCTAATGCCACTTGCCAGCGCTGCACATGAAATGCACAAATCTCTTCAAACATAAAGTTGTTGAAGGTTTTCAATTCAATTCGCAGTCGACCGAAGCATTTAAGTAATCTAATCCAATGGCTTTGCAACTGTAACCGCAAACTAAATTTATTTATTTTATTTTTTCCTTGTTTGCTGCAGCTTCTGTTGTTGTCCTATGTAGTTGAAAAGTTCCGCATGACTCGCAGGCAAATTGAAATACACGCAATTGAACAGCAAATTAAATTATGCATCTCATATGCCATCCGAATCTGTGTGTGTGTGTGTGTGTGTGTGTGTGTGCGTTCATATGTAAGAGTGTTTGTGTGCGTGAAGCAAACAAATTGATTTTGATTTATTTATTTATTGGTGCAATGTGTGCATGTTCCCAATTTTTGCAGTGCCAAAAAAAGCGAAATAAAAAGATAGTGGAATAGAGGAATAGATTGAAAATAGCAACGACAACATCAGAAAATCGGAAAATTGTAGCAGCGCCAGCAACCAGCACCAAGAGCAGAAGCAGCAGCAGATGTGGACCAAAATGGCCGAGATGGCCTCAACGGGTTTCAGTTGGTTGACGCTGGCCTAGAAAGCGCAACCTCAACCTAAACCTCGATATATAACATGTGCCGCATGCATTGAAGTGGACACAGCACAGCACGATACTGCGCTGCAAAAAGCATTGCACAACACTACACAAAACACCAACACCAACACCGACACCGACACCGACACTAGCAAACAAACACAGACAGACTAAAAACGAGAGAGAGAGAGTGTGAACTGAACAATGGTCATCCAGTGTACATGCGATTGCAACTGCAGTGATAGAGACACAGCCCGTAGCTCCTGTTTGCCACGCTTGCAGCAGCAACGTGCCACGCCCACGCCGTCGTTAACGCCGACGCCCACAACGCCCCTCAATGGTGGCAATGATATGGAGCATCGGTTTCCATACTATCGCCGCCTCTCAAATACCTCATCAGCGCTCTACGGCAGCTGTCCCCAACTGCAATTGCCACAACATCAACAACAGCAGCAGCACTCACAACAACAACAACAGCAGCCGCTGCCTCAGACCTGCCACAGTCACGGTCTTAGTCTTGGTTTAAGGCATCAGCAACAGCACAACAACAATAACAACAATAACAACGAGGAGGAGGAGCAGCTGCAGCGGCAATACTCGAGTCTGGTGCGGCCAGCAAAGCACAGAGGCAGCGTGCTGTGCAACAAATGTGCGCTGTGACGAAGATACAACCTAAGCTGTGAGCATCCCGAGTCACATTCACAACCACATCCGCAACAAGGCCACAACAAAATAGCAGCAGCAGCAGCAGCAGCACCTACAACAGACAGCTTAAAGCGAAAGCAGCAACAGCAACAGCAGCAGCAGCAGGAAGGGGAGCAAGGACAGCCACAGGGAGCAGACGGGGCGCATAACACGCCACGTTATTTGTGCCCCGAGTGTCGCTTTAACAATCAACCGTTGGCCTGGTGGGTCTCATGTCCACGTCTCTCCTATCTGCCAACTGAGCAGCAGCAGAAGCAACAGCACGAGTCGACAGCAGCAACAGCAATGCAGCAGCAACAACAACAGCAGCAGCAGCAGCAGCAGCAACAGCAACAGCCAGCTCGTCACTGCCATGGCACAAATCTGAATTCGGCTACGCGTTTTCCACTTCAAGCGACAGCCAAGCAGCGGCATTGTGACAATTTTGGTAGCTATGCCACATTGCCCAGCATCGAACAGCAGCAGCAGCAACAGATGCATCATACACCCTGCAGTCGACACTGCACAGCAGCAGCAGCGGCAGCAGCAACGTTGCCACCACATCCTGAGCCAGCTGCTCGCTGGTATGCGGCTAGCACTGTCAATCCCAATCCTTGCTGTTACATGTACAATCCCACTCCACACTATGCCCCTCCGCTCTGTCTCTGTGATAATTGGTATCACCAGCAACAGCAGCAGCAGCAGCATCATCTTCATCATCAGCGAGGCTTTCCAGCAGCGCCAAAGCCATTTATGCCCAATGGCGGCTGCTACTTGGGTGAGTAATGAGCCAACTCCGAAACTCTTTCATTGCCATTTTCCGTCGATTTTCCATTTAATCAACATTCAATTGTTTCGCTGCCGCAGGCTTCGAAGGCCATCATCCCAGTCACATTACGGATGAGGAGGATTCGGCGTTTCCAGCGCTTGCTGATCGGGAATTTCATTTGTTGCACCGCAATATTCCCGCCTTGAGGCGCACGGGAGTCGACACGACGCGTATACGACAGGTGAGTGCAGCGACTTCCAAACTGCAGTGCATCTACAACTATAGTGCTTCTACAACTGTGTACAAAGCGAGTAAGGCAGTCAAACCTTCATTCATTAACTTAGTGCAATTCCTCTCAAACTGTAGTGCTTCTTCAACTGTAACACTTCAACAACTCTAATATATTTATGTGCATTTCTTGTTGTAGTATTTTTACCCCGATGGAGGCTGGGGCTGGATCATATGCGGCGTGTCCTTTCTGGTTCACATTCTGACCACGGGTCTGCAACTGAGCTATGGTCTGCTGCTATTCTATGCGGTGCAGCATTTGCATAACACAAGTGGCATCGGTAAGTGAGTTCCACTGTTTTTGGCAGCTTCATGCTGCGTGCTCAGTTTTCCACAGTTGCCATGGATACGTTACGAGTGCTTAGCGAAGAGCTTGTGGCCCTAATCCTTATCAGCATATGCAATGCGTGGCCAGGCAGCAAATTAAAGCACATCAAAGTGCCAAGTTCATTTAATAACGAGCACAGTTTGGGGGTGACTGATAAGTGGCCATGTTTTGACGCTGCTACGAGTAAGTGTGGAAGTCTGAAGTGGCAGCTAAGTAGTTCTCTGACAGACTGATTAAATTTATTAAAAGTAAAATAAACAGTAAAGTGAGCAACATAAAAATAATGTAAGCACGAAATAAATGATTTCAAAATGGAATTAAATTCATGTGCGGTTAAATATTCCTCATCAGTTTTGCTAAGTGTTGTGCTGAGCTAAAAGCAACATAGGTATTGAGCAAATAATACATAATTCCATAAATAGAATTCAAATACAATAGTCAGATCAAAAAAATGAAAGCTAAAAAATAGAAAATCGATATTAAGCAGCTTAGATGCTCAATATAGTATTCCTCTGATTTCGCAGAACAGAGCTTAGTGGGCAAGCTCAAGGCGAATCACAACCTCAGAAAACATGTTGCCATGTTGCTGCTGCTGCTGCTGCTGTTGCTTTTGTTTATTTGTATTTTATTTCTCATCGACTTAATAAACTGTTTGAGATTCCGCGGCATGCCGAGAATGTTTAGCATTTGAGAGACTGCTTCAACTTTAAGCTGTTTATTTTTACACATAACATATGCCAACTTTATTTGCAGCATAATGTGAACAAATATTTATGGTATGCATATGGTTAAATGTGCTTGCATAAACATAATTGTGCTTCAAGTGATATTTGCAACAAAGTTATGTTTTAACTTATTCAATTTTCTCTCATTTCCTCCATTTGCAGAGCTGCTGGGCGCTTTGAGTTGGTCAATTTCAATGCTCGCCATTCCGTTTGTGGTGTCGCTGTGTCGCAAGCGATCCATACGCTTGCTTTCCATTGTCGGTGGTCTTGTGATGCCGCTGGGCATTCTGTTTACATCATTTGCCACGGAATTCGGTCAGGTTGTTTTCAGTTATGGTGCGTATACTTAATATCTGTATATATACAGACACGAAAATGTGCATGTTGTGGTGGTAGCGGAAGTTGCTTAACATTTTCCTCTTGCGTCGGACAGGCATCGTGTTTGGCATTGGCGTTTCTATGGTGCGAGAAGCCTCCACAGTGATGCTGGGCAATTACTTTAAGCGTCGGCGGCAATTCGTCGAAATGGTGGCCATGTCCGGCGAGGGAGTCGGCATCGCATTGTTCTCCGTCATCCTAAAGGAGGGCGTTGGCAAGGCTGGCTGGCGCCTAGGCCTTCAAATTGTGGCCGCTCTAACGGCGCTCAGCTTTTTCATGGGTCTCATGTATCGACCCGCATCCCTCTACCATCCGCAGCGACGGGCCATTCAGCACTTGAAAAATCAACGCAAAAAGGTGAATCACAATCGTCGGACACACAAACACACACACACAGAAAATCCCCAAAACTCTAACTAATGGCAAAACTCTCTCTCTCTCTCTCTCTTCCTCTCTCTTCCGTACTCTTTATCGCTGTAGCTGAGGGAAAAGAAACCAAAACTGACCCATGAGGTCGAGTCGCCTAGTCGATATTTATTTTTGGACATATCATCCCTCAAATCGGTAACAGTTAAAATCCTTCTAATGACCTCCAGTGTCGCTGCATTCGGCATCTATACGCCCATGTTCCTCATGGTAAGCCAACACACAAAACACTCGACGATTTATGGCAATAGTTAAAACGATTAAATATTATTGCTTCTCGCTTTCTCTCAGGCTCTGAATGCCGCCAAGGAGGGTTCCGATGTGCAGGAGCTGGTGCTGCTGCAAACCTTTCTCGGCATCTCCATGGCCCTGGGCGTTGTGCTCGCAGGCGCTTTGCTGCGTCGCTGTTTTGTCATCAAACACTTTGTGATCAATACCAAAATCGTTACTCAGGTGAGCACGATTTTACACTTAACAAACTCGAACAACTCACACCAATGGTTTTATAACCATTCATTGCTTTCCATTTTGTTGCAGCTCTTTATTGCCATTGTTGCACTGGCCATACTCTTTCTCTCCTTTGTCATGGGCTACAAGGGTCTCTGCATACTCAGTTGGCTTTATGGCATCGGCTTGGGCGGCTTTCAATACTCACTTAAAATTCTGGCACTGGAGCGCATCAAACTTAAGCACTTCTCCAAGGCTTGGGGTAAGTTTCGACCATACAGCCAGGGACAGCTAATAAGAAACATGTTTTAAGTTTTTTATACTTTTTTAACTATTAAAGAATTATAAGTCAGTTTATTTAGAATGAAACTGATTCCTTTTTATAGGGTAAACGGGTATTACAACTTTGTATCTGCAGGATATATATGTAACAGACTGTATGATATATTTTGAATGTAGAACTATATCAATATACCAAAAACATTTGCTTTAATATGTTTTCGTATTTTTGAGGTAGATTAATTTGGTATTTTTTCGGGAAACTCATTAGTTAGAATTTCTTATTTAATTCCTTTACTTAAACTGATGGCTTTAAATTCATTTCTAATTAGATACTAATTGTTTATACTCCGGACTTCATGAAAAAGGCCTTTACTGAATAATAATAATTTTTTTATACTCAGGATTTTATAAAAAAGGCCTTTACCGAATAATTACTGAACGAATATGAACAACTTCCAAAAAAAAATAGAAATGTTAAAGTAAAGAAGTTTGGTACTCAACGAATTAAAAATGATTTACAAAGATTACAATCCTTTGCCTTTATTCCGCACCTTTCTACCATTCGCTCACTCTATTTACTTTTGTAGTGTCCTTTATTTGATTCATTTAAGTATCACACAAAAACTCTTTCCGCTTCCTCGACAGGCTTCATACGTGGCGTGGAGTCGGTGCCCGTGTTGATAAGCGTGCCGCTCACCTCGTTCCTCAACGATTACTCCCTCAAATACGGACGTGCTGGCTACTATATTTGCTCAGCTGCCGCTGCCATCTCCGGCATCATTATCTTCTTCATTACCGAGCCACAGGAGCAACAGCAACAGCAGCAGCAGCATCAACAACAGCAGCAGCAGCAACGTGGTCATCTCAATGGACATTTGCCCACGCCGATGTTGATGCGTCACTCGTCGGCGCGACATCATCGTCCCCAGTTGCCGCTGGACTATGGTGGCTATGGGGAATATCCGGCACCCGATCTGCTCAGTCGCAGCTGCATGAGTCTCAATCAAATGGAGCCCTATCTGCAGCAGGCCAACAACAGCAGCAGTTCCAACTTCTGCCATCGTCACATGCACCAGCATCAGCATCAGCATCCGCAGCAGCTGCAGCAACAGTTGCCACCGCCGCCACCGCCACAGCAATCGCATGGGCATCAGGGGCTGCATCAACATCATCATATGACGCCGCAACATCATCCACAGCAGCTTACCTGCCACAATCTGGACATGCAACAGACACGCTCCCCCTACCAACTGGGCCAGGGCAGCATTGGGGCCAAGATGGGCAAGCGACTGCAGCGGAGTCTCTCGTTCATCCAGCAGCACAACTGCTGCGATGGCCAGATGTACTGCAGTTGGCACAGCACCTATGAGCTCGGTTGCCGCAAGTCGCCCAAGTAAGTGATGTTCGCTCCCTTTGCAAAACTATGACAAAACACTGTGAATTGTCTGGGGGAACTTTAAAAACTATTTCCGAGCTTCAACTTGCCTCATTTCCCATAGGGAATTCAAGTTTGCCAAGCAGAATGCTGCACACATTGTTGCACATGCAAAGTACCTGCAACATTTGCTTTTGCTTTGTTTTCCAGCATCACGTTGCCAATTCCCATATTTATATTTTCGTGATTTAGTTGTGTTAGTTTTTGTATGTTAGGCAGTTGCTAATTAAAACTAACGTTGCTGCTGATTTCATAAATATTGACATTAATTTGGGCGCATATTTTAGAATAAAGTGTACAAATTGCTTGTAACATTTTATATATAATTGTTTATTTAGTTTATTGTTTTGTGCAATTAGAAAGAAAAGATTAATTTTGTAGAGCAATTAATATATTAATTTTTGTGATTAATATGTATTAATATAAAACTGCTCCACAAAATGATTTTCTTCTTTCTAAGCATATAACATTTTCTGTAATTATTAAATACTTAAATTTAAATTTGCAATTTTTTTAAACTTTCATCAGGATTTCCATTTAAACTTAAACAAAAAGCAATATTATTGAAAGCCAAGATTTTTTCATTTCACTTCAAATTTTTAAAATTGTTTTAAACTAAAATGGCAGGCAATTAAATTTCAATCAATTTTTCGTCCAGTGTGATTTTATGTCATAGAATATTTTTCGTTTATTGCCAATCAATTAAAGACTGAGCAAAATTTTTCATTTATTAACTTTTGTGACATTTTTTGGTAATACGTTTAGAGCCCGTATCAAGCATTTATTTTGTTATTGTGTTTTTTTCTCTATGCATTGCTTATTCACACAGCGGGTTGGCAAACTGAATGCAAATACTTTTCCAATATATACTTCCCTCGCATATTGTATTCTAAAAATTCGTTTAGAACTCGAAGCGACAACAGCTCCCATTGCGATTGCAAATAACAATAAATCGTAATCGTGTAGAATATTTAATTGTTAATTTCCCTCTCGAAAAATTGTCGACTATTGTTCGTTGAAAACTTGTGCAACGCAATATATTTTTTGGAAAACAAAAAGCCAGCAATTGGATTGCTTATATCGTTCAATAATGGAAGTTGTCGACATTGCTTGCACTTTGGCACGTTGAAGGCAACGATGTTGATGTCTTGTGGTATGATTAAGTTTTCACATCAGATGATGAGATGATTGCTCTCGAAACATGACGTACAATTATCGAAATGCGAAGCCCTACAAATCCTATTGAGAGTTGTTCGGCTTCCTGTCAATAACGTCAATAACAATCGCTGCACTTGCACTTGCACTTTACACACTATTTACGAGCATTCACCTCCTCACTTCACTTCTCGTATGTTGCACGTGTTTATTTGCAGATCTCAGGACAGGCAGCCACTCATCTGCACTTGCAGCAGTCCCCCATCCACAACCTATGGAGGAGTCGGAGTTGGAGTTGGAGTTGGAGCTGGAAGTTCGGCGCGTAGCAGGAGTGTGCCGGAGGGTTTGTCGACCATGTCGCAGCAGTGTAACTGCCGTCATGGGGCAGGCGTGCCAACCGCAGCGCCCTCGCGCGAGTTTATCTACGTGCCACACGCCTACGCATCATTGCAGCGCACGCCACATCGACAGAGTCGTCAAACAGGAGGAGCAGCTGCCACGGGAGCAGGAGCAGGAACAGGAGCAACTAACAGCGCTTGTGCGGCAACGAGTCGCAATCCGCAGTGCCGACTAAAACGCTCGCAATCGCTGTGTCGACCCGTTCACTTTGTCGAGCAAATCACCACCTCCGTGTAGAGCAAAGAGCGAGGGTTAGTCAAACCCTCAATAGAGTAGCATATTTTGTAGTAGTCGTCGTCGTCGTGCAAAGTTACGTGAATCGAATTCAAATTGTCACAAAAAATGAAAAAAACGAACACACATCTTTTCTAGTCTTTTGTCGTAGTTAGTAGCACGCATAGTCCGAAGTCCGAATTCTGGAGAATGAAAGTGGAATGGCGAAACTTGTAACTGAAAATCCCACAAAAAAAGAAAGAGAGAAAAAAACAAACACACAAAAACGCAACTCAATGAATTTTTAACTATAAAACCTTTTAACAATTTCTACACATAAATAACCAAAAACTTAAACCGTAAATCACACAAACACACACACACACAAGCATACACAAAACAGTTGGCGAAGGGCAAACGAAAAGCTTTATCATTGTCTCGACACAAACACACCCACAAAAATGTATTGCAATTAACTTGGCAACATTTTCATATTACCCAAAAGGCAAAAGCGCAACAATAAAACGCAAATATTATGCGTATGAATAAACAAAAACAAAGAATCAAAGAATGGGGCAGCATACACGTCGTATACTTTATGTACTATAGCAAAGAATGAGAGCCCGAAGGGGACGGGGGACGAAAGCATACACATACATATATTAAATGGTCCATTTTAACAACGTACACAAACAATTTATCCACCGATACCAATACGATATATACTCGACTCGACTCGACTCGATTCGACTTGAACTCAGATCGAGGCCGTCGGCACAGTTTTGCACTGTGTGCGTATACTTTATTTTTAAATGAAAAATATGCGTATTACGAATTCGATGTAATAGGAACAACACTTTTTGCCAATATACCATTCGTTGTGGGATTGAGCCTTATTTTAAAACAAAAGAAATAAAAGGAAAAACAAAATACAAAAAACATTTCTGTAATTATAATCGAATATATCGAATGCGTATTTTAAACTACATTTGGCAGCAATAGCAAAATAACAATAACAAAAAAAAAAAACACACACACAACAATTTTCTGGATCGTATTTACAAACCATTTGGCCATGAATCAATGAATCAACCGCAATTGCACAATGTGCATAAATAAGTAATATTAATAATAATAAATTGGTTGGAAAATTCCAAAATAATAATTACGTGGGACATATGTGCAAAATCGACCTATGCGATACGGTGTAATAATTAAGTATTAAAAAAAACTTGTTGAATTGCAAATTCAACCAGAAAATCAACAATGCATAAATTTCAATTATATTTAAATAAATTATTAAGTAATAAATTCATTAAATTAATGAATAATTAAAACTCAATAAAAACGAAAATTAAGCCATTTTATAAATTTCTAGACTAAGGATCGGCAAGGTCGATGCGCAATTATCCTTGCAGAGCAGAGATTCAATTATCAATTATCATATTTCAATTATCAATTATCATATTTAATTCAAGTCAATTTTCTCCATAAATTGCAATTTAATAACTATTTATTTCATTCGATTATTTCTGTTAGTATGTTAGGCCAATTATTTGGCATTGTCGATTAAATGAATCGAATTAATTTTTAACGAGGTGCTAGAACCACAATAAAATTATTCAAAACACATTATGTATTTATCGAGCATAAACTCTCTGCAAGGATTCAGTTATCTGGAGGGAAGCATAAGAAATAACGAGAGAAGGGATGAGATTGCCTTGAGCAACTAACTGCCATAATCTGCAATAAAAATGCAAAATTTACTATGTGAAGCTCATAAA
This sequence comes from Drosophila niveifrons, assembly GCA_035046325.1. NCBI lineage: Eukaryota > Metazoa > Arthropoda > Insecta > Diptera > Drosophilidae > Drosophila > Drosophila niveifrons. The sequence continues at coordinate 12,359,667 of JAWNOC010000068.1, forward strand.
CATGAACATCATCAAAATCATAAACATAAAATAAACTCGACACTCGTGAACAAACTCAAACTTGCGTTCCATTCTGTTCGGCTCATAAAATCTAATTAGCCATAAATTCTTTCTGCCTTTTTGAGAAACAAACACGTACGAAACTGTCTAACAAAATCTGTAAACAATTTCAATATTTGCAACTATTTTCACTGTGTGTGGCGTGTGTTCAGTGAAAAGTTTTGCATAAATTAGGCATAAATTGTGTTAAGCTTACACACATGAACACACACACACACACACACGCACTCACACTTTTCTCACTCAAACACAACCACAAATCATGCATATCTAAATGCCCTAATCTAAACAAAAAAAGAAAATAAAAATTAAATTACGAAAAATACTATTTCAATTTGTCGCAAACTATTTAACTTAAGATACAATTTGTAGCTAAATGAATTTTGCAAAGAGATGAGCATCTATTAGATATGGAAAATTGAAAAGTAGCAAAAGCAAAATACAAAATGTGTAACTCATGAATTCGAAAAATACTTTAATATGAAACTTTGTAACTCCTTATCATTAGTAGTTTAGTGATAAATGTTAATAAAACGCAACATGCAAATAAACGACAATGCAAATTGTAATTGAAAACCTTTTTCTACCCACACACACACACACACACACACGTACGCATGGACTAAAATAGACTTAGGGTTAACCACAGCATTAACCACAGCATGGATGAAAGGATTTAAACCATGAGGAAGGGGATTTCAATGGACCGCAATAAACTTTCATTTATTACGTGCTAAAAATTAATAAACTCTTGGCCGAAAAGTTCAACATTTGAGACCAACGATGTCATATTTCATTTATTAATTAATGGCATTAACATAAAGCGTCAATTTGTGTCACCAAAACTCACACGCACACACACACACACACACAGACAAGCATAGAAGCCCCTTCTAATACCGGTGCGAATTAAAAACTTTGCTGAGCTTCTGATGCGATGTCAGAATGAAGCCACGTTTTATAATATGTACCAGAGTACATAGCACCCGAGGCGCCATTATGAGACGTGCCTAGACTGCAAACAGTTGAACAAAGAGCAGCAAGCAGCAAACTACGACAACAACAACAACGATTACAACTGGAGCAGCAGTCTGCTGCGATGGAAGAAGCAACAACAACAGAGCGGCGTCAATGACATGCTCAATTTTTCATGCATTATGCTGGCGCACTACTGTGCGTATGCTTAATATTTGCCTGATATTGACTTGAGCACAAAGCACAGTTAAGCTTCGAATATTTGCCATGTAAGCAGCAAACACACAGACACAGACACGCACACTAATACAAGCACAGGCACAGCGAGAAGCGGGAAGCCCTAAAGCCAGCCTAAAATGCATAAGACAATTTGTGCTGCCTGGCAAAGTCTATATAAATGTCTTACGACCGTACTAAACACAGCCATCGACTATTTATATACCCAATCTATATGTATGTGCAACTACTATATATGTATGTAGGTGTGTGTGTGTGTGTGTGTGTGTTTGTATTGGTGTGATTGCTGCATGTTTGTGTGTATGCGGCAACTGAACAAACAGATCCAACAATAACTACGATTGTTGTGTATATATTGTGTTAGAAAGTTAAGCCATCGCGAGTCCTCGCAACAAGTCATGAATTGTGACATCTGTTAAGATCTTTTAACCTCCCCGCACCGACAAAAGTTTGCAAAGTTCGCTTAATTTGATATGCAACATATGTCAGCTTTTCAACAGCATTTAAAGCAGCGCATAAATCTTATGGAATTTAATTTCGCATAGTTTCACTAACTCACTAAGATGTTCTTGCTGTTTATTGAAAATGTGTAATATATTTATATGCACGCTTTTAAACTAATAATGAATTTCATACTTAACTTTATTAGGGATGGTTTCTTTCATCTTATAAATTTATCGAACCTAATTAGTTTCATATTATTCTCTATTAACTGTAATATAAAAATAAGTTATTATAACTTTCCCTTTATTACAATGATTTTATATTTATTTTTATACTTTTAAAGGTTGATTCCTTTATTATAAATTCAATCATGTTAGAATATATTTAAAAAAATAGAAAAGTAAATCGTATGCAATTAAAATTACATTTAATTACAATTTTAACTTTTTTAACTTCTATTAAAATGCAATTAAATTTGATTGGCATTCCGATAATGTGCGAATTTAATTAAAAATGTTTAATAAGCATAAAATTAGCCTTTCATAATTGCATTTAAATACTTATAATTGTGTTATTGGGCAGCAAATACTTTTCAACGCAACTGTTGCTTATTTTAAGCTGCTGCCCAAAAGTATGCAACGAAAATACCAAAAAAAAAATGCTACTGCCTTTAATTATATTTTTTTAATGCGACAACTAAACGTGGAATTAAGCCTAAGGGAAAGAGCATAAGACGCGCGTTGTTAATGCCTTGAAATGAAGTGTTGCTGTTTCGGGGGTTGCTCCTAAAGTCAGCCAGCCAGCCTCGTAACAGAGGCCGCGTGAAAACAGCCGCATGGCAAAGTCAACTTCGCGCCGCATTGTCGTTAAATTTGGCTGAACACTGCGGTGCGGAGTTAAAGGGAGAGACCAACTCATCAGTCGCTGCCCTGCAGCCTCGTTTCGTGTTGTCCTGGCCTGGCCAACGGTGTCGCTCGTTGTGTGCGTTCGCTTTGTTGACACAGTAGCAGCGGCGAAGTAGCGAACTGAGTGTGCCAACAGAGAGAGAGGCTGAGAGAAGGAAGAGGAGCAGCTGCTGTACCGGCAGAGATGTAATTGAATGCTTGACATGCGCACACGCACATTCTCGCACCTCTGTTCAGATGCTTCCAGGCGTCGTTCACAGTTCATTGTTGCGCTTTTGGCTGGTCACACAAAACATCTGTTTTATGTTTGCCTTTTGCTTCCAGGAGCGCGTCACGCATTGCGCACTCTCGCTCTCTGTCTCTTGCTCTCTCACTCTCTTGCTGTCTTTACAGCATCCTGGCAACGGTTTTATATCATATGGAATGGATGCGTCGCTATGTGACCGCATGTTGCAAAGCCAGCCAGCCAGCATCAGCATCAGCATCAGCTTTAGCAGCAGCTGCCGTTACACTGCCTCAGTTCCAGCATCAACGCCACGGCGCACGGAGCGTGTTCGCGAAATCGTTGAGCGAAAAGCTGACCGAAAGCAAAAGAAAAAATCGGAGACACGCAGCAGCAACGCACACACACACACGAACACACACACACACTGGAGAGTCAGGCTGGCTATAAAGTAATTTTCAGCCAGAAGACGAAAACTTTTGCTTAAATTCGAAATACAATTAAAAACACATTAACCAACTGCTAAACTGGCATGGATAAAAAACGAAACATTTGAGCAACATCAACGTCAACTTTACAATTTTATACAGTGCGTTTTCATTTCGCTGGTTTCTTTTTCCTTCCTTCATTTTTTTTTTGGGCAGTGCGAATATCGATTGCTGGGTGCCTTGCATAAGTCCAGAGATTGGTATACCAAACGCAACTCAAGTTAAGTAAAGCAAGGGCAGCGAGTGGGAGAAGAGAAGAGGAAAGGCACAAAGTGAATGCACAAGAACAACGAAAGGCAACTTGTAGAAATTAAGTTTTAATTATACATATTGAAGGGATAAGCACAATAATGATGACTACGCTGATGATGAAGGTGATGATGATGCAGCATCAGCAGCAGCAAAGGCAGCTTGAAGCAAACACAAAGTGAAATTCAAACAATTGACAGCAGCAGCAAAGAACAACAACAACAACAACAACAACAACGATAACGAAGTTTATATATAGCGTCAGCAGAAAGCACAATTCAAGCAAAGGTGTGTGTGGCGCGTGTGTGTGTGCGTGTTTGGCAGTGTGTGTGTTTATTTTTGGGACAACATGGATATCGCCTTGCGTGGCACAGCAACAGCAACAGCAGCAACAACAACAGGCTCCAACACTGGCTCTGGTAAGTCCTTGAGAGTCACTGAACTGACTGAGAAATCCTAGAGCACTGAGAACTGTGCGAACTGTGTGTGGCCCTGTCACAAACATGACAGTTCAAAGACAGCCAAACAGCACACACACACACTTAGCATAACACATGCAAAGTACAGTAATTGTATGTGTCTATGTATTGGTGTATGTGTGTGTATGTTCTGAATCATTTGTCTACAAGCAAGAGAACAAGCCAAACGAGACAACTACAAAACAAACTAAACAATTCATTTGCAGGTCTACATCATGCTGTCTCATTGGGCAACATCGGAGTCTCCTCGAAGGTTGGCCTAAAAGCAATTTCACTTCAGCCTCCTCACATTATGCGAGATTAATGGACGAAATTAACTAGCGCATTGACTAACTAAAATAAATAGCTGCAATCACCATGACTAATTACGCAATCCGAAAGCATTACACTTCATTTTCATTTTGTTCGTTACTAATTAACTGACTATTAATGGAGTTATACTTTTGACAAATTAAAAATTAAAGTTTTTTATATAATGATAATCTTTATTATTGAAAAAATGTTTTTATCTATATTTATTTTTTAAATATATATTTCATTAATCCACTTAATTACTTCTAAGTCTTATATTTAAGTTTTAAATTTCAATTTTTTTTTTAATTTTATAAACACTTATTTTCGCTGTATTCAATTCGATTTATTAATTTTGCTTTCTAAATGTCTCAAATTAAATCCACTTACTTTTATTTGATTTCATTTGCTTTTAAGTTGCATAATTTCTTAATTTAACAATCAATTGGTTTAATTTGCTTTCGATTTATGTCATATTTATATATTATAAATAAGTTTAATTTGCATTTAATTTGTTAAATTTCCTTTGCACCCCAAGGGACCTTTTAAAAAGTTACGCATACGCCCCGCAAAACTTAGTGAATTAAAAGTTGTTGCACAAAATTTGCTAAAAATATCCACACAAATGTTTCATGTTTGTTTTGCGCTTCAAGTTTTTAATTTGATTTTTGGTGGCTTTGATTGCAAACGTTTTGTAATCCTTATCAGGCCACCCATTCCAGCCACATGGATCGCAGCTACGACTCTGAGGATGAGCACACGGGTCGTCGTCGCCTGCGTCACACGCTCTCCACCGAACTACAGCCTCGCACCTCAGTCTACTCACGTGGCGATATAAGGGAACAGGTGAGAGAATTGCTTAAATTTCATTTTACACTTTTTCGATTATAATATTCCTTTTTATAGTACTGCCTTACCGATCGCCAGTTGCATAGCATTGAGCAACGTCCACGTCGCGAACGTTTCTTTGGCTGCCTCTCTCGGCGAGGACAAACACAAGGAAGCAGCTTCCTCGGGGGCTGTGTGGGACGTCGAGTGCCCTCCGATGAGAATTTGGCTGCCTATGCACCCTTTGAAAAGTATCCACGGTGCGTCTTTTAATTTCTAACTCTTTTCTCTTTACAAAACTTAAATGTTCATCACTTTTTACAGCTATCAGAATAACTATACGGACACACACGAATTGGATAGTTCCTATTTTCGCCGTCAACCGGCATCGATCCTAAGCACCGGCTCCAAGTCGACGGAACCGGATTTGGGTGGTCGTTACACCTGGATTGGTCAGCAGGCGCAGGTGAACAACAACGCCAGCAACGATTATCAACTGGAATCGAGGTACGAGTCCAATACAAATTCGAATTTCTGCTTTCCACACACTCTCAAACGAAAATCCCGTAAACAACAAATCCCATCAAATTGTACAAAAATGCAAAACTATATGCTATGCTAAACTGTCGCTAGAGATCATGCTTAACTTTGACTGTCGCACTATCCGTAGTCTCTCTGTCTCTGTCTCTGTCGCTCGATCTTTCTCTCACTCTATCTCTATCGAACTCTACACATTTCGTACTTTAACTGCTTGCTATGCTTGCCACTTGAACTTTAACCATGCAACAACAACAACAACTGCAATTTCATTGTGCCAAAACGCTTTCGCTTCTCTATAAAATACACTGCAATAAAAATACAAATCTACCACGTATTTCAAAATTCCAATCAAAAAGTCTAAGAATGCTGTAAAAATATTTTCCTATACTTTTCGTTATTCATTCACCTTCCCCCCGTCTCTCTCTCTCTGTAAAACAACTAAAAATTGAACCTAAAACCAAAAAACTGAAATTACGAAATTGCAACCACAAAATGAATAATCACAAATAATAATAATGAACATAATGAAATGTGATATGAAATGTGTAAAAAAGGGCAACTTGTTGTACAGCACCACTTGAATCCTTTTACCAGGATATATTGCTACGGAATTATTATGTCGAGCTTCGCGCTCCACCACCACATCCTACACCACCAACATCACACACCAATCAAATCGCTAATGTAAATGTTTGGTATGTAATATGTGATATTAAAACAAAACTAAAACCGTAAACGTTTAACTTTTAACTTAAACCTAAAATTAATCTGAAAATTGAAATTTAAAAACATGCAATTAAATACGAAAATCTAAATTAATCTAAATTTGAATTATTAATTAAGAGTGTGCTAATCCACTTATTTAATATATACATATACTATATATATATGCATATTTTATGCTATGTGTCTGCACGTGTCTCGAACCACAGAGAGAGCAATGTTATAGTTTTAGTCCACAGATTAAGTGAGCAAACACTTGCAGGAATCCTTATTAATAGCCTCTGTTTTATGGTCTGTTCCACAGCTCTTACCACTGCCCCACTTACGCCACAATGCCAACCACACAGCAGCAGCAGCACCAACAGCATCAGGCTGGCAATCCCAGGTGAGTTTTAATTATGAATACTCGAGTATACTCAGACGAGTCATTAATCTAGAGCCAGCTTAGACAATTTGACAAAAGCTGTAGACTCTCCCATTTGAGAAAGGAGTAGCAAATTAATATTCATGTAAATAAGTATGTATGTTAACAAGAGATAAATTAAATTATAAAATAATAAATTTAAGGGTATATCCTTTAAATGGTGAAATTAAAAGAAATTAATTAAGACAGAAAAACAACAAAGGAATTTAGTCTTAATAAATATACTGATAAAGATAAAGAATAGGCTTATTTAAAGTGGTACTTTAACATGTAAATGTACAGGCAATAATTCACATCAGGTGATTGGTTTATTCCTATTAGTTACCAGTTTGTCAGGCTACGAATTGTTTTGAATGTAAACCTAAGTACAACAACTAATGTCCTACTCACTTCTCTACTTTCTACACTCCCATCCACAGAACCAAGCATGTGAGCTTTGCGAGATCTCACACGCTCACCAGCTTTGACACTGTCAACGCGGGCTTTCGATCTTCGGGACGCTTGAAGAGCGCTCGCAGTCAGGAGCGTCTCATTGGTGGCAAGAAGCCCATTATTACCACTGGCTCTATGTACGAAACACTGCAACCAATGCTGCCACATCAACATCCACAGCATGCGCAACAGCAAGCAGGACAGCCACAACAGAGCTCCACTTTGCCCAAAACTTGGGTGCCAGCTCCTGTCCAGCTGCAGACCTGTCAGCATCATCCAATCCATCTGCATCAGCAGTTGCCAGGTGAGCTGAAGTCAAAGACTTTTCTTCACTCTCAACTCAACTCTCTTTTTCTCACAGACAACATGTTGGGTCTGATCATACCGCAAGCGCTGCCACTGACGTTGCCACCGCCAAGTCCAGAAGTCCTCATCATAGAGAAGAAGTTCCGCAATGCGATGAAGACGCAAGCCACTCAAACGGATGTTGCCGCTCGCCGTGAGGGACTCTCCAACTCACAGATGCTGGCACTGAGTCCTCGTGCACCACATCGCATCAAGGTTATGTCGCAAGGGGCACAAACTAATGGTCTGCAGAATGGCAAGAAGCTAACGAAGAGTCTGTCGGAAATACCCAACGGCAAGGACTTGCAGCATCAGCACTATCCGCAGGGGTAAGCTGGGATTTCTTACTCATAACTATTAACTATTATCTTATAAAAATATCTTCTTATTCTTATTCTTATACACCTGAATAATAGCTTCTATATTTTTGGGATGTCTTTATTTTTATTATTATCATCATCTTATTTTCAAAAATGCCTAACGTATGCGTATACTTAATATTAGTTACACAAATGTAATTTTTCTGTGTGCACATTTCTATTATTACTTTTTTTGTAAACAATTTTATTTAGCTACTCAGCTATTTATCAAATATAGTAATATTCAATGTTATTCACATAATAATAATTTAAAATTTTGTGTTGAAGACTGCGTATACTTAATATTATTTTTCCTTTTTTTGAAATTTCAGATTACTTTTGTAAATTTGTTATAAATTGGTTAAACATTATGATATAAGTTACTAATTTGTTTGATTTTAAATAAATAAATTAAATCAATATATGTTAGAATTGTAGCCCGACGTATACTTAATATTCATATTGCTTTCTAAATTGCAGCTCAGGCTATCCGCATGAGTTGATCTATCGCACGCAGTCACAGGACGTGACACCGCTGCAAACCCTCTCGGATGCGCAGAACAACATTATGTATTACAAGCCACCGCCACCGCTGCTGGACGCGCACAGCTACGGCCTGGGCATGGAGCACTTGAATCGCACACGCGGCGAACAGAATGTGGAGTATGTGAATGTGAATGCCGCTGCCATGGCATTGAACGAGAGCTTCGACTACGAGAGCAACAGCTTGCCGAGGCGAGCATGCACCTCGCATGCTCGCACCGAAACCGATTACTTCTCCAACAGTTTGCCCCGTCGTCCGGATGCGCTGCACAGTCACGATGTGTGCAAGCACATCACCGAGTGCGCTGAACTAATGACGGACAGTGTGCCATTGGATTTTACGCGGCCACATCTGTTGCCGCCACCAAGCGACTTTTGCAAGAACGATGAGGATGTCGTCGAAGATTACTACGACGATGAGGAGGAGGAGGATGTGCGAGCCCATGAAACAGAGAGCTACAGCTCGGAGGTGTGCATGGATCAAGCGGTAGCAGCGGCTGCTCAGAGTCGTCGCATGTCCATGCTGCCGATGGATGATTCGCCCTTTCGACGGGATGATCTGCGCCGTCAATCGATGCCGGTTTATGGACAGACGGAGAAGCTCATCGATGGCTTTGGGCCACGCACATCGTTCAGGCGACGCGATAAGGTCAGTTGCTTTGCGGACGAGCCGTCGCCACGGGATGAGCAGGAGATCTTTATAGATTTCAAGCCGCATGTGTCGCCCAAGCCGAGTCCCAAGCAACAGCTGAAGCATCGCAAGCAGCACAAGGCTGAGATAGCGATGCGCAAGATGCAGCAACAGAGATTGGCCCAAGCGGCTGCGTTGACGCTGCCCAAGCTGAAGCAGCCGCTGCCAGTCGAGCATGAGGCTAGAAAAGTTGAGCTTGAGCCCAGCGACGACGACGAGGACGCTAACGACGATGACGAGGAGGAGGAGGAGGACGAGGACGAAGAACACGATGAGCAGGCAACGCAATCGCATTCGCAATCGCAGTCACAACACGAACCAGTCATGGAACTGGAGCAAGGCGATGATGATGAGCCGCTCTATGAGAATATAACTCCATGTGGCTGCAAGTTGGAACCGCTGCCAGATCAAGTACTCGACAAGCGGGCGCAGTTCCGCAAGCGTTCGGTGAGCCTGGACGATGATTATGCTGCGTTGACAGCGCCAGGCTTGCGGTTGCCCTCGACGCCGGCTAGTCCTTGTCGTGAAGAGCTGCTGCTGGCCAATGTCTCAACTTATCCATCCTCAGACTCGCTGGCCAACGACAATACACGCGATCACTCCGATGGCATTTGGAACGAATCGCAGGTGACGGTGCTGACGGCCGAGCAACGCGACATCTCCGATGGTTCGTACAGTTCCAATCTGCTGTTGACTCCGTCGTCGAAGCGCAAGAATCTGCTGTTGCAGCATCAGCAACGCAGCTCTGTGGACACGGATGCTCTAGACTTTGAGGAACAGGTAAGAGGGGAGACACCTGTTTGCCATTTGCCTGAATTAATCAGCCTTTTTCACCTTTAGAGTCCCACCTATGGCCTGCAAACACTGCCCAAGATCATAAGGACCCCAACGCCCACCACAGCGAAGCCAGTTGCTGCTCAACTGCATCCGGTCATCACGCCCGCCATCGCTGTCACCCCCTCAAGCAATCAGCTGCCGGATGCAATCAACTCGCCGCTGCCCAAGCGCAGCATGGTCGCCAGAGGCTCCGTTCCAGATGCTCGCCAATTGATGTATGTCACAAGCATGCCAAAGCAGCGGTAGGTCAACAGTTTTCCCTTTACATAAAGAGTAAAGAATTTGATATTGAAATTAATTTTAGAATTTATTAATTAATTTATTGAATTAAGAACTCAATACTAATCGAAGTTTCTGCTCCTTCCTTAGCCACTCGGATGCCTCGTTCCTACCGTCTACAGGCGGAGATTATGCACGTAGCGCGGACATCTCGGAGTGCAGCACGAATACGAACACAGATGAGTATGCCACCTGCACGGACAACTCGAAACGCACACCAGGTATTAAGACACCGCCGACAACGACAAGCTCATCGTCGACCACACAAGTGCCAGGTTTGGGGACCATCTCTCAATCTCAACTATTGTGTGTTACATCCATGAATGTTGTGTGCGTGTCCCGTGTTATGTCTCAACAAACAAAAAAAACAGAAAACAGAAAACAAATCCCCCACCAAGCACCAAAACAGTGGGACAGTCAGTGTGTCAGATCACCAATCATAATCAGTCTCCTCACGCTTAGATCACTAGATATTCTAGATTTTAGCCTATTGCCATTAGCTCATTCACACATCCAACTCAATCTCTTTCTGTCGCTCTCTATTTGCTACCTCTCTCACTCACGTTCTCTCTACATATAGTGTTTGTTGTTGTTGCTTGACGATCGCCTTGCCCGCTCTGCTTTAGCTGTCTAGTCGAAACTTTGAAAACTGTTCCAACCACTAAAGGACTTTCTCAATCTCTTCTTCTCTTCATTTCACAGTGTCCACACAGAGTTCGCAACTGGAGAAGACGCATGCCGGATCTTCCTTCGAGAGCGCAAGTTCACTTTACTCCATGCGCGAGGATCTGTTGCAGCACGATGAGAAGGAGAAACAGGAGAAACTCCCACTCAAAGCAAATCAACTGAAGTCCCCAATGGGTTCATTGGCCGAGCTGGCAAGGAAATCGCCTTCGCATTCCATCAGCAGCACCACTTCCTCGGGTAGCTGTCAGGTCTCGGGGCAGGCTATCAAATCTCCTGCCCGCGAGTGTCAACCGCAGACGGTGAGCAGCTCGACCGCTGGCCAGATGAAGGTCAGTGCGGCAGAGATGGCGCCACAGCAGAAACCCAAGCCGGAGTCCATATCGGAGGACGAGCGCAGCGAGGTACGTTACTCCTCCTCCGGTTACTATGAGAGTCCGCATGAAGACGACGACGAGGAGCAGCATGTGGCACCCAACTGCAAGGCTCGGCGTCAGCGGCAGGAGGATGAGCGCAAGCGGCGCAAAACCAGCATGAAACTGGACATTGAGAAGGAGAACATGCGGGCGCTCACGAGTCCCGTCAAGAAACCCATATCAAGTGCCGTCAAGCTGCAATCTCCGGAGCAGCACAGCGCTGGCCTAAGCATCGATGGCGGCAGTCCTAGCAAGATGAAGCGATTCCGTCCCAAGATACGACGACAGTTACGCAAGAGTTCACGGGAAGATGTGCTGGCCGCAGCGGCTGCACGACGTGCGCGTGCCACGCCCACCATTTATGGTCTAAGCAGCGCCAGTGGCGACACAGAGTTGCTGCTGGATGGCAGCATGACCAGCACCATGAGTCCAAGAGTCACCACAGCAGCAACAGCTACCGCAACAGCTGCCTCAGCTGCGACAACAACCACAACTTCGGCTTCCTCGACAGGAACTGCCACGTTGCAGCAGGAACAGGTGGCGCCTTCTGTACTACGGAAGCCCCACAGCTGTGCCACGCCCACAGCTTTGTTGTCGCCCAAAATGCCAGCAGCTGCTGCCTCTGTGCCGGCTGTTAAATCCGCCTCGGAGGCTGGCCAGCTAAAGGCCAAATCAATTGAGTCCCTACGCTCTGTTTCTCCCGGCTCGGACTCTGTGTTCTACAGCGAGGCCGATGGCAACGCCGCGAGTGCAGATCAGGGTCATTGTCTCCACTGTGGCAAGGAAATGGAAGGCAAGGCACATAATAATACAGTCAGCGAACTAGCTGGCGATTCTGTGGAGTCGATTCCCTACATCGAACAGGAGGCGGACATTGTGAAGCCACCCTCGGACTTTGCCGACTCCCCGGTGACTACTAAGACCACACAACGACTCTATAAGAAGATGGATAAACGCTTTCGTTCCGAGGAGCGTTATCATGGCGAGCGAGGGCGACACTATAAAAACAGGCAGGAGAACATTAGAGCTAAGGTGAGAAGAGGAACTTAGGGTAACAAATAAAAATTGTAAATGATTAATTTCATTTTAGAGCGAGGAACGTGGACGCGCTCCTAGTTTGCCTAACACGCCCATTCTGCGCCCCGCCGGCTCAAGTCCTTGCGTGCTGCCCGACATTAATACGGAGCAGAGTCAGCACATCATCTACAAGGGTCACTACGATGCTGGGCGCTATACGCGTCTAACCGACGATGATTTGTGGACACAACTCGATCATCAGTGCTTTGGTGAGCTCATTAAACTAATTGCGAAACTTTTCTTTGCATTATTAAACTCTTCAACTTTTGCCAGATCGTTCACGAGAACGTCGTGCATCGACGGAGTCGGAGAAGGGTTTCCATGCCAAGTACCAGGTGATACTACATCGTTTGGTACAACGACGTTGCACCCTCGAAATGTACCATCGGCAGAAGCACAACAACTTCCGTAAGTGGGACCACAAGGGGCAGCACCCTGTTTCAGTTGCTATATTTGGCACAACGTGCGCGTAAAATTGCTGAGTGAGAGAGAGCTTTGATAGTGGGTCGGTCGGTCGCTCGGTCGCTCGGTCTGCTGCTTCTCTTGGCTTTTCATGACCGGCACTTGGCACACAAAAAACAAAAATAAAATATAAATACATATAACAAGAGAGGGGAAAATAGTTTCTTGTGTGTGTTATCGAAAATAGTCGTAGTTGCGGTGCGTACTTTGTTGTGTGCCGACGCGACGGAGGGCAGCACCTCGAGATCTCCCGGTTTAAAATCAAAACTCAGTGTGTGCTAAGTGCCAAAAGAGACGCAAGTTGTCCGATTTGAAATAATTATTTACACAATTCTAGAGGCCAAATGATTGGTGGGTAAACAAAACGTCCAATACTCAGCGAAGATATAAAATATTTCTCTGGAATTGTAGAATTAATATCGTCAAATTCGGCGCCGGAATCGGTGCGTCGCAAACTCGAAGAGGTGTTAAAGTTAATGCTACTGGTATGGGCACGTGAAAGTTTCGTCATATCCACGCTCAGCAATGGCACGCACGGTAATGTGTCCGGAAATAAAACCGCACAAATCATGCTGACATTATAATCACCCATTCATTCATATATCTATACATATTCATTTATGAGCACTCACAATTTATTTAATCTCTCTCTCTCTCTCTCTCTCTCTCTCTTACGCAGGCGTCGACAAAACGGTTGTGGTTAAGAGCGATTCGGGTGAGTTCGGATTTCGCATTCACGGCTCCAAGCCGGTTGTGGTGGCTGCCATCGAGCCCGAGACGCCAGCGGAGAGCTCTGGCCTAGAGGTTGGCGATATTATCATATCGGTGAATGGCGTTCAAGTGCTGGACAAGCATCACACCGAGGTGGTCAAGATTGCCCACGATGGCTGCGAGAAACTCGAGCTACAGGTGGCTCGCACCATCGGCGTGCTCATGCACGAGCAACTGGAGCCACCCAGTGAACCCATCTTCAGTGGTTATCTGTGGCGTCAGAGTGGACAGGCCAAGGGTGCTCCCAATACCAAGAAATGGGTGCGTCGCTGGTTTTCGTTGCGGCCCGATAATTGTCTCTACTACTACAAAACGGAAGATGTAAGTTGAATTTGACTAATTGAACTGGTTCTTCAATTAGCTTAGCTGAACTAGTTCGTTACTAACCCAATTAGCTTGCCAATTGTCGATTAGATCAGTGATGAATGGGTGATGATCATTGAACGAAGTAAAACTGGTTAGAAGTACATAAATAGTTGAGTTGTTGATAAGTGATTTTTAATGAATGACTAGAAAATTAAAATTGCATTAACTAGTTTATATAGACTATTTATCGTCAAGGAAGTGGATGCTTCAAGCAACAAAATCAATTATTAAACATATTTTAATCTTTTTATTTTTAGATAGCCAATATCTTATATTCTTAGAAAATACATTAAACTAGTTCTTATTACATGCCATTTTTTTACTCCCTTTTAATTTCTCTAGGACTCGCAGCCGGTTGGTGCCATGATAATGGCCAAGCACACTGTGGACTTGTGTCCACTTGACATCGGTAAGCCGCATGCCTTCAAGGTGGATTCTGGAGAAGGAATACCGATGTATGTTGCCGCTGATTCCGAAGAGTTGGCCAACAGATGGTTGAACCTGTTGCGTCAGGCAGCGAATCAGGACAATCAGTGGCTGGACAAGAGGTAGGGGCATGGATTTTGGAGAAACTGGCGCAAAAAAAATGATAATGTTAAACAATCTCTCACATCTCTTTCCCTCGTAGTGCACGCTGTTTGTACCAAAGTCCGGGTAGCATTTTGCGGCCGGATTGTTTTGGCCATTTGCTGAAATTGGGCTCAAGGTGGTGCGGTTGGTCGAAACGCTATTGTGTACTTAAGGATGCCTGTCTCTATTTTTATCAAGATGCAAATAGCAAAAGTGCATTCGGTGAGTCACCTGAGACATACATTGATAGATCGAACGCATGTGGCTAATTAATTACAATGTTTGTTATTGTTGTATCAATTTATTTTGGCTAGGCATGGCCTGCTTGCATGGCTATAAAGTGGCCTCGATGTCCGCCAATGCGTCCGGCAAGAAGAACTCTTTCGAGATCATACCACCCGAGGCCAAATTGCGTCATTATTATTTCTGCACCGAAAGTGAAATGGATAAAAAGCGGTAAGACACAAAATAAATCAGTTACAGTCGCCTTTTTTCAGTAATCAATACATTGGATCTTTCAGTTGGATATCCGCATTGGAATACTCCATAGATCGATGGATCAAGTCCGGGTAACTAAGGTTAAAAACACGCTCCAGATCGGCTTTAAGTAGCCGACGCAAGCGTCGCAGTTTTAGCTACTTCATGGATTAGTTGAATTCCCGGAAGCTGAAATTCTCTGATTGGGACATTAGTACGGGTACTAGGTACTATCAACTAGCTCTTAAGCAAACCACAACAACCACAGCAAACAATAGTGAATTCTAGATAGAAGTCGAAGGAGATACATAGAAAATAGTCCAGTGTTTTTTATAGCAACTAAGACAAGGAATTTAGATTGCCAGTCAAATCGGGTTTAAATATTATATATATAAAAACAAAACTATTTTGAATAGCCCTTAAAAACAAATTATGAATAGAACTTTTGGTGTGTATTCTTGTTATATATTATAGCTTATATACATACTTATGTTTAGTGAGGTTGTCTTGTTATATACACACACACACACACATAAACACTTACATATAGCATATAGTATATACATATATAGTCGTAATACCAAGCAGCAGACCAAATTATTGTCTCTAAAACGTGTGAAAACTGTAGAAGCAGCACAGTGGGAATATTTACAAAAGAAATAGAAAAGATTGATATAACTTTCGCATAGATGTCAAAAAGCTCATGACCAATTTCAAAAGCAACCCGCAAAAACGACTAAAGGAGGTTTAAATCTTAGAAAATAGTACGAGTAATAGAACTTCAGAAATCATAAAACTAGTTATTATACATTGTTCTTATGTATGGGCTGTCTCAAAATCGGTTTAAATATTTAGTTCGATTGCAAACGGTTTTCGTCCTTATTGGAAGAAATAAAAGAAGATGTGCGGTATAATGAGGTTTATTAGTTAGACACAATTATTATTATGATGATATATGTATGTATAGCTTTTTTATATGTAAAACACAAAACAAAAACACATTGTAGCTAAGCTTAGTTTTTGATAGGTTGAGTTTTTTTGAATAAGTCGATCGTCGTCTGTCTGATATTTAGAAAAAACAACACATAACAATAATATGGAAAATGCTTTATGGATAGATCATACACACAAATACACATACGAAAATATTTCACAATCCAGTAGTTACTTTGTCATATATGCAATATATGATCTTTTTTTGGATCAGTGTGTGCAATTTGTAGCTTGAGTTTTTTGTTAAATATGAGTATATGATATATTTGATATATTTTAAATAGAAATTTCTGAAAATCAATGAGTGTGCTGGTTCGTTTATATAATACTTATAATATATATGTATACACGAAACCAAAAATATATACACATACAATATATAGAATGTATAGTATATACTCAGTGACAGCCATTTTATGTTATGTAAGTTATCAGTGGAAATGACAAATTGAAATAAAAAAACACTAAATAAGAGCTTTAATTATTAAATAAAGAATCTACCAAGAACAACAATTGACAAATGCATTGAAATTCTATTGCTGACAGCTCGGGAACACTGAAATGCAACAAACAATCATTAATTAGACCCGCTTACCTTACGTCTCCGCCTCAGCCTTCTCCTACCTGACGAGATCTCATACCTCTGTCAGCATTTTAAATGCGATCAATGAACCTGTCCAGACTCTATGGTTTCGGCTTGTGGGCCACATGTCTTACACAAATTTTGAGTAATTTATTTCAGATCGTAAAGAGCTGCAAAATATGCACAAAGCAAAAGGCAATCGGCACTCGGCTGTTACCGACCAATCTTCGGTTCGGTAGTCTGCACTCGGTAGTCGTTCAACGCATCGGCAGCAAGAAGTCAACGACTAGCATAACAATTCGCTCGCCCTATGAGACTGCTACTGTTTTTTCTTATTCCTCTTCTTATTATTTTCTTCCCCCACCGCCTGTGCTTGCTTTTGTTGTTGTTTGCATCGACTGCTACCACTGCCTCTACTACTAGTTCTACCTTGGGCTGCTGATTGTTTTTTCTTCGGATGCACACCACAGCAGAACAACAACAAACAGTTATAATAATTTCGTTCCACTGTACGATGGCCCTGCCAGCCACCTTAATTATCTCTTACTTTTGTCTTCGTCAACCTGAGCCTTTCTTTGTATTATTTCCTTTTCGTTTTGCTTCTTCTTTGCTTTGCTCGATTTTCTTTGCCACTTTTCGAACAGTTGGTGGCATCATCATGATCATCGTCCTCTACGTCATCGTTGTTATCACTAAGCGCACCAACATCATCATCAGGTTGTGACGATCATTACTTCGTCAAAAGGTAACTCCCTCTCTGTTGCACTGCAGTCATTGCAGTGGCAGCGCACAAAGACCCTGACTGCTTTTTTCTTACACTTCTTATATCTCAGCAGCATACTTTTGTTGTTATGCCTGTGCATGTGCGGGAGACAAGGTTGCCAGACTGTTGAATAATGTAATCTCACGTGCGAACAGGTAGAAGAGGTAGAGTTAAATGTAAAAATATTACTATTGAAAATCTATTGGCAAGAATCATTCACAGCTAAATAATGCACTTATAGACATTTATAATATAACTAATAAATTAGTCTAAATTAAAATTAGAAAATTTGTAGTTAAAAAAATTGAAGATATTTATTGCATTTATTGCGATAATTATTTAAACTAAAAATTTTATTGATTATGTATGCTTCTTTCACAACCCAATAAGTCTCATTACTATGACAATTCGCATACAAACATACATATCTAATTATTTTTTAGATAACACTATTATTACAAAAGTCCCACCCTAATAGTTCTAGGAACAGCCCCAGCTCCAGTAGCAAACGGCCAACCGAGTTACTCCAACGTCGTCGCATTGGAAATGAAGCGAAGCAGCACTCGTTCAGTGGCTAAATGCAATCTGGCAACCCGTGAGCCGTGAGTTGCTTCGTCTACCCTCGAAAACAGTAAGCAGTCGGTAAACAGGTAGCTCTCTAACTGACAATAACTCGTCGTACGTATGCACGTTCCGACTGTCTGTCAGTCCGTCTGCCTGTCCCATTCGTCCGCCTCTGTCTGTGCTGTCCACAGCGTGCGACTGGCGGTCGGTTAGTTGTTGGTTTGCCAGTAGTTGTTTTTGTTGCTGCCATTGCTGTGTTGTTGTTGGGGGGTTTCTTACTTGGCTGGTTTCGAGCGCACGATCTCTCTCTCATTCTGTGTCTCTCTATGTCACATCGGCTTATACTTTTGCGCTCACCTCTCTCACGCGCTCAGACGTACATTCGTTTTTGCTCTCTCGCCACACACAAACGATGGCAGCGACGACGTCAACAGCGGCTCGACAACTTTGAATTAGTCTTCGAGTGTTGATCAAAGCGAACGCACCTGCGCGCGGATCGTGCTTTTCACGATTCCAACAGTGCGATTATATACACGTATGTGTGAGTGTTAGTATTAAGCGTATGCAAGTGTTCGAAGTATGTGTGAGTGAAAAATGCAGGCACAGTGAACTTGTTGCAGCGTCGCTTCGTTTGGCCCCCACCCCCTTCTCCACATACGCCCCAACTGAAAAGCGCTTTTCAAAACGACGTCGCGCAGCCCAAGCGTGTCTCGCGTGTGTGTGTGTGTAAGTGTGTGTGGGAAGAGTTTGGGACTACTTGAGGAGCGAATTGGTAGCTGCACTGGCTTCAGCTCCTATTTCAAACAAAATGTAGAAAAACACATTTCAGCTGCCGTATCTCGTTCGTTCGTTCCTTCGTGCGTTGTTCGTTCGCTGACTCGGTTCGTTGGCTGAGTCGATCAGATCGGTTTGACTGGTTCGTTCGTTCGTTCGTTTGGTCGGTTTGGTTCGCTGGGTTTGCGTTCCCTCTGCGTATTATTATTTTTTTTGTTTTTGCTCGGCTTCTACGTGGTTTGTGGTAGCTGCTGTGGCTGCTGCTTTTGCTCCCGTAACACCCGCGACCGCTGGCGACTGATCGTGCCGTGATTGTATCGCACACACACATCGATACACTGTGTTGTTCGTGTGTGTGTGTGTATGTGTGTATGTGTAAATATACAGTGTTATCGCAGCTTTAACTAATCTGTATATTATATGCAACCCTTTATCTTCTAGAGAGTGAAAAACGCCTACAATAAATTACACAAAAATTTAGGCAAAATTGCCAAAGAAAAGAAACAACTTACAAGAAAAAAAAACTAAAATAAAGCATAAAAACTTGTTCACATCAACTGGGAATACAAGCCAAGCTCCAAACAGAGCCGCAGGCGCTCTTCCAAAATTGTTTTGCTGGTAAGTTTTGCGCAAAGTTTCAAGTAACGCCCTAACAAAAATATAAAAAATCAAATATCAAAAGATTCCACACACAACAGAAAAAAAATTCCAAAGTTACCTGCCTTTTTACTCTTTTTTTTTTTTTGTTTTTAGGGTCTAGCTAATTATTTTCTTTTTATTTTCGCTATGGCCAAAAGCAAATCACAGCGAGTAACAGTCGAGCAGCGAGTGGGCAACTTGAGTGAGATAGAGAGCGAGAGCACAAACAGTGAATAAGAGAGCGTAGTTGTGAGAGAGTTATGCAGTGAGAGAGCGCATACAGCGAGTAGCAAAGTAAATAAAACACAAAAAACAAAACCAAGTTGACTGCCAAAACCTGCTCCAAGCACACAAACACAGGCACAGCATACATTTATACACACACACACACACACACACATACAAGCACAGTGTATTGTAACTCAACGTTGGAGGCTCCTCCACAGTTGGCGGTTTTTTTTTCGTTTTTTTTTTTTTGGGCGACTGTCGGCTGCCGCAGCGGCTTCCACTACAACTGCATGTGCCACTGTCATTGCCACCGAACTCAGTGTGGTGCCTGCCTGCCTGCTTGGCTGCCTGGCTGCGTTCCATTGACAGGCGGCCTGGCGCTCGACTCGTCTGAGTCCAAGTCCCCGAGTCACTTTCGGGGCTCTGCGGTGATTCGGTTCGACTCGAGCTCGAACCTTCGTTTGGAATTTTTTGTTGTTGTTCGTGTTTTGTTTTTGTTTTTGTGTGTGTGTGTGTGTTTCTGTAAACCGTAAACCAGTTCACTTGTAGCCAGTGCCAGTGGCCAGCTCTAAGCCTCAACCTCAGCTTCAGCTTCAGTTTCAGCTTCAGTTTCAGCAGCTCTCGTCGTGCTCAATTTGAATCCGGTTTTTTTGGACTTGGCTGCGATGTTGGTCGACGACGTTGTCTTCTTGGCCATCGTCTTGGTCGTCGTCGTCGTTTGCCAGCTTGGCTTGCCGCGCGCTTTAATTGTTCAGAACGTGTGTCCAAAGAGGAAACGCAATTGCCGCAAGCTTCTGTTGGGTTTTCGTTCGACTGACTCTCTGGGGTTTTTGGGGTTTGGTCTTGGGGTTCGGACTGCTTCAGTTTCGTACCATCATCGCACTGCAGCATCTTTGTGCTTATTTTCCTTTGATTTCTTTTAAATGCTACAGTATGGTATAGTTTTTTTTTTTCGTTTTTTTTTTTTGTTGTCTTCAGATCTCTTCTTTTCTCTACTGCTGCTGTTGCTGTTGTTGTTGAATTTTTAAATCGCCTCCCGCGCTCCCACAGTCAGTCAGATAGGGTTACGGGAATGGGAAAGGGGTTTCTCTGAGTTCCATTCGCTGCGGTTCTATAGAGCCATTGGGCTTTTGTTTCGCTCGAGTGGAGCTAGAGCTCTCGAACTCTTTTGATTTTTCATCATTGTTTGTTTATAGGCAATTTGATCGGTGGCCGGTTCCCACTTTATTTTATTTTACATACTACTATTTTAGCATAAGAATAGCCACATAAAACTTTATTGCATTCAGTATGTTATTTCTGGGTGGGTTTCTTTCTTTTTTTAGTTTTTTTTTTTTTAGTTTTTTCGTTGTCATACTTATTAGTGCAACGGATGCCCTCAGTGGGGAGACTCTGGAACCCCGAAAATGGCGCTCAATAAAAAAGCGAAATTAATTAAAAAATCAGGCAAATTAAAAACGTCTAAATGTTGAGTGAAACAAAAGGCGACACTTAACTGAGTGGTCATAAACCTAATAACAATGGTCCATACAATTGGCCATAAAAGGCGAAGCTTTTTCTTAACGCTCTGCCACGCCCATTTGGCACGTGTGTTTAACTGGCGCTTGATAGACTCGAGTCTCTCAAGAGTCACTCTTGAGACGCAAGACAAGTTTTTTATTTGTATTTCGTTTTATTTCCGATCAGTTTTGATGATGAAATTAAATAATGTCCCATTACAATATGAATACATTGAGTGGGGCGATCATAATGTGAATAATCTCTAGTCTTTCCCCAAAAAGAACTGTCGATAAACTAGCTAACAGTATAACAGATCGGTTCGGCATGAAGTAACCCATGATTGGGCATTCTTGTTATACTATACACACAATGGACCTCAGTCGAGTGATCGAGTCTTAGTGTCTTAGAATAGCGCAAGTCATAAGAAGCATGACAAACGATCGGCTTAAACAGATTAACTTTTTGCTGAATAGTGTAGAACAAATGGCACAAAGGAGAAAACCAGAGCACACACACACAGACTCGCATAGGGAAAACTTCAAGATCATAGATAAACTCATAAATTCGCAGATTAAAGTTGGTATAAACTAAAAGAAGAAGAAGAAGAAAGAAACGTACCAAGTACAGCTACGATTTCTCTGAGAATTTTCGTTAAAATATTTGAAATATTATATACTTGTATGAAGATAATTTTTACAGTTGAATTCCACGTCATGATGACGTATCACATTACGAGTATTATCAACCAACTTTTATTTGTATTAGTTTAAACAGTAGCAGCAACAGTGGCATGTTTTATTTTTTTTTTGCATTATTTTGCATTTGCATGAAAAATTAGCATTAGCATTGTCAGTATCTTTGGCATTGAGTTGAGTATTTACAGTAGCTAAAGTCATTTGAATTATTTTGTTTGCGTTCACATTATTTGGTTTCATTCGAAATAGGATTAAGATTGCATTAGTATTAATAAATATTAATAACTGTATAGAATTTATGTTAATATTCGCTATGATAACTTGTTAATATTTC
This sequence comes from Drosophila niveifrons, assembly GCA_035046325.1. Lineage (NCBI taxonomy): Eukaryota > Metazoa > Arthropoda > Insecta > Diptera > Drosophilidae > Drosophila > Drosophila niveifrons. Next base: position 12,381,915 of record JAWNOC010000068.1, read on the forward strand.
AATATACTAAGTGAGTATTATTCTACAAACAATACCAATGTCATTTGTATGCAGTATATTGCATTAGCATAATTCAGTAGAAATGTCATTATCATTGAGATGACCTTAGCTTTGCATTGAATTTACATTATTATTGATAATATCAGAGTGATATTATTAAATGTTTTCCCTTTTATCTTTGATATTATTTGAAGATGCCTTAAATGAATCTTGCCTCGCTACGATCATAATAATTATAAATGATGTGTTTTCAAGTTATGAGAACAAGCTTAGTAATCTATGCAGCTGCATTGCGATCCCATAAAACTTCATTAGCAGTTCTTGAGGCTGGCACAAAACTGCAAAGCTTTCAAATTAATGACTGCGCACTTACACGCAGCTAAACAGAAAGAGAGAGATAGATATAGGAGAGAGACAGAGGGCAGAGAGATGTGTAAATCGCATAGATATTAATCAAGCAAATTATAGACACGAAGAAGCGGCTCTAGGAGCAGATGAGGAGCTGAGGAGCTGCAAGCGCTGATTATGGCTAGAGATTTTAATAGCTTCGACCATAATCTGAAATGGGGGGGGGGGGGTTTGGTCTCAAGCAAGCAAGCAAGCAAAAAGGGTTGCCAGATTAACGCAGCTATACATATGAATGCACTATAATTATAAGTCTCCCCTCCCTCTCGCTCTCGCTCTTTCTTTCTCTCCACTCTCCACTCTCCGCTGTCCAGCACTCTACGCATCTCATCTGTTGCGCTTGAGGTTCTTTTAGTTGTTGTTGTTGTTGATTATTAGCTACCTTTGCTGTTGAGCCTGGCCTGAAGGCCTGAAGGGATTAAAACCGAAAAGAGCCTGACCCTTTTTTTTCCTCATTTCTGTCCCTGTCTCTGTCTCTGTGTTGTTTGTTTGTTGTTGTTGTTGCTGTTTTGTAAGCAAAGTGAAGTAGTGGTCCAAGCCAAGATATGAGAGTCGAGGGACAAAACTTCGTCTCTTCGTTTCTACGCAAACATTAAATCCCTCTACACATGTGTGTGTGTGTTTGTATATTTATTTCTTCTGCTGTTTTTTTTTTTTATCAACTGTTTTGAACCTTTCCACTGACTATGCGCGTCTGCTGGTCTCACTCGTTGGCCCGTTGTTTACACAAAGCCCATACCCAGAGCCCAGACAAAGTCGCGAGTATCGCGCTTCTCCAGTCGAGTCGAGTCTCGAGACCTGGCAGCAGGCAGCAGCAAAGTGGCAGCCAAATTGCTCCTCGATATCTTTTATTTTCTTTGCCAGCCAGTAGTTGTAGTTGCTGTTGTTGTTGTTTCTTATTATTATTATTATTTTTGTTCGTTGTTTTTTTTCTCTCTTTTTTTATTATATGTATGTATGTATGTATACACACATTTAAGCCTTTGGCTTCATTTGCTGGGCAACCGTTTGCGCAAACGCTCCCTATAGCTATGTATGTATATATACTGTGTGTATCTGCTGTGTATCTCAGAAAGTACACACACACAACTCTCTACCTCTTTCTCTATCCCTTTCGCTCTCACTCTTTCTCGCTCATTGCTGCGACTTCGCATTTTGCTGATGATGTCCATTATTTACATTAATTTTATTTGTTTTTCTTATTTGGCGTTGACGTTTCAAAAGTGCCGATGTTTCAGAAGATAATGAACGCTCAATCGTATACTGTGTACACACCGAGCGAAAGAGAGAGAGAGAGAGAAGGAGAGAGGAGAGGTAGGGGGTCGAGCTGTTGGACAGTTAGACAGTTACGACAGTTGAGGCAGTTAAACAGACAGTACTGGAGACATACGAGCCATTCGAGTCATAAATGCATAAGTGAGAAAAATAAAGTTGAAACCTAGAAATAAATATATATATATATACATATGTGTACATGAAAAGATATAGATACAGATACAGATACAATGAAAAACCCCAAAACGGGTTACCTTTTTTTTTTCAATGTTGTTGTTGTTGTCTCGAGCTGAGTCGAGGCTACCAGAGATACGTATCTCTGGCTCTGGCATGTGGTGTGAGATATGCGTGATGTGGTTGCTCAGTTTACTTGCAGTCGAGTCGAGCTGAGAGTACTGAGAGGGAGGAGGGAGTCAGGGGATAATCGGGCGTATGAGTAATGTGGCCAAATGGCACAGAAAAATGGGTGAGATTTCAGTAAATGAAGCGATACGATTACAATCAGGAAAACCATTCATTTCAAGTGTGACATTTTTGTTTTTCAAATGGGGGAAACTGTATAGGAATAATATGACAGAGCGTGAACTAAGGTGATCGCATTAAAGTATATCGTGTTATTTTAATGAGTTCCAAGAAAAGGAGTAAATCTGTTTAGAATTATGTGTTATATAATCATTTAATATTGTTTCTAATGCGTTGACGTTTGCAATTGACAAAAGACTAGTCGGATTTCTTATGAATTCCTTGGAATTGTATTGATTTCATTCATAAAACGTTGTGGAACTAAATTCATAATCTATTTTTATAGTCAAAAAGTACTCGAAAATACAATAGATTTTATAATTAGATAAGTCTGATTTATGTTCATAGAAGATATGAGAATTTAACTTTTTTAAAAAGTAAATAGATTAGTGTACAAGACTTGTTGTTTAGTGCAATTCATAGCACTTGTTTTAGGCCCTTTCAGGCCACGCGTTTGCCATTTCTAACAATCCATCTTGCTTGTCTTAAGCTAAGCTGACAGTTGAGCTCATTTCTCTCTCCCCTCCCTCCCTCGAAGTTATGCAGATGAGCTGCGCAGAGTGAGAGGAAGAGTTGCCTACGCTTGTGTCTCTCCACTCTACTTGCCACGAATGATGCAGCAACTTCCAACCGCAACTACTATCTAAATACTTGTTGCTCGTGCGTTTGCTGATGATGCATCTGATGGCAGACAGGCAGAAAAAAAATACAGAGATACATACAACGTGAAAATCACGATGTCAAAACTCATTTTGAAGTCGACGAGAACGTTTTACATATTTTTACAGCAAAATGATAAGCAAAACTGTCATTGCACAGGCAACTGGTAGACTGAAAGACTGCGAAGACTGCCAAGATTGTGAAGACACAGAAGAGTGTGCTGAGGAACGTAGTAAGAAGAGCGTGTGGAGGCGGGGGAAGTGACAGTGGCAGTTTTTTTTTTTTTTGTATGTTTTTTGCGCTTTATGCACAACTGGTTATAAGGCATTTAAATGAGGCTTTAACGCAACAAAGTTTTATGGTCGATCCAGCGACAATATGATCGTCATTATCATTATCTTGGCATTACTTTTTTTTTTCCCTCTCTTTTGTTTTCTTTTCTTGTTGTTTCTTCTGGCGGCGTATTATCGTGACGATCACGTTCCAGATGCAAAACCCCAGAGCTACCAGAAGCCAAAGACGAAGATGGAGACGAAGACGAAGCTGCTGAAGCTCCTGTTGCGTAAATCCAGCAGTAAGCAGTCAGTCAGTCAGTCAGACAGTCAGTCAGTCGGGTCGTCTCGGGTTCGCTTTGCCAGTCGGATTGGGATTTCGATGTCGCGAAGTCCGGAGTCAGGTTCGGGTTCGGGATCGAGATCGGATTTTTTTTTGTTCGTTTGTGGCTGTGACTAACTGGCTGAAATGCCTGACTGACTGCCGCTTAGGCTACCAGTTGCATTTCTATGGCTGCCAAATGCTAGTCTCTTTATCGCTCGCTCACTCTCCCCACATCTCTTTTTTTTTTCATTTTTTGTATCTATGTGTGTGTATCTGAATATGTGTGTCTGTGTTTATATCGTTACTACTGTGCTGTGCCTCGCTTACTGACTCAGTCAGGTTTTCAGACGCACAATCTTATCTAACCTGGCAGCGTCGACAACTCCAACCGCGGCAACCGCGTCAACTCGTTTCTGTTTCTGTTGCTGTTTCTGTTCACAGTTTAGTTCAGTTTGCTTCAGTTGAATTGAGTTGAGTTTCACTTGCCGCCGCCGTCGCCGTCGTTGCTTTTGCTGATAAACCCAAAAAAAGAATTGTACATAAATAAAAACTAGTAGAGAATAACCCTAGAAAACCCACTTGAAAATCTGCAAATACCCTACTGCAAAGTGAATCTTACTGTTTGTGCTGTGGAATATATTTAACAGAATTGCCTAGAAATTAAGGTTAAAGGTGTGCTTATATTGAAAAGAAAAGAACAAGCATTCTATTTAATGATATATAATCAAAGATTTAAATTTACAACAGAATGCAATATAAATAAAGACATCTTAGTTCAAACTAAATTAAAACAAATATTTAGTTCTAAAATAAATTATTAAATAATAAATCAAACAAATTTATACAAAACTCCCAATTCTTTTGATTTAAATAATATAATATGTGAATAAAGTAATGCAGCTATAACAAAAAATTAAAAAAATATAAATGTGTAAAAAAGTATTGAATACGAACGAGTCAATTAAATTTACTTTTTGGGAATGAGAAATAAATACCGATCAAATAAATTGAATAATAAAGAAAATACATAAAGTAAAAACACAATTCAATCGCAATAATATAAAATTCTTTATGGAAATAAGACCTAATATGACTGCTGATAATTAAATCAATTTTTTCTTTAAAATTAAATTGAAAAAGAAATATCTGTGCTTTATCAGAAGCCTCCTTAGAACCTTGTCACTTCTATATAGAACTGTTACAAAGTGCCACCCCAAGGGAGGCATACCTTAAGCGTACCCGAAAAGGGTATTGGCAACGCAAGGGGAAATAAACAGTTTATTGGACTTGACGAGCAATTAAGATAAACCCATAGAGCCCCAATAAGCCGCAACAATTAACACAACATTTGACTAATTGTTATTTCTTCCCCTCTATCCCCTCGTTCTCGTTCTCGTTTCTTTTCGTTTATCTTGTGCAGGTGAAGGTCTGACGGCATGTGAGAGTAGCACTCGATATGCCCACGGACAGCACAGGGAGCGAGGGCGGAGGCGCCATTCCCATGCTGCGCGCCTCTCGCATGGATCAGTTTATGTCAACAGTGGCAGCGGTGGCAGCCGCAGCGAACAATGCCGGAGGAGGAGGAGCTGGAGGAGGTGGAGGTGGCAGTAACTCCAATGGGACAGCCAACGGGGGAGGAGGAGGAGATGGAGCGGGCAGTGGCGGCAGCGACTCTCGCAACTCATCAGCTAGCAGGATCTCGGCAGCTGCGGCTGCCTACGAAACCCAATTGGCCTATCAGCAGCACTTGGCCGCCTCGGGGCTGCACGGTGGACCCCACGGACCGCCGCCACATCATCGCGAGATATCGGCCTTTGTGCCGGTTTTGCCCACGCGGCAGGCACTCGAAGCCAAGGCTCGAGCGGGAAGCAATTCGAACTACGAGATCATTGCCATGATGGCCGACAAGCGGAAGGAGTTGGCACTGCGGGAGGCAGCTGCTGCGGCTGCCATGTTGGGCCGAGGTGGGCCACCGGGTGGACCGCCCGGGGTACCGCCACCTGGAGTACTGTATGCCCCAGCACCGCCACCGCCATATCTGACCGGACCTGGACCATCGCCCACAGCTGGCGGAAGTTTTCCCTTTCCGCCCGGAGCAGCAACAGCGGCGGCGTTATTCCCGCCCGGCCTGGGACCGGGAATGCACGCTGGGCTGGATAGGCGTTTGTTGCGTGCACCTGGTCGCGCCTCGAGGCCGAAGAAGCAGTTCATCTGCAAGTTCTGCAATCGCCAGTTCACCAAGTCGTACAATCTGCTGATCCATGAGCGCACACACACCGATGAGCGGCCCTATTCCTGTGATATTTGCGGCAAGGCTTTCAGGCGACAGGACCATTTGAGGGACCACAGGTGAGTGTGCCCAGCTGTGGCGAGTGTGCAGGGGGTGGGGGGGGAGCGCGTTGCAGGGGCGTGTCTGGTGCTGGTAATTGCTGGCATGCCTCGAGGCAACCGAGCAACTCAAAGAAGCCAAAAAACTTGCAAAAAAAAAATGGAAGGAAAGGTCGACTACGATATACACTTCAAAATAAGCGGGGAATTTAGAATTTACTATAGAGTTGTGGGGAATATAGGAATAGATGGATAGGTTCTGGAGTTTTCTTTAAGTATAAGTAGTGAAAATTTCCCTAGCAACTAATTTTTATTTAAAAGATAGTAGACTACTTAGAAATAATAGAATAAATATATAGGAAGATAGGAAACTCTCTAGAAATATAACTTTTAGTCTGCTTAAATTCAATTAATCTGCTTTTTTACAAAGTGAATTTTAAACAAAAAAAGTAAATTCAAATGAATTATAATTCTAGGAAAGATTTATTGTGCCTGGTGATAATGTTGAGGTAATCTATGTAGTTCAATATAAAAAGTAATATAGTACTGATTCAACATATTGCCAACTCATGTGGTATTATCAGAGCCGAACTGCTTGTCGAAATGTGTTGGCCGTTGTCTCAGTGTTAGCCAAGTTAGGGTAAGAAACACGCCGCAAAAGACAAAGTTAATTAACTTTGTTGGTTTTCATTTCTTTGAAAGGCAGTTGAAAGGGAAGCGGGACAGAGACAGAGACACAGGCAGGGGCAACGAGTACTGTGTGAGTTGTATACAGTACTTTATGCAGAGGGTACTCGTTAGACTGTGTTTGTGTTTTTCAAAAAAGAAGATAGAGAGAGAGAGAGACGGGCACCAGCAGCTTGGACTGGCAGCTTTGCTGTCCAGCTTTGTCCAGCTTTGTCCAGCTTGCCGCGACGTTCTGTCTTTTGATCGCTTCGGTTTCGGTCCATTTGTCGTTTGTTTGCTTTGCCGCGAGGCTAATTCTTCAGACCGCAAAGCGAAGAGCGAAGATGCGGAGGCGAAAACGAAGACGAAGACAGGGAAAGGGGCGAGTCAAGAAGAATCTCGGTGCGCCTTGAAGCTGCCCGAAGCAAAAGCAAAAGCAAGTGGAGATATTAAGCTGGAGAACCTGTTTCTGTTTCATGCCACAGCAGCAGCAGCTGCTGCTGTTGATGCTGATGTTGCTGATGCTGCTGCTGCTGCTGGTTGTTTTTGTTGTTCTTGTCGTTGTTGTTGTTGCTGTTGCTGTTATGGCCAACAACAAGTGGACGCCATTGCCAAAGATGGCGGCCATAAACATAAAATATATCAGCGCACTTTATCTGGGCAGATAATGCCGCCCCAGACAGCGAAGATAACTGTCAACTCAAGAGCTACCAGAAGCCAAAGCAGCAGCAGCAGCTACTCAACCATCCGCCCACGCAGCATGTCGAGTCATACTAATCCCCCCCACTCTCATTTATTCTCCCCCGCTCTCTCTCAGGTACATCCACTCGAAGGAGAAGCCCTTCAAGTGCACCGAGTGCGGCAAGGGCTTCTGCCAGTCACGCACTCTGGCCGTGCACAAGATCCTGCACATGGAGGAATCGCCACACAAGTGCCCCGTCTGCAGTCGCAGCTTTAACCAGCGCTCGAACCTCAAGACGCATCTCCTAACCCACACCGATCACAAGCCCTACGAGTGCTCCTCCTGCGGCAAAGTCTTTCGACGCAACTGCGATCTGCGACGACACGCTCTCACCCATGCTGTGGGTGAGGTCAACAGCGCCGACTATGTGGATGTGGGCGAGGAGGACGAGGCAAGGCATTTAAGTGGCGATGAGGAGGATTCCCTGCTTGAGGTAGACTCACCTCGCCAGTCACCGGTGCACAATTTGAGCGAGAAGTCGGAAACCGATGAAGCGGAACGCATGCGTCTCAAACGCAAGGCGCCAGGTGGCAGCAACAGCAACAGCAGCAGCAGTAATAACCACAGCAGTAGTGTGCGCTATGAGCACGATGACAGCGAGGAGGAGTTCGATGACTTCGATGAGGAGGAGGAACTGCATGAGGCAGGCGGTGCCTTGGACCTGGCCGAGGATGAGGATCTCGAGGCGGAGACCGAGGAGGAGAAGGCCGAAGCAGCGCTTGTGGCACGCTTCAAGGCCGGACGCAATGCGGCAGCAAGCACAGCAGCGAAGTCGGAACGTCAGGGTGTCACCCATTGTCATCATGAGGGCGGCGAGACGTACACGATGCGACCACATGGCGAACGTCAGCTGGAGGAGACGCCACCACCAACAGCAGCAGCGGCCAGTGTTGCTGCTACATTTATGCCCAGCCTGCGCTACGCAGCCGCACCAGGAGCGCCAGGACCTCCTCCACCAGGAGCTGGGCTACATCCGGCACATGCAGCGCATCTGCTGGCTGCCGCCAATGGCGATCCCTATTTGCCCATGCTGCATGTGCGTCGCGATCTGCACCACAAGACGCTCAATTTGAGCAAAGCACCACCACCGACGGCAACGGCAACCGCAGCAGCACCGCAACCGCAACAGCAACAACCACCACCACCGCCCAGCATCAGCACCAGCGTTGAGCCAACGCGTCCGCCCTCGCAACCGTTGCACTCGCCGCACGAGGCAATGCCCAGCTTCCTGGGCTCGATACCGGTGAGGAAACGCATTCTGCCGCCGCCGCCGCCGCCACCGCTGGTGGATCTGGTGGTGGATCATCAGCGCACATTCCTGGAGAATCAGAGCATCTATGCGCTCAACATGTCCCGGCATCCGCCAAGGCAGCTGCTCTGCAAGCCGCCGCAGCCAGCCGAGAGCTGTGCAACAACGTCTGAGAAGGAAGTGATGAGTAGTGGGGCAACAGCGCAGGCACCTGTTGTGGCAGCTGTTGCACCACCACCACAGCCACAACCGCCAGCCACAGCACCAGCAGCGCCTGTTGCACCAGCAGCGCCTCGACGCACCGGCTTCAGCATTGAGGATATTATGCGACGCTAATCGGTGGCATAGAAGATATATCTGGATTCTGGCACGCTATTTAGCCATAAGTGCACTTTTAGTACATTTTAGTACAATGCCTGCGCAGGCAAGGCAATAAGTATAACTGTAAAACGTAAGCTTAGCATTTAGTACATTGATTTTTAAGTGGAAAGTGCCACAGTTTGTTGTTGCATTATGTTCGAGCAGAACGGCATTATGCGTTTAGTACATTTAGTCTAAAATAAGTCGTAGCTATTTGTATGTTATTGCATTTTGTGCTTTTAGTACGCATTTTAGTACACACACACACACACACACACACATCATCTTAGATCATCTTAGTTATTTAATTTGAGAGTCTATCGCCTTAGTTTAGGCCCCCCCAACACTAAGTGTTGTTGTTTCTTTTATTTAGCAATTAAATTTGAAACGAAAAATGAAGAAAAAAAATCAAACACAACAAAAAAGAAAAAAACATAATAAATAAATACTTGTATACAACTTTAATTTATGTTTAATGTTTAAGATAATCTTGGATCGTTATGTAAACACGAAATCGTATCAAGATTTTTGCTGAGGGAAAAAAAGGTTGAAAGTAAAAGTAGCTTAGAAATAAACACACACGCAAAAATATAGCAACAGCAACAACAACAATAACAATTACAATAATAATAATAACAATATCTAACATTCCAGTTACATTTTATAGGCTTAATTTATAGATTAATCGTAAGCGTAAACATAGAGCAACATATGTATGTAGTTATAGATAACGTTTTAGTACGTCCTTCTAGCATTCCATGGTCTTCCTTCAATTTGAAATGATTTCTCTAGATACGACACAATATATACACATATAAATAAAAATAGATATATAGAAATAGCAATAGCAATAGTAATAAAAATCTAAATCAAAATATATTTAAATAAAGTTTGCATTGAATTAATCAACTATGTATTTTTTCTATGTTTATGTTAGTTTTAGTACCTTTTTGGGTTTTGTGGTATTATATGGGCTTTCAGCTGTGTGTGATTCACTCAGCAGCCGGATTGATGTAGCCCATCAATCAAGTGTCAGCCCGCTGCCATTATAAACTTGTACTTCAGGCACGTTTCGCATAGGTCTCTTCCTAGACGGGTTTTTTTTTTCTTTTCTTGGGACGGAGGAGTGGCGGGGAAGGGCGGAGCGGTCTTGGGCATTGCCACGCACAATTCGAGGCTCAATTCAAGGCAGATTCAAAGTGTTGCACTCGAACACGTAGAAAGTTCAATTAAAGCGGCACGTAAATTGTTGTCATCATCAAATTGTGGCGGCAGCAGGAAACTTTATAGGTGCCCCCCATCCCGCAACCGCATAGGCTGACAACATCAATCGTTGAACTATAAAAAACAAAATTAAGCAGAAACATAATAATATTAACCAAGATGAGGCAATGATGATATCACCCGTCATCATCAGTTGCCGCCCGCACGTGAGTTGCCTTCACAACAATTCACTCTGTGCGAATGCGTGAGAATTAAGCAGAAATTTCTAAAATGTCGCCAAAGCGTACGAATTGAATGCATAAATAACTCCTTGATGCCATGAATGAAAAAATTGTTGACATATTTAATAATATTAGAAGTCAGCCTTCAATTGTTTGAAACCAAAAGGATTTTGAATACCAGTTTTAGCCTTAAAGTATACTTTTCTTATAGGTTTTGACGTAGTTCACTTTACATACGCCAGATGGCTGAATAACTTTAGCAGAAATGGAAAAGGAAATCAATTTTGTGTATGCCAGCCTAAGAGTATGCCTCATTTAAAAATTACAATAAATCAGTTGCATTTATAGACGCTAGGTGGAATTATAGCAAAGGCGTTGATTGGGGCGGATAATCAATGCGGCACCGAAAAGTATGCAATTATAAATTAACGATTGCAGTAGTTTACTTTTTCTGCGATAGATGGCATTTTATATCTGTTGCCTGTTGCAACTTATTGTGCGATAAATGATAGTAGTTATATTAAATTAATAAATATAACTACATAAACGTTTTATGTAAGTTCAAAAATAAACATTATTTTTTATATTTTGTATGCTTATTATTTACAACAAGGTCTGAATTCGTGTAATTAATTTCAAATTCACGTTAACTTACACCACAGCATATTAACAGTGAGCTGTTATGCTAACAGTCCCCGCTAAACACAACTCATTTGCGCGCGCAGTTAACAGCGGTGCAAGCAACAGGTAACAACGCAAAAGCTGTAAAAGCTAAGCAGAGTTCTGTTGTCATTTCGGCCAAGGTAAACTCGCGACTGGCGGCGCACTCAGACAACAGCAACAACAACAACAAAGTATAACTGTCATTTCGCTCTGTGTCCAGTTGAGAGCAAAATTTTGAATATGTCTAGTGGAGATTCGCTCGCATAAAGCTGCTCTCCACGTGTGTGTGTGTGTATGTGTGTGTGTGTTTTGAATGGCGCGCTGACTGTTTTGACTGCAGAACTTTAGTTGGCAGCAGAGCGAGAGAGCAGATGACAAGAGAGAGCGTCACGGCGCGACATGTTGCAGAGCTTGCTTCTCTGGGCGACTCAGTGCGCTCAGAAGGTGTTCAACGACGCGGCCGAACAGACGTGTGTGCGCATAAGCCAAAACATTTTGATCTCAACGGTGCTTTTTTTTGCTGTTCGCTCTTCTTCTTCCTCGCTCTCCGTTGTGTGTGTGTGTGTGTGTAAGTGTGATCACTATTGACCGCGCCTCAAAAAGCCCCAAATGAAAAGCGTTGTTTGAATCGCAAAAATGCGTAAATAATGCCAACAATGTTAACAGAAAGTGCAACAAGTGCGACAAGTGTTGAAAATTGTGAATAAATTGCAAAAAAAGTGGTTGAAAAGCAGAAGAAAAAAAAATGCTGCGCCACCGTTGAAAAGTTTAAAAGTGAGGTTGTGTTAGTGTGTGTGTGTGCGAGTGCTGGCCAACACAAGACGAAGTATTACCAAACACACCAATACCAATGGCAATAGTGTTACCAATACAAATCCACACAACTCTCTGGCCGCACAAAGAAACAAGCGGAGAGACGTTGAAGCTGCGACAGTGGCTTGAAAAGCATAAATTCTCTGGTGTTTGGTGCTTTAATTAGAACATTATGGAACTTTACGAGTGAAGTTGTTAGCTGAAGAAGTAGTTGAAAAAATAAACCGTTAAAAGCAGGCTCATTAGTGCGAATTGTATATTTGTAGCATAGCATAGATAGAGCAGCAGCGCGTAAAGATGCAAGTGGCTTTTGGCCAAATCCGTTCCCAATAGGAATTCTCTTTTCGTTGCACGCTTTCATGCTCGTCTAATTGCCACACAGCAGCAGCAACAACTATAACTATAACTTGTGGCCAATAAACTTGCCAACTGCATGCGTGCAGCGAGCCGCAACAGCGGCAGCGCAGTCTGCGTCAACTGCGACGTCAGCTGCGACTGCGTCTGCAATTGCTGCCCTGCTACTTCCACATTTACTTCCGTTCACTTAGCATAGCATTACATTACTCACTTCCACTGTTTGAACTGATGACGCGTTGCCAACCATTTTGTTGTAGTTCTCGCTGTTGTTGTTGTTGTTGTTCTTGTTGTTGGGAAGGCAAAAGGAAGTGAAGACATTATCAATCAGCCGTGTCAAGCAAAAGACAAGTGCACTTTGAGGGCTTACAACGATAAAGGTCTAAAGGAAATAAGCGATAAGCAATTGGTAAGCGACAACAACAGAGAGCGAGAGTGAGAGAGAACGAGAGAGAAAGAGAGAGGCAACAAGCGAAAGCGTGGGAGAGAGCGAGAGCTAGAGCTAATAGTTACCTGTATTAGATTAGAGCGAAACACGTTGTGATTAGTCATAGAAAGTGGAATGCAAATCGCGTGCTCATCCACCGAGTTGAAATCGAGACAAAAGACGCCGGTTAGATCGTTCTACGATGACTAATACTATTACAAATACACACACAGGTCACTTAAGGCTAATGACTAATTTATAATAAGCTCTATAAGGCATAAAGCACTCTCCGAGTGATAAAAAAAGACTGTTCGTCAAAATATATAATTGAAAATGTAATTAAAACGTTCTTTGTAAAAACTCGAAAGTAAAGTGATAAATGGTTTAATACAAAGATGTTTATGATCTACAAAATAGCAGAAAAATAAAAGAAAAAAGAGTGAAGAAAGAAAGTCAAGCTAGTGAAAGGCACGTAGAATCGTTATGAGAACAACATGAAAGCAATTCAATAAATATGGTAAAAAAAATAGAACTTAAGCTCTATTAGTTTATTTCGAGGTTGTTGAACCCGTCTAAACAAAAGGTTTCTTGAGCAAATTTTAAGCAATTTAGACTGTCTATGAAACCTATATTTTACACAGTTATTTACTGTGCTACTCATAAACCTTAATTATCTTATCAAGTTAAGGAAATGCCATCAACATCTAATACTCGGCTATTATCTTACCAACTTGATTGGCGACTATCAGAAATTATCGCATTTACTTTTAAAAAAAAATAAATAAAGTTAGTTTCGAACAGTTGCAGTGTTTTTTTCAAAGCGTCATAGCTTATCAGAAATATACTTTACTATAAGAATCATTCAGCGAATAGAGTCTTATTTGCCACTTATCAAAGCTGGTTGCATTTCTGGGCAAAAGCAAAAGCAAAAGCTAAATGCCAAACAAAGTTAATAAACCCATAAAAGGCCCACAATCAACTTTTGAATGCACTTTAGTATGCAACAGCGACAGTCACAGCAACAATAAGCGCTGTCGTTGCAACTTGGATAGCTTGCAGCTGAGTCACAGATGCATCGATATAAAAAAAAACAAACGCACAAGGCCCCAAGACGAGTCAATGTGCACTGAGAGAAAATTAGCTATTTTAATTGTTGACATTACATAATTTTAGACGAAATTAATAAATGCGAAACTACCTTAATATAAATGAAATTAATTAAAAATTCATTAGATATTTTTTTTTTTTTCTAAAAAATGAATTATCAATCAATTAACCCTTTTCAATTATAATTTAAAATTATTTTTGAATTTTAGATTATATATGTTCGTTTATACATATTCCAATATTAAATTTTCCAATTTTTTAACATTTATATTGGTTTTCGTTATAAATTTCTTAACTTTTAAAATTCTTGAAAAAAATATTTTTATTATTTGAATTAAACTTAAAATTCTTTCTATCACAACACACATTAAAATTTGTGTGATTTATGATCACTGATATAAGGTTTTTCTCTCAGTCCATTAGCCGCACCCGCAGCTTAAGAACAGACAAGCAACAGCAACGAGCAAAGCTGCTTTGCATACGCCATAAATAAAACCCCGACTTGGGCTCTGAGCCGTCGTTGGCTTGGAGCCAAAGTCAGAGTGAGGAAAAACTCTCTGCTTTCTTTCCATCTTCTTTCCGTTTACACACTCTACGCACACGTAACCCATAGCAAATGTGTAGAAAAAGCCAACAACAACAACAGCAGCAACAACAAAATACCTTTCGCGGTGCGTGCGACGCTATCAGAGATGCTATCTCGCTCACGCACGCCACGCTCTCTTAGGCTTGCTCTCTCGCGCTCACGCAATGAATGAAATGCCTACACATTTACAGTTACGTGGAGACAACTACAACTACAACTACAACGATAGCAACAGCGACAGCTCTCCAACTGCTTAACATGTTGTTTCAAGCTTTTCCCTACACATTCGTTGTTGCTGTCGCTGCTCCACAGCAATCGTCATAATACATAATGCAAGCAACCCGCTCAGTCGCTGCTAACGGTTCTTTGCGTACGGACGTGTTTTTTCGTGTATGTTTAAATTATTTTTCGTCTTTCGTTATTTTTGGGGGAAACACGACCCAGTGTAGAGTTGGGTGTATGCATGCATGAGAGTGTATTGGTATTTGTGTGTTTTGGTTTTGAAACGTTGTCAAGTTCTTTGTCTACGTGAGTGTGTGTATGTGTGTGTGTGTGTGTGTGTGTGTGTGTTGGCTTTTAGGGCCAGTTTGTGGCGGCTTATCAGAGATTGGTAACAATGCTAGAAACTTGTGGCTTTGCAACAATTTCAAATCAGTATAAACTATTGTGAAGTGTGTGAGAAAAACAGAAGTGTTAATTGTATAGTTGAAAACAAAGTGGAAAACTGTGAAAACACTGTGAAAAAGAAGTGAAAAAGCACATAAAAACATAAATTAGCAATATGCTGGAGTAAAACAAAAATGTGTATAATATTTTCAAACAATTTTCATTGCGAGAGATTTATGAAAATTACAAAAAATACAAAAGTGTTCCAAATACAGTGACATACATTGTATAAAACAAAAATATAATAATATAAAAAGTCATATTTAAAGCGTAAAATAAAATACAAATCGAACATAAAATAATAATAAAACTTAAAATCAAATAATACAGTGAAAATATAAAACCATAAAACCACTTAGATCAACTATTACAATACAAAAATTAAATTTCGTTTAAAATAATCTCATTTTTCTTATTACTTAAAACAGTCTTAACTGCCATGAAAGTGTGAAAAGCAATGCATAATAGTAATAAATAAAATCGAAAATCTAGATTGATTAATTCGTCGATAAAAAGTGAATGAAAACAATGCACAAATGACGCTGCAACGACATAAAACGAACTTTCTTCCACAAAGACAAAGTAAACAAAATAATAATAGCTACGATGAGAACAGCAACAAGAACCACAACAATAACCACAACAACAACAATTGTCCACCCCGAACACCCAAGTGGGCCAACAAATGCACAATACTCCTCCTCATCGTCCTGTTGTCGTCGTCCTGCCAACTAGGTCGAGCCCAACAACAGCAACAACGCCGCGACACGGAGTTGGAGACCATCGAAGTACAGCAGGATAATGAGAACAACAACGACAACGACAACGATATCGAATTCGCCAGTCTAGATGGCGCCACACAATTGCTGCCAGCAACGCGTCACAGCGGCGACGCCACTGCGGCGCCACCGTCGACGCCATCCTTGCTGCTGACATCATCGGCCAACTCATACACCGAACTGCAGGGTGGCGAGATACTCAGCGAGCGAACTCTGCGCCTCAGCGAGAGTCCGTACCTGGCACGCGATGACCTGGAGGTGCTTCGTGGCGCCCGTCTGACCATCGAGCCGGGCGTGACTGTTGAGTTTGCGCCCACCAAGGGCCTCAAGGTGCGCGGCGTGCTACAAGCTGTGGTAAGTGCAACAATCTTCAAAGCAAATTTGCCTATTATACCCTGCACTTATTGTAGCGCATTGGTGGGATGTTTAAAACTAGGCCTTAATAGAAGAGTTAGCGAATAATTACTTCATCAGTTTGTAAAAGATACTAAGATAAATAGTGAGATAAATGTAGTTTCAGTATATGTTTTTAGTACGACTTGTCTTTTATTTGATTTACAAGCTTGTGAAATCAATGTAACCTTTGTGATAAATTTGTAATAAGAAATTTATTGTTAACGCCTTGACCTTACGATGAAGCTTATCTGTGGACAAAAGTTGTTTACAATGCTCGATTCATTTCTTGAAATGAGTACAAGTGTATCTTTTGCTATATGGAAAATATATTTTACGTATGAGTGATAACTGAAACTATGCTGTAAAAATGTACCTACATTTTTCTATCTTCCCATGTATAACAAAAGTCTCTGAATAATTTATTTCAAAGTTTTCCAAAAACTCAACAGCATGTAGAATACAATACCGAAACAAAATTTCCTTAATTATCTGCAAACTTTGAAGATATTTCCCTGATATAAACTTTGCTTTATTCTGAGCAAACTCGTGGGTATTTGTTGTGTGCATATTGTTGCAAATAACGCCTTTGAAGCCATTGAATATTGCGAATGATTAAGCGCTGGCTGGGCACCTGTTGCTATCAGTTAACAGGTGAGTAACGGTAATGATAGATAAGCTCCAAAGTTTCGTAGCACCCCGTTTGAATTCACTTGTTGTTTTATTTACTCAGTTGACTTTTGAACTGATAAGATTGCGATTTTCAATTGTTGCCCATACTACGCTCATGCTCTATCTCTCGCTCCCCTCTCTCTTATCTTTTGCTCTGACTGTGATAAGAACACTTGAGTGAGTTTTCTCTCCGATTTACGAGTAGTGGTAGGTTAGGGCGTCAGCGCATGCGCTGGGTCGGTCACCCATTAATTGGGTCAGACCAAGTTCACTTCCTGAGCTCAATGAATCGTTGCACGATTCCAATGGCAATACGAGTAATAACAATTACTCTACACAACATTACGACTACCGACGTCGACTTCAAAGAGTTTTACTGCATTTACTTTGCATGTCCGCTCTGTGCTTTACATTCCTCTCCTCTCCTCGTTTCCCGCGGCGTTTCCCCTCGATTCGGTTACTTAATCAGCGGTCAGAGGGTCATTAGGGGTTAATTAGATTTAAGTGAACGACGTCGCATAATTGATGCTTCTACTGGGCAAACTTAACTCGCCTTTAGGTCGACTTCAGGTCTACGTTGAGTCGCAAGTTAAGCTGTCAAAAATGCCAGACTAATTTTTTGTCTATATGCTAATTCTATATGTGAATCATCCAAAATATACTTACTAAGATATACATATGTTGTGTACTACTTGCTGACCTGTTAAAGTTCGGGTCTTCTCCGGTTTTAATTAAATAAAATTGTTTGCGCTTTTTGTCAATTGTCTGTGGGCGTTGCTCAACAGCATCATCGTGATCATGATCATCCCAATCGTACGCATAGGTGTTAATTAAGTCTACAAATTGAGGCAAGATCATCATCATCATCAACTGTTGATGATTCTCATTGGAAAACGAAGGCCAACTGGCGTGAAAATAATAATCATAATTGAAAAAAGTAATAATAATAGCTTAGAAGAAAAAGTTAGAAATTAAATTTTAAGCCGCGACTTGTCATGAACACGTTGCGTGTGAGAGAGGTGAAAAACCTGAGGTGAAACCGAAAGATAATTACACAGATATTCACACCTGAAAATTGGACAGAAAATGGCACACAAAGCAAAATGTGCAATGCAATAAATACATAAGCACACATAGTATAAGTAGTAAAAGAGTCATGTGTGGAAAAGAGTCATTCACACTGCAGATTAGAAAAAGAAAAAGAAATTGGAATTTAATTTATGAGAATACTTTCTGCCTTTCTAGAGTCTAGACGAGCTTACATTATATGGAAACTATATTTTCCTTTCTATGAGTTATGAGTTACATTAGCAACTAGCATTGGTGGTGATTGATGTAGAGTTTTTATATCTAGAAACAGATTTTTCTTGGGTAGAT